>OZ012663.1:15223974-16672339 GCA_963942545.1 Oxycera nigricornis | reverse complement strand
ACCAAGAAATATATTTTAGAATGAGAAATGCAAAATCAATAAGTTAATCAAGAAATCTGGCTATGATTTTAAGGATTCAACAATCGCACAATTCAAATAGTACGATTTTTTAACACTTTTCTAGTTTTTTTAACGAAAATATTGAAATAATTTAGACTTTTCAAAGTAGTTAAATTCGAATTATGAACAGCTCTTTTAGAATGCGAGGTTTTCTGATGTTTTGTTTGATGTCTCAATTTAAATTTAACTATATTTAAACGAAACTCGGATGTTTTGAACTAGAAATTGGAAAACCGAAAATGTGCTATATATTGCAATTTCAATCAATTTTGAATTTTCCATCATAATATTTTGGAGTGATTTTAAACAATATTGTCCATTAGTATTCATAATGTCACCTTGTGCAATAAAAGTTTATTTTCGACAAATCTCCGAATATCAACTCAAGACAATCCAACAAAATTGTAAGCGATATCAACGTCTATCTTTCCCACTCAAATATTTATAATGTTCAGAGAAAAACATCTTCTTTTCACTTTTATTCACCGTCACCTAAAAATTTAATATAAAAAGCTTCCAGGAAAATCTTCAGGCAAACATGCGTGTACTCATCTCAACAACATTATTTTTGGGACGTTGATCGCAACATGAAGCGAATTTTATCGAGGACATGTGTCTGTTACCTTAAATAATTACGTTCCTTAAATACTAAATTCTACATGCCTGACATATTTCGCTGTTTTTTTTTGCTTCTGTTTTCAATAGGATATGAAAGGTTCTAGGAAAATTTCGTCAGCACAGTTGACAGATGTCAGGAAAATGTTTTTGAATATAGGCAAAAATACTAACTGGAAAATGCACAGTCGACAAGCTTTCACTCGATGAGAAAATTATTGTAAATGAAATTTAATGCAAAAAATTTCTCGATGAAAAATACATAATATTGAAAGGCACTTTATTGACTAATTTATTTATCTGGAAGGATTGTGAAGCATGAATAATATATGCCTTGAAGAAAAGTGTGTTTTTGATCTGTAGCTCAGGTATGACGTAGAGACGTTTAAGTCAGTCCACAGTTTTGGACGACGTTGAACAATCTTATTAACCTAAACGAAGGATTGTTTCTATTTAAAAAAAATTACAAAAAAATATTTTCAAAAGAAAATCAAATAAAGAAGTTGATGAAAGTGCAGATTAGAAAATTTCTAGCATACAAACGACCCAAACGAAAATTGAATTTAGTTTTACATTAAAATATTAATTATTAAAAATTCAAACCACTTTTTTCATATTTAGTAAAGGCACGCAATTGATTGTTTACAAAAGAAATCAATGAACAAAGTTCACATTTTTCGTATGATATTCAGTTCCATTTTTACAACTTTCTATCTATTATTTTTATATGACTTCCGACTTGCGTGAAAAATCAAGTAGTATAATAAATTTAGTTAAAACCCATAAAACTTGATCGAAATACTGACTTTAAAGTATATAGTTTACATCAAAGTGTTCAATAAAAAAACAATGATAAGGTGAAAACGCGGCTTTTGAAAATATTTTCGTCTGAATTTTTCTAGATTTAGATTTTTGGCATTACATGTTTCATAATTTATTTGCCCTGTGATTCTGCTTTCCATTTTAAAATCGACTAGGACGTTACAATCCCTACCAAAAATAACAATTGCTGGCAAACAGAACCACTGACGCCATTCACATATCGGAAATATGTGTTTCAAGAAAATAGCTCTGAAAGCAAGGGAATTTTGAACCTTTTGCCACCGAAAGAGATTTGAAACACTGAAGAGCTCCATTTTCTATTAAAAAAACAAGGATGTCGTTCAAATTTCAGTGGATAGTAGCGTGTCAAAGCCTTTCATAGTATACTTTTAAAAAGAAAACCTTTTATCTCAAGGAAATTTCTTACCACAATTTATTCCACGAATCTTCCTTGGAGCTTTCTTCAATAAATATTTGGAAAAAATACTGATGCCACTACCACTGACTTTTTCATGACACTTTTATAAAACAAATTGAATGTATCACATATAATAAATGTTCAAAAATGGGCAAAAAAGTGTTTGATATTTGGAAACTTTTTGCGTACAATTTCAACGAGGTAACATTTTTCATAGCTCTTATTTCCACGTGTAATTATCATTGAAAAGTCGTAAAGAAAATTGGTCTCGACTTTAAGCAATCCAAATTTAGAATTTTCATCTAAAGAAGAAGATTTACATGCTGCCATCTATTTGACTATGATAAAACTGTTTATGCTACCGAATTTCGTTTAAAGAATTGATCCATCAACAAAATGAGTGTCAATACCTTTCTTGTCGAAAATGTTGCCCTAGATATGATTATTTTCTACTTTCAAACAATTGCCTGGAGTTAAATCCAATTTTTTTGCAAAAGAGGTTATCCTTATCTATTTTTCAATGATAATCGAATAAAACCATTGCTGAAAAATATGTGTTTGGAAGCAAATAGGAGAAAAAAATACAATATTATTTTATTTGTGACTTTATTTTTAATAATCTTTAAGAATGATTTTCCGGTCATGCAACTCTAAACTTAACTAAACTATAAGTGTCATTTCAGCTTCAAAAGTTGGAAAATATAAACTATTTGACCACTTGTTTCATCAACTTGTTTCCTAGTATTTACAACGATTGCATCCAATTTAACACTCCTTTAAAATGAAAAAAACATCCAAAGAAGACGAAAAGCTTTTCATTCAAACCAGGATGATCACTGTCATTCCTGAAATGAAATCGCTAGAGGCCACAGACCATTTCTCAGGGCAGAAAATAAAGGACATTTTTTTTCTCGCAATGATTTGTTCGCGTTTGAACGACCACTTTGCCGTCAATCTGTACAAATCCCTTCCAGGCAAATTGTATCTAAAGAGTTCACGAAGACAACTCGTTCTTTATGGTGAGGCTACAAAACATGGCAAGAAAATCCTATCAATCCATTAAATTGTAAAAGGTGGTCTTTTTTCAGTTCCGCTTCATGCAACGACCACTTGCTTTGAATAAGTAAACAAGGACAAAAAGGCAAACGGACCAGAGAGTTGATACGCTACGCTTGACTCTTGGCTGTCGACCTTGTGCGGGTTGGAATGGCAAGATTCAGGACCAGTCAAAAGTTTATCTTTTAGCAATGATGATGGTGGTAACGCGTCGTTTAAGCTCAATCGACTGGGACATTCGATTTTCACCTGCAAACCTGCCCTTTCGCATGTATCCTGCGACATCTAAGAAGAACTTCAATTGCATTTGGAAGCGATCAGACGAAATTATGCTCATTTGTAACATGGTTTCGAAGGAGTGTTGGAACAGGCTAAACAACATCAGCAGCTCTTCGAGAGTGAGTGACGAGGAACCTTTAATTAAGTTAATTGCTAATAAAGTCCCTGAAGAAATCGGAATTAATTTTCCAAGTGAATGGAGTACTAGAACGCGCCCTTGGAACATGGTGAATTATATTATATCGTAAAATAAGAACGTGGCTTAGGGGAGGCACTGATGGTCGGTACTTGGTGGCCGTAGCCGAGTAGCTTTTCTCCGAGGACAACAGACCGCCTCCATTCCGTACGTGCTAATGGTGATTCATGTGTGTATATTTTTTTACGTTTATTGGCATTCCCACTTTATTACACTGAAAGTCGATATACGTAATTGCCATCGGTGGGAACATCTACTCGGATACATTGTTCCTGTTTGGTGGCAGAAATTTTCAAGGATGTTGACATAGTTTTCATGACCTGTTATTAATTTTGGCTTCTGTGGGAGTTACGGGCTCGTTTGTTTTAATAAGTCATATAAATGAAGCTTTGTTCGTATAGCTTCGATGACGATTTATACGACCAGTTCCAGTTATACGACTTTGAGGTGGTGGATTGAAAAAGACTTTTGGGTCAAATTTTTCATAAAATACTGTGTTTTTGTATATACGACGAAAATGTATTCCAGTAAGGTTCGATTTTTTCAATCTAGCGCTTATGAATCTACCATTAAACCAGAGGAAAACACCGTTAAAGTGTGTCATTAAGAACAATCCCTGATTTTAAAGTTGATAATACAGTGTAAAGTTGAATCTCTTGGCAATCATCCTTCTGAAAAACTTGAAGACTCTCCTAATTCACGACCATTTACAATTTTCAAGTCTTCAGTCACGTTCAGGAATATTTGTCTTGGACATCTTGCTGCAATCACCGATGAAATGATGGAAAAGGGATTAAAAGCTTCCTTAGAATTGTTAAAAGTTTTATTTTATTCTTCATACACTCAGACAGGCTAATCTTTGATGGTTGTGGATAAATGTATATTTTTCTGTCTGATGAATTTTAAGCCACCATAAATAGCAAAGGATTTTTCTGTGGTATGATTACATTTCTTCGGGATTAGCTTTAATGTTATGCCGAGAATTTTTCTTGAAATCCAGTACTGTTTCAATTATTTTGGCGTTAGTTTGACTCATGTAACATTTTTTTTGGAATTCCTTAAATTTTTCTGATAAACTGAAGGGTTCCTTTTAAAAAGAGTTTTTCGAAATAGGATCTTCTGACTTCGTCTTTGGGTGATGTTCTATTTCAATCGATTTTCGGAGTAGTTTGACCAAAACTCTTTATGACGAACATAGTTTATTTGGTTAATTTATAGAACGTTGTCATTGTTTCTAATAAGTTGTCAAAAAAGTTTGATATGACCTTTTCAAAGGGATAAGATCAATTTTCGAAGTGTTTTTTGAACTCAAATAATTAAACTGTTTCTTTTTGTTCTATTTCTCTTTTAAAATAGCTCTAAATCAGTTCAAACACAAATGGAAGAAACCCTCTTGAAAAAAGATGAAATGAATATTCTTTCGAATGGAAAAGTAAAATACTTTCAGAATTACAAAAAATCGATTGACGACTACCCTGCTGAAAATCTATATCCACTTCACACTCAACCTTTTAGCGTTGACACTTTCTCAATACCAGAAACAGTTCAAAGGTCAACTATCGTCCTGAACGAATGCAATTCAGCTAATACTCCGCGAATAGTACAGCCACTAATATCACTCCTTCATCATTACGAATGTGCCACGATTAAACATACTACCCTTCATCTACACTAAAAGCATGAATAGGGGTGAAGTGTTAAATACTGCACTGTAAAAGTGATGTATGCTAAGAAAATACTTTGACAAGTGCCTGCGGTGAACAAGACTCACTTCTAAATATTCATAATGTACCTCGTATTGTATCCTTTAACCGGAATATGGGCATAATGAGGAATGTTATACAGGAGTAACATATTTTAGAACTTTGAATATTTGAGTTTGAAAAGAACATGTTGAAATGATTGATATTCAAATAGTAAAGCTACTACTTTTTTTCTAAAAATGTAAAAAACAGTCTCCTTGAAATGTTCGAGACAAAGAAGAGCAATTAAATGCAGTTTTGCATTTTATGAGACAAAAACTCTTTTGCAGAAAAATCTGCCAACTAATTGAAATTCATATTATTTTGAATTGAAGTAGAAACTCTTCCTTCATCAATTTATGCATTCTATCATACTGAAAAAAACACCCCTATCTCCACTAAAAGACATCCCTTCTGAGGATTTCCTTGACTATTTCTCAAGAAATGCCAACCGTATGGAAATGTTTATGCAAATCTTGAGGACAATTCTACATAAAAGCTTTTATCGTGAAAACAGGACCGTTGAAGGTGAACATTTGTGTGAAATGGAAACGAAGAAAATAAATTCTAACTAAAACGCAAAAAGGAAACATTTAACTTGGCGGTATTTGTTAGGTGGCCACTGACATCATTGTCCAATGTAACGTGACAACTTTACGAAGAAAGCGTGATTAAGCTACGTCTTCCGCTTCCGGAGTGCCATCCAGAAATGCTTCGCGTAAAGGATGTAGTTAATTTAGTGAAAAAATTAGGATGGTGCTGAAAGTGCGAGTTTTTTTTTTGAAAAAGTAGAAAATAAAATTCAGGGTATTTTCTTAAATTTTGCAGTCCTTGCATTCCAAATTAAAATCACTTCACAATCGTTTGTTGTCTCAGAGTCTGAAATTACTTGCACACTAAACATTACTGCACATTAATGATGCTCCGAAATAAAAACCAGAATTTAGTATGAAAATAGTACTACCATATTGCTGATAGATTTTAAATATCAATAAAATTCGGGCAGGGTTGAAGCATCTTTGAACGGAGGACGTTTGTTTCACATAAAATACGAAATGAAAACAATTATACTTCATTTTTTGAACATTATGTACTACTTTTCATTCTTAAGGGGGGAAATACATGTAACTGCTCAAACAAATCAATTTTTCTTTCTTACATTAAAATGTTCCAAATCCTCTCAAAATACGCCAAAAAAATTTTGAAGCTATATATGTATTAGTTCTTGAGTTATAGTCCGTTCTAGTCACAGCGGCGTTTCTCAGTAAGTGGAGCCTACCGCCTATCGGTGGTGATCTGACTGTGTATCCCTATCATATTCTTGCAAATCTGAAATTCTAAGGAAATAAGTACGTACGTACGTATGTACGTTCGTGGACAGTTTTTTCTACGAGAATAACTCACGTAAACAAAGTTTTATCGACTTCGTTGAAGTGTCAATCGAAGCGTCTTTGCAATTTTAAGAGCTGATTAGTTTTTGAGAAACTTCGGTCGGGGGGGTTTGTTGTTTTGCCTCTTTGAAGGTCATTTCTGTCATGCGCTATATCTCGCGACCGAAACATACGATTTGCATTGTTAAGATGCCAATCGACGCGTATTAACATTTGCATGAACCTATCAAATTTTTAAAAATTCTTCGAGCCGTTTTTTAATTTAAGAGAAAAAAGTGCAAAAAATTAGGTTTTTTTCATAAACAATAAATTTTTAACCTGCTTTGCGAAATATAGTAATAAATGTTTTTAAAAATTTTATATTCCAAACAATGCTTGTAAAAACAACATCAAAACTGTTTGTCATGATTACGTAAAAAAATAAATTAAAAATTGAAAATCATTAAAAGACATCTTGATTTTCAACGTCATTTTTATCATTCACTATATCTCACGAACCAGATATAATATTTGCATCATTAAGGTGTCAATAGACGTGTATTAACATTTTTGCGATTTTTTTAACATAATATAAAAATTGTCTCAGCCGCTTTTTAATTTAATAAAAGAAAATGCAAAAAAATAGTCTTTTGGGGTTTTAGGGTTTTTTCATAAAAAATATTTTTTTAACCTGATTTGCACAGCACAGTAATAAATGTTTATAAAATTTATACATTCTTATCAGTTTTTGAAGAGAAACCAGCAAATTCATATACCATGATTATAAAAAAAAATTAAATTAAAAATATAAAATCATTCAAAGTTATCATGTATAGAGGGTTCATACGAATGATATTACCTTATATCTTTTATTCTAAGGAAATTCTTATAAATTCAATCCAAGTTTTATAATATCTGCATAATTTGAGCAGATTTTTAATAGTTTTTACAGTGTTTTAGGTTAAAAAAAACTGCTTAAATGTTGGAAATCCAAAAAAACCTTCCGTAGATGATATGATTAATATTAACTCATTCCTGTTACTGCTACGAATACCTCTCATTATTATTATTTAAAGTAGTATTATTTTCAAAATATTATTGCGTTTAATGTTTTTGATGTTTATGTCGATATTACTGGGAAGTTAACCGTGTGGACCTCAAGGGTCGCACCTTCAGCTTGTTTTGCTTAATCTTAAATTAAGGTCAAAATTTCATTTTTTTTTTATAAATTTTATTGGTCAACTTATGAACCCTACATCTCATTTACATACTTTTCTTCTTCTGAGTGTTGCAGGATCTCCGGAAATGGCGTTAAGTTGTACGAGGCATTTTTTGATTTGTTTTTTCATTCGCTCAAATCGCCGCCATTTTGTGTTCAAAAATTATACCAAAAGTATTTTCAAGTATTTTAAGGCACGTAATTTAAAGATTTTGCATTAAAAATCTTCTGAATAAACAACATATATTTTTAAATCAATCTGAAATTAGCATATATTTTTTTAAAATTTCACATGAAGAAGAAGATGCCAGATACTAGTTATGGGACAAAATTAATCTCTTAGTGATATTCTGTATCAACCAGTGTTAAATCAAATTGGCCCAGCATATTCATCGAAATATGATCTCGTCGACAGAACCCAGCGGTTGTTTTTGCAAGAACGACGTTTTGAGCACTTCCTACAAAAAGGAACGTCTTTCCTCAAGTCGAATTTGAAACTCACTACTACTTTCCTTTGCAAGCGTGCATCTGCCATACACACAATAATTTCTAATTTTCACGACACTCGTTTTTCACTCAGCTATCAAGCTCATGATTTTTCACTGCAGTGCCCCAAAAGCAGCAGGAAGTTCCATCCTTGCAAGCGTTGCAGCAGAATAGCATTCGCTCCAATACAATATTCACAATACATGGTACTTGTTCTCTATCTACTTCAGGAACTCACACTGAGCAATTGTACGAGGCCAGGATCCTGAATCATACATTGCACAGCAATGCAATTTCTTTACAATTAATATAGAATTCTTGATGTCTGGTTGCAGCTCGGCAGGATGCAATCTGCTACTTCAACATTTCAGTATAATTTTTTTTGCAACCGAGAATGCTAAATGCGATTGTTTAACGTATCTTTTGCGGTGGAAGTATGAAGACAGCTCAAGATGAATGTGTTTGCTCGAGTGAAAATTATCTAATAAACTGCATGTTGCCACGATGCAGGATTGCATTCGCTATTATGCATTCAGAGTTGTTTGAATGCCGACTAATTACCAGCCAGCACAAAGGTATTTTAATTGTAAACAATTAGATAGAAATTTCCATTCATATTGGAGTCCACAGCAGAAGTTGGTGATGAATACTTGAAACAGTGGTCTTTTGTAATTTGCAGAAGTGGGAATGAAAACGGAAGACCTTTGTTTCTATGGAAATTGTATGCAGCTCATATTTATATCAAAGAAGGAAATGATGTTAATGGCACTTAACGATTTGTAAATGCTTCGAATTTTCATTTGTAAGTGCTACAGTCTATAAATGAAATGTCTTTTCCTGACATTTCTATTTCTAGCCTTATTCAATCATAAACAGAGTTGTTTAATTTACGGACTTGGATTGTTGATTGGATTTTTTTTAACAATTGTATTTATTAACTTTCACAACGATTTCATTGTCTCACAGAACATTTGCGTTTCTGCTTTCAATTTGATTATTGTTTACTTAGATTTTATGGCAAATACCAACTTAATATTTGTGCAAACTGTTCAGCTTCATTAGTTAGGAACGACTACTTGTCGCACTTTTAGTCTAGAAATATAGCATTACTCCTTTCTGAATCAAAACGTTTGTTTTTCGAATCAACGGGATGATATCACATATCAAATTGATACTCTTCCAAATCAAATTAGAACTTTGAAAAAAAAAATGACAAATTGATTAGAAAAAGCATCAATTTTATGCGAAAGATTACCAATTTGATTCGGAAAACACCTCAATTGAAGAGGAAATACTATATTTGGAACCGTGTTGCAAAGATTCAAATTTCACAAAAGTATAATAAGAACTTTTGAATAAATTGTATAATACGAAATGAAAACTGATACTTGGGATGTTTTGATAGCAGCTAATTTTCAAGAATAGTTTACCTGAATAATAGGCATGGTTTTTAAAGTCTATTCTCTATTTAAAAGTTGTGTCATGTTTTTATTGATTTTTTTTATTTTTTATGAAAAGCAACAAGGTCCCCTGAAGTTCACACATACAACTTCCCAGTAATATCTATAAAAAATTGTAGTAATGCGTCTGATTAATGAAATCAAACAAATCTGATTTACGGGGTCTGTTAGGTTGCGATTTACAAAAAAATGCAACCATTTTTTCAATTAAAAGAAAAGAGATATAATTTTCAAATTTTGTACATATGTTAATTGGAACTTTGGGTGTACAAACATATTTTTTAATATTTTTAAATTGCTTTTTAGCTATAACAATTATAAAAAACATCAAAAAATAACGGCGGACGTGATTTCAGGTGTATGGATCATCTGGAAACAAAACAAGTCACGAGGTTCGACCCTTGAGGTCCCCACGATCAACTTCCCAGTAATATTTCCTTAGATATTAAAAATATTAATCACAAAAATAATAATGAACGTATTGCTATTTTAAATAGGAATAATGAGAGGTACTCATCGCAGTCATAGGTATGAGTTAATATCAATCGTAGCATCTACGGGAGCGTCCATTGATTACGTAAGGATTTTGGAGGATGAAGGGAGGGGGAGTGGATTGGTTTGATTGAATATTCACGCAAATCCATCGAAGGGGGAAAAGTTACAAAACTTTTTCTACGTTGTTTGTTATTTTCATATCGAGTTTCACGATTTTACACCAATGAGACTATTGTATATTTCTTATTTTCAGTTGGACTAGAAAAACATTGACTATGCATTCAATAATCGGATTAATTGCATGTAAAAAGTGAAATGTACTACAAATGATGATGGAGAAGGTTTCCTTTATTACATCATATCAGTGATACCACACTTGAATCATGAAATCAAACAAGTATGATCTATAGAATCATACAAATCTTATGATATTTCACATAACAACACAGGAACTTCAATACAATGGTTCATACGCGAGATATCGTGCGTGATAGCAATTATGTGTCAAAACGAAATTCTACTGAGCTGAACTTTACCAAAATCTAGTCAACCCGTCTCACTGCTAGTACTGTTCGATTTGAACCTCCAAATAGTCGATGCGACTTTGCGTTCGTGAAATATCGTTCTAGAATAAGGGACCACAAACCTACGTACGTGCAAACACAGATGCATAAATACTTCATTCCAAAATTATTTTTCAAATACTTTGGAAAGCATGAAATGTAAAGGTATGTTGAAAATTTCAATTTTGATTTTCGGACCAATTACAACAGCTTCTTATATACTGGGAAGTATAAAAGATTCACCATTAAAAAAGCAATTAAAGTCTTTTCTTACTGAAAGACTGATAAATGCTTCAAGCTATATTGTGAGAAGTATCATAAATTAATTATATATTAATTTAAATCAAGATTAGGTGCTACACTGTCTCTGCTTTTAAATTGAGAGTTGAATTAAATTAAAAAACTTAGGGAAAAAATTATGCATGAGGAATAATTTTAAGTAACGAAATCACCTAACGAATTAACTGATATTATGGATAGGAAAAATTAAAAACTCTGGCTTAATAAAGGCTGGGAAATTTCTTTGATTCGTTTCTCTAGACCTAGTCAATGCGTATTTAGCAACCTTTCATATGTTTATTGATTGGTTCATTTCTAAATATTTCAAAAGCAGGTTTTTAAAAAAACTGTTAAGATCCTTAAAAATGTAAAGCTATAACAATTTTCACGCATTGTTTGGCAGCCAAATTAAAGTAAAAGGATAAGTATTTACTAAATACTTATTGACATTGTTTTGAAAATAGTTTTGACAAATTTGAAAGGTCATATGCGTTTTAGATGATCAAGTGGCATTTCAGTAACATAGGAATTGTCTAAAATGTTTTTCTATACGATATACTAGGCAATAAAATTCTAAGGTCTACAGTTTCTCAGTAGATGCTGCGTAACGCTAAAATGTTTGGTATGATGATGAAACCATTCTCTTTTTCACGTTTTATTACATCATCTGCATTTATATTCAACTTCAAAGCTATTAAATTTGAATGTATATATATTTATTTTGATGATTTTTATCATTATTATTATCAGCACATGAAATTTCTCTGTCCATTTTCACTTCGATTTGAGCTTCATATTGGATATCATGAAACAACTGAGCATTACCGAATTCAGTATAAAATTTAATATACATCAAAACATAGACTGAATATAATTTTACATTCATGCCTAAAATATAAAAAAATATTCTCAAATAAAAATCTAGTCACGTTCACTTTACCATCCACTAAAAATTCATACTACGTTTTTCAATACATGCGGTACTGTTGCAAAGATTTTCATTAATTTTTCCCCGTGGACACCTAAAACACTTAAATATTTGATGTGTGAAAAATCATATTTTATTCATTATTTCTAGGAAGAGACACGTTTGCAAAAAAATTGAGATGAATGATTTATGGGTTATTTCTTTTTTATGTTTCCCAGATTTCAAAACTTTTTCTGATGAAATACCAAGAGTAGAAATTGTTTGAATGTGATATGAACATTGTGAGGATCTTTCCATACAAAAATTAATGTATAGTTTAATACTTCTGATGTTTAAATATAAATAGAACGTTTTAGAGTCAAATGTTACGTTGGTAATTGGTTTCAAACAATTTCCGGGTTAGACAATATTTGAAAACAGTTTATTTTCTTCCTTTTTTTTTGAACAGCAGATTTTCACATAAGTGAATAATAGAGTCTAAATTTCACATGTAGTGCCAATCGAACTGGCAAATATTTGCAAAAAATCATTTATCTCAACTAGAGCACTTGAGTTTTTGTTTCTTCGGTAAACAATTTCGAGGACGTCAATTTATCAGTTTCAAATAATTTTCAGAATCAACTATTTTCCACTTTGATGTGATAGAATTTCCGTCCTTCGAGTTAAAAGTTAAACTTGTCTCTAACTCTTCGATAAGCATTAATATGTAATAATACTTTTCATGGAAATCATTGAGCCTTTAAAAGTGAAATACCAATTAATATGGATTTGCTGTTTACGTTACCTGGAACACAGGATAACCTTCGATACATCACCAAGCACGAAAGGATAAAGCCAACACTTTCCCTAAGCGGCCATCCATAATGAGCATCTTAAGTAAACACCATGCAGATGAATCTATCATTCCAATTAAGTGACGACCCACAACCAATATCATCCTAGGCATCAAGTCCTTTTTCTCCCATCCGAACCCAAAGCATGTACACTTCTTGTATCTCGGCTCATCAGATCCTCTATCGTTCGCTAACAGTGTGGTACTTTTCGATAGCCTCCCTCAATCTCAAGGATACACTAGTAGCGTAACCACAAATCAAGCAATAATACCGATGTGATTTCGAGTCCTTCAACACAGGCATCTTAGTTGGCAGGTCTAGTGAGAGCTGCTTGGTAAACAAAACTAGATGTTTTCTTAGGTGTCCTAGACGTCTATAGCCCACAAAAACACCACAACATAACCAACAACTAAAGTGTCCTTGGGCAGCAACTTTGCCTTAATATATGCTCTGCCTCGTCGCATTCGGAAGGTATCGCTCGTGTCCATTTGCTTCCTCATCCTCTTTCGGAAATGATATTGATCCTTGCAAAGCACTTTCAGATGCCAGCACGTGGCCATATTCCCACGCGAATTTAATACTTCACAACATAAGTTTTAATGGAAATATCCTTGATTCTGAAATATACATTGATGCCTATGTTTAAGATACAGGGATCAGATTAAGCATTATACTCCCAAAGCAGGCTCTTGTTTATGAGCGTAATTATTTTTGTAAGCAACTCTTGTTGAAGGAAAACTCTTTCATCTTGGCTCAATTTCGAAAGCAATTCAAGGAATTTGCTTACTCGCACGATAGTTTGTTGTCAACTTCACTGTATGTAATTTAACCATTCATAAATTCATCCGTTGCAATTCAGAATTTGTTTTTGTGCATAGTAGAATGTCCTTCTCCTTTTGTACTGATTGATTATTTCTTGGTGCACTTTTTCTCAGGTAAATCAGTAAACTATTATCAAAATAAGGGCTTCGTCCTTGTCTCCTACATCTCAATTTCTCCACTCTCAATGTGGAAGTTAATAAACCAGAGCAACTTGTTTCGTCGGTATTCCCACGCGTCCTGCCCAGGAATTATGGCAGCAAAGAATGATTGAAAGACGTGAAACTAATGGCAAGTACATAGGTTTCCCGGCAAGTAAAATTATTCTAGCGTAGTCTCGTGCAATCCGAGAAGCTAGATCACGCTAGAAATGGTGAAGCTACACGTGAAGCTCTTCCACTTTTAATTGTGTGCTTTCCAGAATATCCTTGCCTGACTTTCTCCTTGCTGTCATGTTCCTTGAGCAGTTATGCTTGTTCTTGTCACGGAATAAATATTACGGAAGCATGAACATTTTTCCAGGCTCACGTAATGATTTAGTGGTTTTGACGAGGCGACAGAATGTTACAGAAGCTGAAACTCGACTGAATAATTCACAATGGTACATATTTTGGGATCAGGATTTTTAATGAGAAATGGCAGACAACCTTATTTTGAGATTTATATGTGAATCTGTGCATTAATTTTTTGACGCTCGGATAATTTATGAGTGTGCTGTATAGTATGTTGCTCTCTTTTAGGATATTTAATCGATAGTTGAATTTTTACATGGATGCTAATGCTGATGCTGTTATTTCAAAATTTAATGATTCATAAAATATATGACAAAATAAGTAAATGTGATGAATATTTCTTTGGAAAAAATAGTTTTCAATCCAAACTCAATTACAAAACTAGAAAAAAATTAATACATATTATATATGCTCTATGCTGTTTTCGAGCGCCACGTAAAATTGAAATTACCATTGAATTTCACTCCATTATTTTCTGGTAGGAAGAAAACTTAACTTTTCTAGTTGGATTCTGGACTGAAGAACAAACAGATTTTCACTTTTCACTATTTTTAAACAATGATATAAAAATTTACGAAGCAGAAAACGAATCTGAAAATAATTTTATACGGACGAAGCCAAATCGACAGAGACTAATTGAGGCACAGTTTTACAAAAGGGTACAATTCCAAAAAGCTGAATTTTCGGGAATCAAAAAAAAAAAACAATTATACTCTTGGCATTTTCAATTTTGAAAAATTGAATTGTTGCTAAATTATCAAGAATGTAGCGAGATTGTATTTATCTATCAACATGATTCAATTACCTGTTCCATCAGATGGGAAGTTAGCTATGAAATTGGGGAGGTTTCGCAAAACGGTACACATCCGATTTCTACACCGTTTTGCAAAACCATTTCCACCCTAGCCCAAGAGATGGGTTCTCTTTTGATGCTATTTGATTTAATTTAATTTAAATCTCACTGTTATGTGATGTTGTTGACACATTGGTATCAATTTTATTTATAGGAAAAAGATATAAAATATGTATCATTTTGAAAAAACTATAGAACTAGTACCGTTTTGAAAAAACTTCATGCTTTTAAGGTGGGATTCGTCCCGTTTCGACAAACCGGAACGTGACCATTCGATTCCTCGTGAAATTTTACATGAAAATTGATATCAAACTCGATTTTTTCGATTTTGGCGCTTCTACCCTTTTGCAAAACTGCGCCTCAATTATAATATTCCATGAAATAATGTTAGTTTTCTAGTGTTAAACGAATAGAAGCATTTACATTTTCTACTTACCTATTTTTGCTTGCACTGGTCCAACGAGTGTAAGGACGAGAACGCCTGCATAAAATATACACGCTGATGCCATTGAAGCCAACCCGTGACCTCTAGAATTCCTCAGAGAGATCCTTTTCCGGCTCATTTTTACAAATCTTATCTAGTCTTCTACGAGTTACAAACTTAAAACGAACGTATTCAGTGTCGAAACGTGTCCCGAGTGTGAAGAATATCCAAGAAAATGTCTTTGTATTTTCACCGAGGCGCGGTTATTTCGAAACACGAACACGTCTGAAAATCGTAGTTATCCTGGTGACGAGGTCGGAGTTAGAAACGTGATTATTTTCAGGTGTGTTTGCAGCCTTTTTCCTGACATACTTCACTGATTTCAGCCTTTCACCTGGAATGCCGAGGTGTTTCTAGGAAACTTTCAGGTTTGAATTGGAGTTTATTTTGATGCAATGTTGTTGATTTTAAAATTCAGACATTTATGAAAATATTCAAATACAAAGTTTTCTATGACCAATAGCTTACGACTAAAGGCTGCATTGCCAAATGGGCAATACAAATGTGAGATGCGAAAAAGAATCAGTTACATCATTTTCAATAAAAAATTTCATTAAAACATCGTAAAGAGTTGAGCAATTCACATTGAGTTAAAGGTAGTTACTGCTTCCAATTTTCTGTTGCTTTTCATCCTCACTTAATATTAATAAACTTAATATTGCTCCAGAGGACATTGAATTCATAAATTTCGTCAACTTGGTTTAAAGTCTTCCTTCTTCCTTCAATTTTAAGTTAGTATTGATTTGTTTCAAGTTACATTAAATCTCTTCACACTTTTGTTACAATAGGCTATTTCACTTTATTAAATTGATGCAGACCACGACACACTTCTTTCCCAACAGTTGCCACCAAGACCTCGAGGATCGATTCATCCCCGAAAGTTACTCCAACTGCAATAACAATAAAACTCCATCTGTTGATCTAATCGAAGACTCTCTGGAAGTGATTTCTATAAACTTTTAAACAAGCACATCTTTATCCTGCATAAACATTTTCATATTTCCATAATCCCGCAACCCTCCGGCCACTGTTGGGGGTAAAGCTACAAACTGAAAGAGACATGCACAATAGGGCACACGAGCGCACAAATGACGCGCAAATAATCCCGAAACTCGGATAATCCTTTTCCAGTTGTTGTTCGAGACTGATACATGTCCTTGTTCCTTTCTTCGCTCAAATTTTAAATGCCCTCCAGTGTAACTTTGGATGCGTAGAGAGGACAGTAAAACGTTGAAGTTGTTCCTGTTTCATTTTTTTTATGAAATATTCACGGAGCCAAAAAGGATATCAAACGGGCGGAGGATGCTGCTACTCCCATCATTGTTATAACTTTATTTGTTTTCATCTCCATCGCTTGTAGAGGTTGAGAGGAAGTCCTTGATATCATCTTGTGACATTCTTGAGGCTTTTTGTCTATTCATCAAGAATTAGTTGAACGGGGAGCGAACCTGTAAAGAAACAAAAAATAAAATGAAAATGGCATTTCATTAAAGACATCAAACATTTTTCAAGAATATCTTCTTAGAGAAAAAACTTTATGATGCTGATTGAAGAGCTTACAGAAATTTACGTTGAAATGAGACCCAAAATTATTTGAGACATTTGGAGATTAATTCAAGACTAAGTTCGATTGAAGTAATGAATATGATTTAATTTGAATGTATTTGTTTTTTATCTATAGTGGTTAGATAGTCAAGAAGAGTTCACTTTACATAATTCCTGCAGGCGAAAAAAATCTATAGGAATTTTGAGAATTTCGTGTTAATTTTACAATGAATAAATATTTATGTTTTGTTAAAGATATTGCTTTGTTACGTTCTACGTCACGGAGCAAATATGTTTTTAAGAACATGTGGTCAATTTATGTATTCATAGGTTATTTCTATGATTAAGAACTATTTGGAGATTGCATTTGGTATTCAAAATCCACATAAAATTGAGTCCTTGAGTAAATTGAGTAAATTGTTTTGCATCAAAGAGATTTATAAAGATACGAACATCATATTTTTGCTTTCAAAATCGTGTGCTCGCTTGAATTCAAACAATAAACATGCAATCAAAAAACATTTTGCAGGCTCAATACTCATCAACCAACAAAAAATCAATTTAAAAACATATTTTCGCTCAAGGAGGTGCTAATTTTTCAGCAGGAACTCATTTCAAAATCGCAAAACCATCATTCATTGTTATTGACGGTCACGAACGATGATTTGTTGCATTAGAAACTGCTTTTTCGTTTGGCGTGGAAACTGTTGACGTAACCATTTCTGCATTGCTTCGAAAGCTTATCCACGCAAAGAGCATGCAGTGCAGCTCAAATATGGGAAAAGGCTATCCTTGTATCCTAGCAGGTCATGTAGGTTGCGGGCTTGTTTTCCACTTCCATGTCAGATCCGAAAGGGATTCATTATGTTCACCTCAGCTCCTTTTGAAATGCTTGGCAAAATGCAATGCATAGAATCATATACACCCAATAAACTTTGTGAGTATACTCTGCCCGATTGAATAACTACGTGCAATGTAAGAATGTTTTGGGTTGTTTTTTGAGCACATCGCTTAGCTACAAAACATTGACGAGCTGACCCTGATCGATAGCAGGAACACGTCCCTTAAGCCGTGTGACCTCATAAATGATGAAATCAATATTTCAACAGGAGGAAATAGAAAATGTTTCATGTATTATTCTGTGAACAAATATAGAGAGCATTATTACATAAATTATTCTGAGCATTAGCCGATTTGGCATTCAATCATGCAATGAAATAATTTTCAAACTAGTGTTCTTACATATTTTCTTATATTAAAACTGAACTGTGCTATTGCGGCTCTAATTTTTCAAATTTTTCTTTAAATATTTTGGAAGTAAAATATGTTTTGAGTACACTGGAAAAATTTTAGGCCGAAATTCAACGTATTTATGAAGTTACAGCATTTAGAAGAGGATGGATCATGTCCGTGCTCCGCTCGATATCCAAGGAGCAGTTACTGCCTTGCTACTTAGCAAAAACGGTGCAGCAACATTCAATTAGTTTTACGTCAATTTACTTTTCTGTATCCACCTAGCCTGTCAGTGCCTGTAATTGTTATGAAATGATAGCTACATAGATTTACTAGCTTTACTGTTTGGAGCTGGCATAAGGAATTAGTATAAATCTGTGCAAATCTGTTACATAATTTTCAAAATTTACGACTGAGATGCTTGACCAAAATCCATCTTAACCGATCAGACAATAATAATACCACGTTAGCTTACACACATCTTATCTAGATTCATTTATTTTTATCAATAATTTATTGTTTTTCCCCATTTTCACAAAAAAGCGATTTTTCTTATTTTTAAAAGTCAAGTTTACAACGATAGACACAAATCTACAAATTAAAAATATATCTTTTTTGGATCATTACAAATCGATACATACGTCTCACCACCCACTCACCGTATTCTCGAGAGGTCCACTTGAACCCCAAAAACACAAATAAAATATACTCAAATTTACTGGGAACAATCTTTTTGTGTACTTTAAAATAACAGTAAAGTGATCTCATTTGAAATGAATTGTAGCGAAAAATACAATATTAATAGTAAATGTTAAATGTTGGTAAAAGTGTGTTGTGTTTATTCACCAAAAAATGCTGACTTTTTTTTTTTTGAAAAGTTGTAAAGCCAGCAAAAACACCACCAACCAATAAGTCAAAAAATTTCAATCATATTCAGAAATTGTTTCAACGCAGTGATTGATTATCTAAAATTTCAATACTTTCTTAAAAGAGGGAATTTTAATATGTACCGTTTTTTTCCCTCAAAATGAAGCTATTGTCACTTCGAAAAAACATATTCTGTATTTTGTTTTAGAATATTGCCTCAAAATTCATCAAATGTCATCAATTGCTTATAGTTAATCAATAACTAAATAAATTGTCCTCATTTCAAACCATGATTAAAAAATAAAAATTGTGGTCTTGGTGCGACCCTTATGGTCCACACGACTAACTTTCCAGTGGGGTGAATAAAGAAACTATGGTGTGTTTTATTATTTATGTTTATTCTTTTATTATTCTAAACTATTATAATTATTTTTCGAATTTGTTTAGCCATAAAACCCATTTGATAGTGGAAGACGTCTCCGCCCTCGCCATCTAAAATAGTCGCGACCAGATCTAAAATCCCCCAGATCCTAAATCCCCCGGATCCAAAATACCCCAGATCCAAAATCCCCCAGATTTAAAATCCCCAGATCCTTAATCCCCCAGATCCTAAATCTCCCAGATCCTAAATCTCCCAGATCAAAAATCCCCAGATCCAAAATTCCAGAGATCCAAAATCCCCCAGATCCTAAATTCCCCATTTCCTAAATCCCCCAGATCCTAACTCCAATATAAAATTACTTATAACAATATCCAATATTAACTGCAGTAGCGTCTCTTTTCTCATTCTCCCAAACCTGTTAATATAAGTTTGGAATTTAAAAAATAATCTTGATTTTTGCTTCAAATTGCATTTTTTACAAATTTGATCAGAATTTTGCTATAACATACAATTAAAATAATATTACTATGAAGGTATTTGGAATCTGCACGAATTGAAAATGCGTTTCAACAGTTTTAAAATTAAGCAATTTTTTTTCAGTTTTTTATCTTCAATAAAACTCGGCTAAACCGGTTTTGCTTTGCTTCAGTTCTAAGTTACGTAATTACGCGTCGAATGAAACCAGTCTCACGTCAATGTGATCTTTGGTTCTTGAAATAATCGAGACGAAAAATGATTCCGAACGCACATACGCACATCTGCACATCCGTACATAAGTACCTACATACTCACAGACATCTCTCTAAAATCGATAGATTTGGATTCTAGAGACCTTAAAACGTGAAGATATGTCAAAATTTTGGATTCGCAAAATCGACTCCATTACAATAATTTCCCACTGGGAAGTTAATAAATAATAAAGTTTTTCTTCTGTTTAATAAAAATATATTTTTAGTATTTGTTTATTTATTAACAAGATATGAGAACAACTGTACATAGTTTGCAGCTTCTCACGTAATGCAAATTTCATGGTAGATTTATTGCGAAATATGACTAGAGACCATAAGTTGGACGGTCCTCCGAAGGGCTAATTTCTTTCCTCACCGTTTATTCACCTTTGGACTAAAGATTCTCATATTATGATTAAATTTTAAGGTAATATTTTATTAATTTTAGACGCCAGAGTACTGTGACAGACAACCAGGCAAAGATGGCCCAACAGTTGAGTTCCGTCGAACCCTTCGGTAGGAAACCCTGAAATGGATTCTGCAAACAAAATAAAATCAGAGAGCTGATATTTAGAGCTGCTTTGATTGTCACTGATTTTTGCTCAATTTATTATACCATTGGAAATAATGCGATAAGTAACAATTTAGTCTGCAATAAATTGCCAAAAATTATAATTTTGTTTTGGACAAACGTTAATTATATTTTCAGAGTGAAGATTGAGTTCAATTTGAAATGTATGAAATATCTTAGCTGTAATCGAAATTTAATTAAAATTGTTGGTCCAAAAGCTGATGAGCTGCATAATGAGATTTTCTCAGGAGTAGCTTAAGCTATTAGTTAACGTAGGATTATTGATTTTATTATAGTTTGTTAAATAGTTTCGTTACTAAATAAAATCTTACAGTTTACAATGGCGCTGGGAGTTTTCTCGGTAATCACTGAACTAAGTGTGCTTTTGGCACTCCTTTACCATATGATGGACTTAGTTTTCATGATAATGACGCATTCTTTCCGATCAGGGTATTGAAGAACATGAAGGATATAAAAGTGGTACTTATGATGGTAAGTTTTTATTTTTAAATGCTACAAAGTAATTTGAGCAAAACTATTTTGGATATCTGGTTTGAGTGCTGATTTTGATGGTTCATCATTTTCAATGTGGTTATAAATAGTTCCTCGGTGGAGAATGAAGTATTGCATGTAACAATTGGCTGAGCCCTTACTGAACATATCACATTCCGCGATCATTGTGATAATCGATGAAGATGCCGTTTTAGTTTATTTAACCCGAAATTAAGTTTATTTGCTTAGCTTTGTTAAGTTTTTTTCTATTTCAAGGTTTCTCTAGAACTCTGGAGAATGAAAATGACGCTTCTTTACAATTATAAATATTTCTATAAATTCCTTTAAGAAACTTATTATTTCTGCATTGAAAAAGATTTTTTAAGGATTTTTCTAAAGATAGAAAAGCAAACCATTTTCCGCTTTTAGTTTTATTAATTTCATATCATCAATAACTATATTTCTTACACTAAACTGCTGCTCACAATGAACTAGAACTAAAGACACATTTTGTCAGTTTTGCATCTTTTCCAAAAGGATATCATTTTATTTTACAAAAGATATTGAAGAAAGTATATTTTCCGTAAGATATAGATAACACAAAACAGTTTACAAGAAAAACACCATTGCTGGGAAAGATAGATGATTCTAAAAATAATGTCAAGGAAGATTGATTTTTTATGTTCTTTCTTGAATCAAACCACACAATAAGTTTCTAAATGGAATTCAACGTTTACGAAAAATGTACACTAAAAATTTGAGCTGTTTAATTAAGAATATCAACTTTTTTGAATGAATGGCTCAGAATTACTTCATTTTACAAATAACTGCTTTGTGATGAGTTTTTGTTTTCAATAATATTGTTATGATAATCCGTTCTATGTACATCATTAACAGTTCTATTTTCATTTTAATCATCGACTAATTGAAACAAATGGTACGTACAAATCGTTTTTAGTTAATCCTCTCCAAAATAGCACAAATTCACGTGAAATATCACCGACAAAATGGCGACAGGAATAGTCACAATTTCAAACAAACAATCAAAACCCATCTGAATGTCCCACATGCGAATGGCAGACACGTGTCAGTCGAAGAGCACAGCCTGTAAGACATGTCCTTGCGCCTGCAATTCACGTTGATGTGAAATGATTTTGGCATGACTTCAGTTATCCTGGCAAGTATTCGTACCTGCGGTCGAATCACATAAGGTTTCACAGCTTGCCGAAGAGGAGAGGGTTTGCGGAGCTGATAGGCGCATAGGTTACGTCACCTCAATAACTCAGATGAACATTATTCGAAATTATTATTTACTAGACTTAAATTCTGCTAATTGTTCCCTTGTCCCGAGTGAAAGTAAACCACGTCTAATTAGCACTCAAGTTGTGTGAAATGTGCCAACATTACCACATCTATTCAGCGCGTCCTGATTGTGGTTGAAAACAGCTCATTCTGTTGCGGAATGTTTGCACGTACTATGAATTGATGGTTTCTGGGTGTGTCAGCGAAATGGGCGAAATATTGACAGTAATTCGCTTTATTAAATTCGCAAATGAATAATACCAATTTGATGAAGGATTCTCATCAAGGACGCTGGCAACAGAGCTCAGTTGCCGTAGGTGGCATGCGTATAATGCCAATTAACACACCATTCCTGGAGCACACATCTTTCATATTTTGATAAAATTCAAAATATAAAGACGACAAAAGTCTTTGAGTCTGGAAAATCTTGCATAGAATTTTTTTCTTCAAATTATCAAAAAAAATCCATATCGAACTTGTATTTGATAAATTTTGGAATAAGGAATTAGTTTACATAAAAAACTATTTTAATACAAAAGCAAGCTTATAGTTTGAATATGCTACTTTGCTTATTGTTGAACATGCTCTTCGATATATAGTTCAATGATTTCAGCTAGTTCTTATACCCCAGGCCTAAGTCACTGTTTCAATTTTACGTGCTTTATAAAAAATAAAAATAAAAAACCATGGAATTAAAAATATTTCTAAGCATATTTAAATCTGTTTAAATGATGAGTCCATAAAAAGAAGCTTCAAGCTTCACAATTTTGATTGATTATTTATGGACTTTGATATTTGGCAAAAAAGCAGCACTCGGCTTCTAGAAAAATTGCAACAAAGGTATTTTAGATTTAAAAAATAATGACAGTAACACGTACACAATCTGAAACAGCTTTATAGATATTCACATAAGTAAACGACAGATTAGCAATCCTAAATCTGTTAAGACAAATCGATTGAAACAAGATGGATGGATATAGATGATGTATTATACGGTTCTATAAAAAATAGAGAGATGATTCTTTTGATGATCAAACCAGAAGATGACTGTTAAATGTTAAGTGCAATTTTTAAAAATTAGGATATTTGCGCGCAAAGTTTAGAACCGATTCTGAAGCAGGACAGTAATTGGAACTAATACGGCTCACTGGAAACTGTAGCGTCAACACATTCAATTTCAATCCGTTCACAGAACAAACGTTTAGATTCTTTCATCAAAAAATCGAGCCATTTTTTGTTGCAAATATATTAGTGTCGACATAAGCAATAAATAGTTGACTACATTTTATAGTGTTTTTCTCGAGATGGATTTAAGTTGGTTTTTCATATACCTTAATTACCTCAAGGATGTTACTTAATCGATTTTCTGCAAAAGTAATTTCTTAACTGCTGAATATTTGATGATTTCTCCTGGGAATCCCAATTGTAAATGCAGTTTCACTCTTAACACAAAATCGGAGAAAATATAGTGAACAACTTACTGTTTTATGATAGCATTCAATTTTTAAAACAATCAGTTTCTCATATAAAATATATCTGATATTTTGTAAGATGTTACTAACAAGAATGAATATTGAAACTATTTTCTAGGCAAATCACCTCTCATATTCAACTATGTCTTCTAAAAAAAGCTGTCTCCTCACCTTATGGTTGAGTTTTCTCTTGTATGTATAAGTTTTATATGACTTTTATTTACTTTCATAAAACCGTACAAAATTTTCAACAATATTTTAAAAAAGTGATGATCCCAAAGCGAAATGTGAACAATGTGTTGAAATAGGAACTTTTGAACGTGTTCTAAGGCACAATTCGTATCTCTTTTTCTGTCTATCGATTGGCACTATATATTAAGCCCTAATGAAAAATCTTATTAAGTTGTTTTAAATGTTTTCTCCTAGTCAAATTCTGATGACATTTATGCGAAATTGTTAAATGTTCTAATGTGATCAATTACTTTGATATTAGCTTCTCTAGTAAATAACTAATTTAGATTCGCTTTTCATTCTGACTCTATCAAATTAGCACCCATTATGGTTTTTATTGTTCAAACAAATTGAAAAGCATGAAAATAAATGATAAAAATTTGAGCAAATTAATATTAATATCCTTCCATGGTGTTTAAATTTTACTTCATTTTTTCATCGTAACTAACAGACTAGAATTTTCACGCGTATAAGTTTTGAAATTTTATATCAAAGTATGTTTTCGATTTTATGGAAATTTATATAAAAATTTTAATGAAAATTTTTATGTAAAATTTTTAAAGAAATGCTGATTATTAAATGTTGAAGGTAGAGAAAATTTAAAGTTTACAAAATTTAGGTAAGAAATTTACCAACAGTTTGCAAAATTTCATACCTAAATTATATAAACTTTAAGCACAAATAAATTGTTTTGTAGAAGGTAAAGTGGTGACTGTAGTTCAAATATATAATTTCACAATATGTTTATTTTTCGGTATCTTTTTCTCTATTTCTGTCTCTCCTTGAATATTGTCGAATTTCTTGTGGCTGCAATGCAAACATTTCAAATTGAAATCATTTTCGTGAATTTGGTGTGCTATTTTTTTTACTAACTTCCCAGTTCCCTATGGGAAGTTATTGTAATGGGGTCGATTTTGCGAATCCCAAATTTTGACATATCTCCACGTTTTAAGGTCTTTAGAATCCAAATCCATCGTTTTTAGATAGATGCCTGTGAGTGTGTATGTACGTATGTGCGTATGTGCGTTCGGAATTATTTTTCGTCTCGATTATCTCGAGAACCGAAGATCACATTGACATGGGACCAGTTTCAAACGACGCGTATTCACGTAACTTAAAACTGAATGAGTTTTCAGCAAATTCGGTTCAGCCGTTTTTGATTGAGAGTGAAAAAAACAGAAAAAAACAAAAAATTGCTTAGTTTTTAAACTGTTGAAACACACTATTAATTCGTGCAGATCCCAAATACGTTCATGTATTTCTTTGAAACAACTTCTATCTTCCAAGCTTGTTAATCTGTATTTGTTGCCACATCAACCACAAACCTCTGAAATTATTTGTTAAGAATTATTCTTGGACTGTCCATATTTCATCTAGTTTCCGTATTCTTGCTAAGTTTTCCTCCCCACCAAGACGCCAATTTGTTAACTTCCCAGTATATGGGAAGTTCTTGTAATCGCCTCGAAAATCGAAATTGAAATTTTCAACTTTTCTTTACGTTTTGAGGTCTAAAGAGTATATATAAAGTGTTTTTAGAAAGAAGTATGTATATGTGTGTGTGTATGTACGTACGTACGTGCGTTCGCAGGCAGTTTTTCTACGAGCATAACTCACGTAAACAAAGTTGTATCGACTTCGTTGAGGTGTCAATCGAAGCGTCTTTGCAGTTTTAAGAGTTGATTCGTTTTTGGGACACTTCGGTCGGGGGGGTTTGCTGTTTTCACCCCTTGAAGGTCAACCATGTTATGCGCTATATCTCACGAACCAAACATGCGATTTTCATCAATAAGGTGTCAATCGACGGATATTAACATTTTTATGAATCTATCAAATTTTTAAAAAAATCGTTGGATCCGTTTTTTAATTTTTTTAAAAAAAGTGCCAAAAATTAGGGTTTTTTTTAAAAACACAAAAGTTTTAGCCTGATTTTCAAACCTAAGTAATCAATGTTTATATTATTTATATACTCCAAATAGTTCTTGTGAAAAAATCAGCAAATTTTTTTTTCATGTTAACAAAAAAAATTAAATAAAAAATAAAAAATCATTAAACCTTCAAGGTCATTTACGTCATTGATTATATCTCGAGAACCAAATATAATATTTCCATCATTAAGGTGTCAATCGACGCGTATCAACATCTTTATGATGTTTTTATATTTTAAAAAAATTGTTAAAGCGTTTTTTACGATTTATTAATTTTTTTTTTAGAAAAGTAGTGTTTTTTTCATAAAAAATTCCATTTTTAACCTGATTTGCACATCGTAATAATAAATGTTTACAGAACTTATAAACTTTTATCAATTTTTGTAGAGAAACCAGCAAAAACTTTTCTCATGATTAAAAAAATTAAATTAAAAATAAAAAATCATTCAAAGTCACCATGTAAAAACGGTTCATTCGAATCATTATACCTTAAATCTCTCATTCTAAAGACATTGTTGTAAAGTCAATCAAAGTTTATTAATATTTGCAAAATTTGAGCAGATTTTCAATAGTCTTCACAGCACCATGTTTAACTTTAATGAAAAAAACTGCTTTGTAACCTGTCCCCCCTCCGATTGATCCGCGTGAATAATCAATCAAACCAATGCACCAAAATCCTTACGTAATCAATTGACGCTCCCGTAGATGTTACGATTAATATTAAATCATTCCAATAATTTTTATGAGAGGTACATTTCTATTATTTGAAGTAGTATTATTTCCATAACTTTTATTGTGTTTAATATTTTTAATATCTATGTAGATATTACTGGGAAGTTGACCGTGTGGACCTCATGGGTCGCACCTCACGGCTTGTTTGAAATGGTTCGGCAGCCAACAAAACTCGTCCCACAAATACATTCACCGCATTCATTAGGCCTAATAGAATTCATTTTGACTTAGCTTTTGTTTTCCCTACAAACATCTAATCACCCGTTCCTAGCCATCATACAAACATTGACCGCATGGGCACCAATAAGATACAAAAACGAAGATTGAATTAGTTCAACTGCTATGCGTGTTGGTGTCTGTGTTAATATCTTTCTGGCTACACATATGTTCCGAGCCTTGGATAATTGGGTGCTATGAATACGAAAGCCTCACGTGATAAGGAGTACTCAGATACAAGGCACATTTGGCACAACAAACGTCCAGTTGCGGTCAGTCTAATCAAAATGGAATTCAATTACACATATGCACACCAGCATGGAAAAGTTGGGCAATTCAATTTAGTAAAACTCTCTATGAAATCATATTTGGAATAGGATCTAGAGCTACAACGTTTTGTGTACTATCGACAGAATTAAACTTGGACCAACTGGATCTCATGAGAATACATCGAAAATAGAAGTACCTTCCTAATTTGTTTCATATAGCAAACAAATATTCCTATAATAAATTGTCCACATTCGGAAATTCTGCACACATGCCATTTCACCAGAATTTGGCAGGGTGTACGGATGATATAGTTAGTACCATTCTACCAGAACCTAAACTATAAACGTTCGCCTTGGGCTTAAGTGGTCACGAAATACAACAGGACGTTACTGATCCACATTCTCGCATAGCAGGAACATTTCTCCAGGATTAAAATGGGAACTGAAATGTAGGCTCCTTGGTAACTAAGCTTTAGAGCAATGCTCAAAGAAAGGATAAGAAAACATAATTATTGTTAACATAAATCTTGATTTGTTCCATATGTTCTTGTTTAAAATCAAAATCAGATTTTTAATTAGCCAAGAGGCTAATGTAGTACTGAAGTCAAGTCTTCAATGTAAACAGAACTGGACGCTGCAATGAATTTAGAGGAAGGAAATGAAGCTTTTGCCTAAAATTGATTATCATTTTATTTTTAATGTATGATTCATTTTGTGTATGAGAACTGTATGTGACTGAAAGATGGGATTTGACTTTTTTGGATATATTATATCAAAAGCAAAAAATGCAAAATCAACTATATCATTACTAATCATTTTTATATCATTACAATTACTAATGAAATAATATTTTCATATATGAAAATCTGTGGTGACTTCAAATGAATCCCAACTTGTATTTTTTCTTGTTCATGATCCAATTCGGTTAATTTATTAGGTTTGAATTTAAATTCTCTTGAAAATATTACCATAAGTTTTTGTTTCATTGCTAATATGTCATTCTTATTGAAAATGTAGAACACTTTTTTCAAAGCGACACCAAGACAATATCCATGCCGAATTGAAGTAGGTACCAAAAATCATAAGGTTTGATTTATCATGATTTTTGTGTACCTTCCAGATAGTTTTAAATGTTTCTTATTTCGCAAAAGAACTTTTAAAATGAAACAGGGGAAAATTTAATCATTTTTGATTATCTTTTGTTTAAAGAAAATAAAGCAATCAACAATTTAATTTTTTATGATTTCAAATGCATACTTTGGATAAAAATTGGTCGTTCATCTTCTACTACAAATTGTCTGAAGTTTTGAATCGACCACTTATTTTTGTTGAAAATATTTTGGAATTGGGACATTTGTAGTGTTACATAAAATTCAAGATTAAATGCTTTTCACACGACTTTTTTAAAGTTTTTTTTAAGGTGAAGTGCTTTAGCAAAGCCTTTTTTAAAATACTATATTTTTTTCTTTACCCAGAACTTAGATTTTGTTAAAATAAATTAAGCATTTTTTGCATTTTAATGATCCGGGAAGCAACATTAGGCCAAAAAAATTCAGCTTCATTTTATGACTGTCTCAAGTCGAAATATTAGAAAAAATATCGACAAACTATCGAAGATGCAATGCCCAAAGATATTTTACTTTCTGCAAAGAGTTTTTACAAATATAATTGACTACTAGATGTGATGTGACAACTACAGAGGCATTTCACTGCTGTGTACGTCCTACAAGATCCTGACCAAAATTATTAATAAAAGATTGACACAGTACACTTCCACAATAATTGGCGAATACCAAGGCGGTTTCAGATCCGGTATGTCGACGATAGATCAACTATTCTCAGTAAAACAGGTGCTGGAAAAGTGCTGGGAATACAATATTGACGTGCACCAGGTCTTCGTAGACTTCCAACAAGCATGCGATAGTATAGATCGAAATATACTATATAAAATAATGCTTGATTTTGGGATACCTATCAAACTAATACGAATGACCAGACTAACGATGACCGACACACGATCTAAAGTCAGATGTCAAGGCGATCTGACTCAAAGCTTCGACACCAGCTCAGGTCTTAAACAGGGTGATGGCCTCGCCCCCATACTCTTCAATTTGGCCCTAGAGTATGTCATCAGGAAGATTAAAGTAGACAATGCGGGAACGCTACTCTTTAAGTCTACTCAAATAGTAGCGTACGCCGATGACATCAACGTCATGGCCCGATCTCTATCTCGTGCCAAAGAAGCGTTTACTGAGCTGGAGTCAGCGGCTAGGCAAGTCGGCCTAAGTCAAGGAAACAGACGCCAAATAGACAAAACATGACGCTAACTAACTACAGTGTGGAAAGCGTTAACTCTTTTATTTATCTTGGTGTCAACCTCGCCAAAGACGGGAATGAAAAGGACGAAATTGAACGGCGAATTGGTCTAGCCAATAAAATATATTTTTCAGTCCTCTCGGTGATTAAAAGTAACAAAGTGCACCGAAAAAATAAGCTGCGCGTCTATAAAACGATCATCCGTCCTGTATTGATTTACGGATGTGAAACATGGACTTTGACTCAAGCCTCAGAAAAATGGATTGACGTCTTCGAACGCCGCATTTTGAGACGTATTCTGGGGCCCGTGAAGGACGGACCGGACTGGCGAATCCGGTACAACCATGAGTTGTACGCTCTGGGAGGATGCAGTTGACAACGACAGCGAATCCTTGCTGGGATTCGCTTATTGGAGGACGCGGTCGCTGGACCGAGACAGTTGGAGGCAGTGTTTTCGGGAGGCCAAGGCTCGATTTGGGCTGGTGCGCCATTGATGATGATGATGAATTGACTACTAATTAAAAACCAGTGGAAAATTTCTTGTACATTTCATAAATCGAAAGAACATTCAAAATTTTAATGGTGGCGGATTGTGTTTAAAGTTTTAAATAAAATTGGAAAATATTTGAACATAATTTGGCAAATGCTATCGTTTTAAAAGACTAACAAAACTTTCGTCATTCATTTTTTAAGAAACTGTGTTTATTTCAAAAAGTTACAAAATGTAGCAATATTTTGAGCAAGTAATCAAATGTTTTTTATTAATCGAAAGCTGTTTGGAAAACTTTGAACAAAAAATACATCAGGGAAAAATTCAGTCCATATGTATTTATGAATAAAATACATTCAAAAAAGTAACTTCAAACAACATATCTAGAGCCAAACGTATATTAGATAGACACGTTTCACTCTAGATATGTTGATTAAATTTACTCATTTGAATTAAGATTTGCATTAAAATCATGTCTCATTCAAAAAATTCTTCTATTTTTACTCAAAATAAACCCTAAACAATAAAACCTAAAACAAAAAGAAAATTTTATTATATATAAAATAACGAAAAACGAAACAACGAATTTTTTTATTTTGTACCAAAAAATTTGGCAAACAAAAAAATCTCTGAACAAATTTTAATGAAAAATTATTGAAAATTAATCGAGTTACTTGTGATTTTTTATACTTCTCGACAAAGTTGTTTGATTTTAAATTTTCGATAAATTTCTGTCCATCAATTGCAATGGAAAAAAATATTTTTAAAAAATTTAAGTTTCAGCCTTGTATTTTACAACATGATGTAAATTGAAGGCATGTGTGTACGCATATTTGTAAGTATAGTGCGTTCAATAGATTTAGTAGAGTCATTTTGAAAATTAATAATAAACAACAACAAAAAACAAATCGTAATTTTTTTCTGTTTTGCATTTGCTGCAATTTGATGGGAAACCTCAACAAGTAAAAATAATTAGCATTTTCTTATTTGAAAAAAAAACCTTAACAATACGTACTCTACACAATTATTTTTTATACTGAAAAATGGAATGATTATTACTTATTTTATTTTTTTAACTTTTATTTTGATTCTGATTATGATATTTATTGTTTTAATAATTTTTCGTATGAACTTCAAGAGTGGCCGCTCGTTTATTGTTGCATTTTTTTTAAATTATCTAATACTGATTGAACTCACCGCACAATTGTGTCCTCAAATATTGTAGATTACAATTAGTTTTGCTAGAAAATTTCGTTGTTGCTAAAAAAAATGCAGAACACATTTCGTCGAATTTTTAACAATGAGGGCTTATCTTGTGTTTAATTTTCATTAACATTTTCCGAAGTTGGCATTTTGTATTGCGAAAAGTGCTTAAAATAAAAATAACAATTATTTCATCATCTTCAAAGTGTCAAGCTTAAAGGGGGAAATACATGTAACTGCTCAAAAAATCGATTTTTTTTCTCTCACATTAAAATGTTCCAAATACTCTAAGAATACTCCAAAAAAGTTTTGAAGTGATTTTCGTATTAGTTCTCGATTTATAGTCCGTTATAGGCAGCGCGGCGTTCCCAAGAATATCGTGCACCCCGGCCGCGCGTCCTTGTCTACTTTCTCTCCGGCGCTATGGGCGGTGATCTAATTGTGTATCCCCACCATATTCTTGTAAATCTGAAATTTTAAGGCAAAAGGACCTGGAATCGCCGACTAATGAGTAATTTATAATAAAAACTTATAATCAATGGTTTTTATCTACTGCAACCTTTAAACGCGTTTTTCTCAAAGTAGTACTTTTTCAACTTCCGTACAAAATATCTCAAAAAATATTGAACCGATCCGCCTCAAATTCATACCACATCTACAAAAAAGTCTTAGGACTAGTCGCATTTACATTTTTTGGTAATTTTGGAAAAACGGTTTGTTTATTTGTGTTTAAAACGCGATTTTTTGAAAAATAATCGATTTTTTGTTTAATCGAAATTTATAGTAAATTACTTTTTTTTTATAAATTTTATTGGTCAAACTATGAATTATACATCTCATTTGCATATCTTTCTTCTTCTGAATGTTGCAGGATCTCCGAAAATGGCGTTAAGTTGTGCGAGGTATTTTTTGAGGTGTTTTCTTTCATTTGTTCACATCGCTGCCATTTTTTTTGAAAAATTTTTAAAATATTTTCAAGTGCTTTGAGACATGTACTTTAAGGATTTCATATTTAAAATCTTCTGAATAAAAAACATACATTTTTTTAAATCAATCTGAAACTATAATTTTTTTTTAAAAATTTACATGTATTTCCCTCCTTAATTTGAACTTCGAAAGATGTTTGCCTTCGAAAGATGTTGATATGTTTGCAATTCACGGTAGTTCCAGACTTGACTCTTTTAACAATAAGGAAAACTTTACCAGCGTGAATGAGTCGAAGAGTCAGTCTTGTGTTTTTCTTTTCTTTTTCGAAAGAAAAGAGTTGGGATCATGGATATTTCTCAAATGGGTCCTCCCAAAAATGACTCAAACGATTGATGTTTTTTCATTCCCGGATATGAGTATATATTATTCGATTCCCCTTGAAAAGGTTGAAATCTCCATGGAAGATTAAATTTCGGATCTCCATAGTGATTTTTACCTTCTTTCAGTTTAGCATCGTTTTGACTTTGTAATCTTTCAGATTTACTACAATTTCAGGTGATTAAAGCCCCCTTTCTATGACGAATATCGGAATATAAAATTGAAATTCCCAAAATTCTCAAGCATGTTTCCGAAATTTGTATTAAAGCCAAATTATATGTATCGCAAAGCAACCAGAAATGTCGGCAGGATTGTCTGAAATATGAAATATGTACCACCCCTTAGGAAACGATGTTGGAAACGTGCGTGGAAGAAGTGCAGCACTCTTGTAGTTACATAGTTCTGGGCACTGACTGGTATATGACTAAATAATGCAAATAAGAAAGTAACCCTTTTGCCATGACACTTTCTCCCCCGAAACTGAATGCCGAGCGTGACAAACGAATTTTATTTACATTCAAGCGGCGGATAGTGAACGTGTGTGATTGTGAAAGGATCTGTGGAAGGAGTATGAAGCAAAAAGACTATTATCATGAGATTAGTGAATTAATGCTCTATGTAAAAGCTTTCTATTATGTTTGGAATGAATGGGAGGGATGAGTTCCTTTCAAAGAGTTTTATGGGGGCTGGGACAAAAAAATCAAAGAACGCAACATTTGGGCTGAGCAAGGACATGTAATGGTTTGTGCAAATGCGGGAACTTCATAGTTACTGCTCGTGAGTTAGAAAATATTTAAGCTTGTGGCAACTGGATTAAATTGCGCTGGTTTGCTATTGACTTTGACATTCAAATTGTTTTAAAAAATGTACGACGAATGAAAATCTCGGTCAATTTGATTAATACCGACACCAAGAGTACCCTTATTCTGAATAATCCAGCGCATATCTTGACAGGATCTGTAAGTTTGTGTCTATCCGTTGACAAGGGCAACATTCTGATGAATCATTCATAAGGCATTGTATCGTATGCTCAATATTATTAACAACAACCCCTCCTTTCGACATACACTGTACTTAAAAACGTCATCTAATAAGATTCAATTGCCGGGATGGCCTTTTTATGGTATGCACGTGATAAGCAGATATTTTGTTTGGGAATTGTTATTGCAACCACAATGAACGATACCAAGGATAATAGACGATCGGGACCTATGGCAGGCAAAACATTTTCAAACAAAAAAATGGGATTCTCCATTTATTTGCGTATGCAAAGCATCTCAGACCGGAAGATATGGGGTGAAAAATCATTTTCAGGGACGATGGCATACCATGAATTGTCCAACAGTGATTTTAAAGCGAATCCAAAATACCAAAGAATACTTACGAGAATAGAATAGAATATCTAAGGCAAGGGAAAAAATATATAAGAAATAATGAAATGTATTTGCGGTCCGTCCCGAAAATATTTTCTTCCGAAAAAGCACAAAAGATTACGTCGTCAGCATCCATTGTAGAATCCATTTTATGGTTGTATGAAAAATTAAATAGGAAGGAACGCTGTTGTGGCTGGAATCGTTATGACTGGATTATAAATATATGTGTGCATTGAGAAGGATATTGCGGTGGTGATCGATCAAAACATGGAAGGATTATGGTTTTTAAAGTACTTTGGGATGAATTTGGGTTGATTTCAATTTTTTGGGGGAAATAGCTTTCATTTTCTTGCATATCTGTATTTATTCGAAATTATTTAATATTTTTTAATATTTAAATATATATTCAACTTGTTCGTAAAAAATTCAGGAGCACCAGAGCCTGAAGTTTCACTAATGACGAATATTTTTCCTTTTTGAATAGTAAATTACTTAATCCAGAATATGTTACAGAAATAAAATTAAAAACGAAAATTGGCTGATAAAAAAAGATTTTTTAGCTTTTATTACCAACGCTTTTCCAAACAGCAAACATTTTTTCACATATTCAATGTGTTGTTTTTTGTGTCCAACATAGGGAAACAGTGAAGCAAACCGAAAAAATTTCTGAGGACAGCCGTTGAATTGCATGGATTCAATTGTTTCTAGTGTTTCATCCTTTATGAAAATGATACCTCTTTAAATACTTAGTTTGCATGGATGGCTGAATATTTTCTTAGATGAATTTTTTTTCATGAATTACTTCTTAGTTCGGATCTTAGTACAGTCAAATGGGATTTTGACCGTGTACTTTGGGTTGACAATATTTTTTTAATGCAATGCTTGGGCAATGGTATCGTAAGCTCAAGTTCAAGTTTCTGGGGTCGCAGCTCCTGTCCTTTCGGCTCCATCTTCAAAACAAAAGAAGTTGGGGCACCCTCATATCTCCGAAACCATGGATTCCATAAGAAAGTTGTGTATGGCAAACTTGCGTAAAATAAAATGTTCAGCAAGTCGTTCATACATCACTTTTACGTTGGGTCAATAATTAAAAAGTTATAGGCCTAAAACCACATACAAAAAGGGGGGACATCTTTCGAGCGCCACAATTACATTGTTATCATTTTAACCCCAAATCACATAGAAAATAACTTAAAGGCAATTTTGTTGTAAGTCGTTTGCGTTATTGATTGTTTTGATCGCTGTACACTGGCGGGAGCTATTGCATCCCAAAGAGGGAAAACTCACGTGAAAATGGAATTTTAAGCCAAATAATCGGCTGGCTTCTAATGGCAAACCCCATTGAAAAACTCACGGAGAATTTTAGTGGCCAGAATTTTTTTAATTTCAATGAGTAGGTTGCCGCTATGTGAGCTTTAATTAAAGTTTCTGGGGTCGCAGCTCCAATCCCCTTGACGCCATCTTAAAAACCAAAAAAAGTGGGACGGCCCCATATCTTGGAAAGCACCGCACCCACAAAAACGTTTAATATGACAAACTTGTGTAAAATACAATTTGCAGTAAGTTGTGGATACATCATTTTCACGTGCTGTCAATATTAAAAGAGTTACACGCCACAAACGACGTTGAAAAGGGGGGATCATTTTTCGCATGCCACAACTTCTTGTTTTCCCCTATTACCGCGGACCAGATAAACAGGTGTTAAAATGCTTTTTTCCTATGACTTGCCCCCTTGGGGACACAATAACACCCGGGATGGTACATTGATCGAAACAAGCAATACCGCAAACCTTTGGTGATAAAACTGTCTAAAAGTTATTTTCGAACGAATTTTGTCATTAAACGTTCGTTACTTGGACTTTACTTTCGATATTTTGTTGTTTAAGCATTGGTTTTCTTTTTGACTATATATTTTATTTATTAATTGGACCCATACCATCCAATATGAGCGTAATGTTTAATATATTTGCTTTATATTCAAAGCTGCGTTCAAAGATGATTATGTGAGTCACAAAAGCTTTCATTATAAGCTAAAGATAAATATTTTTTATTGATACTTCAAATTCAGTAAGTTTTAATGTAAACCAACAAAAAAGCTCCATTAACCAGTAAATAAGAACGCATGATAATGATAGTCTTGAGATGCTTGCAATTAGCAACACTCACCAAAAACGAAAATTAATCAATGTGGTCTGCAGATAACACAGTAATCACGTAAAATCACTACAAATCATATTCGGTGTCAGGTGACATCCCTTCCAAAAATGAAGGTGATAGAATTGTTAAACCCTTTTTGTCAACTCTAATTATAAGTATACTAATTGGCTAATAGAAAGTAGTATTTCAGCCATAAGAACCGCTCAGTAACATCCTTCAAACCCGCAAAATATATCACGCCTTTAAATCACGACAAATTTTGGAACGATTATTTCAAATCTCAAGCTAAAATAAATGGGCTCGCATTTTGGTCACTCAATACATCCCAAAAACTTTATTTTAAATTAACTTTTTTGAAACCTTGTGAAAAGTTTATCATTTTTAAAGTAACTTGTTTGAAGACAACTTTAAGCCGCTTCACTTTAAACTAGGAAATCATCGTGTTTACATCTTGAAAACCATTTTCAAAGCCATCATGAAAATCGTCTTGAAAATCATATTTTTCTTTATGCTTTCCAGACTTTATTTGAACAGAACAAAATTGACACTGGTTTTCTTAAATGACGACAAAATGTTGAAATAGAACATTTCTTCTCTAACAACACTTCGTTGATTAAAGGCATGCTGAGCTCATCGTTTTCACCGTGCTGAGTCACACCTTTATATATATCCCTAGCTCCTTGATTATTTCGCCTTTTCCTTTTCTGTCTTGGCTTGTCGCATCTCTTCCTTACAGCGATCCCGTTCCAGCTTGAACCATTTCGTCTACGATTAGAACATAATCACAATGTCGACTTGTAACGTTTCTAACATCAAAGGATGCCATTCTCATCAAGAAGTATCCAAGCAAAAAATACAAAGAAAAGGATCTTTAGCTGCAATTGTAGAGGTCCTTGGAGAATAGTTTTGCCACAGATTGGATGCTAGGATAAAAGGAGGAAGCAAAATCTGTTCTTGGTGAAAAGTACATCAGCGGTTTTTTTCATTGTGTTGTGGGGCACCTGCTAGGATTACATTTGTGCCGGACGCGGTTTGAATGGAATGACTACCTGGTGAGTGGAAAACAATTGCTATCCAACCCGGATGGTAGAGATACCGATGATATCTTTCTAAGTAAGGATGAATTGACAAAAGGTTGCTAGATAAGCTGACTAACTGAATTTTCAATAGAAACAAGTTGTTCACACAAAGGAGATTTGGTGGTCACTCCAAACGTTCTACAGAATTGCAACAAATGCTTTCGACAGGTTCAATAGCAAAATTTTCTTACATTTAATCCTTTAATCAAAAACAGCGGAGATATTAAAAATCTCCACTCTCTTTTATTACAAATGGTGTAAAGCAAATAGTAAAACAAGAAACACAGTCCCATAGTACCACGCTCAATACTTCATCCTTACAAAAAACCGCTAGCCGGCAAAAAGATTTTTCCATCACATCTAGATAATATTTTCAGTAAAATCATCACTTTCTCGGCTATTTGAAGGAAGGAACAGGAAAAGCTTACGTCGAATAAAAGACGATGTTATTTATTTGAGATATCATCAGCTCACATGAATACCGACGGAAAACAGGTGAGCAAAGGCAGGAAAATAGCAAGGATATTCTTGTTTGCGAGCCTTAACACTGATATCACAAGAGTCTTCTCGACAATAAACAAATAAAGCTGTATAAATCTCATGCAAACAACAAAATAAAGAGAAAATTTGTTTGGTTTTGAAACGTGTGCCAGGATAACTGGGTGAGATGTGATATTTGATGCGAGCTTTGTTTAAAAATGTATTTTAATACGTTGTGCATTTTGTTAGACATGATTTTGATAATTTGAGAACTCGTAGCATAGCGACTGTTTGTTTTGAAGGCAACATTGCTCGGTTTGAATTAATACGTCTTGGAGATTTTTTTTATGGGTAAAATATACGACACTTGAATTGGAAAAACGACTTAGCATTGAAAATTTATTGCTATTGGTGAAAATAATCAAAAACATTATAGCTCAATAAAAAGTGAAAATGATTTAATACTGAAAAATTAAAAAAAAAAATGATGAACTTAGAGACATCATTATAAATATATTTGAAACTCACGAAATCAATTGAAAAATAAATTTCCTAGTTTCAAGAAAATGGTTTAAACTCACCATTCTGGACGATTCAGGCTATATGTATATATTTTGTCACATTAAGTGTAGGAAACTCATTAAAATAAATTGATATGCCTTCTCTACTTTAGTACATCCCTTCTTATTAGAACATGCAGTTGAATGTATAAAACTAAACAGCAACGTTTCTTATAGTACTGGTAAGTTTATTGTTAAAGGACAGCAACAGAACACAGCTTGAAAGCTTTAAATAAAATAAAGATTCAAGCCTGAAAAAGAAAATTACATCCAACATAAATATTGTCAGATATGTCCCTTCGATTAAGGGGGAAATAGGATTAGAGGATTCAAAAAAATCGATTTTTTTATTTCAGAAATTGTTAGTAAAACTATTGAAAAATATGTTCCCAAACTTTTAAAATGAAAATTCGGACTCGTTCAGGCCCCAGCGCTACTATTTTTTCAAACGCGTTTTTCTTAAAACGACTTTTTTTGATCTTGCGTACACTCTAGTTTGAAAAGTTTTCAACTAATCGTTTTGTAAATAGGCAGTTGATGAATACTATGAAGAAACTCTTCATAGTATTGCTCTCTATATGAACCTAAAACCGGAATATTATCATTACTTAAAATAATTTTTTTGTTGAAAAAAGTTGTAAAAAATGCAAAAAATCATCCTTTTTTTTGTTTTGACCTCTGAAAAAAATTTAATTTTTTATTTTTTGATAGCGTTTAAGGTTCATATAGAAGAGAGACATATAATAAAAGCAAATTACAACCTCGTTTGGTTTCGCATGAAAATTGCGGCTTCCAGAATGTACGCAAAATGCTGAGTCTGATTGTGACCTGCAATATGGAGTCGGTAATATCTTCGGTGTTTTTCAAGAAAATTCTTCAAAAGTTTTATAGTATATACTTAAATATATGTTTCAAATATTCTTAAAATTTCAATAAATTTTATTCATTTTTTATGCTATAAAAAAATCATGAAAATCATTGAGAAAACGCTGTCTTATTTCCCCTCTTAAGGCTGGTATTACTTTGGGCTACAATTTGACCTCCAATACTGGTACAACTAAAACAACAGGCCACAATTGTAAAAGGTAGAGAAGGCGTTGGGAAAGTGTTTTTCTTTACACTGAATATATTCTTAATAAGCGCTTATATTGTAAGAATGTTTAGAAGAGTCAAATTTGAACATTTTACCAACTAGTTGCTAAGTCTAGCTTTAAATCTAGTAGATCTTCTAGAAATATCTATTTGATAAGGAAGCCTGGTAAACAGAAAATTGAAAGTATCATCTGTTAAACTATTACACTTCAAGAAGTTTTAGCTTGTAAGAATGTTGCAGGTCTTTCAAACACCAAAGCCATCACACAGCTTTCATGGGAAAAGCCATCAAAAAGATCGCCTTCTATTTAATAAGTGAAGATTTAGATGAATATCATCTCGATTTTCGGTTAGTGTTTGATCGAAAAATCAATTTAGAAGATCCATTTTCATCTATCATACCACTTAACTCAAGAAGAAGAGATTATGTTTTATGTTGATGATTCTATGATACTTTCATTTAATGATGACAAATATCCCTAAAAAATCGTCCAAATTTTAGAGGAAGAATCAACAGTTGATTGGGTGGAAAAGGGATTGAAATTCTGGAAGAAGTCTGAAAAAAATGGTTGTATTCAGTACTAAATGAGTGGATATTTTTCGTATATTTAATTCCACTGTAAAAATGTTTGAATGGACTAGATTTTTTTGTTCCTGAATTCGAGGAGTTTCCGTAAATTTCCAACACATCTGGTTATCGGTCATATGGTATTTAAATGCTTAGGTGGAAGTTATAGGCTAAATTACTTATTTCAGTTACAATAGGTTTATGGTCTCACATCTAATAAATGAAGTGTTAATTAAATAAGGTTTTAAATCCTGTTTATTTTTAACCAAAAAATCATAATTTATGATAAAGTCCAATCGCTTTTTATTTATATACATTCGTTTCTATTATTTTGCAAGTTCTTGAAAGTTTAAAGGCTGTGCAGCCCCTTAACACAAAAAAAGATTTCAATTCATATATCTGTTCTTTCCGACTTTAGAAACCTAATCGACAAAAGACATCATCACTTGTTGTTAGGTTGAATAGTATGCTAGATGTACTTGCATCATTTCAACATTCTTATAAACCGATTTCCTGAACATAAGCAAAGTTTGATGTCTAGAACAATACTTACACAAGTCAATAAAACTTTGCCCAAAAGTCAAAAAGTATGAATACATCAATCGAAATCTTTAATTCTTTATGTGAAGATGCTACACAGCTTCGAAACTTTCAAATACTTTTTTTTTAAAAATATTTTGATTTATTTTTTATTATGGAGCATTGAACCGTTTCAAAATTAAAACTATCCCAAGATTTATAACAACTTGTAGTGTAAACCTGATAGAGTCTGCTCACATTTCAGAAAGTGCCTACCCACAAAAGATACCTGGTATTTAGGTTATATATCGAAAGGCGCTAAATCGATGGATTCCTACTTGAATGCAAATTGGATTTCTGAAATTGCCCAACAAATAAATAAACTTCTAGATTAGATTAACTAATATTGATTAGTGAGGATACTGTGTAAAATAATATATTTAGAAAAAAAAACAAAATCCTCAAGTCTAACATTCGGTTTATGGCCCCGAATTTTCATTTCAGTTACGCGAAAATTGTTCAAGCTACAGCTAGTATATTTAATGATGTATGTACTATTTTTTTTAAATAATGCGATTATTAAAGCAATTCTACCGTTATCATCCCAGGTTTTTGACACCCAGCGGATATCCATAACCAAATTTAGACCCCAAAGATGACTAAAGGGACCAGGAAGTTAAAAAGAACAGCTCAAGAGAGTCGGGGATATTGTGACGCCAATGAAAGGTGTTTTAAATGGTCCACAAACTGGAGAATAAAGGTTAATTTCAAAAATTATTATATATTAAACCAAATGGATCGCCAAAACTACCAAACTTTAATTATGTGTTCGAATATATATACATTAAATTTTTTCTAATCTAATAATAAGTATTTAGTAGCATGGCAGTGTTTTTGATGAGCGTGCTGTACTTCCAAAAATACGTAAATGTTGACGATTTTAGTAGTATGAAAATATACATGATAAAATTAAAGCAGTGTTAAGAATTAAACATAATATGAAAGAAATTAATTAGACCAGGAAATTTATTCAACAAAACGGTCATGATAAATTTATCACGTTATTTACTCATATGAAAATTATCTCAGGGAAACGGAAGACCTTTTTAGCTATACAACTGACCTGAAGGACAGAAATTTAGATTATCCAAAAATTCATGGTTAATTATAGTCCATTTTGATCAGATCAATAAGGATAATTTATTATTCAAACCAGTTGCATTGACTTTAAGCGATAAAATACGCCCAGAACTTTCAAATAATCGTTTTTTGTTATGTTTTTTAACTGATTATTATTGTATGTTTACATTTAAGAATCTTTTGAAAAGACATCATTCAACAATTAAAAATTGGGAAGAATTACAATGATTTACTTGAAAACGTGTAGGAAAGAGACTCTGAGTACATGTTGGAAAATCTCAAAATTTTAAATGTGTCGTATTAGAAACTAATTTTCTCGACCTAATTGAGCACATTACCACGAAAATTGTTAAAATTGTTTAGTATTACATTTCACCGTAATAGCATTTTTAAAATATTTTGTATATTTTAGTCTTTCTAAACAATTCAAGAGTAACCGTTTTCGAGGAAATTCCAATCAAAAATTAAATGCCCTATATTTTTGTTTGAAAAACAAAAATCTTACTTGAAGGACTATAATTGTTAGCATAAAGTTGAAGAATCTTTTGGCAAATTTTAAATTTATTCCCTTTTGAAGAGGTTAGGAAGCCGACCTGGACGCAGCGTTTTCTTACATTGGAAACAATAGCAAACGGAAGTCGTTTGGAATTTAAAAACTTCTTTTGAAAATGATGAGCAATATCTCTACAAACAGTCAATAATGGGTAGGCAACTTTTGTGAATGTATTATTTAATCATAACTTCGAGAACAAATCTCTCCACGGGGCTGATTTTTCAAGACGTTGGAAGTATTTGGCCCTTTGACATATTAATTTTTGCAGAGGTCAAATGCTTGGTATTGATTTCAACGGTACCATAAAATTCAAAAAATCTGTAAGAAGCATTGTTATTTATGTCCCATACTTATTATTCAAAATCGCCTCACGACTATAACCTTTAAAAATGAATGAATGCTGTTAGTGCATAATATTTTTGTAATCCATTCATAATCAAGATATGGTATTTTTAATGGATAGCTTAAAATCCATATTAAAATCAAAATGAAAATTTGGGTATTATTATAAGAAAATTGAAGAAACAGCTTTTTATGTTTTTTGCAAATCTGGCTAAAATTTAATTAAACCCAAATAAATTTTTATGTGGTTTTTAAAATATAGGAATTAGGTAATAAGTTTCAAAACCGATCTTACCGAAGAAAAGCAATCATAGCCATTTTGAATAAAAATGTAAATAGTTGCTTATTATTCGTACAACACGAATTTTTCGTCAAACATCAATAATGATTTGTTTATCGAAAATGTAGGTATTTCTTTCATTTTTATCAAATATCTGTTGATTGTCTTTCAAATTCAATAACGTCGATAAATATCATATTGAGTTATCTAAAAAAAAGCTTGACATCTCGTTAACCGCTATTATTCTTCCCAAAAACAAATACTGGGAAAAAATAATGAAACAACTTATTGTAGGGAAGCCCTTCTCTCTTTTTAATTATCGTTTTTATACTAGAGTATCAACTGTCCAACTATCATAAAACAACACGTCTAAAAACAATCAAATTCCCAAGGACAACTCTTCTATCACAGCTTTGTCTTTGCATTCCACACAATGGTCATTTCGAAAAATTAACTGCAAAAACTCACTCACCTTCAGAGCAAGTCTATACCAAACTGCAAAACCATAACACATTGTCAAGTCCTTCTCCTTATAAAAGTTTGTCATCTTTAACAAGAAAACGACGACACCGACAAAATCTGATGGCTGATAACGAGTTTTTGACGGCAAATACCCACACAGTATGAACTTTACACCAAGGATAAATCAGCACCACCTCACCACACTATCCTGCCTAGTGAAAATTTTCATTCGCACTTTGGTAGCACTGCACTTTTCCTATTTGCTCATCTGTTTCCTTCTGACAAAGAACAAGATGAATAAACTTTATCTCTTCGAGGATTTCAGCAATCATTAGCGATAATCAGTAACATTTGAAACATCCACGCACTTCCTGTTAGTTTGCCCCGCGAAAAACAATATGAAAACTCTCTCGCCCTCTCTAGGTCACACGCCCGAATTTTCCTAGGGATTTTCACCGCAAACGACGACCGTGCAAAAATGCGAACCAGTGAATACACGGTTTCGCGTAGAACTGAGCCTGAACCTGTTCGATAAGAAGATAGTGGTCCGTAAACAGATATGACCCATTGAAATGGGGGTGGATTTTTGGGGCGAATTTGCTACCCTGCGAAAAACGAGGCGAAATCGAATTGTTTGCATATGCGCAGGATATAAAATGGAAGCTTTTCGAAAGTTTGCCATGCTCAGACGTGCTACAGTGTAATCAGTTGTCCTATTTTGGAATTGAGGAAGGACGTCTGCAAAAGTTAAGGGTACGAAAAAATATTGAGTTTTGCATGTTACTTGAGGAGGACCATGACCAACAACACTGTAATAGATTCATCCTGTTGCTAATGGATGGGTCAGCAGAACAGAGATTTCATTCCAAGACTCATAAAGCTACTTCTGGGTTGGGTTACTCACAGCATTTAGTTCAATCTGCATATACCTGATGATGTATCTAGGACACCGTCGATAGAATGTAATAAGCTTTGAATGTATTTCGTCCTATATCTTGAAGTTCAGAAATCAGTTTAAGATATATGTTTTATATCGATAGATTAACATTCATTCTCGTTCAAAAATATAGTTTGAAGCATAAAATTGCATTTTCTAAAGAATATCTTAAATGATAAATTAATTTTCACAAAGACACCAATTCAAAACAAATATTCAATACAAAAAAGGATATTTAAGTTTCTTTATAGAAAAAGCATCCACAATTAGGCTAATTCATCAAAGAATAAAAAGAAAATCTGTGATCCAAGTGTAAATAACAGTAGAACTTCAAAGTTGAGACTTAAGTTATGAGACAAAAAACTTAAGTGCAAAAATATTTCGTGGGATACGATTTGTTAAGCTGATTGGAGGAAAAAAATTATATCACCAAATGTTTACTCAGATGATCGTCATGTTTCTCTTTGTCAAATGCAAGGCAAAGTGTGTTGATATAATGAAGATACAATACGTAACATCCTTTGAGAAAGAAACCTTTATTTTGGGACATTGTTACAAAGATACTATCTGATAATTCCTTAAGGTACATAGATAAAGACTTAAAAAGTGGAGAAGATAGCATTTTACTATACGCCTTGAATAAATTTGTTGGAATATAAAGATTTTGAAGAGAAAAAAAAACGGTGAAGTATACTTAGAACCTCTACCATATAAATAAAAAAAAAATAAAAAAAAATCATTTACTATACCAAAAGAAAAGTCAGTTCTATCTAGACATTAAATTTTTCATAAACAAGAACAAACGGACATTTTTTAAGAAACTCAAAAAAATATGTTAGTTACCACGGGATGAGTTTAAGTAAATACAAACATTGAATGTAAACTGATGAATGTTGGACGAAGAACATTGTTTTATGAGTTCAAGGATTAAATAATTGAAATGCTTTACTTTGAACAAAGGATAAAGTGTAAAATATTTTTGAAAGATATTCATTATAAAAAATACGATCCCAGCCATGAATCACTCCAGAAAAGAATCAGATTGTTTAATTTCTTTATATGTTTTTAATCCTGGTAACGAAATTTAGACCAAATGATTGTGCGCAAAGAATTTCATACAATTCATTCACCATATTGTTGATTCTAACCTATTGAATCAAATCATCATTCTTATTTGTTTCAAACATTCACTAGAAATTCATTCAGACTTTGTATCAATAGCCAGTTTATTTTTTGTGATCATGGTTACAGAGGTATTGACTCTACACACAACGGCTAAGGATGATTTTTAATCATCCTAAAATAAGCCAAACCGTCCGCGCTTCATCCACACTAGTCCGTCTGGAGGATTGCCATCAGTAACAGTTGCTAGCCACGGTACGACTTATCACCTAAACTGCAAAGAAATCCAATTACTGAAATAAGGGACTCGTATTCGGCCCTCAAGCTGATTTGAGGATATCGTTTTTGATGAAAATCGTAAAATTGCCATTGCTGTGAACTATGGATTGATTTTTAAGTATTATCATCAAATGAGTTTGCGGTTCATGTATCACTTTTCAGTCAAATTAACGATTTTCAAAGTCAAATAAACACTTTCCAAATCATCAAATTAACGGTATTTCAAATCAAATTAATTATTTCTTCAAAATAGCCAATGTTGCTTGAAAGTAGACTAAGCGATTCGAATAGAAGGATACTTCACAGTAGGCATAGTCCCAAAAATGTGGATTCCACAATAAATCCCATAGTCCAGTCAAATCAAGTAGCATTTCTCCAAAAGTTTTCCGACCTTATTTGGATTTCGCATGAGAGACTAACCTCATGCGAAGTCCAAGTTTAGAGTATTTCCAAATAAAAATTGTTAATTTGACTGGACTGTGAACTTATAAGGTTTCTTTTAAATTTGATAAATGATTAGTTTGACTCATATTTGAATCTGATTTGGAAACGTGTGAATTTGAAATGGAAAAGTGTTAATTTGACTTAAAAAATTTATATCAATGGATGAAAAAATATCTTGGTTCAATGCACAAGCACTAAAAAGCGAAAGTTTAGATTGCTAAACTTATAACTATATAATTAATAAAAAAGCACTGTTCAAAGTGTTTTTCCAATTTCCAGACGGGCTCAATAAATTTCTGTAAAATCGCGCTTTTTAATTATTCAGGAAAATGAGGAATAAAGGAAATAAATTCCAACATTGACAGGAAAAGTTGTTTAGATCCATCAATGATCTGAGGATTCTTGGATATATCACTATCATTGCTTACAATTACCAATTTAATTGAGAGTTTTATCCTTCTGGCTCCTCAGGCTCAACCCATCTTTTTTTGGAAGTAAATGTACCACAGTTAAACGATGAAGATTTCCGGTATTTTCCATATGTGGTCCACAATTTTTGGAAAACTTTGCTAATCACCATCCCAATTTCGATATTGAGGTTAATTAACTGCATAAGACTCATATCCTCAACAACAAAACTTGGAATACTCAATTACCAATTCTTTTGTACACTTCAGATAGAACTGAAACCTTCTCACAACAAAATTATATTCTTTTTAACGTTTTTTTTAATTGTTCAAAATAACAACATATAAAATGAAAATTATTCTATATATTTAATACCTGCGTCGAATCTTTGTTTTATTTTTACACACATTTGTCCCGAATGTTCCCAAGGCTGTACACAACGTAAAATTATACAAAAATAGCATTATTTATTGTTAATATCACTTATAACTGAGAAGGCACAAAATAAATTGGTCGTTTTCCTTAATAATCAGTGCTGGCGAGAAAGCTTCGATTATTACAATCAAACATTTATGATACTTACATAGTAAGTCAAAAAAAAATCGGTGACATACCTGCAATGAAAAAATAAATATTTTGTTAATTTACAATTTTGGAGGGGATGATTATTATTTATATTTGAAAGAATTGAAGCGATTTATTCATTTCAAAACTGATAGTTTTCATACCAGTAAAGTTTTGGCAAACGACTTTCTAAATTTTTATTTAGGATTCGTAGTTACTAGCCGTTGATGGTACCTTTTAATAGCATCGACGTGATTTCCTAGAATTTTTTGGTAAATGAGCTTTGAAATTATAACACAGTTCTTGATTATTGCTGAAGTTATGTATTTTGGCGCCACTTTTGAACGTAAAGACTTATTTTTCGGGCCCGGCGTATGACATTACGGAAATGAATTTCATTTCATTAAATTTTAAATGTGAACTTTGTTGTTATTTCTGTCTAAAAAAGTTTACAAAATGTGAATGTGAACCCAAATTTTTAGACCAATATATCAGACCGCCTTTTTATGTAGCACAGACAATTCAATCGAAATTACAATCATCAATTTGATACATAAATTTATATCGTAGGTAATTGTTTTCATGATCTATGATAAACCTATGGATTTGACTTATCATTATCCTGGCAAAGCCTTCCAGGATTTAAACGGTTACGTGAAACACATTTCCACTTGATTCCTGATAATCCGATTTTGTGACGAAGCCAAAGTCTAAAGTCTCTCATACAGAGAGCAAATTAGTATGGATAAATAAAACAAAGTGAAATGTCCCAATCAATATCGATTTCAACTTTTTTCCGTGAATTATGGAGCTGTTTATTTCCGGACTATCGGCTCAATTTTCCCAAATATTTGGTATCCGTTTCCAACTCTGATCCAGTGGGAGTTTGTTTACCTAGCAGAGCCATACAAGGACCCTGGAACTGCTCCCAGTCACTCTCTCCTTCCCATCAGGATTGTGGTTCAGCGACAGTTAATTATATTGCCGAGGAAACACCCCAGCCATGAAAAATGAAATACGACTTTAGCCAGAAGCGAGGAACGACAGGCAATGGCAGGATCGAAATTCTTTTAATCGATTCCTATAGCAAGGATATCCACACGAGCACTTCCCAGTCAAGAGGATTATAGCATTGAGGGATGATGGAAAAGAAAACAACTAAAGAAAGTAAAATAAAGAACAAAATTAATCTAATATTCAATGAAAAGATGAGAATAAGCACAATAAGGATGCTCGTGCTATTGATCAGTCAATATGTTCGGTTCGATTATCATTTTATTGACGCGTGTTCTGTTTTATATTTTTTAAAAATTTTCCAAAGATAGAATTCTGTGAAATTTACTTTGCAATGAAGCAATCAAGACAGGTCATTACACTCTTCATTTTTCTGTCCCGGTAACTGACAATGGACGTTGATTGAGATGGTTCGCAAGGAACAAAAGATTCATGGAATAGATATTTCAAGTTTTGTTGTAAGATTCAAAAATTAAATGAAGACATTTCGGTAGATTTTTATTGGCATTGATAAGGACTATTTTGGATTTTAGACAGTTTGGATCTTTGGGATTTTCCAGGGAAGCTGAGATTGGATTTTTACAGTGCGAAATGATTTTCTTGAGTTTACAATCGTATACGAATACTTGAATATTATGAGCAAAATTTTATGTTCTCTTTTTTCTCAGAATTAATTAAAAATAATTTAGAATCAATTGACATTAGTTCAACTTTTAATACTTTCATTTATGACATCTTACAGACTGTGACACAATTCGTTATGAAAATGTTTTGTTAGTTTCGTCCCATTTCCAATATTTGTAGCTTTTCACCGATAAGGACGCCTTCATGCATTTTAAGCTAGTCTGGTACGAAATTTGTGCCTCCGGGTCCAACACAGGATGCAGTGTTGAGCCCAAAGCCAATTGTAAAGATGATCAATAAACTAGTGGACTGGATGAAATTGAAAATTCAAAAAGGCTGAAGTCGACTGCTTATGCTTTTTTACTGAGTGCTTCTCTCTGTTCAATTCTAAGGATGTTATAAAATTGTGTAGAATCAAGATCACTGCGAATGTTCTTTCAATTTTTTAGGCAGAAATCTTGGAAAAGAAGCATCCACTATAGTCAAATGTTTTAAATACTGCGGTTTCGATTTCAGGAGACGTCATTTAGAATAACTGCCAGAGAACCATAATGTGCACTGAGTTCGGAACAAATGATAGGTTCACCTGTATTTAACGTCGAAACACACTTATTTTAAATTGCATTGCAGACTCTTTCTTCCGCACAACCATGCAAGCACCTTTAACAACATCTCCACATAAAATGCAATTCAAAAATAGTGTAAAATCTGCAAAAGCTTGTAAAGTCGTGGCTTTGCCGGTAAATTTGCTTCTCTTGTTCCTGATATTAAGCATGTACGCTGTATCCTTGCCCAAGTGAGCTTGGTAAAAGCGGTGCTTATGCACATGTTACGCCTTGGATTCCATCATCACCATCACCGTAACCATCATCATCACTGCTCTTCGCCTCTCACTTGTTACTCGAAAAATAGGTATGTAGGTGAAACCTCTTCCATTCAGCGCTAGTGCACTACTATCTCATCGCAGGATGTTTCAAGTAGTTTCTTTTACAAGGTACACTCGTTCTATTTCGTCGGGCAATTAGTAATGCTTCCAGTCTAAACTGCTCCTACTAAAAAAGGGTTGCAACAATTACAGCTTTGTGTATACAAGATAAATTGGGTTTTGGACGTGGGCATGCAAATTGCATACAACGCAGCAATGGTTAATTATGATCCTTGAGGTTTGTAGTTTGTAATTATGTAATTTTACATCAAAGCTTAGACCAAAGTCGTTTAGCTAACAGGAATGCACGAAGGCTATTTAAATGCAAACAGTAAAGAAAATGATCTTATACACAGTTGTGGTGCTTTTATTTAATGTTTAAAACAGAGTAATTTACTGTGTGAGATGCGTTTTGGATGAAATAAAGATTAGCTGTTTGATTCCATCATAAATTGTTTCTTGTAAAATATATCTCCGAACAATTAAGCTCCGACGATAGTTTGTCAAACATAAGGTACATTTAAATTTAAAATAAAGCAAACACAATAACACGATTCCAAGAATCAATTTTGTAGGTGAAACATTTCTTTGTTGGTATTTTTTGTAAATTTACATGTTATTCGTCCATTCAAACTTGAATTTCTAATAGTGTTTGAGAGTTTGAAAAAAATTGATTTTGATTTTAACCGATAAAGCTTGTCTCAAACACCCAAAACTTTTTTCGTTATTTTTTGACGAAAAAGGTTGAACTTCTTTAAAACAGTTTTGAAATTTTGAATGATATTTTTTTGCATTTTACCGCTTTCGCTTGCGACACAATCATAGATACAAAATTGGTTCTTTTACTCGTTTTGCAGAAAAAACATTTGTTATGTAAAAAGATTTCGCAGGAGTAAAAATTTGCTTGGCATAGCTTAGAACCAATGAGGGTTACCGTGAAAAGTTCTTAAAGTAAGATTGATCGGGTTAAATTATGAAATTATCTTAACTGGCCCATAAATAATTAACGATCAAAAAAAATATGTTCAATATATGCTTTCGAAATTTTATTAAAACCCTGAAGCTTGTGTATTGTATGAAGGATATTTTTGCCAAATTCAAAACAAAATTAACAGATGCATCCTTCATAAATCCTTTTGACGTAGTATTTCATTTTTTCAAAAGCCGCGAAAAAAATTCAATTTTAAAATTTTCACGAGGATGATGATAGCCCTTAAGCGATGCTAAATTTATGCTCCTACAGGTTCTTTTATAGAATAAGCAGTTTTCTTTTAAAAGTACCCGAATGTTGTTTGTTTGTGTCTCTAATCTCACAAAAAAATTTAAATTTAAAAAGTTTTTTCAATTAAGTTCAAATAATTTCAAAATGAAATTGTGGGTAAATTTTGGTGCTTGGTTGGAAAAAAAATTCAAATGAACACTTTTTCCCCAGGTTTGCGCGATTTACCTATTTCATTCAAATATTTTTATAAAACATCAGGTGAATACATTTTTGAAATTCCAAATTCATTTGTTTAATGGGTTACAGAAAAAATTTGCGTAATTTTGTTAGTTGTTTTGTGGTAAGACTCTTTTTTGTTATTGAGACAGTTTATCAAATGAGTGGAAAATTTCTAATTTATTTAATCTAAGTAACATTAGACTTTAAAAAAAATAATTAAAAGTTAAATCTGATAAAGCCATTTGGGAAATATCAAATAGAAAAACCTTACTCAAAACATTAATTAAAATAATTTTGTTGTGGGTAAAATTTGAAAAGAAAATAGATCATTGAGAAGCTTGATCAATAAATTCGTAAAAAAATTACTCTATTTGTATGCACTCCAAAAATAAAGTTTACTGTTTAAAAAAAACCTGAAGTATCTTCCAAACAGGTAAGTTTCATAAATATGTATCGTAATTTTTGTGTTTCATTTAAATATTTATCACTGGAAATCGTCAGGATAAGTTTTGTCGAACATTTTCATATTATTTTAAAGAAAGGAGACCAGACAAGATTTCAAATAAATTGATTCGATTTAATTGAGACACTATGTTGAAAATCTGAATTCTGTAAAAATTGATAATAATCATCAATAAAATAAGCGTCAAATTTTTCCGCAAAAACTCTTCTAAAGTGTAAATTTCCTGAATGGGAGATTCGTGCTTTAAAAATGTACAGAATGGTTCAGAAATAAAATATGTTTCTGATAAATTATTGGTTTGTGATTTATTTTGAGAAGATTTTTTAAGTTGCGCTTCTTCAAGGAAATTCAAAAATTGACTCCCAAAAAAATATTTTACACTAAATTTGAACTTTAATGATTGTCTTTAATACTCGTTTTTCAAGTATATAAATTTTACCTTTAATTTAGGAATCGGTTTGGGTACAAAAAAGGTATATTTTCATGTAATATTTTTTATCCTAGTTTCTCCAACATTCTCCAAATATTTTGAAAACTTTTGATTTGATGTGCTCTCATTACAAAAATAGTTTTTTATCGAAAGATTGTTGAAACGATATGAAGTCTATTCAACAAACTTTGATGCGGTCCCTCGCTTAATGGTAACAATAACTTTCTTGGATGATTTCTATTTGAATCTCATCAAACAATTGTTTTTGTGTTTCGCTGGCCATCTGCACAACATCAATAAAACGCTAACCATCCTTTTTTGCGGAATCCGACGCCTTGTAAACGCGAAATATGCATTGCGAAAATTCGACCATTCATTAAAATTTCAGGAAGGCAGTCCTTTACGACCCCGGAACACTATTAACATTCACACAAATCAAATTTATTACAAGACCGAGTGCATATTCGGAATAATGTCCCAGGACGACTAGGACTCTCTTGTTTTAGTCCGCATTGCCCGGCCATTATGTTTAAATGAGCCTTTGGGGCGAAGAAAGAAACCATTTCGTCAGCGTCTGAGCAATGTGGTCTGATCTTGGGGTTAAAGATACATAATGGTGAGGGCATGGACTATAATTTGCAGGGTTTTTAACCCCTATGTGTTTCGTTTCTCAGAGTGGAATGGTTAGCAATATATTCGCTTATGCGGACATGTAGCATTGACTGTAAGTTAAAATATCGCTCACTGATTTTAGATAATATAATAGCACAATGTAATATGTTTTTTAAATTATACGATAGATTATGAAAAAAATTGATAAATTATATAATTTTGAGGTAAATTTCATTTCACTATTTTGACAATAATTTTCAAAAATTTCTCAAATTTTCAAAAATTTCAATTGTGTCGTATTAAGTTAATTTTCATAAAATGAAATCAAAGCCTGACCTGAAAGAATACTTTTAGTGAAATCTAGCGTACCTGAAAAGAGTTTGACAATTGAATCTAAAAATGACGTTCATAATTGTAAAAAAGCATTTTGACACCTTGAAATATTCTTTTTCATAATAATCGAACTTCTCCATATGTGAGTATGAAAATAATGCTCAAATTATGATGTAAAATCAACAACAATAACATTTTTGGCGGATCCAAAATTACTTGTTAGTGTAATATTTGAAGATGAAAAAGATTTAAAATTTTAAAAATTGGATGCTATTTTCTGAATCAACGTGTGAAGATATTAATTGCCAAAAATGTAATAAACGTGTGAAAGGTTTACTTTGTTTGTTTTGTTTGTTTTTTGAAAAGACTGAAAAATTTATTTAGAAACTTCAAATCAACTTCCACGATTTCAAAGACTAAACAGACGACACTTTAGAAATAGGTATTTGCTTGCTTATTTGATTTCTTTTTTCTATTTAATTTTAATTTTTTTAAAATATCGGTAACTTGAACAAAAAAAATTGAAGCAAGTATTTTTTAAATGAAGCTTTGAAAATATTCAATTGAATAAATTAAGACCGAATTAAAAAAATATTCGACTAGAATTCTTTGAATGTTTTCTTTAGAACGGCACAAAATTTTCATAAATTAGATAAGCTTAGAGATAGAAATATTCATCATCCAACTGTTTGCAAACAATATTGAACAAATTATTCTGATGGGATTCATTTCAAATTGGTATCTTCAATGTTTATAATACTAATCTGAATAACTTGATTAAAAATCCATGCATCTAAATGACTCAGTTCCTTTTTTTGAGAAAAAGTATTTTCAGGTACTTCAAATTCAATTTTCAGCATGTTATTGATTTTCAACAGTTACCACGAACGTGTTAAATTTCAACCTAAGGGCAAACCATTAACACATACACCATATGCAAATATCCACGCCATGAAAACGCAACACTTCTGCGAGCAGAAGTGTAATATGAACGCCGCCTAAGGGATGATTTTTCGTATTCTGAAATTTATGGAATGGCTCCAATTGAAACGATAAAATACGCCGAAAGTTCTTAGGACCTTCATATTGCTGCCGTGCATCGATTCGGAATGTCGACCAAACAAATTATTGCACTTAATGGTGGCATATTTCACTGAAATGGCAAGTTGTTAGGCCAAGTTTCTACGACGAGGCTCTTCCTTTGTCGCCACTATTCGCCATCAAACACAGGACCTAGCCTGTTCAATTCCTACCATCTAGAATTTTTTCGCAATGTTTCTGAGACGGAAGTTTTATGACATCGAACTTGCCGACAAAAATGTTAGATTACATTGTTTATTGTGCAGCGAAAATAATGTCACACACAGGACCCTTTATTCCCTTTAGTGGCGCACTGAATGAAAAAGGGTTATGTATGTAGTTCACCAGTGGATCAACTATCATATCAGGACTTCCAAAAGGGAGGATGAGATGTTGGCTGCCGATATTATTGAGCTTCTGTTTGACTCTACTGCCAGGACTATATCCCTTTCTTACCTTCTCGTGAAGAGTTGCTTACTTTTACCGCAAATTAGTGCCAAACATATTTTTATCTGTCTTACTGTTGATGTTTTTCCTTAGTTATGGATCACGGGCTTACCCTTTCATTTCAATTTTATTTTTATGTTTCGACTGGCCACAACAGCAGCCAATCCGAATTTTAGCTCTCTCGAACACCACCGAAACATCATCAACCCTTAGATTCCGGCCTAACCTTAAGTACTCACATACAAACCATAAAACGAAAAAAGGATCTTCCAAGTGTTCTATAAACAAAGTACACAGAGAAGATAATACGCAGGATCTACTGGCACAACATATAGATTTGTGGGGATCTTGGCGCGGTTCAGACGTTTTATTGTGCATTTTTTCGGGGCACTTTCATTTAACAGCTTCGAAAAATGAAAGTAACTAAAAGGGTGCCTATTGCTTTTTGATGTAATGTCGACGATAACGTGTAAGTAGTCTCCATTCCAGTGATTACCCATCCAAAACCACACAAAGGATGTGGCGGGTTACCTTTTCGATGAATGGCAAACTAAATTACATCAATACACCAATGGAATTGACTTCGTGTTGTGGTGGAAGTAGTTCAGTTGATAATATTAATAAAAATAATTTTTTTTTGCTTAGACATTTCATGATAGTGTTCGGGTTGGGAAATTGGTTTAACAAAATGAAAGGATTCGTTGAGGCCATTTGAAAAAAGTGCGGCATTAAATGCATCTCGATTTTTACTAATGTGATTGGATTGAAAAGTTTCAGAATTGGGGAAGATTGAATGAAATTGTTTAATTTTTTTCTTTAATAAGCAACTGTACTGCAGAAAAAATATTTTTCAATATAAACTATTTTAAAATATTTTTTTGGCAGTTGTTGATTATTAGAAAATGCTTTCTAGTTATATTTCTTATGCAATCCAAAATATATATTATCAAAAGCAAACTCATACAAATTCCTGAAGATTTCGAATTAGAATTGAAATCTTGTTGTGGCTTCCAACTAAGACTCTACCGGCTTTTAGCTATAAAAATTGCAAAAAACATTGAGTATCTTAATCGTATGAGAAGGTATTAATTTCTTAAGATCTTCAAATGTTTTTGGAAATGTATATTTGTATCAAAAAAAGGCATATTATAGCTGACTTTTTGCTAGGTATGAAGATGTTGTACAATGAACTGCGACACAGCTCAGCAAGGCAGAAACAAGGGTTTCAAGGACGAACAATTATTTGCTGACTTTTTATCACTTTTAGTTCTGCTACTCGAAATTCCTCACTAAAAATGATGGGTTCGACCTTAGAAGATTTTCTCTATATTAATGCCAAGTATATATAAATATATATGAAGGATGTGTTCGCCAGAGTATTGAGTTTTGATGCAAAAATCTTGAAAATATCAAGAAAAATATGGTTTTCAAAAGTCATGTTTCATCACATTCTTGAACTAGTTGCTTACGTCGAATCATTTTCTCTTAAAATTATATATAAAATCAGGTATGATGCTTCCTTACACTTCACATTCGACAAATTTTATTCCATTTCGTTTACTAATTTTTTCATTAAACTCCTCAAAAAATCCAGATTATCATTCCTAACTTGATTGACGATATTACAAAAAAAAAACATTTAACTAGTGGGTCAATTTACAGGCGAACCAAGACATCAAATTAGTTTGCTGTCGACTATTGACGTGCAAAAATTACCAAGGCAAGGTTCCTACTCCCAGTTATCCTTAACTATGCTAAATAGCATAGAGCCACAATTCCAACATGTGGCCATTTAACGACGACAAGATAAAAATGACTTGCCATTATGATAACGCCTCAAAGCACCCTCCAATGTCACCATCATTTGCTAAATATAAAAGGACAATGACACGCGACGCTATTGTTGCCGCCACTTTTTATTGTTCCTTAGAATAAGGATCTTCGCGCGAGACAAAATGCGTGTAAGAATTTCATAATAGTCCAGGTTTAATTGGACGGAATCCATTTGATGTAAGCAAGGACGTTTCGTTGGCGACAGTTACACAAATTTGTAAATAAATTTGTAAGGACATGATGATTTGTTTTTGCGTGGACGTAGATTTGTTGCGTTTGTTTCGCTATCAGTTTTCAAATGAATCACGGTCAGTTCGCTAAGCGACAGAAGAATTGAATAGATTAGGATCTTATGTAAGTTATGTTTGACTTTATTTTTGACAATTCATTGTGGAATGCACAGATATAAACTTAAAAATTGAAGACAATACTAACCCGTAAAGAAATTAAAGTATCAATATTTGAAAATGAAAATTATTTGGAAGTGTTCATGGATTAAAAGCCTTTGTACTGGTAAAATTAACCCTCCTTACCAATATTGTTTAGGCACTCTGTGTAGTTTCAGGGTTAGATCCTGACCAATCTTAGCACCGAGTATCGGGTTCGAGGATGCTTGGCGACAATTCTTTTCCAAAAATCAGTGGAGGAGGAATTTGTGATAAGACAATCCGTTCACTCAACTGTAAATGAGTACCTGAGTTCAATCAGGATAATAATCATGAACCAGTTTATTGCTGAGCGCTTCACTTTCTGGTGCTCCTTTTTAGTAAATGGGGTAACTCTAACACTTGCTCAAGGCATTGGTCAAATTTTTGATCTTGCGATCGATTATTATTTTTTAGCCGTGTATATTTTTGAACCAAATAAATTAATTGATTTTTCACACAATTTCTTTTAAAGGTCTGATTATATCGTTTAAATGTTATATAATCCAATTTCAAAATGCTATAAGACAGAAAACGCAATTTCACATACATTATTTTCAGGACGAAATTTTAAAATTCAAGATTGTTTCAAAGATATCAATTTTTACACAATAATAAACAAGATTCATGTCATGTTTCATGACTTAATAAATATGACTGCCACCCTAGAGCTCACAAATAGAATACAACACCACTGTATATCACAGCTTCACAAAAAAAATATCAACACTCACAATGAAAGCATCCAAAAACTCTTTATAGTCGCCCTAAACGCTATTCGGGCCCGTTTCGAATGAGTCCAGCAAGGATATGAAGACATAAGAACTTTATAGCTCACGATATCGTTATTTGCAGACAGCATTCAGCATACATACTGATTACAATGTAAATATTTCATTTGGAAAGGGTGTAGCTAACGTTCACTGCAAGGAAATCGTTATCCATCCTTCGTAGAAGCGAATCTGGAGGTGTATTCGTTGGCGAACTCATATTGTAGTTTGGTAATCTCCTTTTTAGTGGCCGTAGATCAAAGTCTTAAGTTGTTAAAGTTGATGGTACAATTTTACAGACAAACGTTTTGCTGCTCCATGCAAAATCTTCAAAAGTTTAAGGTCCATTTATTTCCAGCGCTCTTCTATGTTGAAGGACTAGATTTAGAATGTTCAGCTACTTAAAACCTTCCATCTAAATGTTATATGGTCTGTGATGCTAATATCCTTTCAAATCATTCTCTCGAAGGTAAAACAGTAACAAGACGGATTATATTTATTAAGAGTTCAAACGGCCGAGCTGCACAAAAATAAAATAAATTGAATTGTTTCAAAGTAAGCAAGATATGATAAAAATTTAAATTAATCTTATCAGAAAATTTCAAAATATGGAGGGAAAACGTGGATGTATATACACGCGTTCATTTATTTTTCATTTTTTCTGTTGGAGTGAATCAAGAAGATTCAATAAATTGCTTTGCATTTTCAAATAAACAAATGTCTTTTGATTTTAAAGTTTAATTAAGTTGACAAATCTGTGAACATATGATATTACTTCATCTCATAACCTTTCTGGTCGTCGAACGTACCAGATCATTTGTCAGAACTACGTTATATTAACTTGAAATTAAATTTCGCAAAACAAAAAAAAAAATGATTTTCAATCTCAATTTCCAGATACCAACATCTTCTTGTGTTGTTAACCAAATATCTCTTCTGTTCATTTGTCTTCGTCCTATTCTCATAAACGTGCATCCTGAAAAGTATGGCAAGGCGAAGCAAGCACACAACGAGACAACTCTGCCGGGGAGGTCACAAGCCGTTTGGCTTCATGAGAAAACTTAATGGCAGTAACATATTAGATCTGAAATTAAGCAGAAACTTAATCACCTGATCCATCGGGTTATAGCTACGCACACCGCACTGCGGACCAGCCGACCCACAATAAAACACTCTAATTAATCACGAAGTCGAATCGATCCCCCGGTGGTAGTTTGCCACAGTTCCACCATCGTCGCAACTAAATGAAAAAAAATTAGCCGAGAAAAATTTATAGCCTTCGGTCGGGATGTTGGTCACTGAAGACATGTTTGTTTGCAATCGTTTGGAAAATGAAAGAAAAACACCGAGAAGAAAATCTCCAAAGCAATTTCGTCCAAACATAAAGGACTTCAACTATCGAACGTGAAGTGGTCGTTCGTCTCGAAAATGCAGAGGATATGCATGCATTTGCTTGGCTCCATTATCCCTGTCCAATTGCAAAAGATCCGCAAGTCAAATGATGCATAGTTGGTACGTACAATCGCTCCGGTTTCAAGAAATGCAGCCACCAAACTTTACGAAATGCAAAAACAAAGATAAATGAGTGTAATGTTATCCATAGATCCTTTGAAAAGTGTATTAGGCCACTTGGGTGTAGGGATGGCATAGAAATCGTAAATCTTTGGAACAAGTCGATTCTTTTAAAGTTAGGGCTTTTTCTAGATTGATCAATAAAATGTGTTTTCCAATTTTTTAGAAGAAGAGTCTTCCAAAAAAAAATTAACTAATGTTTCGAAATAGTTCAATCTATATATAGCATTTTCGTTTCAAATTAATTGGTTTCCATTTCAAATCGATAATTATTCGAAACAAATGGGGTTTTCGAATGAAATTTTTGATTTTCCAATTCAAATTCATGATTTTCCAAACCAAATTGGCACTTCTCAATATCAATCCTATTGAGGAAGTTCTAATTTGATTAAGATATGCATCAAATTTCATTTGAAAAATCACAAATTGAATTTGGAAAATCACCAATTCGATTCAAAAACTGGTCGATTTGAGTTGGAAAACGAGTGAATTGAAAAAGGTAGTACTACATATTGGCTTTCAATTTGAAGTTCTGGGGATGTTCACCCTTAAGTGATGAAGTCATAAAAACCATAGTATAATACTTTCAATGGATCTAATTAGTCAAGGTGGCTTAAAGTTAATAAAATTCTTGAATTTGCTCATCGGTTTTATATGATTATATCTGCCGACATTATGATACTACTATCGATACCTGAAATAATAATATGCCTGGGAAACCAAAAAAAATCCTGTAGTATACAAACTAAATTTTTCGAATCAGGCTTTAAACTGTCTGCGTTTTTGATGACTACAGTATTCTTGAAGTGATGTTAACAATGCCAGGACTACATACCAATTCCAAAAATATTTAATACAATAAAATCCTCCAGAAAAACATTCAGCTCCAGAAACATTCATTGAAATTTCATTTTGTTTCTTGCAGTCCCAGTATTTTCAAACCGACAGAAGGGTTGGATATATGGAAAGATACCATATATGAGCTTCCCTTAAAAGATTACATTAAATGACTGCCAATTCTTACTTTCAGTGAGTATTATTATATATTATATAATAGTCGCTGAAAGTAAAAATCAATCATCAAATATTTGCCAGCATTCAATTGAAGTCACGTTTTTAACTTCCCAGTGGGAAGTTATTGTAATGGGGTCAATTTTGCGAATCCAAAATTTTGACATATCTCCACGTTTTAAGGTCTCTAGAATCCAAATCCATCGTTTTTAAGAGAGATGGATGTGTGTGCGTATGTGTGTTTGGAACTATTTTTCGTCTCGATTATCTCAAGAACCAAAAATTACATTGACGTGGGACTTGTTTCATTCGACGCGTAATTACGTAACGTATTGGACGCGTCCCCCTCTAGCGCTCGAAAAAAAATGTAATTATAATAATATAGAATAATAATGTTTAATAATATGTATTAATAATAAAAACAAATTATAGCTTTTTTATTCACTCCACTGGGAATTTAGTCATGTGTGCCTCAAGGATCGCAATAAGACCACATTTTTTGAGATTCTTTTATCAAGATAGTAAGTGAAATAAAAAACTTTCAATGTATCTTCTACGTATGCCAGGATTGCATATTAAATTATGCTGAATATAAAAACAACAAAAATTTAAATCACATTTTCAATAATGACTGGATTAATATTTCTACAGGTTTTTCAGGTTACAAACATGATTGCAAAAAATTGTTGATTTAGACCAAAACACATTTTTTATCTTATTGTTAACTATCTTGACTACTTTACTGGCTGTTTTCATTGGTCTTCTACGTCGCTTCTACTTCTTTCCAAAGAAAAACAAAATCCAAATTATGTATGCGCATCTTCTTTCCAAAATTTCCTACGGCATCTTGAATTGGAGCCAAACTTCTAAAGGTAACCTCATGATCATCTCCAGACTAGTAACGAAGGCGTATAAAACCATTTAAAATCTCCCTATGCTAACTCCAACGAGCGAAGTTTTCAAAACAGCCCAAGAATTGACTTTGCAAGGCATGATTTTCATGGAAAGAGCTAAATTCATACATAAGAATTTACACCGTAATGAGTATACCGTAGTGAAATTAGATAGAATTGAGGGGGAAAACACTTACAGAATGAGAAACATGAATAGCTATAGCATTTGCCAGAACTGATCGGCTAAAAGAAGACCCCTTCAACAAAGCAGCTAACTTTTACAATACACTACCGGAAAAATTAAAAACATATCGAAACCAAATTCTTTTAAAACGACACTAAAAAAATATCTCCTTCAGGACCAACTTTCACAGTAACTTACAAGTACAATCAGCTCCACTAAACTCAAAGCCAAACATGTCATCAACAGGAAATAATTCATGAACATATAGTCTGAACTATTAATCTAAATAAAAGGACACTAAAACTAACAGATTTGGTACTATCCCTTATACCGATTCTTATCGTCTGGGAAGTACTATGTCCTAAAATTTTAAATACGGAAAATTACTTTAGTTTTAGTCGGTAGAAATCCGGCATGCCGAGAGGCAGGAGCTGATCGGTATCTTTTCAAGATTTCCACCTCCCAACGTTGAAAAAAAAATTCCATAATTCAAGAACTCTTCAATTGTCAGTTATATCAAAAGAGGCGTTAATTTGATAATTTTCTATTCCCAAATTCAAAAATATAAAGAAATTTTTTAGCAATGAATTTGTTTATAGGGAAATTTTTCCGTAAAAACCTATTTGAGTTTAATGTTGCTTCTTATCTTGAAATTTTATAAAGAACTGTGTTTTAACTTTTTTGGTTTATTTATCTTTAATGAAAACTGTAAAATTAGCTAGGATTCATTTTAACTCGTAATACAACATTGACGAAACTTTTTAAATAGTTTTTCATCACCATGTGCGTTTCTATTGTTTTTTTAATATAATTCTCTATACTCGCTTAAATTATGATTACAATACTGCATTAAATTTCTATGGCAAAATTTTGTCGATTTTTGATAAGTAAAAGCTTACTTTCTATATTGTAAGACGAAAGCAAATTCTTGACCTCGTTATTAGGATGGGAGTTAACTATTGATTCATTTAACATACAAAATTCAAATACAATCACCGATACTCACAACTCCAGAATCATTCCTACTTCTACATTAATATACTTTTTCCTGAAATAAATAGGAACGTATGAATTTCAGAATAGAAACAAATTCCTCAGACAATGTTTATGCTCTGGGAAAGTCACCATATTCTTCTGCAAGATACCTACATCCTCTTCAACTTTCTATCTGGCTTATTTTTACATTTCTTTCTAAGAGCTTTTCACATTCTTTTTTTCAATTGCATCATTTGTTGCAGCATCAGATGTTGTCGTTGTCGTCTTCCCAAAAAGATACATACGTATGAAGACTGAGATGAATTTCGTTTCGTGGGCGACATATGAACATGAGTTCGTGATGAAAGCAAAAACCCATTCTTTTCTAGCAAAATTACTTTTATCTGTCGATCGGTAACATATTTTGTTGTTGTACATTGTTAACTTTATGCAAACTTAACTATGCTTCTCTACATTGTTTGAAATTCAGAAAGCGCGACAGACAGGAAACTACATCCTTAAGGATGAGCACTCCAGGCAAATATGTAAACATTTGCAATTAAATTTGAAGGGTTGTGACTAGTTCCGCTTTTCTTTTACGGTGAAAAAGTAGTTTTCCAAAGCAATCAGCAAATATGCATGCATAAACTATGTTTCCGTTGTTTTTAACAAAAAATGACTGCATTTCAATAATCATACATGATAGTAAAGATCGTGAAATATGTGCAACGTTATTAAAATGAAAAAAATGTCCTGAATAGTCAATGTAAAACAATTTTTTTTTTGTCCGCAAAACGTTTTACTAATTTCATGCATAGCGACTTCATTATAAAATTCAAGTAGTTGCCTTTTAGTACTAAGCTGAAAACTACTTAACTTAAATATTATCGACAGGAAAGACATTTTCTAGAAAATAAGCTTGCCTTTCAACTGCTCCGCCAGCTAGAATTTTTTATGAGAAAAGCACTTTATGTTTTTCTTCTACCCTTTTCCCCGTGTAAATTGCCAACCGTTTTCTAATGAACTTTTCACACTAGCTCGGTCACATGTATCTCTCATTATTAAAACATAAGAAAACAGAGTCCTTCGGGCTTATGAAAATTACCCTCTTGATGGTGTCGTTGTGGGAGATCAGACTTGCATTTGCGAACTTTACAAAAATGCAAGTGGCGGCTGTAAATTCCGAAGAGGTTGCGTCCCGAAAACACATCTCGGGGCGAAACAAAAAGAAACCATTCCCGCAAGAATGTCGAGCTGGATGATGCCAGTCAGCTTGACTTTTCCCATTCACGTGTGGTGCTATTCATACAACTTCCTGCAGAGGTACTTAAAAATAAGGACACATTTTCCATTATACGAAATATTACCACCATAAATATACGCTTTAAATGAACCAGTTGGTTTTCAGGACAGTCTGAAATTACCAGAGCCGTTTCCATGGCGGAACATCTTCAAAATTGCATAGCGCATTTTCTTTTCACGATACAAGACAACGGGCCAAGTGCTTCACCCCGGAGTGTGGGTGGCATTATCCAGAGAGCCCGCCACACAACGTCATTTCACAGTACCCCAATTGGTGCAAGGCGTCTTTATCTGAGGTCACAATTCAAGATCTGTATCCTGGATGCTTCTGAGCTAAAGTACAGAAATTTCGGGTGATATTTTTCGAGAGCTTCCCGAGTTGGAATGCCATTTGCCTGGCATGCAACACGACGCTATCCCTTTGTTACTGAGACGTGTACACGTCAAGGGGTGGCTTTGCCAGGGTGAAATGCAACTTTCAAGCCTAAACTTAATAAGTCAAGGGTGTGTATGCGAGCCTTTCATTTAGCGGAATGACTGCTAGACGAGCAACTTTTCACATTACATTTGCATAGTGCCGCTCTATTTCATTCATGCCAGCTTTATCTTGCGATGCAGGATTGCGGCTCGGGATGCCACTCAAGTAATCTTTTTAGGCAACTTTAGAATATACGTACTTCCATCCTTTCAGGATAAACATAAAACAAATTGAAATGCTGTTTGCATTCCGGCAGGTATTCATATCATTCCCTGTTTGCACGAAAGGTGCAGGAGATTTATAGACAGGAGTAATTCCAGTTTCTGTTATTGAAAAGTTTGAAAGTGCTCATTACGACAGGCTCGGAGATATGTAAATTTGCTTTATTACTGCCTTGAACAGACTCTACTTATTCTGGAGTTTTATGATTTAAATGCGACCTGCATACAGGATGTACTAGCAGGGTGTAGTTAAATACTCTGATTGACTGAGAATGAAGATATTAGCTTTGCGTAATGAATAGTTTGACTACAAGCCAAAACTTTATGAATATGCATGTAGCCGAAAGATGTGAGGTATCCATGAAGTATTTGAGCTCTTGCCCAGCAATTTGTTCTTCCCAGCTATAATTCTTGATATGTTTTACGGTAATAAAGGGGTAAGAAAACGTCTCAACCTTAATAATACTTTGTTATGCGAAAGTAATTGATTTTATTAGAATTGAATTGTTTTTCTTCTTCAGGAACCTGACTTTTCCTCGTTTAAACTAGTGGTTGATTGCTCGATCAAGTGCTATAGCCATTATTTCTTACTTTAAAAATGAATGGAAAGTAAAAAACAATCCCCACGTAAATGAGAGCCTGGATACAAAAAGATTATATTTATAAGAGCCCTAATAAACGCTCTGAAATTCAACATATCTAATATTTCAAGTTGAAAATTGTGCACTAGGTTTTCAAAGAAACAACACTGCTACAAAAACTTTAAATACCAGTAGCTTTATCCTCTCATATATTTTTGAGCATAAAAAATTATGCAAAATAATATTAGTTATTATTCGTATAAATTTATGATTTTTCACACAATTTTTAATAAGTCGAAATAATCAAATAGCATATGTGATGGCTAAAAATTCTTCATTCAAAATTTTCAACGAATAATATTTAAGGGCTCAATAAGTCTAATCATGCTTTTTTATTCAGCTTATCAAAGTATTACCTATTGTAAAATTCAAGGTTGAATTTTAAATGAAGTCAAAATTAATTTTGAAAAAACATTTATGGAAATTACGGAAAACTGAATCGACTATTTTGGCAAGAACTCACGTCTGTTAGTTTGATGTTTTCAAGATGTCTTGATCCACAATTTATAATGTTTTGAAAGAAACAGAGAATAAAAATCAAATATCGAGTAAAACTTCCTTAGTGTTAAAAGCAAACATTATTTTTATTCATTAACACAAACATGGTTTCTCAGTAGCAAAAAGTCTAGTAAGCAAATATTTTTTATTGATGCAAAAATTGACTGGGTAAATATTCTCTTGGATGACGTAAGAAATAAACATTTTTTTTGAAAACGCAAGCCTTATTTTTCAGAAGAAAAAAATATCGACTACATATTTTTATTGATAGAAACAAATATTTCTAATGATAAATAGAAATATTATTTCCTAGAAATATTCTTAAAGGGATTCTGCCCCACGAGTAGTAGAACATTCCAGAATTGATTCGCAGAAGTCGTAATATTCTGCGAGAATGAATTTTATCTTCAGAAAATGAATATGAAGTTTTGGAGAGTATAAATAATATTCAGGAATTGAAGGCAAAGTTGAACAAACGCCTTTAAATCAGGACAAAAAAATTTTTTCAGTGAGCTTAATGTTAAAATGGGTTTGAGTTAATATTTTGTCTTGGTTCATTGGAGCAAATTCATATTCGTAACATTTGAATACTGGGAAGGGAATTTTTGGTTCCTTCGAAACGTTTCTTCTGTAGCTTCTGAAAGACTGTAATTTTTTTTAAAACTTGAAGCATACCAAACCTGGAAGTTTAAAATGAGAACAGGAGAGACCTGGTGGTTGAACTTTTTTTTTTAATGAGTTTAATGTATTTTGGATAGGTGAAGAGTCTTTGCCTCCTGGCAACCAAAAAATCACAGTCCTTGAAGGTGCGCCCGCACTGAGAAATGTACAAGTGAATTTTTGTTCATCAGAAATTGGATTTATACCTATTTCTGCCAAAGCAGCCGTCACAAAAAAATCCAGTTTTTTAACTGTATCAAGGACATTTTCCTTACTACAATATTTCAACAATCTTGCCACGTCGCTCGGATCTGTTAAGACTTGGCCTTCACGAAAAGAATATATGTTTTTTTGCAATGGTCAAATTGTTGACACGAATTTTAAAAAACTAAAACTGGTGAAGTAGAATACTGCCTGAACTGGAAGCGTGTAAATGAAAATTTATTTATATGTTTAATTGTGGTCTCCTTTATACATTTGCCTTTTTCCATATTTCTTCTTAAATATTCATTCGTTTTAGTAGATAATTTTGATGCTCTATTTTTTTGAACTAATACCTCAGCAATGGCCACTTTTTACCTCATCATTTGAATAAGGATCCTATGATTCCACACCAAATTATTCACAATTAGAATACACATCGATTCAAGGCCTCCCAAAAGAGATACAATTATTTTGGAAATATTTGATGAAATATTTGCATTCAATTTATTGGCAAACTGCGGGTATTTAGATAATCACATTTTGTACATAAAACAAACGTTTCGAAATCAGATAGATATTTTCTGGTTATACCATTGGTTTCTTGTATGCAAATACACACTACGCAAAGATATATTAGCATGTCGAGTCCTTAAACCTTGGCTAGTTTATGAGTGAATGGCGTCAACACTTTTAAATTTTTTTTGTACTCCTCTTCAGTTAATAATAATAAAAATACTTGTGTGTTATCCATGGCGACCGGATAACATAGTTTGAACTAAAAGACGAATTGAAATAGAAATCAAATTCCAAATTGCAAAAGGACTATTTTTAAAGTTGGAATTAACTCTTCGTCCACTGAACACGAGCACTTGATCCTTCCACTCAAACTTCTCACTGCCGAAACCCCAAATTAACTGCCTGTCTGGTCTGCTGCTGGCAACTGTGAATCTTTCTCTTTAGAATGTCATGGCAACAACTGCGGAGTCATCCTTTCATAGCATTTTCGTGGCCTTTTGTTTATTTTTGTTTGTGCAAAAATGCAGAGCCGAACGGTATTGTATCATTGGAAATGTTTTTTAAATTGAAAATGGCAAGGAAAAATTAATTTGATAAAAAATTATGAAATTGCAACAAAGCGTAATTAATTTTAATAATTTTCATTTTTTCAGTTATTTCATAATAAAATTTTAAATATTAGAGGATAGAGCTCAGCATTTTTGAGGTAAAATATTATTTAAAAAAGAAAAATCCACACAAACGTCCCAAATAATTTTTTCAATTGAAACTTTCAATGGAAAAAAATATTTTTTGAACAGTCTTTTTATATTTTGTTTAAAAATGAATGCATTTTTATCACAGGAAATGATAACTTTTACAATTAATTGCTCGTGTTCAAGATTATCAAACATCTTTGATTTAATTTTAATCAATATGAATGCATGAATAAATTTTCATTGAAGTTCAACTGAACATTAAAACATCCTTTCTCTTCGTCTTGCATGTTCCCGTGAGTGTAGAAAATAAGTTGACCGAAAAATGAAGTTAAATTTTGCTTCAAAGCATTTAAATTGCTTATTTTTTTATAAAGTAATACAAACCGGATTACCAGACAGACAATTTTTAATTGGCTCTGATTACAACAGACTTTGAAACTACAAACCTCACTTTCTGGAGACTCTACTGCCTGTGTTTACAGCGTGTTTACTTTAAGGTTTTGATGAAATATGACGATAGATACGACAAAGAAGATATTAAATTTGCATCTTCCTCCTACAACAGGAAAAAAATCAGAGATCTAATTGGTCATCATTAAACATGTAAAGTAACTTATACTGGTTTAATTATGCTATACTCTAATGATGGTAGAAAAAAATATGATGAGAACACAATAAAATATTCACAGTTCAAGAAAATGCTCCTCTACTTTTTCAAACAACTCACAGTTTCTTGTCTCTTTGGCGAACAGCACCATTTTGGCTGTATGGTCCTTTTAGCCTTTTCAATCATTACTTACCCAAACCAGGTCCTTAACTGCTAATTTACACAATCTCAACATTCATTCTCATTCAGGCCAGATTGCGGAAGGTAAAACCGTCTTAATTTTTAACACAATAAGCTAATAAAGCAATTAGCATGAATTTCCTCCAGTAAATGTAAAAGTCTAATCGGAAAACTTTAACTAACCAACTCTTCAGATATTCCGGGTGGAAGAGAGTCATGCAAAATAGCTTTTATCAAGTTACATCTAATTTGGATTCGGTTCATGTTCGGCAAGTTTTCAGCAGATGAATAGTTAAGTACCAATTCGTGTCTTATTTTCTGCTCCAATTGAAGTGTAACGCCAGAACAAAGGCCAAACGTTAAAGACGTGGATGAGGCCAATCGAATAAAGCGGACGAATACATTTTCTCCTTCATGAAAAGCTGAAGTCTTATTCTAGACGTAATACCACATTGAAAACAGTTTCCTATCTAAATGCTCTTATCTTCGCTTTTACAGCTGCTTTTGTGTTTTTGAACAACTCTTAAAGGGTTTTTAGAGATGCGATATCAGGGAAGATGAGCTCATCTTGTGAAAACTATGTAAGCTCGCTTAAAATTTCACCTGTTTAAGATATTCGGAAACATAGTAGTTTTCTCAAACAATGCCTGTTTTCCCTGATAGTCTGTCCCTAAAACTAATAACTATATATCTCTTATCTCTATATATCTCTTAAAAGGATACTTTTATTCAACTACACTTCGACAAACAGACGCTATTTCATAGTTTGTAAGGCTATTAAAATTATCCAAAATGTTGCATAAAAGTTTGGCATTAGGACGAGGATATTGGTGATATCAATTGAAAATAACTTTTTCCATTTGCACTTGGCGACAATATCATAAAACATGAAACTAGAAACATAACCCCGATATTGATTACTTCTACTATGTATGGTTCAGCTCCGTCCCTTTTTTGGATGTGGTCAAAAGTTTCCGATGCATTCAAAAAGTTTTAGCTTTTATAAAGTTCTTCCGGTGGAATTTGTGAGCTTCCATAATAATATAACATTTTTGCTTCAACAGTGTGTGCTAGGATCAAAAATAAGATGGCATTTTCGATTTATTGCTAGGATATTTTGATTTGAAACACTTTTTTTAGGAAATCGAACACAAAAAGAAGATCCGAATTGAGCTTTCCAGTATAATATCTTCATAGCTCTTGAAGCTGTCTATTATATTATCCACATCAGCCCCTAATTCAATATAAATGAAATATAGCTTTTTTCATATTGAACTGTATGATATTTATCTACTAAAAAATTTTCCTATTGAAACTCAAGTGACTTGTGAGAGGGAGTGCAAGAGGAACACTTAGACGATATAAATTTGAGTCATAAAGTTTTGACAACTTGAATGGTAGTAGTGGCAGTTCAAATGACCGGACATTTTCCAAAGCGTAATAGGGGATCATTTTGCGAAGCATTTTTCGTGACATCGTTCACAGATGACTGGCGTCATTTAGCCTTGGAAACTGTCTAGAGTATAAAAGTCCTTAAAAACTTTACTTGATTCTAGCAAAACTTTGTTTATTTGGTCATAGTTTGTATTGGTTGGAACACACGCAAGATTTCGATGAATAAAACCTTAAGTGATTGTTGAAATTGGTGCTGTGAAAAACGGACGTACGCAACAAAAGATAATTAATTAAATACTCCAAAACAAGATCAGCAAAAACAACATATTCACTTGCAAAAAAAAGTTAATATTGTTTGAAAAATATTATTTCTAAGCGCACCAAGGTTGTTTCTAAAATATTTGTGAGCTTCAAAATGAAAAAAAAAAACATTTTATTAAGGTCACTTTTTCAAACTCTTCTGGTTTCGCAATTTTTTGTCCTGACTTAATCAAAGTGAACCTTTCCAAAGATACGATAAATACAAACAGCAGAAATAAATTCAGCCGCTTTTTAAAAATATATAATCAATATCGATGGGAAACATTTTCAAGCTGAAAAAATGGTGAGTTGCATTAAAAGTGAAACCAAACTTGAAATAAAGTTAGACGAAACTATTTCGTTTTTGTGTAAATATAGTTCAATGAAACAGAAATCACTACTCTAGTGAAACAAAGAAGTTTTAGAAGAACACTTTTCTTCTTGATTTGATTTCAATAAATCAGGCTTTTTACGGACAAATTTTGAATATTGAATCAACTTATAAAAAAAAGCAACCAGATACTAAATGTCTAATGAAGCAATGACTGGCACTCCAAGTGTTCATTGAAATGTCTTCTTGCTTTCATAAATGTTCTATTCAGAGCACTTCATAGTGATCTTATATTTTTTTCATTTTTACAACAAAGAGTCTAAAATTGAAATTAGATATCATTATGCAACTTCCAAATAATTTTCTAAAATTCTATATCATTTCCAAAATAATAAGGTTTCCTAGAAAATAAGCTTAAATATAACTACCAGTGATATTTTTCAGTGAAATTTTGGTTTGGTTTTAAAAAAAATCGTTAGCATTCCATTTAAAACATTATCATTTTTTCACGCTAATTTAATGCAAAAATAACCAACTTAATCTATGAAAATTATGGTTTTTTGACCTATGACTGCAATGAATTTTGTTAAAAAATAAAATGAGACCCCATTTTTGATGGCAACAACATTTTTAAAGTCATGTAACTTTCTCTTCAGTTTAAACAAAATTAATATATTTTCGACCGATTTCAACACGGAGCATGAAATAAAAATTAACAGTCTAATTTATTTTGGGCAAGTTCTTATTCCAAAATTTCCAAACATTTTTTGCACAAACAACTTATTAATGGACTCACTTTCGTAGAAAAATGTTAAGTCAGACTATTTAATTTTATCTCTGAAATGATTTTCAATCTATCTTCTTCTTAATTTTTTTTACAGTTATTCGTGCGTCAGAATTTCATTACTTGCATACGCCTTTTTTGATTTCCCTCTTTTGATGTTTATCAAAATATTTTTATTTCAGTCACGTTATTTACAATTCACTAAAGTTCCGCATATTTCAGCAAACTTAGACCCTAATTATTTTTTCAAACGTACAAAATTTTTCAAAATTATTTTTTCGAAAGCTGCTTGCTGTTGGATCACGAACATCCATTGATCCCACAAATCTCTGTTTTATTCAGCCAGCTTATAGCAACCATCGTTTAAAAACCACCATTATTTCCCAAAATAGAAAAAGCACAGAGGAAAATTTATATATCAGCGCTAGGATCTGAGCCTTGACTGCCACGATTAGGAGTCAGACGCTATATGTGACACGAAACGCAAACGCGTGTTCCACGATCCTAAAATAATCTTCAACTATAGAATCTCGAAAATGGTTGAATTCTCGTCATTTAAACAGTAATTAGTACAAATGTAGATTCCGCCTAAAGCACAGCCATGCCATCATTTTTCTTAGAAATAATAGTTAAATGGTACTTGTGAAATCTTAAAGTTTCTTCTTCGATTAATCTGAACATGATTGCATTTAAACAGAACAAAATTAAATTAGGAAAAAGAAGACTTGGAAATGCTCAAACCATTTCCATGTGTTTGAATATCATCCATGAACCAAGTTTTCATATTTCATGATAGCACTTTCAGAATTGTCGATCTCTGAGTTTGTCGAAAGAAAATATTTTAATAAGATCCCTTATTGAAACATTATATTTGTGCCTTCAACAATGCAAACAGCTCCACAGCCCCAATAGCATTGATTCCTCGTATTATACTTGACGTCATCGGAATCCTGGTGCCCTACAAAAACAACTTCATATTAAATCGACATGGAACTTGCAGGCATCGTACATATCCTTGTGGAAATCCTGTTTGCCGTTTCATTATAATGGTCCCATCATATCAAATGACAATGTTCGCACAAAAATCATCCATTCCGATGTGACGCTGAGCGAAATTGGAAATGCATCGCACGTTATAAACGACGGCACGACGATTCCCTACAGGATTGATAACAAATTGATTTCTAGACAGTCCACTTTTGCTGACCACTCCAGAAATTGTCGACAAGGACTCGTTCCACTCTCAGCAAAATAGCATTAGTCGAAACATAGATGCACACACAAACACACGACATTGTCAATGATCCTACTTGGCCAGGCGTAAGAACGACCCAGGCACAAAAAAAAAGCAAGTGGCAAGGAAAAAGGACATGTTGTAAGAAATCATAAAAGTACGAGATTCAATAAATGTCAACAGTTCGTTTATAAAAATCAAATTAGGATGTGAGGTATGTTGCACAAGGACATACATGGCGTGATTTCTATTTGAAAACGGCAATGAAATTTTCATGTGGACAATGGGAGTTATGAAACGGGGCGTGAAATTGATGGGAGTATTTGTGGGTGTTGTGTGACCGTAAGTGGAGTTGATTGGTTTGCTTGGTGAAGGGTTGCTGGGACATGACCTATTTACGCTAGAGTGATTTTTCTTGACATATTTTGTCTTGGGTGAACAATGTTCCAATAAATATTGGAAAGAAAATACTGAGGATATAGGCTTTCACTAATTCATGCGACCTCTTAAACTTTCTTACCATTAAAAATCTTCTTTTAAATTATCACTACAAAGCGTTTAACATGTACAAAATTTCAATACAATCTGAAACCGCATTTAATTAAAGCTCTCCGCTGAATTTTTAAAAAAACATTCAATTGTATATTTTTACAGCAGTTAAGAGGCAGCACTGAGTAAAAATGAAAATAATATTTATATATATATATATATATATATATATATATATATATATATATATAGATATGTGGGGGGGGTGTTTGTATCACCTTGCCCACGACTCTACCACTACGCGGCCGTTACTTTCCCCCTCTTGCCGTTCTTTTCGGGATATATCATCTCGGTCGTCAGTAGGCGGATGGCGCTCAAATTGATGAGGCTTTCTACTGCTGGTTATTGAATTGAGGTACGCAGCGAAGCATGTGGCAATGGAACACTAAAACGGCCAATACAAGGAAGACAATTTATCATGAATAAACTGTAGCTGATGAAATTCGTAATTATGCAGTAAATAATGTTTTAAATACTTCAAAAAAGCTAGTAAATAATATGTTTTTCAATTACAGAACCCTTAATAAATGTCCTTGAACATTGTAACATCTTTTGCTTATTTTATCTAGATACAGGTTTTATTGTTATTGATGAATGTACTGTTTTATTTTCAATATACTTTCATTACCTTTAAGGACAAACTCCCAAAGTAGACACTAAAGTATGAGCTTCAAAGCTTTAAAAGGAAATGAAGCTGCGTTAATTTAACATTTGACAAAAATGCATTTGGTTCTAGACGAAATTGAGTTTCATGAATGTTAAAGAATGTTTGGAATTTCTCATGTATCTATTATACGAAATATTTTCATATCCCGATTGATCTTGGCAAAATGCGTTCCGGTTATTCGAAAGTTGACACCAACCGAATATTTTCAAATTAAAAAATGTGTTAGTTTTCGAGACAAAACACCTTCAGCTACCAAATTTTTGTCACGCTGATCGAAACTACAAATACGTGTTCGTTTTATTTAAGCCAAAGTTTCAACAGCGATTTTTAAAAGTTCGTATTTTCAGATCAGTGTTGTTTGACTCCTTAAATATATGTTCCCGAGATTTAACAACTTAAAATAGTGTAAACGCTTCTTTGCCGACTATCAAGGGCACCTTTGACCTCTATAACATGTCTAAACTTTCCTTGCTCATCTATTGTTCATTGCTCGTCCTCCTTAGCTCCACACTTGTTTGACTTCTTCGTTGCGCAACCAAGTGGTGGAAGACTATCGCACGGCTAAGAAGTTATCTTTCACGCTACCATATATGACTGCTTCTACTGAGTAGACCAGAATGACCTTCATATTTTAAATCTTTTAAAACTAAACTCAAAATAATTTTTTTTTATCAAAAATAGCACAAAAATTTAGATTTTTTTAACCTAAATGTAGGAAGATCACATCTGGCAAACATAATGTTTAAAAAACCCTTAATTTTACTGCTTACAACGAACATTTAAAAATCATGTGATGGATTAATGACCTTTCTGATTTTACAACACATAGTGCGAATCAATTGTATGTTGAAATAATACCGCGCGGTACATGTCTAAAAACTAATCTAGACGATGAAGCGTTTCCCTCAAATATGCATGCAACGAAACAAACGTATATTCCAGGAAAAGCTAAAACAATTTGCCTGTTTGCTACGTGTGCCAGCAAATTCATACGTGCTCCACCTGAATCGACTTTCGCTTTTTATCATTTAGAATAAACCATAAATTAAATTTTCCACATCTGTGTAAAACACTACTCGCAAAGTCTGATGCAGCAGCTCGCTTTTCCGACTGCGGTGCATCAAATATTGTATCTTGGATGCAAAACTCCAGCCCTAAATCATTCATGTTGCATTGTTAGTTCATTGGTATTTATCCTTGCAGGAAACAACGTTATGGTGAAATTTATTATTCAACAAGTTTCCTGAAGCTTGCCAGTTCGTAACGAGAAAACGAGACTGCCTCGAGTGAACCGATGAAGCCAAACCAGCCAAAGAAGCGAGGAGAGAGATAGGTCACAGGACATAGAACGTACAATAACGTTTGCTACGAAGGACCTGAATAAGCAAAGAACCTAACGTATACTAACGTACTCAGACATGAAATGCTGGAGAAAGCAAATTTCACTGTAATATCCTTAGGTTCTATACCGAGAATGATAAAAACATTTATTTATCCTTAGTGGCAATGCAATGCAACTTATTTCGTGATCTCTATTTGTCTTTAGCCTGCAAACCCAATTTATCTCGTAGTAAATTCAATTTTCCAGGATTTATCACCTTTACTTGAAAATGACAACTGTATCGGAGAAATGACATGGTCTGTAATAACATTCGAGGAAGTATGCTGGATAGGTACATATCTTGTTCGGTGAAGATGGAAGTGAGAAAAGTGAACAAGATTGCGATAGTAATTCCCGGTTTGAATGACTTTCGGATCATATTTTGCTATTCGCTGGAGAAATCGATTAAATCGTTGGTAAGAAAGCATTCAGGAGTTTAGGATGATGCATTTGGATGTTTATGGGTGTTACATGTAGTGAACTTATTGCACAATCACTTCGATTTTAATAAAAATATATAGCGTAGCAGCATTATAACAGAAACATTGATAATTTTGATCCTTTGGAATTTGATAGTCAAAGTGAAATATTCTCAAGACTCTCAGGTGCTATGAGTTACTTGAAATCTTGGTTGATCAACATGAGTGCCAATGATATTCGTTTGAAATATAATCAACTGCAAAACAACATATGTATCTTCACATAAATCTTCGCTCTTTCCAAGTAAACCTAATTACGAATAAAGTCACCTAAGCAAATTTAATGCTCCTAAACGGCGTTCCATACAGAAAACAAATTTTCCAAAAGCTTCTAAACTAATTCTCATTTCGGCTTCCGGAAACGTTTCCAAAGAAACATGAGTTGTTGGGAGGGAAGTCTCCAATAAAAAAGTATTTGTAACTTTCGCAGAAAATCTGCAAGACAAAAAATTACCCCATTCGAAATAGCTTATACAAGCATATTAGGTACTAAGCGACAGCTTCCCGAGCTTCATGTGAGTTTCCGTAAATTTCATCAATAAATTGATACCTGCACTCGTTCGGTGAGCCTGCGAAACGTTCTCTTTGCATATGGTGTATCCTTTTCCATGCCTGGAGCCGATGATAAATTTTCACATTTCACTTGAACCGAAGGTGGTATCAACACAAACTTTGTGTTTCAAAGTTCATAGGAATGTTGACAGAGAATCGATTTTTTGGAAGGAAGAACCTGTTTTACCTTTTATCTTGAGAAAATTTAACGGTCATATAGGTGCCTCGATTTTGAATACATGAAAATTAAGTAATTGATTTCATCTTCACAAAATACTACGTGTTTTTATAAAAGACAAACTTCCTTTTAATTTTGTGTATCTTTATTTTGATTCGTAATCGATTACGGTCGAAAATCGATTACGAATCAAAATAAAGATACACAAAATTAAAAGGAAGTTTTTCTTTTATAAAAACACATGAAAATACTTAAATAAAATCAAAATTCTTCACATTGTGGAGATTAATGAAAATTTAATTTTTAAAAAAATTGAATGTTCGTCTTGAATCGTTTTTCATCAATTCGTTGAAGTCTTTTGAAATTTTTTGAATTCTTTTTCCTTTTACCAAGAACCAAAAAATTGTATGATATTCCTGGAATATCAAAAAGTCCTTGCAAATAGCTTCAACACAAACCCGTACCCAACCAGAGTTACACACTAATGGCGTTTTGACAAATTTTCGTATCGATACTCGAACCCATCATCAAACCATATATGGTGGTCTTAGCCCAAGTCAAAAAAATAAACTGTTCCGAAGACGTAAAACCATGTCACACCGGGCCTTTATTTAGAATCCTGCGTACACATATACCCCATAAGCCCGGCCTGAGTTTTATTGAAACAACTTTCGAGACTTTCCATCAACCTGAGCTGTTTTCTTATTTACAAAGTAAAAGTTTGCGTCGCCGTGAATCCTTATGATCCTTTAGCAAAATTGTTTCACGAATTTAAGGCTGAACACTCCCTAGCCAGGCTTGTAGGCTATCGCACCTTGTAGCAAGTGTTCATAATGAAATTAGAAAATTGAAACTCACTGAAGTTATGAATTATAAGGAAGTTGCGTTACCTTCGTTCCGGAAAAGCGAAGAAAACTCGGCGAAAAAATGCGGCAGAGTAATGGCCATTTCAGCTGGGTGTGAATGGGATGTTGTGTACTTGCAGTATTTTACCGAGCACTTTTGCATGGAAGGTAATGGAAGGATTATGGAAGATGTAAATATCGAAGATTGCACTGTTAGAGATGAATCTTGTTGTCTTGTTGGTGATTGTTAATGGGAGTTGAATGTCTTTTTTGCATCGTTAAATACAATATTTGGATTTTTTTTATGAAGTTCAATTCACTTGGTATGCACATTACATAAAAATATAGCAGCTACATAATGTAACATACCTACATTATGTAGCTGCTATACTTGCAGTTAAAAATGGACCAATTTGAGATCATCGCAAAAAGTTTCAAGTTTGCGATTCCAAATTTAAGCTTGAACATTCCGTTAACAGTTCAATGCTTATGTGAGATGCTTAGCACAATCGCTTGCAATAAAGTTTTAGTGGTGGAAAAAAGCCTAGTGTAAGATTTAATCGATATTCCAAATCCAAAAACTCGCTCTCCAATTTTCAAATATTGTTTAAGTTGTTTTTTCAGTTTTGAAATAGTGTACGATTATTAACTTCCCAGTATATGGGAAGTTCTTGTAATCGCCTCGAAAATCGAAATTGAAATTCTCAACATTTCTTTACGTTTTGAGGTCTATAGACTATTTATAAAGTGTTTTTAGAAAGGGAGATGTGTGTGTGTGTGTGTATACGTACGTACGTACGTACGTATGTGCGTTCGTGGACACTTTTTTCTACGAGCATAACTCACGTAAACCAAGTCGTATCGACTTCGTTGAAGTTAGATTAGTTTTTGGGATACTTCGGTCGGAGGGGTTTGCAGTTTTGACCCTTTGAAGGTCATTTCTGTCATGCGTTATATCTTGCGAACCAAACATACGATTTGCATGTTTACGTGTCAATCGACGCGTATTAGCATTTGTGTGAATCTATGAAATTTTTACAAAAATCGTTGGAGCCGTTTTTTAATTTAAGAAAAAAAAAGTGCAAAAAATTAGGGTTTTTTTATAAACTATAAATTTTGAACCTGATTTACGAAAGACAGTATTCAATTTTTATAAAATTTATACATTCCAAGCAATGTTTGCAAAAACAACATCAAAACTTTTTCTCATGATTACGTAAAAAATTAAATAAAAAGTAAAAATTCATTAACAGTCATGATGATTTTCAAGGTCATTTCTGTCGTGCGTTATACATATCGCGAACCAAACATACCAGTTGCATGATTAAGCTGTCAATCAACGCGTATTAACATTTGAGTGAATCTATCAAATTTTGAAAAAAATCGTTGGAGCCGTTTTTTAATTTAAAAAAAAAGTGCAAAAAATTGTGATTTTTTTCAAAAACAATAAATTTTTAACCTTATTGTCAAGTCCAAGTAATCAATCTTTATATAATCTATATACTCCAAAAAAAAATTTTGAAAATGTCATCAAAACTTTTTTTCATGAGTACAGAAAAAATCAAATAAAAAATAAAAAATCATTAACAGCCATCATGATCTTCAAGCTCATTTCTGTCATGCGTTATATCTCGCAAACCAAACATAGGATTTGCATTATTTAGGTGTCACTGAACGCGTATTAATATTCTTGTAATTCTGTTGCATTTTTAAAAAAATCGTTGAAGCCGTTTTTTAATTTAAGAAAAAAAAGTGCATAAAATTAGGTTTTTTTTCATAAACAATAAATTTTTAACCTGATTTGCGAAATGTAGTAGACAATGTTTATAAAATTTACATACTCCAAACAATGTTTGTATAAACACCATCAAAACTTTTTCTCAAGATTACGTAAAAAATTAAATTAAACATAAAAAATCATTAACAGTCATCATGATTTTCAAGGTCATTTTTATCATTCACTATATCTCACGAACCAGATATAATATTTGCATCATTAAGGTGTCAGTTGACGTGTATTAACATCTTTGTGAAGTTTTTAACATTTTAAAAATTCGTTTCTGCCGTTTTTTTAATTTAATAGAAGAAAATGCAAAAAATTATAGTTGTTTTCATAAAAAATATTTTTTAACCTGATTTGCACAGCACAGTAATACCAGTTTATAAAATTTATACATTCTTATCAGGTTTTGAAGAGAAACCGGTAAAATTTTCTTCCATGATTATGAAAAAAATGAAACATAAAAAATCATTCAAAGCTACCATTTAAAGAGGGTTCATACGAATGCTTTTACTTTATATCTTTTATTCTAAAAAATTGTTGTAAATTCAATAAAAGTTTTAAAATATTTGCATAATTTGAGCAGATTTTTAATAGTTTTTATAGTCTTTTAATTAAAAAAAACTGCTTAAATTTTGAAAACCAACAATAAATTTCAAGACCTCGCGGCTTGTTTATTTTAATTGATCGCTCACTCGCTGCAGGAGAATAATCGTATACATAAAATTTATTGAAAAATTGTTGTAGGAAATTACATACTATATCTAGCAATGTTAAAACGTTAAAAACATCTCCGTGGTAACCTAAAAAAAACAATTTTTCAGTGATTTTTAAAAAAAAACGCGTCGCGCTAAATTTTTTATTATTTTAAAGAAAAATTAGAAAAAAATGCGAAAATTTTGCAATGTAATTCAAAATTTTCTGCTACATTTCAAAAATTTCTGAATATTTTTGAAATTTAAAAATATCAAACTTAAAATTTTCTCCCATTTTTTTTCAAACTTTAACAAATACGAAAAACTTAAAGATATTTTTTAAAAAAATATTATATTTACACGAATTTTTTTTTAAATTATTACCCAGTTTGGCTCGACACGGACTTTTTTGAGTACCATAAAAAGTTTTCACAGGGATGTTCATTGCTTCTAAGCAATGCTAGATAATCTTCGCTTCTGCGGATTTTTTCCAAAGATCAAGCCCTTTCCAGCATTAATTGTTGTAAATTTTTGGATATGTAACAATTCTTACAGTTTATGCGATTAAATTCAAAACGTCAAACCCTTTTTATAAAAAGTTTCAAAAAATTTGCAAAAAACGGAGAGAATTCTTTTTATTAACACCAAAATCAAATTTTTCTGGTGACTTGAACTTGATTGCAGGCGATGTTGAAAGGAAAGGATTTCAAATTACTCTAGTAAATTGTATATTTTTCTGTCAGCATTATCAGTTTAATCTTCCTTGGATAAAGTGATGCCGCCTTACGCTGACATCACTATCCTAGATACATAGATGTAAAGCAAAGTGTTGATTTCTTCGTGAAATCGCTATTAGATATTTAGCATTGAATATATTTAAATGATTTACATATATTTTATTTCAGGGAACTTTTGTATTTAAAATATTTTTTAAACGACTTCAGAAGACACTATTCTTGACATAAACACAAGAAAAAAATTGATGAAAATCGAATACGGTATAGTGTAAACTGAAATGTGATGGTAGTGAAAATGTTTTATTCAAGTTGCTGTTGACATTTTGACGTTGAAAAATGTTTGTTAAAAAGCATTGATATAGGGTTAAAAATTGAAAATTGTACACTTAAGTATTTAAAGCACAAATTTTTAAAATATAAAAAAATTTAATCTAAAAACCGAAGTATGAACAGTTTGCCTAGTTTTCAAAAATAGTTGTTAAACACCATCACAAGCAATTCTTTATGAATGTTATTCAGTGATCCTATTGAAAAATTATTAACCCTAAAAGCCCACTCTACGTTGATTTGACGTACGAACAAACATGTTTTCGCTATTTCATCCAATACGATTGGGCTTTAAGGGTCAACTCGTAGCAATAAACTGTTGAAAAGTTAAAATTTATTTTTATTTAATTTTTTCCTTGAATATTTAAATATATATTTGATCAGTTCCACAATGGTTTGTTATAAGTCGATCGCAAAACAATTTTTCCTTGAAAAAGTCCATCAAGCTTCCCTTTTTTATTTTACAAAACCAATACAAATCGCATCTATCCATAATGGAATAATTGACCAATTGATACCAGCTTTTTCTCATATTTTCAATGAAACAAACAACCCGTAAAAACTTATCCAACTCTCAATTGAATGGCATGTCAAAAAAATGATGAGCCCACTCAAAATCGATTATCTCTTTTTTGAGTGGGAGACAATAACATCCACCCAAAAAAATATGGCAAACTCTCGGAAACAATAGAACTCTCATATTGTCCGATTAGAACTTTGCTGATCAATAAATATCTGTTTGCCACAGACACAAACAATAATGTCCAACGAATGTTTCGAATTGATAGACACAAATCACAACAGGATTGGATAGCCATAAAAACTCCTGCCTGTGAAAGTTCTCATGGACGGAGCGTGTTCATATTCAGGACAGCGACAGTGTCAATCTCTCTTTAAAAACACCCCCCAAGTGTTGGGTCAATGGAAAATTAAGCGATGAATTTAGTCGCACTGTGGTCGGGAGGTTTTTTAAAAGAACGTTATTGAACACGAAAGGAAAATGCTGCCAGCTTGGCTTAAAATTCGAAAATTTTGAAAGCATGAATTGGCCTCGTCTACGACCTTTGAGTATTTTAAGATTAATACTGGTATCTTTTCAAATTTGAGTCTAGACTATTTGTTCAGTGATACACAAAGCTTCTTTAGTCGTTTCATTCGGAGTATTAGTATCTCGTTGTGTACTTGAGTATAGTGGTATGTGATGCCAGAATCTGTTCCTTTGTTCGACACACATATCACGTTTTCGACCAATTGGCCAGTACCACGCTTTCTCTTTGATCTGAAAATCTATATCTACTTACCGATAACAAACTTCTCAATCCTCAACATCGGCAGCACTTTACAACACCCGAAATGAACTAAGCTGTTTTCAAACTTTCCCAGGACTTGTTCGTTGTCGATAAAGCCACTCTGGCGTCCAGCGTTGGTCCAGTCATAACAAAAAAAACGCACGAGCGCTAAGGATAAAAGATTCTCATCGTGCACACTTTTCGTGAACTTGTTTCGAGTTTTTCTACGCGCCAGGGAAATTGAATTTAAATTGCTCGACTGACAGACAACTTCTCAGGGCTCATCCATACATTCGCCAAAAACACCCCCGAGAAATCAAAGTTTGCCATTTCTTCTCAAACACCAACGTTTCCCGGGGCGAGGACTTTTGGCTGACACCTCGCCTAAGGATACGTTGGACGGTCTTCTAAATATTTTCAAAAGAATTTTAAGTCTAGCGTTGGCCAACAACGACAATATGCGAAACATAAGGAAGATTTAGGGGTGGAAAGTCAAGGACGAGAATGGGAAACATGTGCGAGTAGGAAAAATATGAAGAAAAGTTTTTATGATTTTTTTCTCGTACTGTTGAAGTGTATTTTGTATAGCAAAAACATCCAAAGATATGAAATGTGTTTTGACTAAACGAGGAAAACATTTTTGAAACTTTGCGACTTGAGAATGGAAAGTACGTATTATATTTTCTTTTGAAGTGTTTGCAATCTCGAAATATATGGAAAGTTTTTTTCATGGAAATGCTCGAAATATGTTAAGTTAAATACAATATCGTTTGCAGTCAAATGAGTAGGGCATCACATGAATGAGGGTTTTGTCCATAAAATATGTGATGGGAAGCTTGAAGCTGTTAGAAGGTTTTATACGAGAATTTTGGAAAGAACTAATAATTTGCCAGAATCAAATAACTTCATTTTTCTCTTGCGGACTTAGATCGACAAGAAATACACTCAAAATGAAACACAATAAGATACAATATTGAAAATAAATTATTTAAAGGCTCAAAACTAGTTCACGCTAATTTGAAGTCGATTTTGATAATATCGTCAACATTTTCCTTTGTAAAATAGATGAAAGTAAATGATATTTGTAGAATTTCACGACCCAAAATTTATCTGGATCAACATGTAAGAAGAGTTTGATTTAGTCACAGAACGTTTTAGTAAAAATAAATCCTAATTCAAATAATAAATAGAACTCACAATCACACAAATAATAAAAAGGTTCATTATATTTTTGATTAAATGAAAAAGGAAGCTTTGGCTTATTGAAAATAATGTATCACAAAGTTCGATAGTTAGTTTTTAAAAAAATTAGTTACTTTTAGTTGAAACAAGAGTTGTATCTCGTACATTAAAGTGAAATATTCTCTGTACATATAAAAGTAGTTATGTAGCCTGATTGTCCAAGCTGCTTCAACCTTATAATTTGAAGAAGAAAATCAAAAAAATCTAATCCTCCATATTCATTTTTAAGGGATTCATTATAAGAAACATACTTTATTCTAGGAAAACGTGAGCCAACTCTAATTGGTTTTTTACAACACTTGATATTAATTCATCTTTAAAAATTTTCAAAAATTTCAACCACTCTACAAAAAGAAAGAAAAGAAAGAAAATTTGGCACGCAATCGTCAAGTATTTTTCAACCCAATTTTTAAAAAATTACACTTTTCAGAAGTTATTTTCTAACCGAATACAGATTCACTGTAAAACTGATAAATGTTTTTTTGTTTAAACTGGGTTACATTTCTAACTTTTAATAATGGGTGATACCAATTACAAAAAGCAATTATTAATCAAATCCATAAAGAGAAATACTTCAAAATTATATTTATATTTAAATTGAATAAATATTAATGCATTTTACTTTCGTTTAATTTATATTAATTCAACCGGATTTCTGAATTATAAAAATCGACGCTTCTCCAAAAATCATCAGATTTCCTTTTCAATATAAGAAATAAATATCAACAGTTTTTATTGATTACTGACACATTCTAAATAGAAGATGCATTTACTTGAGATTAAAAGTACTTTAAAATTATTTCTGAAGATTTTAAACCATAACTGTAAGTAATTAGGGAAATAAATGACAATAAATTCATTTCGAATTCTATTCATGCTATTATCTTCGAAAACTACATGAAAAATAAACTCACAAATCCAATATTTTCAAGTTTAAATTTTATTCCTTCATGCAATTTAGAATGGGTAATTTGTTCGATTCCAACGATTAAAATAGATGGATTTCACATTTGATTAAATATGAAGCTCAGAAACGTTAAGCTATTCCAGTGCTTGCTTTCTTATTGTATTTGATAATTATTATTTTATTATTATTTTTTCTGTTTTTCCGTTGTTATCAAAATTACATTTTTGTTTTCATTTTCCAGTCACTTTCCGTTGCTAATTTTGTCAGAAATAAATTACCTACTTAATCTGTTATCTTTTCTTTTGGTGCTTCGTGCAGGTTTTTTTGTGTTAATAAAACAATGCTACTTTTTCTGGTTATGTATGATATCAATTCAATTCAACGTTTCTAGCCACGTTCTACATATTCGTTCATCATTTTGTCCTTGAGTGTAGACAATACTCATTGAACATACTTTCAGGCGCCAATTCTATCTCACCAAAGCTTCAACCCACTTTTCAGTTCGAGTTTTTAAAAATATTACGGGCATTTCTAGGGCTTTTAAATAAATTTTGACTCGCACAGATGAATTGATTTAAGTAATTTATCTAATTTGTTGAAGCCAAGGTCAAAAAACGACAGGCAAAGATTTCAGATGAGATACATTTTCTCTAAAATTACATTGATACTTCTCTAATGAATAATATAGTAGTCCTAAAATTATTTTTGAACACTTTACGTATACCGAATTTACAATGCTCTTTTTATTTTTAGTTAAACATTTTGCAATCACAATCAAAAATTGTTATATTGAAGAAGAAAGAACTTTACGCCAGAAAATTGATGGGACAATTTTGCTCGATAAGTTTCCAAAAAACAATCAAACGGATTTTTATCGTTACTTTGAAGACTCAGAGTAACGTTATTGGATGAAAATTTTCAAAATTGTTTTTCGGAATTTTTGTGTACATTTATTTTGAAGAGTTGAATTGATGTGTTCTTCATTTGCTTCCCTAGATTTCATGTTTTTGGGCTTAAAATTCTGCGCTGTTAATAGCTTTTTGGCATCTGAACGAAGCTGAATCGAACATGATTGTTGAATTTATTTTTATTACTCTAGAGCATCTCAGCTAAAAATACAAGAAAACTCACTTTGATCTGTGAATGATTTTTTTCTCAAATAAAACGAGACAATGTGATTAAAATACTTCAAAGTGCAATATTCTAAAAAATAAAAGAAAAATTCAAAGTTTTTTCCTTCATGTTAACGTTTCTATTACTTACGTATACACGCAATAATAATAGTATTAATAAAAGTATATTCCAGGTTAAAAAAAATCAAGTAGCATATGAATATGAAAATCCAGAAAAATCGCTGTTTCAAAGATTTTAAACGAATATGCTGGCTTCATGGTTTTGTTATTAAACTCAATTAATTTTTTAAACAATCCACGATGTCAATAAATATTCTGAAAGTTTGATCTGATTTGATTTTAAATACTCAAAAATTAGTGCAGCCTCACTTATGCATTATAACCATATGTCCTAAAAATCAAATAATTGGACTATGGCCCTTATTTCGCCTATTTCCAGAGATCATATGAAACCGTGAAATTAATCTAAGAAGTAATTTTTAGACTTCTTTAAAAGTTGAAAATAAACAAAAATCAAAGAAAAAATTGTGAAAAATAAAAACCACCCGCCCGGATGAATGTGATAACCAGAGGAGAGTGGGGAGGGGTGCAAAACAAGTGTCCTTAGTGTTACCCGTATTTATATTACATTTATGGTAAAAATTACATTCATCAAATGTTTGATCTTTTTTATTTTTTATATATTTTATTTATTTTTTATTAATTTTTTATTTATTTCATTTTTCACAAAAAAATCTATTATTTTAACATTATTTTCGACTTTCAGACAAGTCCAAAAATTACTTTCCAGATTAATTTTACAGTTTCATCTGATCTCTGAAAATAGGAAAAATAACCATTTTTTTAGTGGAGGAACTTCTTATGGGACCGTGACCGCCGGTCATAATAGTAGGGGAACCGCCCTCTTTCGATCCCCCCTACTTCCACCCCCCTCATGGGTGGGAGACTTAATCTTAATCTATACTAAATAATTTAATATGCACGTTATCAAATTTTTATTTAAAAGAAAATTCACTACTTTTCTCTTTGTTTGTAAGCTGTGCTGTATGTTTTGTGTCAACTATAAAAATTTCACATTTTTCTAGAACATGATGCTAAACTTTTTACCAAACATATCAAACGCTCGTTAATTTTCAACTGGGTTGAATTGTTTCTCTTCATTTTAAATTCTCCTAAAACGAGACCCTCACTTCGACCATTGAAGCATGAAGCACACCTGTAATTCCGCGCCGCAGGTGAGTCGCTCTTCGTAACTGCCAGCAGTTTCATTAGACCTCAGCTCGCGTTAACTTGTCCCACGATGCTGTGAAGCAAACTCGAAGAACTCGAGGTTTAGTGGAATTTAAAGCGGCTTGCGCAGAAGAATTCGAGCCAAGCCGCGCACGTTCTTATCAGTAAAGTGCACCAACAACAACAAAGAATCGTCAACGGTAGTGGGTGTTTGTGATACCACGGGTGTGAGGTGCTGCCTTCCCATGATCATTAAATAAGTGCTGTGCAAACTAGTAAAAGTGAAGAATTTGCAGATGTCCTTAAAGTGGTTTACCAATGTGAGTCTACTATCACGAAACGGTGAAGAACGAGCTGAAAATCAAGTAGGATCCATGTGATATGCAGAGACACCAAAAGGCAAGTCCACCTTTTTTTGAAGAAAAAAACCACTTTCGCTATCCCATCATTTCAACTCACATGCTCCTCTGATAGCAACCTTCGTAACATGTGAGCACACACGCTAATTGTGGGAGTGGTGGTGCCCGTCAAAGTTCTCGAATGGGTCCCGCATTATTCACGCATGAGTAATGCCCACACCGTGGACTATCTCAGCGTGTGTTGTGTTTGGATGGCTTTATTTTTTGACTTTAAAATTCCGAACCAATTGCTAGGTTCCCTCGCATTAGCATACAGCAGTATTGGAAGCTAGCGAAGCAGAACCTTAACGGAATCGGCTATGCAGGCTGCAGTACGCAATGTGAACTATTGCTTCCGCATTGCAGGGTTTTGTTCCGATAGACCAAGTTCCGATTTAGTGGATTTCTTCCTTTCCATTGCGGCAAGTTCAGGTTTTACGCTGGACGCTCTGGTGACTTCCACAGTTCCGGAACTAACAGTTCAAATAAAATGCAAGTAACGGTGTTTTTGTAACTATTGTCTCAAAAAACACTATTTTGTACCTGTTTTCTACCATTTTATTTTGCTGTGCTAAGTCCGCTTTGCCAATGATGCTGAAATAGAAACATCTCTGTACTTTTCAAGCATTTGTGTTACTAATTTTTCAATGGATATTTCATTATGCTCAGCGGGAACTTTTCATCCAATCCACATCAAAAATCTATGACCGGAAAGCTATTTTCATACATCATCGTATGAATTTTGAATGCACTGACTAAAAATAATGATAATGTGGCTATCTTAGCCACTTTTATTCTAAATTCATAACTAAGTAGTCTATTTCTAGTTGTCTAGTATCTGCAAAGTTTAGTAATAAAATTAGTCGTTGCAATATTTAATTTCTCTTTTCTGAGCAGGCTTTACTTATTGCAAACGTTTTACATGGATTCCTAAATTGAACATGAATAGTTAATAACTCAGGCCATTTTTTTAAATATGAAAATTTTACACAGTTCATGCAAAATTTTATATCTGCTTACTTTATCATGAAATGTAAATAACGTTTAAAGCTGATTATTTGCCCAGATAAGTAATGTTTGGCTTTCAGCTATCAAATATTTGTTTTGCTAGGCCCAAGGTAGTAAAGATATATTATCATCAAAAATTTGGATTATCTACAATTAAATTCTGGCTCCATTTTCTAGTCTATCGAACACTCTTTTATAGATAATGTAAATGACCTTTATCTCTTTCCTTTGAAATTTAATCGAAATTTCGATAAAAAAGTTACATTTCTGGCTGATCTTAGATCCATTGAAAATATACACATGCTCAAATTTACCACCGGAATATTTTAAATTATATTTTCGCTAAAACGTGTCACATATTATGTAGTGGGACCACCCGTACAACGCAAATTATAGTTGCCAATTTTCTACGTACAATTTTCCCAAAAAATATACAGAAAATTTTCGAAATGTGTTACGAACAACTTATTACCAAAATCTTATGTCGAAATCTTAACGACAAAAAATTATGAAGAAAAAATGATTAAGGAAATATGATAGCAAAAAGTTATCGTGGAAATTTAGGAAGAAACTTTTGCATAATATTTTTACACTTGATTTCGAACAAAATGTTTTCAACTTAAAACTTTTTAAAAATTTTTAAACCATTCACAAATTTTTCTCTTAGAATTTCTCGCAAGGATATTTTATTTTCTTGCTTGAATATTCATTGTGCAAATTATTTTGGAGCACTTATCGAAAAATGTGTTTCTAGACTATACAATACGAAAAATTGCGTTAATATCTATTCAAAAAAAAATTTGACGAAACATTTCTGCATAAATTTTTAAATTTTTTTTCGAATGCCAATAATCTCATAGAAATCTCGACGGATAATTTTTCAAAGAAATTTATCGTGTTTTGGTTTTTATTTAAAATAATGTTTAATTCCAACGATTTACGCAGAAATTTTTTTAAATAGTAGCGCAAGCGATTATTCGTATCATTTTGTGCCTGGAAATTGAAAGTAGCATTATGTGCAATTATGCCCGTTGATGTTAATCGGCAGTGACATATGAATTTAAAAGAAGATATAATATTAATTTTTTTTGACAAACGAAAACTTCTTTAAAAAAAATTTGAAAAACTTCATTAACAAAATTAAATTCATCTTTATGTGAGTAAATTTTTGGTGTTACTTTTGTTTTAAATTATTATCCTTCGTTGGAGTTCGTTTCATATTTTGAAAATATTTTCCAATATATCCAATTTTGGAAATAATTGAAAAAAATTTCCGAAAATTTCATACCTATTATTTTGTGGGAAAAAATATTTTTTTCCAAAATTGCTCATTCAAATTTGTTTGCATTTTTAGTCTTCGTATACTTTGCAATATTCTACATCAAAAACTATATTATTTCATGAATTTTATTTTTGAAGAATTTTTGAACTACAAAAAGGATCGATTATTTCATATTTCTACCACTTCTAACTTTTAAACAATTCATTTTAGACCAAAGTTCCGTAATTTAATTGTCTATAAGATATGATAAGTTACAAATTTAAAAGAAAATTTACCCTTGCCACAAAATAGCAATAAATAAAAAATATAGAAAAAGGCCTTTTTTACCACTTAGAATGCACTTACGACCTTCATAATTCGCCTAAAAAATCTTTATAATATAATAAAACAGCATCAAAATCGATTCAGTAGATTTCGCATCATAGTTTTGCAATCTAAATTTATTTTAAAAAAAGTTCAAAATTCTAAAAATCTCGCAAGTCAGAAACTAAAGCATAAAGAAGATTAAAATTATTTGACATAACAAAATATTTATGTTGATAAAAGGTAAATCAAATGCGGATCTCACATTCCCAAACTTCCGAAAAAAAACAAGTTTGGTATCTATTTCTAGTATTTTTAGTCATCAAAATTCGAAATGCACTGATGTATCATTTTCAGTTCCAAAAATTAATTAACCTGTAAACAATTTGTTTGCAGTGAAGATTTTTTTATCTAAGAATAACTATAAATACAAAATGTTAACACCAAAATCTGTTCTAATTTTTTTTACATGTCACGTTTTCAATGTGAGCTACTCATACATCGTTTTGGATAAACACGATTCGCTGGATATTTTTCATGAATTTATCATCGAACTGCCTGAATTTTCTAGTGGTTTTTGATTGTCCGTTAATATTTTGTATCATTTCTATTTATTAGTTTTATGGAATTTTACTTCCCTTTATTTTTATTTTTTACAAGAAAATAACTATTGTTGCTAATATATTTACCGAAGAAGTGACTTTTGTAATATTTTCAGATGGCATTAAATGACGTTCCCACTTTCTCATAAATAATAAATTGGGGTGAAAACTATTGATTCTATGCAATAGCCTCCTTTCCCCAATTTTCTTGTGAAAAAATAAGTTTGTGCTATTTAAAAAACATTTTTCTGGATTAATTTCACATTTATTTTCCCTTTTTTTCGAAAATTTGGTTCAAATAGGAAAATTCTAGCCATACATAGAGTTTTAAAAAGTTTTGTGATTGTAACAGCTATTTTTAGCAGCAGTAATATGTGATATTTCAGTGATATTATGGTGAAACAAACATTATATATACATATGTGTGTGCGTGTGTGTGAGGGGGGGGGGTGAGACGGAGCGAGAGAGTGGCAATGAAGTTTGAGGATTGAAGATGGTTGAATCAACATTGCAGCCTCAAAGAAATTTCAATCAGTTAAAATTTACACTGTTTAAAGTTGTATCTCTTGAAAAATAATCGTTTTTTATTAACTTTCAAAACAGGATACTTTACCAGTCAGTTGACATAAATAATAAAATAATAATAATAATAATTCTCAATATTTTCTACCCAGAAATTTCGTGCTGCATTGATTTTATCTGACTTATATGTGCGTATTATTTAAATCTATTATATCACGCAAAAAACAAGTACAATCAGTCATACTTAACTTCGTTTATGGTGGACAATAAAGCAGCTCTGCTAGACTTATAGACTCGATAATTATTCTCTTCGCTGTTGCTTTCATTTTATTTAATCGACCACATCGTATCAGGTAACCATACGTGAACGTTACTGTGGTTTACTGCCATCACTTGACTCCAAAAGCACAATACTTAGCTTAAAAGCAGAATTTTGTTTCAACATGCTAATGAGAAGTGCATACAATTGGATCCTACAACCGTCCTGAACATGAATATTTGTTTAGTGTTTAGTTTTCTTGAAAAATGCATATATGCTTTGAATGAACTCAAATGCGTGATAATATGATTACATAAAAACGACATACTATTAAGGGGGAACACCACTGGAGAGGTAAAAAAAGAAGTCATTTTTTGGTAATTTGTTTCTCAAAAACCAAACAATATATCGAAGTTTAGTAAAAAGATCTATATTAAACAAGTATTTGACATCCTTTTTGATTTTTTTCAGAACTTTAAAAAATAAAATGGTGGCTCCCTAGCATTTCTCAAGAAACGGCTTATTTTTTTATGGCTTCGCGGCCGGACCGTTTTCTCCTGAAATGTTAAGGTTATGGTTATCAAACGAATAATTGCCGATAAACCATAATAACAGCCAGAAAAGTACGTAAGATTTTTTTAAAAAATTGAAATCGAACATAAACTGTTTGAGAAAAGAGTCCGGCCAGTTTGAAAAACGTTGTTCCGAGATAAACGCGTTTAAAGTTTAAGTGATAGAAAAATGATTAATAAATTTGATTTACCTCTAGTCTGCAAAATACGTACTTCAACGTTTTCTGCTAACGTGCAACTAACAGAGCACATGTAGAGTTTTGAGAAATTTGTATTTAAAATTGTTCTAAATTTCAATACCAAAAACGCGTGGGGATACGCGCGGATTCCGCTCCGGAAGAGCAATGAGAGGCGCCGCCCTAATTTAAAATTTCGAACACTTACAGATTTTTCCTTTATATGAAACTTTGCTACATGATTTCTATGATGATAAGGTATACTTTAAAGCAAAAAAAAAATTGCACCTTGAAAATTCTACAGTGGTGTTCCCCTTAATATAGGGCAACGTTATATGATACTTTCATATTGGGTTTTCATTCATTTAGGTACCATAAAATTTAAAAAAAATCAACACTCACGCATTTTTGTATATTGACAATCTATATTCATCATCGTTGGGGCTTTTTAAAAAAAGACAACGATTGTCTTCCACTTCATTAGAGCAGCTCGGTTCATTCATTTATGCATATAATAATTAGCGAAATTAAACACAACGTGGAACATTTTGTATGTCCACTGCCTCTCAACTTCAAAACACCCTACAACGTAGAATCGTTTTAAATCTAGAACATCTCCAGATAAATATTTAACCGCAAAACATAAAAACCTGCCATTAATGTAATTGCTAGATAGCAATCTCAATTGCGCTTGAGGCTACATCCAGTTTTGCTTCGGCGAATTCACTAGAGTACCAAAGAAGTGGTCGCAACCACAATTGCTTACAATTTTTTCCAACGTAAATACATCCACCACTACCGCTCGGCAAAGGCTCCATTCGAAATGTGGCTCGAAGCCCACGCATGAATATCTTATCTTCGACTGGCGATTGTCGAGTACATAGCAGATACCAACACACGAACTGGCTCTTGCATTCCTTCGAACAATCACTTGAAACTATCTTTACATCACCGTCTTAAAATTCATCTATTGCCTTTTACCACCACGTGAAGTGGCTGCAAGTATCTTTACGCTATATCGCTCGTTAGTTACTTAGATAGATACTTCGATACAACGAAGCAGCTCGTTGGCTGGGCACCTTCCAATTGCCAATGCCAAGCATCAGGTGAATGTCATGAATATGCGAGCCGGCGAATACCATTCATTGGATGCTCCAACATCGCCAAGATACATAGATGTATCTTTCGCTTCGATTACGGTGCAGCTACTTTCTAAGTCTTCAGATTCACGGAGTGGATCCAGAAGGGAGCCATGCGACCTGCAAGACTTGGGTCCGTCCAGCTAGAAAGACGTCGTTTGCGAACGGTGTGTCCTAGTTTCGTTTCTAGGACACCTTCAGATTACGGCAATGATGAATGGTTCGGGGAACAAGGAAAAGTGCATTGGTACAAATAGCATCGATGCAGAATCAAATGCTGCCATGGAACCCGTTGTTCTATGTATGCAGATCCAATGCGCAGATACATTGTACTACGATGGAAGATCCCGAAGACGCTAATTAACCACGGCATGTTTTCTAGCGAACACACTTGTATCTAAGTATGTTATCTCCAAGCATTGTAGGTGGACTTGGCATTAAGTTTTTATTGTGGCCGAGGCTCGTGATTCAACTTTATTAGTCTGTTATCATGACTCTTGGTTTACTCTCTAGCATGAGTTGCGCTAACGACAACGTACACATTTCAATTTGCTTGCACTTGGGTCGCATCAAGGTTGAACGTCGTGCTAACTTTGGTTTGTTTCCTACTCACAACCTCACACATATGTAAATTGTATCTCAAATTGAGATTCATTACAACACAAGCTTCCATAAACAAGCACTAGATATTACCAAGCAAACACTGTACTATTAAGTTTATCTAGAATGATAATGAATATCACGTCATTAAATGTTGCGTTGTTTCTTAGCTGCGATGGCACGGCGTTATGTGTTGAATTCAAATAAAATTCGATATCAGAATAAATAAAGATACTGTCGGATAATTAGAGTTTCACATCAAAAGTTAGAGGGAAATGTTGAAACCAACGATGACATCACTTAATGCATAGAATGTTTTATCGTCTATTTTTCAGTATGTAGCAAAATATACAAACCATTCACCGCAATAAAAAATAGCAATTGAAATTTATGTCAAGTGACTAAAAATTGTATTGAAAAATTTACTGTGCTACGAATTAAGATTAAAGCTACATTACATTATATTTAGTGACCATAAATTCGACATTTCAAAACGACAGATTTTAATTTTTGTGAAGGCTAAATTCTAGTATCCGTTGAGAATTGGACGTAGTCAAAATTCAATGCAAGTCTATGGTAAAAACTGTTTTTATAAGGATTTTTTTATTACCTTCATTAATAAATACGTCAAATTCTTAACAAATACTAAATATTTAAGGTTTTACCAACTATTTGCCAAAAAAACGTCGTTTTTATAAAAAAAAAACTTTTTTGCATGTCTGCATTGTTTCAAAGTCCAAATTATTTCTTTAAGGTTGTTGCATGCATCAAAACGGATGGAACCAGACTCTTGTCTAGCTTACTTAGCATGTACGGCAGTGATGTGAGACTTGCAGTCTAGCATTATAATGCAATAAGATAACCATCACCGATTGTTCGTTCTTCATTGCCACGCCTTTTTGACCTTATTATTCATGAATTTCATCCGTTTTTAAACAATACCTTCCATCGGCAATTGTTTCTCCAACCAAGAGAAATGCATAGGGTGAAACTTTTTCACAAGACAATCATGCTGTCACCATGTCCATCCTTGCCTAATTATGTATATATGCTATATGCATTTAAGTCAAATTTTATGCAGATAATTTCAAAGGTAATTTGTCGAGACGTGGAGTATTTGGGTTTGAATCTGTAACTGCCATCATATGTTTAAGTTATCCCTTTTTGATAATGTTTCACAGATAACCCCTGCTCCCTTTTTTAACTTCCCAGTATATGGGAAGTTCTTGTAATCGCCTCGAAAATCGAAATTGAAATTTTCAACTTTTCTTTACGTTTTGAGGTCTATAGAGTATATATAAAGTGTTTTTAGAAAGGGAGATGTATGTGCGTGTGTGTGTACGTACGTACGTACGTACGTGGACACTTTTTTCTACGAGCATAACTCACGTAACCAAAGTCCGATTGACTTCGTTAAGGTGTCAATCGAAGCGTCTTCGCAATTTTAAGAGCTGATTAGTTTTTGGGATACTTCGGGCGTAGGGGTTTGCTGTTTTGCCCGTTTGAAGGTCATTTCTGTCATGCGTTAAATCTCGCGAACCAAACATACGATTTTTTTAAACAAGGTGTCAATCGACGCGTATTAACGTTTGTGTTATTCTTTCAAATTTTTAAAAAAAACCCTTCGAGCGGTTTTCAAAATTTTTAGAAAAAAGTGCAAAAAATTAGGGTTTTTTTCAAAAACAATAAATTTTTAACCTTATTGTCAAGTCTTAGTAATCAATGTTTATAAAATTTATCTACTCCAAACAATGTTCGCAAAAAAATCATCAAAACTTTTTCTCATGATTACGCAAAAAAAATAAATTAAAAATAAAAAATCATTAAAAGTCATCATGATTTTCAAGGTCATTTTTATCATTCACTATATCTCACGAACCAGATATAATATTTGCATCATTAGGGTGTCAGTTGACGTGTATTAACATCTTTGTGAAGTTTTCAACATTATAAAAATTCTGTTTAGCCGTTTTTTTAATTTAATAGAAGAAAATGCGAAAAATTATGGTTTTTTTCATAGAAAATATTTTTTAACCTGATTTGCACAGCACAGTGATCCAGTTTATAAAATTTATACATTCTCATTAGTTTTTGAAGAGACACCGGCAAAATGTTCTTCCATAATTATGAAAAAGCTAAATTAAAAATGAAAAATCATTCAAAGTTACCATGTAAAGAGGGTTCATACGAGTGCTATTACTTTATATCTTTTATTCTAAAAAAATTGTTGTAAATTCAATCAAAGTTTTAAGATATTTGCATAATTTAAGCAGATTTTTAATAGTTTTTATAGTCTTTTAATTAAAAAAAATTGCTTAAATTTTGAAAACCAACAAAAATTTTCAACACCATAAAGGTCCCCCCGATTGATCCGCGTGAATATTCAATCTGTCCTCATCGACCAAAAACCTTACATAATAAATGGACCCTCCCGTAGACGATATGATTCATATTAACTTATTCCTGTTACTATTACCTCTCATTGTTGTAATTTTGTTGATGTTTATGTAGATATTACTGGGAAGTTGACCGTGTGGACCTCAAGGGTCGCACCTCGCGGCTTGTTACATTTCAGGAATCATTTGAAAGCAGCGGCAATCTTTTCTTTCATCATACGCAATTTATTCATTTCCACCGATGCTTTGCTTCACCTAATCCTTTTTTAAATTGATAGAAACGCTCTTCTAGCTAACAAGCTAGTCGGAAATAATTAAAATGGTAAATAAAACGAAGATCAAACTAAAAAAAAGGTGAGAAGGAAAAACTACAAATGTTGATGCGTAAAAAATGTAACTCAATTGTATGTTGTGGTCTGGTCATGTTATTATAAGTACTATATAGTATATATTGACCCCCAAGAATCAACCCCAACCTGTAAGGGATTCATGTTAGTGGAAAAAAATAGAAGTACATGAAATGTATATGGCAGTCCACGAGACTGCTTATTTACTTAACGTTCAGTAACAAGGTGACACATAAAAATACACAAAATAAACAAAAAAAATCTCCAGAAGAGGAAAAGAAATATAGAAGTGTGCTTACATTATAAAGTTCGTCACTGATTTATAATTTTTCATGCATGTCATAGCTATTTTGGGAAATTTTAAGGCAACAGAAGTCAATAATGACACCAATTAAGAAGACAAAAGTATGAAGAAAACCTCGAGAATTCGTTCACTTTATTATTTCTCTAGTTTCAAAAGACGCAAATCCTCCCTTGCTTACCCTGCGAATGGTCACGGTTGGTCTAAATTTGATAGAAACAAAGTCCTTTATTGCAGCTTTTCGTGCCAGAGCAAAATATGTGATGCAAAATTTTGGAAGGCGCAAATGTTTCTAGTTTTCCTGTTCAAAATTTAAATGTCATTTACACATAATTTAAAACTAGGCCATCTGGTGACATTAAAGAAACAGATATCATGTTACAAGAAGATCTGATCGGAATAATCACCAACGAAGAACGTAAGGTGCATTTAGGAAGGGATTCCATCAATCTTGGCGTCCGAGAGGCATACCTGTTACATATTCTGCATTATAGACAATTCCGGTGAAGTTTTTAATACCTTTTTTTCATCTTTCGTGGAAAGAAATTTCAGCGCGGTTTCCTTACAAAAAGATGGAAACCAATTGTAAATCAATCGACGAAGAGATGTAATATTAAATCTGACTAAATATTAGCCAAATATTAAAATTCTGCTACCAAATTTTCAAACTCAACCCTTCCGTTAATAAATTAGGTTTTTATGTAAAAATATTTGTAAATTTGTATTTTACATCATTTGAAATAATAAGTTTATGACCTTAAAACGAATTAGTTTTTTTAGTTTTAAAATTTCTGAAAAAAAATTGTAAAATTTTTCTTAAAAACAAACTCTAACAGCGTCTTCATGGATGCAAAACGAGATATATTATTTCAGTCCGACTAAATAACTGCCCTGCATCAGATCTCTTAAGGAATTATAATGATTTCAAGGACGAATTTTATTTCTTCATTTTTTAGCCCCAAAAATTATGAGAAGTTGGCGAAAATCATTTGCCTTGAAAACCTTTGTAATTCGTTAACGGACCAGACACGATTTTTTTTCTTGCACATTTTTACTCAGGATTAATCCAGCTTTATGAAAAATATCGTATCGGCTTCTTTAAGAAATTACATTGATTTTAAAGATGAAAAGAATTCTTTGGGATTTTTAGACCTAAAGCCATGGAAATTAGGTAAAAATCCCTTCAATCTTAAAACGTTCATAGCTCCTGAACATAGCATAGCAACATGAAGTATTTTGTGGAATGATTTTTTACTATCTGTTTACCATGTACCTGTATTGAAAAAGATTTTTATCATTTGGAAAAATGATTTTGGTGGTAATTTAAATGATTTGGGAAAAGTTGAAGCGATTTCAGAAAACGCGGTTTGGCAAAAAGTTTGAACGGTTCTGAAAAATGTTCACTTTAGAAGGCGAAAAAAGACCATTTTTCGAACATTTGTTCCTCAGAAACTATATTATGTATTGGCATGAATTTTTTTAGTATTATTTCATATTTGAATACTAAAAAAATACAATTTTCATTTTTTATTTATTATTCTCTTTTTTATAGAGGGCGCTGAAATTTAGCTGTCAAAAAATCATTACTCCACGGCGGTTGGATAATCTATGGATTGGTAGATCTGAAACAAAAATTTAAACGGCACTCAAAAAGCAAGGTCTTTTACACCGTAATCCACCACTGTTTTCAAAAAAAATCAGTTAAAAAAATGGCGGACTTGTGAAAAAAATGTCAAAAATAGACCGTTTTTTCGTAGTATTTTTAACACCAAAATTTTTTTTCACGGCTTTGCTAATACTCTGAGGGATTATGGTGTAATAATCTCTAACGAATGAAACACATCAAAGTTTTTGAAAATTGGTTCGGTAGATCCGATGATTATCTGTCTGCCATGTTAAAAAACGTTGTTTTGCGTAAAACGTGTTTAAAGTTTTTGTTCTATTTCGCTGACAAACATTTTGAGAAAAATTAAAAATTAGACATTCTTCAAAAACACGCAATTAATATGTAGAAGTCTAAATAAACACTAAACACATGCAATAAAGTCGCAAATATAATTTATATAGGAGAAACCGGTATTTTCGAGAAGAGGAATGAAAAAGACGCTACGCGGCCGACAGTTGATCGAACACCTAAAAAGAGCCGAAAACGCGCACGCACTTAAAGTCGGCATTTATATATTAAACTTTCGAATTTCGAAAAGATTTTTCTTGAGATTATTTTTGAAGTCTAAAGAGTCGATAAATGCAAAAAAAAATTAAATCTTCTTAGTCTTAAATATTTAAGCTACAGCATCTGTATCGAAGAATTTTGAGAAGGTACCCAAATTTTGCGGAAACTACGAATTCTTTAACCAAGAACTACTCTGCAACTGCCAGGTTTGTTTATGCAAAAGTAATGATTTTTATTTGCTGCTTCAATTATCAATCAAAATTCATTTATGCTTCAGATTTTAAAAAAGGCTAAAGGTTTCACTACTGGTAAACATAACATAGATATTAAGAAGGTGTTATTCGATCTTTGCTACTTAGGGTATTCGGATTAGTGCAGAATTTATTGTAAATCTGATTGAAGCACTTCTATTCAGCCTACCACCTTATCAATACCAACGATGATTACCAACACCATTGTCAGCGATTTGTGAAAGCTTAGATTGTTTTTCAAATATCTACACTTAAATCGGAATGAAAATGTTTGTCACGTCATTCATTTTTATATCTATCGTTCCATTGATAGAATAGAAATTCCAACAAGAACCGTTGCCAGTATCTTTTTATACTGAAATTATCTACGTTTCAGTGATTTCACTCAGTCACATCAATTTTACGGCTACATACGATAATTCCCATAAGAACAATAATTGAACAAATAACACAAACAATTGCGGTTCGTGTGGCAATCAAACATTATAAAAACTGAAGCGACAATCACGGCAAGCAACAGGACGTCGTCAACGTCTTCATTTTCTTCATCCGTGAATCTCAAGAATGCATCATGGCGATGATAATAATGGTTGCATCACCAAACACTATCTTTTATTGAATCTTCCTGGCATTCAGTTGTGTGTGTTACTCAATGACTCTATCAAATAACGTTTGACACACTTTTTCGCTGCTCTTTTATCGGCAACACTACATTTTATAGTCGAAGTGTTTCACGTAATTTGAAAAACAAAACAGTTTGTTCGTGTTAAGATAGATATCAGATCTGACCTCACGATAAATCTTGGATTGTGGATTGTTCTTTCATAAAAATATTGAGCAATATCATTGTTCGCTCCTCGAAACGTTAGTTTCCAACCGTTTTTATTGGCAAACTAGTTTTCGTGCGTTTTTCTCATCATATTTTCATACATACATGCTAAAAACTGCCATTCTTCCATTGATTTTATTCTGAATTTGTATCTATTTATCCATAAATTTTTCCTATTCAGAACAAACTGTTCATTGAATCTCTTATCGAATCAAAATACTCGTATATAGTGATGGCAAACAATTCTTTCGACATCAAAGGTTTCCAGTTTTGGCGGTTCATTTCTTGAATGGTGAATGTTCATTCAAATCCACACTTTCACTGATCGTGAAAGGCTTTCAAATGCGAGTGTTTAATTGATTTATTGATCGTTTTTTTTGTGCGATTTGATTAGCGGAACTTTAATTAGTTTTGGCAGCCATTCGATACTCTTATGTAATTTTGTTTTATGTTGATGGTAGTGTTGGCTACTGATTAAGGTAATTCCCATTGGGGATTTGAAAGAAGCTACGCTGGATCATAACCATTATTTTTGATAGCAAAATGCAAATTGATTAAACTAAGCGAGATGTTTTTTATTAGTTTTCCAAGCGTGGAAGTAATTTGCTGACAGTTATCGTTGAGGAGCTACAAACATATCCTTCAATGGATAATTAAGTCTAATCAAAAATTTGACGCGGTATAAAAGGTAAATAGTTAGTGGAAATACTATCTATGCAATTTATTACGAATGTCAAATAACTTTCTTTAAGAATAATATCAATCGTATTATGAAAATCTCGCCTGGGATTGCCTGATGTCTTTATCATCACATCAATCATTTGATTTGTTTATGCATGACTGTTATGAAATCATCGAAAATCTTGTAAGCAGAACTTGATCAAAATTTATTTTGGAGGAAATATAAGTATTTACAATTTTCCATTTGATTGGTTTTCATAAGTTTTACTTGTTTTGATTAGTTTTATTTAAAACAATTAACACAATTTATAGTTCTTGTCTTTAGAATAAATTGCAAGGTGACGTTATTGATTCGTTGTCCCATTTTACTAAGAACCACTAAGGTGCGATTTTTGAAAAAATCAACAATTTTTCAGATAAAAAGTTACCTAATTTCTCACTGGTATTCTTGATTCAAATTTTTTTCAAACATTCCATTCAAAAATCGAATGAAAAGTAGAATACTTTCAACGCTTTCATGACTCCATTGTGAATATATTTTCTTTGATTGCATGATGTACGATGGAAAATTCCTAGTTTTACGAGCCGCTTTTCAAGTTTATTCTGAATGAGTTTCCTGGAGATTCGTTGGTTTTTGTCTATAATTTGATATCTAGTAATATGTTAGTCGAAAAAGAGACATGTATTAGATTTTCACTGAGCGAAATTAAACTGCTCAGACTTTTGCGTTTTACTATAATATTACATTTTTAGTTTTTTTTTATTTATTTATATTTATTCCAAAAAAATATTTGAGAATTAAAAAGCATGGAAAGTTTTCAATAAATACCATATTTTTTCAACAGCGACAAAGGTTCTTAATAAATTTTTATCATTTTTTTTATGAATGTTTCATGTTTCTTCTTACAATTTCCCCTTAAAAACTTATTTACACAAACTTTAATTAGAAATTGTTCACTACATACTATCTCTGAAAACTTTTCCCAAGAATGAGGTGAAAATTATTTCAGGCATTTTTGATGTAAATTTTTTGTAATTTTTCTCCAAAAGAAATCGCAATTTTTTATCACTTTCAGTCGATTTTTTAAAGGAAATTTAATACTGAAACTATTTATTTCGTTTGTGATTACAGTTTTAGTTGTTTTTCTTAACTTTTTCTGATTTTATAAGGACAAATTTCACATCAACTTTTTTCATTTTAAAAGTAAGGAAAGTAAAATGGAAATCAGTCTACAATTTTTTTTCCAGCAATATTTTATAATCTCAAATCAAGGAGTTTTCACATATATATTCAAATAAATCATCATGTTCACATTAGTTATTAAATTTTTTGCTCTGCAACAATAAAAAAGATGTTTTTATTAATGCGGGAAAAACACTTGGACATATTCTAGATCGAGAAGTATTTTTTTACTGCTCAACTTTAATCCCAACTTGTTTTAACGATGCATTTTGACTGCAACATGTAATCAAAAGAGCCTAAAGAATTTATTTGGCAGACACGTTTAATTTTGGTGAAAAAAAATTAAAAACATGTTAAATTTCTTTAAAAATATATTAAAAAACTTCGTTTCATTTCAGTAGAAATAATTTCGAAAAACTTTATTCCTTTGTTGAAAAGTTTGGTGGAAATGTTCATGACTGAAATATGTTGCAGTTTTATTTCTTACAAATCGCACAAAGATTCAAACAAAATGGAAATAATTAAGTCGTAAAAATAATGTCAAGAAATTTACCAATTAAATTTTGTTCAATTTTTACAGAAATTAATGATAGTAATTTCTTTCGGGAATAATCACAACAAATTTTTTATGTGATAGATTAAACGAATTTTCTCCTGAAAATAATGGCAGCCACACATAATTTTCTTAGATAATTCAATGATATAGCGAAAATATTTATTCAAGTTGCAGTTGATTATGGCATTTGTAGGTTTATCATGTAGTTAAGTTTTCTCTTCTGCATAATTTATTTTGTGTAGCAAATTTTAAAAAAAATTACCAGATTCTTAGTCCATAATTGAATCGTAATATCGAGACTACCAAAAATTCAAAAGAAAACATCTCATCATATCCCCAACCTTTGAAATTCTCATTTGGTTTAAATAAATATTTAATTGTATCAAAATGTTACGCAAATCTGATCCATAGCTCAAATTTTTTTCTAAAGCATCCAGGAGTGTGGAAAAACACTTTTCCGTAGCAAAAAAGTATCAAAAACACAGTTTGAACTCATTTCGTCATTTTTTGATGTATCCTATCTGATGAAATGTATCCTCTAGTTTTTTTCTGTTATTTATTTTTAGAATAGATATCAGGAATTTTTTCACTATTGTAATATTTTCATGTTAAAAAGGAGGTACAATGAAACCTACCTACTTTAAATTTCTTTCTGCCAAAAAATTTGAAAATTCAATTTCAGTGAGTCTAATATTTCTGCTACGGGAAATTTGATACACATTTTAATTTATTAAACAATTTGCACAGTTTTTGGGGATTCGGAAAGGCGCATACTAAGCATTTATTTTTATTTATGATTATTTACTGTCCATTTTCTAAATCAACAGAAAATATCAACCTTATCGAACATTTTAGAGATAATTTTATCCTCGACAAACTTGCTGTATATATTTTACTTTTAAAAAATTCAACTTTTAAGTAGACTTCAAAGTATTAACTGCCTACAGTGGCAAATTTTAGTATGTAATAATCGAGATGAACATGATCCTTTTATATAAAATTTTTCCATATTAACTATGAAATATTAATTTAGACTAAATGCACTGTTTTTTATAACTTGAAAACGAGTAATTTAACTAGTTGGGTCCCACAGCAAATATTTAATATGTGCACAATAAAGTACTATGGCCCTTAAGGCTACAAATGCGGTATAATTCCTGAATCTGGGAAATAATGATCATAAATCTAATATACCATTTTCCAAATGAGATAAACTGCCATGAAAACATTCATAATTCAAGTACTAACAACCATACCTGTTTGTAGACAAAATATTCACTATACAAACATTCAAAATACAAAAGGCCCAACAAAATAAAACATCGAGGATAATCATACCGAAAATCGTGACACAGCTCCATAAAGCGTCTGTAAAACATTACAACGCAGACTACACAGGAAATGCATTTTACCACATTATGTTCTATTAAAGTTGCATGACGTGAAATTGAGTTAATGCATTTCAGAACGGACTCCATTCATCATGCAGGACATCGTTTCGGGCTAACAACACAAGACCGCACTCTCTGCACTCGAAGTCCTTCCTGAGAAATTTCCCATGGAACAGTTTTGTATGTCAATCATCGTACCTTACTATTAGATGAAGCTATCTTTTCTGTTGTTTACTACCGAATGTGATAAGGACGACCGATAGTCGCGTGGCTCCCAGCAATTGGCCAAGTTATAATTGGGAAAAATGCTGCTAAACATTTGCGACTTGTTCATCGGCAACTCGATTGTGGCGCAAATGTTTCTTAACACGCTAGCCGCCGTCGTTTTGATTGGAAAAGCGGTGAAGCAACAACGAACTCTTCACACTTTTCGTAATATTTATTTAAGTAGTAAACAAGTGGTTGATAAATGAGAAATCAAATGTTGACTGCGGTTTATTTGTTGATTTATTTTGAGCATTTCATGGTTACATTGGCAAAGGTAGCCAACAAATATCATTCGTTATTATCGAGTCTATTGGATATGAAACATTACTTGTATCTATTTCAATATTTACTTGATTAAAAATCATTCATGAAACAGCTATATAACACCAAATAGGCGATACAAGGAAACCCAGAAATGATTTGAATAGTCTTTCGTGAATCAAGATTCACTTGTTAATTTCGCTGCATGTTTATTTCTTTTGTGGTAAATAGATAACTCACAATCAACTTCTTTTGAGTAGAAAATATAATTTTCCGATTCAAAATAAAATAGGATTCCCAAAACTTTTTGAACAATCCCAACTTGAAAAAAAGACGCAGTTAATTTTCTCGGCCCAAAAGCTTCCGCTCTCCAATTCAATTAGTAGCACTTTCCTGCTCGTATCAATTATATCCTGCTATCAAATTTTTCGTTTTGCTCGAAGACAACAATTATTTGGGATCTTGTCCATCGCAATTTCCTCATTTTTTTGGGTGCGCATTAACTAGACAGGAATTAAGATCAATAATTTTAGCACAATCGACTTCGATAATTTGAAAGGTTCTTCAAAGGGTTTTATTTGCATGAGTCTCTGAACAAATGTGGTAACATCAAATCGACCTTTTTTTCATGTTTGCTTGCGATGAAATTGAAGTATTTCGTTGGCGTCAATGCAGGACCTTGTACACGCAAAAAAAGTTTTAAAGGAGACTACAAAACCCTTCTCAAAAGCAATGCATACATTAAAATTGACCAAAAACCCTTTTCAACAAAAATTGTAGTTACAAGATTCTGCATTGAAGACGACGATTTCCCGGTTGTATACATCTTTTTCTCAAATGACAAAAATATTTTTCCTAAGCGATAAATCTTGTTTTCAAATGAAAAATGTTTCCCACATAATATTTTTTTTCGAAATAAAACATTCTTTTTCTCAAATGAAAAATCCTATTCCGAATTTAAGAAATCTTTTTCCTAACCGAAAAAATCCTTTTATTTTTGAATAATTGCCAAAATCAGAAAAAATAATTTCCAGGTGAATCAAATATGCTATTTTGTAGATGAAACTTAAATGAAGCTTATGTTTGTGCATAGTTTTGTACTCTTTTTATACATAAATCGATGCGGAAAAATCGGATGTTTATCACTTTTTGCAATCCTGTAATCATTATACACAAAGCAGATAAAATTTTGATTGCATTATTTGCAAGGAAATTTAAGCATTAAATTTTCTGTTGCCGTTTGTTATTTTCTGCGCAGCATTACCCAAAATGTCGTTCATTTTAATTTTAGTGATTCTTACATTGAAAAGTATAAGTAAAGTTCAAACTTTGCAAGTCAAAATATGCATATCTAAATGATGAAATCTTTATTCATACATATATGTGTGTGTCTCTCTCGCCTTAAACAATTGCTATTAAATTGAAGGAAAAAAACATTTTCCTGTCCTCACCAAAAACATATTTCAATTTTTAAACATCATAACTCCAAGCAATTTCTTTTTTGGCTTCTAGTTAATCAGATTTTTGAAGAAAACAATATTTGGGAAAATGATTTTTTCATCCAAAAAAAGATTTTTCATTTAGGAAGCAGGTTTGTTCAATTCGGAAAAAGGCTTTTCATTTGAAAAAAAAACTCCCTTAGGGAAATAATTTTTTTCATATTGGATAAAAAGTACAAGTGAAGTTTCATATAAAAGGTAAGCTACATGTAGACTTGAAAAGTACGTTGGACCTATTTTCTTAGCACACCTTGCTTTGAATGTCAGCTTTTTCATTAATTTTACAATCCAGTAACATTTCTAAGACTGTTTCCAATTTTTTTAATCGTCAAATTTTGCCTAATTCTGGGTCATGCAACTCTTTTTTGCCTCACTGGTTTCTAACCCAAGATTTTCGGCAGCTAACTTCAAATTATTTTTTTTAAAACTGATTAAAAAGTTTTTTATCGTATTAATATATGTCTTAAATTCAATTGACTATTTGGATTAAATATCCATCCGCCACCAGACAGCACGACCACGGCTAGGCTTATTGATGGATTAATGATGGTAAATGACAGCACCTGAAGAGGATGCCATCCGACACCCCGAAACCACGCTTCCCATTAAATTAATTCTGATCCAGCATAAAATCTGGAACCTAAGAACATCTATTAATGTGCAATAATAGTGTTAGTGACTTGCTATCCTAAAGCACACTAGAAGGCGAAGTTGTTTACTAGACAAGGAGGTTCTAACCCATGCTAAATAACTAACACTATATGAAGTTTTTGTTTGTGAAAAACTGCTTAGTCCTTGATAACTAAGATAAATCCATGTGATTATTACAACTATCCTGTGTATTCTTATGAAGTGTACTAAGGTCTGAGTCAGAGAATGCATTTTTTTCCAAATCTTATGTTTTGTTTTGAGTATTCCTCGCTTTTTAGCATTTTTATACTATCAACATTTTAAATTTTTCAGCATATTTGGGCATAGGTTGATAGTCTGACATCAATTTTTATCAACTTAAAAATTTGGAACGGCAGACACTAATGTCGAACTTTTGACTCCATGTATTGTCTTAAAGTTATTCTCTTTATTCAGTAACTGCCCTCAAATATTTGACAATGAAATTTGAGTATTTAAAATTGGTATAATTTGGCATCGTTTGACGAAGCAAAAAATCAAATTGTGCAAAAGTTATCATTTAAAGATACAATTCATACTCTAAACATATTCGAATAAAATCGTCCACCAATTGTGAAAAAATAACTCACCAGAATGTTTAATATTGTTGGATTTAAATAAATCTAGCTTGAAAGTGTCGTTTGTTTTTGTATAAATTTGACGAATATAGAAGACTAGAAGAAAATTCAAAGTTTATAGAGAAATAGTTGAAGCGTGTTTAAATGATTTGTTTCATCGGAATCACTCTTTTTAGAGTTTCGAATTTGTTTTTATTATTAATAATGAAATCATGTTTTTTTTGTTGTATAAAAAACCGAAACAACTTCCAAAGTATGTTTGCCTACGATATTTTTGTTTCTATTTGTATTTTTGAGAGGATGACAAAGTCATTCAAAACTGCCAACCTTGCATGTAGGTTAAATTACGATTCTTTATTATGTTTAAAACACTTAGTAGACATTTCTTTTAGGAAATATTAATTATGGAACGGAAAACACATTAGTTTGGACTGTTTACGCAATAAAAATGCCGAAAGATGCTGATGACATGGTAATGGTTATGCTGTCTACATCCATGGGAAACAATATACCAATCAAAAACTATAGCAACAAACATGTTATGCAGATCAGTGATGCTAATTTGATATTCCAGCGAAAGTAAAATTTAAATCCAAGCACGAATAGCATATTGAGGCCTAGATAAACATAAAAGCCCCGTTGATGAGAGTGTTTTGCATCTGTTGGATACCTTTTCTTGGACCTTTCACCAAGTCATCTCGGACCTCTTGTAGTGTTTAAGCACAACAATTGGATTAGGCAATCGATGGTCGTCATCATATCATTCCGCTCGCATAAATCGCATCGCAATCAATCACATCAATTTGCATTTTATCACCCCATCAAGACATCCCAGCAAATATTGATTAAGGGAGATTAGCCTGGGGGGTCGCCGAACCCGGTGCGCTCACTTCAGTGTGCTTTTACTCACGAACGTGTACGTAATTGAAAGACTGATTAGCATAATGCTATCTGTCCATTGTAATTGTAGGATTGCAGCTACACGCTTCATTGTTCCCATGTATCTAACTTTGCCCCCTTCCGTACTCCGGACGGGGATATTCGCGGGTTCCCCTGGTGACCCCGTGAACGGCGAGCAGCTTTCTTCAATGAAAACGGCACGGGGTCAATTTGTTCCGACGGTTTGCCTAATTTTCCTCGCACCTGTAAAATTTTGTACAGGTAAAACGCGATATTTAGCACTAGCCACGTCTTTGCCGGAATTATTTTAATTATTAACGAATTTTCGTTATTGTGCAACTCAAGACAATCAATGGGCGATGGATGTGATGTAAGACTCCCACTGGGCACCGGGAATGTTGTTGTTGTTTGTTACTCTTTTGCGCCCAATCTTTGCTTTTTTCACCACTAAGAAGGTTCATCGAACATTCGCCTACCCACAGCGAATAATAATCCGTGAGCTTGAGTGATTGGGCATTCATGGATTGTTTGGATTTATAACAACAATAATATTTTTTTGCAATGTGTGGGAGTTTTGTTAGAGGCTAAGATTAATCAATGAAATTCATTTTTTACCCATTACATGCATGCTGTGCCAAAATATGAATTGATTTGACCGATGGACCGGTTGCTAAGAGTTCAAGCGATTTTAATATCCTACTGTTTTAAAATGATTTCAATTACAATAGATTTTTGTTGTATGTTTTGCTGGCATATAATGTAATAGTATCAAATAAGTTGTTTTTCTACATGGAACTTCAGGAGTGAGATGCCAGATCAGGGTTCCTCGTCCTAGACTTAGGTATTATTCACAACACTTTCAGAGCCACAGCGTGTCAGGGTTTCGTTATGAATTTTGGATCGCTTCTAAATGATTCAATAAAAAATATATAAAACGGCCTGTCCACATCACCCAAATGAAAACATATCAAATTGAATGAAGCTTTTCATTTTTGCAAAAAAATATGACTACGATTTTTGAACTGAAACCAATAAATAGAAAATTTTAACTTAAATCTCTAATAAAGCATTCGCGCTTAGTTCGGTTGTAGTCTAATCTTGCAAACGATATTTGATTCAAAGTAAAAAATCGTTAAAATTTCAAGATAACGATATTTTTTATTTCATTTTGACTCAATTCAAAATTGATGATCGTTCATTCACAATATATGACCCGCGCGAATAATTTACAACGTTCGTATTTTCAAAATGAATTTTTGGAATCAAACACAAGGAATGAAATAAGTAATAGCAGTTTTTCAAGAAATCGCTTGACCTTATCAGGAAAGAAAAATCATAAAAACCTCCAGGCGAATTCTACTCAAAAATTATTTTCATTCACAATGCCGTCTGAAGAAAGGATGAATTGAATATAAAAATGTGCCCTAAGCGCGACACCCACTTCCCAGTGGGGTGAATAAAAAAGCTATTATTTGTATTCATTATTAATTACTATAATATATAATTACTATTATTAATAATTATCATTCCAAATTATTATAATTACTATTAATGCTATACTTCGCGAATACAAATAATAAATATAGTTGAAGTATAATGAGCTTAATCCATCAATAAGCCTAACCGTGGTCGTGCTGTCTGGTGGCGGATGGTAAATGACAGCACCTGAAGATGATGCCGTCCGTCACCCCGAAACCACACTTCTCATTTTAACAATATACCGGGCTATAAGCCTGATGCAAGAACCTCCATTAATGTGTAATAATAGTGTTAGCAGAGTTGCGAACCATTAAAAAAAGCACACTAATGGGCAGAAGTTTGTCGACTAGAAACGGAGGTTCGAAAACCCTAATATGTATGGAATTCATTAATGTTTTTAACATGAATTCTTTAAAAATATACAGTGATTATATGTAAAATTATTTAAGGATGTCGTTAGCATCTGATAACTTTTATTGGTCAGAAGATGAATAAGTATCTAACATTTAAATAATAAAAAAAAATTCAAAAAACTCAAGTCCGATTTTGTCTAAATTTAATATAATGCCTCAAAGCTAAAGCAGAGATCAAGAAGGTGAAGTATCCAAATATATGGTTTTTGGTTTGATTGTTTATATTGTCCATTGAAATATTTATTTGTAAAAAACAACAAAGCAAAAGGAGCTCTTAACTACTCTTCGTTTTCTGACCCTTCTATAATTTATTTTTGTAAAGCACAAATTATAGAACTTATTTATTCGAAAAAATAAAAATGAAATGAATGCGAATCAACCAAAGTTTGTGAAGTGAGCATAAACTTTTTAACATCAAATGAAAATGGTTTCAGTTATTGCTTGTCGAAAATCGGCATTAATTTTTTCTCGACTCATTATTTACGTTATATTGTTTAAAATCTACAAATCGCACATTTTTAATCTGCAATATTCAATATGGTTTACATGATTTTATGGATCTTCAAAGAAAACATGTGGCATACATTTATTTACTTGAAACTCAATTTTAAGAGATTGAATTTATGATTTTATGATATTTTGATTGTACTTCACTTTCATGAGTAATTAAAATTGTTAATGCTTCTTTTTTCACTTTGCGCAGATCCAAACTAGACGAGAAGGTCTTAATTCAAGACAATAGACTACCAAAGTGACTAATAAATCTCTAAACAAGCTAGACACATTGACTAAGGAAATAAGTGCTATATTTTTACAGAGCCAGACATATTTCTACAACAACTTCTGTACCTACGAGTAGTTAAACTTCCTATTTTTGTCTACTTTTCACCAAGACTTTCTATGTTTTTCTGTCCATTTATCATCATTTATACTACAAATTATTTGATTACAATCTTAAAATTTTCTAGAATTTAGTAAAAGTGGAATGCTCGATAAATGTTTGTACCTCTTAGCAGATAATCGTTTCTATAAGTTTTTCTTCACAAGCGTCAATACTTCAAAGTGGGTTTTCAGTTCAATGCCACCTCTGCAGCAAACCTTACCTCTTCATCAAACTTTTCCAGCCAATCAATCAAATTGATAAAAAATAAGAAGTGTTTCATACTTCCAGCCAGAAATTTCACTAAGATATGAAATTGAGATTCTTAGCAGGTTTTCAATTTTTCTGTTCATGCGCGAAACTGTTTTACGCTCGGCAAACTTGATGAGGTATTGCCTTACAATGAATCGCACTCGAACTTGAGATTATTTACAAAGGTTTGAATCACGTTACGAAGATCTTTTATCGAAGAATTGGAATTATAGCAATGTATCTATAGCTGTTCTTTGGACTTTCATTTAGATTCTCTAGAAGCTTAAGTTGAGGTCTTATTCAAAATTATTGGCCAGATTTTTTATAGTGTATTTCTGATTCATTTTCAACCTAAGTTGGTCAGTAATCAATATATCCAGTCAATGAAAAAGAACTTTTTCAAGCATTTGAAGTGGTTTGATGTGAAAGCATGAATAGATACTTTCCACATTAGAATATCTTTACCCGGAATCGCGGTATCTATTCGTAACGCTTTTCAGTACTGAGCCAAAGCACGCGACTAGGTCAATTTTCGAGCTCGTATACTCAATGGATTCGAGTTGGATGGCTGCGTTTTTCGTTGCGGATCGAAATAGCAGTTAAATACTATGGTTTAAATAAATCAACGGTTTCCCGAGTTCAAGAGGAAAAACGCGAATTAATGATGAGGTAGCCGCAAGATTATGAAAATTAAATTAATCAATGTCAACGTCGGATTTTCAAAATGGCACACGCAAACCATCACGCATATTAGGCCTCCTTGTGGAATTATGTTCCTTAGCTTTTGAACAAGACAGTTTTTCCGATTCGCTATATTTTTTCTCTTGGTTTGGAAGTTCTAGAAGCGGGAAAGTATGACCTTCAAGAAGTTAATTTATATGGTTGAATGAACATGTTTTTGGTGGGTTCATTTGATTTTTGACATCACGCAATCGGGTTTTGTGTTATTCGTTTGTGATTAACGACCATGATTTTGGAGACAGATCCTTACAAAATATGTAAGGATATAAGTGAAAGATTTCTAGGTGAGATATGAAACAATTGTGTTATGAATTTGGTTCCAAAAAGAACTCCACAATTATGTAGTAAAATTGACTTTCAAAAAGACTCTTCCAAAGCTTTATGTGCTGAAAGAAAAGTATTTCCTTGAAGTTTGGTATGTTGTTCATTCTTAAAAGTACAGTATATATTCCTTATAACGACGTTGAAGCTACCGGTGAAATTCCGTCGTTATAACCGTAGGTCGCTATATCCAAACACAATAATAATACTCAAATATACTTCTTATTTATGATAGAAAAGAGAAAGGTAATTGAGTACAACAGAAATGATACATAATAAAGAATGGACACAACAACTTAACTTAGCCAGATTTAATTTAATTTTAAGAAAAAATATCTGTCATCTTTGCTTGTTTGTTATTTTTTTGATTTTCTGTTTTATAAAAAGTGGTTTTCAATTAATTTCTCCAAATGCAGTAAAGTGAAATCTGTTTTAGCCTCTTTTAAATCCTCATTAAATGCGAAAAACTTTGTACCGTTTGAATCGCTGGAAGCATCTTTAGAGGTAGGTGGTTAGAAATCGATAGTTGGGTTCATTCCCTCTTTGTCGTTGTTTATACCCGTCTCCAAATCTGGATTTGAGATAGCTTAAATTCCCTCTACCCTCATGTCCTCCGCCGTTTCAAGTTCTTCATCAATGCTTGAAAAATGTTCCCAACATTCTTGTGATGCCAAGTCATCTACAGCCACAGTGCAGACCCATTGAGCCAAAGGTAGATTATCCTCAACTTCATTTTGATCATTTTGTAGTAGTCGACATTTCGCTAGGGGTAGTGAATCATCTTGATCAACAGAGTTTTCTGTTGCGTTTAAATAAATCCTGCATGTGCAAAACAATTGGTTATTGTGCGTTGAGAAACACGATCCCAAGCTTTTGAAATCAGAAAAATGGCTTCAAGGATATGCATTTTTTAGGCACACCATTTTCGTTGATGTCTTTTAAAAGTTTCATAATTTAAAGTTTTCTAAAATTTGTTTTCAGTGACTTAACTACGTCCTGATTCAATGGTTGGAGAACTGCCGTAGTATTTGGAGGAAGAAAGACTTATTTTATTGCTTTTAAGTTTCGAATATTCGGGTGAGCGTTGTCTAAGAGCGATGAAATTTTCTTTTTTTGTCGAATCAGCTTATTGTCCCATCGCAAAATAATTTTCTCAAATAAGGCCGATGTCATCCAGGCTCTTGGGTAATTTTCATATTCGACAGGTAGTGATTTTTTTAAAGCATCGTGGCCGTTTAGCTTTGCCAATAACCACTAGTTTCAATTATTTCGAGTCATATTTGCTGTAACAAAAAAAAAGTTTACCTCCAACACACTTTTCTCCTTTAAACTTAATTGTTAACTTTCCAGTATAGGGAAAGTTCTTGTAATCGCCTCCAAAATGAAATTTGAAATTTTCAACATATATTTACGTTTTGAGGTCTTTAGAGTATATTTTGAGTGTTCTTAGAAAGAAATATGTATGTGTGTGTGTGTGTGTATGTACGTAGGTACGTACATCCGTACGTACGTATGTGCGTTCGTGGACAGTTTTTTTCTACGAGCATAACTCACGTAACCAAACATGTATCGACTTCGTTAAAGTGTGAACCGAAGCATCTTTGCAATTTTAAGAGCTGATTAGTTTTTTTCAGACGGGGGGTTTGCTGTTTTGCCCCTTTGAAGGTCATTTCTGCCATGCATTATATCTCGCGAACCAAACATACGCTTTGCATCGTTAAGGTGTGAATCGACGAGTAATGATATTTTCGTGAATCAATCAAATTTTTAAGAAAATTGTTGAAGCCGTTTTTTACTTTAAGAAAAAAAGTGCAAAAAATTAAGTTTTTTTTCAAAAATAATAAATTTTTAACCTGATTTGCGAAACATAGTAACCAATCTTTATAAAATTTCTATATTTCAAACAGTGTTTGTAAAACTACCAGCAAAATTATTTCTGATGATTCCAAAAAAAAAATTAATAAAAAATAAAAAATCATTAACAGTCATCATGACCTTCAAGGTCATTTCTGTCATTCAACTAGGTTTTTTTTTAAAAATAAAAAAATAATTTTTTTAATTTGATTTGCACAGCTCAGTAATAAATGTTTATAAAATTTATATACCCCTATCAGTTTTTGAAGTGAATCCAGCAAAACCATTTTCTATGCTTGTGAAAAAACTAAATTAAAAATAAAAAATCATTCAAAGTTATCATGTATAGAGAAACCTTCTACGAATGATATTACATTATATTTTTATTCCAAATTAATTGTTGTAAATTCAATCCAAGTTTTATAATATTTGCATAATTTGAGCAGATTTTTAATAGTTTTAATAGTTATTATTGTGTTTAATATTTTTAATGTTTATCTAGATATTGCTGGGAAGTTGACCATGTGGACCTCAAGGATCGCACCTCGCGGCTTGTATTTATTTTGTGCTTACCTTGAAATATACATACATACAAGCAAAAGGTGGCTGTTTTCATGCATTTATTTTATCAGGCATGATTCTAAAAAAACAAACCAGTTTCATCTGTGTTGAATATTTCTCCGTTTTTATATCCTTTTCTTAAATTTGGCCATACTGTTGCTATCCAATCGTTACACATCCTTTCCGGTACTTTTGCCACTTCTTCACTTATTTTGCCAAAAATATTGTTGTACCCACTGTGCATTTAAAATCTTTTAATCCAAGTTATCTTGGAAAATCGTCCGATTTTGCTCGTAAAATAGAATCGCTGATGGGAATATTTCGATTTCTTTGAATTTTGAACCATTCAAATAAAGCGTCGTCGTCTAGATTGGTTACAAGATCTAACCTTTTTTAATATTTATGATTTAGAGCTATTTTCATATACTGTTGAATGTGTCACCTGAGATGTAATAACATGCTACAGTATTTATACTAACTGCATATTTATTTAGAACTTACATCATATTCTTTGGCAATGCAGACATTTGACTCTCCAGCTTCCGATGCCAAATAATTGTTGCTTTTTCAGCGATTGTGAACGCTTTTCTTTTCGCCATATCGACTTTCGTTAAGCTGTTTAAATATTGGACCTTTTATGTGAAACTAAGAAATCAACTTCCACTAAACAAAACACTAAACTGACTGTATATGTTCTGTCGCGTTTGTTTTCATAACACGGTGATTCCCCTTATTCGATGATTCCCTGGTGTAATCTTGCTGTATTCGCGAGTCCGTCGTTATAGGGCTTAAATTTAACCAGTTCATCTTTCAATTTTCCGTTGCTATATAAGCTTCGTCTTTATATCCGATGTCGTTATAAACGATAGTTCTTACATACAAAAGTGCTTTTGCCGGTCGGTACTTTTGAAATTATCGTAAAAGCCGATATGTTGTTATGTCCGATGTCGTTGTAAACGATATTAGTATACTGTATGAACAGTTGACACAGTTTTTGAAAAAAGCTTTGGTAAACCAATCTCTTTTTGATTTCTTTGCGATGTTAAAACTACTATCTAAACATTTAAACTTAGTTACTACTCCATTCACTATTTAAAATGGTTATAAAGGAAACTAAAAACAAGAAAATCTCTTGAGCAAATATCTTGACATAAATGATCTCTTATGATGCTTCAATTTAATCGTGCTGATTAAATTAAAACAAGCTGCAATATATCAGGATAAACAGTGCACTATTGTGTGGTTCTTCTCGATTCTCTCAAGTGCACGTTCTTCCACATGTCAATTAATTTCTTAATCTTCTGCCAACGAAGCCATTACCCATTACAAGTCTCTCCACCGCAATCGTTCTCTATAAATTACAGTCGATGTAGCCGAAAGGTAAAAACATCGAGTATGTTGACTAGACCGGGGAAACAGCCAAGCGCACGACTGTAGAAAATTACGTTTTCAAACACCATTCTCTGCCAAATAAATCAGTGGCGTAGAGAGCACCATTGTTAAAAGAATCCACCTCAGAAGTCCTTCAACCATAAAAATGCAGAGCGGACAAAGTGTTTTCTGCACAGCTCAATACAAATAAGGAACCGCTATTACTTTAAAAGCAGCAATCATTCAGCTCTTTCAACAAAAGACCAAAATGACAAAGGTCATAATCAATTTCCATTTGATTTTAAAAGGGACAATCAAAATAAAATTTTCCCTCATTACTCCCAATTGCTGGCCATTACACTTAACGCCTACCACAACCGTTGTTCCTGTCTTCAGCAAAAGTGGGTTGCACGGCGCCTTTGCCAAAACTGTTATCCTGGCAGTGTTGCTTGTAAACGAGAAATTTAAAGTTAATTCGAATGCCTGGAATGCTTCGTTTTCCAATAGATATATCAATCACGGCTTTCGCAAGCACACAAAACCAGTGGAAATTGTTTGCCCTGTATCTTAGCACGATATGTTTGTTTGCTGTAACAATCAGGGTGCAGCGTTGGTGGTAGGTCCTTGAGGACGCCAGCTAGCAAGCTCACATCACTGACGCTTTCGTTGCTCAGGCAAAAATTTCGCAACTGCAGGAGCAGCGTCCGTTTGCCTCGAACAAAAACAAAAATAAAATTGATTTCATCCAAATTGAGTTCATTGAAAAGGAACGAGAATTGCGGGTGGTATAGATGCACTAGCGCTGCTGTGGATGTTTTCCAGCAAAATTGATAAGAACCCCACGAAAGTTAAGCTCATAGATGCTGTGAAAGGCTCAGTCTTGTGGCAATTTTTAAAAGGACCTGAAAGTCTGTCTTGTGATGAATTTTAATGCTTTGGTTAAGCATATTGTGTTATGAAAATCAATCTCATAATATGAAAAGTAATTTCAACTTCAATCAATAAAAAGGTTTACATTTTCGATGAATACCATGCAAGAAGTAAAATTTCTACTTGCCATTAAAACTATTACAAAAAATTTGCCATTGTCATTTAATATGTTAAGAATGTACTATGGACTTCACATTTTTTCAAATAAAAATTGCCACATAATTTGGAAAAAAAATTTATAAATCAACCATTTCACTGAATGAAAAAAGGACACTTTGAATTAGAACTGCACCCCTAAAGAGCTGTTTGTGCAGTGAACTTTAGAAAAGCACACAGTTTGTGTTAGTCCCTACCTCACTTAAAAATTGAAAAACTTAGCAATTTTCTTTTCCATGTCCAATTAGTGGTATAAAATTTATGAACAACTCCAAACGAAAATCGATTTCAGTTTAATTAAATATCAATTCATATTCAATTCCCCGTAAGTGGCTTCTTGATTTATTATGCTCCTGAAAATGAATACTTTTTTGTAAGTAATTATTTACAGTAACAGAAAAATTTATGGCCTAGAACATAGAAACCCCACTCTTTGAATAGCACTGCTGCCGAAAAACAAATAGGAATCAAATTTTATGCAAATATATCCAAAATAGAAAGATCAAAACTATCAATGGATCTAAAGATGATTTAAATTGAATGAAATTTGAAGCTTTTGAAAATGCCAGAATAAATAGTATCATATATTAGCTTGATAACGAAACTGATGAAAATGCTCATAAAATATTTAAAAACATTTTTCATCAATCTACGATTGACAAAAACAAAAACACATTTCATCTTGAATAGAAAATCATTTGAAAGTGAAAGGAAGGCATAATAACTATTTACATTTCACCATCTTTTCCACTTTGCTGTCCAAAACAAATTCTAAATCGCTATTTCCAACGAAAATGGATTCATTGTGTCAATGCAATCCACTTTTATTCTCACTCTTCATAAGAAAGTCTATTTAGTGTTTATCCTTCTAGTCTCGGTTGGCTATTTTGCTCTTCTTGCAGATCGTTTCCTAATACCACTGTAAAGCAAAATAAAAATCCCCGAAAAATCTATATAAGAACAAAGATTTATTCCGATTTGATGCTTCGCGGTGGCTTTTATTTATTTATATCCATCGACATCTTGAATCGAAGCTTCACGAATCGAGGCATACCTTTAAATGTGTTCCTTTCAAATTCCTCTAATTTAGACAAAAGCACGATTTACATTAGCGGGACTTCGTTTCCTGGCACAAGTCACACAATCTCGCAGGACGACATAGCTTTGAGCTGATTCGAGTCCAAGCAAGGACGAGAAGGCGGTTTTCTGTGTTTGTTTCGTCTTAACACTGAAAGTCAAAATGTAGATTTATTCGTTGCTAAAGGCAATACGCGCTTTAGATTATTTTGAAGTGAATTCAATGGAGATAATTGGCTCCTTTGTTTGATTTATTTCGTTGGAAAAATGTGTTTTCTTGGCGGATTGGAAAACAAAACAAGGATAACAAATATCGTTTAAGGCAATTTGCTGGATTTAGGTTTTAAAGTGGAGGCATACATACGTTCTTAACACGTGCACAGCAGAATAATATACAAAGCTTTTGTATTATTTGAATAACAAGCACCTAATTTTTCTATTATGAACATTTCAATCTGTTTGATTTTTTCTTATCGAGTTACAGGTTTAAACCAATATATCTATTCTGAACCACATCAAACACATAAGAAATGCTTTACCTCTCAACTAGTCGAGAGTGAAACTACCCCTTTAATTGAAAAGTTTTAACACCCCAACTATTGGAGATAATTTTAGTTTCATTAATACGTTGTCTTGTTATTGGCAGCTTCCCACTGCGCGTGGAACTACGCATCGTGCTAGCTCACGTCAACACGCCGTGGGAAGGGTACGGCTTGCAATGGTGCTTGTTGGTAAATACTATCCACGCAAATCGGAAAAGAAATTGGGGTGGGCCATAATTTCATGCGTCGTGGGAAATTGGTATGAGAGGAACCAAAAGTTTGCAAAATAAATTTAAACCAACAAATTCCTAGGATACTCAAAATACAAGGAAGACTGGGTGGTGTTTGGTTGAAATACGTCAAAAAATTTCATTTCAAAACAGCAAAATACCTCTATTTAAGAATTTCAATTTTCAAAAAAAACAATACCAGAAAAAATTTGCGTGATTATGAAGTATTTTTATAAAAAAAAACTTCATACAAACTTTGCTGTAATTATTTCGAGAAGCTTTCTATGAAAAAATTACATTTACTCAAAAAATCTCCAAATTTGATAATTGAAAAATGAAATAAACTCTACAGTAAAATCCTTATTAAAATAATTATTTGCCTAAGTTTTGCAAAACAGCTTACATCACAGGAAAAACTTTCATGATTAAAATTTTATAATCAAATTTTAGCTTAGAAATGTCATCAATAAAAACAATTCGCTTAAAAACAAATCACATGTTGTAAATTATTTCCGAAAAATAAGAATAGTAACCTACTTACGAAAAAAATTAAACTGGAATGTCTATTGGCATCAAAATAACACTCAACAATTATTTTAAAAATATTTCTCCATAAGTACAAATCAAGAATCACAAAACTTGGGGAAAGTTTTTAGCACAATTCAAATAAAAGTTTCCCCAGGAAAATTAACGATTGGAATTATAAAACGCATAACTTTTTGAGAAACGAAATTTGAAGATATTAAATTTCCTAAAATCGTTTAAAAACTTTCGTATGTTTCTTATAGTTTTTAATAGCAAATATTGAAGCAAGATTTTTGGTTCAAACAAGAAATGGACTAAAAAAATTTCAGTAAAATGTATTGGCGAAAATTTAGCGACAAAAATCTTTGGCATGAAGTCTTACGAAAGCATTAACGGTAAAATATAAAACTTCATTAATTATTATTTCTTTGACTCGTATTTTATGAAATTAGTAAGTATTTTTATCCTCAATGTATGGAAAAATCTCAACATGAAAAATTTATTCCATTAAGTTTACAACGATTTATTGTGGAAATAATTTAAATGATTTGATTTAATGTTCATCAAAACTGATATTATTATTGCATTCCCAGTAAAGTAGTAAATTGGGTTATACTTTTAAAAATGTTATAGTGAAATATTAGTTAAAAAATCTTAGTCTTTTGTCAATAATCTAACATTGATTTTTTAATAAAAAATATTTACTGTAATCGTCTGGTGCAAAAAGTGTACATCAGGAGCAAACATAAAATTGAATCATGGCTAGTTTTTTTACGACTCAGAATCTAATAATAAACATGTGCTTTCATATTTCAGTGCAAATAATGAGCATGAAATCATTTTGTCTGAAATACCGAAAGGGTCATATCCTTTCAAGCACTCTTAGCTACGAGAGGTAAATTGCAGCCACGCTACACATAAAAATATTGCGCTTGTCCTTTGAAAAGTTTCACAAATCACTGCACATAACAATCATCCCTAAAGTGTGCTTAAACTTTATTACCCTAAAATATACTATCAAATTACACCCAAGATTAAGTTCACAACACTGTAAAACACATGCTACATGCTGTCATAAAAAAGTGTCGACAGTCGGCCAGAAAAAAAATTCGATTCATCGAAACGAGTATGAGCTCCATAACTTTTCCATTTTCATCATAAGCAACATCATAGAAAAGAATTTCATTTTCTAGAGATCCTTGCGTCTAACTAAAAATTCCTTTTATTAGTAAACATGAAATCATGCTTGCGTACTGAAGAGGGAGAGAAGGAGGAACGAAATGAAAACATCCCAGCCATTGTTCTGTAGCTCAATTTTCTTTTCTTTTCGCTTTTCGGCTGCCTGTGTCGCATTTCTTCATTTCAACGCAAGATATTGCGTCGACTAGCTTTGCACGAATGTTGCTATCTTTGTGTATAATAGAAGACATGTTGGAAACATGAAACCATAGCCAAGTCTAGAAGCCGAGAAAAAAACTTAATAAAATCATAAAAGGTATGAAAAATTCTTGAACTTTTTTCGTGATTTCCTTTAATATGTAACAACCTCGGTCGGCCAGGGCAAGTTCCTTGCGAGACTTTCTTCGCGGAATTTCGGCAAAGAAAAGAAAATTATATTTCAGAGAGAGAGACATCGGAATGCACGAAGAATGATATTTGGTTGATGACTACATTATTTCAGTTTTCTTCTGTTCGTTTGCCTGTAAAAACTCATTTGCTTTATAAGTACCATCCACTCAATATTACATCCATATTCGTTCTACACGTATAGCAAATTACTTTTATGCCAACGTGCTGGAGCCGGAGATCTAACATTACAAGAAGCAGGATACATGCAACATGATACAAAGGATTCGATTTCAGTTCAATTAGGAAGCAGGTTAGATGTTGTTGACAAACTCGTATTACTTTTCATTCCAAAAAAGGTTCATATTAAATAAACAACATCAAAATGTGTTCGTAAAATATGATGTCTTATACGCAATGTGTTAAATTAAGACTTATTTTCCTTGGAAACACATTTTTAACTATGTACCTATCGTACAGTGAACACTTCTTGTATCATTCGGTTCGGTGTTAGAAAGCCATTGTTAGCGGAAAATAATGATCGTATTTCACATCAAAGCAAACTAAACAAATACGACCAACAATTTCCCATTTTTCGGGCTGAATTCATATGAGTGTGATTTTATGCTACCAAATAGAATAATAAGTTTAAAGAATGACTTTTGTATATAAACATCTTAGCTGCGATAAATAATACGCAAAATTTCACTAGAAATATTTTACCTGAATTTCTATGCATAAGTAAAACGAATATGTAAGAAAAACCATTTATCTCCTAAACATTTTTAACTCAATGTTACAATTGAAATATAAAAGATCGATTTGGCGCTGAAAAAATTGTACCTTGTCCTTGAAATTTAGAATGTTTCAAAATAATCTGCTTCTAGAAATTTATAACTGTTTTTCAACAATCAATTGTAATAATTTTGAAATGAATTCACTTTAAAATCCCACAAATGTTGAATAGTGACAACAAACACATTTTTTGAATTTATGACAAATCATTTCAAAAAAACAAGTAATCATATTAATTTGAAATTTATTTTGCATAAGGCAATTTCTTCGGATAAAAATACTAAACGATTCCAAGGAAATTTTAACAAAAATTGTGATGAAAACTATAAGGTAAGCACTAACTGTTATAAAAAATTTCTCGAAATGACTTACCTTACCAACCAATTATCTGCTTCAGAAAATTACTGAAACACTACTGAAGCATCAAATTCCATTCAAAATTTTAAAAAAGATTTGAAACGATTTTCCAACAAATAAATCTCATACAAAATAAGAGTATAGAAGATTCCATCAAATATTTAAGAACCCAATTGCGTTCATTCGAGTCACTGAAAACCTACGAAAAATTCTATTGTTTGTTTATGTTGAAAATATATACAAAACAGTATTGTAAAAATACATTTAAAATTATGTTGGCGAAAATATTACATGTGAGTAAACAAAAACAGAAGAAATTTCATCTCATTTATAATTCATGTAATCAAGTTTTAAAAAATTTGCAAAATTCTTGAAAAATACTCTGATGTGATCACTTTTTCCAGTCAACTTTAACTGCATAATTTATTGGGAGAGAAAACCTGATTAAAACTTTGCCTTTACAAATAAAAAATTTTCAATAAAAACAATTGGAAGAAATATATTTTCATTTCAATTTTAAAACTTCACAAGACTGAAATATTTTCACTAAAATGTTAAACAGCCAAGTATAGGTTTTTTTCATTTGGAAGCTATGTTGTCAAACACACATTTCTTAAAGTGAAATCCTGGAAAACAAAATAGGCGAAATATTGTGCACAAAAACTTCACAAACATTTAATATTATTTTGAGTTTTATAGCCCTTGCAATGAAGTTTTATATGCACTTAAAAATTCCGTCAAGCAGGCAGCTGTAAAGTTTATATTTTGTAATATGAATATATTTTTTAAATGGTACGATCCAGATAAATATTTTTTAGTAATTTTTTTTATCATTAAGGCATTGTTTGATGTTGTACTTTCTTAGTTCAAGTTTATTTTTTCTAACTTTTTTAGATAAAATAAGTGAACTATCTTTCTAGTGCCATATTGATCTTTTGTATTAAATTTGTGATATTTAGTTGAACATATTAAGGAGAAAAATGGGTAAAAATTTTTTTTTTACAAATTCTTTAAAAAAATCACAATGATTTCTCGTTCGCGTTTGCAATGATGCATTTTGCACTTCATATTTGTTCCTGCCACACCTTTCATTGACGATTCATTCCAGTCTAATCAGCCAAAAATATATTGGTCCTACTTAGGATTCTTAAGGTCCTTCTCATCCATCCCTTGCTTCGTTCACTGGATCAAACGCTGTGCTATACCATCCAAGGAATGATTTACGTTTTCTCTCCAGACCTCAGCTACCTTCATTTTAAATAGAAGCTCTCCAAATGATCTGATTTCATCAATCACGGATCACAATTACTTTTTTGTAAAATTTGTTATTGATTTTTTGGACCCTAACTTCAGTGCTGATTGCATCCCTATTTTTTCATCACATCGTTATTATTTTCTATGAAAATTGCGCATTTATATATTGAAAATTCAAGCATATCCTCAAGTTCTATCCTTCGATTCTAATGTTTAACTTGTTCCTAAATCTGCTGATCTTTCATCCGTACCAAAATACCATCACATATACCGCTTTCCAGCTATTTTTCATATTCTGAAGCATATTGTTCACTCATATTTCTGCACAGTTTTAGGATTTTTTATTGTGCTTAGGCAACACGAACACGGTTTCTCTTCTAATCGTTCCATTACTTATTATTTACTTGCTACTTACTTTTACACTTCCGTAACCATTGATGATGATGATCTTAAAGTTGATACCATTTATGCAATTTGTTACATGGCTTCGGCCACTTTATACTGTATCGCAAACTGAAGTACTTTAGAGTTTTAGGTTACCTATTTTTGTGGTTGATTTGATATTAATGTTCAAGATTTTGTCGTGTTTCGGCATTCGGTTAACATCTTTCTCCATTACACCCCCAATGAACTTGTTCCTGAAGGGTCCATTCTTGGCCCTTTCTTATTCTTCTTCTTATAAATGACCTTCATCCTTTGCTGATTCTTCCTGTTTCCCTGATGCTGATGATCTTTAGTTATTTAATTTGATTCGAACTATTGAAGACTGTAGAGTTTAAAGTGTCACATAGTTCTATATAGCGAGGCTACCTTTCCCTCTCCCTCAACATCCCTAACTACTTTCTCCCTTAAGTCCGCTCGCATCTCTTTTGAATATGTTAGTAACTGTATTGCTCCAATTGCCTGTTACTGATAAAGTTAAAGATCTTGGTGCCATATTCGATAGTAAATTGAAGTTTGGTGCTCATATTTTTAAAGTTAAAATCAAAGGCTCAAAGCTATCGGATTTTGAACTGAAATATTGCTCGATTTTTTTTTGTCCGCATTGTAACGTTCAAATTTAATTTCGCTATTTCAAATATTTAATTAGTCTCGCTTTTTTATCCTTAAATTTAACATTCCTTGGAGTGTTTATGATGAGCGTCTTTCCTCACTTGATGTAACTTCTTTGGCATTGCGAAGGAGCTACTTCGATAAGCGCCTTTTTTTTCAAGATAATAATAATTATATTCATGTGGAACCTATTTCTCGCGCAAAAGATGTATTTATATTGCCATTTGCCACAACGAATTTCTATTTCAATTCTACGTAACTCGATTTGCTTAGAACTTTAGCATAGTCATATTTCTTACTCGCTTGCAGCATTTAAACGTTATTTAGATGATATTTTTCTTGATTAATGATTCATACTTCAATTTAAATCTATGATTCAAATTTAATTTCGATTTGTTTCTGAAACAATTTTTTCAAATTGGAATCTTCTCTGTTAAATGTGATTGTATTAAATAAACAAAAAAAAATATAAAAGCACTCTTTATGATAGCATAAATAAACACATTTTCTGTTTCTGCAATAGAGAAAAAATGTTTGTAAACTAATATAGAGAATCACCGTGTCTAATGAAAACTATTTATTTCTGCGTCCTTAAAAACTATTTATTGCATTCACACTAAATCTTGTTGAATGCCCAACTCACGAAGCACTCCAAATCAATATGTTCAATTGTAAATTATTGAAATTTCAAATATGAAACGCTTCCAGCTGAACTGATCTATCAAATTTCAAAACCGACCCAAGAGATATTTACATTACATTCAGTACCAAGCTAATTTCCACCTAAAAATGCTTCAATTAATCCTATTTGCTGATAATTGCCACATGCTGTGAAAATTAACAATATACACAAATATTTACTCAATTTTCCTCATTACACATTCTACACAAAATTGGATTTTGAATGTTATAATGAAATGTTCAATTGCTTATTTATATTTCGAAAAAATAAATGCTGAACTGCGCCATTGATATGACTTGAACCACTTTCTTGTTGCTAATGCCGATACAATTCATTAATTTACATGACATGTTCACATGCATTAGTAGATTACGTATTTGCTAAACGACTCACCTTCCGAAAATATATTGAGGACTTGAAAAGTTTCGTATTTAAGAGGGGAAATCACATTAGACGGTTAAAAAAATCGGCTTTTTTATTACAAAAATCGAAAGTTCAGCTATTCAAGAGTATGCTCAAAATATATTTATATATATATATATATTAGGTCCTTCTTATGGGGCAGATAATACAAACAAAAAAAAAGGATTTTTCCTGGTATCCCTGCGTATATAGGAGTAACACGCAGGTCACGTCAAAACTCAGATTTTGATAATCTGTTTTTAAATGCATTTTTCTCGAAACGCGTTTATCCGGTTTGCGTGCTTTGTATCTCCGGAAATTTTTGACCGATTTTCAAAAACCAAAAAAAATGAATTCTTATTAAATTAGCGTCTAAGTGAACCTGAAATATGGATAAAAAAATTGATTTTAAATTTTTCTTTGTAACAAAAGCACGAAAAAAGTTCAATTTTCCAAATTTCCACTCAAAATCTGGATCATCGAGGAGTAGTTATACATATGTATATGAAATATGAAAAATTTCCTTAGATTACTTTTACATCAACATTGTGGACTCCAGCATACATGGCAATGAGAGACTCGGATGACGGACCTCCATGAAGAACAGCTTCTAAATTTGCGAATTTTGATGATAATCACTTGAAAAAAATATAAAGTGTAATTAAAAATATGAATATGATAGCCTATTAATTTCAAATAGTTCTAATCATTTCTTGCCCTTTAAAAATAAACACAAAAAAGCGTAAAAATAGACCTCTTAATGTGATTTCCGCCCTTGAAGCGTAAAATTCTTCTCTAACATTCAATATCCATCTGCCTCGAAAAGTAAACATTTTGTTTACATAGCTCGTCTAAAAGATGATTTTTGGACCAAATGATAATTTTTCATCGATGTTTATGAAAACAAATGAATGTAGAAAGCAAAAGTTTACCATTTTGTGGAACCAAAAAATTGTGAAAAAATTTGGAATGATGTCTTTATTTGCGAAAGAGTTGGTAAACCCACTACTAAACAAAACGCACTCCTTATACGCTTGACAACGACAACCGATTAGTTTGATTATTTAAATTACCAAGAGTCACTCCAGATATCCCCAAGGTATACAATTCAAACTCAACATCCTTGACTGTACTCATCCGAACTGAAAAGTACAAGTGGTACAATTTTCTGCTTGCTTGAGGCTCGAGTACCGAAAATCCAATTTTTGTGTGCGCTCGCTTTCAACTTATCTGCTAACTTTTAAACAGCTTTTGTACGTTAAAGAGGCGAATGGACGTATTTTCGTCCATTTTTCTCGGCATCATAGCAACAACTTTGCTAAAGTACGGCATCGCAAGGAAAAGGATATGTTATATTGGATTAGGTGATATTCGGCAAGTGGATCGTTCCTGACGTCTCCGTGGGAGAGTTGTGTTTAATTTCACTTCATCTCTTGGCTCCTTGCCTACTTGCTGAACGGCTTCTTATCGATTTTTTGGGCAAAGCTGCATGTTTTCATTCATTGAATATTGTTAAATGTAGAAAAAGTAAATCGTTCTAACAAAACATATCTGTTTCCTTTCTTGTTTAGATTGTGCTGTTCTTTGTGCACGTGCCAAGCTGTGAAGATCGTTTTTTGAAATAGACTACGAAAACATTGTACATGAATCTGTAAGTAATTGCTGAAAAATTTATCACTTAAAGTTATGTTTTGTTGATCTTAGTCTTTAAATACAAACAATTTTCAAGTTCAAGTGGACTTTAGCTTTAATAGAGCACTTTAAAAGTGTAAGCGTCGAATGAATGAATTAATAATTTGAAGTATGGAGACCGAATGATAAAGCGTAAAATATTTGAGCTTTGTTGAAATTTCTATGCTGTCGATAGACAAAGTGCTACATTATTTAGGAACTGTTTGTAATGTCTTTCCAACCAAAAATGTGATGACCTACCTTAATTGCCTCGTGCTCAGAAGGCTCCAAACTATCCGCTCCTTTATTTATTTAAAGGGTATAAAGCGTCATACTGTAGTAAAAGTTAATATATTTAATACAAGCTGCCCGTTTCAGCTTCTAACTGATGGAACATTTCTAAGCCATTTCAATTAATTTTTTTCTGAGTGCATTAACTTGTAATCGCATCCCACTGCACATATGAGGAGGACAAAGGTTACGCCTTAAAAATAGGAATACCACTTTCAATTTTCAGGCAGTGCGACAGAAAGGCTGATAAATAAATAGAAATGAGAAATTCTTCAGAGTAAAGAACAGTTTCTTCTTCGTTAATTATCTTAGCTATTGATTTACAAGACTTCTTCAACAGACATTTTTTTAAAAATTCCTTTATCTAATGAACCAAGGCATTTCTGGTTGAACCTTTTTCTATATTTCTATTACATATATATTCATGAAAAGTTGCTACATTCATTGTTAGTTCTTCACTTGTTTTACTAAAATCATCTTTTCCAGATGTTGATAATGTCTGCTTGAGAAACAACTGTTAGGCTATGCCGAAAATCAGCAGAAAATGCATGAGATATGCTAATCATTGGTCTTTCCCAATTTTCAAGGTTTTTTGAAACTCTGTTTCAATATGTGATCGATGGGTCATGACATATTCATCTTATATTATTAAAGAAACTTCTTAAAAAATTTTATCCTGTGGGAAATTTTCAAAGTGAAATATTCAGTTTTAATTTAATGGTAGAATCTATGGTTTTTTCTCCACTGATAAGAGTGATGAAAATTCAGAGAAACAAGCCGCGAGGTGCGACCCTTGAGGTCCACACGGTCAACTTCCCAGTAATATCTACATAAACATCAACAACGTTAAACACAATAATAATTTTGAAAATAGTACTACTTTAAGTAATAACAATGAGAGGTATTCATAGCAGTAACAGGAATGAGTTAATATGAATCATATCGTCTACGGGAGGGTCCATTGATTACGTAAAGTTTTTGGTCGATGAGGACAGATTGAATACTCACGCGGATCAATCGGTGGGCGCCTTTTTGGTGTTGAAAATTTTGGTTGGTTTTCAAAATTTAAGCAATAAAAACTATAAAAACTATGAAAAATCTGCTCAAATTATGCAAATACCTTAAAACTTTGATTGAATTTACAACAAAGTCTTTAGAATAAAATATATAAGGTAATATCAATCGGAAGAACCCCTTTCATATGGTAACTTTGAATGATTTTTTTATTTTTTATTTAGTTTTTTCATAATCATGGAATAAAATTTTGCCGGTTTCTCTCCAAAAACTGATAAGAATGTATAAATTTTATAAACTGGACCACTGTGCTGTGCAAATCAAGTTAAAAAATATTTTTTATGAAAAAAACCATAATTTTTCGCATTTTCTTCTATTTAATTGAAAAAAAGCTTAAAACGAATTTCTATAATGTTAAAAACTTCACAAAGATGTTAATACACGTCAACTGACACCTTAATGATGCAAATATTATATCTGGTTCGTGAGATATAGTGAATGATAAAAATGACCTTGAAAATCATGATGACTTTTCATGATTTTTTATTTTTAATTTATTTTTTTACGTAATCATGAGAAAAAGTTTTGATGAGCTTTTTGTGAACATTGTTTGGAGTATATAAATTTTATAAACATTGATTACTTAGACTTGAGAATAAGGTTAAAAATTTATTGTTTTTGAAAAAAACAATTTTTTGCTCTTTTTTTTTAAAAAATTGAAAACCGCTTGAAGATTTTTTTTAAAAATTTGACAGAATCACACAAACGTTAATACGCGTCGATTGACACCTTTTTTAAAAAAATCGTATGTTTGGTTCGCGAGATATAGCGGATGACAGAAATGACCTTCAAACGGACAAAACAGCAACCCCCCTCCCCCCCGACCGAAGTTTTCTAAAAACTAATCAGCTTTTAAAATTGCAAAGACGCTTCGATTGACACCTCAACAAAGTCGATACAACGTTATTTACGTGAGTTATGCTCGTAGAAAAAACTGTCCACGAACGTACAGACGTACGTACGTACACACACACACACACATACGTCTCCCTTTCTAAAAACGCTTTATGTATACTCTATAGACCTCAAAACGTAAAGAAAAGTTGAAAATTTCAATTTCGATTTTCGAGGCGATTACAAGAACTTCCCATATACTGGGAAGTTAAAAATTAGATATTACAAGTTTTCCTGTTGGCCTGACTTTCACAAGCAATAAGTTAGTTAAAAAGGTTTTCTTCATATCGCCGTGTATGTCAATAAAAAAATGGTTTGGCTTTTTTGTTGATGGGGCTTTCTAACATTTATGTGACGCAGGACTATAGCCAAATTGAAGATACTATAAAACGTCCAAAAAGGTTTAATGATTATTTAAATGGCGTTCGCAAATTGATCGACTAATGTATTTTCTCTGGCTATGCCAAATTTCTGTAAAAAGAATTTCAACCAACTCAAATAGTTTGTCTTAAATTTGTAGAAGATCTTAATTCACAATATTATCTGAATATAGTCAAATTATCATATGGTTCTCTCACTCTGTAGTGTATGTCCGTTCACACATAAATCTTCTGAAGTGATTTCCATATCCTTACATTGGTTGGTAAAATTACAGAATGGCCAAAAAGATTTCTCAGAGTTTTAAAAATGAATTATAAAATACTACATCAGTGGTTCCAATATGCATCCTTTTCATAAAACCAAAGTTCATTCCAAACTGAATAAAATTTTGTCATAATCTTTCCATTAACAATTCGTACTTCGTACATGATCTAACAGTATTCTTAGATAAACATATTCATATTAACTTTGATGAATATTTTACTTATACATTCTGCTAAATGCTGAATCTTTTTAATGCTAAGAAATCTTTCAATGTTTTATCCTCGTTTTTTTGAACCATAATAAAACCTTTGCATATTCATCTTTTTCACATAATTCGGGAAATGCTGTGAGTATTATTGCAGGCATCTTTGTTCTAAATTTTTTTTTCAAATTCTGTGTTCATTTCTAAAATGTATATGGTAGTATGTACTATTGTTGCATTTCTTTCATGAACATGGAATTTAAAAATTCTCCAAAACCTTCATCCCCCAATTTGAATATATAATGAGAGTAACTTTAGAGAAAATTTGTAAAACGTGTTTCGATGTTTACTGTTGGGTACTTTTTCTAAATTTCAATTAAATTCACTGACAACGAAAAATTTACCCATATCAAATTTTACCGCCTAATTAACATGCTTAGAACATTTCCAAAAATCCTTTCTAATTGGGTTTTAACCTCATGAAAGTAATGTACTGTCCAGATTTCATATTTTTGACTTCAGCCAGTAGGACCCTGCGTTGATGAGTCAGTAAGTCAATTAATAAAAACTTTTCTTTTCAATACAGCACACACTGTTGGATCTTTTTTAAACGAAAACTGATTCACTTTCTCAACAAAATTAAAAAAAAGCCTGGTTTCGGCTATAATTTGAGGGAGATGGAAAGTTTTGCTTTTGCCAAAATAAATTCTCTTCAGTTATAGCAATAGGTGTGATTACAAATTTTTCCAAAAATACATTCCACCAAATCAATGAAACATGTTAGTATCTCCTTCTTTCTAACATTTTGAAATGAGAAAAAGCACCTTTTAAGCTGGTTTTATTGATGTGAGCGTAAAGAAGATACCACTGTTGAGAGTTGGAAAGCTGCTGATTTTGTATTAAACCATTCTTCAAGAAATTAATTATTATTTTATCACAGGAAGGACACATAACATCAAAACAGTTTGGAATATATTTCTCCAAATTTTTATTAAAAAATTCGAGTAACCCACAAAGATATAAATGATAAAGTTTTAACCTATTTTTGTGCAGCCCTCCTGACGAAAAAACTTATGTTTTCATAGTCTATGTCTCAAAAAAAATCCGTTAAATGACAGTTACCGTTTAACGTTGCCATTTTTGAAAGCATCATATTTTTGATAAAATGTTCGCACGAAAATCAGTTTTTTCCACGAGTTTTCCCTTTTAAAAGTTTAGTTTTTACCACAAGACACATAACACACTGACGGCCATGCAAAAGCTAACGTATCAAATCACTGGAAAAATAGTAACATTTTTTTTCGGCTACGTACGAGTACGAGTTTTCGCATGTATCACTTTGAAAAAAGTCGTTGGGACGACAATGGCAATCGAACGTTTAGAAACATATCTTATGTATCCATAAATAATTATACACTATTGAAATTTTGTTAAAGTGTCATCAAGTTAAGGGTTATATCTCAAATACCTACGCAAACTCTTAAACAAATTGTTTTAAAAAATTTAAGATTTTTTCAACGATCATAGTGGTATTCCCCCTAGAAAAAAGTTCAGAGTCACGAATTCAAAATTTTGATGACTATAGTTTAAAATAATATTCAAATTGAGACAAGAAACTGTTTTGATTGATTACTAAAAAGAAAATTTATAAAATAACAAAGCTTTGTCAGCTAAGTTGACAAATTGAAAATCTGAAACACTTAACATCTTTTATTTTGTCTTGTTTTTTTTTATAATCCACAGTTCCTTTGAAAATGAATATACGCTGGACATTCGCGACCTAGGCTTCATTCTGAAAATTTAAGTTCTCAGAAAAAATAAATAGTTGAAAAAATTTCACCAATCGCCGGAATCTTCAAAACAAATAAATAAACTAAAACAATGTTAATGAAAATACATTCTGGCAAAGCTTCACCTTGACAATAAACTTTGTCAAAGCCATTAGTTAATGTAATCAATAAACCATTATGACTTTTCCACTTTTTTCCGATTGAACACAACCCAAAAAAAGCATAATTTCACTTACCACCCGCTTCTCTCCTCACCAAGCATCCATCCACCTTCCTCAGCCAAACTCAACAATGTTCCACGAAACGTAACTAATTACAGTGAAAATTTATTCGTAGAACCTGAAGAAAATTATCCTTGATTTATGACTTGTTTTCTTGCCAACGTGGCAATAGCCAACAGTTAAATTGTGACCATGCATCCCATTTCCAAGTTAACTTACCTTCACAATGACCCGTTCATTTTAATTTTGATATTTCTAGGGGTTGGCCGCCAACACTCAACATGACTACTACCACCTACCAAATTAATTAACAACAGGCTACTGACTGCCATTACGAAAGTCCTTTCGTACAGAAACCATATTTTTTCGCGGGGCCATAAAATTATCACCGGCTTGCCAACAATTCAAAAGGAAATCGTACAATGGTTTTATTCGCACGCCATCATGTAAATTTTCGTATTCTTTGTTAGGTTTTTTAAATTAAGAGTTAATGTTGGAGAGTAGAGGGAGAAAGAGAGAGTAGTTTGCAATGTGATCGATATCAGCCTCCCATCTGGAGAATGATAATTAAAACTGTGTAATGAGGTATTGTTATTGTATTGTTTTATCAACCTCTTTGATTAGAGCAATGCAAGTTGATCTATTCACTATCATGAAGAAGCTTTTAAAAATTTGAAAAACCATAAAAATACATTCATTGTGTGTAAGAATACCAAAATAATTATTTGGAACTTTCTGAACATCAAATTCATTGAATTCGGCCTCCTTTAAAGACGGTTTTTTAAATGAAAAACTAGATGGTTCTGTCCTGGCTTTCTGTAAGGTAACTACTTCTGTAAGGAACTAGCAAGTCACCTAGATTTGAAACTGCCATTCTAACTTTTCTTCACAGTTATTCAACCGAAGTCATTGCAGACACTTGGTTTCCATTCTTTTGAGTTACAACTTTTGTATTATTGTAAACAGGTATGGAATAAAAATAGGTTAACAAAACGACGTTTATCTCATTACTACATTTTTTTGCTTCTGTACATCTGGGGTGAAGAAATATAAATTGTAAAATAGAACCCTGAAACACAAAAAAGAAAGAGGATATGAATGAATGATGAATTTTCAAAGTTTTTGCGTAGCTGAACTTTTTTAGGATCTAGGGAGAGATGTACTTTACTTCCTTTACCTTTTCTCCAAATTGAACTATCATAATTTTGATAGTTACCGTGAAAAAACGAATACTAGATGTGTTTCGAATTTGTAATTAAAGCTTCAAAATTCCAAATAAAAAGCAACACTTTATCGAATTCATCTTAAAACCATTTTGGCGTAGGTGCTCTGAGCATTTTCCACCCTTGTTCAGTCATATTTAATCAAACAATGTGTATAATTAAGTAATTAAGAGTTTCCAAGCTTGCATGCCTTTCAAACAAAATACATTCAACTATTTTATTCCATCAAAGCCCATCAATCGTGACTAACATCATAATCAGTTATGTACGTGCAGAATGCATAGCCGTAACAAATTGTACTAGTTAATTGCAACGCCAATTATGCTTTGATCGAAACGCTCTACCCTTAGCTATTTCTTAAGGTTTTTAATTATAGTATTAGCCAAATCCATGGAACAGACATGTTTATGAAAACTAGCTACTGTAAAGTTGAATCTAATCAAAAATCCTGATTTCTTCTGTGCAGTGAAGTTCAAGTGGATAATAATAGAATTGTAAATTGAAAAGACTGATAAACTATCAAGGTATCATCCCTGAACCTAGCAAAAGATCTGCTCAAAGGTTCATCATTTATTATTTGGTTCAATCTTTAAACGAAGCTCTACGCGTTTTCATATAAACTAATTAATTTCCTTTAAATTCTCTTTACAAGTTCTTATCTGCAGTTATTTCAGGACCATTTTCGATAGAAACTCAAGCTAACAGCTTCAGGTCAAGCCAACAACTGATCCTTCTGTGAGATCGAAGCTTCCGTAATTTTTTTAATGCCTATCCAAAGACTAGCAAACTATAAAACATTACAATCCAACCATAAAAGATCCTGTTTGTAATTTTAAAATGGCCTTTTTCTTAATCGTTTTGGCAAAAAGTAAGCAAAAATTGATGTTAGTAATTCCTTAGTGATAACTTAAAACGCGTTATCATCACAAGCTTGAATATATGTATCTTCCACTAGGATTTTCTATCTTTCACTTTCATCGTGACCTAAAATCTATTAAATTAAAACATGTAAGGAAGGATCAAACTCACATCCCTATAGATTTCTAGAATCTACAATTATTCAACTATAGATATTTATGAACATTTGAGTCAGTTTTATATTTTTTACAACAAATCAACGCTTCTTATGAAATGTTGTTACTACACCACGTTTGCTCTTCTATTGTCAGAAGGACATTGTGATTTTTTCTTACAAACTTTAAAACAAATATCCAGCAAGAGTCAGTGCAGGACTTCGTTTAAAGTGGTAGTACCGGATATAATTTTTAAAAATCAATTTTTGATTTTTCAATTGACTATATCTTTAGAAATCACGTTTCAAAATTTTGTTAACATATTTCCAAAAATAATGAAGTTACGGCAGTTTGGAGGCGCACGGCTTTTTCGCTTTGTAAGCGATTCTTTCGGTAATCGAAACTTTGGATAAACCGATTTGAGTCAAATTTGGTGTGCTACTTTATTCAAGTATTTTGTGTGGCAATCCACCACAAATAGATCAAAAATCAATCCAAAAACAATTTGGCAAGTGAAACAAAGTGAAAAAAACGTTTTTTTCAAAAAAAAATCAAAACAACCGGCATTTTTTTTCTTGATCATTTTTTTTTCAAATGATGAGGTGTAATCCACCATGTAAGAAACATTCTTCTTTGAAATGTGGTGTGTTTTTTGGTTCCAGATTCTTCATTGCTGAGATTTTCTGTCCGCCGTTGGACGAGGTATTTTTTGAGACATCAACCCTCTATAAATGATTAGAAAAATGAAAAAATAGAAAAGTTACTTTTATTGGAATCTTGAAAATGTGTTTTTTACCCATGCAAGTTTTAAAATTTGTATACAACAAAAGAGCCGAAAAAAATATTGAAAATTAGGCTGTTTTTTAGCATTCTAACCGATACTACTCCCTTAAGTCGAGCCGTTATTTAGTATCAAATCTAGATAAAAATGAGCTAAGTCCAGAAATCCAACATTGACGGATAACAGGCTTATGGATAAAAATGCTCATCAATGTTGTGTCCATTGAACGAATTCTGATTCAGTAAGAACAGTAGAGTAAGTACAGAATCAATCTATTATATAATATGGAAGTATCCTGGCATATCCACTTCTACACTACAGTCTCTACTCAAGGCAGAATAATCAATGCTTTTATTTAGACAGCTTGTTCACCCTTGTTGGTAAAGAGAACATGTTTTCCACTAACAGTTGAAGGGAGTTTTCGAAAAAAAGCATTTCTTAGTTTTTCCATTTCCGTGAGAGCAATGCCAACAGGCCCTGGCTTCAAAAAAAGTTAAAAAAATTATCATCTCAAATTGGAATCAATTTTTTTATGATGGTTGATAAGTGTGCAACCAAATGACATTGTTAAAAAGAGCATATTAAAATGCAGTAAATATTATGTTTTCCTTTATTTCCAAAACTATCACAAATAACAACACGTTTATGAGTTGCACTGGTTAGTAAAAAATAACCATACCGCATATTTCATTAGTCGTTTATTCAAATCTTTATATTTCACATCATTCTTTGCATCCTTTTTTGCACAATTACTGGCAGAAGATTACACACTTCCGGCAGTATTTTAAGCTTTCTAATAGGTTTTTGAATTTATTTTGTATTTTATGTTTGCTGTTTAATAAAACCTTCTAAAATAGCAAATAGTTATCATGCTGCATGCCTAGACTGCTGTGCCTACGAAAGGGTTAAACCTTTTCAGTAGAAATATGAAAATACGATTCAATATATTTGATTCTTGAAGTCTTACAGCCAAGCGAAGAAAGCCGTTTTCTTTTTCATTTAGGTGTAACAGTCAGTCTATGATGCGATATTTCTATTTCGGAAAGCACACAGGAAAAAAAAGTTAAAGAATAAATAAATGGCATTTTTTCGTGGTACAATATGTTATCACCCTAAAGGTACATTTAGTAGCATTTACGTCGATTTTGGAAAAGACTAACTAGGAGAGGCTCAGATTATGGAATCTCAGATTTGGACGAAATTTGGCACATAAGTAGAAGACATCAAGGATATTCGATTGCAAAAGGCAATAAACCAGGGTGATGCCCATTGTATCGAGTCATAAATGTTATGGTGGTTAATTATTCAACACCATAGCATTCATGGCCACGTTGGGCGCCACCCTGGTTTATTGCTTTTTGCCAACTTGGCTTTGAGGCACGAAGAGGAAGCAGGATTGATTCGAGAAACAAAGGATGATCTTACCATTAGCTATGATTTTGCTTCGATTACCAAAGTTTTTAAGACTCTATCCGCTCAACAATGAGTTTCTTGTATAATTTTCATATATAAATGACCGAACAATTTGTTGATTGCTCAAAATAAATGTTTTTGCAATTGAACATTGCTGATATACCTTAAAATAATTACATCCACGAATATTGAATAGAACAGTACCCACCGGTGATCGGACACACGACGACGACAATTATTCAAAATGAAAAACAATACCCCGACGGGAATCGAACACACGACCCCATGATCGCGAGCTCGTAGTTCTGCTACCTACACTGCACCACTCTGGCAGATATAAAAACTTAATAATCCATTATCGACGCTAAAAACTTTAAGGACGTTTTGTCTCAAAAACGGAGGAATGTTGCGCTCTAATATTTTAAGGATCGAATATCCTTGACGTCTTCTACTTATGAGAAAAATTTCGTCCAAATCTGAGATTCCATAACCTGAGCCTAGTAAGCCTAATTATTTTTTTTAATTTTGTCAGCACCTATTTTAATTCTGAAGTTTAAAGCTTGTAAAAAATAGGCAAGCCAAATAGGATATTCAGTTCGTTATGTACACCTTATCAATAAATCTTTTCAAGTTGAATGTAGACATTTTGTCGACAACAAGCATAATTACATTACTTACTTGATTTCCTATAGAATTTGCATAGTATTTTTTCATGCATTTATACACTTCCAAGCAATTGTTGTGCTAACTTCCTTCTAACAGTCAGCTATTCGTTTGCTAGCAATTGTGTTCCCCAAACACCGTAATGGAAAGAATTTTACATGAGTGCATGTAATTGGTACCTACGCTGAGCAAAAGACTGCTAAAATGTCTTGGGAAATTGCGGTTGTCGTAGTAGCATATGTTAAAATTCTTTGTCAAGAATCCTTTTAAAGAAATTCACAACGTGTATATCGGCTGAAAATTCGACGTGTAATTTCCCATGAGAAGACGACCAGGAAAGCTCAATGGCTTTCTACGAAATATCAAAGAGAATCCATGCATATATATCCGTATTTATATTGCGTTTTATCCGTGTCCCAGAAATGACTTTTTCTATCAGAAAAGATATATTTTTCTTGAAAATAGAACTGCTGTTGTAATTTCAAAACGGTAGGGATAGCGATCTGGAGGAAGAATTACTACTCATCAATTTGTTCTATATTTTCAATGCATCATTCATTGCAGATTCTTGATTTGTTGTTCAAATAATTTCCAGATATATTAAATACTTTATTCATGCGACCCTGGTTATTCACTAAATTTTGCTATTTATTTTATTTGAAAAATTTCAATTATATTTGCCTGTGTACTCGCATAAATTGCACGGATCGTTAATCTCCTAAAACATCTCTCACACTTTCTCCGGAAATCATTACTTTTTTGTCGATATTCAAAGCCAAACGGCATCGTAGGCGACTATTCGTTTAGAAAAACCATTATGCGTGGTAATGTATCTGAAAGATTTTTCAAGTTTTATTTACAAGAATCAACCGCATTGCGGTGAACATCAACATTAACGCCAATCATTCCAACGCTTGCAAAACATCTTTGATCCGTTTGAAAGGAAACTGATATCTCATTATGGTGTGCCCAAGTCTTGAGGGCGGATGGGGTGAAATATTCATTAATCATTTTTTGTCATTCAAAGGAAATGGAGATGTATCAATTCGAGCCGTTTATATCAAGAAGATGTAAATTCTAGCATAGGGAATGATCCTTGAAATGATTTTGATGATTTGGTTTTGGGGGAAAGGCTAATAGGTAATTTGTAAATGTTTCGATTCGATAAGCATGAAGAGCGAAATGTTTAAAAAGATTAAGAAATTTGTGATGTTTTCAGGAAGAAACTGAAAATAGGCTTTCGATTGCCAAAAAAAATATAGATCTTAAATGTTTGTACAGCCAGGATGTTTTTAGTGCTAATTTAACATGTTTTTTCCACTTCGTGTCTCGTCAAATGGATTTACAATAATCGTAAGCTCATTATGTTACATCATGTATATAACTTTCAACTCCTACTATTTTTCTGAAATGACGTCATCCCGAACTTTTCATAAAGTTAATTATAAGTGAAACTTTTCCTTGGTAATAACGATTGCAAGCAATCATCAAAAATCAATTTTCAATCAAAAAGTTTCATTAACTTTATATTCATTTTTTTCATCGCAAGGACAACGGACTTTATTACCAATCAACATTTAACACTCACAAACTTTTCTTTTACTATAGCTGTAGCATTAACGATGGGAAAATTTTGTGGACACGAAAAGTTCAATCGAATCAATATTATGTGAAGTTTGATAAATTCATTTTGGTGATACAAATTGAACTCAAGATTTCAAACAATTTGTGGTAACCACAATGTGTAAATGCGTGAAAACGAAAACGACTAAATTTGGTCGTTAAGAGTAGGCACACTGATTTTCGTGGGAAAAGTTGTGGAATAACTCATATAACAATAATTTACTCCCAAAAAAGTCGGTAACACTAAATAAATCGAAATTTTTTAATTTAAAAAAATCGGTCCTCTCCTTTCTTTAAAACAGTTCATTTTAGGTCAAAGTTGTATGGCAATAAAAGTTGCGTAATAAAATTTCCTATAAGAAAGGATTGGTTTAAAATCTTCAATCATGCCGCAAAATTGCAATTAATATAACAAAACAAGGAGAAAAAGACTTTTCTCATTTAATATTTCTTACCACTTAAAATGCACTCAGGACCTTCATATCTCATCTAAAAAATCTTAACAATATCATAAAATAGCAAACAAATTTTCATCAAAATCGGGTTCGTAGATTGCCCATAATAATTGTGCAATCTAAATTTGTTTTAAAAAAATCAAAAATTTTGAAAGCTTGCAAGTCAGAATCTTAATCTCCTGAAAGTTTAAACAATTGAAAACGGATTATTAGGGCGGCCTCAGCAATTTCTACTAAACTTGGTAATGAACTCTAAAACAGTGCTGGGCGGCTGCGGATTCAGTCAGAAAATTTGTTTGCTATTTTATGATGTAGTAGAAATTTTTTTTATGAAGGTCCAGAGTGCATTTTTAGTGGTAAAAAACATTAAATTAAAAAATGCTTTTTTTCCTGTTTTTTATATTTATTGCAGTTTTGCGGCAAGGATTAAATGTTCTATAATTTTTAACCAATCTAATCTTATAGAAAATTTCACTACGCAACTTTTATTAGTACATAACTTTGACCTAAAACGAAACAATTTGGAGAAAAGAAAGAGAAAACTAGGGAGAAAACGATTTTTTTAAAAAAATTTAAACTTATTTGAGAGGGAGCATAAGTCGTAATACGAGTTATTCTACAAATTTTCCTGCAAAAACAGTATTTCCCTCCTCAACGGTCAACTGAAAATAAATCCACCCTGGTCTAACAGGCTTTCAAGATTTATTTGAATCTCATTCTAAAAAATTGTTTGTTTGTTTGTTTAAAAATTTTACCACATTACATTCTCAGCAACAATTTTTTTCGAAAATTAAAGCATGCATCCATGTCTTGATGATAATGTTGAGGGTATTAACAATTTTTAAGGAAACTTTTTTCAGGCTGGAAAAAAAAATTCTCCCACACTCACTTTACTTTTTCATGGTCGGAATATAATTTACAGCTGAAAGAGTTTGATATAGTACATCTATAGGGGCAAAATTTACATCTTCGTATTTGAAACAGTGAAATTTTTTTCCTATGGTTGCACGTGACCTGCTTCTTAAAAATGCCTGATCTTAAGCTCTCTCGTTTCTGTAAAATAAATGACGAAAATCAAGGTTTGTCTTAAACCCTTTTTAGTTGTAACAATTTAAACACAACACTCCACAAACCCATGGAACCCAGAAATGGCTGTTAAACCATATTTTATGTGATTATAAAAATTTTTTGATTGAAATAGTTCATTTATTAAGATTGAAATTTCTAAAAATCCTGCCTGTTTATTGACCATTTTTCCATAGCAACAAATGCAAATATTTTTATTCCTGCAAATATTTATAAAAAACTTTCTGGCGAATTCTTGGCTGGGTGTTTTGTACAAGAAATTTCCAGGATAATTTCATAGCATGCTTTTTCAGGAAAGATTTTTATCTTTGAACCAAGCAAACACATGATATATTTTGAATATTTTTTAATTCATTCTAAATTTTCACCAAAATCTTCTTTAATAAGCTGGAATATCATTCAAAATTTTAGGGTGTAAAGCTTCAATTTCCTTGCGTGATTTGCTGATTATTATTCTCAAGATTTCAAAGTATTTTTGGAAAATATTCATTACATATACTAGTTTTTTGCAATTCACTATTTTCAGGAAATTATGCCACTGGTCAATGTTGTCGTTGATTACTAATACAGATATAAACACAATAATCATTTTTCCATAATAAATCCTAGCTTCACTTCAAATCTTATCCCAGCTCAACAAACAAAATATTTTATTCCTATTCTCTATAAATAGATTAACGCATCCTTATCAGTTTATTATCTTACTCGAAAAAAAATCAACATTTTACTCAATTTAATTACATATAAAGAAGAAAAGAAGGAAATGTGTTATATTCGTGCTTTTCTAAAATGATTTTACACTGCAAATTTGGAACCTCATTAATTTTCTGCTGTTGCTAAGAATTTATTTTGATTATAAACAATATTAACGTCTCCTCGATTGTGATATTTTCGACGAAAAAAAGTATATTCTATTATTTTCAATTCCAAATGTCGTGTAAGTAATCAAGACAACAATATCTTCTCTAAAAAAATAAAATCTTCTTCGGAACCGTTTATTTTAATTTTTCAAGTGGATTTTTGAACAATTTTAATTCAAAGTCGTAATGTTGATGATGATAGTGTACTTAAATGATTATGGCTTTTCTACTTGAATTTTTTTCCAGCTACTTTATTGAAACAACATCTTTTTCTTACGAAAATTTCATACTTACTTATTTCAATACTAAAAGTATTTATTTCTTGTGATCTAGATTTTTAAAGTTAATTACACTTCACGACGAGCCTTTGAAAAAATTATATGCAAACTTGATGAGATATCTACCACTTAATTTATGAACATAATTAGTTTTAAAAAATTTGCAGTAGCCTATGATTTCAATTTATTTTGGTTAAAAATTATTAATACCATTTTTCCTCATCATATTTTTCTTCCCTTCCCTTTTGCAGCAGCTTTTTTTTCTCACGCACCTCTACCATATTTTTAATAAGCATCCAACAATCTCTCAGCACCCATTTTAATTGCTTGTAACTTTTTCGCGTTACGATGGGGTGTGATGAGTTCTAACCAATTTAAAACCGCCATTGCTAATAAATGCTACTAATTACATTTTCAGAATAATTTACTAATCATCTTGACAGCTACAAGATAATTATGTAAGGCTGTAATCTTATTCCGGTTATGCTGTCGCACGCGAATAATGAATAAAAATAGATTCAATGTCGTCAGTTTTATAATTAAATATGCAAAATCAATTTGAGTTAATTTATGTGAAAAATAAATATTCTTTTGAGCCTATTCAGAAAATATCACCAAAAACAACACGTTTATTAGTTGTACTGAATTGTAAAAAAAACCTCACCCATGCCGCACACTTCATTTCTGGTTTATTCAAATCACAATACTACCTTCAAAAGGTTCATCCTTTCATCAAAGACTCTCATCCAGCCAAGCAATAATTTTTCATTAGCTAATAAATACCCGAACAACCAACTCTTTGACTGCTTCTGATCTTGGGTCGTCTTGTCATCCTGGCATCAACAACAACATAACAAAACTTACACCGAATCATACCGTCCTGGCCGCGATGTCCTTCTCGAGTTCTTTACGAGCCATTGATTCGGATCATCGCAGCTCCTTTGATTAATCTGATTATCATGCTTTGCTACATTGACCAACCCTATAATCCTTTTTCACTTTCTTTGATTTCTCCCGCAGGTTTCCAATCCATTTCGACGTAATTGGGCAGCAAAAAGTGGCGCCTCTATGGGAAAGTGTGTCTCGAAGCAACCGTCGGTGGTTAATTTGACTGACAGTGACTTCACCGCGAAAGGGGTGAAAAGGAAGTTTTCAGATATTTCCGAGTGTACCCCGATTTGCGAGGACGACGAGGAGCCATGCAGTGGTAGTAGCGAAGAGGACAGCTATCGTAAAAATGAGGTAAGACAAGTTTATAGGTGATTATGTTTTTAATAAAGTTTGGAGTGCTTTCGGAGAATTTTCCACTGGAAAAATTCATAAATTATTCATCAGTTGACCGATTTGAAATGGCGATTAGGTAATTTGATAAAAAAAGCATGGTTGAAAAACTTATATATGCATTTTAAAGCTTACTTGATTGGAATATTGCATAAAAAGTTGGCTTGGGTATGATTTGAAGCAATAGATTATTTGTGCCTAACTCTCATTTCTTGCTTGTAAAAAATCCAGCCGAAATCAATTAATTTAAGGAAAAATCTAAAAAGAATACAATATGAACAATGAATACAATATGAATAAATTGACTTTCTTAAAAAAATTCACCATCTGATTGCTTCTGGTTTGACGATAGAAAAACCTTAAAAATTAATTTAAGGAATACTCTGCTTATAAAAACTATTTTTTGTCAGATATTTCGTTAGACAAGTTCCTTAAAAATACCTGTACAAAATTTTATATCGATATCTAAGCTAATTTTTATTCTACAGCACTCGTAGTTCAGCTCCGTCCTATTATGCTTTTTGAAGCGCAAGCGGACTTCAAATGCCCAAACATATGCCGCTATATAACTATTCGACTATTATACTCTCTAATACAATACATAGAAGAAAGTTATATTATATAATATTACAGTGTAAACATTAAATATTGTGATTGAAAATACTTTCAAGTTGAAAAATACGAGATTATTATCGTAAACCAAACAAACTTTTTTTTTCTCAAAAATACTTTTTGTGTGCTCGTCGTAGATTTGCGAAAAAAACTACTGATCCGATTTGCTTGAAATTATCCACACATACTAATTAATTGTTAAGCTACTGCACGAACTTAAGGTTAATGCAAAAAAAAAATTTTACGATTCTAGAATACTTTTTTCAATCGAAAAAAAGTCAAAAAACGTTACACTATTCAAACGTGCTCCAAATGGCGAAAAACTTATTTATTGCCATACATTTAGGCCCGTGCAGTAGTTTATGCTGAAGACCCATAAATTTTTTTGTATAAAGCCACGTGTGTATATTTTGTCAGGGTTTTTCGACGTGCAATCCACCTTTTTTGTTTGGCACTGCTCAAGCGCTAGGCCGGGACGGCCGCCATTTTGTTTTCTATTTTTTTTTACAGTGCGAATTTGAACTTTTAATCTCAATATATGTACATTTCAAATTTCAAGTCGAAATCTTTAGTAGCTAATTTTTTAAATACATTTAAAACAAGCCGCCAGATGCGACCCTTGAGGTCCACATGGTCAACTTCCCAGTAATATTTACACAAATATTAAAAATACTAAACAAAATAATAATTATGAAAATAATACTACTGTAAATAATAATAATATACCTCTCATAACAGTAATTGGAATGACTTAATATTAATCGTATCATCTACGGGAGCGTCAATTGATTACGTAGGTAAGGGGGATGATTGAATATTTACGCGGATTAATAGGGAGAGGGGGCAGGTTACAAAGCCCTTTCTACGTTATTTGTTATTTTCATATCGATGAAAGCTTTTTAAGGCCATATGATCTAGCAAAGTATTGACTACAAAACATTTTACCATTCAAAGCGTTCATTAGCACAAATGCAAATTTGATTAATTTTTTTGATTTTCAAAATTTAAGCAGTTTTTATATTAAATTTAAAACACGGTACTGTAAAACTCTTCAAAATCTGTTTAAACTATCCAAATATTAATAAACTTTGATTGACACAACAACAAAGTCTTAAAAATAAGAGATATAAGGTAAAATCATTCATATGAACACTTTTTACATGGCGACTTTGAATGATTTTTAATTTTTAATTTAACTTTTTTAAACGCGATGAAAATAGGTTTTGCTGCTGTTTTGTCTCGAAAAATTGATAAGGATTTATAAATTTTATAAACATTTATTACCGTGTTGTGCAAATCTGGTTAAAAATTTATTTTCTATGAAAAAATCCTAATTTTTTTGTTAAATTAAAAAAAACGGCTCCATCAATTTTTACTTATATGCAAAAACATAACAAAAATGTTAATACACGTCGATTAACACCTAAATGATGCAAATATTATGTCTGGTTCGTGAGATATAGTGAATGACAGAAATGACCTTGAAACCATGATGACTTTTAACGATTTTTTATTTTTAATTCAATTTTTTTGGTAATCATGAGAAAAAGTTTTGTTGGTTTTTCCACAAAAAATGTTTGGAATATATAAATTTTATAAACATTGATTACTGTGTTTCGGAAATCAGGTTAAAAATTTACTGTTTATGAAAAAAACCTAATATTTTGCACTTTTTTTCTTAAATTAAAAAACGGCTTCAATTTTTTTCAAAAGCTTGATAGAATCACAAAATTGTGAATACGCGTCGATTTACACCTTAACGATGCAAATCGTATGTTTGGTTCGCGAGATATAATGCATGATAAAAATGACTTTCAAATGGGCAAAACAACAACCCCCCCCCCAAACGAAATGTTCCAAAAACTAATCAGCTCTTAAGATTGCAAAGACGCTTCGATTGACACCTTAATAAAGTCGATACGATTTGTTTTACGTGAGTTTTGCTCTTAGAAAACACTGTCCACGAACGCACATTCGTACGTACGTACACACACACATACATACTTCTTTCTAAAAACACTTAAAATATACTCTAAAGACCTCAAAACGTAAAGATATGTTGAAAATTTCAATTTCGATTTTCGAGACGATTGCAAGAACTTCCCATATACTGGGAAGTTAAAAAGATATATTGTATTTTCGCCGTTTCAACACAGTATTCCGCCATCAACCAAGAGTGCCACGAATGTCTGTCATGGATTTGAAAAATCCGTTAATAATGAATATATGATTATGGTAATGATGAATATATGATGCAAAACTTTATTTTCAATTTATTGTATCACACTGCAGACGAACCTTTGACTTCTATGTCTTCGTTCAGAACAGAGTTAAAGTTGAATCTTCAATCTGCAAAATTTTCCTCCATTTTTGGTTTCAACAAAAAAAAACAATGTAAATTTGTAATTATCAAAAATTAAAGATTGAATTCTACCGTAAAATTATGATACGAACCGGATAAAAAAACATCCTGACAATAATCATAATATAACTCCTCCCTCAAAAATTGGACGCAAACTATTCTTGATATGTGTTTTAATTTTTTTTTTAACTTGAAAACGAACATTCACAACAAATTTTAAAAAGTAAAAAGTATTTCTGAAAACACTTGAAACATTGCTGGGTGAAATACCACATCTTAAAGCTTCAATAGAAGATTTTCTATGTAGAAATATCCCCGGAAAATGAAATTTCAATAATCAATTAAAGCTTCGAGCTCAAATTAAAACACCCACATTGTATATCTCGAAATCATTTTTTGTTAAGTTTAAGAGAGCATAAATCAAAATTCGAATGAAATTCAATTGATCGAAAACGTTCAGCGTCTCGAAAAAAGGAGCTCGAGTAGGGAATTTTTTTAAGAGTAAATTAAAAAAACGTATTGAAAACTATCGACAACATATTAGATGTTGTTGATGTTGTATAATATTTATCTCAGATGAATTTAAGAACTGTATTAAATTATGAACTTTGCTATTAAATATACCGTGCGTCTACATACATATTCTAGTTTATGATTCTCTGCTAATTTTTCCCTCATGGCACTAATTTTTTTCGATAATTCGCACTATCTTTAATCTGAAAACCCTATAAATTGAACCTTTTTCTAATCCTTGAGTGATTCGACTTATTGAAAATGAACTTTAGTTAAAAACTTCAGAGGAAGGCAGAAAAGTAACTTACAAAAATCTGATCCAAAACCAATTCACGTTACACAAATAGCGATGTCGTTTTATGTACCTACAAAACTTGGTATATTGAATCTCAGAGACCTAAAACTACCCAAAATCGTCCATCATCACCAATAACATCAAAATACTCAATATTTTGCAGTTGGAAGTTTAAAAGCTGATATTTTTCTTGGACCATATTCTAAAACTTTCATTGAATAAAATATTTTCATAAATTTGTCCCATGATTATATTAGTGGAAGCTTTTCAATATAATTAATTGTAAAGAATTATTGTAATATATACGGATTATAAATTAACACAACACTCTTCCATTATTTTCAATCTCTACTTCCATTTCATGGCAGCTCACTTCCATTCATCTACCATTGTTTAATTCTAACCACAATTTTCGTGACAAATCCATATTTAATTTATTTCAGTTCACAAAATCCTTGAAGTGCTTCTTAAAACGAGTGGAACACATCAAATTGACTTCCCATATCGATGAATAGTCATAAATCCATTTACTTTTGTATAGAGGGTAGGTTTGAGTGTGAAGGACTAAATTGTCGCTTTTCAAAGCGATATGATTCAAATCAGACTGAAATGACTGCGTAACGCCGGGATTGAGTAGGAATATCACGCTAATGTCACTTTTGATCAATCAAATTGTCGATTTTCCAACTGTAATGGATTTTAAGGAAATATGAGTTTGATTGGTGTAGTTTCTGACAAAGGTAAAAAAATCATGGCATGGCTAAAGTATCTTGCGAATATTTTCATTTTGGTAAATTGAGGACGGCGACTGATTTTTTTGGAAATGGTTCTACCTTGTGAAGTAAGTAAATGATTTATATTGTCCCCATGGATATCTAAATTGGAGGATCAATTTATCAAGAATTAACTATTCAGTAAAAAATCACGCTTGTCACAAAACAAATTGGTACTCTTTCGAGACAAAACATCCCTACATTCTTTCGGAGCCATTTTCGTATTATGTAACTTCCTTCGTCAGTAATTTAGCCGTCACTCCGCGAATTTTTGGAGGGAACATCACCTTCTCAATCTCGACACCTTTCCCAAATGCCTTTCACTGATAAATGCGTTAGATTACATTGACAGACTTTCTTTTTATTCTGCAATCACTTATTATTTCCATTGTATGGAAGCGTAATTGCTCGCGAAGAAGAAGGCTGGCAAAGCGGTGGAGCTGTTCTCAGAACATTTCGAATTATAATGCTACACAGCTCGACGAATTGCTTTCGAAGTGAAATTATTTCTGACTTGTTAGAATCGATTCATGGAATCTGATGTAGTCATTAAATGTACGTTAGAAGCACCATCAATCGAACGGAACTCTAAAGTTGAACACTGCATGGTATCTTGATTTGCTTTTGTTATGCTTCTTTAATTCCGAGGCACTTTTTCGCTCTGCAATTGTTCGGCAGGTGAGCAGTTTAGAATTTTAGATTAGACAAGGTGATTTAAAACAAGTATTGCAAAGTTCCAAATTAAAACCCAGATCAAAACATCTTGTAATCTAAAAAATATTGATGTTAAAAAACGTTCCTTTTAATCATGTGTAAAATTTGTTTATTTGACGAACTCGATTTACGGAAAAACTGCTGGATTTTGGTCCTCCGGCAGATGATGAAATCATGGTTTCATTCGACGTGAAAGCCCGTTTTCCCAGCGTACCAGTGATGGAAACTCTGAGATACATTGAAGACTGGCTATTAAAACAGGATAAGCCGCTATGATGGAAGATAAATACGAGGCAATACCTTCAACTCTGTAAACTATGCATGACGGAAAATTATTTTACCTTAAAAGGGAAATTTTCCAAATTCAAAGGAGGAGTAGCAATGGGAAATCCGCTCTCTCCATTCTTCAGTGAAATATTTTTGTCGAATTAAGAAGAGAGACTAAAATCGAGAGGACAATTACCGAGATGTCCGTTGCAGGGTTGCCAGAAAAATGAAGGTTAATTGTGCCAGATACGAGATTTAATAATGCCAGATTGTATGAAGTGAAAATAAAATTATGCCATGACAAATTAATCCAAAAAGTCCATGCCAGTTATCAAATTTTATTTGAAATTTATTAATTATACAATATTTCATGTTAGGTTCAATAATAATATATATTTCAGATATGACTGACAAAATAATTTGTTCTCCCACAAAATTGAAAAATTATGATAATAATAAACGAAAATTACCCACAGTTTCTTTTAAAAATATTCATGTTAAATTACAAATCGTCATCGTCGCTTTCATCCATAGTTCTATCATATTTTTTACTGCTTTTAATTTGATTTAAAAGTATGTTAGGAATGTCATAATTAAAGCAACATTTCTCTTCACGCTTTAAACCTTCCTGGATATGTAAAATACTGGGAAGCAATTTCAATTTCATTTATTGCGAAGTTTGTTTTTAGATATATTAATTGAACTGAATAGACGCTCTACATCAGCATTAGATATGGGCAAGACAAGCAAAGATAAAAATAAATCAGATAATTCTGCATACGGATTACTATTACAAGCATCCTTGTAATTTCGAACTTGTATCCAGAACTCAACAGCATTGATTGTCTCTGTAAGTGTCCAATCAACTAGCGTTAGATGTTCCCACTGCTTTTTAATTTCATCTAGCTGTGAAAGCGAATAATTAAATTCACTCAAAATTGGTATAATTGGACTTCTTATTTTATTCAAGCTTTTTTCAACGGAAAACAAATCTATTTTTTCTAAAACACTGATATTTTTTGGCAGTCTTAGTATTAATTGCTGAATTAATGTTTTCAAAAAGGCGACTCCATTCGTTCTAATAACTAATTCTTCATGATTAGTTATTTGTCCTTCATCAATAAATTTTTTGCATATAGATTCGAATTCAAATCCGAAGTAAGGATGAGGAAGCATATAATCATCCAGGTCTAGAAATAGGATGTCTAGATGTGCCACTGTATCAATAGTTGCAATCATACTAGTTAAAGTTTTCAGTAAATGAGTTAAAGTCATAGTACTTTCGTAAAATCTGCATTCTTTAATTGGAAGATATTGTTAACTAGATCTACGTATTTCAATATATTTTTCAAAATAACACAATGCAGATAAATGCTTTTATTGGAATAATATTCTTTCAATAGTTTGGCAGTATGACGCTTTTCTGTCTCTGCTACTATTTTAAAATGTGTCTCTAACTCTAACCATTGCTTGATTATCACATCAAGTGATTTTACTATAGACATCCATCTAGTTGCGCACTGCCTAACTATTTTTATTGGATCTTGATCTGCATTTATTGCTTTATATAAATCTTTGTAAAGAATTTTTCTTTGCGAGGATTTTGAAAACCAGTTGTATGTTTCGTTTAACATGAACTCTATTTCGGGCGGAAGATGCCGACCATTACGCTTGCGTTGTCAGTACCTATTCTCGATAGGTTTTTAAGATTTAAATTGAATTTATCTAATGTAGTTTTAATAGATTTTATTATGCTATCCGCATCGCACTCTACCAATTCAACTAAATCCAGAAAGGTTACTATAATTTTGAGAGAACTTTGAGAAAAATTTTTAATCACAATTCCTAAGTATTTAACAATTGAGATATCCGTTGACTCGTCAATTATAAGACTGAAAAATCCCGTACCTATATCGATTTTGAGATTTTTTGAAAAGGAGGGCCCCAAACATTTTTAATGATTGCCGTGCATTTCGTTCTACAAAGCGATATATTGCTTGCCATTTCGGATGTTTTAAAATTTTCCTTGTGACAATTTACTAAATGGTCAACTGGATTGATAGAAGAGTGAACTGACACGTATAAAGCCAGACGAGCCTCAGCTTTACTTGTACTGTCGGATCGTCTGAAATAACTTATGTCGATTTGCCTCTCAGTACACATGTTAGATTTTCTTCGGTGTTTCTCGGACTTCGCATGGGCTTTAATCACTGATAATTTTGCCCTTATTTCACCTTTACAAAATTTACAGCTGGCATGGCTTGCATCTTCTTGTCATACAAGCCATGTTTTAAGATTAGGAGCATTTAGCCAAGCCTTCCGCGCTTTTTGATTATAGGCTCTGTAATAAGTAATTTTGTGTCTACTTACAATACTGATATATTACACTTAACAAAAGAATTTACAATTTCTGAGACCCGCTGGAACTCGCACAATTATCGTCCTTCTTGTCTTTGGAACTGATCAAAAATCTATTAGACACAATAACTTGTTTTTGTTACTTCAATTTGCTTCTACTTCTGAAATTTACCTCTCCATTTAAATAGTTATTAAGCTTATTTTCACTTGGACACAGAAATAAGCAACAGTTCTGTTGAGTCTTGACGTTTTTAAATATGTCATTGTCAATAGGTGATTCCCCGAAAGATGCTTAAGAATAGCTGCATAATATATGAAGCTTGCGTTGTTTGCTCGTAAAAGGTGGTTGGCGAAAAGTTTACTTCAAGGGTAGTATAAAACCTTAATATTAGGTAAAAGTGACGACAAAATTTTCTAAAATCAAACTTTTGGAAGAATTTATGCCAAAATTTTTTTTGGCACATTTAACATTTGTAAAATGTGCTAAAGTGAATTAAGATATGCCAGATTTGGCATAAAATGTGCTAAAATGGCAACCCTGGTCCGTTGATGATGTCTTCGTTTATGTCAAGAAGGGAGACTTACAGCAAAAACTTATGGACCTCAACAACGCCCACCGAAACATTAGCTTCACAATGGAGGAAGAAACGGGCGGGAACTTTGCGTTTTTGGACGTATTGGTGAAAACAAGAGCGGGAAACATACAGTTTGACATCCACAGGAAGACCAAGCTCGCACAAAGAACGATTTCGAATTCTTGAAACCACACCCAACAGATTAAAGTGTCATCGTACAGATCCATCGCTTGTATAATTTGCCATTGGACTCGGATACTAGGAAGATAGAAAGAAATACAGTACATCATACACACTGCAAAATTAAACGGATTCAAGCCATCAACCATCACTAGGATGGCGGACATGATGAGGAGAACCCAAGAGACTGATGAAAGATCAACATTACTAAGCACTGGCTCTGACCAGACTATTTGGAAGGCCGTTTCTTACTATCAAGATGTCACTAATAAAATCAAAAGGACTTTGAACCACTACAAATCGATTACGCTCAGTGAAACAAGCGGCAGGAATCAACCTAAGAACACCTTTGAATCTACCAAAGACAAGATAAAACCACATAAAAAATCGTGTATTTATCGAATCGAGTGTGACACGTGGGCACATTGGTCTACATTGATTAAACGAGAAGATTGATAAACACGAGAATGAGGGACTATCTAGGCGAAGTAATAGCGGCTAAAAAAAGGCAGGACTGAAGGTTTCAAGTCGGTGGTAGCGGAACACATCGTCAGCAGAGGGCACGAGGTTACGATGAATGAGGTGTCGCTAATAAGGGTAGTAAGAGAGTTCCGAGAATCGGATGCCCTAAAAAGTTTGTCAATCTACAAGGAAAAGAACAAATTAATGAACCATGATGAAGGAAATTTAAAATCTTCGCTTTTCAAATTAGCTATGTGAGACAAATCATAATGTACCTTAATCACTTCCGCTAAAATATATCCTCTTAATTGTATTCCCTATAGTATATAAGCAGAATATCTGAATATTGTAATTCAGTCGCTGATGAAGACCGGACGATTACGGTCAAAAATAGATTTCGTCTAATGAACAAATTTTACACAAAATTCATCAATATCAAAATTATTTTGTGAAAATGAAATTCATTAAAAATACTAAAAAAATGTTATTTGAATTGGTAGCATCACATTTTCGAAAGAGCAAATGTCTCATTGTAATAATCCATAATTTTCTTTCATAACTTGCTTGAATGCATAAAAAACTGCCTAACATTATTCAAAAAATGTCTTTTTTATCACTTTGTCTAAGCTTCGTAAAATTTGGTAGTATTTAGTAATATACAGGATAAAGGTCTTATACGATTGGGTAGTGTAGCAAATCTTCAAAGTCACAGGGTTTACATAAAGCGATATCTGTGACTAAAAATATAATGCGAGAAAAAAAAACTTCGAACTCTATTCACTAATAAGCGGGGTTGAATTGTGAACAACCACCCTAACAAGTCCACCCTACGATCATTGTGACCGTTATTGATTGCACCATTTATCTGTGTATCTGTGCTGAGGGCTCATCTACCTCAGACTAGTTGTTCGAACCTTGGATATTTGCTTTGATTATAAGAACCTCCCATCCATCACGAGTCAAAATTCTTCGTAAAAGTAAATTCACTTTGATACTACTAATGTGTTACTTCCTCTTCTAAGTATCGAAGCAACTACCTGAACTTTCAGAATTTCCATCGTTAAAATTGTTTTGACCAAAAATTTTAAAATTTTCAATCAATTGCATACCGTACGTTTCAGATCATTATATTATGATAAATATACGAAAAGTCAGCATTAAATGTGTTCAAAAATAGTTTCATTCTATACTGAGCAGCTAATATTTTCAAAAATATGTATCGCCTGAAATTTAAACAGAATTAACCTAACCGTAAGATTTCCACATCGTGAAAAAAACGAAATATATTTTTAACAGAATCCTGGCAAATGTTTGTGCTTTCATATTTATTTAGAGGGAAATAAGCTAAGCTTCTTTGCTAATACTTGAAGGAGAAAATATCCAATGCGGGTGTGATGACAAGTTTGCCTTCTAGGACTATTTGTGAGCAATTTTTTGTGGGGGAGAGGAGGGGGCGTCTTAATTTTTATTTCTTTTTTATTTTGGAATCAAATACACACCACATTTCGCCCATCTCCGTTCTATCACTATTCACATTTAGTTTGAACCAGCCCCTGTGAACGATTGATTGACATTTAGTATTTTGATTGTTTTCATTTCATCATTTTTTTGCGAATTGAGTATTGGAAAAGCCGAGATTGATGAGATATTAAGAACTTTTAAATATTTTTGATTGCAAAATTGAAGAAGAATCTTAAAAACTAATTCCCGAAAACAATTTTCAAAAAAATCGGCGCAAATTTTAGCTAAGCTTATCTCTGCCCTCTATTTATTCAATGGAAAATTTAAATTTTAAATTCATCAAATGTTTTTATATTTAATAGCTTTCGACTTCACTTGCTGTTGATTTTTCATCAACTTACTCACTTGAGCTTATCTCATGCCACTAAAACTTTCTCGCAACTCATTGAAACCCTTTTTCAAACCTTTTAAACTTTTTCGCAATTGTTCAAACTTTTTTTTATCTCTTTCTCCTATTACTACAGGTTGGTCAATGATGTATGCGATACTTCCTTAAATCGTAATTGTAAAATCCAGTAACAAATTTGATTGCATCTTGATGACGATATAATTTTTGAATTTTCCGGCCTTTCTCGATTGAATTAAATTCTCATCTCATATGAAAAATTTAATTCTAAAATGAAAAAAATCCATTTTTGTAGTGAATTTATTTTTTTTTTCCAAAAAAACATATCCCAGATAGGATACAGGGTGAACAAGGTATTTCTAAAGTAAAGTTTGTGTTCAGTGGATTCCGCATTAAATTCGTTAACAAAAGACATCGACTCCTAGGGCGTGAGATTTTCGTCAAATTTTTAACATTTTTGGGTATGAAAAAATCACAACATAATTCATTTTCCAATTTATTACACCACCTAAATAGATCTGAAGCAAGATGTTTAGTAGAAGTGGACTAAGTCTGAGTAAATAATTGTACTGCATCAGTTCCGTTAAGAATTCATGAGGATTTTCAGAATGATGCATGTTTGAATTTCTTTGACCCCAAAAATGATGAAAAGTTGGCGTACATCCTGCACCTTGAAAATCTTTACAACACCTTAACTCGGGAGAATTCCTTTACCTGTGACAGATTTGATTGGCAAGCATTGCTAGAATCGTCCTACACCTGTTTGGTGAAAAAAACAATTTCACTTTCAATAGAGTTTGAATCAATCGGGAAGTAATAAAAGCTATATCGTTATACACCGCAATCTCTGACGTGATTTTACGTTATTTGCGCTTTTTGTGAAACATCAAATATATCATGGCCTGTAGTGATAGAAAAAAGTATTATTAAATTAAGTTTAATTAAATTGGGAAAAAATTTAAGTGACTTGCGAAAAAAAATAAGTGACTTGTTGTGTGTTGTTTCAAGACACACTCTGCAATTACATTTCTTCTGAGCGAAACAAAGAAGGAAACTTAAAATTTGCTTTTTTGTTAGCAGCACTTTCAACATATTAAATTCTTATTTTCATTTCGAATCAAATTTTTAGATAAACCTGTATAAAAATACTAGAATGATTAATTTGTATCTGAATTTCTACAAATAAAATGATACAAAAGTTTTCTGTAGAACTTACATAAGTAGGCATAAATTTTATGAAAACTTTTTTTAAAATGAAGCAAATGTATTACACTTTTTGATCAAAATCAACAGAAAAAATTGAGGTGCTTTTTTGAAGCTGATCACGTAAGTGCATAACTTTAAAAAAAGGGAAGAATTTAAAAAAATCCAGTATACAGAACTATTTTCAAACCAATTTTTTTAAAAAAGAAATTAGGAAAAGCGTCTTCAAACCTCAAAAATTCTTCTACCATCAAAAATAGAGCTTCTCAAAGGTTTCAAAACCTATATCATTCCAAGTTTCATGTCCTTTTCATATGGAAAATCATTTGAAATTTAATCTACTCCATTGACCTCACTATTGATAGGCTATAAAGTTCGTCGTTAACTAAACAGCTTTGACTATTTCACAACTGTCCATAAAACTAGTCCTTGTCTCGGCAATACCCATGAAACTTTCAGCCAAAATTGCAACTACAAGTGCAATTGTCCTTTCCAGTCATCCTGGTTCCTCTCGAAAATCCAACGATCATATTTCAAAAGGAAACTCCAATCCAACAGACTAGCAGTTTATTTGTTCTACACTTGGCAAAGTTTGCCAAACAGAATAAAACACACTATAGACCCATCACAAAGCTGACAGCGCTGTTAACAAGAAAACTTTGCACATCAGTAAATGGAGGAGTCACCGAGCCGATACCATTCACCTGAAGCTTATTTGGCTTAGGACTTTGGCCGGAAGTATTTGTTTAGTGAACAATCTTCCCAGTTCGTCTCCTCCTTTCTGAAGCACGGGAGAATGCAATTGAATGCTGGTCATGCATTCTCGCCAACGGAAATGTTCCTGTCGTCCTTAAACTCTGGAATCCTTGGCTTGTCATCGCACACCGAATCACACAGGAATGCGAGTATGGGGAAGGATAAAGTTTTTTTTCGCATTGTTTCGTGATCGAAGTTTAAGTGCTCTAGTTTTCTCGTAACTTACGTGGAGTAGGCAGATTACGGAGCAGGAATAGACAGGACAAAGAGGTGTGATGTCCGAATAACGCTTGGAGTTGATATGAATGGAAGTCACATAAAACTTTACACGAAATGCTACTTTATCAGGACATGCACTGTAGCTATTTACTACCGAGCTGTTACAACAAAAGTTTGTAACACGCCAGACAATTTAACTTTTCAAACAATGAAAGTTTATTGTTTGTAATTATTTTTTCCGACAAACTAGACAGTCACGAAATGGAGTAATTGAATTTATATTTGGCGCCTGCAGAAACACAGAACAAAAATGTGGCAACCTTTCAAAAAGTTTACCTATTTTTGACCCGTCAAAAAATCTTTCACTTTTTTAGCTTATGAAAATTAATACAGTTCAACCACATTTCTAGTTACACATACATACATGTTTGTATGTATGAATGTTTCTGCCTCGAAAAAATTCAAATTAAAAACATTTTTTTGGGGTTTTAACATATTCGAAAATATCGTGCAAATGCTACTTTCTATCGAATTTTTTCTGGAACCAAAAAAATTTATTATTCGAAGATTAAAGTGCTTAAGTTTTTGAGCCAAGTTTTGACCTGTTTTCGACGTAATGACGCGTTAAATTCATTTCAAAATTACCATGTTATTAAGATATAAAACAACAGTGAATGCAATTACTTGTCCTATTTGACTAAAATAAACTTCAACTTACACTCCAAACGGCAAGGGTTCAAAAATTTATAGAATTTGCATGCTTGCAAGTAATAAATTCTTTGCTTTCACATACTAGCTGATTAATTTTTGACTATTCAAGTCACCATATTGGTTAATGAGCCATCCGAGCAACAACTCCTTATAGCCGCCATGTTTGTTTGTGACTTGTCCGAGCTAGATGACGTTTAAATTCAATATTGCTTGGCAAGTGACCATTGGTAGCCATGCAACGTGTAGATTTCATCAAAATCAGAAATCAAAACGTTTCTTTAATGTGAGGAATCGGTCGTGGACTTCTACCAATCGATCGGTATTCTCACTTTTGGATGGATGGTTTTGTCAATAAGCAGAAGTAATGAATTAACAAGGCTTTCAGTTGTACCAAAATTCAAACTGCAGGTGTGAATGTCATAAATGCTGAGGCTGTTGGGTTTTCAGTATTCCTTATTTCCAAAAGGGAAAATCTATAGTTATAATTGTTAAAACTAACGAAAGTAACCACAAATTATTCATAATATCATCGAACTTCTTACCGACCAAACAAATACAAAATATAAGTTTTTATAAATCTGTGTCTCGCAGCTTGACCTTAACATGTTTATTCTCTTAATTACAAATGACGAATACTATTTGTTGAAAATCGATTTAAGTATATTTTTCCAAAATAAACCAATTTTCCATTCATCTCAATCAAAGCAAAAACACTTCAAAATGGTCAAACATCAAGAAGCTCTTCTGTAGATGAGCCGTCAAAAGTTGGTTTCATCGATTTTTTTTATTTGTTAATTAGATTCAAACAAATATGTGAATGGAGATCATTTATTAACTTCCCAGTATATGGGAAGTTCTTGTAATCGCCTCGAAAATCGAAATTGAAATTTTCAACATTTCTTTACGTTTTGAGGTCTATAGAGTATATATAAAGTGTTTTTAGAAAGGGAGATGTGTGTGTGTGTGTGTGTGTGTACGTACGTACGTTCGTGGACACTTTTTTCTACGAGCATAGCTCACGTAAACAAAATTATATCGACTTTGTTAAGGTGTCAATCGAAGCGTCTTTGCAATCTTAAGAGCTGATTAGTTTTTGGGATACTTCGGTCGGGGGGGTTTGCTGTTTTGACCCTTTGAAGGTCATTTCTGTCATGCGTTATATCTCGCCAACCAAACATACGATTTGCATCATAGAGGTGTCAATCGACGCGTATCAACATTTGTGTGAATCTATCAAACTTCTAAAAAAATCGTTGTAGCCGTTTTTTAATTTAAGAAAAAAAAGTGCAAAAAATTAGGGTTTTTTTCATAAACAATAAATTTTTAACCTGATTTGCGTAAATAAGTAGACAATGTTTATAAAATTTATATACTCCAAACAATGTTTGTAAAAACAACATCAAAACATTTTGTCATGATTACGTAAAAAATTCAATTAAAAATAAAAAATCACTAAAAGTCATCATGATTTTCAAGGTCATTTTTATCATTCTCTATATCTCACGAACCAGATATAATATTTGCATCATTAAGGTGTCAGTTGACGTGTATTAATATCTTTGTGAAGTTTATACATTATAAAAACTCGTTTCAGCTTTTTTTTAATTTAATAGAAGAAAATGCAAAAAATTATAGTTATTTTCATAAAACATATTTTTTAACCTGATTTGCACAGCACAGTAATAAATGTTTATAAAATGTATACATTCTTATCAGGTTTTGAAGAGAAACCGGCAAAATTTTCTTCCTTGATTATAAAAAAAAATAAATGAAAAATAAAAAATCATTCAAAGTTACCATTTAAAGAGGGTTCATACGAATGCTTTTACTTTATTTTATTTTTATTCTAAAAAATTGTTGTAAATTCAATCAAAGTTTTTAAATATTTGCATAATTTGAGCAGATTTTACATAGTTTTTATAGTCTTTTATTTAAAAAAAAATGCTTAAATTATAAAAACCAACAAAAATTTTCAAGACCAAAAAGGCCCCCACCGATTGATCCGCGTGAATATTCAATCTGTCCTCATCGACCAAAAACCTTACGTAATCAATGGACCCTCCCGTAAACGATATGATTCTTATTAACTCATTCCTGTTACTGCTATGAATACCTCTCATTGTTGTAATGTTGTTGATGTTTATGTAGATATTACTGGGAAGTTGACCGTGTGGACCTCAAGGGTCGCACCTCGCGGCTTGTTAACTTCCCAGTATATGGGAAGTTCTTGTAATCGCCTCGAAAATCGAAATTGAAATTTTCAACATTTCTTTACGTTTTGAGGTCTATAGAGTATATATAAAGTGTTTTTAGAAAGGGAGATGTATGCGTGTGTGTGTGTGTGTGTGTGTACGTACGTACGTACGTACGTACGTTCGTGGACACTTTTTTCTACGAGCATAACTCACGTAAACAAAGTCGTATCGACTTCGTTAAGGTGTCAATCGAAGCGTCTTTGCAATTTTAAGAGCTGATTAGTTTTTGGGATACTTCGGTCGGGGGGGTTTGCTGTTTTGACCCTTTGAAGGTCATTTCTGTCATGCGGTATATCTCGCCAACCAAAAATACGATTTGCATCGTAGAGGTGTCAATCGACGCGTATTAACATTTGTGTGAATATATCACATTTTAAAAAAAATCGTTGTAGCCGTTTTTTAATTTAAGAAAAAAAAGTGCAAAAAATTAGGTTTTTTTTCATAAACAATAAATTTTTAACCTGATTCACGTAATTTAGTAGACAATGTTTATAAAATTTATATACTCCAAACAATTTGTGTAGAAACAACATCAAAGCTTTTTCTCATGATCACGTAAAAAATTCAATTAAAAATAAAAAATTATTAAAAGTCATCATGATTTTCAAGGTCATTTTTATCATTCACTATATCTCACGAACCAGATATAATATTTGCATCATTAAGGTGTCAGTTGACGTGTATTAATATCTTTGTGAAGTTTTTAACATTATAAAAACTCGTTTCAGCTTTTTTTTAATATAATAGAAGAAAATGCAAAAAATTATAGTTTTTTTCATAAAAAATATTTTTTTAACTTGATTTGCACCGCACAGTAATACCAGTTTATAAAATTTATACATTCTTATCAGTTTTTGAAGAAAAACCAGCAAAACTATATTCCGTGATTATAAAAAAACTGAATTAAAAATAAAAAATCATTCAAAGTTATCATGTAAAGAGGGTTTATACGAATGCTATTACTTTATATCTATTATTCTAAAAAAATTGTTGTAAATTCAATCATAGTTTTAAGATATTTGCATAATTTGAGCAGATATTTAATTGTTTTTATAGTCTTTTAATTAAAAAAAAATGCTTAAATTTTGAAAACCAACAAAATTTTTCAACACCAAAAAGGCCCCCACCGATTGATCCGCGTGAATATTCAATCTGTCCTCATCGACCAAAAACCTTACGTAATCAATGGACCCTCCCGTAGACGATATGATTCATATTAACTCATTCCTGTTACTGCTATGAATACCTCTCATTGTTGTAATGTTGTTGATGTCTATGTAGATATTACTGGGAAGTTGACCGTGTGGACCTCAAGGGTCGCACCTCGCGGCTTGTTTTTCATTTAATATTCATCTTTTTCGTTTATATATTTAAGTGGTATTTTACATTACAAGCTTCTAAATTTCGTATTTATCTGCTACGGAAAAAGGGCGTTAAATTTTCTTTTTCCTACACCAGGAGTCCTCTAGTTTTGCTTTAGAGTATGAAATCCTGCAGAAGTGTAAAATACTTGGTTCAGTAGTCGAGTCTCAAAATCCAAAGTATATTTCTGACAAGGAAAACATCTACTCCAATTGTAAGATGGCGTTTATTTCAGGCAGCTTTCATTGATTATTATAAGACATACAACATAAAATCCCCAGCTCTCAATGCGCATATCCTTAAAAAGGTGCACTCCCCTCAATATAGGGTGAACAATCAGCTCCCAGGCGATTTTTCTTCACTAGGTATAGTTATTCAGCCAGTAAATCATAACAGGATCATTTCAAGTGCGGTTTACTTATTATTCGGAAGATACACATATTCCGTATTTCCCCTGAAATTTAAGCCACGGCACTGGAATTTCACACATTCCCCGTGAAAGGTTCTCCTTTCAAGGCTTTTCATATCCTGCAGACTTTTCCTCATATCGCCGCCTGCATACATGAATAATTTTCTCGCGTATACGACGCAAATTTTCCACGTAGGAAAATCTCAATGAAGGTTTTAACAGGAACAATTTGAGTTGCTCATCATTTCGGTTGATTGGAAAGTAGTGAAAAGTGTTATACATCAGAAATTGCGTTTAAAAAACTTTTCAGTGCAAAGTGAAAAAAATCAATTGTGAAATTGTGGAAAAATCTTTGAAAATGATCAATGATGGCTGAATAAGTTTCTCAATCGGAAGAAAACCGGACGCAAAAGCATAATTGGCCACCAAAGTGGTGCCTGGACAATATGGATGAATGCCAAAACCTTACAATCGATTTAGAAGAATTCGAGGACGCAATAGATGACGAAGAACTTTTAGACATGGTGAGTGCCTCCAGCCTGTGGTGTATGTGATTCATCTGATCATCTTCGTATCATGTGGATAAATAGTGAGACGAATGTGACACATATTCGGGAATATTTTATTTTAGCAGCAAAAAAATGGATACCATCTAAAGTATACCATATTAAAGATTAGAGCAACACCTAAAATATATCTATGTATGTATGCATATGCTTCTTATGCTTCTATGTGTTACCTTCCATTTGTAATCCTTCGCTGTGAAGTGTATACAAAAACTGTCTTTGGTATTATATGTTATTAAAGGTGAAATGTGGAGGTGTATCCTGGATGGCCAACAGACATGGCAAGGATAAATGTTGCCGGTATCGATTTCCCCCATGAAACGTGCAAACTTTTGCATGCTGAAGAGCAATTTTGCTTGTAATTGAGATGTTTATGCACCTGAGAATTAAAGGATAAAGAAACCGGTTGTCCAGTGAAGGATTGGGAAATTTGTTGCTTATGTTTTCTTTTTCTTTTTGATTCTGTTTTTGTTTTAAGGATTACATACGGTTCTGCGTGTGTCTGGTAAGAAGAAAATTTGTTCTTCAAAAGTTTTATGTACTTTTATTTGGACATTTTCTTTACGTGCAGTCTTTCAAACTTGAAAAACATTTATAGGTAGAGGGATCGCAGCTATGTCCACTGAAAAAATAAAGGAAACATAACAGGAATTTGTTAAAAAAAATCATTTGTGCCCGCTTCAAATTTCATATTTTTCTATGCTGTTGGTTATCCGAAAATGAAGTACAGAGCTATAAAAGCTTCGACATGCAACTGAAAATATCAAAATTGAAACTCTACTTAACAAAAATGACCAAATTATGATATTTTTGGTGTGCTTACAGTTTTCCAATGAGTTTCCATATTTGGCGAACTGGAATTGAAACCAAGAATTTAAGAGCTCCCTCTAAAAAGACTTTTCTTAACAAAATTGAAGACTTTTCAATATTAAAGGGATTTTTCTGACGTAGTCTGTTTCATGATGTTTTTTTTGATTAATATACAGAAGGTTTTGAATATATTAGGTAATTTTCTTTTACGGCATATGGATGAGATAGTTCCGTCATAATTTGTGAATACGTTTTCCTAGTTTCTCAAATATTTTAATTCATTAGCTTTCAGAATCCTAGCATCGGTCCTAGTCCTGGCAAATTTACGAATATCTTCTCAAGAAACTCTAATGTTTTTAAAGTTATTAGCTTTCTGCAAGCTTTTATTCAGTTTTTAGCAGAAGGCTTCTTCTTGGCAACTGATTTAACCATTTCTTTGTTTTATACGCATTAAGTTTTAAATGGAGAATGTGTTTCTAAATAACACTTTTTTAGTATTCTAGAACTTTTCCCTAAGTAACACTGTTTTATTAATGTCACCCCAGTTCGTTTAACTCAATTTCTTTCATGACTGACTTCTCGGCATACTAGCGCGCTTACAAATTAAATTTTAAGATATCCTGCTAACTAATTTATTGATCTTCGGACGTTCCGCAAGGTTCTATTTTAGGGCCACTTTTGTTCGTTCAAATCATGCTTGACTTCAAAAATCAATTTTACGCAGCTGTATGTTCCAGCTTGTTGCTTGTATAATGGATATCTTAATCACTGAAATTGCAAGAATTAACTGAAATTAAATATTGAAAAACGACTGAATATGGTTTATTCTTTAAGGGGGTAGTACCGGCCATAATTTTCAAAAATTAATTTTTAACTTCCCAGTGGGAAGTTAATGTAATGGGGTCGATTTCGCGAATCTTGACATATCTCCACGTTTTAAGGTCTCTAGAATCCATCGTTTTTAGAGAGATGTCTGTGAGTGTGTATGTACGTATGAGCGGATGTGCGTATGTGCGTTCGAAATTATTTTTCGTCTCGATTATCTCGAAAACCCAAGATCATTCGACGCGTAATTACGTAACTTAGAACTAAATGAGTTTTCAGCAAAATCGGTTTAGCCGTTTTTTATTGAGGATAAAAAACTGAAAAAAGTTAGTTTTAAAACTGTTAAAATGCGCTATTAATTCGTGCAGATCCCAAATACCTTCATAGTAATATTATTATTATTGTGTGTTTTAGCGAAATTCTGACAAATTTGTAAAAAATGCAATTTGAAAAATAAATCAAGATTATTTTTTGAATTCCAAACTTATATTAACAGGTTTGTGAGAATGAGAGGAGAGACGCTAATGCAGTTAATATTGGATATTGTTATAAGTAACTGGGGGATTTACGATATGGGGGATTTAGGATATGGGGATGTAGGATCTGGGGAATTTTTGATCTGGGTAATTTTTGATCTGGGTAATTTTTGATCTGGGTAATTTTTGATCTGGGGGATTTGGGATCTGGAAGATTTTGGATCTGGCCGAGACTTTGGTAAATGACCGAGGGTGGAGACATCTTTCACTATCAAATGGCTTTTATGGCTAAAAAATGAAAATAAAATATTATAATATTTTAGAATTGTAATAGAATATATAAACATAAATAATAAAAACACATAATAGTTTGTTTATTCACTAAACTGGAAAGTTAGTCGAGTGGACCATAAGGGTCGTACCTAGACGACATTTTTCATTTTTCAATTTATTATGCCTTCGGAAATCACGTCTCAAAATTTTATTAAGTATTCCCAAAAATAAAAAAGTGATGGCAGTTTGAGCGCTCACTCTTTTTTCGCTTTGTAAGCAATATTTTCGATAATCGAAACTTTACAGGCGTTTTTCTCGAAATGACATTTTTCCAACTGCGGACACTTGTTCTCCGGATAGGCCGAACCAATTTTGATCAAATTTGGTGTGCTTCTTTATTTAAATATGTTGTGTGTTAATCTACAACATTATTGGCCAAAAACTTATCCCAAAAAAAATTTGGTAAGCGAAACAAAGTAAAAAAAGCGACTTTTCTGGAAAAAAAATTTCAAACACCCGCTATTGTAATTTCATTATTTTTTCAAAATATTTTGTAGATTACCACGTAAGAAACATTCCTTTTTAAAATGCGATTAGTTTTTTTTATTTCAAATTCTTCATTCCTGAGATTATCTGTCCGCAGTGGAACGAGGCATTTTTCGAGACATCAACTTTGGCGCCCGCTATTAATTAGTAAAAATTCAAAACAAAATCAAAAAATATTTTTTTTGTAATCTTCAAAATGAGTTTTAATTTTTTTTTAAATCTATATACAATAAAGGAGCTGAAAAAAATTATTAAAAATTAGGCTGTTTTTTAGCATTCTAACCGGTACTACCCCCTTAAAATCATCTTACTGATTTTTTACCGTGCATAAAATTGAATAATCTAATCAACTTTTGCTTCATCTATGAACCATATTTTATGAATAATTCAAAGTATCATTCATTTCTAGATTTCATAGATATTCCATAAATATTTTTTTCGTAAAGACATATTCCATATTTGCTGACGAATAGAACAAGAAATGTTGTAGCTGTAAAATAAACGAAAATATTAAATGAATTATTCATATTAATCGCTTGAAAGCTTAAATAATTACCTGAGCATACACTTCTTTCTAATTCAAGAATTTGTAAGTAATATTTTTTTTGAAAATCTTGAAACAAATATTACATACATAACTATCAGATGAAGCTTAGTTACCTATTGCTGGTTGATAAGATTGAAACTTTCATAGATTGGAAGACTTATCTGTTTGTTTTAAGTGGTTATGAAAGCCAGCCAATGAGACTCACAGTCAAATTACTCAAACTTGAAAATGTAGATACCATCTTTGTACGATAAAACTTGCTTAGCCGAGTGCGCCTCTTTCTCTCTCATATGAATAAAAATAACGAACAAAATACCACCCCTGAATTTCCATCAATATTAAAGAAGAAGTTTCATACTTCACTTTAAGAATTATCATTAAAAAGTTCATTGAATTAATGCAGATTCATCGAGTAGTGTAAAATTTCCAGTTGTTCGCTTGGCAATCATTAGATATAGATACTTCCACACATGGCGACTAATTGCACTATACATGCTCGCATCACATTTCTTATCTCAGCCAAATATACCATCGAGCAAACCAGAAACATTTGTTTTGTGTGATAAATAATATCGGAATCATTAACACGAGTAAAAAAAACAATGGAAAACGTTGACTCAGCCACTTTGTGGATTTGAATTGAATTGAATTTGACGTTGAGCAGTTGGCATTCAATCTTTTATAGAGTTGTCTCGTATACAATGCCAGAAGAGGTTTTATTAATGATTTTTTTATTATGTCTTTTATCTGTTGCAATGAGTATAATTTCTTGGGAAAGCGTATAAATAAAAATTAAATTCTATCGTTTTAGGGTCAATCAGAAAGCAAGAAGAGCTCAAAACGAGCAACAGTTCCCGAGACCAAGGGAACGGCCATGTCGTTTGGTTTCCGCAAGAAAATCCAATCGGCAAACAAGAAAAATGCCAACATCTTCAAGAGCAAGGAAAAAGAAAAGGATAAGGATAAGGACAAAGGCATACTCAAGGACCAGAATAAAATTGAAAATCAAACAACAGCTGTGATATCCCATCAAGAGGCTACCGAAGCAGCTAAAGAATCACCACCGAATGATGCTAATGGGAATCAGGGTGAGTAGCGCAGCTGGAAGTTGAGCTCATTTCCGAAAATAATTTTTAGGGCGCCGTGGCGTCATAGCAAGCATGCGTTCCAGCGGTTGCATCTGAATATTTAAAAATAACTGAGAATTAAATGTGACATACTTCAATTTTAGGGACAGAATCCACAAATGATAAGGCAACAGTAACGTGGGACACGCTGCCGCCAGTGAAACATGAAGCAGGAGGTGCACTGCCGGCGTACAAGGGTAGTCGTTTTGGATTTCGGACCTCGAACGTGGTGCGCCCAGCGTCGGCTGGTCTCACCCCCAAATTCACTGATTTCGAAGAGAACTTCGAGAACAATAATGTCACAGGTTAGATCTAAATTTATCGCTAGTTGCATACATCTGGTTTCACTACGTATCTCGATGCATGTACTTTGTATCTAGGCTTAGAAAAGCGGCGTTCCAAGAGTGCTACAGGTACACGACGTGGTCCATCGGCAATCTCAGCATATCGCCATCAAATCGCCGAGCAAAACGCTTCCGACGTGAGTGTGAGGAACGCGAATCCAAAAATAGGATCCGCCACAACCACAGCCTCCGTAACATTCAACAATAGGAACCAGTGGTTCCTTCAGCAGGAACGACGCAACAATATGTCCGATTTTCATCACAGCAGCGGATTCAGTGGCAAACCGCCCATGTCGGGCCAATACACAGTCGTCAACACCGGAATGCACACAAATGTTATGTAAGTTCACTTTCCCGAAGAGAGGCAGTGGTCAAACACTTCGATCTTTTATCTGTCGGGGACTTTACAACAAAGATTTAAAATTCCAGGAATATTTTTAAAATGGCCCAAAATTGAAAAGATTTGATCCTTGAACACCTTCATTTATTAAGTACGAAGTCTTTCAAGTCCATGTTTTTCAAAATCAAATTCAATCAACTTCGAGCTTTTGATTTGTAATAACACAATTTCATGAAAACAAAAAAAAATAGGTAAATTGATCAGCACACAAGTTTCCTATGATGTTGCCTAGAATCACTTTCCAAGCACCGATCCCTTCAAAAAGCGAACCAAGCCGTTAAAAAATTCTATGTCAAAACTTTTCACAAAGAACTTAAACCAAACATAAGGACAAGAACAAGAAAATTATGGATCCAATTATAAAAAAATTGAAGCTAATATTCTAAATAACTGAAATTCAAGTACAATTAAAATTTGACAAAGATCCCTAATAATCTGATAAACTACGAAATCAGCTTTAACTGCTTCACAGTCAAGGCAGGGATATTTAGAAAGCACATGATTTGTCTCTGCTAGTCTAGAAACCAAACCAACAAAGGCCAGCATCGGGTTAGATATAAAAAATTAATTGAATAAATTATTGAAATCAATAAAAATCTAATGCATCAACATCACCCTCCTCAAAACAAGCTATACAACAGGGTTAGAATTTATCCAACTCATTTTCCTTTAAACAATTGAAAATTGAAATTAGTAGGACTCACACCGATTTGAGTTTAGATCGTGTGAGTTTAATTTACTGAAGTTCTGCACCCAGACATGTCCTTTAGCACAACATAAGAGCTGCAATTTCCCCTAAACTACTTTATCTTATAATCATAACACCATCAAAAATGATTGGATGTAGAAAATTCCAAAAGAGTTTCATACTATAGGGTATCAGGTATAGTCTCCCGCGACAGAACTCTTTTGTATTTTCAAACGAAAATTGAAATACCGTCAAAAAAATTTGTGCCATTTTCTGTTTGCAAAAAATAAAATAAACAAAATGTGAAAAAATAGACGAAAAAAATAGAACAAAAAAAAGTTTATTAAACTTTCAGAGTTATCGTACAAACCGTACCTAGAAAAGTCTTTTCTTGAAAAATACTCGATCAGAATGTGTGTCATTGTTATCAGGTCAAATTTTTGAATGATTTTTTTAGAAGTTTTTTAAACGTATGCAGAATAAAAATCCTTCAATGAAAAAAAAACTCTTTTTCGAAGTTTCTAGGTGCATTTGACCGAATTCTATAGGATTATCTCATCTTTTAATATTTTTTTAATGTTTTAACTAAAACATTTAATTTTAAAAATTTAATTGAGGAAGATTCCAATTTACTATGCTACTTTTGCACAGTTTAAATAATTTGAATCTTTAAAAATACCAATGGATCAGCCAGACTTTGAATCAAATTCAAAATGACATGTTTTTATCAAATGACGACTTTACATTGTATATGAAATCATTGCACATACAAACAAAATTTATTTTGAAGCTTGTATTTAGTTCCATTAATTTATATAAAATTCTAAAAATTAATCTTGGTAAGCGTCCACTAACTCTGTACGGTGTAATCGCTATCTGATCAAATCCTTTCATGGAGCATGTGGGTAGAAGGAGGTAGCTGAAAACATTCGTTACGTTTCATTTGTCTGAAATGTATTTTATAATATGTTTCAGACAATTTATTTTGACTATTGAAATTTTCTTTTCACAATTAACATCAGCTCAAAAGTTCTTATGGAATACTTTTCTACTATCCTGAAGCAAAAACAAACAAAAACTTTGAAGTTCATATTTTTTGGCAATCAAACTACAGATAAGACTCTATACAAAGTACAACAACAACAACAACTTTTGAAGAATTTGATGAAAATTCTAAAATATTAAGTTTAACTATTTTACTAGAATTTTTACAACATTTCTGTCGAATTTTATTTTCAATGACCAAATTTGTTTTCGTTAATATTCGTCCCTAAAAAAAACTCATCGACAAAAACTTACAATGTTACTTTTTCGCAAAATTTTCGATCGTGAATTTTTCGGCAGTATTCTCGAAAAAAAATTTCGTAAACTTTTACCAACAAAAGAACTAAATTGTGAAACTTCGTTTGTGGTTATTATGACTTTAAGCATGTTTTCAAAAATCCTAGTTTTGTTGATTCGTTGGCAAAAAATGATTTTCTGTGGAAAGCTTTTGGCATTGACTTAATTTTTTTCAATTTTTGGTTCTTCTGGGCATATTTTCACCCAAATTACAGAAATCCAGAAAACGCAATGTCGTTTTGATTTGATTTCACCATATTGTCAACAAATTTCTCAAGTCTATATTTTCCCAATAATATATCTTCAAGAAACCACTTATATTAATATGTTTGACAATTTAAAAATGATCTGAGCGACAAATTCAGTTTCTTAATAATTTTCTTTCAAAGCATTTTCGGAACGAGAAGAATTATTCTAAAATTATTTCATGATATTTTTGTCAAGCCCCTCTGTAAATGGGATTTTCTAATCAAGTTCGAAACTTTTTTCAAGTACCTATATTAAGCTGGGTAGAAATCAAATAAACACTCCAGCTCACGTTTGCTATAAACTATATTTTTGTAACTAGCGGCAACGAAAGATATTAAAACATCTTTGTAAGTATGTACTGACGCTAAATACTTATTAAGAATGTCTCCACGACAATTCTTTTACTTAGTTTTTTAATGGAAACTAATTTTTCTGGACCTTCCAATTGAGCTGCTGATATTTTTGTCGTGTCATTGTGTTTGCTGGAATAAATCATACTTTAAAAATTTACTTTTTGCACATTCCAAAGAATATTTTCATTGTTATCCTAATTTTTTCGAAAAAATATCGGATTTATATTTTTTAGTAAAGATTAACTACTTTCCAGGGGCATATTTGCTAAGTCCTCTATTTAGAAATTGATTTTGAACTAGCTGTGCCTTTTATTGATTTTAGCTTATGAATAACTATATTGTTTCTTAAGCTTTGAGAATGATATCTTGATATCAAAATCATCAAAGTTACGGTCTTAAATAACTCAAATGTATAAACATACACTATGAACATTCACTGTTCTGTGTGGAATGGAATTCATTCGCTCATTCAATAGCTTTTCTTCTCTAAGAGCATTGGTTCGTATTCAAAAAAATAGGAAACGCATACCATTTTCTGTCCACTCACATATCTCGGGCTATTCAAATCTAGAATGTTTCACCACATGTGACTCGACGATAGATGTCGACACTGACATCTCTCTTGTCCTATGTGCATCAAATTCGATTCAGGCGATTCAATTTTTTGACTTTCGTAGGGCCCATTTCATTTTCTGTTTCAAAATGTATTCTGGATGTTGATCCAGGTTACAAGCTATTACAATGCTAGATTTCATTCGAATTCTTTCATTAGTTCACGGGTGATACGTTAAATAGACAGCCTAATGAAAATTTCCGAATGTATTTTGTTTATGCGCAAAAAGTTTCTCAAATTCATTTTTCCATAAATAAATTTAATTTGCAGACCTCCCTTCCTCTCTCCAATTTTATTGTTAAATAGATGACAGATTCATAGAAGAACTAAAAGCGTTTTACTCGTTAACTGTAGTTACAATTATTTATACTTTCAAGATAATAATAATCCATGGCGCTACAGACAAAACTGATCTGAGGTCTTGAGAAAATGAAAAGTTGCCTCATTTACTTGACCAGCGGAACATTCAAAGGCGAAGTGATCAGCAATTCGATCGTCCATGATTATCATCTTGATTTTATTCAGATACTCATTTGCAGCTTCGTGAACTGATGCGACCATCAAATTCCATTTTTAAACACTAACTGTCACAAAGCAGTTTCGAGCCTGGTACTCGCTGCATAGGATGCAGACGCTCTAACTACTAAGCCACTACAATTGAAGATATTTTGATGAAACACGAAATACTTTATGTGATGGTTGGAAATTTCATTAAGTTTCATTCAGCTATTTTGGAGCATATTCTCGACATCAATATTTTATTTAAATATATAAATGTATCGATATAGATACAGAAGATTTCAAGATAATGTCTATCTGATTTGTATTACATACTATCACCACTGAAGTTCAAAATTTAATGAATCCAAATTACAAAGCTTTTGCTACAAATCCAAATTTTTGAAATCATTTGAAAGATTTTGGTTAGTTTTCGAGGTTTTTTGAACTCCATTATTTACAGCTAGAAATCAACTGCAACTTTGTTATTCTATTATTTTCGCTTGATTCAATTTTACTCGTGGATATTATATTCATATGCAATTGCTATGAGCTGTAGATAAGGAATCTGTGTGATCTGCATTGCCTTTCGATGCAAACAGAAATAAATCGTATGGAGAAACAACTTTCTTAAAATTTGAAAACTTTAAATTTGAAACTTTCTATTTTTAATCACAAAAAAACTATACATACTGAGCTATCCATAAGAGAGTGAAAATATATGTACATTTCTGTTATGAACTGAGATTGAGTAAGAAAAGATTTTAAAAGAAATATGGTTTTCAAGAATAAATATTTTTTGAATTAGCAACTTTTCTCCCAGTGGCTCCTTCTCTTTCATGAATTCTTTGTTTAAAATGCTATGAGTTGAAATTCTAGAATGGTTCGAAGAACACTAGTTCGGAAACACTGCTCGTATGGAGTATTTTAGAAAATCGAAAGTGTAATCCCTCATCGCGTCCCACAATCTCGTGAGTGATTCTAATTCCGTGACTCGTTCTTTTGCAGCGTGAAACCAACACCGCAGGCCGCAGTCGCTTCTGTTTCGAGGTTCACATTGCACACAGCCAGCTTGCCAAAGCCCCAATATCCTGTGCCAATCAGTTTACCATCGTCCCGAATCGCCATGGATTCGAAGAACGTGAAGCAAGTGGTGAATACCAGTCGAAAAGGATTCACTGCGCCGCGGGAGGTGTCAACCGATTCAGGGATTGCGAGTCTCGATACCAACTATGATTATGGGACTGCAACTGGAGGATATTCGCCAACAAGTCGTTCGCGCCCACTTAACAGACCCAGAAATTTGGAGATGGTATTCAACAGTCGCCACAAATTCGATGTTCGGGATTTGGACGACACTCTGTCGTCCGACAGTATTGAGCCATTGTCGCTTCCTAAATTGCCAAGTGTATTCTCAACGGACAACCAAACGGTGCCATTGAATGGATTGGTGCGAACGAACATCTCCTCAGACCAAGAAGGAGGGCAAGGTATGTTACGATCAAAGCGATCTGCCTGATTGATTCGAAGAAAATTAATTATAAATGTTTCTCGTCTACGAAAATAGATACTATCGACTCCCGCAAAACCAGCAGAAGCCAATCAGATGCCGAGAGTGTCGATGAAGAGAAATTGTTTAGGGATCGATCCACTACAGAAAAGTGCACAAAGGTAACTCATTCACAAATTTTCTGAAAAGCTTTTGGTTTGGTTTTTAATTTATTTTTGGCAGACGTTATTTCTGAGTTTCATTTGATGTGATCCGTTCGTTTGTTGCAGCTACTTTCTCCTCTAGAATAACATATTCATATGCGTTTACTTTTTAGAATGCTTCCATCAAAGACTACAACAATTCCAGCAAGAACTCCTCACCGGTGAGCTCAAGGTCCTCGTGGTGTAACGCCGGTGAATCCCTTGCCCTCAAAGATTGTAGCAGCTTCAGTCTGAGCAGCAGTGATGACAGTAAGGACAACCAAAACGAAAAGAATACTTCGAACATGTTTAACGAGAGCTCCCCACAAGCAGCACACAATGGAAGACCAGTCAACTTATGTGAGATCCTTCGAACTAATATTGCCATATTCTACAATACTAAAAGTCCCTTGTGTTTCAGCGTCCTTAACTCCTATCACAATTAAAACTAATGAGCCGAGCATCCAACCAAAAACAGCACAGGAGAGACCCAAAACACTGTCAAATATTGCTGAGACAAAATTCGCTGAGATGGCTGCGGCAGTTAGCGACATACTTTTAGATGACGAGACATCCCCGACTGATAGTTTAGTAAGTAGCACCGAATCGGACGAGATGGCGTTGAAGAAGGAGAGAAGCAAGAAGAAGCTGATCGAGGACATTCTGGAGAAGGATATCGATGAAATCACACCTGAAATAGACCTGATAAGCAGCCCCAAATCGCTTGGAACTCCAACACACGCGTCCAATTCGCTATCCTTATCAGACGCGGGACGCGATTTTTTAATAGATGACGAGATTGCTGACCAGCCCGCCCTCTTGTTCAGCGATAAAGCCGATTTGGTGGATGCCAGTCATATGCGCCACTCGTTGACAGACACTCCTACTCTAATGGAGTCGCACTCGAACAAATCCTCGGTACCAGCTTCAAAACCGAAAATGCCATCGCTAGCAGCTTTAGAACATAGTCTGAGAACGCCAAAATTGAAAAGACGATCGACGTTGCTATCAAAAGCAGAATCGCTGGACACGCTGTCGCCGTGTGAATCGATTGCATCCGATGATTTGATGATGGATTTCGAGACCAGCAGCTTGGATTCCATTGATCGGTAGATGATCCCTTTTGTGTTCTTTCGGGTAAACTGACGGATTTCTTCCTTGCAGGCTATCGCATTCAATCAAGAGCCAGAGTGGATCGGCTTTGAACGGATTAGATGAACTGGAGATAATATCGGAGCTGGACGCCAAAAGTGGCGACCTTATTCGCGAATGGAATAGTATTTTGCGTGTCCATCGCAGTAGCAAAGACAGTATTACGTGAGTACAAAAATAGTATTAAAAATATTAAAATTCTATTACAATATCTCCAATTAGCAAGGTCATGTTTCCTAGTTGCTAGTTCAGGCAGGAAAAAAATATCTTTTCTAAGGGGTTTTCTATAAAAACTGCTAAGTTATTGACTGTTCACCCATAAGTTTTATGCTTCTTTTTTAAAACCTTTTCGAAAGATATTTTTTAAGAAACCTTTTCATGAAAAACTCGTCAACGAAATCAAAAAATCCAGATCTAAAAGGTTTACTATGGTATTTTACCTATTCTTTAAAGAATATAGAAATATATTATAGCCCAGGAAATTCCAAGAAATGCTACAATTTTCATCAAAATGTTTCCCAAAATATTTAAATAAGCTTTTAGTGAATTGGAATACGAAAAACTATACATGAACTATTTTAAAAACGTTCAAATAGATTTTCATTTATTTCTGGAAAGTTATAAATCTTGTTGAGACAGAAAAAAGGATAGATTCATTGGAAAACCTATTAATAATGCAAAAATATACACGAAGGCATTTTGATAATAGATTAAACGAAAATTGTAATGAAAGGTCCTTGAAAACCGTTTGTATGGCATATTGTGAATAACGGCCTTTTTTGCATTAGTCTCTTTATTTTTTTTTCAAAAAAGTTGTCTAAAACAATTCCATAACTACTGACCACGCTTTCATCTTTGTACAATAAAACTGAAGATGCGTAGAATTTTTACATTGAATTTATTTCAGGAAAAATATTTTAAAGAAACTTTTTGAAATCATTAGATGCAAAAAATACAATTACTTGAATTTTCTGTCTGTACCAGCTTCACGCGAAAATTAATAAACCGATATTGATAAAACTTGGTATAGTGATAGCTTATATCCTGGATCAACATTCAAGAAACTTTTTGTCACGGGAAATGAAAAAGTCCTTACAATGCTCTAAAAATTATATCACTATATTTGAACTTTGCACGTAAAACAGAACACAATTCATAAAAGGCTCTAGTAGCGACATTTTTCGATTGGCATACGATGAAGTTTTTTAGACTTGAGTAACCGGAGATATGTAAATGGACGCATTCAAAATCATTCTCAATACCGAAGAAATGAAAGAACGATTCTGAGCAAGCTATGCACAAACTAAAATGCTCGTAAATGAAATTGCGGACAACACTAGTAAAATAAAATTTTGATGTAGGATATTTTTTATGAGTATAATTTTGGAAAATTTCAAAACGTACTGACCGTCGCAAATTCGCCAAGATTCATTGGATTCATCTTAAAGTTTACACAATTATGGGCTAAAGTTGAGTTTCTATTTCAAAAAGGAGCTTTTCCGAGCATTGGTTATCGTGTGCATTAGTTTTTTGTGTTAACCTTGCAAAAAGTGATGCAGCATTTACCTACATGCGGAATCCGACCTTCAGACTTGATTTTTTGAATTATAAGTATTTTTAGCATCTCAACACTCGTTTTTCGAATGCAAAGTTTTTTATTACACTAACAAATCCTACCAAACGTTGAAATGTTGCTTTTACTGTTGCTATGTTGAAACATATGTTTTCAACGTTAGCAGATGGAAATATTCAAAACATACTGACCAGATTAAGCCCTTTGGCATGCCAGATTTCTACTCTCCACTATTTTTTATTTAGCGTTAATAGTTTATAACATACTTCAATCTTATCAACAAAAATTTCAAACAAAAAAAATATTTTTAAGCTTGAATATCATCGAATGTAGACAATCAATTATTCTCTGCTAGAATTCAATAGTTATAAAGAGTCCTTGAATGTTGAAAGGGAAAATCCATCACATGTTTCGTAGTCAATTTTACACAGTATAAGAAAAAAATTCGCTGAAGTCTCACCACTAAAGATTTCAAAACATGCTCGATAGTCGCCTAGATTGGATAATCGATTGAACTCAGCAACAATTATACATATATTCCTTTTCGTTTTGTTTTTAAATTCAGAAGTTAACTGTCTCATTGAATCCTTAGACCTCAAAACAAAAATTGATGAAAAATAACTTTTCAGTCATCCGACGAAATCTTCTTTAAATGTTTGTCCTTTTTTGATTAAATATTGACTTATGAGGTCCTGAACACTCTTATTGTATGTGGGGCACCATGGTTGTTTCAATTTTTGGACAACACCGTTTTCAGCTTACCAACAGCATATAAATTTTTCGTTTTCTGTGCCTTTTTCATGAGAATTTTCGAACTTGATTTGCATAGTTACTTTTTAGCTACAGAAAAAAAATGGCGCTAGACAATCAATCATAACCAACACTTACCGTTATGAGCATAATCACAAATTAGTGCCCCAGGGATCAGGGATCACAATCGATTTAACTCTCGAATAGTAGACACGACTTTTTTTCTGCTTTAGTTTAGTCAAGTATTTTCCAAGGATCTACTATTGGCCCCCTATTTTTTATGCTTATTAATGATTTACTATTTTTGCATCCATTTGTATTTCATTTGGATTCATGATAACTAATTTTGTGAGAAGACATTAACAGTTTCAATACGAAATTTGTCAGAATTAGTTTGTTTATAAATAATATATCAATTCAGATTCTGTTTCATGAGGCCTATTCTCATGGCTAGGCACTTATATTCCCTCCTGAATCCTGCGCTGATGATACATACAATTAACTCATACGATTTCATTTACGGAATAAAATCAATTTACAACTGTAAGCCAAAAATCATAGCAATGATACTTATTTGCCGATGAAAGTGAAATTCTGCTCAATGAACAAACAATGTGTAAAATTTTCCTACAAGAAATCAGATACTTACAAGTAACACTGTGTTAATTTCCTACATTTCCACATAAAACGATCTTCTCAGATGTTATCTTGCAGAAAATCGTGAGATCGATTTTACTTTACAATGAAAATTGTAGTATTCTATCTTGAACATGCACGTTCCGTCCATTGTATCGATCGTTTGTTTTCCTGAGAAAATTTCTTTTCGTTTTTTTCTGAATGCTACATTTAATCATTAAATTTTTGCTTGTTTTCGTAGTAACAAATGGCTACAACATTTTGATTGCTGACGTGAAATTTTAAGCGCTTCATTTTCTTAGATTGTTTTGAGTCTTAAGTCTGTACTTCAATCGCCAAACTCACGAAGAAAGTAAAAGAACATAGCGCCTACTTGACTTGTCTTAGTCACCTTAGTTTAATTAGTAGATGTCTAAATTCAACGATTTCGTACTTTGAACGAGTGAAAGCTATTAAGATGATAACAAAATTTTATTTGAGTTTAAACGACTCTTAAGCCTTTATTCATACAGTACTGGCATAGTAGTAGTTGTTTTTAGGTAGTCCACATTTTAGCTGAGCCTTTTTCAGCCTCACTGTTATTGTGAAATATATTTTAATTTTGGAAGCTTCTTATTTTTCGAGTCTTCAAAGAGATATTTAAAAGTATAGTTTGCCTATATTGGTATGAAAATAATGAACATCAAAATATCTAACCAGATGGTCTTTGTTACTCCCTGAGGTGTTTTCCATTCCTACAAATATTAAAGCTATTATATATTATATACGTTATTCTACCTTCGTGCTTTGAAATTAAACCACAATCTCATTTATTTAATTTGTTTTTGAATTTTGAGATCACATTTATTAAATTTTCTTTTGGATTCTTTGGGTTGGGCTTCGGAAATCACTTTCAAATTTCCAAACGTTCATGCATTGCTCTTGTCGTCTGATTTTTCTGATTAAATGCTGCTATAATGAGAGATTGTTATCAGTACTACGTATCACACTAAGGGTGCCTACCATAATTTGGCAACAAGTACCTTTAAATACCTGAATTGTAACGAACTTTTTGAAACTAAATGCAAATATCGAATATAGTCATGAATGTTTCAAGGCAAACTGATGCATCAAACACATAGATAGTTGTTGTCAAATCAATGTGTGGACTCTATAGTTGCTTTAAAAAAGAGTTCATAGTCCCAGTTGACTCCAACCCTCTTATATACACATAAAACTGTTGTATACGCCATTCACGAAAAAATCAATCATTGATGAGATGCAGAAATATTTCATGGTAAACTTGATGATTGTTTTCAAATTAGTATCCGATATAAAGTTGCTTTAAAAAATTGGATATCTCTCCTCAGAGGCCTGCAATTTCTTTGCTGCCACGAATGTAAGGTACAATGTTTTATTGTGAACGAATATTAATTAATTAATAAAATTTTTCATGGCAATCTTGTGCATGGAAAACATGATTGATTATTTTTGAAAAAATATTTATTTTTGCTTAAAAACATACATTTATTCGCCGTAGTTGTCTGCAATTTTGCTAAGCACCCCGGGTTAAATACGTAAGGTTCATAACAATCTCTCAATTCAGCAGAATTTAATCATAATAAACAGATGGCTGCTGAATTTTGCAATGAGATCTCGAACTATAATAAATAATACAAAATACTGATTTGTAACTATTCGTTTTCAGGGATTTCATAAAAGCACATTATCGTGTGTTTTTAAAAATATTTCGAGCAAAAAACTTTAAATCGTTAAACAAACGTCTGAATTTTTATATGAAATTTTTCCTCCTCAATACATCAAAACATTTTTACTGGGCTGAAAGGTAACATCATTTGAAATGGCTAAGTAAAATTTTAATAAAAAATCCCTTAAAATGCAATGAAATGACTGAAAGTTCGAACCTTACAATTTTCAAAAAAAAAAATGAGACAACTTTTTACATCATTTCTAAATTTTGTGTTTTTGTTTCTTCCATTGTTTCTCAGTAAGTGGATTAGAAGCTAAAGTAAAAATGAGAGATTGTTTTAATTTTTTAAATCAAATAAATGATGGTTTCTGTAGTTTAATTTTCTTGGATATGCCTATGACTCAAAAATCGTTTCACTTGAAAATTGCTACTACATTTTTCAAAAATGTTTATCCCATGCTCAGCTTTCTTATAAAACGAAAGTTTTCCACATTCCTGAATGTTCTGTTTTCAATTTTCATTTATTAACAAGCAAAGTAAATATGTGATTAAAATCATGCTTGCGTTCAATGCATCGAGTACCAGGTTCGAGGCTGCTTGAAGACCCATAGTTTTTACAAATAATGTTTGGCGCTGGGCTTTCAGTTCACTCAGCTGTAAAAGGAATCCTAGGCAAATCAGAATAATAATCACGGACAATCGTGTTGCTCATCAACTCTCCTAAGATAACTTTCATATTCCAAAAGTTCCAGGTGCTGAACCAAATCGGGCTATTGCACCATTGGCTTTCATGTGATAAAACTTCAGTTTATATTGTCGATGCTCACTTAGAAAGTTCACAAAAATATTCAACACAGTTATGAGCCCTTATAGTCGTGGCTGAATTTAAAGACTTTTTGAAGTTTTTTTTTGCTTGAAAGCAAAAATATTAGCACTCTATATATGGCCCGTATCATAAAAGAAATATTTTTTTCGTGATTAAATTGGTTTCTCGAGCAATTAATTTGGATAAAACAACCAGAAGCTCATTTGATGGAGGAAAAAAAATATACTTACTTGAATCAGTTAGCGCTAAAATATACGGGAATACTTTACGCTTGATTTTTTTGGTGAAAAAATTACTATTTTTCCACAAAACAATTACTCAACTGGAATGTTCGCAGTCAACCATTGCAGCTCCATTAGCAAAGCATGTCATAATATCTACATAGCTCCACCTCTCCCTGCACTAGCATTTGAGCATCGTGCAAATTTTTGCACAGGTGAAGCTCACCATCTTCCAGCAGTCTGTCTAAGATACTTAGATACAATATTGCTGCAGATATTCCATTGTTTCCCAACCAAGCCACCATCAACAAAGTCATGTTGGTGAAATATCAAAAGTTAAGCAGGTCACGCATCAGCTCCCAGGGCCTCAACAGTTTTATGCAGACCAACTTTAAATGGCGCCGTTACTGGCCCAGAAGAACTCTTCCCACTCAACCGGTAGTGTTATCGTTTCAAATGACACGAACAGTTGGGAAGATTTGCAGAAAGTATAGGGCAGAGATACTAGTATCTTTATGACGGTGGATACATATAATTAAATAGAGGTGAACAGACTGGACCGGTTGGATGTAATGACGACATTCGCCAATCTGAACGAATACGATTAACATGAAATCCTAGGCAAAAAGCCTTTCGAAATGCATATTAAATGGCTATAAAATGAGATATCGAACAGATTTAATTTTTAAATATATTATTCATATTATTGAGAACAATATGAAAAGAAAATTAAATACAAATCGAATTTAAAAAATGAATTTTTCTATACAATAGTTCCATTTGATTTGTCCTATTTGTAGCTAAACAAAAATGTCTTGGGTTTCAGCTTTTGTTCTGAATGAATTGAATTTTGATTCCATTTGATTAATTTTGTCTGGTTTTCAAAATGGAAATTCTATTGTATAAAACATAGTTTCGAAAAGAAACTTAATTACAAAATTAATAAAACTTATTGAAATCCAGGTTCGATAGAAACATTACAGTTCTTAGCATTTATTTGCATAAAATAGCAGCGAAACAGTCATAAAGCTTCGAAAGTTCTTCGTTAATTGTTTTGAACAATCCCTGAGTTATTTCAGTCTCGGGAATATTTCTTTATTTTCAAAAATATATATATACTAGCAGAAAACTAGTTCCACTATTGTTACAATATCTTGAACTAGTAAAAATGGTTTTTTTACTCCGTTTCATTTCATTTCCCTTTAACAGAAGGCTGTGAAAATTTTCTAGAATAGGCTAATAGGCATTCCTAGCTGGCTTTTAAAGACATTGCTTGACCTGAATTCAATTTTCTATGAATTGAACTGAGAGTTCTTGCGAAATGGTACCTACTTGCATTTGCTTGATTAAGAATAAAATTAATCTAAGTACTCTAGTCTATTTTTTGCACAATGAGGATTCTTTTCACAGGTAAGAAAATTGTAACTTTTTTGAAGTAGAACATTTGATTCGCCTGAAATACATACCGCAAATATCGTCTTGACAATCTGTTACGATTCCAGCATCCACGAGCGACGTAATGCATTCGACATTCCAATCTCATAACGTGATACTTAGATTAGTGCTAGATTTCAGATACATCTTTCATCGGGTGCTTTGTGCAGATTGCGTAAACCGGTTCGCGACCAAAGATATCATTATGATTAACTACAAACGGAGTTCAGGTTCTATTCTTGTGTTGCCTATCAATAATACCATTCAATTCTGCATTCTCCAATATCCGCTGGATTTCAAGAAATACCACGGTATGTAGCTAGACGACTTGATGAACTTGTTGGTCACTGCAAAAGTTCAAATTAGTACACTAAAGAGCTAAGATATAAAATCACTTGAATGATGCCTTGAATAACCTTTAAACGAAATTAAATATAAAATTTATTAGTAATCTATTAAAAAATACCTGTATTTTTATTTAAGCGTTGATTTGAAGGGAACTTTCATTTTTCTCCGAAGCTGCAATATTTTTTATCTGTTTTTTTTTCAATGATTACTTTTTAGGCAGAACTCTAAATCAACACTTTTCCGTTGAAGCTTTGTGCATTTTATGCGGTAATCAAAGAATACTTTAACCGGCTGATGAAGTGTGCAATACTATCGTAGCATATTTTTTTAGCCCCAGGAATAGAGAAAAAAGTATGAAAATTACAAGAAGGATAACTCAGTTTCCTTTGGCTCATTACAAATATGTCAAACCATGGTCTATCGTTGTAAATTTTTGAGTAGTTTCCTAAACCAATGGTGACTTTTTTTCGCCAAAAGAGCTTTTCAATTTAATTTTAAAATACAGATATATCAATAAATTAAATTGGTTAGAAAGGCAAAAGTCTTCAAATATTTTATAAAGCTCACATCACTGCGAAAACTTGAAAATTTTGTCGTAAAATCCTGTCTCAATCTTTTATAAAAGATACACAATTTTGCCGATTTTTCTTGACATCATGCTTCGTGAAAGATTTTTTTCTAGAGTCTTGCAATACTCACAATTTGATTTAATTTAATTTCTTATATTTGAGATCCTTTGTCGTTAAAAAACTAAATAATAATATAAAAAAATACAATTTAGTTGAAAACTGACCATCTTGAGAATGGAAAGTTTATTTTCTCAGCAAAGGTAAACGTTAAGCTTGTTCTAGAATGTCTGAACTCTATACTCACTTCATTTTTTCTTAAAATATGACTTGTTTCCTTAGAAAATCTGCGTGGAATGTAACCAGACCTTGAATGATTGCTAAAAAGTAGTCAGTTCAATGTGAAAATAAAAATGAAACATCTAGCTCTGTTTTGCCGACAAATTCAGAGAATATTATTCTTTCAAAGTGTAGTAATTTGATGAAACGTTAACAGCATTAAAGCAAGAATTTTGATAAAAACTTCTACACATTTCGTTGCAATCTGAATCACTTTAAAACATGATTCTTAATCGGAAAACCCCAAATTTTTAGAACTCCTTTAAGTAGTTAAAGTTTATCTTCTCAGAAAAGGTAACCGTCAACCTTGTTATAGAAGATTAGAACTTCATATGTGCGTGTATTCCTATATCCCTTTTTTTTCATATTTAAAATAAACTGCTTTCTTAAAAAAATTGCGTGGAATCGAACCAGACTTTGAATGATTGCAGAAAAACATTCCATCAGTTTTACGTGAAAATAATAAATAAAATAAAATGAGTTTGATTTTCGCGGAAAATCAAAAGAATATTATTCTTTTAGCGTGAAATAATTTTAAAGAACATTAACGTCAATAAAGTAAGAATTTTGATGAAAACTTCTACTTATTTCGTTGAAATCTGATCGACTTTAAAATATGGTTCTTAATCGGAAAGTCGAAAAGTGTTAGAACTGTTGAAACATTTCTTAGGTTAACAATTGCTTCAAATTTATTGCACACATATTAATGAAACACATCAAGTGAAAACCAGTTACCCGATTCCTTGAGTTAAAAAGAGAATGGCCAAAAGGATTTTTTTAATTTAGTATCTAAAATATTGAAATATATATTTCCACGAATTGTGATGAATCTCCTGTTGATTTTTGTCTCTCCAACTTCGACTTATAAATCGCCTTACCAAGATTGTTCTATAAAAAATCAATCCAAACTTAATTTTACCATCCGAATCTATCTTTCGTTCGGCTAGTGTATCTACCCTTCATGTTGTTTGGCCTTTCATCTTTCCTGGCAGTTACCGACGCTGTTACCTGAGGAAAAGTTAGTTGATTTGTTTGGTTCAAGTTCAGTTCACCTGACGACGGTAACGTGCAAGCACATAGATACGAGCTTCACCTCATCACACGCGCTACCGACATCTATTTTTTATATATATTCCTGAAATCCTGACTTAACAATCACAACTGTTTGCTTTCTTTTTCGTGAATGAGGAAAATTGTGTTTCGTCTGTGAGTTTTTAATCAAGTATCCGGAAAAATTGAAAAAGAACCACTAAATTCAAAAAAAGAATCGTTCGTGATATTCCATCCGTGGTCGACGAAGAGCGGTTGGTTCTTGTGCACTTGTTTAAGTGGTGTTAACCACCGCAAAAGAACGGCCACTAGAAGAAGTGCTTGTGAAACCATTTTTGTGAGGTTTCTGAGTGAGTGGTGTTTGCGAGTTGTATCCATGGAATAAGAGTGGGTTGGTTAGTCATCATCGACTACAGTGCAAAGGTCCCAAAAATTCAGTCAAACGTGAATTTAATTAATCGAGGAAGTATCGCAATATGAGATGATGGGAAATGCGATTCTTAGATTGTGTGGTGTATGAAAGGAAAGTGTATGCCAGGCCTGTTTGAAGTGAACGACAGTGAAGTGAAGTGGAAATCAGACAATGAAAGAAAACGAAGGCATTGTTATGGATACGTCACTGAACTGGTAAATCGGCTTGTACCGACAATAAGCGTTTATCTAAGATAACTATGAATACCGGTGCTGTTTTAGTTTAAAAAATATTCGATGACTTCAACGTATTTTAATTGAATTGATTGAGCCTTAAGCAAAATTTTCAATGGAAATAATTATGTTATAAAACTCACACCACTTTGAATCTATGAACATTTAAACATAAATAGATTTTAAAAGATAAATACCACGTAGATATGAGTGCAGGAAAAAACTCCCAAAATATGAAATAAAATTTGTTACGGAAGGCTTTAAATAGAGAAATAGGGTCCAATTAACACATAGATGGACAAATGATCAGAAATGAATTTCAGAAGAGGACTTTACAAATTTTTGGAAAGGATTATAAAGATTATGAGCAGCATATTATGTTTATCTATACAAATGTATCACGGAATATGTTGTCATGCATAAATTAAAAAAAATCATTATTTTTGTCTTAGGTGCCCTATTGGCAATAAAACTCACAGTTAAATTTTATTTAGATTCTAGTTTTCAAAGTCACGCATCAAGCTCTCTGAATCTTGGAATTCAGTAGGTATGTAAAATTTATGATTTGAAAAAGAAACAAGGCAAGCGAGGCGAAATTCTAGCCGTAAAAGCTTCTTGTATAGAAAATTATTACTTAAGTCGTATCAACTTAGACTTTTGGCTCTCAACTAAAATAGGTTGCGATTGAGCTACTTAAGATATAGGTATGTATCACTGTGACTTTAATGATAAGTTGATTTCAGCTGCAAATCAACATATCTCATAACGACTTCTTTAAACAGTTTTTAACCTAAGAAGCAAATATTCGTTCTAACTCTTCATAAAAAGAACGAACAATTTTGAAGCATTTCTAATTTTCTGTAAATGAACTTCAATTTTTATCTAATTTTTGAATCGAGTAATAACTCAGCCTGTTAGTTTCGAAGTATTTTCTGGTGTTCAATGAATAAGCTCTAATTTTAAACCTATTTGAACGAAAAACAAACAAAAGTAAACAACCTAATTTACAAGCAACGAGAGAGTCCCTTTGAATTGAATGATTGAATTGATTTATTTTCTTCTATTGGAAAATTACAATTGAATATCTTAAAGTCTTGGCATCGATAATTCATCGTAGTCAAACAGTTCATATGAAAATCTCGTACTCGCAACTTTAAACGCGTTTTTAACAAAATATCGTTTATCATTATGATGGAAAATTTCTAAGAAAAAAAGTTTTGAAGCTACCCGATTCAAATTTAGTCACATTTGTTACACTAAAGTTCGCGCGAGCATTCCTCAAGTTCTCATCCAGAGGGATGTTCCCGCGAACCTTACGAGTGTTCGCGTAAACCTGAGAGATGTTTGCGCGAACATCCCTCTGGATCACACGCATTTCATTCAGGTTCGCGCGAACATCCCACAGGTTCGCGCGCACAACCGTCATGTTCGCGCGAACATCACTCAGGTTCAGATGCTAGTATTTAAGAATTTTTCAAGAAGAAAGATTTCTATGCTATGATTAATGCCACCTGTGTGATGTTAGCCCTAAAAATATATCATTTTTAAATGAACAATATCCTTCAATAAGAGAATTTTTTTTTTCAAACTGACGCAAATACATTTTCAATGCTAAAAGCCAATGATAAGTACGAAATTTCCAACCACTCTTCACGAATTTTCAGTGCAACAACTATGTGTTTAAGAAGCTAAAAAATTAAGTTTTATTTACTCAAAAATCTATGTTTAAATCATCAGATTATAATTTTTTGTTTCGAAAATCTTACCTGTTTCCTAAGCTAGTATTGTTCTCTTTGAGATCTGATCTCCGTATGACCAATCTTTACCAGATTGAACACGGAAAAAATAAAAATGCGAAATGGTTTTTGAAAAATACCTCATTTTCTACTCTAAGCCGTCATCTAAAGGTACAGTGACTGAAATTCTTGTGCTTGAAACTCAATTTCGTGTTTCATTTTCTTAAACTTGAAACTTGATTTCATGTTGCATTTTCTTCAAAATTTTGGTTTCCTAAAATATTCTGCTGGAAGCAGGTAGGCAAAGCCCCACTGCTTTTTTCATCTCTCCTTCCAGACCAATTAAACGTTAACGAATATCGGGGGTCAATTTTTAATTTTCTTTGAAATTATTTGAAGATTGACTAAGAGAGCCAATTTCCTCCCTTCGTAATCAATTAGCTCTGAATTACTAGCCTTCCTCGAATCGATGACGCAAGTTTTGATTTGATTTAGATTTTTTCTGAAACGTTAATGTCAATGTAAAAACTCAAGATAAAACAGATTTTTACTTATTATTTCTTAAACTACTAAAAATACTTACAAAATAAAGAATAAACTTAAAGAAACAATTTTATATATGAGTGAACTGATGAAAACTTATTTTTACGATCATCAACTTTACATTTGATTGTCTGATAAAAACTTATTTTTACGGGCATAGTCGAATCAACGCAAGCTATGAAGATCGGCAAAATAAGATTAGTTGTCTAGGATTAAGCTCTGGATCAATGACCATCTTTGGTGGAAAGTTGATATGTCAATAATGAAACATCAAGGCTAGATGGTCATATTTTCAACAGCTAAGAATGTATTTCTCCCATAGTAACAATTGATGTGAAAACCACTGCAATTCATTCACATGAATTTTTGAAAGAAATCAAACATCTTAAATGTCTTTATTTTTTACCGAAGATAGTTCAATCCATTTTTGGTGGATGTGCACTGTTGCAACGCTTTTATGATCTTCCAACGATCTTATTCGAAGTTTTCATTGCAGCAATTAGCTTAATTAAGTAACGTGGTTTTCAATTTTGTTTTAACGTTATGTTAGTAGTTCCAACGCGGCGGAAAACGACAACAATCAACCACATTTCATATATCATATAACCTGTGCCTTGAATTACCTGAACACATTGCAGATATCGTGTTTCATTGGATTTTCGTGGTCAGTTACAGCGCCATGCAACAATGTAACCAAGCTGCGGAACATTTAGGCCGCCTCGAGGTTTTTTTCCTTCTCACAACCACCACTTACACCAACGATTGGATCACGAATCCATTCATCAGCGCTGGTGAATGCAAGCTGTGATAAGTGCCCCGGATGACTCACCATGCTTTTTCTTTCATCATCAAGAAATTACGTTTTCCGCCAAGACGTCGGTACTTGTATCTTTTCAATTTTCCTCTCCAGTTTTCCGCATTACATCCGCCATGAATTCGACCGCCAGCATCGTACGTAATCGTGATTAATGTAATGTTCACCACAAGCCACATTTTTTAGTATGGCATTTCTTTCCTGCGACACGTGAGCCCCGTTTGGTTGGCTTGAATTAAAAGAAACATTTAAACATTAATATTTTAATATCGAAAATTTATCCATGGTGGAGGTTTATCTAGAAGACACAAGTGAAAACGCCATGGCCATTAATTGTTACAGAAATTGTGGCTCCTTTCGATTTATGCAGGCCATCAAATTCAGCGATGAGATCTAAAATAAAATAGTAATAATCCAAAAAGTGAAACGTGAAAAGTAATTTGTACTACGTTTACCAGAGATTTCTTTGGAACGATCAATTCGAGTGAATTTCAAGTGATGTATGCTTGTAAAAAACGCATCATCGAAAATTGCTTGAAAACCTTGTAGCTACTCACTCAAACGTTAATTACTCCATCAACAAAATGCAGACCAAGTTGATGTTCACTTACCTGACTGTTTGCTATTACAGTTTTTATTTTCGCAAATATATTACGGACCATTAACTCTTGAGTTCAATTAAGTATTTAGTAAAGCACTGATAATTTAAATTTAATGATGAATTTGTCATTGATCCATAAACCTTATTCGAAAACAAACAGCAATCTTTTTGAACAATGAAATCAACATATCAGCCATTTTTTAGATAATACTGTGAAATCGTGAAATTCTAGACGAAATTTTGAATATCAGCCAGAGTAAGTGTTGATTTCAGAATCCTACCAAGAAATATGTACATTTGGTTAATAGGTTTCAAAGATAGACAAATCCATTTTTTTCTGGTTTTCTTGAGTTTAAATTTCTTGAAAATTTATGCAAAAATTTTTTTGTAGATCTGAGTAAAATAAAAAAAGGACTTTCGCATATGCGGGTCAGAGTGGTTTTCTACATTAGCTACAATTCTAAACATGTTTTCCATAAGAGTGAGTTTTTCCAAATCAGTGGCCATAATTACAAGAAAATTACTAAATCGATTCACTTTAAACTTTGTCAGCTTTTTTTCTTATATAGCTTTCCATCAATCTGCGTGTGCAGATAATTAGAAGAAAAGATTAAAAGCTTGAAGTTTTTCAGTAAATACTTTCAGATTTTAACATTCATTTTTCCCATCAAAAATCGTGTTATTAAAATAAAGTTTAAATATTCTCTTTTAGCAGCCGTTATTTTAAAATAACTAGCATATTATCAATTCCGCTATCCAGTCTATATACAGAATATACCTTTTTAACCAACAGTCGCTTCTTATAATTTTTCTGAACTCGAATTTGGGTTACAGCTGCAACGAAATATTTTACCATGCGAACCCATAAAAATCGTTCTTATGCACGCATAATATCTATTTCTTTGGAGCTCATTAATTAAATATCAAATATATCATTGATGATTGATTCAAGGCTAGATGGCACATATGTATACAAAAATGCTAAAAATCGCGTGTCTAAGAAAAATGTACATATCACGTGAGCCCTAAATTTGTCTGCTGTTATATACTAGGAACGTTGCTTATGAAAATGTTAAACATTTTCTCAACCACTCATAGTGAGGAATGATGTCGAGGAGCTGAAGCTTCTATCGATTTAATAAATTTGTAACCTCGACGAATGAAAGAATGCTCCTTCAATCCGTCCTTGCCTGCCTGGCGAAAATTGAAATTTATTTGGCAGGGAAAGAACCAAGAAATATGGAATTAATTAATTGGCGCTCGCAAAATAAATAGGTCAATTGATCCATTCGAGAATTGGAACTTCATAAGTTTCCTGAGACCTTGTGCCAGTAGATATCTAGGGGATGAATACATTCATTTCAGTTGATGGAATCATGACTCCTAAGACTGAATGCGCAGCCGCCCAGCACTGTTTTAGAGTTTATTGCCAAGTTTAGGAAAAATTGTTGCGGCTGCCCAATTTTAATTTTGTGAATTGCATTTGGTAGGTAAAGTGCTCTTTTATTTGTGATAAATTCAAATTTCAAACTTATATAAGCTAAAGTTTCTGACCTGAAAGCTTTCAAAAAATTTGAATTTAAAAAAAATAGATTGCCAAACTATTATGTCAAATCTACTGATTCGATTTTAATGAAAATTTTTGTGCTATTTTATTATGTTATAAAAATTTTCTAGGCGAACTATGAACTAATTGCATTCTTAGTGGAAAAAAATTAAATAAAAAAGGCTTTTTGCCCTTTTTTATAAATGTGTTGCTATTTTGCGGCAAATGTTTTCAAAAATTTAATTGATCTTATCTTATAAAAAAAATTTAATACGCAACTTGAAATCCCACTTCACTTCGCACTAAAATTAACCGTTTAAAATTTAGGAGTGTGAAAAGTAGGAAAAAAACGATATTTTTTATAAAAAATTAAACATTTCGATTTTTGGAATGTTTTCGACTTTTTTGAGAGGGAGGATAAGTCAAATATTGTTATACGAGTTATTTCACGACTTTTCCTTCAAAAATCAGTGTGCCCCCGTCAACAGCCAACAGAAAACTGATCCGCCCGGGGCTATTAGTCATTTGTTCAGTCAACATAATTTTCAAAATAAATTATCAAAATTAAATTATTAATTTGTAAAAATTTGGACAACTTGGGAAGGTCAACAATAGAACGAAACATTTCCACTCAGGGTACCTTTATTTTCCTGGACGAAAAGGAAGAGAGATGATTGTGAACAACGCCTCAATATCAATCAATATTATATCAAATAATTCTAAAGACTAGAAAACAAAACTTCTGCTCAAGGGAAGGATATTTTTCAATTTTCCAAAAATAGTTCCGAGGGAAATTGTTGCGATTTGATATGAGTCTCCTAAATTTGTCTTTCAAATCCGTTAGTTATAAAAAAATTGATAATTCATTATGTTGTACACATTTTGGGCTTATTCTTCAGCCACTGAAAATCCATTTTCAGGTTTAAGAATGCGATGCATTTGTTTGTTTAACTGCTTGGTTCGAATATTTTAAATCATTGAAAGAATGGAGCGTAAAAATGAGAATATATTAAGAAATTTAATGCCGAAAGGTGAAACGTGAGAATATATTGATTTTTTACTGTTACCAAAATTATATTTGATTCAAAAATCATTTTGGATTGGAGTGATCGTCACCAATTATTCTCGAACTAGTGGCTTCAAACAAGAACCTAACATAGAGTTCCAAAATGTAAAGTCTTATGCGATTCAAATTCATGCAAATCCGGCTTATCAACCACAAGTTAAATAGGTGCCACCCAACGAAAGAAGCTAGTTAAATACAATCCTAGCGACCGCAGGAGTCTGACTATGTAATCCTCAAATATTATTCGAACAAAATCTCAAAAAATTACCGCTTGGAATGATGAACCTTGCATCCTTAACTAAAAGAACGATTTTTAGATTGATTAACTGATTGATCTAAGTTAAAACCAGTTAATAAAATAAAGGAGTTAGACGGACAAACTTCACTATTTGCAAATCATTATATCTTTTTACTATCATTAGCTTCGCGAAAATGGCTCTGAACTCGTAAAGACATTAATCATAACTGCTCGGGGTATGTCGCCAAATCCTCCTAAACCCGAAAAAAAAAGAATAATGTTACTCTGATGCGAGTACCAAGAATATTTAAAGGATGACTGCCTAGCAATAATTTAAGCGATAGCGTCTTACTACGTTCCAAGCCATGCTGTGACGAAACCGGAGAATTGTCTGTTTATATCTGAAAATTGGGTCAAAAGAAAGATAAGATACCACTGGACATCACTGCCACCTCTTACGCAATACAAGCATTGAATCCTTCAACAAATCGACGTTAAAATAAATCATATAATAATAGATAACTTTGTTGCCAGAACAAAGTGGAGGCATCAAAATATATTATTATATTTATTATTCTTATTATATACATGTGAAAAGGATGTAGCACTTTATAGATGCCACATCTTTGTAAATACTACACATCTTCAAACGAAGTCAGAAAATTAGCTTGGCGATAAATTTTGAGATTGTCCAAGGTGTTCAATCTGTAACAGCGAAACAAGAAGCAAAAACAAAATTGTCTACTTAAATTGCAGTTACCTCAAGACCATACCAAACCATGTAGAGAATAACAACCAAGTGTATTTTTATACTACATTAGTTATTCAAATGTTTCAAAAATATTCTGTAGTTTTCAACAAATCTCAAATTCTGCAAAAATGATTTTCTGAGATATATAGTTAAGGAGAAGAACCAAAATTTTTTTTGTTTTAAATAATCGTTTCATACGTTGCACATACTTTTCTTGCAAATCCCGCCATGTTATCCACGGAAGTTTTAGCGTTTTTAGATTAAAATAATTAACATGCTTAAATTTAGTATTTTTGATGATTTAATAAATGAATTCTTGCAAAAATGCATTTCTCAAAGCGTCATTATTTGACTGGTAATGGATACAAAAAAAAACCAGCAACGTTTTTGTAAATAGGTACCTTTCTGAAATAGTTCTTTTAGGCCATTGAAATTTGGCACCCTATGCGGAAATTTGCTTTAAATGTGGGCAATGTGCTACTATTCAAGTATATCACCTATAAGATTTCTCTATTAGATTGTTATCAGATATATGTTTGCTATTTTAGTCTAACAAGGCTCGCGTGCTGAAAATCACAGCTCCCTATGTATGTACATACATATATAAAACTAGCCAATACTATGCAAAATCCCATCCGCAGCGGCTTTGCTACCTAAAATTTATTGGATGCAGTTCTTCCGGCAAGTGATGATCCTTGCACTTGCATAAACATATACCTACCCAAAATCAACTGACTGCATGGGCAAAAGAAAAGGATATATGCCAGTAGCACAGAACAAGCACGCTATGCGGTTGCGCGAATTATGTCATCCTTTTATTATGGCGACAATCCTATACGTCGTTCGTATGACTGATTTTTACTTTTACATCCTTTAAATTTCCAGTTTTCCTTAAAATAGTGCCTAACACATTCAGTATATTAGGAGTGTAAATTGCTATTTTTTTAAGCGTATTGTAGGGAAACTTAGCGTGTATCCTATTCGTGACCAACATCTTGAAAAGCAAATATATTTTCGTGACTCACACTATTGATTTGTTATAAAAAGCTAGTATGGAAAATTTAAAGTCCTGGAGTGTTTTTTAGCACCGTTCCCAGATACATATGAGTTGATTTCAACTAGTATGTCATCTCCAGTTCAATCCCGACGTGTGCGAACTGATTTGAAAACATCCGAGAATGTCTTCCTTAGTACAAGTCCTAGAAGTGCCCAATCTACAGGCAGTCGACCAAAACGAACTTTATCTCCTAGCAAAAAGGATTCATCTCCACCACAGTTAGTTTACTAGATTGACCCTTGAATTATTTGAATCATCTAACATTATCCTTTTTGTTGTGTTTCAGTTCTCAACTACCCGCCCGCGCGACACGTCTACTCAACAGGTCCCGCTTGCAGCAAAGTCAACTCAGCAATGCCGGGTCGGACAGTCCCAGATCCATAGACAGTCTTTCTCACAAACCAATCCGTTCGTCCTTAACTGGGAAAGATGTGACCAGCTCTTCGGATGATCTCCTGTTTATAGATAAATCTTTTAGAAATACAATGATTCAAGATGTTCAGTACTTCAAGAAGCAGCTGACACGTCTCCGAAGGATTTTACAAGATGTAAGTATACTCTCCAGTTGATTCCGATTCTTGTTAATCAGGCATTTAAAAGGATACTCTTGACAATGTACGTGAACGCTTTGTATTTGTTCTTCAAGTTTAGCAATTAATGTGTTTTTTCCATGACTTGTTTTATTTATTTTTGAATTTTTAAGATGCTGAAATAATTTGCTTAGATTTTGTGCTTGGATTTATTAAAATTATTGCAAGAAATTCAACATTTTTTCAAACAAAAATTAACATCAACAGTACTAGGATTAAACATTAACGAACAAAATTATTTCAAAAGTACTTAAAAATCCAATTGATTTTCAGACATTTTTTTTAAATATTTTCATATTTTATATCCTATTCTTTGATTTCTTTTTTTCTATGTCAATGTATTTGGCATGTATATGTCTCTGTGTGTTTCTCACATTTACTACCAACTACTTTTGTATCGTCGTTTCGATCACGTGATTATTAAACTTTTGACGACAGGACGAAGAAAATTTGATGAGGGTAGGTTATTTATTTTGTTGTCATATCTAATATTGTTATGTATTTGGTTTGCTCGTAATTTATATTTTATTTTGATGTCGTTATATTATAATTTTTGTGTACATAACAGTTTTTAGAAGGTTTTCATTTGTTTTAATTAAATATTGACACTAACAACAGTAATAATTATATAAGATCTAAAAACAATCCTTTTTATAATCATAAGTAGTGTAAAGTATATGCTTGCGACCAGCAGCAAATGTACTAAATATGTAATTAGAAAAGTACCTATTTAGTTTGGCTCATTCTATCTATTTTCCGTTATTAATGAACAATGGTGGGATAATGTTTGCATAAAGTACGAAATTGGGGTGCAACCTAGTTATAATGGGATTTTTAGGTTCTGCAAGTAAGTCTCAAAGGGAATCCTATATGCGATGGAACAAGGTGAATTAGTTATCATTTTTGAATGATATCCTTAAACTGATTCATCTTGAGCATACAATTGCATACTATTTTATTTCACAAGCCAGAATTTGAAGTTTTTTTTTCTGTTGCTTCATAATCACAAACAACTAAATATTGGGTCTACAACTTAAAAACCGGTCATTTTTATTGAAACGAAATGCGTTATTCATATAAATTATAGAAAGAACATGTCATTCAAAATATTGTCCATTGGAAGCTACGACTGTTTCCCACAAATCTGGCAATTTGTGAATTCCGTTCCTAAAATTGCTTTTGATCGTTTCAAAATGGCTTGTTGAGTCACTCCCAACGATTTTGCAAGTTCTTCTTGTGTTTGGCATGAATCTTGATCGAGTAATGTCTCCAATTCTTCATCTTCAAACTTTTTTGGCTCGTCTGGACGCTCTTTGACTTTGATGTCAAAATCACCACTTCTGAAACGCGCAGACCACTCGATACACTGTGTTTTAGATAGAATATTTTCACCATACAATTCCACAAGCAATTGATGGCTCCCACGTGCAGTTTTCTTTGCAAAAAGTAGCTTAGCAAAACTTCCCGCAAATACTGCTTTTTCCGCCAATTTGGAAAATTTTCCATAGTGAAAAAAATTATGATGTGCATAAACAAACCAAACACTGTTGATTGATTCTGACAGCTTATGGCTACCTCTTTCAAATGACATATAATTCTTGGCATACAAACAACGCATAAGCAAGTGATGCCATCTAACGTCGGTGACCGTTTTTTAAGTTGTAGACCCAACAGTTTTAGAAATATGATCAATACTGAAGATGATTTTCTGATATGAAAACTATTATGATGGTCTTTTGTAAGTTGATGTTTACTTTATAGATAAATAATTATTCACTAGCTATTCCATAGGTTTAAATATTAAACACTAATATCAGCTAGATTTCAAATATTTAATTTCAAAATGGAACCCCATTTTAAGCTTCAAAAATGATAATTTCCTCTGACAGTCTAGCCTCATTTTCAATTTTAGTCTGAATTTAACCCATAAATCGTAAGTCTGTATAGCTAAAAATAATCTTGTCAGTTGTATATACAAAAACTAATGGTATAATAATAACATCCAGGCTCGATTAAATTCTGCTTGGCCTTAATTACATCTTTTCTACAAGGCTTACTTTACTCAAAAAAAAACATTAAATCTTTCCACAGTCGGAGACTCTCAACCCATTCGAGCAAAGCAATGGGAAAGCTTTTGCATCTTGTGAAGCAGATCGCAGCCAATTAGCCGCTGACGAGATAGATACAACTAGCCTGGCTTCGTCAATGGCCGATGATCCTAGACTGGAGTTAGCCGATCTACGAAGACAGGTTGTTTACCTTCAGGTATTTGCACGTCGTTTGTTTTATTTTTTATTTAACTCATGAAATTGCAAGCAAAAGATATATTAAACAGATATTAGATACACACACGCGCGAGTATCTACAATTGTACTTGCGATACAGATACAAAATTCACGAACTTAATGTGTTAACAAAATGATGATGATAATTTAATTTTAATTGAAAATTTACTTTCGATTACCATTCGTGTTTGTTTTACTCAAGGTAATTCTATGTTTTTTAATAAAAAATAGTTTTTATCACTAATTGTTTATGTAACAATTGAAATGTTTTGAAACCAATCTGTATATTTGCTAATACTGGATGATTTTATGTTTGTTTTATATAATTTCACGAACACAATTATGTTCAAAAATATTTAATAGTCATACATATAAATATATGAAGCCTAGACTAGATTTGTACAGCATGTTTCCAATTTCGTAGATAAACCAGAATGGAAACCCTTTTTTTGTTGATTCTAGTGCAAATACAAATATTACTATATAAGTGAACTCAGTACAGTTAGAGGACTATAGATCTATTCAAAATATTTTATCTTGAATCTTCGTCACCAAAGATATATGCATTCACATTTGTTAATCAATCAATCTAAAGTGCCAAGATAAATCTGCATACGATTGAATAGTTTTATGTACAAAACAACTATACCTACATATATATAATTTGTAAATTTTTGTGGAAATTTCAAATGCAAATAAATATTTAATGCAATTATAATGATTTCTAATTTATTCCATCGTTTCACATGCTATTTTAGTTTTCATGCTAGAAACAATTACCATTTGTTGTGTTATCCTTTCCAAATTCAAACAAAAAACTTTAACTGTACTGTTTCAAACGAGATCCTTGGCTGATGTTGACGCTACTAACTGATATCTTCTATTTTATGATTCATCCAATTTCCAGGGACAATTAGATGACCGAGACAGGACAATACGTATACAAAAGAATTTAATAGATAAATTCGAAACGGAAAGATCAACCGTTTCTGTTGCAACATCAATATCAGAAAAGGAATGCATCAATACTGCAACACAAACGGACAGGGTAAGGAATTCGTTTTTGTTTTAGTTGAAACATTTTTTTATATAATTTTGGAATGTTATTTAATTATCTTTTGAAGTACATTTATGTATGATTTTTAAGCCCATACGATGTATATTACTTTGAAGCTCAAATCATAAATGAAACTAATCTAATTTACAGTGTGTTTCACAAAAACGTATTGTCGAAAAAGTCTTGAAAAACACTATGAATCGTTCAGATTAAATTTGTTTCTTCAACTACATAGGAACACATTTTTTGGCAGTTATATCAATAAGGAATCCAATCGCTGTTATTATCAATTATCGGCTGATATCTTTATGTGCAGCTTTCAAATTTCTGTGCGTATATCATAGTAAAACCTTGCCATATCCTCTTGAGGGCCTGCGTGAGCTGCCATGTGGTGGTCATATTTTTGCCTTTTAATTGCTCCTTCATTAGTGACCACACGTTTTTTATTGGGTTCACGTCTAGATTTTGTGATATCCAATCCAAAGCTGTGATACCGTTTTCTTATTCCCGACAGTGCAGAGACGACTACGATGTAAAGGATCGATTGTCGGCTCCATATAAACTTTCAACAGATTCAGGCAACCACTTTTATGAAGTTTGTTCATTATACGAGCATTCAGGATTTTCGTTAAAACGATAAGCTTCCTGCACTTTTCTCATGGGTTTTGCTGTGCGCCACAAAATTCGTTTATCCTTTTTTGTCTGGGCTCTCTTCCAGTATACACACAAAACAAAAGAAGGTTCATCAAAAAAACCACATTGCTCCAATTACGGTCCAAATTTCGCGTTGCACAACTTGGTATCTTTTCGATATGCTTTTCGGTCAAGTGTACTTCTACTTTTAATGCCAGATTCTTACAAGCTCTCCCTTGACGTACTAGTTGATAGACTAACTACTTGGTTCAACAGTTCTCGCATTTCGTAGACTCAGTGCCGGATTCTTCTCAAACAAGCTACAGATGACCTTATCTTGCCTTTTAGATGTCGCTTTTTTAGGACCTTTACCCGGCTCATTGTAAACCTTACGAGGTTCTTTAAACAGTTCCCACTTCTTAACGAACGATGCAGAAGTTTGAGTATACTATTGTTTCACATACATCAACGCGACGCTGTTTTTCAAAGAAAATTCAGCATTTTTGGTACCAATCGAGACTTACCACGTTTGAGGCCCAAAACATCTTTCAAAATGGAATTAATTGATCCTTTTGATACGCCAATTTCATCAGCAATGTTTTTTATAGTTAATTGACGGTTTGCAAGCACTAATTCTTTTACTTTTTGGATGTGAGCATCGTTAGTTGAGGTCGATAGTCGAGCAAGACGCTCTTCGTCTTCAACGCGTTTTCTACCTTCTTTGAACAATTTAAACCAATCATATGTTGTTGATTTTGGTAGAACTCAGTCTCTGTAAGCCTTCTCCAACATTTTCAACGTTTCTGCAGCATTTATCCCATTCAGGAAACAAAATTTGATCGCATTTCTTTGTTGAATAATTTCAGACATTGTCAAAACCACCAAATTCACTTTTTGTGTCGCACAAAAACAAGCGTAACACTAATGAATATTTTGACATATAATTTGGCATGGAAGTCGGGAACAGTTGTACCAACTTAAAAAAATATATTGAGCAAAAATATTTACCCGCGTAATTTAAATCGAAAAATCCCGACTAGTTTTTGGACACAGTAGTATATCATAGTCTGTGCGCAACTCATTCGTGGTCCTTTTGCATGACTTACCAAAAACGCTGCCTCAAACCGATTTTTATATATGGCACTCATATTGTTATTAAGCTTTATCTCCCAAATATCTAAAGGCACTAAACATCAGAACATCACATATATAGTGCAGGCGTTTATTCGCCTCAGTAATTAAGTTTACGAGCTAAAACGGAGATATAATTAGTGACACGTTTTTGTGAAACACAGTATATGCGTTAGCTTCAACTATGAGTCGATCTTCTGAATATTGGTTTTACTTTTTCAAACCTAGTTCGGGCTATATCTTGATTTTGTCGGCAGTTAAGCTAAGCAGAGATGATTTTGAATGGATTTATATCAGCTTTAGTCTATCAAACAAACATTAAATTTCGTCTTTTATTTTGTCACATTCATTAGCTTCTGAGAACTAGTAATTTCAGAGCTTAATATCTGCCAAAAAATATATTGTCAAAATATATGTCTGCACTGTTGAATTCAACCCCAAAAATACCATATATATTTTTCAAAATATCTTACGCTAATTTTATTCACTTTTTTCAGGTACGACCACTATCAATCGGCCAAGAAGGGCTAGCAAGGTAATGTTCATATTTCCTTTAATTCCATCAACTTCTTCCATTAATTTTATGATTTATTTTACCATTTAATTAGACCTTTCAGCAAACTCTGCATAATTACGAAATTCCATGACTATTCCGCGATCTTTTTCGTAACCGTTTCAAATTTTCTAAATTTCACTCGCACATCTAAAATGTCCAATTATTTCGTGAATTTATTTGCAACAATCGCACAATTATTACCGCGAATAAAATTGTTTATGCAAAAATTAATCTATGAAAGTCGTCATGCTCTACGAATTTCCACAGACTCTCTTTCGACCAACTGTAATAACGTACTAATGAGCATGAATACGAATCTGTTAGATGCAATTTATTCGTTTCACTCGCAACGTAATATTTTCCTCGGATATTTGTTGTGTTGGCGAAATAATACGCGCGATAAATTATTTCAATTTTATTATTTAATACAACAAATACATTGTAAATAAATCATTGACATGTAGCTGAATGTCTAGTCCCAATATTTCTTCAAACATTTTTCCATGCTGCACTTTCGGATTGGAAATGGTGATGGCGCAAAAAAATCAACCATCTTTATCTCAAAAAATAAATATATGTACATATATATATAAATTGATTGGAAAACAATCGATTATTGGCTTTGATTTGTGCGAAATTGTAATTTGCGAATTACGTTTTGCGCAATAGACTTCAATTTGGACAGGTATATTTTTGTGATGTAGTTATGGCCATAATAGTTTTGTGTGCAATTAATATTTTGTGCATTTTGCATTTGACGCGTTCTTGCGTTGAACCATGCTGTTCCTCGTGCCTTTGAAGTGAACCAAACGAATTGAATTTATGTGAACTTTTGTGATAACCAACAAACAAATAATTACAATTAAAACATGCAATTATTTTATAAACAGTATTATTGTTGATATTTTGAATTGAAGAAAGATATTGGTTTAATGTTTTAGATAGGAATAAAGACAAAGTGGTACATTTGATGTGAACAATGATAATTTTTTATATTGTTAACAATAAAATGCAAACCACCTGGTTAGAATTGAGACTTGTGAATGCCAATTTTGACCATGCTCAATAGAAATACTCATATGGGTATAGTTTGACCTAAGGCTTTATTTGATCCTGATGCTGCAAAAAGTTTGCTTTTGACTAATGAAGATTGCTTCAAAAAATTGATCTGAAGAGCTTAATTCAAACAATATAAATTTTCAGCAGATATATGAACCATTCGCGAGCAGTCAAATTCACTTATCTTTTCGTACCCTTTTGAGTGCCAGGTTAGTTACTTCAACTTCTGCGAAGAAATGGAGACCCGAAAAAATAATGAGCATCCTGACTACTAAACTATTCAGTTTCAAATCAGCTCTTTGTTGTCTGAGCAGACTTACCTGGACTAAAAAAAACTAGAAGAATTCAAAAACTGACAATTTCTTTGTCTTATCATCTATCAGTCGTTAAAAATCTAGCTCTCCAAGAAAATAGTATCGCGTCATAAAAAAATGACGAGTTAGTTCCAAAAAAAGCCAATGAGCCCCCAAATTTTGAACACAGACAAATGGCCAGCCATACAGGATTACACTGAAGCTTTCGATTAAAATTTGATAACCAAGTACTATCTGAAGTTGAACCAATACCTAGCCCTTAATTGCCTGAGGAAAAAATAGGCATGAACCTTGTTGATAGTTGATAAATGGGATAGAATAGTCTGTAGGCCAATGCCAGGATATTGTCAGCACAGCAATTCAGTCCTTTGAAAATGTTTACTTTTAATCACTTGTCAAACAAGTGAAGATATTACTTTCAAATCCGCTGCAGTGAAAGTTGGTATCAAATGAGAGGTTTTAAGCACTGTTACAAAATATGGGTACTTCTAATGTATCTCTAACCAAGACTCACCACATTTTTTAAAGATAATACTTTCGGTCCTTTGTCTCTGCAGTGAAAGGTGAAAAAAATAAAGCCCCATATCAACCCTTTTCTTTAGCAGTGTTACCGACTCTTAAAACTTTCATCGACTTTTATTTATTCTGGGATCTTACTTTTTCATAAAAAATGCGGCTATTTGTCGAACAAACTATGCTTTTTATTCTTAGCTTGTTTTCGAAATTCCAGATTTACAGGAAAACATCTACCAATAACATGCTGATGATATTAAATATTTGCTAAAAATTTCAAGTCAACTTCATAGTATACCCATACCTTAAAGGGTTACATATGTCTTGAAGGAAAAACACAACAACTTTTTCAAAAAATTGTATTTTAAAAACCAACAATCTATTCTATTTAAAATAAACACACATAAAAATTTAGCATTTTAAGAAGTTGTAAAAAAAATTCAGCTAAAAGCGTTGAAAATTGTCAATTTTCCTGCAGTTTTCCTCGTCCTACCTTTTTTGCGGTAGGCAGAATATTTCGGTGCAGGTTCATCTCAAATCAAAAATTCAAAAAAAAATTCTTATATTTTATGCCATTGGCTTGTGTTTGAACGAAAGAATTGAAAAAAAAATGAAATTTAAAGTTTTCAAATGGATTTGAATGAATTTTCGTCTCATATTTTTTTAGTATTTTTCCGATTCTCATCGTTTTTAAATTATTATTTTTTCGTGTAAAACAAAAACGAGTCAACCGAACAAAAATCCCTTCGTTCGAACATGAGCCAATACTATAAAGAGGAATTGTGCAAAGTTTCAGTAAAATCGGTCTATTTGTTCTCGAGAAATCGCGCCTACCATTCGGAAAAACAAAGTTTCGAGAAAAACGCGTTTAAAGTTTTTTTTACTTAAATTAAAGTTATTTTTTAGTGACTTACATCGAGTCGTCGATTCCAGGTCCATACAGTAATTCGTTCGCCTTATTTGTGATGTTCAGAGCATCCTTTTGATGTTGTGATGTTTTCAAATTTTATTGCTAGGTACTATCTAAACTTGATCCAATCTTTAGCTGTTAATGTCCTGCTGTAAAAAAAGATCCGTTCTCCATAAAATTATCCTCAGGTTCGTTCAATTTTCATAGCTACTAATCAAAACGGCCAGAATTAGGTGGTTTATAAGTGAATTCCACATGACAAACTTAAACGTTTTACTGACCAACTCAACTGTTTGTCTCGCACATTTGATGGGAAATGAAACACATTAACTCGATTGAATTAGCCTGGTCATATTATTTTATTTAATAAATTGTTTATTAAAATTTATTAATTATAATAAATCATTTATTATCGCTCCGTTTACCGCTAAAAAATGAGTTATGAAGTAGTTTGTCCATCAAATTATTTGAAAATTGTTAATTGCATCACAACAGTTTTGAATTAGAATTCGGAAAAAAACGAAAGATTTTGAACATAAATATACCACTTTGTCATTTGAAAACAAATAATGAAATTTAGGAAAATGTAAGAAATTCACTTTTATCATGATTTTTGTACAAAATCAACTCCACCCATCTTTGAAACAAAGATTGTTTTGGAATTAACTAAAATACAAATAAGATTTTTAAATATGACTCTATTTTTGCAAAGCACCTATCATGTAGTGTTTTACTATAAGCTAATGTTTTTAAAACAATAATTGGAATAATTGAAAATAAAATTATACTCTACACATAATCTCTTTGCATGCTGCTACGAAAAGCGAGATGAGGTAATTGCCTTAATTTTCTTGTACTAATATTTTGATTTTTTTTAAATATTTTTTATTTAAATTCTTCAAAACTTATTAACTGGTATTGTTTTATTTATTCCAGAAGTAAACCAGAACTCGCAAGCTACGTGACACATTTCCCAGCCAATAACGATACAACATCCACAGATCGAACAGGACGACGTCACACAGTCATCTCGACAACTCTTACCAATCTGAATCACATCGCATCAGCATGTCCTAACCGAAGATCCTCGTTGAGCCTAGAAAAACTAACGTATAAGCCTGTAAAAACTACTTTGATTGGTGAGCCGGTGAAGCAAGTCAGCCAACCACCACCATCGCTTCCGCCAAAGAACATGATGATTAAGGATTCGCCCAGCAAAAAACTAACGAATGGCCTAAATCGTATGCACATGAATGGCTTCCAAAACGGTCATAGCTATCCAGCAAAGCCACAACACTTAACCAATGGTGCACAACAGCCAATGGACAATTGTCACAAAATAAAGGAGCTTATTTTTGATGATCTCAAACAGGAAAGCCGAACGCAAACCATAACTATTGTGTGATAATTGAAGTCTAGCGCGTCTGCATCAGGCAATACTTAGCACATATATCCTTTAGAACATAAGCAAGAAGAATATTGAAAGCACAAACGGAAACTACTCGAAAAGCGGGAAAAAGAAGCAGCTAGCAAGAATGCAGCAAAACCCAAGACGGGTTGATACATATTAAAAATAAACCTTTGTACTTAGTACTCGTAAGCTCGCCATTTGTCAAACATTCGACTCAGAACTCGATCAAAATACTTAGCGACATAACTATTGTATCATTACTACTACATTATACTATCATCACGTTATCCTTAAGAAATTCGCTGAATCAAGGATGCCAACTTGCCGTCAAAGCACAAGAAGCGACTGACCATATATTCATCGTCATCATCCTTATCGCACTCATGGAACCAACGCTGATCCTTGATATTTCGTTAGAAATGTATTGCTCAAGATTCGTTTGAAACTTTGTTTGTCGCAGGATCTGTTTTGCAAATGAGCTGAAAGTAAACATTCCTCTGTTGTTGAGTGCAATTTAAACTTATAAGCTGTTACTTTTAAATATTAGATTCTTAATTTTCATGCCTTAGCCTTAAGACGTTCACCGCAAACATTTGGATTCTTTCATTATTTTTTAATCGTCCTTTTATTACGCAAATTTTCATTTAACTAATTTTCATACGTTTGAATTGAACTGTTTTAAGGAATTCGTTGTATTATAGTCACTATTGCCGAATTATTATTAACAAATAAAAATCATATATATATCTCTAAAAAATATGAAAAATAATTAATGTGAAGCCTAGATACCAATCAAGTCCCTATTTATTGCCAACATCGGTATCATAGTGAGATTTAGAGATGTATTTATTTTAGGATCATATACTCAATGTATTTATTATTTGCTACATTTAATAATGTTATTAATAAAACAAGTTATATATGTATATGCGAATTTATTATATTATGCAAAATCAATTTGAAAGGTGAGAAATGTATTCGAACAATAATTCATAAAAATTTTGTCATCATGTATTGAATTGGCTAAAAGGACTTAATAAAATTCTACTATTTATATTATCTAATATTGATTGTAGTTTTCGTAGGGTTGTGTGGCAGATATTTTAAATAGCAACTTGACCATTATTTAAAAGAAATCCTGGAATAAAGTTAATACCACCACCTTTACTCTTGTTAAAAAGAATCGAGTGAAAAATTCAACTGAAAAATAATACTTAAAGGGTGTATAAGTTGAAGTAGTCAGACACAAATAATGACCTCGCAAAGAAAATATACGGAACAAGGAAAAATGAATGCTAGCACGGGTTTGAGAACTCGACTCATGAGTGGAAGGATCTCACAATCATATGAATTCTTCTTGTATTTGTTTCATGTATTATCTATAACTTAAATCAAAGCTTGTGAACATTTTTTATTCAAATTGTCAAAATTAAGAAGATTATATCCTTGAAAGCGATGCAGTAGCATAAATTTAAAAATTAGTTGCCATCAAAATCAGTTTTTCTCACTTCGAAAATTTTGCCATCATTTCAAAGAAACATTCGAAAGAATAATGTTTTTTTCACAAAATATATATTGGCCGGTATCGTTTTACACTTCTACAGAAGTGTTTCCTCTCATTCTCTCAATAAGTTTGGAATTTAAAAAATAATCTTGATATTTTTTTTCAAATTACATTTTTCAATAATTTGATCACAATTTTGCTGCAACTCACAATAATAACAATATTATTATGAAGGTATTTGGGATCTGCACGAATGAATAATGCAGGCTTTTTTTCTGATTTTTCACCCTCAATAAAAACCGGCCTTACTGATTTTGCTGAAAAGTTATTTAGTTTTAAGTTACGTAATTACGCGTCCAATGAAACCGGTCCTACGTCAATACGATATTTGGTTCTCGAGACTGTTAAAGATATTCCCCGGACTAAAAGAGCTCGGAAGACAACTCATAGTACGGATAGACAAATTGTCCCCACATCGAAACAAAGCCCAAAAATATCATCTTTCGAATTTCATCCCCCACTTTTCAGAGAAGTTAGCAATATTTTGGTGAGAACAATCAGAAGACGTCTTATGAAAGCCGAACTACATGGCAAGAAGAATAGACCTCACACGGGAACATTTAACCTGGAAAAGTGAGTGGAAATTCACCCTTTGGAATAACGGTGAAACAAAAATAAATCACATTGACTCTAATGGGAGGAGATATGTAAGACGACCAAGAAGTAAAAAACTCGACCCTCGATACACTTGTTTCTCGTGGCTGGTTGTTGGAGCAATACATCATATAGTAGGAATATTAACCAAGGAAAAGTAAGTCGACAACTTAGAAAACATCATGTTGCCATGAGCTGAGGAGAATCTTCTTATTATATGGAAGTTTCAACACGACAACGACCCCAAAAATATGGTACGACACACAAGGAAATTTCTCGGGGACAACAGGGTTGCCGTTTTCGACTGGTCATCAACGAGTTCACACTTAAATCCAATCCAGCACTTGTAGGGAGACATAAAACTAAAACACTAAGAAAATTCACAAATATGGACCATTTGTTCGAAGCGGTAAAAAATGTATGGGCATCCATAAATGTGAAAAAATGTAGGAGACTTATAACGATAATGCTGAATCGCCCACAAGAGATTATGAAGCAGAAGGGTTTCCCGACAAGTTACTGCTATTTTTTTAATTTGTTGTTTTTATTTGGTAACATATTTTTTATCAAATAAAAACAATAAATGAGTTTTAAAATAATTTTTAACTTTGTTTCTAAAGACGTGCCCGCTCAAAATTGTTGGTTTTCCAAGACTTTCTTGTCTTGTCGTCCTTTTAGAGGTAGCCTTTGCTAACACTTTTTCTCTCTTAATTGCGATTTAATCAGGTAAAAAATTAACCTTAAGGAAATGAGTTATATCGAACGATTTATCGACAAACTGGGATTTTCTTAGTGAGCTACGTGTTTCAAACATTTATTAAAAATTTAAATCAAAAAAAAATTCGGTCATCCTTTCTTTTAAAACAAAGCGGTTCATCAACATCCATCGATTATTAAGTTTTTGATAATATTTTCGTGAAACTTTTTTCCTGTAATTTCACACAAATGTTTCAACGATCATACTCAATTCATGATTGGAAATCATTTCTATAATTACGTCTGAAAATTTTTACTTTTATTATGCATTGTCTCAATAAATTAAGATAATTTCCTCAGAAAAATTTTATTCAAAATATTAAACTGAAATTAGATACAACATATTCCCAAATTTTCAAATGAAGTTTCTGTGGCTGTTTTTCCAACAAAATTCGTTTGTAGAAACTTGAAAAAATTGAGATAAATACAATGACACAATATTTTGAATTTCATTTAACACAGTAAAACACGCACAGTGAGTTGATCCATCTAACAATTTCATTGTTATAACGCCAATTTGCCATGACCCTGGCGAAGTCTTAATGCATTCTTTACAATAAAAAAAATACAATTAGAGTGTTTCATCTCTTAGCGCTTTCATAAAAATAACAGATAGATTTTCTGACCCCAAAATGAATTTAAAAACCTTTTGACCGCACTCCGCTGAATCTATTCACAAACAAAAATGTCCAATATTGTTATTTCATAAATAAATCGTTTGTTTCCTCATTTCGTTTTCAATAACATCAAGTTTATTTAATGCATTCGTAATCACTTTTGTGCCATCATTGGCGAATTCGTTATTAATTGTGTTTTATTGTTTTCTTTGAAATGTTTATCCAAAAGTCATATTCAATATGAACGAGTCAACGATGAGAAAATTGTTTTCAATGAAAAAAGTTCGATTTGTAAGTGAACTCGACCTGAATAGTCATTTGAACCATGAACATTTCGATTCTCATCTGAATTTACGAAATTGGGCTCGACCATCAAAAGTTAAGCTAATTAAACATATTGAAAGCTAAATAATTCATTTTGGTGATTTAAGAAGTTAAGCCTGTCCAGCATAGGTATATTGTGTTATCAATTATTTAATTATTACCACTTATCGACAAAAAACTACTGGGGAAAAGCAATAGATATTGCGAAACCCTTGAGTTATACTCGATTTTGACCCAAATACAAAACAGATGAAACGATTTAGAAAGTATACATAAAAAGATAAGCAGAAAAACGAAGTTTGAGATTCGAAATCGATAGAATATCTTCCAACTTAAGAAAAAGTATGTAACCTATTTTTATTCCGTGTAATAAAGGATTTTAATAAAAAATATTCGTAGGTATTCGTCATATTGTCTTGCGTTTCGATGAAATTAAGGTAATAAAGCTCTTGAAATGCTTTATAAGAACAATAATGTTTGTTGGGCACTTCACATAGAATATGTTAGAATGGGTGTTTTTCTAAAGGTATAGAACTTTCAATAGAAATATCAGTCACAACTATGGAATTTCGTTGTTATTTTAACATTATGTTTAATCTACTTAGAAAAATAACCATGCAAAATTTACACCCCAACAACGTGTTTAAATGTCCAAATTCATTTTCGAAGCTCGTATTTTGAGCATAATCGTTCATTGGAGCAGCTCATATGCAATACGACGGAAAGATTTATGTTCACGTATACTCTATTGAACAATGTTCATCCAACACGAGCTCGTACAGTGCGTACCGCTATCACTGATGTAGAGGGTAGTGAGACTGAGAATCCAAATTTATCGATTCGACCCCGTTTTTAACCACTTGGCTTCTGTCTGTCCACTGCATAAAAAATTTTGAGAGAAGATTTTAGAATAAAGCACTCAAAGATTTAGAACTGAAATGAGTGCAGCAATTCAAGTTATTGGACCATCGTTTGCGTCGTACGTTCGGTGAATGTGCTGAGAATGAGTTGCAAGTTGAACTACATTGTTATCGTCAAATCATTTTTAGCGATGAAGCTCGTTTCGCTTAATGGGTTCGTAAATAGGCAAAATTGCCATTTTCGGTGTAAGGATAATCTTCAAGAGACCTTTAAAGCCCATTTACATCCCAAAAAGTCATTTTATGGATTTGGAAGCCGGCCACTTAAATGTTCCTTTTTTTAAAAAACTGAAGATGGAACCAACGTTACCGTTAATAGCGAAAGTAACCGACATATCATTCGTGCTTTTTTGATTTCCAACATCAATGCTTCCCATCTGACAAATGGTTCCAACAGGATGGCGCTACATGTCATACAGATTGTGAAACCATTACTTTATTGGGCTGAACCTTTGATGAACGAATCATCTCAAGAAACGGATCTGGGACCTGGTCATCCAGATTATGTAATTCAACTCGATTGGACTACTTTTTGTGGAGCTGCATCACATCACATGTTCATAAACTAGCAGCTATTGATGAATTAGAAGCCAACATTCAATGCATTATTGGCAAAATAAGGCTGGAAAAAGTGGTGCAAAGTTGCTCCGACAAAATGGCCTTCCTAAGCCGCAGTTGCGGTATTCATATCTAAAAATTATTTTAAAACACTGCATGCCATAAAATCTACAAGCTAATAAACCCAAAAAATTGGCCATTTCAATATTTTATCTGTGTTTTATTTGTTTAATAGGTTCTATACCTCTAAAAAAACACTAAGCAAAAAAATTTGAAGGGCATGCGTAAATTTAGTCTAGGTGATTAGGTAGGTATCAAGTTTTATACTAGATAGGTGAATGAAACACTAAATTGTTGTACTGATTTGCAGAAAAATGTTGACAGATGGATTGATGCATTTGTTCATGAAAAGCAGTAAAGAAAGGTGCATACCGCACTCGGAAGCAACGATTCATATCTAGGAATTAAAGAAATTATAATTTCGTATCAATTGCAAGTAAAAAACGTTTTCTTCTTCACAAATATGCAAATTTTTAAACTAAATTGGTGTGAAATCGTCTGCAGCATATAAGTTGGCAACACTATACCTTGGAAATGCTAGCTGACAAAAAGAAAACTTTGATGCAAATTTGGAATCAGCTCACCGAAAAATCCCAAAGAAGAGGTGTTACTTCGCCGTCACCAGATCAAATAAAATCTTAACTAGTGAATTGATCACGGCACAAGGTGAAAGGGGAAAGTTTAATTCAATCCATTCTGAGCAATGCTTTATTGGTTTTAGTCATACGCAAATTATGCTGATATCTCTCTGACTAATAAATTGACGAGTTTGCTTCAGTACCACTGAAAAAGAAATGATGTAACAACCTAAATTCCGGGAAAAAATTCTGAACATAAATCATGTAGTTTTCATACGATTTGAACAAATCTTTCAATGATCCTTTTTTTATGCAGCATATGACCAGAGGTCTCATGGATTTCATCACTTTTCTTGTTGGACTAATTCGGAAACAGCGTTTGAATTGCGTGTTCAAACACAACAGGAAATTTCTTAGTTACTTCATAATCAAAAAAAAAGTTAAATGCTTGACCATTCACATCCGCAAAAAATTGAAAATTATATCGTGAGAAAAATAAATTGAGCAGAGTTCTTGGCTATTCAAAATAAATGTTTGATTTTGATGGACAACAAACTTCATATAATTCCATCTTTTAAGCGATAATAATTTGCTATTCATGAAACTTTAACTCAGTGAATGCTGATCAAGATAACTTCAACAGATTCAGATGCAATTAGAGTTGTTCAACCCATTACAAATTTATTTGCCGGTGCCTATGATTGTGTCATCACAAGCTCTCAAGGACATTTACCTGGAGAAGCCAAGCATGCAAAATAAACACTGTGCCAATATTATTCGTGCTGCAAAAATATCTTCTTCTTTGTTTGCGATCACTTCAACTCTTCTCGCGTGGAAATTTCAAGAGAAAATCAACCGCGGCCAAGGCTATTTCAATTGACCAGATAAGATTAGAATATGTTGAGCATCCAGAATAGAAGATACACCTCTGACCTATATCAGTATTATCAGCAGAAAATATTGTACAGCCAAAGTTCGACACAGATCCTAACATATTTTATAGTAACACCATTAAAAAAAATCACCATTGATTCGTTCGTCGGAAATAATTTATTAAAGACTGGACGAACAGGTTGGCCCGATTTGTTTACCCGTTCACTCGATCGTCTTTGCTTCTGAACCCGACTTCAGCTTTATTCTTGAATAAGCCGGAAAATCTCTTACGTCTTACATATGGCAGTGTTTTCCCACTTCTCAAAGTTAAATGAGCTGGTCAGCTTCTCTTGATCTTTTGGAAGCTAATCGACACAAGAGATTCATACCAAAGATTCATACCAGAGATTCATTCTGGGCAAACCCGCGCACATACTCAGAAGATATTCGATTCTGGTCAGTCGCGGTTCTACTGTTAACAAGTTATTACCACCAACCAAGATGCGCTTCGTGATTTTTGTGGTTCTAGTTCTAGTTCTAGTGAGTGTGGTTAGCTCATCGCGAAAATGTATTGTCGTGCTAGACCGGGGCGATGAGTACATCGAATGTAAGGATATCACCTCGTTGACGAGCATCCTTGCCGAATGGGACAGCAATTGGAAGTCTTTGCACATTCGCAATCAGCCAGAATATGAACTCTTGGTTGCAGGTACTTATCTAAAGATTCGCTAAGAAAACTACGCTGATCGTCTAGATCTACCGCAGAGCAATATTATCGATGGCCTGACAACGTTGGATTTGTCACATGCTGGCCATATAAGCATTATGGGCAGCGGCTTCTCTGAATTTGTCTCGTTGCGCACGTTGAATTTATCAAGAACAGGATTGGATGACGTAGATAATCAGTGGTATCCGAAGATGTTGCGCACGCTCGACTTAAGCTACAATGACTTGGGCAGCTTGTCGCCTTCGCAATTCTTCAATTTGGGACATTTGACCAACTTACGATTGGTATCGAATGGAATCAGCAGCATTTCACCCGAACTATTCCATGCAATACCAAAACTAGTCTTTCTGGATGTTAGCTTTAACGAGTTTACGAACATCAAGAATGTGGGTAACATTTCAGGACTAACACATCTGAAAATCACCGACAATATTATAGCTAACGTAAGTACATACAACACTTTACTGTCCATTTAGCATTTACCTTAAAATTTTACAGATTTCAAAAGACGATTTTGCAGGTACACCCAAGCTGGAAAGTTTGGATGCTACCTATAACATTATCAGTGAGATAGAAAGAGGGGCTTTCTCTACGATTCCTGATATCAAAGAGATCAATTTGGGCAGCAATGCAATACAACAGCTCGAGCCAAACATATTCAATGATGGAGTCTATCCCAAATTGGAAATTTTGAAACTCAACGTCAACAAAATCAAAACTTTAGCCAATGGTGAATTCGAAATGCTTTGGAGTCTTCGTCATTTGGACTTGTCCGACAATTTGCTAGAGAATCTTGACAAAACTGCATTTGTTGGTCTAGCATCCTTGCAAATGCTCAATCTATCAAACAACTTGCTTCTAAACATTCAGACGGGAACTTTCGAGCCTTTATTGATGCTCCACACACTTGACTTATCCGGCAATCGACTGCAGACTTTAGATGGTTCTATTTTCGGCAAAAGTGGATCTACATTGAAAACTCTCCTCCTGGCCAGGAACAATTTAATCTATTTGCAGCCGCATTTATTTGAACCGATACGAAACTTGCGGACGATGGACGCCTCATACAATCAGCTTTCCATGTTTGACGAGAATCTCTTCGTGCCCCTCATGAAAATCACTAGGCTCCTGCTCGGTCATAACTGCATCGAGGACCTTCCTGCCAAAGCCTATAGTATGTTTAGGACCTTAGCGGACGTTACTCTGGACAACAATAAGCTAACGTTCCTGCGATTTACCGCCTCGATGGCAAGGCGTTTGAGAAAGATCACGCTGCACGGAAATCCTTGGCAATGCAAGTGTCTGGATGAGACCATTAACTTCCTGGCGCCGAAGAATGTGCAGTACTTAGAAGGACTTAACGTGAATGGCGACAGTCCTATTTGTGTTGAGACAAACAGCTCCAGTTGCATAACCGATTTAAAAACGGTAAAAGATGAGAATGTGATTCGACGTTATCAGGAAGTGAGCTCGTGAACGGATCTATGTCCTTTTTAGTTCTGCTTGGTGAGCGCTTGTGATGATAGCTTTTGAAGTAATATATGCTAGGGAATAAGATTTGTAAATATACTTAAACCCAACGGGAAATTGTTGTTTAAAGATTTATTTCTGATATCTGATTACTTCTGAAACGTAAGATGGAAACCTGTAGTTTATGTGGAAATAAGGAGATTTGAAGCTGAGGGCATCTAGTAAAATTTTCTTTCCTGAAGTGGGGCAACAGAAAAACTCAGTAATATGTTGAAATTTTACATAGTCATAGTCCTCATGGAAAATTTACGAAGAATTCAGTAAATGCACACAACTTCTAATAAACGACCTTGAAGTCGCCACTATCGACAATTAAGCATCCAAAGCAAGTGGCGGAATCTATCTTCTATATAAATAAAATTGAATCGCCAAATGTGTTGCTAAGCGCAAAACTCGAGAACGCCTGGATCGATTCGGCTATTTTTTTAAACATATTTTCCTTAAGGCACAAGGGTGGTTCTTACGGAGAGAAAAATTAAAAAAAATTTAAAAAATTATTGTTAATTTTTAATTAATAAAATTAATTTTTTCTATTGGACTGCGACAGACCAATAACTTATGACAGAACGAAGTCTGTCCGGGCAGCTAGTAATCAATAATTTTCAACGTCAGTCGTTCAGTTTCCCATTGTTTTATTTATTTTACTTCAAAAATGAGTAACGGTCGATTCACGCTTATTTTTAAAATTACTGCCAAATGATTTAAACCGATTTCAGCTACCAAATTGAACAGCTCAGACCAATCTATGGAATTTGTGTTGAACGTTGAATTTATCTTTTCTGTCAGCAGCCGGTCAACTGATTGCAATTTGCTTGCTGTCATTTTTCTAGCCTGCAAAGTCGTAAATCGGGCTAAGTTGATTTTTATTTTCATTTTTACTAACTAACACCGGCAAAACAGCACATCAAAATGAGAATCATACAATTCCTTAGAAACCAGGCCATTACATTTCTCAAGGACTTTTCCAATCTGCCAGAAAGTTATATACAAAGAAGTAAAGAACAGGTAAACAATGGACAACGAATTCGACGTAGCCTCCTTCAATTGTATTTTTTCAATTAAAAGGTCTACTGGAAAACACCAAGAGGCCTCCCAAACCTATCTACCACGTTCTGGATCGTCATCGGTGTTCGCCATAATTATTTTGGTTGTTACAAAAAATAAATTAGATTTGCGTTCGATTTGATTTGATTTTTTTGATAGATAAAAACAAAAACAAAAATCTGACTAACAGAAATGAAAGGCAATCATGGATCACGGTTTTCTAATTAAGTTCGATTTAGGATCAGGTTTTTACGTGAATGCCTCTGGGATTTTCAAAACGCTGTTAATATTTCTTTTTGATATGGGAAAAGGGAAATGAATGAGTAAAAAAGAAAAAGAATGACTATGACAAAAAAATATAGTCAACTCTCTAGTGAATTGAAAGTATTTCCCGTATTTAATGATATGGAAAGTATAAATAAATGATGGATACTAACATGTGTTAGAGTTCCTGAAGGATCTATCCTAGGTACTATTCTTTTATTGTTATATACTAACAGCTTATATAACTCAGGGGTAACTGCAAAAGTAAATATATAGAATAAACAATAAACAGAATTAATTTTTTTGCATCGTTGGGAGGTGGAAATCTTCAAAAGATACCGATTTGCATCTGCTTCTCGGCATGTCGATTATTGGCAATACTTCATAACAGATTAACCATGAACACGAACAAGGAAAATACGTTATCTTTAAACAAAAAAATGAAAAACCGATATTGATCGAAAAACTCTCATGGACGGCACACGGATTGAGAGAAAAACTCGCAAGCTATTGTTGGTCTCTTACATTGTTTCAGGTACTTTCCTATCCACACTAAAATCCAAATCACTAAGGTAGGGTGCCGTAAAGTGCCGTGGGGTGCCGTAGGGTGCCGTAAGATACCGTAAACTGCCGTAGGGTGCCGTAAAGTGCCGTAAGGTGCCGTAGGGTGTCGTAAGGTGCCGTAAAGTGCCGTAAAGTGCCGTAAGGTGCCGTAAGGTGCCGTAAGGTGCCGTAAGGTGCCGTAAGGTGCCGTAAGGTGCCGTAAGGTGCCGTAAAGTACCGTAGGGTGCCGTAAACTGCCGTAGGGTGCCGTAAAGACCCGTAAGGCGCCGTAAAGTGCCGTAAGGTGCCGTAAAGTGCCGTAAGGTGCCGTAAAGTGCCGCAAAATGCCGTAAAGTGCCGTAAAGTGCGGTAAAGTACCGTTGGGTGCCGTAAGGTGCCGTAAAGTGCCGTAAGGTGCCGTGAGGTGCCGTAAAGTGCCGTATGGTGCCGTAAGGTGCCGTAAACTGCCGTAGGGTGCCGTAAAGTGCCGTAAGGTGCCGTAAAGTGCCGTAAACAGCCGTAAACTGCCGTAGGAAGCCGTAAAGTGATGTAAGGTGCCTTAGGGTGCCGTAAAGTGCCGTAGGGCGCCGTAAAGTGCCGCAAAATGCCGTAAAGTGCCGTAAAGTGCGGTAAAGTACCGTTGGGTGCCGTAAGGTGCCGTAAAGTGCCGTAAGGTGCCGTGAGGTGCCGTAAAGTGCCGTATGGTGCCGTGAGGCGCCGTAAAGTGCCGTAAGGTGCCGTAAGGTGCCGTAAGGTGCCGTAAAGTGCCGTAAAGTGCCGTAAAGTGGCCTTTAGGTGCCGTAAGGTGCCGCAGGGTGTCGTAAAGTGCCGTAAGGTGCCGTAACGTGCCGTAAGGTGCCGTCAGATGCCGTAAGGTGCCGTATGGTGCCGGAAGGTGCCGTAAGTTGCCGTAAGGTGCCGTAAAGTGCCGTATAGTGCCGTAAAGTGCCGTAAAGTGCCGTAAAGTACCGTAGGGTGCCGTAAGGTGCCGTAAGGTGCCGTAAAGTGCCGCAAAGTGCCGTAAAGTGGCCTTAAGGTGCCGTAAGGTGCCGTAGGGTGTCGTAAAGTGCCGTAAGGTGCCGTAAGGTGCCGTAAGGTGCCGTAAGGTGCCCTAAAGTGCCGTATGGTGCCGTAAAGTGCCGTAAGGTGCCGTAAAGTGCCGCAAAATGCCGTAAAGTGCCGTAAAGTGCGGTAAAGTACCGTTGGGTGCCGTAAGGTGCCGTAAGGTGCCGTAAGGTGCCGTAAGGTGCCGTAAGGTGCCGTAAGGTGCCGTAAGGTGCCGTAAAGTACCGTAGGGTGCCGTAAACTGCCGTAGGGTGCCGTAAAGACCCGTAAGGCGCCGTAAAGTGCCGTAAGGTGCCGTAAAGTGCCGTAAGGTGCCGTAAAGTGCCGCAAAATGCCGTAAAGTGCCGTAAAGTGCGGTAAAGTACCGTTGGGTGCCGTAAGGTGCCGTAAAGTGCCGTAAGGTGCCGTGAGGTGCCGTAAAGTGCCGTATGGTGCCGTGAGGCGCCGTAAAGTGCCGTAAGGTGCCGTAAGGTGCCGTAAGGTGCCGTAAAGTGCCGTAAAGTGCCGTAAAGTGGCCTTTAGGTGCCGTAAGGTGCCGCAGGGTGTCGTAAAGTGCCGTAAGGTGCCGTAACGTGCCGTAAGGTGCCGTCAGATGCCGTAAGGTGCCGTATGGTGCCGGAAGGTGCCGTAAGTTGCCGTAAGGTGCCGTAAAGTGCCGTATAGTGCCGTAAAGTGCCGTAAAGTGCCGTAAAGTACCGTAGGGTGCCGTCAGGTGCCGTAAGGTGCCGTAAGGTGCCGTAAAGTGCCGCAAAGTGCCGTAAAGTGGCCTTAAGGTGCCGTAAGGTGCCGTAGGGTGTCGTAAAGTGCCGTAAGGTGCCGTAAGGTGCCGTAAGGTGCCGTAAGGTGCCCTAAAGTGCCGTATGGTGCCGTAAAGTGCCGTAAAGTGCCGTAAAGTGCCGTAAACTGCCGTAAAGTGCCGTAGGGTGCCGTAAGGTGCCGTAAGGTGCTGTAAGGTGCCGTAAGGTGCCGTAAACTGCCGTAAAGTGCCGTAAAGTGCCGTATGGTGCCGTAAAGTGCCGTAAACTGCCGTAAACTGCCGTAAAGTGCCGTAGGGTGCCGTAAGGTGCCGTAAGGTGCCGTAAGGTGCCGTAAACTGCCGTAATGTGCCGTAAACTGCCGTAGGGTGCCGTGAAGTGCCGTAAGGTGCCGTAGGGTGCCGTAAGGTGCCGTAAAGTGCCGTAAGGTTCCGTAAGGTGCCGTAAAGTGCCGTAGGGCGCCGTAAAGTGCCGTAAGGTGCCGTAAAGTGCCGTAAGGTGCCGTTAGGTGCCGTAAGGTGCCGTAAGGTGCCGTAAAGTGCCGTAAGGTGCCGTAAGGTGCCGTAAGGTGCCGTAAGGTGCCGTAAGGTGCCGTAGGGTGCCGTAAGGTGCCGTAAGGTGCCGTAAAAAGCCGTAAGGTTCCGTAAGGTGCCGTAAAGTGCCGTAAAGTGCCGTAAGGTGCCGTAAAGTGCCGTAAGGTGCCGTAAGGTGCCGTAAAGTGCCGTAGGGCGCCGTAAAGTGCCGTAAGGTGCCATAAAGTGCCGTATGGTGCCGTAAAGTGCCGTAAGGTGCCGTAGGGTGCCGTAAAGAGCCGTAGGGTGCCGTAAATTGCCGTAAAGTGCCGTAGGGTGCCGTAAAGTGCCGTTGGGTGCCGTAAAGTGCCGTAAGGTGCCGTAAAGTGCCGTATGGTGCCGTAAGGTGCCGTAAAGTGCCGTAAGGTGCCGTAGGGTGCCGTAAAGAGCCGTAGGGTGCCGTAAATTGCCGTAAAGTGCCGTAGGGTGCCGTAAAAAGCCGTAGGGTGCCGTAAAGTGCCGTAAAGTGCCGTAAGGTGCCGTAAAGTGCCGTAAAGTGCCGTAAAGTGCCGTAAAGTGCCGTAAAGTGCCGTAAGGTGCCGTACGGTGCCGTAAGGTGCCGTAAGGTGCCGTAAAGTGCCGTAGGGTGCCGTAGGGTGCCGTAAGGTGCCGTAAAGTGCCGTATGGTGCCGTAAAGTGCCGTAAACTGCCGTAAACTGCCGTAAAGTGCCGTAGGGTGCCGTAAGGTGCCGTAAGGTGCCGTAAACTGCCGTAATGTGCCGTAAACTGCCGTAGGGTGCCGTGAAGTGCCGTAAGGTGCCGTAGGGTGCCGTAAGGTGCCGTAAAGTGCCGTAAGGTTCCGTAAGGTGCCGTAAAGTGCCGTAGGGTGCCGTAAGGTGCCGTAGGGTGCCGTAAAGTGCCGTAAGGTGCCGTTAGGTGCCGTAAAGTGCCGTAAGGTGCCGTAAGGTGCCGCAGGGTGCCGTAAGGTGCCGTAAAGTGCCGTAGAGTGCCCTAAGGTGCCGTAAGGTGCCGTAAGGTGCCGTAAGGTGCCGTAAGGTGCCGTAAAGTGCCGTAAAGTGCCGTAAGGTGCCGTAAAGTGCCGTAAGGTGCCGTAAGGTGCCGTAAGGTGCCGTAAACTGCCGTAGGTTGCCGGAAGGTGCCGTAAGGTGCCGTCAAGTGCCGTAAGGTGCCGTAAGGTGCCGTAAAGTGCCGTAAGGTGCCGTAGGGTGCCGTGAAGAGCCGTACGGTGCCGTAGGGTGCCGTGAGGTGCCGTAAGGTGCCGTAAAGTGCCGTAATGTGCCGTAAAGTGCCGTTAGGTGCCGTAAGGTGCCGTAAAATGCCGTAAAGTGCCGTAAAGTGCCGTCAAGTGCCGTAAGGTGCCGTAAGGTGCCGTAAAGTGCCGTAAGGTGCCGTAGGGTGCCGTGAAGAGCCGTAGGGTGCCGTAGGGTGCCGTGAGGTGCCGTAAGGTGCCGTAAAGTGCCGTAATGTGCCGTAAAGTGCCGTTAGGTGCCGTAAGGTGCCGTAAAGTGCCGTGAGGCGCCGTAAAGTGCCGTAAGGTGCCGTAAAGTGCCGTAAGGTGCCGTAAGGTGCCGTAAAGTGCCGTAAACCGCCTTAAAGTGCCGTAAGGTGCCGTAAAGTGCCGTAAACTGCCGTAGGGTGCCGTAAAGTGCCGTAAGGTGCCTTAGGGTGCCGTAAGGCGCCGTAAAGTGCCGTAAGGTGCCGTAAAGTGCCGTAAGGTGCCGTAAAGTGCCGTAGGGCGCCGTAAAGTGCCTTAAGGTGCCGTGAGGCGCCGTAAAGTGCCGTAAGGTGCCGTAAAGTGCCGCAAGGTGCCGTAAGGTGCCGTAAAGTGCCGTAAACCGCCGTAAAGTGCCGTAAGGTGCCGTAAAGTGCCGTAAACTGCCGTAAAGTGCCGTTTGGTGCCGTAAGGTGCCGTAAGGTGCCGTAAGGTGCCGTAAGGTGCCGTAAAGTGCCGTAAAGTGCCGTAAAGTGGCCTTTAGGTGCCGCAAGGTGCCGCAGGGTGTCGTAAAGTGCCGTAAGGTGCCGTAACGTGCCGTAAGGTGCCGTCAGGTGCCGTAAGGTGCCGTATGGTGCCGGAAGGTGCCGTAAGTTGCCGTAAGGTGCCGTAAAGTGCCGTATAGTGCCGTAAAGTGCCGTAAAGTGCCGTAAAGTACCGTAGGGTGCCGTAAGGTGCCGTAAGGTGCCGTAAGGTGCCGTAAAGTGCCGCAAAGTGCCGTAAAGTGGCCTTAAGGTGCCGTAAGGTGCCGTAGGGTGTCGTAAAGTGCCGTAAGGTGCCGTAAGGTGCCGTAAGGTGCCGTAAAGTGCCGTATGGTGCCGTAAAGTGCCGTAAAGTGCCGTAAAGTGCCGTAAACTGCCGTAAAGTGCCGTAGGGTGCCGTAAGGTGCCGTAAGGTGCTGTAAGGTGCCGTAAGGTGCCGTAAACCGCCGTAAAGTGCCGTAAGGTGCCGTAAGGTGCCGTAAAGTGCCGTATGGTGCCGTAAAGTGCCGTAAACTGCCGTAAACTGCCGTAAAGTGCCGTAGGGTGCCGTCAGGTGCCGTAAGGTGCCGTAAACTGCCGTAATGTGCCGTAAACTGCCGTCGGGTGCCGTGAAGTGCCGTAAGGTGCCGTAGGGTGCCGTAAGGTGCCGTAAAGTGCCGTAAGGTTCCGTAAGGTGCCGTAGGGTGGCGTAAGGGGCCGTAAAGTGCCGTAGGGTGCCGTTAAGTGCCGTAAGGTGCCGTTGGGTGCTGTAAGGTGCCGTAAAGTGCCGCAAACTGCCGCAAACTTCCGTAGGGTGCCGTAAGGTGCCGTAAGGTGCCGTGAGGTGCCGTAAGGTGCCGTAAGGTGCCGTAAAGTGCCGTAAGGTGCCGTAGGGTGCCGTAAAGAGCCGTAGGGTGCCGTAGGGTGCCGTAAGGTGCCGTAAAGTGCCGTAGGGTGCCGTAAAGTGCCGTTAGGTGCCGTAAGGTGCCGTAAAGTGCCGTAAGGTGCCGTACGTTGCCGTAAGTTGCCGTAAGGTGCCGTAAGGTGCCGTAAAGTGCCGTAGGGTGCCGTAGGGTGCCGTAGGGTGCCGTAAGGTGCCGTAAAGTGCCGTAGGGTGCCGTAAAGTGCCGTAAGGTGCCGTCAGGTGCCGTTAGGTGCCGTAAGGTGCCGTAAGGTGCCGTAAAGTGCCGTAGGGCGCCGTAAAGTGCCGTAAGGTGCCGTAAAGTGCCGTAAGGTGCCGTTAGGTGCCGTAAGGTGCCGTAAGGAGCCGTAAAGTGCCGTAAGGTGCCGTAAGGTGCCGTAAGGTGCCGTAAGGTGGCGTAAGGGGCCGTAAGGTGCCGTAAAGTGCCGTAAGGTGCCGTTAGGTGCCGTAAGGTGCCGTAAGGTGCCGTAAAGTGCCGTAAGGTGCCGTACGTTGCCGTAAGTTGCCGTAAGGTGCCGTAAGGTGCCGTAAAGTGCCGTAGGGTGCCGTAGGGTGCCGTAGGGTGCCGTAAGGTGCCGTAAAGTGCCGTAGGGTGCCGTAAAGTGCCGTAAGGTGCCGTCAGGTGCCGTTAGGTGCCGTAAGGTGCCGTAAGGTGCCGTAAAGTGCCGTAGGGCGCCGTAAAGTGCCGTAAGGTGCCGTAAAGTGCCGTAAGGTGCCGTTAGGTGCCGTAAGGTGCCGTAAGGAGCCGTAAAGTGCCGTAAGGTGCCGTAAGGTGCCGTAAGGTGCCGTAAGGTGGCGTAAGGGGCCGTAAGGTGCCGTAAAGTGCCGTAAGGTGCCGTTAGGTGCCGTAAGGTGCCGTAAGGTGCCGTAAAGTGCCGTAAGGTGCCGTACGTTGCCGTAAGTTGCCGTAAGGTGCCGTAAGGTGCCGTAAAGTGCCGTAGGGTGCCGTAGGGTGCCGTAGGGTGCCGTAAGGTGCCGTAAAGTGCCGTAGGGTGCCGTAAAGTGCCGTAAGGTGCCGTCAGGTGCCGTTAGGTGCCGTAAGGTGCCGTAAGGTGCCGTAAAGTGCCGTAGGGCGCCGTAAAGTGCCGTAAGGTGCCGTAAAGTGCCGTAAGGTGCCGTCAGGTGCCGTTAGGTGCCGTAAGGTGCCGTAAGGTGCCGTAAAGTGCCGTAGGGCGCCGTAAAGTGCCGTAAGGTGCCGTAAAGTGCCGTAAGGTGCCGTTAGGTGCCGTAAGGTGCCGTAAGGAGCCGTAAAGTGCCGTAAGGTGCCGTAAGGTGCCGTAAGGTGCCGTAAGGTGGCGTAAGGGGCCGTAAGGTGCCGTAAAGTGCCGTAAGGTGCCGTTAGGTGCCGTAAGGTGCCGTAAGGTGCCGTAAAGTGCCGTAAGGTGCCGTACGTTGCCGTAAGTTGCCGTAAGGTGCCGTAAGGTGCCGTAAAGTGCCGTAGGGTGCCGTAGGGTGCCGTAGGGTGCCGTAAGGTGCCGTAAAGTGCCGTAGGGTGCCGTAAAGTGCCGTAAGGTGCCGTCAGGTGCCGTTAGGTGCCGTAAGGTGCCGTAAGGTGCCGTAAAGTGCCGTAGGGCGCCGTAAAGTGCCGTAAGGTGCCGTAAAGTGCCGTAAGGTGCCGTTAGGTGCCGTAAGGTGCCGTAAGGAGCCGTAAAGTGCCGTAAGGTGCCGTAAGGTGCCGTAAGGTGGCGTAAGGGGCCGTAAGGTGCCGTAAGGTGCCGTAAGGTGCTGTAAGGTGCCGTAAGGTGCCGTAAACCGCCGTAAAGTGCCGTAAGGTGCCGTAAGGTGCCGTAAAGTGCCGTATGGTGCCGTAAAGTGCCGTAAACTGCCGTAAACTGCCGTAAAGTGCCGTAGGGTGCCGTCAGGTGCCGTAAGGTGCCGTAAACTGCCGTAATGTGCCGTAAACTGCCGTCGGGTGCCGTGAAGTGCCGTAAGGTGCCGTAGGGTGCCGTAAGGTGCCGTAAAGTGCCGTAAGGTTCCGTAAGGTGCCGTAGGGTGGCGTAAGGGGCCGTAAAGTGCCGTAGGGTGCCGTTAAGTGCCGTAAGGTGCCGTTGGGTGCTGTAAGGTGCCGTAAAGTGCCGTAAAGTGCCGTAAAGTGCCGTAAAGTGCCGTAAAGTGCCGTAGGGTGCCGTAAGGTGCCGTAAAGTGCCGTAAGGTGCCGTAAGGTGCCGTAAAGTGCCGTAGGGCGCCGTAAAGTGCCGTAAGGTGCCGTAAGGTGCCGTAAGGTGCCGTAAAGTGCCGTAAGGTGCCGTTAGGTGCCGTAAGGTGCCGTAAGGTGCCGTAAAGTGCCGTAAGGTGCCGTACGTTGCCGTAAGTTGCCGTAAGGTGCCGTAAGGTGCCGTAAAGTGCCGTAGGGTGCCGTAGGGTGCCGTAGGGTGCCGTAAGGTGCCGTAAAGTGCCGTAGGGTGCCGTAAAGTGCCGTAAGGTGCCGTCAGGTGCCGTTAGGTGCCGTAAGGTGCCGTAAGGTGCCGTAAAGTGCCGTAGGGCGCCGTAAAGTGCCGTAAGGTGCCGTAAAGTGCCGTAAGGTGCCGTTAGGTGCCGTAAGGTGCCGTAAGGAGCCGTAAAGTGCCGTAAGGTGCCGTAAGGTGCCGTAAGGTGGCGTAAGGGGCCGTAAAGTGCCGTAGGGTGCCGTAAAGTGCCGTTCGGTGCCGTAAGGTGCCGTAAAATGCCGTAAAGTGCCGTAAAGTGCCGTAAAGTGCCGTAAAGTGCCGTAAGGTGCCGTAAAGTGCCGTAAGGTGCCTGTAATGTATGTAAAGATGCTACTGATTGTAATGAAGGTGGATGCGATGAGACTACTGTTGTCTCATCGTGCTGGCCAGGTGAAGAGCGTCTTCTTCTGTATTCCTTCAATGATATGAACTTCTTTTCTCTAGAAAGAAGCTATACTTAGATAGGGTGATAATAAGTACGCGAGATGGACCTACCGGCATTCCGTAGATTGCCACATGTTTGGCGCAGTTCAATAGAACAGGCAGCCGGTATTTCTAATTAAAAAACTGTTGCCGAAGCTTGAGGCAACTTTTAATCTGCCGAACTTTCAAAGGCAGACTTTACTTGAATCTTCCTTCCAAACACTTTGCCGATTTTAAGGCAAAGGTTGCTAAATGAAACAAGCAACTTTGTCTGGCTATGGAACGATTCTGCCTTCTGCTAGACTCGTTCCTTCCTTTTATTTACAAAAACTTTTGCTGTACAATCGATTTGCTTATTCTATAAAATTCTTACTCTAGTTTTAAATCTACTTACCAAAACCAATCGTTCCCACGGAATATTGCTTGCTTGCAATGGCCTAATTGCACATTTGCCTACTCTGGGCACAATGCTCTACTAAAGAGTTTCTCACGGTACGCGGGTTCGAGAATATGATTATTAGAGAGCTTACTAAAATTTTGTAGGACATAAATATTTGAGTATGCTGTCACAAAAAGCTCGTTTTGGGACATAGCTGTGTATTGGTCGTTTGGGACATAGTTGTGTATTGGCTAGCACCGGGTTTGGAACTGGGAATACACTACACATAGTTGTGTATTGGCTAGCACCGGGTTTGGAACTGGGAATACACTACACCCCTTTCCTTTAGAAGAGTATTTGTTTGCAAATACGACTGATTGGTTGTGGTATTTTGTTTTACAATTATGCTTATCTGATGATGAGATATAAGTTTGTATTAAGTATAAAGTGTACAATAATTTTACAATGATTGATTGAATGTTTTATATAATTTAAGTCTATTATTATGTATCCATTTACATTTGTCTTCTATCTCTAGTAGTGTATTTACATTGTTTGTGTTTATTACTTTATATGGGCCTTTATACGGTTTCTGGTTTTTCTTTCTGTTTTCTACTGTTATCAGTACTAGATCACCAATGTTTAAATGAAGAGGTTTTGTATATGCTGTTTTATTGCTCCTAGCTAATTTTGTTTTCTCTATTAATTCTCTGGCTTTTGATGCCGATATTTTTAATCTTAGCTTCAACTCATTCGCGTAATTTTCAATATCATAGATTCTATCTGTGTTTTCTAAAATGTCGTTTGGCAAATAAGAAAGTTTTCCGAAAACTAGTTCGTATGGTGTGTAGTTAGTGTCCACGTGTGGGGTTGTATTATACGAGAATGTATAATATGGTATCCATTCGTCCCAGTTATTGTCATCAACGAATGCTAACAGATATTCATTGAGGACACGGTGGTTTCTTTCTACAACACCTAACGTCTCGTGGTGATAAGGAGTTGAAAAGATTTGTTTTATATGTAACAGTTCGCAAATGTTCTTTAGGAGATTATTAGTAAATTCTGTCCCTAAATCGGTTTTTAAAATTTTGAAATGACCGTATTGTAGTATAAAATTGTTTACTAAGGCCTTTGCTACTGTCTTAGCTTCCTTACTTTCTAAGGGTATAGCCGTGATATATTTCGTTAATTCGCATTGTATAGTTAATATATATCGAAAATTGTTTGAAAGTCTTAATGGACCTACGATGTCAGCGCTTACTATTTCAAAACTAGTAGAGGGTGTATCGGTTTTTATCATTCTTTCCTTTGTGTGCCTTGTGATTTTGTTATATTTGCATTTTTCACATTGGTTAATGTAGTGTTTTATCATTCTATTCATGTCCCTCCAACAGTATCTTTGTTTCAATTTTAAAAGTGTTTTACGGATTCCTGTATGTCCTCCGTGCGGCGATTCGTGGAATTCTTTTATAAGTTCATTTTGTTTAGCGATGTCATTAATTCTCTTCGGGGGTTTATATATCATGATTTTTAACTGGATATCCATTTTTCGTTGCAACGTATTGAATATTTTCTTAAATTCTTCTTTGGGTACGTACCTGAATATTATATCTTCCATAGATAGAGCTAGCTCGTTTATATTATAATTCTGCGCATAATTCAGTAACTTCTTCACTACAGAAACTAGTTTCGTGTTTGAATTATCGTTACAGTTATTGCGAGATTTCACACTTTGCTTGTCGCTGGCGGAAACGTATTTCTCGTGAGCTTTATCGCTAAAGTGGACCATTAAATAATCTTTCTCCTTTGAGATTATTATACTTTCTTTATCGTTGCGCAACATATTAAATTTTACTTTTAATGCCCCTGTTATATCGGATAGTGAAGTACAATCGAACGCATAGAGGTGATCAATCTCCCGTTTTCTTTTGTCGCTTTCGTTATCGATTTTTGTGCTTGTTTTATTACATTGTTGTTTTATCGCCTTGCTTCTTGTTATCGCCATAAGTTTCTTGCTGATACTTTCGTCATTGGTTGGGGGTATCATTGATTTTAGTATTTCTGAGTCTATTTGTATCCTTGATAATGCATCGGCATTTGTGTTGATATTACCCTTTTTATACACAATTTCAAAATCATAGTCCGATAAATCTAATCTGATTCTTGTTAACTTCGAGGATGGGTTTTTGTGTGTGAACAACGATACTAAAGGTCTATGGTCTGATACTACTGTAAACTTTCGTCCATACAAATATGGTCTGAAAAAGTTTATTCCCCAGTGTATCGCCAAAAGTTCCTTTTCAATGATTGGTTTGTTCAGTTCATGTTTGTTCAATGATTTACTCGCGTATGAGATTGGTAAATCAGAACCGATCTCTCCTTGTGACAGAATCGCACCTAGTGCAAAATTTGATGCGTCAGTGGTTAAAATGAAAGGTTTTTCAAAATCTGGATACTGTAGTATCGGTGGTGACATCAATTTTTGTTTTAGTAGATCGTATGCTCTTTGCTGTTCTTCCTCCCAAATAAACGGTGATTTTTTCTTCAATAAAGAGTTCAAACTCTTTGCCGTTTCTGCAAAATTTGGGATGAAGCGTCGGTAATAGTTACAAAAAGCTACGAATCTCCTGACGTCATCCGTGTTTTTAGGAATTGGATAATTCTTTATTACTTCGTGTTTAGCAGGGTCTGTTCGTATACCGTCTGCTGTAATTAGGTGTCCTAAATAGACTACTTCCGATTTTAAAAATTTGCATTTATTTGCATTCAGTTTGAGGTTATATCTGCGTAGTCTTTGTAACACTTTAGATAAATTCTCGTTATGGTGTTTGATGCTGCATCCAAAGACCATAATGTCATCGACATATAAAAATGCTGAATGACTTAAACCAGTTAGTGCAATGGTAAGCATTCTTTGAAAACTGTTTGAGGATATTTTAAGTCCAAAGGGTAGCCTTTTAAACTGATAGTGTCCGTTGCTAGTGGAAAATGCTGTCAAAGGTCTGGAGTCTTTCTCTAGTTCAATTTGGTGGAAAGAACTCGTCATATCTAAGGTGGAGAAGTATTTTGCTCTACCTAGTTTGTCGAGCACATCTTCCAACCTTGTCAATGGGAATTTGTCATTGACTAACTTGTCGTTTAACTTTCTGAAGTCAACAACAAGTCTCCATTTCTTTGTATCGTCAGAACTTTTCTTTGGTACAACTAGCAGTGGTGAGTTGTATGGGCTTATCGAAGGTTCAACAATGTCGTTATCCTCCAATTCTTGGACTTGTTTTTGTATTTCCTCGTTCTGAGTGTGAGGTAACCGATAATTTTTTATATATACTGGTGCATCGTCAGTGGTATTGAGTCTTTGCTTGTAAAAGTTATTCTTACTTAGTTGTTCCCCTTCAAGGTGAAAAACATCTTGATATTGTTTAATAATATCTAGCAAGCTCGTGTTTGCTTGTTCATCTAAGCTATTTGTGTTTATGACGTCCAGTAATCGGTTCAAACGTTTGTTGTCGAATGTTTGTTTAGTTTTCAAAATGTGATAGTTTTTCAAAGGTTCTATTTCTAACTCGAAGTTTTTGAGTGTTATATTGTGTTCACTAGTGTTTAACACTTTAACGTGGCATACACCTCTTGCTGGGATAATGCAGTTCCCTAAGAATACTCCGTTTAGGATTTCCTTGTTAAAAATGACGCTGTCTTCGGATCTGTTAATTTCTATTGGAATCATGGCTTCAGTTCTCGCCGGGATGACAATCTGTGCCATGTTGATTTTTCTGGTGTACATAGGTATTGTAATGTCTTTGTCAAAGATGCAAAAGGTAATAGTATATGACTCGAAATCTATTTTGCACATATATTCACTGAGTATATCTCTTCCTAATATACCATCAGTTTCAATTGGAAAGTCCTCATCTACTATGTGGAAAATGTTGGTTATCATCTCGTTTTCGATGATAAATTGTTGCTTGGTAGTTCCTAGAGACATTGTTGTCTTGTCTGTTATGCCCGTAAGTTTGCATTTATTTTCGGGTTGTAGATCGATATTTTTACAAAATAAACTATTATTCTTGAGTATCGAGATATCTGCACCTGTGTCTACTAGTAATTTCATGTATCTTTTTTCATTATTGTTATATATTTTTACATAATTAGTGCTAATCCCCGTTATTCTAAATATACTGTTAGTTATATTAGATTTAGGTTTTACAATATTTTTGGCCAAGCTCTCTATTCTTCGTCCGGGAGGTTGCCTAGTTCCTCTCGGGCGGTTGTCAAGTTTCCCTGATCTGATATTATACGGATTCTCCTATTACTATCTCTATTATTGTAGAAATTTCTACTATTGTTGTTTATATTGTTTCCATTTCTGTTATTGTTGAAATTTCTATCTGTGTGCGAGTTTCTAGCACCGTTGAAATTTCTGCTGTTGAAATTTCGGTTATTGGGTGGTCTACCATTATTAAAATTTCGACTAAAAAAATTATTATTATTCTGAATACTATCGCGTGGTCGTCGTTGAAAGTTTTGAGAAGCATATCTAGTTCTATTATTATTATTGTTTGGGTATCTGTTGTTGAAATTTCTGTTATTTCTATTAATGTAGAGTATATTATTTTGTTGAGTTTCCGTGCTTTCTACTTCTATGGCTAGAGAGATTGCTTCACTCAGATTTTTAGGTCTTGCTGCGAATATCGTTTCCCTAATCTGGTCGTTCAGACCGTTTTTGAATACTGTTAAAGCGTATGTATCATTAACGCTGTGTATTGCTTGTTTTGCGGCCTGTATTGGGTTTGGACCTAGTTCATTTATTTGTAGTTGGTTTAGCTCATTAACCAAATTTAGTATTTTGTCTTTATATGTGGAAATAGGTACCCGTTTTTGTGTAATGGTTGATAATTGTGTGTGGATTTGAGGGACTGTTCTTGGGTTTTTATATTTTAGTCTTAGTTCGTTTTCAAAATTTTCTAAATCTGTTACATTTGATGTGTTTAATGATGTTCTTACATTAGGGCTAAGTTTCACATGTAAGATAAAATCTAGCAATTCGGTTTTTCCTTCTTGCGTTAGTTTTTTGCCAATGAGTTTTACTACTATTAAAAATGTCTCAAGCTCAGAGAATTTACCGTCAAAACTTGGTATGGTTTTAATAGCTGTTTCAATGTTAAATTCTGCCATTTCGGTGTATGTAACTTCTTCTTTTGTTTCTACTTGAATGTTTTCGGCGTTCAACCGTGTTACTAAATTAGAAATTATTGACTTGCTTGTGGATGAAAGTGCCGTTTTTAACTCTATAGCTTCACCTTCTTTTAGTGTTCTAAAAAGATTGAGATATTCGGCTTCTATTTCAATTACCTTTTCTAATTTTTCTTTAAGAGTTTTGACCGTGTAGGTCTTGGTTTTTCTTAAATTTGAAAGTGTGTTCTGCAAGTCAATAAGTAACTCTTGTAGTCTGTTTATAGACATTTGGAAAATTTATTAAACATTGTTTCTTCCTAAAACAAGATTTCTGTCTACGACTTTTCGAGCATACCTCTTTTGTTTACTATTATATATATATAAAAATATCAAGATTATAGAAAATACGACCGTGGTACTTATGGTTTGTTTATATTCCATTAAAATGTTAGAATTAGTAGTACAATTATTTCCCATTTTACTTATAATTTATCTTTACTATTTAATTTTGTTTTTATATATATTTAAATCATTTACGTTTAAGACTATTTAATTTGTTTGAAAAATTAATTTTTTGTTCTCCTGCCGATATATGTATTAGGCGATGTAATATCGCTTTTTCGCGTCGTTCATTAAATGCTTTTCCTCCTCGTCGTCTTCGCTTTAACTTTACAATTTTCGGGATTGCTGCTGTTGGCTTTTTTATAAACTGCTCAATGTGTCTAGGACGGGGTCCGGGTAGCGGTGTTGGCTCATATTTAGGCGCCTGGGCTACCGGTATAGGCACGTATTTTTTTCGTGTGGGTTTTGCTGATTCGCTGGATTTTGCTCGTATTAGGCATCTCTCGAATGCACGATGGAATTCTCCGTCTGAGGTAATCTCGCGTATTTCACCTTCTTCTTCGTCTTCTAGTAGTCCGGAACGTGCAGGATCGTGGGTCGCAGGATCGTGGGTCGCAGGATCGTGGGTCGCAGGATCGCCATGTAATGTATGTAAAGATGCTACTGATTGTAATGAAGGTGGATGCGATGAGACTACTGTTGTCTCATCGTGCTGGCCAGGTGAAGAGCGTCTTCTTCTGTATTCCTTCAATGATATGAACTTCTTTTCTCTAGAAAGAAGCTATACTTAGATAGGGTGATAATAAGTACGCGAGATGGACCTACCGGCATTCCGTAGATTGCCACATGTTTGGCGCAGTTCAATAGAACAGGCAGCCGGTATTTCTAATTAAAAAACTGTTGCCGAAGCTTGAGGCAACTTTTAATCTGCCGAACTTTCAAAGGCAGACTTTACTTGAATCTTCCTTCCAAACACTTTGCCGATTTTAAGGCAAAGGTTGCTAAATGAAACAAGCAACTTTGTCTGGCTATGGAACGATTCTGCCTTCTGCTAGACTCGTTCCTTCCTTTTATTTACAAAAACTTTTGCTGTACAATCGATTTGCTTATTCTATAAAATTCTTACTCTAGTTTTAAATCTACTTACCAAAACCAATCGTTCCCACGGAATATTGCTTGCTTGCAATGGCCTAATTGCACATTTGCCTACTCTGGGCACAATGCTCTACTAAAGAGTTTCTCACGGTACGCGGGTTCGAGAATATGATTATTAGAGAGCTTACTAAAATTTTGTAGGACATAAATATTTGAGTATGCTGTCACAAAAAGCTCGTTTTGGGACATAGCTGTGTATTGGTCGTTTGGGACATAGTTGTGTATTGGCTAGCACCGGGTTTGGAACTGGGAATACACTACACATAGTTGTGTATTGGCTAGCACCGGGTTTGGAACTGGGAATACACTACACTACACTACACTACTTCCGTAAAGTGCCGCAAAGTGCCGTAAAGTGGCCTTAAGGTGCCGTAAGGTGCCGTAGGGTGTCGTAAAGTGCCGTAAGGTGCCGTAAGGTGCCGTAAAGTGCCGTATGGTGCCGTAAAGTGCCGTAAAGTGCCGTAAAGTGCCGTAAACTGCCGTAAAGTGCCGTAGGGTGCCGTAAGGTGCCGTAAGGTGCTGTAAGGTGCCGTAAGGTGCCGTAAACCGCCGTAAAGTGCCGTAAGGTGCCGTAAGGTGCCGTAAAGTGCCGTATGGTGCCGTAAAGTGCCGTAAACTGCCGTAAACTGCCGTAAAGTGCCGTAGGGTGCCGTCAGGTGCCGTAAGGTGCCGTAAACTGCCGTAATGTGCCGTAAACTGCCGTCGGGTGCCGTGAAGTGCCGTAAGGTGCCGTAGGGTGCCGTAAGGTGCCGTAAAGTGCCGTAAGGTTCCGTAAGGTGCCGTAGGGTGGCGTAAGGGGCCGTAAAGTGCCGTAGGGTGCCGTTAAGTGCCGTAAGGTGCCGTTGGGTGCTGTAAGGTGCCGTAAAGTGCCGCAAACTGCCGCAAACTTCCGTAGGGTGCCGTAAGGTGCCGTAAGGTGCCGTGAGGTGCCGTAAGGTGCCGTAAGGTGCCGTAAAGTGCCGTAAGGTGCCGTAGGGTGCCGTAAAGAGCCGTAGGGTGCCGTAGGGTGCCGTAAGGTGCCGTAAAGTGCCGTAGGGTGCCGTAAAGTGCCGTTAGGTGCCGTTAGGTGCCGTAAGGAGCCGTAAAATGCCGTAAAGTGCCGTAAAGTGCCGTAAAGTGCCGTAAAGTGCCGTAAAGTGCCGTAGGGTGCCGTAAGGTGCCGTAAAGTGCCGTAAGGTGCCGTAAGGTGCCGTAAAGTGCCGTAGGGCGCCGTAAAGTGCCGTAAGGTGCCGTAAGGTGCCGTAAGGTGCCGTAAAGTGCCGTAAGGTGCCGTTAGGTGCCGTAAGGTGCCGTAAGGTGCCGTAAAGTGCCGTAAGGTGCCGTACGTTGCCGTAAGTTGCCGTAAGGTGCCGTAAAGTGCCGTAGGGTGCCGTAGGGTGCCGTAGGGTGCCGTAAGGTGCCGTAAAGTGCCGTAGGGTGCCGTAAAGTGCCGTAAGGTGCCGTCAGGTGCCGTTAGGTGCCGTAAGGTGCCGTAAGGTGCCGTAAAGTGCCGTAGGGCGCCGTAAAGTGCCGTAAGGTGCCGTAAAGTGCCGTAAGGTGCCGTTAGGTGCCGTAAGGTGCCGTAAGGAGCCGTAAAGTGCCGTAAGGTGCCGTAAGGTGCCGTAAGGTGCCGTAAGGTGGCGTAAGGGGCCGTAAAGTGCCGTAGGGTGCCGTAAAGTGCCGTTCGGTGCCGTAAGGTGCCGTAAAATGCCGTAAAGTGCCGTAAAGTGCCGTAAAGTGCCGTAAAGTGCCGTAAGGTGCCGTAAAGTGCCGTAAGGTGCCTTTAGGTGCCGTAAGGTGCCGTAAGGTGCCGTAAAGTGCTGTAAGGTGCCGTACGGTGCCGTAAGTTGCCGTAAGGTGCCGTAAAGTGCCGTAGGGCGCCGTAGGGTGCCGTAGGGTGCCGTAGGGTGGCGTAAGGGGCCGTAAAGTGCCGTAGGGTGCCGTAAAGTGCCGTAAGGTGCCGTTAGGTGCCGTAAGGTGCCGTAAAGTGCCGCAAACTGCCGCAAACTGCCGTAGGGTGCCGTAAGGTGCCGTAAGGTGCCGTAAGGTGCCGTAAGGTGCCGTAAGGTGCCGTAAAGTGCCGTAAGGTGCCGTAGGGTGCCGTAAAGAGCCGTAGGGTGCCGTAGGGTGCCGTAAGGTGCCGTAAAGTGCCGTTAGGTGCCGTAAGGTGCCTTAAAATGCCGTAAAGTGCCGTAAAGTGCCGTAAAGTGCCGTAAGGTGCCGTAAAGTGCCGTAGGGCGCCGTAAAGTGCCGTAAGGTGCCGTAAAGTGCCGTAAGGTGCCGTTAGGTGCCGTAAGGTGCCGTAAGGTGCCGTAAAGTGCCGTAAAGTGCCGTAAGGTGCCGTACGGTGCCGTAAGTTGCCGTAAGGTGCCGTAAAGTGCCGTAGGGTGCCGTAGGGTGCCGTAGGGTGCCGTAGGGTGCCGTAGGGTGCCGTAAGGTGCCGTAAAGTGCCGTAGGGTGCCGTAGGGTGCCGTAAAGTGCCGTAAGGTGCCGTTAGGTGCCGTAAGGTGCCGTAAAGTGCCGTAAACTGCCGTACGGTGCCGTAAGGTGCCGTAAGGTGCCAGAAGGTGCCGTAAGGTGCCGTAAGGTGCCGTAAAGTGCCGTAAAGTGCCGTAGGGTGCCGTAAGGTGCCGTAAGGTGCCGTAAAGTGCCGTAAAGTGGCCTTAAGGTGCCGTAAGGTGCCGTAAGGTGCCGTAAAGTGCCGTAGGGCGCCGTAAAGTGCCGTAAGGTGCCGTAAAGTGCCGTAAGGTGCCGTAAGGTGCCGTAGGGTGCCGTAAGGTGCCGTAAAGTGCCGTAAGGTGCCGTAAAGTGCCGTAGGGCACCGTAAAGTGCCGTAAGGTGCCGTAAAGTGCCGTAAGGTGCCGTCAGGTGCCGTTAGGTGCCGTAAGGTGCCGTAAGGTGCCGTAAAGTGCCGTAGGGCGCCGTAAAGTGCCGTAAGGTGCCGTAAAGTGCCGTAAGGTTGCCGTTAGGTGCCGTAAAGTGCCGTAAGGTGCCGTAAGGTGCCGTAAGGTGCCGTAAGGTGCCGTAAGGTGCCGTAGGGTGCCGTAAGGTGTCGTAAAGTGCCGTAAAGTGCCGTAAGGTGCCGTAAGGTGCCGCAGGGTGTCGTAAAGTGCCGTAAGGTGCCGTAAGGTGCCGTAAGGTGCCGTAAGGTGCCGTAAGGTGCCGTAAGGTGCCGTAAAGTGCCGTATGGTGCCTTAAAGTGCCGTAAAGTGCCGTAGGGTGCCGTAAGGTGCTGTAAGGTGCCGTAAGGTGCCGTAAAGTGCCGCAAAGTGCCGTAAAGTGGCTTTAAGGTGCCGTAAGGTGCCGTAGGGTGTCGTAAAGTGCCGTAAGGTGCCGTAAGGTGCCGTAAGGTGCCGTAAGGTGCCGTAAAGTGCCGTATGGTGCCGTAAAGTACCGTAAAGTGCCGTAAACTGCCGTAAAGTGCCGTAGGGTGCCGTAAGGTGGCGTAAGGTCGCGTAAGGTGCCGTAAGGTGCCGTAGGGTGCCGTAAGGTGTCGTAAAGTGCCGTAAAGTGCCGTAAGGTGCCGTAAGGTGCCGCAGGGTGTCGTAAAGTGCCGTAAGGTGCCGTAAGGTGCCGTAAGGTGCCGTAAGGTGCCGTAAGGTGCCGTAAGGTGCCGTAAGGTGCCGTAAGGTGCCGTAAAGTGCCGTATGGTGCCTTAAAGTGCCGTAAAGTGCCGTAGGGTGCCGTAAGGTGCTGTAAGGTGCCGTAAGGTGCCGTAAAGTGCCGCAAAGTGCCGTAAGGTGCCGTAAGGTGCCGTAAAGTGCCGTATGGTGCCGTAAAGTGCCGTAAAGTGCCGTAAACTGCCGTAAAGTGCCGTAGGGTGCCGTAAGGTGCCGTAAGGTGCCGTAAACTGCCGTAATGTGCCGTAAACTGCCGTAGGGTGCCGTAAAGTGCCGTAAGGTGCCGTAGGGTGCCGTAAGGTGCCGTAAAGTGCCGTAAGGTGCCGTAAAGTGCCGTAGGGTGCCGTAAGGCGCCGTAAAGTGCCGTAAGGTGCCGTAAAGTGCCGTAAGGTGCCGTAAGGTGCCGTAAACTGCCGTAAAGTGCCGTAAGGTGCCGTAAAGTGCCGTAAACTGCCGTAAACTGCCGTAAAGTGCCGTAGGGTGCCGTAAGGTGCCGTAAGGTGCCGTAAAGTGCCGTAAAGTGCCGTAAAGTGGCCTTAATTGCCGTAAGGTGCCGTAGGTTGTCGTAAAGTGCCGTAAGGTGCCGTAAAGTGCCGTATGGTGCCGTAAAGTGCCGTAAACTGCCGTAAAGTGCCGTAGGGTGTCGTAAGGTGCCGTAAGGTGCCGTAAACTGCCGTAAAGTGCCGTAAGGTGATGTAGGGTGTCGTAAAGTGCCGTAAGGTGCCGTAAGGGTCCGTAAGGTGTCGTAAGGTGCCGTAAGGTGCCGTAAAGTGCCGTAAAGTGCCGTAAAGTGCCGTAGGGTGCCGTGAAGTGCCGTAAAGTACCGTTGGGTGCCGTAAGGTGCCGTAAAGTGCCGTAAGGTGCCGTGAGGTGCCGTAAGGTGCCGTGAGGTGCCGTAAGGTGCCGTAAAGTGCCGTAAGGTGCCGATAATAATATTCAAGATGCTATTTATAAATATAAATTATCATTTCTTCTTTGAATGTGCATTTTTGTCTTGAGACACAAGCAGAATTTGAATATTATGAGAAAAATTACAAACAGTAAGAATCATAAATTATTAATTTTTTCATTATTACTATTTTATATAATTTATCCCGTTGTTCGAGCTAAATCAAAATCTATGTAAATAAAATTGAATCGCCAAATGTGTTGCTAAGCGCAAAACTCGAGAACGCCTGGATCGATTCGGCTATTTTTTTAAACATATATTCTTTAAGGCACAAGGGTGGTTCTAACGGAGAGAAAAATTAAAAAAAAATTTAAAAAATTAATGTTAATTTTTAATTAATAAAATTAATTTTTTCTATGGGACTGCGACAGACCAATAACTTATGACAGAACGAAGTCTGTCCGGGTAGCTAGTATTGAATAAAAATGGAGCTTATCTACCGGGGGTTGCAGAAAATTAATACATATGATCAGCTTCAGTGTGGTTGGTGTTTTTCAGAAGAATATTTAATACGAAAAGTATGGGCCCTAACAATTTTTGGCTCCCAAAACATGAAGCACCAGTATGAAATCATAGTAAGGAATATAGGAAATATTGCAAGCATGTCTTAATGTTTTCGAATCGATATAAAGACGTTTTGTTTGTCATCGGGCATTGGTGGGAACTCTCCCCATCAGACGTTAATACGTATTTTCGAATTTATGTGTGTAAGAATGTGTCTAAGAATCGTCACCAACAAACTATACCATATTATAAATACAAGTACATTAAAACATTATCAACGACATTTAACTCTTTGATAGTCAAAACATTTCTGAGTCTTTAAAATAATTACGTCATCATATTTTAGTTGGTTATCAATTCGTTGAGAATGTTTTTTCTCCACTTTAATTGGGAATCAATATCTTTAGCAAGATATTTTAAAACTATTTTTGTCGTCGATGTTTTCCACGCCTTGTCCAATAGATATTTTGTTCAGCAAGAGTTGAACAAAAAGAGCAGTTTTGTAGGCTTCAGTTTGCAGATTGAACCTGAAACTTTAAAATTACATTTAGTTTAATCGAAATACAAAGAAATTGAATAATAACTGTTTTTTGAGGTTTAAATTTAAAAGATTTTTAGTGAACCAGTTTTTGATGTTGGAGATTGTGCTACTTTCTTCTTGGTATAGTTGACTACAATTGTTTTCAGTAAAAACTAGAGCTGTGTCATCTGAGTAAGAGGTGATTAAACATTTATTAACTTCCCAGTTCCTTATGGGAAGTTATTGTAATGGGGTCGATTTTGCGAATCCCAAATTCTGACATATCTCCACGTTCTAAGGTCTCTAAAATCCAAATCCATCGTTTTTAGAGAGATGTCTGTGAGTGTGTATGTACGTATGTGCGGATGTGTGGGTGTGCGTATGTGCGTTCCCAATTATTTTTCGTCTCGATTATTTCGAGAACCAAAGATCGGATTGACGTGGCACTGGTTTCGTTTGACGCGTAATCACGTAACTTAAAACTGAATGACTTTTCAGCAAAATCGGTTGGGCCGTTTTTTATTTAGGATGAAAAAACTGAAAAAAAGACTAAAAATTGCTTAGTTTTAAACTGTTGATACGCACTATTAATTCGTGCAGATACCAAATACCTTCATAGTAATGTTGTTATTATTGTGCGTTTTAGCAAAATTGTGATCAAATTTGTAAAAAAATGTTATTTCAAAAAAAAATAAAGATTAATTTATAAAATTCCAAACTTATATTATCAGGTTTGGGTGATATTTGGATATTTGGATTTTGTTATAAATAATTTAATATTGTTAATAACAATCAAATAATATTAGTTATAATTTGATATTGTTTATATAAAGTCAATTATAATTATTCAGTAACGGTCAAACATTCTTAATAACAAATGATTATTTTAAACAATAATTAAATACCTTCAATAATAGCTGTGGATTCCGAGGCCGAGATGGAGAACGAGGTTGAGGACGAAGTGGAGGACAAGAAGGATGACGAGGACGAAGAGGACAAGGTTGCCGAGGCTTTGGTAGAGGATGACCAGGTGGTGAAGACGTCTTCCTCTACCAAAGCTTTTATGGTCAGATAAAAAATTGATAAAAATAATAAAAGTAATTATATTAATTTAGAATAATAATGTTTAATAATAGTAATTATTAATAATAGTCATTAATAATAAAAGCAAATTATAGCATTTTATTCATCCCACTGGGAAGTTAGTCGTGTGGGCCTCCAGGGTCGCACTTAGATCACATTTTTAAATTAGTATTGATTAAGTCGCTTAAGTCGCAAAAAAATGAATTGGTCCTAAGACTGTTCCCTGGGGAACGTCATGCTTTATTGTTTTGATGTTACTAAAAGTGTTATGTATTTTAAGTCTTTGGAGTTGAGTCTCCAAATAAGAAATGAACGATACTATGCGATCATTTGAATAACTGAACATATTAATTTTAGAAAAAGAATTGAGTGCACCATCAAATGTCCATAAAGACGTCAGGATTTTTTCTGGCTTGTTCAAACTATTGTAAATTTTATGACTTAAATTAAATTTGGAATACTCAGCCCCCAGTGATTGTTTTTTTAAATATGAGCTTTTGAAGAGATTGGTCTGAAATCACTTAAATTTCGAGAAGATTTAATTTTTATAACAGGAATTACAATTGATTCTTTAAAGGATTACATAGGTCCTGAAAGAAAAAACAACTTTTTCAAAAAATTATATTTTAAAAACCAAAAATCTATTTTATGTAAAAGCACACATTAAAGTTTAGCATTTGAAGAAAATGAAAAAAAAATTCAGCTAAAAATATTGAAAATTGTTAATTTTCCTGTAGTTTTCCTCGTCCAACCTTTTTTAGCGGTAGGCAGAATATTTCGGTGCAAGTTCATCTCAAATCAAAAATTCAAAAAATTTCTTATAGTTTATGTCCATGGCTCATGCTTGAACGAAATAATTTAAAAAAAATGAAATTTAAAGTTTTGAGATGGATTTCAATAAATTTTTGTCTCATATTTTCCAGCATTTTTCCGATTCTCATCTATTTTAAAATATTTTTTTTCGTATAAAACAAAACGAGTCAACCAAATGAAAATCCCTTTTGTTCAAGCACGAGTCAATACTATAAAGAGGAACTGTGCAAAGTTTCAGCAAAATCGGTCGATTCCTTCTCGAGAAATCGTGCCTACCACACGGAAAAACAAAGTTTCGAGAAAAACGCGTTTAAAGTTTTTTTTACCGCGATTCAATTAATTGGAGCTATTTTTAGCGACTAACATCGAGTTGCCGATTCCAGGTCCATACAGTAATTCGTTCGCCTTATTCGCGATGTTCAGAGCATCCTTTTAATGTTGTGATGTTTGATGAAAAAGAAAGGAGCTTATTTTACGCGGTAGAACCGCGCTGCATGTGTATAATACGCTTCGTAAGGTAGAGCACACGTACCGACCACGCGGTATTCAAATCTCTATAACTCCGGTAATATTGCTCGAATTTGCTTGAAATTCTGTGTGAATACTTTTGAAGTACTATACTTTCATATGGAATAAAATACAATTTTGATCGATTTTTTTGAAAAAAGACCTATGTAACCCCTTAAACTATGAAGGAAAAATATTTTGTTCAAGACAAACATAAAAAATATATCTAAGAAGCGTAGCTTTCAATTTGATTTTTGCTTATTTAAGGGGGAACATCAGTGTAGAATTTTCAAGAAATCAAAAGTGTTTTTGTTGCTCTAAAGTATACCTTATCATCATAGAAATCATGTAGCAAAGTTTCATATAGTGGAAAAATCTGTAAGTGGTCGAAATTTTTAATTAGCGCGGCGCCTCTCACTACTCTTTCGGAGTGACGTTGGTATAGAAATTTAGAACAATTTTAAATACAAATTTTTCAAAACTGTAAACGTGCTCTGTTAGTTGCACGTTAGCAGAAAACGCTGGCGTACGTATTTTGCAGACTAGAGGTGTATCAAATTTATTACTCATTTTTCTATAACTTAAACTTCAAAAGCGTTTATCTCGGAACAACGTTTTTCAAACTGGCCGGACTCTTTTCTCAAACAGTTTTTGTTCGATTCACCTGAAATTTTTAATATATGTTCAAAGCTAGTGCCAGCTAGGAAGTACGTAGGACTTTTTTTAATGTTACATATTTCAATTGTTATTAAAAAAATTTCGATCTTTCCCGTTTTTTACATTTTTTTTCAAAATGACGCCATTTTGTCAAAAATCAATTTTTAAAAAAAATCTTGCGTACTTCTCTGGCTGTTATTATGCTTTATCGACAATTATTTGTTTGAAAGCCATAACCTTAACATTTCAGGAGAAAACGGTCCGGCCGCGAAGCCATGAAAAAATAAGGCGTTTCTGGAGAAATGCTAGGGAGCCACCATATTGTGTTTTTTATAGTTATGAAAAAATTCAAAGAGGATGTTAAATACTTGTACAATATATATCTTTTTACCAAACTTCGATATGTTGTTTGGTTTTTGAGAAATTTTTTTTCCAAAAATGACTTCTCCTTTTTACCTCTAGAGTGGTGTTCCCCCTTAAGAAACCCAACGAAAAATTTATCACACACATTTGCTGAATCTTTTTGGGATTTAATATGATAGGAATTATTACTTTTCAGTAATATCCGGCATCACCATGAATTCTCTGTAAGTAAAGTTCATCATTAGGAAAGTTGAGTCATTTAATTAGCAGTAAGTTTTCCGCATTGTTTATGAAATGATTCATTGTTTTTGGGTTGATATTGATTAGGTACTCGTGCCTTAAGTTTATTACGAAATTCCGAACATCCATTTATTATGTACGATAACTTCATAACATCATTGCCTACGTAATTTAATTTGCTTTGCAAATGATTGTATTTTGTACTAATGACTAGACATTTACGTAAATTTCTATATGAGATGTATTTATTATTTTTAATTTTTTTTATTTGTGATTCATTTGTGTGATTTCGATCACAGAACTTTTTGTGTGGTTATTTAAGTGATTATTAATAATAGAGTAACATGCAACTAGGGCGTTTGTTAGTCAAAAACATTTGAATTCTCAAGATCCAGAATTACATTTTTGAAATCAATTGTTTTTAACACGATTGGTAGAGGTTAGGGACCATCCATTATTACGTAACACTCCATGAAAGAGGATGGGGGGTGTATTTGAAAATGTTACTAAGTGTTACATAGAGGAAGAGGGGGCCTTACAAATTATTGCGCAACAAAATTTAAAATTAGTTAAAATAATTTTTTACAACACTAAAACATAAAATCAAATTTTTCATTTAGTTACCGCGAATGGAGGTGTCAGCAGACGCTAGGTGCAATGAACAAAATTTAAATGCAATAGTTTGTGATTAAAATTCTTAAAAGTCTAAGAAGGATGCAATGAAATTGTTACGAAACAAGGGGGGGTTTGAAAATGTTACTAAGTAATACATGGGGTTAGGGAGAAGTTGAAATACTCCAAAAATTGCGTTACGTAATATATGGATGGCCCTAACCTATTGACACTTCAAAAATTGTAATAATTGTTATCCTTGTTCTCTTCGCTCTTTTTTGCATTGAAAGTGCACTTTTTTGTATATATCGGTTGGAAATAATGTAAATCATTTACAAAAATAAAAAGTAGTATTTGATAATTAGAAAGATCAAAAATTGAATTTTTTTCCTATGTGTAAACTTATTCTTGACAGACTAAAAATAAATAAACAAATAAATTCAAATTCGCTAAAACATTTTTTATATGAACGTCTTCTCCCAACCGAAACCATTATCACAGTAAATTTAAGTTTTCGCCGATTGTATCGCCGCAAAGTCTTTTCGAACAACACTTTTCCGCACTTTTTCGTTTGTTCTTCCGTTTTTGGTAGCCAATTAAAAAAAACAGAAAAATTCAAAAAATTTACAATTTTGCCGAAACTGTAAGTGGCTCTATCTATAATTGGTTATTTTTGCTCTCCGAATCATATCAAAACATTGTTACCTATCTTTTTTATCGTACAGTTCCATGGAAGACCAGAAGAATTGGGGAGTCCCCGTTCAGTGATACAACTATTCACTACGCTCCCCAACACGACTCAGTAAAAATTTGATCCTAGATGTCGCTCGCAAAACATTCAGGTTATGAATATTAGCAGCTGACATTTCTGTCCATTGCTGTCATCCAAAACAATCTGAGAAACGAAATGTTGGCCGAGGTGGACGTCTTCATTAGCAATTACACGATTGTCGATCCTGACATCTTCCAGCTATGGATCGAGGGATATTCCTGTAAGTAGTTCGCTTCAAAAACTGCGCATTCCTAAATCCAATGATTGGTTTCAGCCAGCGAATCCGTCGCGCTGTTAAAGCAAAGGGGTTTCGACCAATTCATGGGAGCGCCCCTCGAACTAATCGCCTCCGATGTCCTGGACCACTATCGCACATATTCCCTGATCGAGCGGCTGCTGTACACTCCCACCAAGCTGATGGAGCAGCCTTCGTTCCAGCTGGAGCCGCAAACGCGATCGTTACTTATTGAGAAGTTCGTGTGAATCCTTTTCGCTTGCTCGGTGTAAAAATGGATTAATGTTTGCAGGTATTACTCCTTGGACGACAGCGTCGCCCGAGAGATCCTAGGAAAGAAGCTGACGTCGCGCTACCGGAAGGACTTGGATGAAGTCGCGGAGAAGACCGGTTCACGTTTGAAGTCATGCCGGTATTTGATCCCGTCCTGATACTAGCATTGAAAGTCCTAATAAACTATTCTTGTCCAGGCGACAGTTTGATAACGTCAAGCGGATATTTAAGGCAGTCGAAGAAATGCCGGGGAATATCACAAACAACATCAAACAGAACTTCCTTCTGCCCGAGGAGCTGGCAAAGTCAGTGAAACGGAACTATCACTGCAGATTTGAACTAATTGTCTGGTATTCTTAGAAAATATGCTTCCGTCGTGTTCTTGGCCTGCTTGCGCTTTGAAACATCGAAGCGGCGTCTTCAGTACTTGTCCTTTGCCGATTTCTTTGATTGCTCGCAGGCCGTGATGACCTTTTGGACGTACACGTATCAGCATTCCGGACCCGAATACTACGACACAGAAATGGACAAGGAATTCCTGCTGGATCTGAGGGAGTTGAGAGCCTTGTTGGACAAGGAGAGGGAGATTAAGCAGTGAGTGTTTATTGTAAAAACTCTGGTTGTCAGTTTTTATTTGCCTTCAAATTATGAATTTATCTTGGAGCAAAGGTTAAGTAAGTGAATGCTGTTTTTTCCCATCAGCTTAGTATCCTTACGCCTCAAACCGCTTCTTCTTGAGCGAAGCTTCCATGAACTCGATGTGAACTTCAGGTGAATATTACTTCCAGCCGGGAAAATATATTTCAAGAAAATCCTCAAATTTCAGGACTTACTGGCGCGCCCTGATCACGATTGCTTGCAACCTGCATCGCACGCGCGAGCTGCGCTGCATCTTTGTCGAGCTGGCCGAAAAGCTGGTCGACCCGTGGCGCCAAAACAATTGGGTGCCCGAGCAAGTCAAGCACTTCTTGTCGGCCGCCACTCAAAGCGTGCTCGATTTGGAAATTTCACGGTAAGCAAAACAGAATACTATTATCCTGGTTGGATTCCTTGTAATTCTCTCGAAACTGCAGGGATCAGGAGACTCGCTGCCTGTGGGATCGCTACATGCAAGTGATCAGCATTTGCTTGATGCGAATGTATCACGCCTGACAATTAGTTGCCAAATAAAAGTTTAAGTTAATTATTTTTCAGTTGGTGGAGCAGTATTCTAGGCTCGTTATCTTTAAGATTCATCGTTTGTGTTTGTGTAAAGTTTTGAATATATTAAAGTAGTAAAATTATATTCCTATTGATAATGATGTTTGCACAATGCTAAGTATCAAGCGTGAAGAAAGATATAATCGATGTGTGCTCATGTAATCTGTTTGGAACATTTTGCTACCCATTTAGTCGATTTAGAAAACTTTTCAGGTAAACATTTTTAAAAGGTAGCAATTAACTCCTGGAGATTAAATAAAAAATATAGTAAAACCCGCTGATTACGATCACGTTTATTACGATTTCCCACCTAATACGCCAATTTACGTCGGTTCCTCCAACGTGAGGCATGTTTCAAATATTTTTGTCCTTAATACGATGTGCCTTCCAACCTTACACGTCGTCTGCCATCCGTTCTACTAATCATCGCCTACACGATTTCTCGCATGGCAGCGGTCAGCGATGACTGAGCAATCGGCTAAATTCGGCTGCGCAAATGGTTTGCGCCTAATTTGTTCGTATATTTCATTATCTTTCCCTCCGCCCTGCTATCTTGGGACTATTGGAGATGCAACAACAGTCGTTTATTATATTCATTTGTTTACTTACATACCAGAGTTTGTTACGGAGAGAAAAAGTAGACCTCACTCCTCCGATTCCCTGCTTCCGCCACGATTTCAAGTCAGTCATCCCTAGCAGAGATGACTGGATCATGGAAATAAGTAGGATACAGGAATCGGTCGATATCTACACTGATGAATCAAATATGGATGCAAATGTTGGCTGTGGCGTTTTTTTCCGAACAGCTGGCCTGAAACTATCCTTTCGGCTACCAGATCACTGCAGTGTTTTCCAGGCAGAGTTCATTGCAATATACAAGGCAGTAGACTGGTTGAGAAATCAGAAAATTTCCATAAGAATCCTGAATATTTTCGCTGACAGTCAAGCTGCTATCCAATCATTATCCAACGTGTATACCTCATCCAAAATTGTAATGGAATGTTGTGCACAACTGAATGCGATGTCGCTTCACTGTGAAGTGATTCTTTGCTGGGTGGCGGGTCATAGTGATATACCTGGGAACTGCAAAGTTGATGCCCTAGCGAGAACTGGCACTAAGCACTAGGATTATACACTAACACCCCAAGTCGACCATCCATTGGCCTCCATCAAGCTAAGTTTCAAGCAGTATTATATAGAGACTGCAAACAGGGCCTGCCTGCTGGAAGAAACCTGCAGGGCAAAGCGCACCAAGCAGCTCCTCAACACGAGCCAAAAAATCCACGTCGCTTTAAAAACGAAGAATCAATGCACAATCTCGAGATTGAATGACCAGCCTGCGTTTCATTGACTGATTTGTTACGATCATTTCCAGATGAAATGTAAATGAATTATATTGTTCATTGATAACTGCCCTGCTCATTCTATATATGTTGAGCTAAGAAATATTAAGCTTGTTTTATTACCTCCAAATGCGACGAGCAAGCTGCAACAGATGGATGAAGGCATTATGAAAGTCATCAATCAAGGCTATGAACCACGATTGATATCTCACTTTTTAAATGACGTCAACGACTCTGATTTCAAAACACCCCAAAATATGCATGATCCGATACTAAACATTGCAGCGGGATGGGAAGCAATTAAGCACGAAACTATGAAAATTGTTTCAAGAAAGCAGATTTCAAAAATAAAGTTGAAAATATCGAATTTGAAGAAGCAGAACCTGCAATAATGCATGGGAAAGGAGTCAACTTCAAGTTTGCTAAACGCTCAGACTTTGTCAGCAGTTGACGATTTGGGGCGTGATGTATCTGCTTTGGGTAAAAAAGTTAAATTATATTGAAAGTCTTGCGATTAGCAAACCAAAATTAGCGATTACGCTTTGTAAAATGGAGAAAAAAAATACTATACGCGTAGTAAGGTACTTTACAACATCGCTTTACAAAAAAGTTACGCATTCATGAATATTTTATATATTCATAAATATTTTATATATTCATTTTATTCCTGTCCCACTTACGACGCGTTTTGTGCTGGGTACTTTTATTAATGCTTCAAGCGGGGTTTACAGTAGTGAAAACCAATCGTTAACTACCAATGCTGAAAAGGAAACCTAAGCTTGCTTCTGAAACTAAATATATAGAAAATTGTTTGTATATATTCGTACGCATTTTAATTGATTAATAATATAATCAATATACACAAATATCTTTCGAAAGGGTTATCAATAAATAGTTTAATTTGAATATTATATTATTTTAATGTAAAAAGCGAATATTAAACATTTTGTTTCATAATAAACGGAAGGAGTACTCTTTGCGGTCATAGGAACAAGCAAATAGACAGGATCGGACATTCACACGTAAATCTGTATGTTTAAAAGCTATCGAAATTCAAATTATAACTAGACACACGACTGTAAAGTCAAAGTTGTCAATTAAATACGATAGAAACGCATAGAGCAAAATTCAATATCTATCGTTTTCTATTGAAATTAATCGGTTTTTTCCAGGCCATTTATATTTTTTATGTAAATTATTATAAAATTGAACATGAACACGATTCTCTCTTCCTCTGTTCAACGTAGATGATTTCGTCAGTAAACTGAATCGGCAATTCAAAGACGATTCCAACTGTTAGTCAAGGTTCCTACCAAATTTAGGGACCCGTGAAGAAAGGACTTTACCGGCGAATTTGTTTAAACTGTGAGTTTGTATACACTTTTAAACAAATTAGCGATGTGGAGTAGAGTAGATTTCAAAACGGTGACCATATGAATCGCTTGAATGATGAAAAAACTACTATCGAAAAAAATATCTCGTTTGATTCTTCGATGATATTAAGTAGTGTGAGCCAAAAGTATTCATTGCTATCAATTGTTTGTCTAAAATAGAAACGTAAATGAAGAAAGTTTTTAGAGAAAATATTAAAAAATTGAATAAACAAACACGTCATCTGCATAACGATGAAACAAATCTCCTGAATAAAATCTTCTATTGATTTCTGAACAATTCTCGACAACGCAATTCAGGCAAAAAACGTGTAAATTTCAAACTGATTTTAAAAAACCCTTTAAAATAATAATCAACGTGAATAAAACTAAAAAAAAACCAAAATAAAATTTCTAACACTATTCCTGAAAAATGTATTTAAATATCGAAGCAAACTATACAATTAAATTTGACTGTTACTCGTATTGTTTTGAAGAATAAACCAGGTATGAGATTTTCTCAATTTATCAACGAAATGGGTAAAAATCATTTGCAAGACTGATATTACAATTCGAAGAAGTTTAATTATAAAAAAATATAAAATTGTATCCCTTCTATCACTAAAAATATCAAATCAAATCCAAAATAAAGCTCTCCACAATTTTTGGAAAAGGAAAGCATTTATCTTTTAGCAAACTCGGGAATATCTTTTGAAAAATTCCACTGTTTTCGTTCATGTTCTGATGAAAGAATCGATTCGGAGTTTTTCTTTTGAGTTCAGGATGCATGTATCTAAAATTTCAATGACTCGTTCCGGTCTCATATCTACGAACCAAAAAATTGACGATTTGTCAAAACGTAATATACATTTATATCATCCCGATTATAAAAACGCTTTCAAATCAGTCACCTCATGAAAACAACCTCATTTTACCCTTGTCCCCCAGATTTCACCACAAATTCAACTCATAATTCATCTGAAACTTTATCTGTCGAAACTCGAAACTGGTTCAGTATTCGAAAAAAAATCATATCCTTGAACGTCCATTGCACTTTCGCTAACACAAACAAATGACTATACTCGCTAGTAATTCTCCCTAACATTTCTTCTGTATAAAGTTCCATAGAAAATCGATAAATTTCTCATCTGTTTCGGCGTTTTATTAAGATGATCTTTGAGATAAAGGAACCGTTCTTTGTGGTTTCGCTCTCGGATTTCGTGACAGTAAAAAATTGTTCGACGACATTACGGAGCCAACGGATAATGTCTTTGGTATTTGTGTAAGTCTGATGTGGTTAGTTTGAAAGGAGAGAGCGTCAAGAATGCTGAAAAAAGTCCTATGCAAATTGTTAAAATGTTTATGAAAAAATGGTTATCGACTTTTGTGATTTATGAGTTTTTAAAGCTTTTTGCTTTTAAATATCAAGAAATATGTTATGATTATTACTATATCTTTAGAAATGAGTTCAACACAAGATTAAATATTTATTAAATTAGAAAGATATTGAAAAATCACCCTGAAATCTTTTTGTAACGGATTTGAACTGAACCGCGTGCTGAGTCGGCCTACAGTGTCATCCATCAATGATGGCATGGCAGTGTACGGCGCATTTGGGGTAGCGGCCATGATCGGCATTAGCAGCTGGAGTGGACTCCAGATGTCATTCTTATTGTCTGATTTGAGGCTTTCGGATCATGCGGTCAGCATCGTGGTCTAAAGGTTAGAAAGGAAGATGTATGTGTGTGGTTGTGTACGTTCGTACGTACGTAGATGATGGTAGATGATACGATTAATATTAATTCATTCCAATTACTATTTTGAGAGGTACATTATTATTATTTAAAGAAGTATTATTTTGATAATTATTATTGTGTTTAATATTTTTAATATTTATGTGGATATTACTGGGAAGTTGACCGTGTGGACCTTAAGAGTCGCACCTCACGACTTGTTTTTTGCATCTTTGAATAGGTTGTTGCCTTGTGATCTTTGTATACGTAAATAAACCAATTATAACCGATACGGAGAGCAGTGGTTTGATTTGAACTGAGCTACAATAAGAGGTTGTGGCCTCCGCACTAAAGTGCGAACATTTTTGATCATTTAGAAACCACAAACTGGTTTCAAAAATCCTTGATGAGAAGAGTTTTATCTAACCCATTAAGGACGGCACCATGAATCGGCTGGAAAGCTTGAAAATTTAACAAGGAAGTACTACAACACCATTTAAAAACAAGGAGAATATTTTATACAAAATATGTTTCTATATTTTATCCATGGATATATGTGTATATAAGCATCGCGAATATCAATATTTGTACCATTTATCTTGAACAGGCATTTGGAATATTTGCAATGCCTTCATTGTGTTATTTATTCCTAAATTGTATTTTCGGAAAATAAAGAATTTCTTATGTTTGAGTGACTAAAAATCGAAGCGGATGTCATAATTTAATTTCCTGTGAAAACGGTTAGACTAGATAATTACATTACATTTAATGATAACTTGTTTTGAATAAAAAATTTACACCATATTATTTTCTGACTTCAAACTTGTTTCGTTTTCGAAATATCAGTTCCATATGGGGTTAAATAATTTTTCTCATGACTTCTGTCTCTTTTACAAACACTCAATGGTGTTTTCAAATTCTCCGCTGATTTTTTGATTTTTCAATTTCGATAGAAATGGTTCCCGAAAAATTTTGAGGAAAACATTCAACTTTTCCAAACTTTTTGGAACATGAAAACGGTTAAACTCACATACAGTGAATATGCTTTTCAGACAAATTCGGATTGTTGAGAAATTCTTTGATCAGAAGTTGAAAAGTAGAATTTCAATGTTTTTGAGCTGTTTGTTCGGAATTTAATTTCAAAAAGTTATTAAAAATGAGAAAGAGTAAGCAGTGAACCATAGAATAGGCATAGTGTGAATATTGATGTTAAAGCCTTCGGAAGGGCGAACGCCTATAAATGAGTTTAAATTCATGATCCGTACAAGAAACTCACGAAGAACTGCCACGAATTTAACGAGATGTACATTAGATATAATAAATGTAGAATTTGTTGTTAAGGCGTCACAGAGAGAACACGTTGAGTATTCTTAATATTCGTGTTCATAATTATCTCGATAAGCTGGTAGTTTCATATTGCTTTAAATTGTAACGTAATTTTTAAGCCAGTAAAAACTATGTTCAATATTATCATGTTAGAATGATTTATTACATCTATGTTCTTCATAAACTTCTTGCTTGTGACGATGGTTGTTAATCGATTCTAGTTCACCTAACTTTACTATGAGTAGCCCTGCCAATTTATTATCTCTCCAAAAATGGTTCTAAAGTGATAACGAGGCAAAGATAAAAGACATGTGGAGGACAACCAAAAAGAATTTATTATTGCTAGAAGCTAGCCTAGTTTTTTGCATAAGATACCTTATGCCTTAAGCCAGTGTTTTAGAGAAGTATTGAAACGAATTAAAAATGACGAGAAAGTCTTTGCTTAAATCCAACTGGGATCAGCAAAGAAAAAGGGAAATAAGGTTATCCTGCTAACCAAAATCGTTCAATACGATAATCGGGGAACGAAAAGCTTCCAAAATAAATAAATAAATAATTGACTCAGATTCGTTAACCTAAAATAGCAAAAATATGATTCGCCATCTTAAATTTATGCATTTAATATGTATCAACCCTCTTCAACATTCATTAAGAAATTGGCTCTGAAAACGAGTCAACGGTTGCAATCAAGACATATTACATCACAAAACCTTTTTAATTTCGAAAAGGCAAATCGTTCAACCTTTCAACAAGTTCACATTTGTCCTTGTCCACTGTAATGCATACACAGTAGGATTTCCTCAATTTGGACAATTTCCAAAGGACTCTTTTCATTATACGAAACAATACGAACGTAACTTTCCAACCTTAATATTTTCATTTCGAGAGTTGGCTTCCGTTTGAACTCGGCATGACAAACTTTCGAACACTATTGTTGCCAAAAGCGATGCATAGCTTCCAAACTATTTTGTTTACATTTTTTTAATGAATTTATATAAATTTGTATACAATCGAAAGTAGATGCTATGGAACGTAGTAAATGCGCACGATTTGCAACCAAGGAGGCACCCACAAATGCTTCCTGCCGATGACCCGATCCTTCTGCATAGTTCAGAAGCTCAACAGGGAACCAAAGAATCCCTTGCGATAGAACGAGCACAAGGAGCCAACATGGGGGTGGACTAGCACTTTGGACCGGGATCGGGTGGATTTCAATCTTTCTCGCTTGCAGGGATGAACTTGCTATCACGGGCTCGAGGTCGAGACCGACAAGGGAAAAGCGTTCCACAGCAGCTTGTGTAACACTGGCAAATGCGTATCAAAGTCAGTTGCTTGTGGACATTCAGTAGGACGCGTTCGATTCCCTTAAAACTCGTCGTCAGCTATTACTTTTGGCAGTGAGCTCAGATTCAATACAAACAATCCGTGCTTAGTGTGGGTGGATGTGAGAAGGACACCGCCTGAATGGCAAGCAAACAAATAATTATTGACTGATTTCATAGTTTGCTAGTGGTGGAAATTAAAACTTTTCGTGAGAATGGCGCAGTTTGTAACGCATATTCAGCCGACGTTGATGGAAGCATCGCAAGGTCATTTGCCGCATCATCACGGGCATCAGGTTGGCTTGCAACACTCGTCCCATCTACCCCACAGTGGGCACAATATGCCATCACCACCTCATCATCCTCATCACCATCATAATAAGCATGTAAGACATGCCTACGAATACTACAGTGGTCATCATTGCATGGTAAGTGTTTTTGGGCTGAAAAGCAAGCATGCTTTTGACGAAACCACACTTCATTTAAGTCATAAACCGACAGCAAATAGTGTCAACGAATTAATAGACGGCGGACTTTCTAGAGAATCCTTTCAGCAATGGTACAGATTGCGGGATCCATTAAGTTAAGTAGGAGTCGCCGCGGGAGGGTCGAAACAATGGGCGAAGTTAATGGACACAACCCTCCAGGAAATAGACGTTGGCAGGAATATATTCGGTCATTTATCCTTCAAAGACATTAGATCTGTTACACTGTAAAATACAGCATAATATCCTTGAAACTGAGTCAGCATTCGGCTCCATAATCCAGGACGGGAGACAAAGGCAAGCGTTTCAGATTTTTCATGAGTTTTTCCGAATATGTGTGAATCACCGCTCACATATCAAAGAGGGATGCTGTTTTATTAGCAGCAGGACTATTTACCCTAACCAACTGTCGAAACGCTGATGTTGTACGCACCCTTTCATCGCAATTTAACAATTTAGCAGATACGATGAGTGTGAGTGGTGTGCTTGAATGCAAGCGTTGCGTTGGGGCGAATGCGTCACGTTGGCGCCCATTCGAATGACCTACATCCTTCCTCTGGTCCTTCTTCGTTTTCCCGGTCTAGCAGTTTTTTGCCAGCAAAGTAACGCTGAAATTACTGGCAAAGCTATAAAAGCTTTTGGTCATGATTCACCATTTTCATCGAGTATCACACAATAAAAAAAACGATGTAAAGTTGATGGAAAAATTGATGGTGAAAGTTAGAGAGAGAGTATGTCATGCCAACCCTCCCGCTTTTGATGTTTTATGCTTCCAGCAAGCAAGCTAGGGTCGAAATTGATTATTCAGTAATTAATTGGAACTTTATGGTAAAAGGATCTGTTCTATTTTTGTTCTATTTTTCAATTTGAAAAACATTCGCCGCCTAATTGACTTAATCAAATACGATTAGAGGAAGGACGAACATTTTATCGGTAGCAGAAACTTGATGAAAATACATATTTTTCAAGTGATCATTATATATAGCTTTCTTTTCGGTTAGAAAGCATACTTTTTGCCGGGTAATCAGAATTGATTGGAGTAATTTGTCTTTTCTGTCACCTTTTCTGTGAACTTGTGGAGTATTTTTTTTATTTCTTGAAGAAAATATTATCTTGGCAATTTTTCTGGAAATAGTTTAATTTCTTCTTAATTACATTTTAGAAACAAGAATTAAATGCAGATACAACCGCTGTTTTAATTACTTGAAAGATTATTTCATTACATGATAAACAATATATTTTCATGATGCTTCAATAAATTCAATCGGTACGTTTCAATGTTGTATAAAAACTGTGAAAATCGGGTTAAACTAACTGTAAGCGTACAATTTTCCGAGTGCCGACAGTTACCTATTCAATAAATTTCGAGAATATTCTTCGTTTTATTGGTCACGTTTTTTCAGTAGATGCATATGAGGAGGTCCACAATAAATCCCAATACTTTCATTCGAAGCTATTTTGCAATAGCTGAGAAAAATCGCTTTAGTGAACCGAAATTTTCGTTTCCTGATGAGATTATTGAAACTAGAATAGCCGTTAGCCAAGAAAAAGTATTGCGGCATTATACAGAATCTTCACCTAACAGATAAAAGCATATTCAAACGACTTTCATTCGGAAAAATAAAAAGTTCCAAAAGTCAATATGTTTCGTTTTGTTAAGGATCTTTCCATATATGATCGTTGCAAGAGTTTTCAACTTGTGGCACTTTTCGAGCCTGCATTATTGCCCAGAAACTGGAAGGATACTGTTGTATTATCATCATCATCGATGGTGCATCAGTCCAAGTGGAATCTTGACGAAAGACCGCGTCCTCCAGTTGGAGAATCTCAGTAGCGATTTACTATCAGTGTCTACTGAGTCCTCCCAGTGGTTGCTTGGTTTCGCTGATAGACGGTTGCCAGTTTCTCGGTCATTCATGGTTTGTCGAGGAATTCTATTATCATCAAAGTGCTCCATATTGCCATACCATTGTAATCCTTCAGGCTGCACAAGGATCGATACCGCTGGCTCTTCAAAAATGCATACAACTCATGGTTACAGTAATGTCGCCAGTCTATTTTGTCCTTCACGAATCCCTGGATGTTTCTTAGAATGTGCCGCTCAAAATTGTCAATTGTATTCTCTGAGGCTTGTGTCAAGATCCATGTTTCTCATCCTTACATTTGTACTGGACGGATTATTGTTTTGTAGATCTTCAGCCTGTTATGTTGGTGAACTTTGTTGGATTTTATTATTGTAGGGACACTTTGTTTGCCATATTGATATGCTGTTTAATCTCGTCCTTTTCGTTGTCGATTTTGACGAAATAATTACCAAGTTAGACAAATGATTCAAAATTTTCAATGTTATAATCGTCCACCGTTCCTTATTTGGGTAATGAATTTGACCTTTTCTCTATTAACCTTTAATCTTCCTAGCCGCTGACTCAGAAAACATGAAAATTTATTTTGTGCGCGACATCAATCACGACATAATGCTAGACTTGAATAGTAACATTCCTGTGTTGTCCTTAGGGATTGTCTTGAGGACGTACTAAACAGTCAAGTTACAGAGCATGGAGGTAAGATCATAACCTGCTTTAGATTCGAGTCAGGTTTGAAGCTCTGAATAAGTTCGCCTTGGATTTTGACTTGTAACTCTGTACCAGTCATCATTATTTTGGTCATTCGGACTAGTTTTGCAGACATTTCAAAATTTAGCTATATTTTGTATAGTATATTTCGATCTATACTATGGCGTGCTTGCTTGAAGTCTATCAAGACCTGATGCACATCGATATTGTATTCACTGTACTTTTTCAGCACCTGTTTTTGAATATTTTGTTGAGAATATTTGGTCTGTTGTCAATCGGCTGTATCAAAACCTACCTTGGTATTCGCCAATTATTTTAACCCGAGTGCGGAGTGCAATCATATTTCGATTATTCGAAAGGACTTTGTAGGATGCACACAATAATGAAGTGCTTCTGAAGATATCAGAGCCAATTCGGTCTTCTTTCTTATATATGGGGCAGATTATGCTTTTGCACAAATCATCGAGTAATAGAGTAGAGTAGTGAAGATGATTTGTCAGTAGGAATCCCTGTTTTGAAGAGGTTTTAGCGGTTAACTGTCGATTCCAGGAGCCTTATTTGGTTCTTGCTACGCTTAAGATGCTTCTATTTCTTCGACAGATAGTATTGTTGAAATTATATTTGTCTTTGTTATCATCAAAATCGTTATTGGCAAAGAAATTGCTAATGGTGACAGATTTAGTAACTCATGCAAATATCGAGCCCATCTAGTATTATTAATCGATGATTGTCGGTTGGGTCACTAATGATATTCCTTCCTTGTTTTTACATAGGCTCTTTTGCAACTTATAGCATTGTTTTCATTTTTGCATTTCATCTGTGTTGTTATACATGTTATAATTTGTAAATGAAGTTTTGAATAAATATTTAAATTAACGTCGACAAAAAATTCCATGAAGATTACGAAAAACATTGAATACTGGCAGACATTGTGGACTCTTTCCTTTCCAATTTGATATCCATGTAATCAAAACTATTCAATCGCTACTCTCAATTATTTTTTCTGCAACCAAAAAGCAAAGTTTTATTCATTACTTACAAATTACATTTAATACCACAAGGTTCAGGTCTAACCCCACTGCTGTTTCGGCTGAACACTTACGAGGCTATTTGTTCTTAAACAGTATTCCAATGACGTGAAATTGATTTTTTTTGGAAAAGATGAAAAGTAAGTTTCAATATAATTATTTTCGATCACTTAAACAGCAACTGTGGTGTTTCCATTAATTCTTTCCAATCCACTGAGAATGACATGTATTCAAAACTGCATACGTCCTTTATTCCAAATAAGAACTTTCCGAGGACAATGTCGAACGCCAGTTATGATTTTGAAAAATGCTATGTTGAAATTTGAATAGTTTGTCTATTATTCAACAGATTTGAACTCTAAGAAATAAATTCGTTTTAATAATTTACTCAGCTTTTTATAGAGTTGATCTTATTTTATACTAAAGAAAAATGTTTATAAGACTTACTTAAACTTACTTAATTCAAACCAAAGGTGTAATAAGTATGAGTCTCGAAAATATCCTGCCAAAAAGTTAAGACCAGATTCGGTACACTTCTAGGAAATATACTGAAAAAATTAGCTGCCCTAAGCAGCAGCCTCTCCCTTAGTCATGAGTTTGTGATTGCAGGCTTTTTAAAAATCTTGATATCAACACTTAATACGCATAAAATCGTACACGATTCAAAATTTAGGATGAATCGAATGCAATTTATGGTATACAGATATGTCCATAAGTCAAAGATCTTGTGAAAAAACTCTGCAAGTTTGAAGATGCTGTTTTATTTTCCGGAAAATAAGCGTGAAAATCGTTAATTCGAAAATATCGATCACATTTCCTAGGGATTTGTGGAAAAATCAATTTTTAATTTGAGTATTAAACCATTATTTTGAATTTTGCATAATTTTAAAGTAGAAAATCAGGCAACCTTTTCAATAATGAAAAAAATGTATGGCAGGCAATAAATAACAATAGTTAAAATGTTGTAAGAAAATACTGTTTAGTTATTTTTCTGAAAAGAAAAAAACAAAGCAAAATTTTTCAATGTGCATCGTTTTCATCAGGCAATTACTTATTTGTAATTAAATCTTCTTTTGAATCATTTCATTCCCAACTTTCGTCATCAATCTTTCCCTATCATGAAAACTTTCTCAGAAACACCCAAATCTTGCTTGGCACCCCGATTACATTCAATTTCAACTCGCATCCAGTCGTTCTTCAACATCCATTAATTAAATTCAAAGAAGTTTAACAGTGCTCGCGCGAAAGAAAAATCCAATTAAATTTGCAACGTTCAACTTTCTACACATGCTGCCAGCCTGGCTTGTACAGTGACAAGAAAACTCCATTTGAATGAAACAACATATCCTTTCAAGAACCTCTCGAGCAGCCCTCGAGGCTCTATCTCGCATGCATTCAGACTTCTTGAAAATAATATTTTTACACTTGCTAGCTGGTATCTATTTATTCAGTCATGTATATCCTTCCGCCTATCTGTTTGTTCCTGTTGCTCCTATTTGTTTCCATTAAACTTAGCAGGAATGACTTCCTTGAATCTGCGTAAACAAATAGCAGGAGCATCGGAGGCAACAGCAACAAAAAATAATCCTTTACACTGCAGGTCGACATCATTTCCATAGGAAAATTAAAAATTAAAGAGATGAACATGTTGCAGGATTTGTAGCGTTTGATGTCGGGATTTCCTTGTCGGGGTGTTAATGGCGAATCGCAAAGAGTATAAGTTTTTCAAGTGTTTGTATAACTGTCATTGACCTTCTCTGTACACATAGCACTGCAAGCCTTACTTTAGATATGTTGTTTTCTACGATAAAAAACATTCTTGTGCCAGGCATCGGTGAGAATGAATAGGGATTCAGTCATGGATACAAAATTGACTGCAGCACTCTAGAGCTAAGCTGAAATGAAAAAGCAGCTCAGAAGTCTTTTGTATCACCACTGGGACATTAAAATGTTGAAAATAAAGATAAGATACTCGCCATGAAAGATGTATAACTTATCAAATTGCAAATGCCAGCCCAAAAAGTTGAAAAAAACCCAAGATTGTGGAAGCAAAAGTGATCACAACTTGTTCGAATCTTGTTTTTCTCTTCTGTTCCATTAAGAATTAGTACAGTCAAAGTGTCTTAATTTGGACGTAAACCGTGCATTTTCAAAGGGCAGAATTTTTTTTATTGCAATGCATGGGGAATGGTATAATTAGCTTAAGTTCAATTTCCTGGGGTCCCCGAAGATGCCGTTTGGGCTCCATCTTGAAAATAAAAGAAAGTGGGACACTTCCATATCTCCCAAACCGTGGCTTCCACAAGAAAGTTGTGTATGAGAAACTTGCGTAGAATATAATTTTTAGCAAGTCGTCCATACATCAATTTTACGTGATGTCAATAATAAAAAAGATACAATCCAAAAACTATACCCTTTCGGGCGCCACAACTTTTTTTCATTTCACGTTTAACGCGAAACACGTTTCTAAAATAATTTTGTCACAAATCGTTTGCGGTATTGATTGTTTCAATCACTGTACAGGAACGGGAGTTATTCTATCCCAAAGGGGAGAAAGTCGCGTTTTTAGGCCAAATAATTGGCTTTTGATGGCAAACCCCCCTTGCGAAACTTGCGGAGCATTTTGGAAGGCAGCCGGATTATTAGCGCAATGTGTAATATGTTTTACTATGAACTTAAATCCGAATTTTTGGGTTCGCAGCCCCAATCCTCTGTGCTTCATCTTCAAAACAAAAAAAGTGGGACACCCCATATCTCCAAAACCGGGGCTCCCAGAAGAAAGTTCTGTATGGCAAACTTGCGTAGAATTTTATTTGCGTCAAGTCGGTCATACATCACTTCTACGTGGTTTTAACAATAAAATAGTTACAAGCTCAAAACGACATCCAAAAAGGGGGGAACATCTTTCGAGCGCCACAGGTTCATTGTTTTCAATTCAGCCCCAAAACACTTTGGAAATAACTTTAAGGCAATTTTGTCGCAAGTCGTTTGCGGTATTGATCTTATTGATCGCTGTACACTGGCGGTAGCTATTGCATCCCAAAGGAGGAAAACTCACGTGAAAAATGCATTTTTAGGCCAAATAATCGGCTTCCGATGGCAAACCCCCATTGCAAAACTCACGGAGCATTTTAGTGGGCAGAAATTTTTTAATTGCAATGAATAGTATGCCTTTATGTGAGCTTAAATTGAAGTTTCTGGGGTCGCAGTCCCAATCCTCTTGGCGCCATCTTGAGAACAAAAAAATGGGACGATCCCATATATTGCAAAGCACCACTCCCACAAAAAAGTTTCATATGACAAACATGTGTAAAATTTAATTTCCAGTAGGTTGTGGATACATCATTTTCACGTGCTGTCAATATTAAAAGAGTTACACGCCAAAAACGAAGTTGAAAAGGGGAGATCATTTTTCGTGCGCCACAACTTCGTGGTTTCACCTATTACCGCGTATTTCGTTCGAAAATAACTTTCAGGCAGTTTTATCACCAAACGTTTGCGGTATTGCTTGTTTCGATCACTGTACCATGTCGGGAGTTATTGTGTTTCGAAGGGGGACAAGTCGTAGGAAAAAAGAATTTTAACACCTGTTTATCTGGTCCTAAAATGCTTTTTTCCTAAGACTTGTCCTCCTTCGAAACACAATAACTCCCGACATAGTATAGTATAGTAAAGTATAGTTGTACAAAAATTAGGAAGAGTAAATAGGTATATTCTTCTGGTATATGTTTGAAAAAAAATTTACTTATAATTTCAAACAAGAATAACCACAGAAAAGCAAGTAAATGATTAAATATAGTCTAATTTCACCAATGACCACTTTGACCTTCTGTACTCGCAGTTTCATCCTACACATCATTGGATATTCATCCTTGCAAATACCTCGTAATCCGATTATTTTAAGCCTGACACATTTCACATCTGTTCAATTCACTTCAACAATAACTCGCATGAATGATATCCGGGAAATTATCTATAGGTACTAATTAAAGGACTCCATATCTCTATGCCCTAAATCCATCTAAGTCTATTAGAAATGCCCGACTGGAACCATGAACGCGACCTTTGTCATCTGAAGAAGGTTTCTCTCTCTCCTTTTGTCTCGTAGAAGTATCGGAACACTATCAATAATTAAACTGTAATTCAACACCTCATTTCTAAATCTATCTTTGAAACGCATGTTATGAAGAGCATTTTCAGTTTAGATTTCCATAAAACCACATTACGATGCCAATGGCAAAATGATGATGAGGAAAATTATTGAATCGAATCGTTAAATAGGGTCGAATTAGTTATTTATAAATATCTCTGGCTGATAAAATTGTTACATAGTTGTTTTTTATAAAAAAAATTCAGCAAAACGGCTTTGTCTAAAATGTGCACACCAAGTTACATAAATTTTGAATCGAAAAATGAAGAATGTAAATATTTTTTAAAATTTCAATAAGAAAATACGAATTGTTTAAATTTACAATTTGAAATTTCGAAATCACAGTTTTATGTGTAGCTATTTTTTCATCCACAAATATCATATAATCCTTTATTTCAATCATCATTAAGCAATCCAAAAGAAAAATACTCCTGATATGAATTCAATTGCACTAAAGATACTGCATCCAATTTCGATACCTTTAGATACATTCCGCATAAATCTCTAGCATGTATGTGTAACAAACACACACTCAAGTGGCTCGTGGCTTGACATTGCATTCAACTTATTTTCAATTTACACGATTGGCTGCACTCTGAAGTGCAGCTTGAATTACCGCCAGATAAATCAGCAAGATCACACATGCAGATAAGTATCTGCGAACAGTGCAATCTATAATAGATAAATGCCACCGTACGGAGAAAATCGTCTGTAAAATTTGATATGCAATATCTCTTAACATAGCTTGGGCAATTAGTTTTGATGACAGGGAATGAAAACTTTTTCTTAAACTTTGGGGACTTAATTTGATAATTGATTTTTTTTATTGCTTCATACTATACATGTCTTTTATTAGGAGTGCTACTAACTAGTACCGCTTTATATGTGAATGTCTAGCTGTTTTTTTGCAAAAAAAAACTTTATGATTATTTTTCCAAATGTCGCGATAAATAATATTCGCTAATTCATCTCAAAATATACAAAGTAATTTATTATCATATCAAGCGAAAGATCTGCTTAGTGTGTACTCCAGATATTTAAATGATATACAGTATCATCTTTCACATAAATACTACATAAATAAGCGTACAGATAAACAGTTTCAATAGGTATCCCCTCCAGTGGATCGTGACTCAAGTTAAAATCACCAAAGGCTTCAAATAAAAGACCCTTTAAATTAGCATTCATCAGCGCAGCATAGTTCTGAGAGAATTAAATAACCATAGTATGAACATCCAATGTACTTATCAACTCAATAATGTATCTACGTTCGATTTAAACAAAATATCCACAAAGATCTCAAAACCATCAAAAACTAAACTATACTAGCAGCAAGTTCAATAAAATCAGGTCATCTCTACACTACAGATATTAGCAAAAGATAAGAATTTCAAACGAAAAATAAAGCAGCGCCCAATTCAAGTTACTAAAATTTCGAACTCGTCTTAAATTTCCGCGAGAAAATTTCACAAAAAACAGTTTACAAATTAATTAAACTTTTAAGAATTTTTTTAAACATCCCATTTAACAGTCTGAGGACATTTCAGATCGTAGTTTGAGAAATGCATAATCGACAGCTAGCCTGCGGAAACTTCTTATAGAGCTTCACATATTTAAGATTAATAACAGCCAAGACTGTAGAAGGAAGAAGTTCATACCACTGTTTGATAATATCTCAAAATACAGAGAGACAAACTTCGGACCATTGCAGATTGCTCAAGCTGAATGTTCCCGTCTCAATCTCAGATAATATTTTGATAACCTTCCGAACTACACAGTGAGAACGTCGCAAATAATAGTTTACAGCCCTCTCCGAAAAAATTGTGGATTTCTCTGATCCTAGTTTGGAAACATTTTTAACCACAGATTGAAAAACTTACAAAAGGTTTGAAAGTGTCGTTTTACAGCCTCTTCCATAATAAATTATAATCTTAGATTGCTTTCAGAAAGCATCTCAATTGATTTTTTGATAATGAGATTTGAAAATATCTCAAATAATAGTTTCAACGTATTTTAAAAGATAGTTAAGGCACAATTTAAAAAATGGTAGCATTCAAACGTGTTTACAATCCATACGTTGGCGGCTTGATCTCTATTTGCAATTGTGCCAAAAAAAAATTAATTAAAAAGGTTCAGCAGATTCAATTTATCTCCTGCGAAATTGAAAACTTTTGTCGGTCTTTTAATAAAACTTCGAAGTGCTTCAGATTTTCTTGTTATAATGTGCAAAATGGATGGAAGAGTTGGCTGTGGCGTTTTCTCAGAACAGCTAGGCCTGAAACTATCCTTCCCGTTTGCCAGACCACTGCAGTGTTTTTCAGGAAGAGGTCATTGCGATTTACAAGGCACATGACTGGCTGAGAAACCAGAAAATTTCCAAAAGAAATTTAAACATTTTCTGATATACCGGGAAATTGAGAAACAGATGCCTTAGCAAGAGCTGGCACTGAGCTCCAAGAGTATACACTTACACCCCAAGTCGGCCAACGTCTAGCCTCCATAAAGCTAGGATTCAAGCAGTATTACATGGAGGCTGCAAATCGGGCCCGGCTACTCGAAAAAACCTGCAGGACAACCAGGCAAACTTGGCACGCATTGTGCTCCAAACGCACCAAGCGGCTCCTTAACACGAACCGCGAAACCTTGAGTTCCATCGTATCCGTACTGACGGAGCACTGTCTGATTGGCAGACACGCAGAAAGATTGGGTGTTTCTTTCAACGATTTCTGCCGAAGTTGCAGATCGGAAGACGAGGAAGAAATAATCCAACACTTTCTGTGTGAATGCCCAGCACTATCCAGAAAACGCATGCAAACTTTAGGCTCACCTTTCCTGGACAGCTTCACGGAAGCTGATTTTAATATTAGCTGCATAGCCAACTTCATACGAGAATCTAAATGGTTCTCGTCATCCCACAGGTTCTAGTGCCGTTTGAATCTTTTGTGGTATCACAATGGGCCTATAGTGGCTTAAGTGACCCATATTTGGATAAAGGAGGCTGCCACTACAGCCAACCAATGTGCAAAATATATTTTTGAGAACAAAACATCATTTATTGTAATTTTATGCAGTTCACCTCCTTTCCGATTATTTTATTTCAAGTGGACTTTTTAGGGTGTAAGTAAATTTATTCATTTATTTTTTATTTTTGTTTTTAGTAAAAATGTTCTCTTGAACTTAAAATAAAAACAGTAATGGTTCAGATTATGGCCCCCACCCCCGAAGGAGAAGGGAGTAGGGGAATCGAAAAAGGGGGTGCCCCTAATACTATGGCATAAAAAGTTCACGGCGGTCACGGCCCCATGAGAAGTTCCCCCTCTAAAAATATGCTTATTTTGCCTATTTCCAGAGATCATATGAAACCGTAAAATTGGCCTGGGAACTGAATTTAAGACTTGTTTAGAAGTCGAAAAATTTAAAACATAAGGGATTTTTTTTTGTAAAAAATAATAAAAAAACAATATTAAAAAATTATATAAAAATTGATGAATGTCATTTTTATCGTAAATGTAATATAAATAGGAGTAACCTTTGGACACTTTTTGCACTCGTCCCGCCGCCCTCCGGTCCCTCATCCTCTCGCCCAAAATTTTTATTCCATAGTAGTAGGGGAATCCCCTTCTTTTGATGGGAGTAGGAGGTAAGGAGCATTATGGCCGTTAATCCTAGCCTCTATGACAAAAACTTCCAAATCTATAATTCATACCCGTTTTAAAAAGCTAAAAACTAATTAAGAATTTGTCATGATTAAAACGGTTTCGATGGTATGAAAATTATATTGTTTATGATTTTTGCGTCCATGTGAGAAAGTTTGGATACAGTTTTAACAAGAAAAATTGAGTGTTCGTGTTCATCCAAGGGAGGGTCCGGGTTATACAGGCAGACGTTCATACAAATAGTGCAAAATTTTGTCTATCATCAAATTTTTGGCCGTACAACGGGTGTCCGGCTTAGATAAGAGTCATTTAGTACATTTTTTAACTTTACAAAAATTTTAATTGAATTTTTTTTTTACTGTATAAGAAAATAATTTGATTTTCATATATGCTATTTAAGAATTCCGGTGAAAACGCATTCAGGAATTCATTTTATCTTGAACTATATAAATAAATATTTCTGAGTCTTCAGTTTATGCGAAATTTAAAAATTAGAAACAAATTGAAAATTCGTTATTACTTTGCAAAAGAAATTTGTAGCGTTTCCTAACAAACAAATTTTCATCAAAACCCATTGATTTTTCTCAATTTTCTCAAAAGTGCCTATGTATCTCTTATTGGGTCCGCGAATGAACGTTCTTGTAGCTCTGCTACACACTCGATGCTACTCCAGCCGGCAACACACGTGATAAAGGTGCTCCCCGTTGCCAGGTGAGACCCCACTATGCGCCACAATCGTTCGCGAACAGGAAGCGGTCAATTTGAAAAATAAAATCCAATGCATTTGCAGTAGTAATTAGCGTTTCATTCGCGGGGATTTATGACGCGCATGTCGTTTTCCCGGACGGTATCCCCGGAATCAGATACAAGCGCCAATACCGGATTGCGATTAGGCCTCGCAGAAATACACCGAACAAAAGCTTTTCCAGTTGTGGTTCTCCAACAACGTTGCCTGCCGGAATCAAAGCTTTCCGTTTTCCCTAGACTTTTCGCAGACTTTTCCGTCGTTTCGTGATGGCCAAGCTGCTCTTTTTTCATTCCGATTGAAGTGAAAAAAGATTGCAGCCCTACTAAAAACGGATCCCGAGATCTGACCTACAACTCTTTGAAGTGAGTAATCAAAAGGAAAATCGCAATGCAGCAAAACGGGACGCAATTCGATACGTTGTAGTTCGCGCGAGTCAAGCAACGGTCAGTGAAACGCCGGAAAAGTTCAGTCTGGAAACCTGAAAAGGACTCTAACAGACAGAAAAAGATTTCAGTCCTGAAACAAACCGTCGTCTGATCACATAACCGGCGAACAAGTAAAATTCTCGAAGAAGTGATAACCGTGAAAAATTGTGTAACATTATCTTAGATTCCCAGAAGTGACTGTGGTCCGTCGCGACAGCTCTTCTGCTTCCTCGGGAAAATCGATAGTGGAAAGTTCGTTTTATCTTAGGCCAATGTGCGTTCAACGTATTTCCTATCTTTCCTAGTGATACTGTAGATAATAGATAAATCCAAACTTCCTCTTTCACATACATATTTATTGTTCGTAATTGTTTGGTGCTGTGCGTCTGCACTCGATCCAGACCTGTAGTGAAAATCATGAATCGATAACGAGCCACCTTTGATTTGCTTCCACGGAAGGCGATAGTGAGTTCAGCAAAATGGTAAGTATGGCAATGGTAAATACCACACATTTCCACTATGCTTTAGAACGTGCTTTCCGCTCCAATTAATAATCGCCGGACTTAGTAGTTCTGAATATGACCACCTCATTAGCGTGCGGTCAACAATATCCATTGCAATGCCTTTAAACCGCGAGAAGACAAAAAAACTAGAAACATACCAATGTATGCATGCAGAATTAATAAATATCTGAAATTAGTATCTATTGTTTTCCTAGGAGACTACATACATATATTCGCTTTCTAAGGAGGAGCTCTCATCTCATTCAGATTCATGAATCCTTATTATTTTTTCGGGTTTGATTTTCGTTGCTTAAATTAACACCATCAGATTCGATGTCGTTCAAAAGATGCGATACTAGATACATCATTGCTCCTTTGGCAAAAAATTATTTTCAGGTACAATCCTATGTGCATGAAACTATATAAAGGGGAATAAGTTAAATGGTAAATCCTCGAAAGCAAAGAGATGGACCACAGAAATGCCGCATTGGAAATGTGAAAGCTTTGACGTCATAATTGGATGCAGAATAGCAAATTGAATTTGGGTTTCCAATATTGCTGAAAAGGAATGGGATACATTTCCTTGATTAAATTGCATGGAAGAAGTCCTGGCGGATCATACCTGATTATCTAATCTCATATCATGATTTCATTTCTATCATTTTTTCTGGATAGCGAAGCTTCTTCCTTGACCATTATGAATTGGTCCTTCAAAAATTATCGACTCGTTGCGAAAAAATCAAAGAGCATTTGAAGATACAATTTTAAACCTTTGATCCTTGAATCGAAGATCTGAGCGAAAGTTTGATAGCTTTTGAAAAGTTGTGGTCGAAAATGTGCAGACTTTATTTTTTTATAGGTTATATTGCTGATACACCCAACTGTTTTGGTTCGTCCGAAAAATAACCCTAGTCATTTTCTGATTAAGCTCGAATCAACATACGATTTTGTACACATATTTTTTAAACACTGTCCTTAAAGCAAACATCAGAGTACAAATCGATTTGTCGAAATTTGTGATTATGTGTAACTTTAATATTAAAAGCTATATAAATGGTTTTTAGCCTGGAAGAAATATTAGATGATGGTTTTTGAAGCATTTGATCAAAAGAAACGATTTTGCATGCAGCACTAGCCGAAAAATGCACCAACCTATCCAAACATGTTAATCAATAAACGATTTCCCATAACTTCCAATAAAAATTAGTGCATTTTTTTCGTACACAAATAAATCTTCGATACGATAGAAAAAAGGCGACCACATAAACTACAATATTTCTGATAGTTTTTGGATATTTTTCATTGTTTGCATTTTAGTGATAATAGAGAGACAGAGGATAGTCCAAAATAAATTCCATTATTTAAATAATAAATGCATCGGATACCGATATCGATATATCGGCGATACTCCGGGTTTGCCGATGTATCGGTATCGGCGATATTTTTATTACCGATTCAACGATACTTTTCAAATTTCGCGCTTTGAAAATAATGTGATGTAAATGGCCGTGTCGTTTCGTCTATTTTGTCGCAAACGAGTCTCGAACTATGTATGCTCGGTGAATCCCTGCGCTTTATTCAGTCTCTTGTTTCGCTAGATTGACTGTTGTCGAGCATTGTATCTTTCCATGCAAATAAAATTAAGAATTACATATCGTAATTAATCTGTGTTTGTATATCATTTATAACTAGGTCATTGAGTCAAATAAAGTAAATCTAAATAGTAGTCATGTCAACGTCAAAAGTTCTGAAATGTCTACGAGTGGGGGGGGGGGGCTTTGGTGCGTTTGTGAAAATATTATTAGAGATTCCGAGGAAGATGAGCCCCTGTCTACTCTGAGCTGTAATTCTCTCAAAGAAGAAGTCGAGAGATACCTAAGGTATCCTAATATATGGAGAGATGCGTCCGTTCGTTTTCTGGTGCAATGACGTCTTATACCCAAACTTGAAAAAATGGCGCAGAAGTACAATAGTTTCCAAATAAGTTCTGTCGCACCTGAGAGATTATTTTCCACCGCAGGTCTCATTCAAGCAGACTTGCGAAATCGCCTTTTTCCTCAAAACTTAAGAATACTTCGTTTTTTAAACAAAATTTTTTTTCAGTGTTAATTTCAATTATTAACACTACGTTTTAACTAATCTCAACCTGTCTTTTTTTATATTAATTAAAAAAATTAGCCTGACTTGTGTTTTATTTACTTTACCTACGTTTTTGAATTCAATAAGCGTATCGGTATCGCCATCGCCGATATTTTTGTAAGAGTATCGGCATCGGTATCGCATCGGCAAAAAGGCGTATGGAGGCATCCCTAATTTAAATAATATTCAGTTTAATCTATTAAAAGATTCCAACTCCTAGTAAAATTTCATTGTGTAAGTGGATGATAATGGGGATTCCGCATCCTGATGTACATCTGTTAAAGATTTCAACAGTTTTATACACGATAATGTGATGCAAACATCATTGAATCATTTCTAACACTGTAAATAAGGTTTGAATTATATTCAGTTCAATTCATTGAAAGATTTCAAGTCGTACTACAATTTCAAAATATATACCTACCACCATAAAAAAGTACGCATTATATCGAGCTATCTTTAAAATGACCTGTCTTAATTACCTATTAAAACTTACATCTTAGACATTTTGGTATTTTATGACGGTAGTATTGACTAAAGGCAGTAATATAAAAGAGCACGTCACTCTTAGAGATTCCTGTTTAGTACAGGATTTGAACTTGAAAAATACTCAAAGTATTTTCGGATAGAAAAATGTCCCCAAGGCGACAAATGTCGATTGAAGAAAGAGGTGCTGCGATGGCTTTGAAATTAGAGGGTTACTCATTTACAGAAATTTCTCGTAGAGTAGGGTACAGTGACGAAGGTGCTATATGGTAACTTTTTAAAAAAATCCAGGAAACTGGTTCAGCGAGAAGGAAAAAAGGAAGCGGGCCGCCGCGTAAAACAACTAGCCGCGGCGATCGTCGACTAAAATTGGCAACCATACAAAATCGGTTCAAAAGTTCATCCGAACTAAAAAAAAAGATGCAGGGAACGAGTTACGATGGAGTCAGTATTCGTACCATCGAAAGAAGATTCAACGAAGTTGGATCAAAATCCAGAAAACCTGCCAAAAAACCACTGTTGACGACAAGAATGCGAAAAAATCGCCTTGAATTCGCAAAAGCCCATGGAAACTGGACAATTGAGGATTGAGAGCTCGAAAAATACTACGAATCGATGCCTCGAAGAATTAAAGCGGTAATCCGAAGAACAGGAGGTGCAATAAAATATTAAGTTCAATTTATTGTTATTATAACACAAATAAATAAAATTTATAAAAATGATGCAACAAAACTGAATTTTTTTAATAAATACCATTCAAGGATACCAAAAATTCTGACCTTAAGTTGTTATTTTTTCAAATAGTGCATAAACAAAATTTGCCCAGTTTCGCAGTTCGATGGTAATTTCTATCAAACAAACGTGTGGATCATCATTTCAATGTAACGTATAACAATAATTCACACAATTTATTTAATTTAAGATTTTCGAAATACCATTTACAAATATACACTTGTATATTTCATTTATTTTGATATATACTCGTGAATGTGGATCGAAATTGGGATACTGCGTACGTTTTAAAATTGTTGTTAGTCAATGAAACCGCCGCATCCGCAGGTACTTCTAATGTCTAGCACTGAAAATGATGCTGAGATTTTTAAAAGAAATGTTAACTAATTAAATTTCGCTGCACATTTGAAATTCTTTCACAGTTAGTCGTAGAGTAGAAGGTTAGTAAAAAAGCTTAATAAATAGGCTTTATGATGATATGAATTCCAAGAAACCAATTTTTGGGTGATAAGTTAATCCTGTTTTATGGTTAAAAATCTCTAGAAAAACGTTTACGAAATTCATATGTTAGATGCCTATTTTTCTATCAAACTCAATTCAACTTCCTTTTAAATAATCGTCAGTAAGTGCTATAACTTCGAAAATTCCATAATTTTCACACACAAATTAAATTTTAGACATCACAATTAAAGATGTATTGTTTTTAGATATCTACAGGAAATGAATCAAACTTGTTAAAAAGGCGCTCAAACGTAGAGTTTCAAAAAATTTCAAATTATCATTTAAACAAATAATTCAAGTACCTTCGAAAAAGCAAGAAATGATCTATCTAAACATTTTTTTTTGCAGCTCAAGATAAATCCAAATAACTATTTTCGTTTTTCCTCCTTTTCTTACTGAATCCACTGCTTATAATCCAATGTGACTTATAGCCAAGAAAACTCAAAAAATCCGTCATCATTCCATTCTTAGTCTAAAATTGGATTTCCAGAACGAAAGTGAAATCAATTGCATGGCGTATGTAATCGATGTGTGTTCAATGCTAAGCGCCATATCAGCACCACAAATTACAAACTTGACCGTGAATCTTCCATAAAATTTGGCCTAATACGATCGGAGCTTGCATTAATTAAATTTATTGAACCATATGTGTTTTTAGGTGCACTTAACTTCGCTCAATCGCCATAAACCGATTCTAATTGAATTTGGTGTCTCAGTTTGCTTTTGATTGTTTTTTTTTTATACTTCCAAGGCGAATGTTACACTTGCCGAAGCGAACGTATATTCATTAATTACACAATTAATTAGCCTCATTAAAAATAGAGCGAAATTTGAAAAAGCTGTATCAATAGTAATTTCAGGAGAGACTGTTTGATGTTTGGATTCCACCATATTTTCGGGAAAATTCAAGGTGTTGCGGATATCCTTCAAAGTTTTTATCGGAATGTTTTCCGGAAATAGAAATTATAAATCGCTGAAAGTGAAAATTCGGTCGGAGCAGCGTAGGAATGAAGCAAGTGTTGAAGATATCGATATTTGCCTCGAACATCAAAGTAGATTTCGTGGAAAAATATTTTTTAAAACAAGCTGATGAGTATTCTGGATAATAAGGATTTCATATTGTATAAATGAAATAGCCAAATAAAAATATGAACAGGGAATCACTGAGCAAGCCTTTTTATTCCAGATAGATAATTGGGAATCACTTTTTTATTATCACCAATATTCATTGAATATCTTGAATTATTATTTTTTAATTAGTAAATTAAAACTTATTGTCACGTCTCATTGCATCATTCTGATAGAATTCCTCGTAAATCGTGTGAATTTCAACAAAAAAAATTTGCAACAAGAAGAATGAATATGTCCATCCGAAAGTCCAACATTATCGTTTTAATTCCTGATACATCTTTTATAGCATAAGCAGCTAAACGCTGGCGACGAATTCAAAATCCCCGAACAAGCTGGGAGCAACTTTATTAGTCGTTTCAGAACCATTCCGACGGTGCTACTAAGAATAACCTCCGAATATTATTTCGGTGTGTCTAGTCGTGTGCCTGCAAGCGATGTAATTAGAATAAATCAACAGAACAGTGCAGTGAAAGGTGTAACTATTTTTTTTTATAAAATAAACCATCCAAACCGACTCGCAATAAGAAATATTTATTAAAGGAGTGAAATTAAAGTCCTAATATACAAATATGTGTGCTGCAATTGTGATGAATTTGTTCGTAGTCGCTTGACAAAGTGTATACACTCCAAAAAGTCTCGACTAGAAAGCTAGAATAGTGGCTTGTGATACCTGAAGATACATTTCGTATCTAGTTTAAGTCAGTGATTTAAGTAAGCCTACGTGCAAGTCAAGATCTCGATGCTTAAAAAAAGATTCCCATCGCTTTCCAGCCTTGGTGTAAGTTGTGTATTCTGTTTTAATTGGTCCAAGTATCATTAAAAAAAATGCCTACATGTACATCATCTTGCTGGATACAATATAGATTTAGATATTTCGTACATGTTTCACACATGAACCTGCACACTTTATCTATTTATAGGATTGCTTGTTAGCCGCAAAATTTCAAATGAGCTCACCTAAAATGTCGGAAAACTGAAAATGAAAATCAAAAACTTATTGCTCGCACACATGTTTGTATGTATGTTGTTCAGTAGAATATGGTTTTCAATCTTTTTGCACGAGCTTTGGGTGAACGTTGACGTCATGCGATAATCTGTTTTCTATTACTAGGGCATTTTGTTAGTATCTAATTCGCGAAAAATCATATGTACACATATCTTAAGCACACGAAATTGCAAAGCATCAAAGATATTTTTGGGAATCGAAATCAGGGGATTTGCGGTCTTCTAATAAAACGGCATTTTGATGACTATTTGGCGAGCGATAAAGATAAAGAAGCGTCTGACATGTTTAGTAAGTGGACGTGTTTTGGGCTATGCTAACTAAAGACATGTTTGAGTATGATATCAATTAATACATAGCTATTTGCTTGCACTTTGTGCATTATCATTAGGCAATTTAATTTTATAATCCGATACGACTAGTGCTCACTACTTATTGGCAGTGCTTCAAATCTGCTGTGTAACGTTCTAAAAAAATAGCAATAATATAACCATTCAATTATTGAAATAATTAAAACAGATCATATCGTCATCATGATTGATAAAGAGTTCGAAATTCTTTTTTTAGTTTTTATGTCTATCAACCATTCAAATTGTATCTGTTTAATAATGTCTGCGAATCTTCAAAAAGTTCAAATCGGTGAACTTCTTTGGGCACTGTTGTATCATCATTTCTACGCCCCGTCGATTCCTGTATGAAGGAAATGGCTAGCAAGCGTTAATAACTTAGTAGCTTTGATATTTGAATAGTCTTCTTTAAAAATTAGCTACTGAATGTAAAATAGGTCGAACAATAAACTATGTTCTTTTTGTACTAGAAAATTGTCATAAACGGAACACCAGCCCAGGTCGAGCCTTCACATCACAATGGTAGTTAATTTCATATGTTCGTTTCAGTTTTTCAAACATTTTTTGCTTTGAGAATACTATTCAATACTCATCATGTAACAGTTTTACTCTAGAATTCATCATCAAGCTTATCTATTCCTGCTTCACGTCATTTTTATCGCGACCATACTTTCATATAGAAAATATGCTCGAAGAACGATAGAATTATTGGTCAACATAAAACGTATAATATAATCAAAAATCATGTGCCGGTTATTACTCACATGGTATTTAATTCGATTACATAGCGTATGTGGTCATGTAAATAGTCACCACTGCGGCAGAGTTTCTTAATGTGAATACGATGAATCTTATTTTCAATTTTTAAGCAAAAAAGTGCCATCACGCCATAAACACACTCAAATTCATATAAAATATCACTAATGCCTGTAAAAATCTCGCCTATATAAGCGGATTGAATTTCAAGCGAGTCAATCATTGTCGCTTCATTCCACGTCATTTAAATATCCTTGTCTGTAACTTAGAAACAATGAGAAAAAGAACGAGATTCAAGGCATAATTCTTATCATTTCATTCACTGGCGTTTAAACAGTTTCATTTTAAACTTGGAAACAAGTAAAGAGAATCAATTGGTTTGAAAAATTTAACTTATCTGCTTGTGGTTCTATCAATAGAAATTTCGTGGAACTTGGCGTAATTTCAAGAAGATTCGAAAAATGATGTAATGTAATATTTAATTTGCAATGAATTTTTAACTTCCCAGTATATGGGAAGTTCTTGTAATCGCCTCGAAAATCGAAATTGAAATTTTCAACATTTCTTTACGTTTTGAGGTCTATAGAGTATATATAAAGTGTTTTTAGAAAGGGAGATGTATGTGTGTGTGTGTACGAACGTACGTACGTTCGTGGACACTTTTTTCTACGAGCATAACTCACGTAAACAAAGTCGTATCGACTTCGCTAAGGTGTCAATCGAAGCGTCTTTGCAATCTTAAGGCCTGATTAGTTTTTGGGAAACTTCGGTCAGGGGAGTTTGCTGTTTTGCCCGTTTGAAAGTCATTTCTGTCATGCGTTATATTTCGCGAACAAAACATACGATTTGCATCGTTTAGGTGTCAATGGACACGTATTAACATTTTTGTGAATCTGTTAAATTTTTAAAAAAAATCGTTGGAGCCGTTTTTTTTTAATTTAAGAAAAAAAAGGTGTAAAAAATTATGTTTTTTCCTAAACAATAAATTTTTAACCTGATTTGCGAAATATAGTAATCAATGTTTATAAAATTTATATACTCCAAACAATGTTTGTAGAAACACCATCAAAACCTTTTCTCATGAGTACGTAAAAAGTTAAATAAAAAATAAAAAATCATTAAAAGTCATCATGATTTTCAAGGTCATTTTTATCGTGAACTAGATATAATATTTGCATCATTATGGTGTCAGTTTACGTGTATTAACCTTTCTGTGAAGTGTTTAACATTATGAAAATTCGTTTCAGCCGTTTTTTAATTTAACAGAAGAAAATGCGAAAAATTAGGGTTTTTTTCATAAAATATATTTTTTAACCTGATTTGCACAACACAGTAATAAATGTTTATAAGATTTTTACATTCTTACCAGTTTTTGAAAAGAAACCGGCAAAACCTGTTTGCATGATTATGAAAAAAAAATTAAAAATAAAAAATCATTCAAAGTTACCATGTAAAGAGGGTTCATACGAATGATATTACTTTATATCTTTTATTCTAAAAAAAATGTTGTGAATTTAATCAAAGTTTTAAAATATTTGCATAATTTGAGCGGATTTTTAATAGTTTTTATAGTCTTTTAATTAAAAAAACTGCTTAAATTTTGAAAACCAACAAAATTTTGCAAGACCAAAAAGGCCCCCACCGATTGATCCGCGTGAATATTCAATCTGTCCTCATCGACCAAAAACCTTACGTAATCAATGGACCCTCCCGTAGACGATATGATTCATATTAACTCATTCGTGTGACTGCTATGAATACCTCTCATTGTTATTACTTAAAGAAGTATTATTTTCAAAATTATTATTGTGTTTAAGGTTGTTGATGTTTATGTAGATATTACTGGGAAGCTGACCAAGTAGACCTCAAGGGTCGTACCGTGCGGCTTGTTTCGCAGGATTTCGCAACATTTTTGAGTGTTTCACACATCATTCTGAAGTATTTTCCTTCAACAATTTTTTCATTCGAAAAGCAGAAAACATTCGATTAAATTATTTTTTTGAGTTTTCTTAAGTATTTTCTTGTAGCAATAAGATCTTACTAAGCGGTTTCTAATATTATTCAGTGTATTTAGTTTTTACTTAATTCTTCTTTTTCATTTGAAAATCTTCGAAACTAACTTCGGCAATAAAATTCAGAAAATACAATCTCTTCTCATTCATTTACGTATCCATAAATCGTGTACAAAAAGCACATGTTGACATACAAATTACTTCACAAGCAAAAACAAACTGTTGGATCATGTATCTTTTTTTCTTTTTTTTATTAGCTTTTCAACTGAAGTTTTCACACGAAATTTTCTCTTTCTTGCTATTTGAGTGAAGCTATTTTCTTAGCAAGAAAACAAGCAAACAAACAAACAACCAGACTTATGTTGAACAATGTAAAAGTTTGCAAAAACAGACAGAAAAGAAAAGTTTGCTGAACGTAAAGTTTTTAAGTTTATCATTAAAACATGAGTTTAAAATTTCTTTTAAATGAGAGGCAAGCATCCGTTCACTTCTTGTAAACGTGCTGGAAATTAAATTGAAATGGGATGAAATTTTTTGTGAGAATGTTGCTTTGTGTATATGTTAATGCAACGTGGCAGTTTTGTAAAGAATGAAACATTGTAAGAGGATTTTGGAGTATTAAAACAGGTTGGTCTTGCAATAATTTTAAACGCTTATAGATTTTTCTTATATAAGTGTTGATAAAACTAGTGACGGCTGAATTTGAAAGTGTTAGGTTTAATTTTAATTTAAATTCAAACTTTCGTTAAACATCAACAACATATAAACGTTTTAAAAATCTTTTTTGGATACTATTTAGTTAATCCTTCTATATACTGTTCAGCAAGTGGCTTTTTTTAAAGATTAGCTGAAATTCAACGCGTCGAATATGCACCTTTACTTTACCCTCTTAATTTTTTGTTCAGTCATGTCTGATTCATTTTCAGTCTTGTTATTGTTTCGTAATTATAGAATTCAAAATTGATGAATAGCCTAATAAATAGTCACACTTATTTCAAGTCTAGCTGATGCCGTCCTGAGTGTTTCATACTGTTTATTTGGCAATAAAAGTATAGAATGAAAAAAACTAGGTCCTTTTCTCCGTCTCTCTTTCTCTCTCTCTCTCTCTTCGATAAAATTAATTTACCTTTTTCTAACCTTTACCCAAAAATCTGCTTTCAATAGTGGTACAAGGTTCATCTTTAACTTATACAAGACCACATTTGAATTTTTTTTGTCCTTTGTAAAATATAAAATTTTCAATAATTGTTTTATGGGAGATCTAACACATCCACATAACTTTGCAATACTGATTATCACACATGTTTAATAAATTTACTATCATTATTAAATGAAATTTTTTTTAGAAGAAATGTAGCTTTAAATATTTGATTTGCAAAATTTTGTCTTCTAGCTAAATCAATAAAAAAGAAAAATTCTGCCCTTGTTTTGAGTATTTGATTCAAGAAAAGACAAAAGACCAATAAAAATCTTTACTCCACCTGAGCCATTTCAAAGCTCTTAATACTCCCAAAAAAATCGTGGTGGGAGAAAATCTTAACCCTTACAGAAAGAAGAGAAATATATCCTTCTAGCCATCCAATGCCCACTGAAGTAGCTTTTCAAAAAGATATATAGTACTGACAATGACTTCTGCAAACTCTGCCAACACAAAGTGGCAGATTATGAATGTGTCGCAGCATTTTTCAGACAATTAAAACACTCGTGCAAAGGCAACCTAGCTTCAAAACAGTAGCAATTTCATCCTCGCAGCCCATTTTTAGATTCACAAAGTTTGCACCTTCCACATTATTTCTTTATCTTTGGTTCAATATAACACTACCTCTATTATACACAAGTTTCTTAGCACACTTAGTTCTTTAATTTCTGGCTTTAAATTTCAAAAAAAAAAGTTTTTTTTTAGCTTTTTTCTTCGGGGCTTAGAAACATTTTAAAAAGAGATATATATAAATTATTAGTTTTTAGGGGAAAAAATTAATTATTCTAATTTTATCAAATATTTTTTTACTGTTTTTTTGCCAGATCAATTTTAAACTCATTTCACCTTGCACAACAAGTATCTCAAAGAAAGAAAACATTATTTATCTTTCTCTTTTGTCAATGGATATCTCAATCGCTTTTCACACATAAACCCATCCCGAAAACACAATAGGATGTGTAGTGTATAGTGATTGGCCGCAGGGACAATCAATTATCCCAGCTTTCCACTAACGACAGAATATCTTATCGAGAATATTTCGGAAATCATCTCTTCGGATGATTGGCTTGAGAAGAATGAAATTTATAGCATAGGAAGAACCTTTGTCCGAAGAATTTCATTATTTACAGCTCATCTTGATCCTTTCAAATTATTTGAAACTTTAGTGTCTTGATGACTATGTGATTTGGGTTTTTCATGGTCGTAAACATTTTAAAGGATGATTGTTTTGATGGGTAAGGATAGCTAAAATGTTTAGTGTCTTCTGTACGGAAGCGTTTTTCAATAACATAAGCAAATTCCATTTTACAGAATAACCTTTTGTTTTCGATGCTACGATTAAAATTCAGCTAAAACCGAGTCCTTTGCGTGTGTTCTGCTCTACATACTATACAAAAGCATCCAGATTTCTGTTGATATCAACATTAATTTTGCTTTATAAGGTATATCGAAAATATTTTTGTGTGGATATTTTTGTTAGATATGTCAAGAAAAACACGTTCAGAAGATCCGGTGTAATACATTAATGTTTCGAATAAATCACTTTTGCAGATTATATTTCTCTGTCGGTCTGAAGCAAATCTAATTTTGTATCTTTATGGTTTGCTTCAAATTTATGGCACTTTATGTAGTCATTTAGAAATTATCTTTAAACCATGAATTGAATCAACATCTATTGCTCTCTTGATCGCCTTCAGGAAATTTTTCCAAGACTCTTACAAAAACAAGAAACATACCTGAAAAAAATTGAAAATTTTTAAACCAACCTCGTAACAATTTCAACAAATTCTTTTCTTTATGTCACGTTTCACGTTACCTACCTAATAAAAATGCTGACAATGTATAAAGTCTCCAAAAATATCATCTATAATATTCCATAAAATATACAAAAATTGTTTGGAAACCTGCTCCAATATTGCACAGTAAAAATCTACGACTAACTTTTAAACTACCCTTTTTGAAAAAACCCTCGTAATTTATTCGTTTCGTCTATACGTGCCTACATACTTAATCAGGATGCTGATTCGGGTGTGCCATAAAATAGGCCTAACATTTTGTCTAAAAGTGACTTTTATACATTTTATTTGGGTAACTGTTTTGCAGCGAATAATGGTATAGGCAGGACACCATTTGTTACCTTACTTAAAAACATAGTGCACGAAATTTTCAAAAAGAAATGGTAGAATTGATTGTTTGTGAAAAAAATGTGGAAGAAGCATTTTATAAAGCCAACGCATAACATGTTTTTTAAGGATGTTGTTCGGTACCCCGACATGTTTTTCGCATCACAAATTTTTGTCACGCTCTATTATTGATTTCTGAATTTTACAAAAGCTAAGAGGAGTTCCAATTTTGTGTTCGTCAATAATTTTGTTATGAAAGACTGAAAGAAAAACCATCATAATTCTAGCGTGAGGCGATTTTTTTGTTTAAAATTGTAATTGTAATATAACTAGCATCAACATGGCGCGAAATTTGATGATGAAAAACGATACGTTCCTACAAATCCAAATCAAGGAAAATATGGGTATTTGATATTATTTTTCCTTCGAAAATCTTGGCTAACTTTACTAAGCTTCGAATGATTGTGAAAAATCAATAAGTATTCAAAAAGATTTTTCAAAATAAATTTTAGAGCTCATGCAATGCAGCAGCAGCATATATCAAATGTTCAATAGATGCTTATTTAAAAAAGGGCAGCTTACCATTGTGATTCATAATAGGATTATATAAGATCAAACGGAAATCCTTTGAAGAAATAAACAGTTTTCGACATGTCGATTGATAAATTAATGCTACCAACAGTAGATTGAAGAAAAGCAATTGATTTTCTAAATTGTGACAACAAGCCTTAAGCCATCTAACTTGCTGAGGGCGTATTTGTCAATTCATTCTTCGTTTTTCGTTGAAATTTAATTTTTTGTCAAGAAATTATTCTTCCGATGAATGCTACTCCTATATAATTCTTTTCAAGTCGCCAAATATGGCACCTTGCTTCAAATTTTCATATTAAAAGTTTAATTTCACCGAGGCTTGCCTACTGCTTAAGACCAGTCCGCATGATGTAACCCTGAGACTTTCATTTTTTTTTGATTATAAACCTAGAAATGCATTATCCTTTATGAAAGCTCAAATTCATAAAATTTCAAGTACTTTGTGCCGGATTATGATAAGAATGGATCAAATACTGAACCATCTCTTCATGAACTGCTTTTTGTAACATTCTTTTGCCTTTCATCAGGATATACTTGCCTTGACATATTAAGCAAGTTAGAGCCGCACCTTTACCTTTAAAAATGCTAAATTTTTTGCGGTTCAATTATATGCATTAATGGAAGGAGTCGTCAGGAAACTATGCCGATTATCTTGCGGCGAATTTTTCAGAAGACAAGTAGTAAAAAATCATTAATTATAGGTTCTGGTCCCTATTCTACGCTATCCAAAAGAAACAGCTCACAGTAAGATACACCATCACAGACTTGTAGAAGGCCTACCAATTTGCGATATTTTCACTCATCAGCCCCAAAAAACGTTTCTCTTACTGAGAATAGATAATAATGAAACAATAAAATAGGTGTAGATTTCATTCTGTTCTTGATATGAAGTGCTTAGAAGATTGAATTGCAAGTAGTTTTTACGTTGTGTCTTTGACCATAATGTGCTTAAAAGATTTATTGTCTACAAAAAGCTGTTTTTTCCGGCACATGAGGCGTTATTTTTTCTTATTCTTGGATTCCGATACGAAGCAAACAGCCTGAAATAAACATTGCAGCATATCGAAAAAGTGTGAAAGAACACAGTCCTTCTACTTCAATCAAGCTCGCATTATAAGGACTTAGAGCCACTAGGCAAAAATGATCGATAATCAGCTTAAGCGTATAAGAAAGCGTTCTCCATCGTGTACCCACGCTACAGCTATTTTTCGACTTTGAACTACAAGGATTCTCTATCTTATCATGACTGTAAAAAGAATGACAAAAGTGTTTCTGAAAATTCATTACCACGCGAAATTTGACCAGCTTGTCATTAGCGGAAGTCTTGAAATGAAGCAACGAAACAAGGATACTAGTTGGTACACACGATGATTAAAGGACTTCATTAGACCAGAAAGATTTAATAATAAGAATTTATTTTCATTTCATGTTACATTTGAGTTTTAAGATGAGATTACGTCAACTTTGAAAATAGCACATCCATTTGTGAGACAAAAATATAACAACATGAAAACTTATGGCAATAAGTATCTCTGAAAATTTTTCTGCTCTCTTAATTCAAAATATTCATCTACCTTCTTACTACCGTCAGTTTAGGCTTAGATATGATTAACAACTACCAACCCATCATGGGTGACTATTGAGAGAAAGAACGGCAGCTTAATTTATTATCAACTATTAACATACTACCCTTTTAGTGTCTCACAATAAAATAGGTTTCCTGCATATCTGTAGAAATGAGTCAACTCTCCAATTGTTTGCCCTTCACCTGCAAAATAATAACCGCTGATTAAAATGCATGCACGCGACGTTGCAGCTAGAACTATTTTCGTGCATGTGAAATGTTTTTCAGCTCGTTGAGGAAATTTGTTTTCCTAACATGTTTCCTTTCTGTGTTCCTGGTCAGTTTTTGCCATATAAATATGCAAATTTATTCTTCTGAATACAAATGTACTTCCAAACATTAATGGTGCTCATTTGCATGCTTCGCTTGATAAAATTAATTTTCTTCCAAATTTTCCAGAAGATTGGCTTCTTGTCGTGAATTTTCTGAAAAATACATATCTTACACACCTCTTGACTTACATTATTGTGAAGCTGATGATGTAATTTCTGCTGCTCTTCCGCACTTTCCATTGTCCCATTTAAAACGCGTTCAAAAGAAACCGCTTGATGGTCCTCAAGCAAGCACTTTTCTCTAAACTACTTCAGATTATGATATTCTCTGAACTACTTGCCACCTAAGTGATACTTTTCCACCACTTTTCACTGTGCCAAGGATTGAACGTGGTGGCCCGCTATTAAATTCATCAGAATACCTTCTGTTTATGTATCACTCCGTCACTCGTTTTCCTTGCACCTGTTTATTCTTCGTGGAAAACAGAACGGGGACAATCCTCGAGTTTTCCATCAACGCAGATTGGAGGTTATATGGCAAAAACATCAGTAAGCAGGAGAAAGTAAGAATAAAAGTGTGTATTGCATGGAAATGGTTTCACTGGGAAACGGGAAAGTGATTTCACTTGAAGTAGAAACAGTGGCGTAGTGACAAAAAATGTATGCTCCAAACCAAGATTTCTAAAAAATTAAAAAAACAATATTTGGAGTTGGCGTAGGCATTAATTTAATAGAAAGATTCATGGGCGCCTTTTTACGCTTTGTGCATATATATAAAGGGAAAAAATTTATTGCTGGAAATCAAAAAAATCCTGGGATTAGAGCGAACAGTTTTAAAAATTAAGGTTTCCATGGAATAAGCGTATGAAAATAATGGCACTGCATATTTTTATGCCATGTTTAGGAAAGATTATATTCGACTATTATATATGTATGTATTTACTATGATGAATGTCATTATATCTTAGAAAATGAAATTAGTTATATTATTATCGTTTATCATGGGTTGATATTATTGTCCCTTAAATTGGCGTAAACAACAAAAAGTACTCAGCAAAATGTAGAATCCTATTAGTACTAATTGATTTTTTTATGCCACCAGTCAATCGGAATGGCATCTTTTTTAAAAGTCTGAAATGTGCAATTATCAACTGAAATGAAAGTTCATGAAAATTCTACATAAACTTCTTCAATTTTTTGTATTAGAAAAGAAAGTTTGGCAATGCTGTAGTTCCAGTTAAAGTTCCAGCCTCGTTCATAAAATTCAATCGAACAAAAAATCAGGAGATTTTTGAAAGCGTCATCGTATTTTGACGTGAGAATAGAAAGTTTTCAAAAGAATTGGTTTTTCGGATGCAAATGTTGAAAAAATATTTATCAAATTAAAATCTTATGCAACTCGTGCTCTTAAACATAATCTGTTAATATTAATGCCAAATATACTTCAGAAAATTTTTATGAACAAAATTTATATCATTGTTCTATCATTGGCTGTTTTTTCTAAATTTATATAACAATACAAATTCAAATTTTTCGTCAAAATTCATATAAAAAGTTCATCTGTTAATTATAAACATACATTCAAAAAATCATCAAAATTATTAACATTTCATAAAATTTAAGACAAATTCAATTTCTGGCTTTCAGGAGAAGCGACAATTGGCAATTAATGATTCCATAAGGGTATGCTTTTTATACGACAAAATAAATTTAACAATATTCGAAAAATATATATTTACTTTCACTTGCATTGCATCCGATTTTTCAAAATTTTAAATTCGATTTTCCAAACATAGTGCTTTCAAAATGTAAATTTTGTTTGGATATCTACTTTTTCTTTCTGTGAGCATGAGCAATTGTTTATCAACCGATTATGAAAAGTATTTGTTTTGGTTTTTTTAGACCACAACATCCTTTTAAGTTATTATAAAATGATGCTTTTATTGGAAAAACTTTATTTTCTGCACGTCGCAAATGATTTATTTTTCGGAAGGCAATATTTCTGTTTGATTACAGTCACTGATTTTTCGGTTGCTTTGATGCATTTATCAAAAAATGGGGCCTTGCAATAGAGACAAATAATAAAATACATATCAACAAATCTAATGATGCAAGAATAAATGAAAAAAAAAACAATTTGGGACAAGCGAAAATTTATAAATCTTGCGTTTTTTTTAAAAAAATGGTATTCGTCTATATTCTGCTGAATTTTTGCCAACTTTACTCAAAAGTAAATAGAAATTATTTGAAAAGGTTGAAGCTAGTTAAAAAATATATTTTGTAAAGCTTAAAAATCAATCATTCCTTATATTAGCTTACCACATTTTAGTAAAGGTTAAAATTGTCTTATTAATTTTTCGATCTAATTTTAAACGTTGATGTGAAAGCTTGATGATGAAGAATGCTGCTTTTTATAATAATTTCAGTTGCTTTTTCAAGAATAACTGTTCCAAGTGCAGAGCTTCTATTTTTTAAAGACTTTAGCGCGGAAAACGAAGTGAACAATAATTGCATGATTTTTTGCAATAAATCCCTCTATTGCGGCCTATTCAAACAATAAAAGCTAAATCAGTAGTCAGTTTGTATTGTTAATGTCGTCAAAATTTGCTTGCTGAAGACTTTTTATCAATTTTTTTGTTTGGAGCACTTCAATTTAAATGAAAGTGTACTGGTGAAATTTAGATGCACATGATTCCAAACTTCATCAAAAAATGTTAACATTTATTTATTGCTGGGTTTCGTGACGATCTAACACACCACTATATCACGATGAGTTTATTCAATACAACAGAGTTTTTTTAAAACGTTAAATAGGCTCGAAATCTAAAAAATACCTTTAGAAAAGTCGGCAAATTCAACCAGTAATAACTTATATTGATCAAGTTGTCATTTCAATAACCTCCCCGAAAAATAGCAGCTTAAAAAATTAGCATACTCAAGCCATGTCTTTCAACGCCCACATACTGTAGAAAAATGTTGCTTTAAAGTACCAGCGCTTTTTTAATTTAATAGAATAAAAATAGGATATATAGCGGACTAGTACTGAAATTCAATGTCTTGTTTAATTTGTCACAAATTTTAATGGTTGGAATTCAAATTAAGCGCAAATTTTAATCTCATAATAGACCACAATTATCCCGCCATACTACATACCAGTAAAGCTGTCCGTATACTTTGTGTTCGCTTTCCAATTGTTTCCAACACGGCTAAGGAAGAAAACGGTAAACGGCCCACTTTTTTCTTACCCTCATTCATTCCACATTTTCCGACCGTTTACATTCCGATTTTATTCGTATCGGCCCGATTTGTTTTCTTACAGAATTATTTTAAACACCTTCTCCGACTGCACTTAGAACAAAGACTTCTTACTCACTAATTTTCACAAATTCGATAGACGATCGGTTTCTTTAAGAATAAAACCCCCCGTGTAAGATTGTCATTTCCATCGATTTGCTTTCTTAACCGTGTTGATACGAAAATAGCTCTCCGATTCTTATGGCAAGCCTATGCTAGATATGTTACAGATTATGTGGATTGCAAAATACTTTAGTCTGTATTTAATGTCAAGCTCATAGGCAATTTCAAAAGTTCATATAAAAATTAAACACCCAAAAAGAAAACATGATTTTTTAACTAATTTAGCCCTTAATCTCAGGAACTCCGAGCGAATTCAGTAGAAATCACATCAAATGTGAACCCCATTCTCTAACGAAAACCCCAAAAGTAATTAATGTTCCTTTCAAAATTCAGTCAGCAAATTCAACATAAAACTTGATGTTCTATTACTAAAGGAATCCTTTCCATTTTTCCTGAGAACTGTTCTACTTACCCACGTAGAGGCGCCAAAGTGTCTCGTAGTAAGACATTCAAGATCTATCATTGGTGACATATTTTCTGTGTCATCCAGCGAAAAATCGTTACTGAATATTTATAGCGTGCAACATTCTCTGTTAACAACTTTTATATAGTTACTACATTTTGGCAGAAAAAAGGAATGTATGATTGAATTTCATGTTTCCGAGACATTTATTCATCGTAGATTTTCATTTTATGAAATGAATAACTGATGAAATTGCCAACATCTTTTATAGCCGGTATCAACAATGAATATTTCAGTCTTTGATAATATTTAATCTGCCGAAAATACAAAGAGAAATGAAAACACAAAGTCCTTGTAGCTTTTAAAAATAGATTCAAAACGCATTCAAGTATGTCCAACCTGCCATCACCCAGCGTCAAGGATCATTCGCTTACAAGTGACCTTAGAACTTTTTTCCAAATATTCTTCACAAATTGCCAAATTGTTTTCTGCATGACAAATTAAACAATAAAAACACCAACCTTTGATGAAAACGAGAACCTTACGACATCGTTTGGGCTCACAATGCCGCCCAAGTATATAATGCAGAAGTGGCATACAAACCGACACATATAGATATGAGAACTACCCCTGCGAATTTTTAGCACGTGCCCAGGAGTGGGCAAAGTTCACTTGCTTCCTGGTGAACATTCTTCGGCGACGAGGATTAGGCCAATTTTAATTGCGCTTGCGCCTCCCACCGGAGCCTTGCAAGGTGCCAAGGAGGCATTGTTGTTCGGCGGAGGACATCAAGACTTTGATTGGCACACCAAACAGTCTACGGTTTTCTCTTAGAGCGTTCAGAAGCGAAAAGCTAATAAAGTAGACGATATACCAAATCGGTTATATAATCCTTCTTCCTTCAATTGTATTGTATTGTAATCTACTCTATTGTATAACCTATCTATCGATATTACACCTGAAAAGTATTCTATTCACCTTCCAAATTATTATAAAAAAATCAGTGTAGTGTAGTGAAATAATATGGCTTAAAACTCGAAAATCTTTAGTGCTGTGAAAGGATTCGTTGCCGTACGTGATATATTCAGTAGAGAAAAGAATATTTTTAAAGGAATCATTTTTTCACGAACATTTTATGGAATAGCGTTACGACCTTGAAATGGTCACCGAAAATGGAACTCAGGTAAAATCAAGAAAATGTTCAATCTTCAACTTGTCCATGGGAACTTATTTTCGGAGACAAGATATCTTTTCAAGTTTCTTTTCGCAATAAAAATATACCCAACATATTCGGCATAGCATTCTGCTTTTCGGCACAAAGGGCTCCATTTTGAATTATCGATTTTCCCTTCCCAGTCGACATTTTTCATTTATTTCTGATTTTTGCCTTTTGCTTGTAATTAATTTGATCACAATTCACACCATCCGTTGGCATCTCGTGCTCTTTACTAGCCCTTAACGAAAATAGGGCGAAAGATTTTATGTGTCGCATTCGGATCGATACCTTACAAGAATCCCACGAAAATGGATGCCTTCGAATAATAATAAAAAGGGTAAGGGTCACACCAACCACTTCGTATTCTCCCCACGTCCAGGGAAATGTTCCTGAAGTAATTGCGAAGCCGGGCTGTAATGAAGTCGTTGTTGCAAATGGCATGCACCCGGGATTTGTACGCGAAAAAAGCCGGTAATGCACCCCACACCATCAGTGGCCGATGACGAAGCGTTTGATCCTTTTTGCGGATGGCAAATATTCGGGGCGCATAATGGGGTGCAAAACTCGTTGGTGTGCAACCGCCTGCGACAAGAGAGTCAAGCGATCCGGGTGGACGACAGAATGGGGTGCATATCGTTGAAGTGCAATGCAATGTACTTCCTTTCAGTGTCCAAGGAAACAGTACAACTCTGTCGAGGGATGGATGTCTCACATCCTGTAGTGGGACACCAAGAAGCCGGCTCGGAATACTATGACGGATCGATAAAATCCATTTGGTTCTTCCTTGTTGCGAATATGCGTGAATATGTGTATTAGAACCGAACCACGACCATATGTGTGCGGTTGGGGTGGCAAAAAGGAGCGTATGCGTACACGAAATACAATCATGCAAGGGTGTGGCAACGTTGCCATGCTAAACAATCGCAACACCTGATTTTTGAAGCAACTCCTTGACTATTCCGAACAGGTAGCACTTTATTGTATCTATAATGAGAACGAATGTGAGTCCTGAATGCCCTTCAAGTTTGGAGCCGGTGAAGATTGGTGAAAGCGATTATGGAAGGCTAACTTGGTAACGTGATATGCCAGATAAACATATGCATATACAAAAGCAAACGAACAAAGTATAATTAGACGTGTTTTAATGATGGTTCGGTATATGGCCCATTAGTGGATGAATATAATTAGTGAGAATTACAGTTTAAACAAACATGACTTAATCTTTGAATGTTTGCAGGATCATTAAATTTCGGAATGTAAATTTGGTGGGCTTGGTAGATACGGAAAAAATAAAACTCAGGAAAACCTTATCACAAGCCGCATAATATATTTTACTTATCTTTTTTAGATTCTTAGAGTTTCAAGAAAATGTTATGGTTAATGAAATCAAATTAATTGGTTTGAAAATCAGATGATCCTTTTTTTACAATCATTCACAGTAGTAGTTTTTGCACAAAGCCATTGACTCTTATTGAACTAATCCGTTTTTAAATCCATCTATGTAGTTTTAAGTCATTTTCACTAAGTAGAATGTCTGCAAGTTTCATGCAAACCGAAGCTTATTTGTTATTGCTTTCGATAATTTCGAGTTTTGCATTTGTGGAATATGACTATTATATGCAAATGGCTTGTAGAGAATCCTTTATGATCTTTTGACTATATGCCGATACAAAATTGAAAATTCATACTTGTAGAAAAATACTAGATCATCGGTGTATAAACTAAAGAAGAAACTTGTTCCTTTTCAATTTTTTTCCAGTCATATAAATATTTAAAAACCAAAGCCTATACCAAACGTCTGCATAACGAAATTTTAAAAGCTTTTTTATTCAACAAAATTAGTTTCATCCCGAAAAAACTTACTTATTTCTTATTGCTTTACTTTTTGATTTGGGTTTTTAAGATTTTTCTAGTGGAAATATGATTTCTTGCACAACAAACTGATTTTCATTGCTTAGCAGTTATAACAATCATGAATTATTCGCAATTGCTATTTTTAATTCTTTGTGGATGTCGAAGGTCATTTAAATAAGCTCACAATAAAAAAGACTGGCTCTGTTTAAGATGGTCCTATTTTCTTCTAGTTAAGAGCAAAGCTTAACTTTTTTCTACTATAAAAACATTTCAAAAGAAAAGCTTAACTTAAAAAAATATTCGGTTTTTTTGAAATATCTACTCAGCTTAGAAAAGATTTCAAAAATCAGAAAAAAAATTATCTGCTAGTGTCGTTTATAAATTTTTTTAATAAAAATAACTTCAGTTTGTAACGTTTCTCAGGTGGTACATGCATTAAATCCTTAAATAATGAGCCCAATCGGCTTATTTTCAAATACTTGTTACTATTGGCATGAAGTATTTACAATTTTCTCAGCTATGATTTTTACTGTAACTTCAATTTAAGGACTCAGCGCAATATATAGAGCGCTGCCAAATCCAAAAATTTATACTTTCGAAATCAAGAATACATTCAGTTTAAAATGTGGCTACGGGAAGTATGCAAAATGGTTATCAAAATTTCAATTTACAATTTTGTTCTCCCTAAATATTAACCATGCACTATATTTTTGCCTTGTAGAATCTTTCTGAATAAATTCGAATCAGTTTTATTAGGTGCCATTATGTAAGTTTCAAAAAAACAACTAGGAATGCAATCTCCTGTTTCTGATTTTAAGTCAGTTTTCGACTTCTTGTAAAACTTCTTAGATTTTGATATTTTGGATTACTTTCAAATTTAAATAGACTTGGTTTGATTCAATTTATTAAGTAACTTCTCCGGCAGAGTTGGATTAATGAAAACTAACAAAATTGTTGGCAACTAATGTACAAACCATTATTTATTTACATTCAAATTGAAATTAAAATTTAGCCAAGTAAACTAAACATGGTGTTTCAGTTTTCAGTTTTCAACTTTTGGTGACAAAAAAAACATTATAAATATTTTTGCAAAATATATTTGCTTGAAAATTTTTTGACCAAAAGACTTAAATTTCGCTTGATCAAATTCACTAAGTGAAACCATTGTTTCAATAAAATCGCATGTATTATTCAAAAATTCAAGCGCCACCATTTTGGCAAACAGTATCCGATTTGCGTGTAAAGCTGCAGTTACATAGTTGAAGTTGTATTTTTTACCAAATCTTCAACAGAGTCTTTCTTGCATTGGTTATAGCAATTATCTCCAGTCAAAATCCAAATAACAGATTAATATTCATAAGATATAGGCAAACAACCGAAATTCAACATGCATACCCGTATGTAGTCAAAGGTTTATACATTTTTTAGGGAGCCATAAAATCACAATTTTACAAAAATCAATCATTGAAAGGAAATATCGAAGAAATGGGAATTGAAAAGTTCATCGTCGACATCACCTTCTATTCCATAGTCAAATATAACAAAACCTGATTATTTTAAAACTGCCTTTTCCGGCAAATTCATCACCAAACATTTTCGTACATCCTTTATAGAAACCATTTATCTGCGATATGTATATGGACATATGGAGACCTTCTGTCTGGTATCGATCGAAAAGTGGCGTTAAGCCTTGGCAACGTTGCAGGAATTCCTCCAAATTTTAATGTCACAGGTTGTCGCTTCATGTTTTTAGTACATACTGATAAAATATAGCCATGCGCAGACAATCCTTCTTTCCCAACTCCCGTACACATAAAGTGTATATAAAACTTCCAGACAGAAGAAATAATCGTCTATATTCAACAATGCATGTATACTACACAAGGATATATTGTTGAAAGCATTGCCAGACTAAGCCAGTCTGTAAAACAGGAGAAGCCAAGAAAATATGGAAAGGATAAACAATTCATCGAATTGTTGCTAGGATCCTTTGGCTCTGGGCCGGCTAGAATCTATGACTGTGAAAGCAGACTTTAGTTATCGTCAAACATAAGACGCAGAATCATCTTTGGTGGTTTTCCGAATCGGATATAGAAACTTTTCCTAGATATCCTTGTGTAACACTTTTTTTGGTTGATGGTAGTTTAAACCAAATCCATTTTGGTAAATTAGTTAAATGAAATTTTTTAAATGGAGACGTTATCCTCCTTTCTGTTTGCGTAATGTAAGTTACATGAAGGATGAATTGTAATCGCTATGCATGCGTTTCGAAGCTTCAGTCGGAAAAGGACATTGCTGAACACACAGTGCACTGGATATAGTATCATTCCGGTATCGGCACGCCTTTTTTGAACTAAATTGCTTTGAAACGGAATGTCTGTTCGTCTATAGTGAAATGTGCTAGCTTAGTTATATTTTTTGTTGGAAAAGTGCCTGCTTATGCTTTACAGATAAATTTATTTTCAATTAGTGTGTGAAATACGAAAAGGATATAAAACTAATAAATAACATTTTACTTTTATCTTTTTCAGTCGGACGGAAACACATCGTTTCTACGAGCGGCCAGAGCTGGAAACCTTGATAAGGTTTTAGAGCACCTTAAAAATAATATTGATATAAACACTTGCAATGCTGTAAGTATTTTTTTCTAAAACTATCAAATTGAATAAATTTCACATTCAAAAATCTATTTAAGATCAAGAAAAGGGACGATTTAGTTTATCTTGACTCATTATTATTGAAATTAATTCAAATTATGTGTATTTCATTTAATTTAATTCAAATACGAAATAATCGACTGCTAGAATATCGTGAGTTAATTATTTATGCCCTTGTTTATGAATCCTGCTCGATTCGAGAAGTGGTGAACAAACACATATAAAACTCTCTATAGGGAGAATATATTAATAGTAATTGCTTTTGTGTCATACTATGTTTGGCTTTCCATTGAAAAATATTTCATTCTGTTCGTTTCCTTCAGCTGATGACGTCTTTTCCTATCCTCAAGAGCCACATTGCGTGATTTGCGACTTTTACAAGGCACACGTTATATGTATTCGAGCAAAAATAGATCAAGGCGTTGTTGTGAGATAAAATTTCATGGTATTTAGGATGTTTTTATTAAATCGTGCTGTAACCGGGCAATTATATTGAAATAAAATTTTGAGAATTATTATTAGAATCAAAAATAAAGGGTCTTTGAACTTCTTCAATTGTTGGAGGCTAAGCTTTAGCTGCAATATAGTTAATTATGCTTGATTTTTCCGAAGTGAGGGTACCTTAATTTGCGTGAATTTGAATTTGTACTGAAGACTTTTACAGAACGTTAATCCTAGATTCTATTAAATTAAAAGCATGTTTACAATAAAACATCTGTTATAGACCTTTTTGGTAGCTAGCACCAAGTTACATCTTTGATTGCATCAAATCATTTGAAACACATGTTAGTCATTTTTATTCAAATTCAATAATCGAAACAGAAAACTTACACCCAAATTTGGTCTTGATAGTGTGAAAAAATCAATCAGTTTATCACAAAATCACAGCAAAAAATTTTCTGGTGAAGTCTTGCATTGAAATTTTGATTGCAAAACTCAAAATAACTTAAAAAACATTTTATGAGAAATTTTCTCAAAAAATCGATAACAAAAATTAGTGAAGGAAGGAAGTTTTTTTGTAAATGCTCATATTTGGGAATATCCATCGAAAATAGTTCCAAAATTTTTTTGTGGATAGATTAATGCGAATCTAAATTAACAAAAAAAAATAGAAAAAAATCCACACAAAATCCCTTGATAAAAATAATTTTGGGCTATTCACAAATAAATCAAATAATTGAATCGAAAGAAACAAAATAATCTGAAAAATTGATAAAAATTAAGTAGTAATTCAGCACAGTAAAGTTTGCTTTAAAGGTATATTATTATTATTATTATTATTATTATTATTATTATTATTATTATTATTATCATTATTATCATTATTATTATTATTATTATTATTATTATTATTATTATGCATTCTAAGCAGGAATATGTCAGAAAATCGACAATTTTGCCATTGCCTTTTGGCACTTTAAATGTGCTTACAACGTTCCAAAAATATTTCAGTTTAGGTTTTAGTTTATATAATTTTCACAAAAATTCATCAAGGAAATCCATGCAAAAAAATCATGAGAAAGGTTCATCAATGAAGAGTTTTTTTCTTCTGATAAATGAAAAAATATATGTGTGACAATTTTTGTGTAGCACTAAATATCCTTTAATGACTCAACTAAGTTGTATGAAATTAAATGTCTATTGATCTCTGTGCAAAGAAGATTGAGGTAATTAAATTACAATAGTTCAATTTGGTTTGGTGGTTTTTAATATGTGTTGATATTTTTTGAATCGCATATTTTGAAATAATAAATCATCAAATTACCGGATCATTTCTATGAAAGTTCTCACAGTTTGATTAGTTTATCTTTCCTTAACGATCATTTTAAATTTCCACAGTTTCACCATTCAACCAACTTTTTAAGTGTTGGAAATATCCTTGTGTCGTTATAAAACACTGTTGTTCTCACTATTAAGAAAAGTATGCAAATGAGACCCATTTTTACTTTTGAAGATGGTTGTATTCTTCTATTTTGCCAATAATTTTAAAGCAAATTGTAGATGATTCCTAGTAAATTTTAAAAAGCGTATTTCTGTAAGTCACTAGTACCTATTGTACCAGATCGATAGAAGTTGTTTTCCAGAAGATTCTCGGAATCAACCATCATTACAAGTTTTCCTTAAGTAGATAAACATATGACGCGATGAGTTTTAATCACTAAAAGGTACTAAAAATGGAAATTGGTCACATGGATTGACCAGTGAATCTAACGCCTTTTTTTCTTCAAACCGGGTGCGGTTTGAATGAGTTTCAAAAAATTTAAATTTTCAGTTTCGAATCACATCCTTATTATCAATTGAGTGTAAAAAGGATGTTTCTGATAATGTTTTCTTTTGGTCGATTTTCAAATTATTAAAGTCTCGCTCGAAACATAAAGCCTGCCTAAACAAGTTACATCTAAATCAATTTATAGGATGTATTTTCTTGTCCGTTATAAGTAGTCAAAATCAATTATTGACACATTTCGATGCATGCCGCTTCCCACAGGACTGTTAATATCTCAACTGTTATGATATATATGTAGTATCATTAGTGCAATTATTTTGCCCCCGGTAACTTCAATGAGTGGCTGCCTATTATAGGCTAGATTCTATCCAATCTAATGTCCCTAATTCAAACTAATTGTGTCACTCCTCATTAACGCCATTATAAGAAATTGACATGTAACATATTGACCCAATAATACCATTTACAATGATTACACCATTGTCGGATTTCCAGTGGTGGAAACTAAGCAAGCTGAATGTATGCTAATCTTCGGTAACATTTCCAAGCCTACTTACATGTATCGTATGTGGCTTTCAAGAGCCTATACGTGCATGTAATCGATGTGGAATAATACATACGAGTACACATTTACCTCCTTCATGTGATCACAGAGTGGATCGATCGGTAAACCATCCAAAGTATAACAATTTGCTTTAATGGCTTCAACTTTATTCTGATGGAGTAGATTCGGATGAATCTTTTGTCTTGCGAAGGACTCTTCAGAATCGCTTTATTGTTGCATGGAAGAGAATAGTCGTTGCCATCTACATGCTTATCAATTTTTCTCAACTGAATTAATTGTTTAAAAGATTTTCGGTGAGGCATTCTTCAAATTATAAAAATAAATTTATGAAGCCAGGACGGGTTGTAGTTAAATAAGAAGGCCTAATATTAAGTTAAGGACAATTATTTATATATGAAGATTCTGTTAATATTTTAACGAAAGTTAAGCCTAAAAATCTAAATTGGTACAATATTTGTCATGCGTCCTTAGACTAATCGCTAATATGTTTTTTTCCAATGTAAAGAGTGGCAACAAATTCTTTGGCTGCATTTTAATTTATCTGATTTATCTGATCTTAGCATACAAAAAACCATACTTTCATTACTATTTTGTTTTCTTATTATTCTCAAAATTAAAAAAAAAACAATTCTCTCGATTGTTCCTTTCAGAATGGCTTAAATGCACTCCATCTTGCTTCCAAAGATGGTCATATTCACGTCGTATCGGAACTCCTTAAAAGAGGCGCTCTGGTCGACAGTGCAACGAAAAAAGGCAATACAGCTCTGCATATAGCTTCGCTAGCCGGTCAAGAAGAAGTCGTCAAATTGCTATTGCAACACAATGCCTCGGTGAACGTTCAATCCCAGAATGGTTTTACTCCGCTCTATATGGCGGCCCAAGAAAATCATGATTCCGTGGTGAAATTGCTCCTGGCAAACGGAGCTAATCAAAGTCTGGCTACGGAGGATGGTTTTACGCCACTGGCTGTTGCAATGCAGCAAGGACACGACAAAGTGGTGGCCGTTCTATTGGAAAGCGATACACGCGGCAAGGTGCGGCTACCAGCTTTACACATTGCAGCGAAAAAGGACGATGTTAAAGCTGCCACTCTTTTGTTAGAGGTAAGTATCAATGTGTGCTGTTGGTATAAGCTCTATTGCAAATAGATATTAAACATCCTTAAGATGCCTAGCGAAGGATTCTGAACTTACGAAAATTAGTATGTTTCTAAGTCTGCACTGCTCCTTCATTGAGTTTAATTTGGAACAATGACTTGAAAGAAGTTTTATGCTGGTGTTTGGTCTTAGAAATTCTACTTATGTGTGCCATAATATCTGTTTACTGTCGAAAATTCCTTTAATCAGGATTAAGTGGAACATATGCCACTAAATAATGGCGACACAAATACCTCTCGAAGTAAGCGAATCAAACAAAATTGAGAATGTGTAGAGGCATAGAAAAAATGCGAAATTTGCAAGGACTCTTTGCAAAGCCTGTTGGAATTATATCAAGTTTATCTGATCATTTCAGTCAAACCAATAAAATAAGTGAAAATAAGCCGCAACTTTATAGAAATTATTATTTTGTACTTTAATGTGTGCACAACTATTGAGAGTTACTACTTATGACCATACATTGTATATTTATCTTGCACTTTGGTTTTTGATAACTACCAAATAATTCAAACTAATAATTGGTAAGAAAGAAGCTATTAATGTAGTTCACTCTGGCTTCTATATGGGTTTGAAGATTTTTGCCTGACTCTTTTGAATAAAATTAATGAAATTTCCACAAAAAATTAGATACGCTCGATTTATAATACACTCTTCACATCCTTTTCTACGCATTCGAAGCTCGAAATTTTGTCAATTATTCATTATGAGGTTCCATGTTCACGTCGTTTCTAATTGTTTATTTACTAATTTATAACGAAATAGAACTGAAATTTATTCAACATCGAAAGTTGTTGGTACATTTCCAAACGTGCAAACTGAATAAGAAAAGTTCTTCTTGCTTATCATTAAAAATTTTTGATATTATGATCGTGAAATTTTTTTTAACGAAAACGTTTATAAGCGTGATGAAATTTTTCGTCTCTGAATAGAAAATACATAAAATATTTCGATAATTTTTAATCGTGGGGCTTTTAAACAATTCATAATTTACTTCACTTTACTTTTCGTCCACGAGTTTTTTTGTTCAAATTGTGTCAAACAATTTTGAAGTAGATTTAATTAAAGAAATGTGTGACCAATATGAGAAATGTATGAACAATATGAGAAATTTTGAAGGAAATTTAATTTTCGAAATTCTTTCCTGGTTCTATTTCTCAGTAATTCTTATGACTCTTTTTTTTGCAAAAAGTTTCATAATTCTGTCCCAATTTTGTAATTATCGTGAAACTTCTTGGTTCTGATCAAAAAATAAAAACTGAATCAAATATTTCGATAACTTTCATTCGTTGATTTTTTAGACTGTCAAGAAGTTTCGCCGTAAATGTTATTTTCCATGTTTTCAATGTTTTTTATTCAGTTAAAATTGATTAAAATAATTTTTAAGCAGGTTTTATGCAATAAATTCTTCACAAATGTTTCAACAATACAGTTTTTACGGAAATTTGACAGCAAAGTTTATTTTCTGTATCCCTCATGGTAGCCTTTCTCGATTTTATTTCACAATAATTTGTATGCCTGTTTCCGTAAAACTATCACGAAATGTTTTTTTGCAACAAATATTTTCATAATTTCCTACTCCCCCAATATAAGCCCCATAAAATTTTCTGTTTCTGACCAAATAATGTAAAATAAATAAAAATCGAAACCAAAACCAAAAAATTATAAAAATAAAACCAAAATAAAAAAAATAGTTTTTATAAAAGAAATATTTCAACAATATAAATTTTATGGCAATTTTTTTTTAAAAAATCTTTTCTTAATCCCTCATGAAAGAATTTTTCTATTTAATTTCATACCATATCACGATATATGTTTTGAATGCTTAGCTTCGATTCTTAATCTTAAACTTAAATAAATGTTCAAGATTTATCATTGATTAGTTTTGAAAATTAAATTGCACAGCTTTTACGAGAAATAATTTATTAATAGTATTCTTATGATATTTTCCCATGGAATGATATCTACTTTGCTCAATTTTAATTTTTTTTATCGCAGCTTTAGTGAGTTTATTGCTTTATTTCACTTTTTTAGGCACTAACATCTGCGTGTTTCTTAATAAAACTGAGATACATCCTATCCAAGAACTCATTTCCGTTACAAATTCCTTTGCTCGTAGCTTGTTTTTCAACTCGCATGAGATCGAATTTCATTTCGCTGTCGAAACATTATTCAAATTTGACGCCACTCGAATTTCGGGTAACTTGATAGCCTCACTTCATGGAATAAAGAGTTCCTATTTCAAGAACTGATTTTCTTGTTCCGAAATGAAGTTTTCAGCAAATTGGGTTTAGCGTCGATGTAGGGATTCACCGAATCTTTCTGTGTACAAATTAGATGTTTGAAATTTTTCTGAAGATTATATTTACGTGAAATTCAAAATGCTGGTCCTATGCCAGGTCTAATGATTTCTTACTATATTTTCAGAACGATCACAATCCAGACGTGACTTCCAAATCAGGATTTACTCCATTGCACATTGCATCCCACTATGGAAATGAGGCGATTGCAAATCTACTGATCCAAAAAGGAGCGGACGTGAACTATGCCGCCAAGCACAACATTAGTCCGTTGCACGTTGCCGCCAAATGGGGCAAGACAAATATGGTGTCCTTGTTGCTGGAAAAGGGGGCCAACATAGAGAGCAAGACCCGTGACGGCCTAACACCACTCCATTGCGCAGCCCGCTCTGGCCACGAACAAGTCGTGGACATGTTGCTGGAGCGCGGAGCCCCAATAAGCGCCAAGACCAAGAACGGCCTAGCTCCCCTGCATATGGCGGCCCAAGGCGAGCACGTGGATGCTGCAAGAATCTTGCTGTACCATCGAGCGCCCGTGGATGAGGTGACGGTGGATTACCTCACAGCTCTTCACGTAGCGGCCCATTGCGGTCACGTAAGAGTGGCTAAGCTGCTCCTCGACCGGAATGCCGACGCGAATGCCAGGGCCTTAAACGGATTCACTCCGCTCCACATCGCCTGCAAGAAGAACCGCATCAAGGTGGTGGAGCTGCTGCTGAAGCATGGTGCAAGCATAAGCGCTACCACGGAAAGTGGTCTGACCCCGTTGCACGTCGCTTCCTTCATGGGCTGCATGAACATTGTCATTTACCTGTTGCAGCACGAGGCCAAGGTGGACGTGCCGACAGTTCGCGGAGAGACTCCGCTTCATTTGGCCGCACGCGCCAACCAGGTAAGTTCTTGCTCAAGTAAGGCTCACTTCCATGAAAATCTTCCTTGTTCGCTTCTTCCCCCATAATATCGTAAACCAAGCTAATCCTCCCTTGAACACATCAGTAGCGACGACTAGCATGTAACACTTCTGGATCTTCCGCAGACCGACATAATCCGCATCCTGCTGAGGAACAATGCCCAAGTGGATGCAAGAGCCCGGGAGCAGCAGACTCCACTCCACATTGCCGCCCGACTCGGCAACGTTGACATCGTGATGCTGCTGCTGCAGCACGGCGCCCAAGTGGACGCCACCACGAAGGACATGTACACCGCACTGCACATCGCGGCCAAGGAGGGCCAAGACGAGGTAAAGAATCTTATCGCTAAAAAGATCCTGGACCACGTAGATACAGTCTATCTAATGCAATTGTTCTGGATCCGCCACCGGGAATATTTCATATGAAACGAACAGTGTCCCGTCGCGGGGTAGCTGATGTCCTTATGTCCTAAGACGATTTTAATCCTGAAACGATATTCGCTTGTTCGATTTTAAACGACACCGAACCTTACTTCGGAGACTGACAATAAGAAGCCGGATCGCCTGGCGCGACCATCTTCAACGAATCCTTCCAAATTTCAAACGATCTTTCGTGTTCAATGCAACCAACGCCGCAATTGTTAATGTTTTGCGAGATTTTTAAAAATAGAAACTATCTAAATATTTATGGTTACTTACTATGTAGAGTGTAGATGCAAAACGGATTGTTAAGTTTTCTATTTGTATACGTTTATATACAGACACACGAAATAGTTTGTTTCGTTTTATTTAAATAAACTGAATTTATTGTCGAAAATAGAAAGAAAAAAACTTATTATTTGGAACAAACGCTTCTTTTCAAATGCTTTTATTTCCTGATGATTTTCGTTTGCTAGATAGTTCATTTCATTCTTGCTTGCTGTTCTTGTTTTCATTTTGCTATTTTCCAAATTGAATCGAATAGCAAATTAATCCGTAGCATGTTGAGATTTGTTTTATTGGTTTGAAATAGTTGATTTTAATCTTTTGTTTGTACACAACGCATAAACTAATAGAAAAGTTAACAACCTGTTTGAAATCGCAAGAAATAATTAATCATAAGTACCGAGACGTGATCCTTAAAGACGTTTGGCGTGATTCGAATGAGATGTGGATTGATTTGAAACCGATCAAAGCTTGTAGACGTTTGGACTGCGTACGATGCTCTAATACTGTACAATTGGTACTTCTGAGATCTTAATCCATTTGAAGCGAGGATCAAAATATGGAATTGGCATGAAGTAACGATTGATTTCCTCCAAAAGAAATAATTAAAAACTAGTCTTTATGTCGCTCCTGCAATCAATTTAGCGATTTTCAGCCGATCAAAATGCATACATTGTTTTCGGATGAGGCAATTAGCTGCAAAAAGTGCTAATTATTTTTGCAAAAATTGCAAGTTTGCTGTTCTTTGCATAGTTTTGTTGATTTTGGGCTCTTAAGAAATCATCCTTTAAAATTGTTTATGGAATGGAATTCTGTTCAAATTTTAAGTGATCGTATAAAACAGGACAGGACTTCAACAGGTAAGACGTATGTATGCAGCAATTCAACAAATCTGTACACGAACGCTCAGAAGGATGAACCAGTTCAAAAGATTTAGTATTGATGAAAATCTAATACCATCAACCTGTCTCGAAGTTTGTGCACTGCATTCAAAACCACATTCGTCATTTCTCAACATCTCAATTTTATCAAAATATGATGATTTCATTAACTCGACGGACCGTCATCCTTAACCAGTCTTCCTTTTTCAATTGCTTCAATAATTGCGCTGATGATATTAAACATGCAATACTAGAATTTTCTGGTCAGGTTAAAAAAAAGGATTCACAACTCTTTCGGCGCATTGCACAAGCTGTCCTTTCTTTGGATCATCTTTCAAGCACTAGGTTGGTCACGAAATTACTATTAATTCGAAGTGCAAAAAATTATGAGTCAAAGTTCAGAAGTTTCCATCCACAAATTTTCACAGAACCATGGATTTTTTTTGATGATGCTGCACCACCTTATGAACGTTGTTAAGCCATTTACTTTCGAGTTTACAACATTCCAAACCTTGTGATGAATAATAGAAGGCAATCAGTAGCTTCCTTTTCCATATGGATTCGGCTAATGCTGACCGTGTAGAAATATGACGGGAATTGAAATAAAATTCGACCGAAATTAATTCTTAGCTCACTATTCATTCCACTTTTTTTCTTCCTTTTAAACCGACTTTAGGCCCTTTTCATGCCCAATATAATTTTAATTAGAATCGGTTTCTTTACTCAAGAGTTACCCTTATATAGATACTCAATGTTTAGTAATTAATCAAGTTTCGTTTTTATATTTTCGTCATTAAATGGCTATTGAGTATCCACCATATCTTCGCCTAAAAACTCCACAACAGAAATTAAGGAATTAAATCTCCCATATTTATATTGTTATATGTTCCAACAAATGAAAAGCTTACACAAAAATTATCTCCACGATAACTCTGACGAAGTGTCTAAGGAATTCTAATCTAAATAAAAAAAGCAAGACCTGTAATGCCGAACTAATGTCCCAGGGCTTTGTTTGAACGAAATTTCAAAGGAAAAAGTAATATTGCAATGCTCGTGAAAAGTCCGTGAGAAAATTATAGAATATACTGTTTTTGTGGCTTCATCAAATTTCTAGAATTCAACAAAAAGTTCTCTCTGAACTTTTCCGGAAAAAAATCATTTTATCTGGAAAAAATTAGCTCCTACGCATTTTTCTGAATGATTTTTCAAAGGAAATATGCAATATTTTATTTAAACATAACAAATTTTCACTAAAGTTCACAGTAAAAGCCAATTCGACAATTTTCTTGACTGATATCTGCCATGAAAAAAAGGGCCCCAAAAATATATTTCCAAAAAAAAACATAAAATAAATGCTAAATATTGTTTTTAAGAAGGTTTCTCGAAAATGATTCAACTAAAACTGTTCCGAAACAATCAAAAACAATGCAAGTTTTTCTGCTAAAATAATGTGATTTGTGTTACTCAAAATTTCATTCGAAAAATGTTTACAGAAAACATTCGGCCTAAATTTACAAAAAAGAATTTATTCCACATATGTATGTGTGTGCCATCATTTTTAAATCCATGATGTGACTAAGAAAATCAAACATTCCTATTCAATTTTTTGATTTTAGAGTTGAAAGTATAAAATTTTCAGAAATCCAATTTTGGAAAATGTTTAAGCTGGTCCAACGCATGTTCTAAAGTGGCGTAAGGTTTTTTCGACACTTGAGGCTCACCATATTCTAATTATTGAGGCACTTGTGTAGGATTGAGAGGTTCTAGATACGGAATCAATAATTTTTAAATTTAATAAGTAACAGAAGACCTTCCATCCTTCCTTTTTTAAGAGTAAAATACATAGTTAGAACCAGCAGAGGTTGAATTTCCACTTTTTATATCAGTAACCTAAAAACTTTTCAAAAACTTCGGTGCTCCAAGGCTACCCAAAGGTAATATTTAAAGAAGAAACAATAGAACAATAATCAAGAAAACACCACTCAATTAATGGATTCAACATTTTTCCAGGTTGCTGCCGCTCTCATTGAAAACGGAGCCGTTTTGGATGCTACAACCAAAAAAGGATTCACGCCACTTCACTTGGCCGCTAAATACGGCCATATCAAAGTGGCTCAGCTGCTTCTACAAAAAGGGGCTGCGATTGATGCTCAAGGCAAAAATGGAGTAACTCCATTGCATGTCGCCGGCCACTATGACCATCAAAATGTTGCTCTACTATTACTCGAAAAGGGAGCAAGTCCTCATGCAACTGCTAAAAATGGGAACACCCCACTTCATATTGCTGCCCGTAAGAACCAAATGGACATTGCCACTACATTGTTGGAGTATGGCGCTAAATCGGATGCTGAAAGCAAAGCTGGCTTCACTCCACTCCATCTCAGTGCTCAAGAGGGTCATACCGATATGTCAGCCCTTCTGCTCGAGCACAAGGCTGGCTGCGATCATCAAGCTCGCAATGGTCTAACACCTATGCATCTTTGCGCCCAGGAAGACAAGGTCAATGTGGGTCAAACCTTGTTGAAGAACGGAGCTGATATTGAGAAGACAACGAAGGCAGGGTACACTCCCTTGCACGTGGCGGCACACTTCGGTCAAGCCAACATGGTGCGATTCCTGCTCCAGAATGGTGCAAACGTCGATGCTGCAACTGGAATTGGTTACACTCCGTTGCATCAAGCTGCACAGCAAGGACATTGCCATATTGTTAACCTCCTGTTGGAACATAAGGCGGATGCGAATGCCCAAACTGCGGTAATTTACAATAATTTCAAATGGACTTTCTATTTGGTATTCATGAATCAACATACTTTTTAGAACGGTCAAACTCCATTACATATTGCCCGCAAGCTGGGCTACATCAGCGTCCTGGATTCGTTGAAGGCCATCACGAAAGAAGTAACATCTCCGACTCAAACTCCACAAGTTGAGGAAAAATATCGTGTGGTTGCCCCCGAGGCAATGCATGAAACCTTTATGACAGATTCCGAAGAGGAAGGAGGTATGTATTCCAAAAATGTGGTTAATATATTTTCATGACCGATTTGCACCGCAAATTCACATCTTACGCTCATCAAAATTTTCTTAACACATTCAATCAGTTTGCTTGATTAGATTTCGCGATCTTTTTGATTTCATGTAGTATTGTTCAAATCAATTTTCAGCTAATTTTAAATAAATTTTATTTTGTTCATTTCATAACAAGCTAATTTATGGAATAAGACAAAAATTCATTCCAAATATAGTCCTTTTTTGATAATATGAATTCAATGATATAAAGTACATTAAAAAATAGAGTTAAAATAGTTTAAATAAACTTTGACACATATTAGCAGTTATTTTGCTGTTACCACATCCTACCATTTGATTGGCCAAACACGTACAGTATCTCTTGAAAAATAACTTTTTTTTGAATTTCAAAAATTTTAATTCGTATTAAATGAAGGTTTGTTTCAATTAAATTCTGTAACGCAATCGTGTCGCAGGGGACACGAACGATTTGGACGCTTGTTTCGGATTAAAATCTGAACGTCAATTGAATGGTAGTCCTGTTTATCTCCCTTATTATCATGGTGATACATATGTTGATCGTAAGTTTCATTTAGTCATGCAGCTTTTTAGCGAGAACAATTTCATATTTAGCGTTTTGTTCATTTAGCTTTTTTACATTGTGTAGATAGAAAGATGTCCTTTATATGCATGTGATTAGTTATAAGATAGATGTTTAGCTGGAAATTTAAAAATCAACAACATGTACATTGAGAGGTAATAGTACTAGAAAACAACAACCAATTGAACTGGAATTAATTGCTAATAAGAATATATTGAGGCTTTACGCAAATGAGATTGTGCAAATGAATCGAAAATTTAAATTTAGATGCTTAGAACAGGAAGTAAGTGAGTGAAATGTGTTGCTGTAAGACTGTTTTTGACTAGATAATTAGAATAGTACACACTGCATGATAATCCAGAAATATATATTTAGAACCAATCCACAACTAAGCCCTTTGCGCTTTGTTTCTTACTCTGATGAGGATGATTTTCAGCTTGTTTTTCAAAAAATACTTGCCTTCAGCGTGTAAAGTTTCCTCCTCTTCTGGTGACTTATGTTTTTATTTGGCTTACACAATCTAAACCTTCACAGTGTTCCTGTCTTTCGTAAAGAACTAATCGAAATTCGAATCTTCTTGTATTGACAAGGATAATGTTTTATGAACGTCCTTCTCGATACGTTCAGAAAGTCAAAATTCGATTTAAGCAGGTGAAAATAGTGAAACTTTAACCGATTGTTTTGGTACGGACTCATTAACTGTTTGATCATTCGTCCAGATTATGTTTATTCTATATGGAACACCTTCTCAGCTGATTGTTTTTTGAATGCTTTTTTACTTCTTTTTATTGTGAAAGTCATCCTTCTTAATTCTTGATGCTAAACCTCTAGCATCCAACTAAAGTTATCAACCATAACCAACAAATAGGTATTAATTTCCCTAGTCTGACCGGCCAAACTATAATTTTGTTACCTTCTTGAGAGTTTTCTTTGCTGTAGAGTAAAATAATCCCAGTAAGTGTGATTAGCTTGGTGCTAGGTGCTAGAAAATCTTCACCTTCGAAGATTTGATCTTCTATGATATGCTTGTTTTGAATCTATCCAAAGCAGGCTCTGATGTCTATAAGCTAACGTAGAAGCGTAGTAGAACCAATCCTATATATTAAAAATGTTTCTTTATGAGATAATGATGAGATCCACAAATCTTTTGGATACTAGAATTTTGGAAAGGAGCAAAAGCTTGTACTGTAAGAGATTTGTCATTGATTATCAGTAGTCCTCTCTTTAGAACCTAGGTGAAACTTTTTTTAAGGCCCACCAGGAAAGTGTTTAAATTGTTGCATGTATCTTGTCTTTCATTTCCAATGGACCTTGGCATTCAAATTAGAACAGTATTGGTTTTCTTCGACTTATGAAATTTGTGAGGCATTCCCTGTTCGATTTAGACTTCTAGCTAGCTAGCTAGCTTCTTTACACAATTTGGATGGAAGAATATTGACAATTTGCCTTCAATACCAACTACGAGATGTATTCAAAAAATTCCTAAAATTTTGATTTTTCGGAAGAGATGTTATTTATTTGTCTACATCAATGTTGTCGCCTTCCAAATAGTCTCCAAAAGATATAACACTTTCGCATGCGCTTTTTAATCTACGAAACACTTATAGACCAGGGCGGATCTGTAAAAAAATGACTACATTTACCCGTTGAGGGGGGGGGGGCACACTAATTTTTGCGGAAAAAGTTGTGGAATAAAATGAACCGTTTTAAAGTTAAGAGTGATAAAAGTAACAAAAGCGATTATTACATTTCGATTTTTCTAATGTTCCCGACTTTTTTGAAAGGGAGGATAAGTCAATAATATTGTTATACGAGTTATTCCACAACGTTCTCTGCACAAATCAGTGTGAACCCCGCCCCCCTCCTCAACGGTCACTTGAAAATAGATCCGCTCTGGTCTATTATGCAACTCGATCTTTGGAATAGCTTTCAGCTCTTTCAGCGATGTACTTTAAATCTCATCTTTCCTTTGAAAACGATGCAGCTTTAAGGCTCTATTTATTTTTGGAAACAAATAAATACACGAAGCCATTTCTGATGAGTATCTTGGGCATATTTATAGCTCTCGTTTTTGGCCAAAAATTCAGGAACCAGCAATTAAGTGTGAGCAATTGCAATACCATCGTGCAAAAGTCGTAAATTGTTTCGCTTCAAATCCGAGCGCTTTTTCCTTCGAATCCCTTAAAAAATCAGAGTTTTTTAACGTAAATGGATTTCAAACTGTTGATAGTAATCCTATTGATCTCTACTGGTATGACTGAGCCTTTATTTCAATGTCATATTCATAAAACCATCTTTCATCACCTATTGTGACACATTTTAGTGGTTTTGCAACATTTATGAATCTTTCGCTGTTTTTGTTCGAAATTCCAAAAAAAATCAACAAATTTTGCTGTCACGTTTCACACCCAAAAAAAACATACGAAAAAAATTAAAAGCATAATTCAATTCCTGGGCCAATACTATCATTCTCTTCTTCGATGGCTATTTTGGGGTCGTTTAATATCTTTCACTTTTCTCTCGTTTTTATCGTTTCCAGACGCGACGAGGGTGCTCATCATCTTCAACGTCTTCACGACAATTGTGGAAACATTTTTACCACTCGTAAATTTACCATTTTAAGTAAAACTTCAAACAGACTTACCAAAATTGAACGTTTCTAAAATATTTTTGCAATTCAATTTAATGCAAATTCTTTGATTCATTTTTTGAGTCAGGAAAAAAATGTGGATCGTACTCATGTAACCTTTCTGTTATATAACAATAGACTGAACATCCGCTACTGCTACCAATGTACAGATACATATTTACCAACATTAAAAAACGGTACGAATTAGACTAGTAAAATCTGTGAAGCTATAAAATCCCCATTACTATTTGAACATATATCGTATTTAGGCATTTCGCGGTGGAAAAACTTAGAGTTTACAATTCCGTCACGAAGACTACTGAAGAAAACTAAACTATTTTAGAGAAGTCCATTTTTTTGTCCTTTGGCTCAAGAAACTCAAGTAGCAGTCAAGTTTATCTTTCGGTGATTGTTAGTTTCGTCCAAGTTTTTTCTCAAAAGATGTCCTCTTAAATCAACAGGTGAAATAAGGTGCTCCAGTTCGTTTACTTTTCCATGAAAATATGCACAATTTTTTGAATAGAGATGTCCTTTTGAAACACATAACTTGGTTGGTTGTTGGTTGTTGATTTTTGGTTATAATAAGACTCCCAAATACCAGTTCTTTTGTTGGACACACAGAAAAGAGATCACAGATTGTAAGGAATCTATGAATGTGGTAATCTCTTTTGTTATGATAAAATGTAATATTATTCTGTTTTCCAATTGTGCCGAGTTTAAAAATGTAAACGGGAAATAATTACAAAAGATAGATTTATTATATTTAGCTGCACAATATGAATCCTCTTTATTATACTCATTTGTATCTTCATGTTCATAACACCTATTCCATGTCGCATACCTATAAATGTTGTAATATAAAAAAATATCCATCAAATTCTTATAAATCTTCTTCAAACGCCATTAATCCATTCCATAATTTTCTAGATGAAGACACAGTCATCTGCAATCAACATTACCAATATCTAACGGCCGATGAAATGAAATCGCTCGGTGACGATTCGCTTCCAATTGATGTGACTCGTGATGAACGTGTCGACTCAAATCGAATGGTCCAAAGCACCGATTCAACTGGTCAACCGATTCAGGTCCAAGAAGAAATTATCACTTCGCAGCTAGCTCAAGTTCATACAGCTGCCAAACCGATTCAAGAAAATTATGTGGCTGACAATATAACGGTTGAGCGCCATCCTCAACATGTTGGGTAAGTTGAATCCTTGAACATGTATATCTTTTTCCCAGACTTGGCTATCTTCTATAATAATTGATATTACTAATACTCCTTATTCATGCTTGCCGTAAACAGTCGGAAGTTGCAATGGAAAAAGTAAGTGAAAGGATCTCTCAGTTTGGTTGCAAATTTTTTTCAGTAGAAATCTTCTTAAAATTATAGAAGTATTATTAAAAACCTTCAAAGTGCTATCCAAATATTTTATTTAAATTAAATTTTGATTTGTTAGTTGTAAACAAATCTGTTGTCATTCAGAAGAATACATTTTCCGAAGCAGATATTTTGGATGTAACAAGTTTCATGCAAATCCAACCATTGCTCGGTGAAACATAGTTTAGATTTTCTATTCAACGACGCTTGAAAAGATAGCGAAAGTTTGTTGAAACAACATGATTTAATCTTTATTGAAGGGTTGTTTATTGTTTCTTTGTAGTCGTAGATCCTCTAAAAAAATTACCTTGAGTAGCTCCAAATTTTTGTTTCAGATTTTCTCTTTCCATCTATTGTAAAGTTGATTTCGTAGGATTTCCATGAATAAAGCCAAAACTTCATCATTTCCATTTTCTTTTTAAGCTTCCTTGTATCATTCCTGGTCGACGCTCGTGGTGGCGCTATGCGAGGATGTCGTCACAGTGGTGTTCGTATCATAGTACCAGCACGATCTGCTTCTCAACCAACCCGTATCACATGTCGATATGTGAAACCACAACGAACTATGCATCCCCCGCAGCTGATGGAAGGCGAGGCTTTGGCTAGTCGTGTCCTGGAATTGGGTCCGATCGGAACCAAATTCATTGGTCCGGTGATCATGGAAGTCCCACATTTTGCATCACTTCGCGGCAAAGAACGTGAAATTGTCATCCTTCGGTCGGATAATGGTGAAACTTGGCGAGAGCACACTATCGATAATTCAGATGAAGTTATCCATGAAGTCCTGAATGAGTGTTTCGAGCCAGAAGGTGGGTGAAATTCAAATTGTTCATGCGAGGACATAATTTTTTTAATGAGTTCCGTTTTCTGTTTTAGATATTAATCAACTGGACGAACTTGGTGGCGGTCGTGTATGTCGCTTCGTCACTTACGATTTTCCACAATATTTCGCGGTAGTTTCGCGTATTCGTCAAGAAGTCCATGCTATTGGACCCGAAGGCGGAATGGTATCCAGTACAGTTGTACCGCAAGTACAAGCCGTTTTCCCGCAAGGAGCCCTCACGAAAAAGATCAAAGTTGGCCTTCAGGTAAATCTGTTTAAACCTCGGAAGGGAATCGCTCCTGAGAAGTTGCGCAAGATCAGTGTAAACCATGTACCGAAGAAGAAACGTTTCTCGTTGATCTGGTGAAATATAATTTTATCAATGTCCTTGTAGTGAAAGAAGGGGTGCTCAAGTTGCATAGGATTTTATGAGTTGCTTTTTTATAGAAATTAAGGGTGGGGAAGTTGACTTGGTTTTGGAGCAGAGTTTTGGTTACAAAGTGAAACAACGAGGACAATCTGTGAATGGTATTGTCTGGGCAAGATCATGAAGCCTCTAGAAGTAGTAGTCATTGTGATGAAGCTAGGGGAAGCAGTAGTGATTCTTTTGTGAGGACACATACATTTGAAGTTACACGTCCGGGGTTTTTCAATATCCAACATTTCACAAACCCTGACTTTTGATTTAAGAATCTTCACTGGGAACCGTCTTCAGAATTTGAGATTATCGCCACCAGGCGCAACTGAATGAGTCTTTTATTTTGAGCTTGTGAAATACCATGAGCTCAGCATTCAAAAGCAAGTTTGTTAGGAAATCTACGAGTTAATCCATAATTAACCAAAAAAAACTATTTGTTATTCAAAATGAACTGCAGAAACCAAGAAAACTTTCCAAATCAAATATGTTACTCACCACATTAAACATTAACCAGCACTCGTTTAGGAATTGCGATTGAACTATTCAAGCCAAGTCTCCAAACACATATAATCTTACAGGAAACTTAAGTCTTCGAAAATAACGAAAGTGTTCATAACATTAACAATATCTACATAATATCTATAAATTAACATAAGAAGAACTAAACGATAACTTATAATTGTTATATTTTACACTACTATACGCAATAACATCTGAACTAATAACTAAATAGTTTTTTTTTAAATAAATGCTGGTATTCGAATATTCACGCAATGTTCGATTTTGACAATAAAATCAAATGTTCAAATCGAATAAATTGCTAATTGTGATTGCTTTGTTGACTCATATCGGTACGACTTTTTAAATTTAATTTAAAAAATGTTACGTACATGGTATACACATATAAATGAAAGCTTATCGAAAAATCAGATTTGATTATGACCCAAGCAATAGTGAAAGGCATAATTTTGAGGCAAATGCAAAAAGTAACACTAAAATTCCATGATTTACGTCTGAATTAATGAAACCATCACAATAAATATTTCTAATAGAAACTAACTTAATATTCAGTCATCACTTGGTGTTGAAATGTAAGCATGTGCTGATAGAAACTCGTTAACGAAAATGTGTCAGTGATTTTGTATTGAAAATAACAACTACCATTTGAATATATTGATCAACTTAGATGTCTCTGTTGACCTAAAATCTGTATTGTGAAAATTTTAGTATCTTAGATTTGCGAATACACTATTGTAATATCAAAATAATCTCGACCGATGCATGTTGAAAATCACTTGAACTTTTCATACAATTGCAATGAAATGCTTTCTATCCAATACTCTATCATAAAATTAATCATCAAATTATTCATGAAAATATTTTTCAATTATACTCATTTAAATTATTTATTCTATTTAATTAAAAGATTAATCAAAAGTTTATTGAAATGTTTGGCGAACGAAACAGAGAAAATATTTTCAAGTATAATTTGTTGCATTCAAGTTCTAAAACAAGCGAACACTAATTGTAGCATATTATATTCAAGTATACTCAGATAAAACTGAAACTATGATCATTATGTACATAATTAAGAATGACCGATTGTTTATGAACGCTATGCATTGAAATCTTCTATATATTTATACTAACATGCCATATATACTCATAGATTTAATATTTTCTGTTGCTTTCCAACTAAAACTTGACTTGATTTAATTCGATTTTTCTATGACGTCTTAATTTGATTTTAAATGGAGTGCCCAATAAATTTAGTTGAAAAGAAAATAAAAAAAACTGTTTTTTTTTGCTTTTCACTAACGTCTCGAAACGATTAACTAAGCCGATTTAGCCTACTAAAAAACACATGCAGTAAAAAAAGCAGGGTTCGAATTTTATGTACGGTTAAATGTGAAAAGAACAAATTTAACTTGAAATTGTGTTAGCACTAACATCTAGTGTGTAAGATTTAATAACGTAGAAAATAATTTAGTTCAATCATAGATTGTATAGAAACTAACATACTAAATTTATTGGGCGTGAAGCTCATCTATCTTTTTTATCCATCAATTAATGCTATGCGCTTGAATTAAGACTTCAAGAATTCAAGATCAAGACCACATTTTTTTTACGTTGTGCTTACGAAATTGGTATTTAGATGTTTGTTCCACGAGTAACATCCTTATTTGACGCTGATTCCGATAATTTTTTGCTTTTATTCATTGTTTTGTCATTGTGTAGTTCGGCTAATTGCATTTTGATTGGATTGAATTGCACCACAGTACATATTTTGCCACTTATCCCCTTAATTTAAGGAATTTTTGTGTAACAATTGATTTGTTCGATTGGTTTGTCTATGTTATATGTGTACACAACTGCATATATTATTCGAGCCTTGCTTTGTTTATTGTAACGTTGTGTTGGAACGACATCAGCGATGGTCCTTGTCGTGATTCAGCTTTAATTCTCACTGCATTCACATCATGCTTGGCATTAAAGCGAAACTAATTTTCCTAATAAACGGCGAATTTCATCAACGTTGGTAGAAAAATCATCACAAACGAGCGAATTAACATCGAAATAAGTGATCGAAAAAGATAATCAAGGACGTAGGTATACATATTCCATTACTATGAATTGCTTATTGACTTAAAATCGAAGAGCAAGAGGCGTATAGTAAGTTGATCCTGTATGAAGGATAATCATTGCTGAAGTTTTTTTTCTCCAATCGTTTAAAATCGTCGCTGGAGTAAATATCAGGTACAAATAAATATTTCATGCAGTTTGATTTTCGTAGCTAAGAGTTATATTGTAACGATAAGAATGATAAGAACATCAGGAGGCCATTACTCAATTTGACCTGGAACGCCATTGAAGTTAATGAAAGATACTATGAGGCATTTCCCTTTGACTCTTATTTTAATGATAAAAGATGTGAATATAATATTTGAAGACGTTCTTTTAAACTAATTTCATCAAATTTTTCATCAACTGATTATTATTTTTTTCAACGTTGGGAGGTGGAAATCTTCAAAAGATACCGATCAGCTCTACCGCCTAAAACCACCTCCGTTTCCTTCAATCACTCTCACCATCAAAATTTAGTAATTCTCCGTATTTAAAATTTTAAATTCAATACGACGTAGAGTTTTCGAAAAGGAGGTGCGCATACATAATTTGGATTTTTTTTTCTTTGGAAAAAAATATAAGCGACGTAGAAGACCAATGAAGACAGCCAGTTTTTTCATTAGATCATTTATTTGTGGAGTCCATGTTAGTTTCTCGTCGTCCTAGATATTTTATTTGTTCTACTCTCTGGAAGCTTGTGTCATTGATTTTTACGTTTGGTTGTATGTAAGTCTTGTTTTTTGTTTGAAAATAATATATTTTGTCTTCCCCGCGTTTATTGCCAATCTACTTTGTAGAAGCCAATACCAAGACTTGTCTAGGACAGTGTTTACTTTTTGTTCAATTTCCCAGACTAGTTTTTATATAAAGTAGAAATAGCGTTGTTCCTAGGATCGAGCCCTGCGGAACACCTATGCTAAATTCAGCAGTTTTACTTTTGGCACCTCCAATTAGAGTATTTTGAAATCTATCCGTCAAGTAACTGCGTATAAATTTATTTGCTTTTCCAACAATTCCATATTCACCGATCCTGTTGATTAAAGTTTCATGTGTAACTGTGTCGAAAGCTTTCTTTAAGTCCACGAACTTTGCCCACCTGGAATCCGTACTGGTTTCTATCCAAGATTTCGTTTTGCAATATTCGAGAATTTACATTTTTTTCGAGGATTTTACTTAAGAAATTTAAGAGTGAGATTGGTATGTAATTGTTTGGGTCAGTTTCATCACCCCCTTTAAAAATCTTACATAATGAAAATATAACTATCAAAAGATAATGGATATGGAAAGAGCTCCTAAATTTTACTGTTAAGTTTGATTCATTTCTGATGGAAGAAAGTTACTTATCATTCAATTTCTAAGTTTTTGATGACCTTGTGCATTGTGGCACTGCTCACGCCTCATTGCGTCTTACCTGAATTGATCTAGCTTTTATATTTTACGTGAAGATACTATTCGAAAAAAGTCATCTGCTTTTATTTTTTTTAAATTTTATATGCCTTCCTTTGGCAGGCCTTTAAGCTTTTTAGAAATATTCTTCAGTGTTTAGATTGTGTTCATAAAACTTTCAAGCAATTTCGCCCCCCTTTTGTAAGAATTTCTTCATTATTGAAATAATTACACTTCAAAGAATTTTTTATATATATATGTGTGTGTGTGTAAATATATTTTCAACAATCATACATTACTTTATTCGGGAGCGTAGCTATCAACTTCAAACAAATCAGGACATATACATTTTTACAGTAAGCATTCGAAGCGTTTAAGTTACTTATTAATTTTCCTTAACCTGGAAATGCCCATCGTCTTATATAGTTCAGCTTCTTGGAACTTTTCAATAGTCTCTTGCAATTTTCGCTATCTATAACACGTTCTTTACAATGAATCTATTTATTGGTCTATGCCTAGCAGCCTAAATAGTCCTGCTACTATCAATCACAGAATAATCTTGAATATGCTACACCTTCCTCAGAAGTCTGAAGTCATTGAACAGCCCTTTTGGAAAGGAAAAACGAAGACTATTGAATTTTTTACACATTGTTAGTGATTATATGGTGTTGTTTTTCTAGTTCCGTGTAAGAGTGAGTAATGTTTGGACTTAGTTTGCTTTCTTATTATAGTCAGGACTTTTCATCAGCAAAAGCGACTTTTATTCATACTCGCCTTTTGAGGATCCGAGTCTACTAAACGAATACAAAACCAATTTAGTATTTTAGTAAAATGTCCAAAATCCTTTACTTCATGGCCCCTCTTTGAGTTTTTCTCTTCCCTCTCTCTAAGCCCTTACCAGGAAACTAAAAAAAGAAATTAGATATTTATAGAAGCCATAGTTTCTATTATTCAATATAATCTTTTATGTCTATAGTAACAGTATAATAACAACAATAATTTTGGTAATTTTAATCAGAAATGTAGAAAAATTGATTAGAAGAATAGAAAATTAATTGAGAATTGAATAAGTTCTTAGTTTCCATTTGTTTCAGTTATTTGTGATTAAATTTGAACAGCTAACCGTTACGACTTTTTGTACCCTCACAATTTTCACAATTAATTAAAACTTTTAAGTACTTATTAACGAAAAAACCAAATGAGCCAATTTGACTCATCTTTTTCAAGAAATCCTAACAAAAGGAAAAGAATTTGAATAAAGTATAATTGCAATATATTTTTCCTTATACGATTTGAAGAATAATTCTTTCTAATGTTTTTTGAAAAAAAAATATCTGCGCTTTTTGACGGTCAGAAATATGCCAAAATCATTTGGCATTATTTGTTTAAGTGAATGTAATTTTTAATGTAATTCACCATTCTCATACGTTATTTCTTTTTCAAAATATGATTTCATATAGTACGAAGGGACTAGTAATATACTTTATCGCTTTTAGAAGTTGTTATAGACGAACAATAATTAGTTGAAGCGCTCTACCTTTCTTTTCTCCTCTGTAAAAAGGTCTGATCCAACGTTGGGACAACTTATTAAGAACAAGAAAAATGTTCTATTCACCAATAAACCTTTTTTCAAGTCTGAATCATAAACGGCTTTCGTTAAACCATTCTGAAAAACGATCGATCGATCAAAAGAGGATATTAGCAAACAGACTAGGTCTGAAAGATTCTATTAGGACTGAAAAACAGTTGTATTTGATTTTATTACTTTTTAGAGAAAGTCCTTCAACTTTTTCACCAAAAATTGATTGCAGATAGTAAGCAATCAAGTGAAAATAATAGCTCTCAAGTATTTTTAACCGAAAGTGTGCTTAGTTTTTAGACAATTAAAGCTTTTCTTCTTCATCACAAAACTCTAACCATAGAGGATGTTAAAAGTACAGTTACCGTAAATGATATTAGGGAGCGAGTTAGAGGTTGAAATATTGAAAGGCGTAATAATGTTTGATATTGAATGCAAAAAATTGATATTGAATGACCGCCATCCTTAAATTTTGTCTACCTTTTTCGTTATCAAAGTTGTGTTGCAATTATTGAAAGTCTTACATTCTCAAACATATTCACAGCGAATATCATGATAAGTCAAAAAGTGAGAACCAAATAAAACTGACTTAAAAAGACTATGAATCTTGGTATACTACAGAACCTTAAAATTTGCAATATAACTGAATTTTATAGGAGGTCTTTATCGAAGTGCAACATCTTTTTACCAAATTAACCGAAGAAATGACACCCAAAACTAGCTTCTACTGTGTGATAAAAACATTCGAAACTTTTTGATGGATCAGTAAAAACAAAAAACTAGACATTGACTACTAGCAACTTATAACTCGAACTATGTAAAAACACGCCATTATATTGCTTCAAATAACACTAATCCTTTTTAAAAATTAAAAGCCATTTACTTAAAATTGAATCCTGGTGTAAGCGAACGATTTTCTCATTTATTGGAGCTTGATTTCCGACAAACAATGCACTGTCCTGTAAACTGGGATTTTCAATTGGAAATTTATCTGCAAAGTGAAAATCTATCTTTCGTAGGCGCAACCAATCGAACCCGAATTAACGGCAAAATTGTTGGGACGTGGCGTAGCCGTTTCACCAATTGTTACTGTCGAGCCACGACGTCGAAAATTCCACAAAGCCATCACCCTGAGCATGCCAGCTCCCAAAGCCCACAGTCAAGGAATGATCAACCAGTACTCAGGAAATGCACCAACTCTTCGCCTTCTATGCTCTATAACAGGTAAATTTTACATGAACTAAATCTATTTGGTAGTCAAAAAAATCCAGAATTAGAAAATTCAAAAAAAATTGTTAACATTATTATTGTTATTCGTTATGGTTTACAATACAATATGTGTCAGCCTTATATGTTTTTTTTTCACTTTCGGTTTGATTTTGACAATCTTACAAATATTATTCGTGTTGAAAATTCTATTTTTATTTCATATTCGATAACTAACTGCAGTGTAGAATTTGCCTGTTATCCTTTTGTATATTGCCTAAAGTGTATGTTTTAGTTTCGATTTGATTTCAATTTCATATTGAACTTTTCATCCATACTACATACATTGCCAACAGACCATTGTGATGCAGTCGAGGTACGACTTTTAATGTACACATACCTCCAATATTCAAAAACACATCACATACAAATATATATTTAAAAACTATTAACTATGTACATGAAATTATTTGATATAATTTTCCAAGAAAACATTCAAATTTTTAAAACTGTACAAATGCGACTATAATGCATCGAAACGTTAATTGTAATAAAAGTTATTTATATAATAAATAATGTTACTCTTAGAGGCAGAAGTATCAAACGTTGGGCAACTTTTGTCTTGTGTAATTGTTTGAACATAGTCCTTCCAAAATTGTTCGATTTTAGATAAATAGATTGGTTGTTAATTGATGTAGAATAGAAATGTAATAAGTAGGAGACCAGTTGTTATTTAGTGAATATCTAGATTAGTACAATTATATTCGATTGAACTTCATAATTCCCATAGTAAATGAAAATACCCTTAGATATTCAGATATGTAGCTAAAATTTACACGCATAATTTTTAATTTGAAAATGTATCAAAATTTTTAGAACTGCATCCCTTGTAGGTAATTTGGCATTGAAAATAATCAAATCTCGTAAGTTATCTTGGTATATATTATCTGGGATATTATTTATGGCATCATATCTTGCTGTTTCAGATAGACCCACACAAGAAATAATACTCGAACGAAACAAAATATAAAGAGGGACAATCATAGGCTTTATTTTGGAAAGTGCCATTAAAGCAATATCATTAAATATATTTCAACGATTGTCACTTCGTTCAAGAGAAATCTGCTGATTATTTTTCCAAATTAATTCAAGTTAAATGGTGAGCGTGGTGGTCTTAACCCAATTGTGCAGTACATTTTCTATCGTTTGTGCCCCAATTTCACGAATATCTCGATATATGTTCTATACAGTATTATTACCTTTTTTTTTATTGTAAACGGTCCTCAAAATCCTTACATAAAGTAGTCCAATGGCGTCAAATCAGCGCTTCATGATAGCGATGTAGAAGCTACAAAATGGGCTATCGAAATTATTGCGCAAAAGATACATTCTTTCACCGTTGGTGTTGCACGATGAACCATTCTGCAGAAACCAAAGCTCTTCCGAGTGTGAATTATCCATCCACGGAGAAAATCAAGCTGCATGTCTTTATTGTAACGATGTTACCATTTTTATTTTGAAAGTAGTACGGATCATTGATACCACCACTCCAAAACATACACCAAACAGCAGATTTTTAGATCTAGTGCCTTTCTGGGATATGTAAGGGTTGCTGGAACGATCCTATAACCTACGACTTTACCTATAAACACGGCCACCTGGGTCGCGTTTCCGTTGAAATAAAGGAAGAATTACTTACCTAGCCAATGTTGAAATTTTTTTCATGAAATGTTTTTCATTTTGTCGAAAAATTTATTAGCCGAATTTATTAAAGCAACTCGGAAAAATAGAACAGCATATTCTATCTCGTGCTGTAATTTGTTGATTGAGAAACGTAATCAACTCATATTTTCCAGCTTTTTTAAGCATCAAATGATCTATTTCTCACGGCAACAGTTCTATACTTCATACATGTTCAATATGTCTAACGTGTCACTGATACCAATTTTAAAATATCAGGCGCTTTTACCAAATTTGCCGCCCTATAGATTTATAGCAGCTAGGCATATTACGCCGAAACTAAAAGAAATACTAAAAATTGTGCCTAGAAGATACAAAATTTTTGTGTTTTTTTTTTAGTTATTTCCATACAAAAAATAATCAAGAAAAATTTAACGTTGAAAAACAGTGTTAAATATGTTAAATAATATTTTAAGAACTGAATCAGGCGCATAAAATTTCTTAACAATTTGACTATGATTCGTTTTAAATTACCAAACAGCATATTTTTTTGCAAGACTAACAGCTTTACTTCATACCTGAATTTTTTGTTATTCAAACTAAATTCTCGGCGGAAGACTCCAAGATTGTTTTCAACAAAATAAATAATTGTAAAAATAATTTGAAAATAGTTAGACAATAATTTTTAAAATACCTTTTGTGGAAGAAATGTTTGGAAGCAAAATTTTTATAATTTAATTTATCACGAGAAGAAACCCAAAAAAATCGAATGGAAAGAGAAAAAACCACGAAAAATATTCAAAAATTCCGCGAGCGAATTTCTTAGATTTTTTAACGCACAAATTAACAACTACGTAGAACAAAAACTTACCGAAGTTGAATTTTTATAAAATAGATCCTCGACAGTTGAAAAAATGAGATGAAAAATACTTCATTAAAATTTAAAAGTAAATGCATACAAAAAATCACAAAAGAGAACATAAAAAATATGTATAGTGTTTTTTAAAATACTTTATAAGATTGTTTACTTAGCAGCTTACACATATTTTATTTAGAAATTTAGGACCTAAGTCTCTAAAGTTTAGCCACGCTAGTTTAGTAACGAGATAGTCGAAATATATATAGTTGGAACTCTAATAAAGGAGTAGGTAATGAAATAGTTCAAATTTAAATCAATTATTTGAATCAACAGATGTTTTAAAAAATGTTTTCCGATAATTCGTAGTGCCCCAAAAATATAAAGGCAGGTTTTCTGACGTACCATGGAAGCCTAACTTCCATATTTTTTTTGATGATGAAATTGGTCAAAATTAACCTAATTTTTTTTTCATCAATATATGTTGAGCAACATCTAGAAGTATGAATTATATTTAGAATCAATTGACTTACATTTTGTTTGTGAGAAAAATTGATTAAAAACGAGTACAAAATATTTGAATCGAAGTTTTTTGCCTCCACTGAAAAGCAATTTTTCTTTTAATAAAGCTGCACTTGTCTCGAGATCTAATGAACTCATCGACCATCGTTTTAGGTGGACATAAATGAATGCTAGTAAATCAAACAGAGTAGAGAGTTTTAGATTATGTTTAATATTTACCAAGAAAAACATTCGTAAGTTGAAACAATATCGAAAAATCTTCTCATATTTTAAGTTGCTGTGATATGAAAATAGCACTTGTAACTTACCTTTAATGTTGAAACCACTGTCAAAATTTCACCAAATTCTGAAAACTAGTTGTAGATGTAGGGAAAGTTTTTCCATACGAATCTGCTTGTTACTTCCTACCCCTAAAGAATAAGTAAAAATACTTTAGGATTTTATTTTTGTATGAAGTTTAAATTTACGCAAATTTATAAATATTTTCAAGAAGCATTTTATCATTTAAATCTTTTTTTGAGATACATTTGTTCGACTGACATTCTCGCCTTGCTTCTCAGTGAACAGGAACTTGAAACAACACGGAAAAAATTTCATTTAATTGAGACAGAAAACATTGAACTATCTCTGTAGTTTAATATAAGAGAAACGCTAATTGATGCAATATACATTTAAATAAAAACAAATGGAAATCATTATAATCGCATTGCGTATAGCAACACCCAAAAAACATTTAGGCTAAATTTCTAACGGGTAAAACTACGAAAATTGTTCTAAGTACTATCAAAAATGCCAATACAACACATCTTTCATTACATTCAAATTGGTTTCTCTATCAATTGTTAATTTATGGATATTATCATTTACAATTACAATTCCCGTATCGCCCTTAACATTGAAAAAAGATATATTAAAAAATGTATAATTTTTCGTACTAATGCGTAAATGCCTATGTGCACGCATTCCACTCTATGTACGTGAAGGTGTGTTTCGGAAAAGATCTCTAAAAGGTAACTAACAAAATCAATAATTCACTTGAAGACTTTAAAGAAAACGAAAAATGATAAAGAAAGAAACATGTAAAATTGACTTTCCATTTTAACTTAAATCCCAAATGCATATGCAAAAATACAATATAATTCCAATTTTATTAAATTTTCATATAGTTATCAAGCTTATGAGCAACTTTTTTATGAATGATTTTCTCATTGATTATTATGTATACTATTCAAAAAAAAATTCAGATTTTACAAAAATTCTATTTATTTTGCAACAAGAGCCTTTTTAGTTCCCTCACTGACTTTTATTTCTTGTTAACTTCTCCCAACTACATTCTTTCTATCACCAATCTATCTTCAATCTACATTCAATGCAAATATACGTTACAGCGAGCAGGACTTCTTGAAAAGTTCGTTGAAATGCACCTCTCAGCAGATCAGTCTGAATTTTATTTCCGAAACAAAACTATGTCTACATGCGCTGAGCTAAGGACGAAGAGTTCGTGTACGAAAAATTTTACAATTCAAAAAACTATTACGAAAAAAATGCTTGTTCTTGAAAAAACTACTTTCATCACTGATCATGAATCATAATTTTTGTGTAACGTATATATGTATTTGCTCTTATGATTTCGGCAAGGACTTTATTTGTTTGTAGACATTTTTCTCATGAAATACACCACAAGCAGAAAAGTTGTTTGTTTTGATACTAGTCAAACCAAACAGTTTCTTTCAATCAAACTTTTCAACACCTAAATATCACAATTTTCTAACTAGCTTTTTCCCTTACGCTCAACCTTTTCTTTTCTTTAATGTAGTCAATTGATTTTGCGTTGAGTCAATTTGATTTAAATTTTCTTATTTGTGAACTTGCCCAAACACTTTTTTTCGCCATTATCGAGCAGAATTTTAGAAAAATGATTTATTAAGAAACACGCGTGGAAGTGCAAAAGAAATTCATACGTATCTAAAGTAAATTATTCTTGTAGCTGAAATTGGAAATCTGAAAGTTAGTTGCCCATAGGGGAACTTTTCTGAAACCGTTGCTAATAACCACAAATCAGCTTTTTTCATACAATCAATAAAATTTTCCCCCCATTATTTAGCGCCTCAGTTGAAACTAGAAATTCTTCATGAATAGTTTAGAAGAATTTTATTGTGAAGTGTTTGTGTTTTTTTTTCGAAAGCAACTAGAATAGATTTTATTATTATCGAATTAATTTGATTATTCTGCAATTCACTGCTGATTACTGCGCAAATGCAATCTGCGATTCATCTAACTTTTAGACTGCTTTTAGACACTGCGCGCATTATCACAGTTGTCGTTAAATGAAATACTTAAAGGAAAATTCTATTTATTTTACAAAATATTTTTGAAATTATTTTGATTGAATTCGAATTTTGTTTGATGACAACAAGCTTTTTCTTGCTAAGTAAACTTTAACTATTATTAACAACATTAACCAATTAACGACATTACATGACATATTTTTTATAAAAACTAGCGAGCATATTATATTTATCCCGGCATGCTCTTAGAGAGACTAGAGGTTGATAGTAATGGTTTCAAAATAAAATTCAAAAATTCAAATACACGTCAATATTACAGACAGAATTGTTTTAAGGAACATACATATTAATATCTATATCAATCACATTTTCATTCCTATTGCTTAGTGGCTTCAATGTAGACTATGGCATAGAATGTTTCATAATGAAATTAATTTTCAATTGATTTTTTTTCCCGGAAAGTACTTTAAAGCTTAAAGTAAACTCTTGATTTCGTATTGCATTGGAATCAAGGATTTATAACATTCTGAATATGTTCGAATTCAGGCGGACCATCACGTGCCCAATGGGAGGATGTGACAGGATCAACACCATTGACTTTTGTTAATGATTGTGTATCATTCACAACCACTGTGTCGGCTAGATTTTGGCTAATGGATTGTCGGAATATATCGGAGGCAACGAAAATGGCTACTGAACTTTATAGGTAAGCAAGCGATAGAATTATATTTCTTTTCTAAAATTAGGTTTAAGAAAATTCATCCGGTCATTCATCTAAAATACCGCTGAACTATATTTGCATATTTAATTAGGATAGAAATTCTCAAAATAGTATCTTGCTCTAGTACAGGTACTTTCGTAACACTTACTAGTCCGAGCTGAAACATCGATCTTGGTTTGGTTCGATAAGAGCAGATCATACGATGAATCCTAATTAATAAACATGAGTTAAGAAAGTTGAAAATTATCCTCTCCGTTCCAGTCCTTCCGTTTAACCATTCAATTCCTTTAATAACCTTTGTTTATTTCCCGCAGAATTATTAGATTTACAATCGCGAATATGTAAATTGCTAGCAAAAATCGAATAACGTCTTAGTTCATTCCGGATAGCGCTACAAGCATATCTTTTAAAAATGATCTTCGAAACATTAATTCGGTTTAACAGATAACTATGGTGCTCCAGATATATCTAAAAGGACTTTATGTTCGGACCCACTTTCTGTAATCTCATTATCACCAATTTTCATATGCTCAATGCCGAGATACGAGTCTAAGGTCATTCCTTTTCGTCTAAGAAAGATGTACAAGTAGTAGATCTCGATCAACGCTACAAGAGCACGTTTAGTACTATTTGCTTTCGATAGACTCTAGAATTTAAATTCCAAACGAAACCATGGCATAGCAAGATAAAACCTTTTCAGTAGAACAAAATGTATCTGACAACAATTTTCTCAAAAAAATCCTTTAGCTAAATATTTTAAAAATTAGCATTATAAAATAGGAATAATCGACATAAAACTCTCATCCTCTTTCAGGGAAGCAATTCATGTACCTTTCATGGCGAAATTCGTTGTATTTGCCAAACGGATTGATGTGAACGAAGCCAGATTACGAGTATTCTGCATGACAGACGACAAAGAGGACAAAACACTTGAAAAACAGGAGCACTTCACCGAAGTGGCCAAGAGTCGTGATGTCGAAGTGCTGGAAGGAAAATCACAACATATAGAAATGGCTGGCAATCTAGTGCCCGTTACTAAGTCGGGCGATCAATTACAACTGACCTTCAAGGCATTCCGTGAAAATCGACTTCCGTTCCACGTTCGCGTCAAGGATCAACATGCCGACACTATAGGACGTACTCTATTTATGCGCGAGCCTAAAGTAGCTAAAGGAGAACCTCCACAGCAGCCTATCTGCATCCTTAACATCGTCCTTCCAGAGCAAATCATTCCGGATCAGATCGCAGATATGTCTCTAAGCCGTGAACTACTCACTCAAAAGGATCACTACAACTACTTAGGAGATATGAGAATAGTTGACATATCTAATCTGTTGGGAGAGGACTGGGTGCGTTTAGCGCCCGAAATAGGATTCACACAGGACGAGATCAACACAATCAAAGCACAACATCCAACCAGCACAGCACAACAAGCTCAAGCAATGATACGACAGTTCAAGATGGTGAAACCCAATGACCAAAATATCCTAGAGAATGGCCTAAGAGTCATCGGGCGGGTCGACGTCGTGGACAAATGTATGAAGATCACAAGCTATATCGAAAGCAGTCGCCATGATCCAGCCCATCGAAAACGTGTGAGCCTGGAAAATGGATACGACGAAGCGGACATAATGAAGGAGTCAGAGTCGGTCGAAGAACTCGTACGACAAGAAGGTAGGTCCCCCCTTTTCCAGATTCACGCCTCATATTCAATCACGATTATCACTTACAGATCGACGAATCCAACAAATGCGAGAACGTGATGAACTTAAATATTCTGCAGAAGAAAAAATCGTCGAGGACTCTGAATCGGACTCGGATGAAAACGTTCGACGAAGTGTTGCGGAGCGACGAGAAAAAATTGTCAAACGTCTGTCGATTGAACGCCAAATTCCTGCATCAACACAGAAAAAAGAAATTGTCCAAGAAATAACGGAAATCAAGCGGAAAAGTCTGATTGAGGACAAAAAGGCCAAACATGAGGAAGAAATTATGCTTCAGATGCCCACGGACAATATCATCAAATCTTCTGTGGTACCCGATCAAATCCTTAAGTTGAAATCGAATAAAATCGAAACACCAGATGTCAGCAAGACAGATTTCGACAAGGAGCTGCAGGATAAATTCAAAAAGACCGTACGACTGCAAGATGAGGAAGAAGATTTCGAAGACCTGTTAGATGAGCCTTCAAAGATTGTATTTGATAGTAGAACAACCGAAAAGGAAACAATGGTTTCGACTACAACAGAAAGACATTTACCAATGACAATAAGAAAAGAAGGGGTGAAACTTCAGGAGAAAACAAGTACCGTTGAAAAGACCAAAGAAGTTTCCTCCGAAAAAATTGTTAAGGAGGATACGGCCAAGAGAATAGATGCCACTGCTTCCACAGCGAAACAGCCTGCCAGAGAAAATGAGCCATGGAAGCCTGATGATATCATCAAAACGACAGATGCATTCCTTAAAGCCGAAACGACAAAAGCCGTTGAAATGAAGAAAAAGGATGATCCTTCGAAAGAAAAGACAATTCCTAAGGACACCTATGTAAAAGAAACAATGGCGGCTCCATTAAAAGATACACCAGCTGTAGTAGATGAGCCAATGAATGCTTTAGATTTAATTAAAACTACAGATGCGTTTTTAAAAGCCGAGACGGTGCGAGTTGAAACGGTGCGAGTCGAAACGGTGCGTTCTGAGCCTGCGAAAAAGAAAAGCGGCATTCCAGTGGCAAAGCCGAGAGAGGAAAAGGAATCGAAGAAAGACTTATTGGTAAAACGGGAAGAAGTTTCAAAAGTTCAAACTTCTAAGATGCAGGATGCAAAAAAGGAGGAGGAATCGCCTAAAGAAATAAATGTGGCTAAAGAAAAAGCACCAGTTGTAGAAGCCGAAATAAAGTCGTCCGAAGATCTTATTAAAACTACAGCTTCTTTCTTGAAAACAGAAAAAGACAAGACAAAAGATAAGGCTCAGATGAAAGCAGCCAGCAAGGATGAAAGGGATCTGAGAGAAGAAAAGGTGCCGAAAGAAACTAAACACGTAAAATTGGAAGAGCTGGCCAAAACAACAGATGGATTCCAAAAGGTGGAAACATCTAAAATTGCGGTTCCTATCAAGAAAGTAGAAAAGCCTAAGGATGACGCAACGACCAAGAAGGAAACAGTGCCCAAAGAAAACGAAACTATGAAATCAGAGGAGCTAATCAAAACGACAGCTGCATTTCTCAAAGCGGAAACAAAAAAGACTGAGGAACCGATAAAGAAAAAAGAAATTTCCAAGGAAGAAACCACAATAAGGAAAGATACACAATTCCAGGAAAATGATCCTGGAAAAATGGAAGACTTAATTAAAACAACAACAGATTTCTTGAAAGCGGAAACGAAGAGAAACGAAATGCCTAAAAAGAAAGCTGAGGCACCAATTCAAAACGAAGGCGCCAAGGAAAAATGGCAGCCAATGGAAAGTGAAGTCATAAAAGTTGAAGAGGTCATCCGAAAAACTGACGAGTTTTTAAAGGCTGAAACCATTATCACCCAAGATGCAAAGAAAAAAGAAGAACGAACGAAACTTGAGGAAGCAATTAAAAAGGAGGAATTGACCAAAACGGAAGAAACTACCAAGATTGATGATGTCGTGCAAAAAACAAAAGAAATCAGCAAGAGAATATCGCTTGATGTCACCGAAGCACTTCTCACCAAGGACGAGGATTTGGATAAGAAGCTAATCAAGCAGAAGGAGACAATTGAGAAGCATCTGGAAAGAACAGCCGAGCAAATTCAAAAGACTACAATTGCAGTAGTGACAACCGAAAATGATAGGTTTGATGATTTTTTCCCAAAAACTTATTCGGAAAAACCGAGGGAGTCACTGACGGAAGCTGAGTTTTACAAGTCGATTGAGGAAACGATAACGAAGAAAATGAGCGAGGGACTTATTCAAATTAGTGATGATATTTTATCATCAGGTAAGTTGTTTTGATAAAACGATTTCATTGTTTTTTTCGATTGGTTTTCTCTCCTAGATATAGATTTCTGAGAAATTTTCTCCCTCCTAAAAATGAGTGAATTCTAAAATATCTTACAAAAGTTATTTTCAGTTAGCTTTTTCCAAAAATATAAATCCCCTTAGTTCTTTACGTGCAGCTAAAATTTACAAAATTATTTTTTTTTTAAATCTCTGAAAACAGGATTCGATTCTGGTTTTTTATTTATTTTAGAATCGTTTTTTTCATAGCCGCCTTCGCAAATAAAAAGGCTTCTTTGACTTGATACCTCAACTGTAAATTTGATTGCTAATAGTTACAATTGAAATGGAACCTCGGACAACATACATCTTTTTGATTTTTTGTCTGTTTATTCACTCCCATTTCATCCTTTGAATAGATTCTCGTTCGGACCATGAGGATGAGGAGAATGAAGAGCTCTTCGAAGCGCACTTTTTGGCTCGTTTCAATTTGTAATATTTAAGTTCTCCCTTGGCAAATAGAATGAGTCTTAAAGATGAGAAGGAATAGTGCAAGGTAAACTATCCTTAGTTAACCATCCGAGGCAATCTGAGCATTTTTTCTGAAAAATCGTCTTCAGTTCGAAATAAATTTCTTAAATTACCCAGTCAGTCACGTATCTTAAGACCAAAAAATCGTCCAATCGAAATAAATTGTAGTCCAGCTAATTCTCGCTATACAAGAATCATGGGAAATTATCTATGAGGTTTATTAAATCTTTTTAAAGTTTATTTTGTGTTCATATTGTTTTTATTACGATTTGCGTTAATGTAAACTAAAAAGCGAATCCCATAATCAAGTCAATTTCAATGTTTTTGTTAATTTCTAGGTAAATATAAGTTATCATGCGTTTTTCACACGTTCCTGCACAAGTAGAGCTTAGTTAGAAATCAATCTCATTATTACTATTGATTTTTTTTTGTTTGAGGTCATAAAAGAATTACAAGGTTCTTCGATATTATTCGTATCCAATCCAACGAACTCTCAAAACATAAATATAGCAAAGTTAACCACGAATTCTACCCAATTATCAATTAATAATTTAGTTTGACATAACATTATTATTATCCTGTCTCACAGTTTCAAAAGAAATCCCAGAATCGCAAACACCACCACCAACACCAATTGATATTCAATCGCATAAAGATGGAAAATACGAGAGTCCTGAATCAATACCCGGTAAGTAAAAATTGACAATTTGGATGCGATGCTTCAATATCGAAACTATCCAATAAATATCCAATTAACCCAGTAAAATCTACATAGAATGTCTATGATGTTGCTTTAATCGTAAAAGATACTATCCTAGGCACTATTCGAGATTGAATTTCATTTATTTTTTAGTTTTAGTTGATTATCTTTTCATTAATAATTTTTGGGCTGTGTTCATTTTCAAAACAAAACAAAAATGCAATAACAAGAAGAAAATGCTTTTCTATACTTACATTGAAGTTATCAGTTCATTTTTATGATTGATTTAATTAATTATTATCAATAATGACATAAATGAACATTGTAGGCAACTAATTGCAAAAAAATACATCATCATCTTCATAATACTCGACCAATATCGGATAGTAGAATCACATAGTATATTCGAGTTGATTTTCATTTAGTTTTCATATTCATTTTCATCGTGGTTGATTGTTATTTGCATTGGACTTCCTAATTTGTCATCTGTGCTAGTTTAGATCAAAGCATAATTATGTGGCGCTTTATTTCGGTAATTAAGATTAGATGGAGCTTGGATAATCCGATTAGATTTGCTGCCATGAAATGTGAACGCACACGTATCGAATGTCTCATAGAACACTCAGTGTGGAAATGATACTTTAACTTATTGAAAAAAATACTCACATGATTTATTCATGATTAGATTTGACTGTTTTGTCAATTCATTAAAGTATAGTCTCAGTTGAAGCACAAAAATTTACTTTGAAAAGGTAAAAATTGTTGAAGATACTATTATCGTCCATTCCGATAGGTCTTGATTTTTATGAAACGGAAAGTTAAATTCATGCTAAGTGAAAAATTTCAACTATTTTTTAAAGTGAACTACAACGAAAATATTTGCCTTATATGTGGTTTAAAAAATGTGGCCAGCTTTGCGACTCTTACTAAGAGAGGCTCAGGTCATGGAATCACAGATTTGTTTTCAGTATAATTTACATATCTAAATGAACGAACAGTTTGCTGATTTGTAAAAATAAATGTATTTGTAGGTGAACATTGCTGATTCACCATAAAACATTACATTCACAATTATTCGCAAAAACAATACTCACCCCGGTAATCGAACACACGACGACAAAAATAATTCAAAAAGAAAATCAATACCCCGACCGGGGATCGAACACACGACCCCTTGATCGCGTGCTAGTACCTCTGCTACCTACACTAAACCGCTTCTGTCAGTTGTGAAAACTTAATAATACATTAGCAACGCTAAAAACTTTAAGGACGTTTTTCTCAAAAACGGAGGAGTGTTGCCCTCTAATATTTTAAGGATCGAATGTCCTTGACGTCTTCTACTTATGTGCCAAATTTCGTCCAAATCTGTGATTCCATAACCTGAGCCTCTCCTAGTTAGCTGATTTATCGCTATATTGAGAGAGAAATCTATTGATTAAATGGTCGGATCTAGTTTAGTTTAGCTTAGTTTGATGAAACAAACCACATACCATTAGAAAAAATTAAGTCTGATTTATATGTTAAGGTTATCAAGCTGAAAATTCTCAGGATTTCGGAGTGGTGTAAACAAATAAGGCTCTTTCCTGTCATTGAAATTATCGAAACACTTTTTCCTGGGTTACATCAAATTTCATAGAAATGAAGGTCACTACACTTTCCTCCTTCAATCCAATCTGCAGCGGAGGAATTCAATGGGGGTCATGTCGAGCATAGAGTTTTTGCTCTTCTTGTTCTTTGTCGAACCACATTTCAAATATCATCCAAGACACAGTCATAGCCGCAATAATTAGCAGTCATAAATATAGAAAACAATTGTATATAAGCTTCATTGAGACTATATTTTAATGTCAACTGTAAATCATAGAAATTTTCAAATATTAAGTTTGCATATAAACATCCATCGTGTGGACGTGGGTCGGATTACACCCTCATGGCCTTCACGAATGCGAACGCTATTGATTCTAATTCGCACTTACATATGTTAATATGTTCGTATCACCACCAACAAATCCACAATGTTCTTGTATCCTTACAAGTTGACCGAAATTGTTGCAGTGTCAGCATTCGATTGTTGGCTCAATGAAAGCAACGTGTGTGTACACTCTTCGGTGGTAGATTTGAATGTCGCGACTCGCAATCCAATTATCCACCACATAATAATTCTATTATTTTGCGAACGAATCGAACAAACAGTTAAATAGCGAAATAGTCGTTACGTATTGCTCGAACCATTGCCATTGCGCTCGTTTGTCGTCTGAAAGTCAACAGGATTTTGTCTTGTGTGTTCTTTGTGTTCAATATTTATTTAGTTCGAGTTTCGGTTGCTCCTTAACGCTAACAATAAGGACTCGATCCACCCGAAATATATATCAACAACGATTAGTAAAAACGATACGTAATTCGTTTCAGTTTTATGTGTTTTCGTTTGTGTATTATTTAACACTAGTGGAATCGTATATTCGTAACTTTTCCGTGTTGAACTCCATCCGAAATTAGGATTGAACACGAATTTTCATCAGATTAAAAAAAAACAGTTTATAAAGCTAATAATTATACTTTTTCGCCAAAAAGAAACATCAATTTTTTGTGGAGATTTTATTTGAACTCCGACTAATTCAGCGGTAAGTCTATTTTTAAAAATTGCTACTAACTAACTCAATTAAATGATAAGAGGCAAAACATTTTCCCAATTATAGAATCGTTTCTTATTTAACATCGTTTCGAAGAAACTATATATACATATATTAATTTTCTAAGTTGATCAAGTAAGTTCCCATCAATGTAAATTTGAATAAAGTACAAAATTGTAATTTAGTGTTTTCATTCACCAATCAAAGGGAATCAAGTGTAAAGAATTATTTGAGTGTACCAAATTATACCTAATATGTTTCTTAATACTATTCGGAAATATGTACATATAAAGCAATTTTTGAAAATGTCCCTTTCGTTTTTTCAACCACACAATCCTTCGAAAAAGGTGCAAAAACATATTGTTGAGATTCTATTGACCCCACAAACAACACACAAACAATTGATGAAAGTGTAACAATGAGGACTTAGCTTATTGATTGAAGGATTATTTTCAGTGCGGTTTTTGCGATATACGAAACCAGTAATCAATTCTTAGGTGTGTATTATCGATTAACATGATGAAATACGTGCAAAAAATTGGCTCGGAAGAAGCCATATTCTTCTATGATAGTTTGAAGCGTGAAGTGTATTTTAAATGACTGATTTTTTCTTGCTTACTCAACAAAATACGCAATCATATATTGATTTAAAATAGGTGTGAACATGTATGCATACGTAATACAAATAGCGGTGAAAAGATTAAAAACATCGCGACTATACTAAGAAAATTAAAAACCGTATCTAAATAAGGTTGGCATTCATTTGTATGTTCCAAGAATTAGAGAATACGTTGGAATATGAAAGTGAATGCTAGCATTCGACTTATTTATATACAGTTTGAAGAAATTTCTTAGTGTAGTTATATTTATGATTGGGCTCTTTACACACGTTGATTTTATCAACTATACTTCGAAAATGAGGTCACATATTTCAAGATTTCAATCCGCAAAAAATGTTTAAAAAAATTTTCCTCTCTTTATAGTGGCCTAAGACCTTCATGTCCAGAACAAAAATCAAACTTTCAGCTCTACTTTTTTAACTTTTGTCTTGTGTCATGTTTTCTTCTATACAAGACTAAAATTTATTAACTTAATGCCAACCTTAACCAAACACTTTGTGTGAAAAGTTGAATTAATAATCAAGAAAAAACTTAAAATTTATTGGATCTAATTTTTCAAGGATACAACAGTGGTTTCAAGTTCAGATGAATTAATGATCAGGAAAATTTACAATTTATCACTTACTTTCATAAAGATTTTTGCGCCATAATCGAAACCAGAATCTTTTCTTTGTTAGTTTTTATTATAAACAAAAAGTTCTTTGAATGTAAACTTCTGTCTTTTTCTAGAAAAAAACTTAGAAGTCTTCTCAGTGGCGTACCCAAGGGGGAGGGGGGGTTACGGGTTCAACACCCCTCCCCCTTGGAGTGGTCAGGAACACGCTCACTCGTGATTATTACCCTGATTTGATTCGGATTCTCATTCACAGCTGAGTGAAATAATATTGCGGCATCAAATCTCATTCCCGAAAACTATTTGTCGACAAGGAGCCTTGAACTAGCGTTAACCACTAAGTCACCCACTTTACACACTCTGGAACGTAGGAGTTGAGTGAGATTCAGTATCTCTACGCAATTAGATCTTTCATCTTTTTCACAGTAAAACCCATATGGGCCTGATTTACGGCCTATGGTGCTTTAGAGATCTCACCTAGGGGTGATACGGGCATAATTTGCACAAATTGGATCCGTGTGTGCCGTTATCTTTTACTTATTGTATGAAGCCTAACAATTTTATATATAGATAAACAGTTGGTAGGAACATTAGAATATGGTCACCTAATTAAAAGTTTTCGAAGTAAAATTCCAGAAAAGCAAACGTACCTAGTCAAGACTTCAGAAATATGACCCCCCCCCCCCTTATCAAAATCCTGCGTACACTAATCAGTCTTCTTGCTCTTAAATCTCACAGTGAGTGCACAAAAAATAGTTGAAACGAATCACTTTGGGGTGGAATTCTTTGCGTTGAATTGGATTGAAGCTGCTAGAATTCTCTAGGACCAAGTTTATATGATATGTTTTTTTTTGATTTCGACTACTTGATAGTTTATCCAGCGAAATTACTTGAATTTTAAAATGAAATAATTTGAAAACTGGGGAATGTTTAGTGGTAGGACCTTTTTGGAAATGATCACAATTATAGCTCAAGTTTCATAAAATTAGGCGTAATGAAATTGATCCTTGTCATCACTAGCAAATGAGTAAGCAAGAAAAATACGTCTCTTAAATAATTTACTGGTTCCGAAGCAATCCCACAAAACGTATATACATATGTATGTTTCATCAACAGTGAATCTTCTATCTTGTATAGCTTAAATCAACTCACACCACTTTCGAATTTATTCAGGCTTTCCTTCACCACAAACATGTCGAATTATTTCAAACACGTCTATCACATTTTCACTTAATTTCTTACTCTTTTCACTTTAGTTCAAATGTTTACGCTTTATTAATTTTTTTCTGTAAAAGTTTAGAATGTAATCCGGTCATGACACATTTTAATTTACCACTACATATCTACACCACATTTTTAGTGAAAAACATTAAACACACACTGTAAAATTATTTAAATATATATATTTACATAAAATATATAAAGGCTCGTCTATGTCATTTTATTTATTTGGCCTGTACTGTTAGAAAGTGTATATGCATATTGCATTTTGCTTACCAGCATATAAGTTTGATTAAAGTGCAAAATTTTTCCAAATAAAAAAAATCGTAAGTGGAAAACAATATGACTTATGCAGAAACAATTGGTTTCTTAATCTTTAAAATTATTTCAACGACATCTGCTTGGTTCCAAAATTCAAAAATACCACTACTGAAAGTACATATACATATATCTATATATTTTCTATATAATGCTGCATTGTATGTGTATGTGAAATGAAGCCTACAAGAAATTCGAATCACACATAAACAACACACTACACAATGGCGCTGTGTTCGTTTATTTCCATTCAATTGACTCGAAAAAATTTCAAAATTTCTATGCTTGTTGCAACAGTGAATTGATTATAAACAAAAGTAAACAATACTATCGAGTATAGTATGTGAAGTCGTGGTTCCAAAAAAAAAAATTTACTTGCTACTTCTCCTCCTTCATTGTTTTTTGCCCAAAAATGTTCATTAAACATTAAAGTACACTCAAATAAATGATATCAAATTGTTCACAAAGTCTCTCCTGCGAGACGAGAACCAAAATTCCTTTTATCACAACATCCTCGTATTGTCAAGGTTAAATTATGCTTTTTTAATTGAAAAGAAATAAAAACAAAAGAAATCAGCTTTAAAAAACATTTTGTTTGCCAACCAAACCATTGATCAACTAGAAAATGTTTCCATGCAATGTTTGTTATTTTTTGAATTAATTAATCATGCGAAAATTTGTATTTTGTCAAAGTTCAAATTTGTTCATGGTGTCTGTGAACATTTTTGATTGGAATCAAGTGATTCAACTCCATATGTGTTGACCATACAAGTGGTAGTCATCGTGCAACTCTCCGCAAACGGTGCAAGTGATTTGTAAATGGAACAGTTTTCACAGGAATAATTAAGCATTTGATTCAATTATATTTTACATAATGATGCATTTGTATTGTATTTGATTCCCACGACATCATATATTATACGAGAACATGAAAAATAATGTTACGCTTGGTAAACTGCCTCTCAGGTACATATTTGCACTAAATCAAGAAAGTGGCTTTCGGTTTTAAGGATATTCAAGCGAGTCAAACGTGATTTGTACCGGCAAAGGTTTGATAAAAGTCTTGCAATCAGGATCGAAATTATTGGCAGAGAATGTGGCATCTCAGCATGTGGATATAGTTTTGTAATATAGATTTATATCAATATATATTAATATAAAATTACCTGTCTTTAAAAGCTGTGGTTTTGCTCAAGTTGAAAGTTTCATATTTTTCGCAGGTTAATCGCTGCATAGCCCGAAGTTGTAGGTTTGATGAAAAATTTTAGGTTTTCCTTAGACTCATACAAAAGTTTAATTGAGGTTCGAAATTATCCTTACTTTTTAGTGCTTTGCTTCCGTTTCAAAAAACGTTTAAATTTTCGTTGATAGTATTTTTTCTCAGTTAACATTTTTCCCTCATTGGTAGTTTTTTTTAATACTTGCAAAGAAATAAGAATCAATAACAACAAAACCAACTTTTGTCAGTGCCTGGTCGCCAAAAATCAACGTTTCCTATTTCTATCTCCTAACTTTGCTTTGCGGAGATGATAATTAATTGCCAATTTAAAAAAACACAATCACCCTCTCCACATTTCAAATCAGATCACATTATCCATTTTATGTGATTTAAGGGGATGTTTATTTTTCAAATTTTGATATTTTACCAATTTTTCTTTAATGTGTGAGTTTAAAAAAAGCTGTGTGTGCTACCACACCACTTCTTTAAAACTATTTATGCATAGTCATAAGCATATCGAATCAAAACTATAGCTCCAGAAAAAATGATTTCATCAAACTAGTCGTTACAATAGATGCAATATATAAAAATCATATAAGTTGATGACGGACAACATTTTTAGTTCTAGAGGTAACCCGAAAATACTAACTAATGGCCTGCTTATTTCTAATATCTCAAATTAAATATGAAAATACTAGAATCAACTTTTTTCGGCAGATATTCTGCAAATAATAGGTACTTCTTTAAAAAAAAAGATTGTATCTACGAGGATTCAGATTTTGGCGGTCAGTTTCTGCTCGATTGAATAGATTCCTCAACTGATTCCAATGTGGAAAAGTTCATTAATAACTCTTTCCTATGTTTTTTATTAAAAATAGATATTTGAACACGATGTAGAAGCTATGTTATAAAAAATTGGAAGTTTCTATTCCCTGAATCCTTATCTTTTTAAAGAACTTCCCCATAAAAATCTTCAACAAAATCAAAGTTGAACGCCATGTGGTAAGTTTACGATTACAAAAACTGGTACCTATAAAATTTGATTCGATTGTTTGTGTGATTATATTTGGTAAATGTTTAATGTTTTATATGATTTTCTTTCAATTTGAGTTTAAAAGATGATCTCCAAGTTGAATATTTCGTCAATCTAACACATTGGTAACTTTCTGGGCTTTGTGTAACATAAATTATAAAAGTACAATTAAATACTGGTGATTTGGTGATTTAAAAAGTCAACCATATGGTCGACTTCTAAACTTACGAAAAAAATGTTTGCGTTTGGCATACAAAAACGGAAAACCTTAAAATTTAACTAGGGTCGGTATTTCTGATATTTAGAATTCATTCATTAAGCTTTGAATTTAAAGAAATCAAAGTCAACATATTTCCATGGAAATTCATCGTTAGAAGTTAAAATAAATAGTTATAAAATATCAACTGAGTAAAACAATAATTTGATTAGTGATATCCAACATTCTTTCATTAAATTCATTCATAGATGAACCAAAACTCGCCTCTTCATTTGAAACTTATCTGAGAAAAATCTCTGTAATATGGGATTTATCTTCGAATTTTGAATTAATATCCATTTAGCCAGGTTAGTTGCTCCCTATTTAAAGTTTGTTTAAAAATCAAACTTACAACTCCGATGGTAAGTAAACAATTTCAACCATGAAAACATGAATGTTTCACCATGCTGAATGACCTATTACTCGCAAACGAAATGCCGGTACCAATCACGCATGAAATTCGAACGTTTGACTCGCTTTCACGCACGTGATCACGCGTATTATACAATCCGCGTTAATTACTTTTCTACCGAAGATTTAGTTGAAATCAATCGTTTTTATATACAAATATATTTGCATATTTTCCCACTGCTAAAGAGGCATTTGGCTTTTGAAATTACATATCAATTTCGAGGAAAAAAATCTAGCTCCTTTCAATTATGATACGCTTTCTTCTGGTAAGCTGCAATCTTCAACGCTAAGAGTATTGTGATTAGTGCTTTTAGTTTTCTTTTCTTGATTTACTGCAGCTACTTACTTATTCATATATATATTTTACACGTGCATAAGTATAAGACCTACTTACTACCTAATAGTATGTAACGGTATGATGTTATGAGTTTTCCTTAGTTACTTAACCAAACGCACATTATGTAATCTAAATTGAATATTAAATGGCTAATAATATATTCCTTACACTGTTTTATTGTACATTTCATGCTGCAATTGAAATCTATTTATTGCAAACGATATGGAATTTACCCTACAATACACAAAACTTTCACCTCTTCCGTCCAATGCCAATGGTAATGCCAAATCGTCACAAATTCGCTCAACCAATTTTTAACATTCATGGGAAAACACTGGGAATCTGCGTGTACCGTCAAAACACTCGAAAACGATGGCTTTTCACCTGAAGAGGATTCAGTACTATCCGGTCCAGATGATGCATCAACGATTGACGCGGAAGACTTTCGCGAGTGTTTGGAAGAAACGGGGAAATCGAAAAGAATCCTGGTGGAAAGCATTGCTGGATATGAACGTCCCCATGGCGCCCAAATTGCGTCCAGTGAAGATTTCGAAACTGACAGTGTAATATCCATAGCCGAATCGGAAAGGATGCCACCATACAGACCCTCGACTTTACGGGCTGACCGAAGCAAGAAAGATCTAAGCCTCCGGCTGCGCGATCCTAAAGCAAAATTTGAAGACTCGGCGCTTACTGACAAAGTCAAAAGCTGTGGTACATCACCATTTGCTTGCTCGGACGACAGTCCTGACCAGTTCCATATTCGTAGTGATGTCCCATCGTTGAAGCTGGTCTTTGGTAGAAAGGAACTGAAGACGAAAGACGCATCTGCTGTTACTGAAAGCCATCTTACTTTATACGGCCGGCAAGATGTTGAAATTTCCATAAGTTCACAATCGCACATTAGCGTGACTACAACGAGCAACGGCCGCGACGGTGGCGGAAAAACCATCAAACAGACCAACGAACATGTCTCAACTGACTTCAAGGATGATCAGAAACGATACAGAATACAGAAGACAACTGAGCTTTCCGAAGATGCAAAAGATCGACGACGAGAAGAAGTCAATTTCGCAAAGAAAAAGTCGGTACATGTCTATGAGAGTGTAGATTCCAACAGTGAATCACCAGCTTCCGAACCAAGTGTATCACACCATATTACCGACACCGGTATATCTATCACACGAGGATTTACCGACACGGCCACGAGTCCAGGGGTGCAAAGCTCATCTGATAACATCAGTGACAAACGAAACCTGGGCTTCGTGACGGACACTGCCTTTGATGTTGAAATCGAGGAGACAGAACTCACAGATGCGGGACTCAGTCCTATTTTACCCGACGAAAGTGACCTTAACCAGATCCATTCAGCGCATTCCGAAGAACTATCGAAATTCTCCAACCAAGGCACGAGCCCTGTTGAGTTCGAAGATGGAGTCGACACTTCAGAGGCAGGAACTATCACGGACAAGATTGAATTGAAAGATGCATCCTTAAGTCCAGTCGAACTAACCAGCGTCGACCAGCATATGACTCAAGAGAAAACTGTGCCAGATGACGAGATTCTAAGCATACGAAAAGGATCCGGTGATGTCAAAGCTAAAGTGAAACTACTGGAAGAAAATAGTCGGATAACTTCAAAACATTTAGCCAGGCTTCCGCAAATCCCTGAGCCTAAAGAAGTACGAGAAGATTTGGTGGCAAAAAAAGTCACCAGTATTGAGATGGGTCGCAGGCACCCAAGTGATATTATGTTCGAGAAAACAAACATTGTTAGCGAGCATATTCCACCTATTCATGACACTATTTCCAAAATCGAACGTCAAATTTCTCAGGGATCACCTTTGCACAAACCGGTGCAGAAATCATCAGAGCAATCTCCGAATTTAAAGGAAATCGAGGATCAAATACTTGTTCAACAGACTCCGGATGAAAAAGATCTCTCTCGTCTTATGGCAACTGTGTGTTCTCAAAGTGAGCTTGAACGCGCGAAAGAACACGCCGACCATATGCGAGACATTGGGGAACCTGTGTGTGAAGTTGTTTGCCGTAAAGTGAAAGTATCTGAGCTGAAAGACTTATTCGAAGAAGAAATGCCCACTTCAAAACATTGCTCTGAAAAGCAAGCGGGTAAATCAATAATCCCTCTAAGTGAATTAGATAAACCTCTTCCTGCAAAAGACCCCATTGCTTTTGCTACTGAAGAAAATGCTAGGCCCATGTACCGCTACGATAGAATGGACCCCGAACCGATGAAACCCACTATTGCATCGAGAAGTTTCGTATCTAATGACGAAATTTCTTTCGAACAAGAAAGATCACTAGCTGACAAACCAGCAACCCCGGTAGAATCCTTTTCACCACATTCCTATACTCCTACCAACATAAAACCTCAAACTGGCCCCCTATTTCCCGATAATATTATTAAAGTGATCACCACTACAACATCTGAGATGTCTAGAACTTATTTAGAACATAAAATCATCCGAGAAGAGTTGAAATATTGTAACTTATTGACTGAAACAAACACCACAACCATGACTGAAGCGGACCCATTTGAAATAAGTACAAAAACATCTACGAAGCAAACAAAAGAACTCTTTAAAGCAAATGAAACTCGCACATCATGCCGAGATCCTCTTCTCCAATCTAATCAGTCAATTGAATCCACACGAACAGCTTACGATGAGATCCCAATTCTATTTTCAACTACTGAAAGCCTCAAGCCTTTTAACGACTCTCCAATGTCGGATCCAGCGTCACCTTCACCCACTTTGCCAACCGACTCTAAGAGACCAACACCACTTTTGCCCTCCAAATCTGAACCACAGCGATCAGATGTGCCCGAAAAGCCATTCAAGTCTCCAGTCGAAAAATCGAAAAAACTATATCATCTCCGTTCGACTCAAGAGAGCCATCTCCAGATCGCAAATCTGATGAATTAAAACGTCTTCTGCCTGAAAAGCCTGATGAGCCGAGACAGCTTCAAAAGCCGCCAAAGCCCGAAAAGCCTGAACCCGTCTCCACGAGTACGACCATTTCTGCGACAAAGATCCAGAAAGCAATCACGAGCACTGAAGAGACTGTTCACAAACCTCTTAATGAGTCTCCAACCTCTGCTCCAGGGTCACCTTCTCCCACATTGCCGAATGACTCGAAGAAACCTACTTCATTTATGCCGTTCAAAACTGAACCTCGTCAGCCAGATGAGCTCAAAACGCTATTCAAGTCTCCAGTCGATAAAGCCATGCCATCTCCGTTAGGCTCAAGAGAGCCATCTCCAGATCGCAAATCTGATGAGTTCAAACGTCTTCTACCTGTAAAGCCTGATGAGCCGAGAGAGCTTCAAAAGCCTGCAAAGCCCAAAAAACCTGAAGCCGTGTCCACGACTACGATCATCACTGCGACAAAGGTCATCGAATCAATCACGAAAACTAAGAAGACTGTTGATAGACCTCTTGCTGAGTCTCCAACGTCTGCTCTAGGGTCACCCTCTCCCACTTTGCAACCGGACTCTGTAATACCAACACCAATTCAGCCCTTCAAAGCTGAACCTCGGCAGCCAGATGAGCCCGAAAAGCCATTCAAGTCTCCAGTCGATAAATCTATGCCATCTCCGTTCGACTCAAGAGAGCCATCTCCAGATCGCAAATCTGATGAACCAAAACGTCATCTGCCTGTGAAGCCTGATGTGCCGAAAGAGCTTCAAAGGCCGCAAAAGCTGGAAAAGCCTGAACCCGTCTCCACGACTACGGCAATTTCTGCGAAAAAGATCCAGGAAGCAATCACGAGAACTGAGGAGACTGTTCACAAACCTCTTGCTGAGTCTCCAACGTCTGCTCCAGGGTCACCTTCTCCCACTTTGCCAAATGACTCTAAGAGAGTAACACCACTTCTGCCCTTCCAAGCGGAACCTCGGCAGCCAGATGAGCCCGAAAAGCCATTTAAGTCTCCAGTCGATAAAGCCATGCCATCTCCGTTAGGCTCAAGAGAGCCATCTCCAGATCGCAAATCTCTTGAAATAAAACGTCTTCTACCTGTAAAGCCTGATGAGCCGACAGACCTTCAAAAGCCTGAAAAGCCCGAAAAACCTGAAGCCGTGTACACGACTACGACCATTTCTGCGACAAAGATCGAGGAAGCAATCACGAGAACTGAGGAGACTGTTCACAAACCTCTTGCTGAGTCTTCAACGCCTGCTCCAGCGTCCCCGTCTCCCACTTTGCCCGATGACTCTAAGAGACCAACAAAGCCCTTCAAAGCTGAACCTTGGCAGCCTGATGAGTCCGAAAAGACATTCAAGTCTCTAATCGATAAAGCCATGCCATCTCCGTTAGACTCAAGAAAGCCATCTCCAGATCGCAAATCTGATGAACCAAAACGTCATCTGCTTGTAAAGCCTGATGAGCCGAAAGAGCTTCAAAAAACGCAAAAGCCCGAAAAGCCTGAACCCGTCTCCACGAGTACGACCATTTCTGCGACAAAGATCCAGGAAGCAATCACGAGAACTGAGGAGACTGTTCACAAACCTCTTGCTGAGTCTCCAACGTCTGCTCCAGGGTCACCTTCTCCCACTTTGCCCGATGACTCTAAGAGAGTAACACCACTTCTGCCCTTCCAAGCGGAACCTCGGCAGCCAGATGAGCCCGAAAAGCCATTTAAGTCTCCAGTCGATAAAGCCATGCCATCTCCGTTAGGCTCAAGAGAGCCATCTCCAGATCGCAAATCTCTTGAAATAAAACGTCTTCTGCCTGTAAAGCCTGATGAGCCGACAGACCTTCAAAAGCCTGAAAAGCCCGAAAAACCTGAAGCCGTGTACACTACTACGACCATTTCTGCGACAAAGATCGAGGAAGCAATCACGAGAACTGAGGAGACTGTTCACAAACCTCTTGCTGAGTCTTCAACGCCTGCTCCTGCGTCCCCGTTTCCCACTTTGCCCGATGACTCTAAGAGACCAACACTACTTCTGCCCTTCAAAGCTGAACCTTGGCAGCCTGATGAGCCCGAAAAGACATTCAAGTCTCCAGTAGTAAAAACTATACCATCACCGTTGGACTCAAGAGAGCCATCCCCAGGTCGTAAACCTGATGAACCCAAACGTCATCTGCCTGTGAAGCCTGATGAGCCGAAAGAGCTTCAAAAGCCGGAAAAGCCTGAACCCGTCTCCACGACTACGACCATTTCTGCGACAAAGATCGAGCAAGCAATCACGAGAACTGAGGAGACTATTGACAGACCTCTTGCTGAGTCTCCAACGTCTGCTCCAGTCTCGCTTTCTCGCACTTTGCCGGCCGCCTCTAAGAGACCCACACCAGTTCAGCCCTTCACAGCTGAACCTCAGCAGCCAGATGAGCCCGAAAAGACATTCAAGTCTCCAGTAGAAAAAACTATTCCATTTTCGTTAGACTCAAGAGAGCCATCTCCAGATCGCAAATCTGATGAACCAAAACGTCATCTGCTTGTAAAGTCTGATGAGCCGAAAGAGCTTCAAAAGCCCGACAAGCCCGAAAAACCTGAACTCGTCTTCACGACTACAACCATTTCTGCGACAAAGATCAAGAAAGCAATCACGAGCAGTGAAGAGACTGTTCACAAACCTCTTGCTGAGTCTCCAACGTCTGCTCCAGAATCACCTTCTCCCACTTTGCCGAATGACTCTAAGAACCCTGCTTCATTTATGCCTTTCAAAGCTGAACCTCGTCAGCCAGATGAGCTCAAAACGCCATTCAAGTCTCCAGTCGATAAAGCCATGCCATCTCCATTAGGCTCAAGAGAGCCATCTCCAGATCGCAAATCTCTTGAAATAAAACGTCTTCTGCCTGTAAAGCCTGATGAGCCGACAGACCTTCAAAAGCCTGAAAAGCCCGAAAAACCTGAAGCCGTGTCCACGACTACGATCATCACTGCGACAAAGGTTATCGAATCAATCACGAAAACTAAGAAGACTGTTGACAGACCTCTTGCTGAGTCTCCAACGTCTGCTCTAGGGTCACTCTCTCCCACTTTGCAACCGGACTCTGTAAGACCAACACCAATTCAGCCCTTCAAAGCTGAACCTCGGCAGCCAGATGAGCCCGAAAAGCCATTCACGTCTCCAGTCGAAAAAACTATATTATCTCCGTTAGGCTCAAGAGAGCCATCTCCAGATCGCAAATCTGATGAACCAAAACGTCATCTGCTTGTAAAGCCTGATGAGCCGAAAGAGCTTCAAAAGCCGGAAAAACCGGAAAAGCCTGAACCCTTCTCCACGAGTACGACCATTTCTGCGACAAAGATCCAGGAAGCAGTCACGAGAACTGAGGAGACTGTTCACAAACCTCTTGCTGAGTCTCCAACGTCTCCTCCAGGGTCACTGTCTCCCACTTTGCCCGATGACTCTAAGAGACCAGCACCACTTCTGCCCTTCAAAGGTGAAGCTCGGCAGCCAGATGAGCCCGAAAAGACATTCAAGTCTCCAGTCGATAAAACCTTGCCATGTCCGATAAACTCACGAGAGCCATCTCCAGATCGCAAATCTTATGAACCAAAACGTCATCTGCCTGTGAAGCCTGATGAGCCGAAAGAGCTTCAAAAGCCGCAAAAGGCCGAAAAGCCTGCACCCGTCTCCACGACTACGACCATTTCTGCGACAAAGATCGAGGAAGCAATCACGAGAACTGAGGAGACTGTTCACAAACCTCTTGCTGAGTCTTCAACGCCTGCTCCAGCGTCCCCGTCTCCCACTTTGCCCGATGACTCTAAGAGACCAACAAAGCCCTTCAAAGCTGAACCTTGGCAGCCTGATGAGCCCGAAAAGACATTGAAATCTCCAGTAGTAAAAACTATACCATCTCCGTTCGACTCAAGAGAGCCATCCCCAGGTCGTAAACCTGATGAACCCAAACGTCATCTGCCTGTGAAGCCTGATGAGCCGAAAGGGCTTCAAAAGCCTGAAAAGCCCGAAAAGTCGGAACTCGTCTTCACGACCATGACCATTTCTGCGACAAAGATCCAGAAAGCAATCACGAGCAGTGAAGAGACTGTTCACAAACCTCTTGCTGAGTCTCCAACGTCTGCTCCAGAATCACCTTCTCCCACTTTGCCGAATGACTCTAAGAACACTACTTCATTTATGCCGTTCAAAGCTGAACCTCGTCAGCCAGATGAGCTCAAAATGCCATTCAAGTCTGCAGTCGATAAAGCCATGCCATCTCCATTAGGCTCAAGAGAGCCATCTCCAGATCGTAAATCTGATGAATTCAAACGTCTTCTGCTTGTAAAGCCTGATGAGCCGAGAGAGCTTCAAAAGGGTGCAAAGCCCGAAAAACCTGAAGCCGTGTCCAAGACTACGATCATCACTGCGACAAAGGTCACCGAATCAATCACGAAAACTGAGGAGATTGTTGACAGACCTCTTTCTGAGTCTCCAACGTCTGCTCTAGGGTCACTCTCTCCCACTTTGCCACCCGACCCTGTAAGACCAACACCAATTCAGCCCTTCAAAGCTGAACCTCGGCAGCCAGATGAGCCCGAAAAGCCATTCACGTCTCCAGTCGAAAAAACTATATTATCTCCGTTCGACTCAAGAGAGCCATCTCCAGATCGCAAATCTGATGAACCAAAACGTCTTCTGCCTGAAAAGCCTGATGAGCCGAGACAGCTTCAAAAGCCGCCAAAGCCCGAAAAGCCTGAACCCGTCTCCACGAGTACGACCATTTCTGCGACAAAGATCCAGAAAGCAATCACGAGCACTGAAGAGACTGTTCACAAACCTCTTAATGAGTCTCCAACCTCTGCTCCAGGGTCACCTTCTCCCACATTGCCGAATGACTCGAAGAAACCTACTTCATTTATGCCGTTCAAAACTGAACCTCGTCAGCCAGATGAGCTCAAAACGCTATTCAAGTCTCCAGTCGATAAAGCCATGCCATCTCCGTTAGGCTCAAGAGAGCCATCTCCAGATCGCAAATCTGATGAGTTCAAACGTCTTCTACCTGTAAAGCCTGATGAGCCGAGAGAGCTTCAAAAGCCTGCAAAGCCCAAAAAACCTGAAGCCGTGTCCACGACTACGATCATCACTGCGACAAAGGTCATCGAATCAATCACGAAAACTAAGAAGACTGTTGATAGACCTCTTGCTGAGTCTCCAACGTCTGCTCTAGGGTCACCCTCTCCCACTTTGCAACCGGACTCTGTAATACCAACACCAATTCAGCCCTTCAAAGCTGAACCTCGGCAGCCAGATGAGCCCGAAAAGCCATTCAAGTCTCCAGTCGATAAATCTATGCCATCTCCGTTCGACTCAAGAGAGCCATCTCCAGATCGCAAATCTGATGAACCAAAACGTCATCTGCCTGTGAAGCCTGATGTGCCGAAAGAGCTTCAAAGGCCGCAAAAGCTGGAAAAGCCTGAACCCGTCTCCACGACTACGGCAATTTCTGCGAAAAAGATCCAGGAAGCAATCACGAGAACTGAGGAGACTGTTCACAAACCTCTTGCTGAGTCTCCAACGTCTGCTCCAGGGTCACCTTCTCCCACTTTGCCAAATGACTCTAAGAGAGTAACACCACTTCTGCCCTTCCAAGCGGAACCTCGGCAGCCAGATGAGCCCGAAAAGCCATTTAAGTCTCCAGTCGATAAAGCCATGCCATCTCCGTTAGGCTCAAGAGAGCCATCTCCAGATCGCAAATCTCTTGAAATAAAACGTCTTCTACCTGTAAAGCCTGATGAGCCGACAGACCTTCAAAAGCCTGAAAAGCCCGAAAAACCTGAAGCCGTGTACACGACTACGACCATTTCTGCGACAAAGATCGAGGAAGCAATCACGAGAACTGAGGAGACTGTTCACAAACCTCTTGCTGAGTCTTCAACGCCTGCTCCAGCGTCCCCGTCTCCCACTTTGCCCGATGACTCTAAGAGACCAACAAAGCCCTTCAAAGCTGAACCTTGGCAGCCTGATGAGTCCGAAAAGACATTCAAGTCTCTAATCGATAAAGCCATGCCATCTCCGTTAGACTCAAGAAAGCCATCTCCAGATCGCAAATCTGATGAACCAAAACGTCATCTGCTTGTAAAGCCTGATGAGCCGAAAGAGCTTCAAAAAACGCAAAAGCCCGAAAAGCCTGAACCCGTCTCCACGAGTACGACCATTTCTGCGACAAAGATCCAGGAAGCAATCACGAGAACTGAGGAGACTGTTCACAAACCTCTTGCTGAGTCTCCAACGTCTGCTCCAGGGTCACCTTCTCCCACTTTGCCCGATGACTCTAAGAGAGTAACACCACTTCTGCCCTTCCAAGCGGAACCTCGGCAGCCAGATGAGCCCGAAAAGCCATTTAAGTCTCCAGTCGATAAAGCCATGCCATCTCCGTTAGGCTCAAGAGAGCCATCTCCAGATCGCAAATCTCTTGAAATAAAACGTCTTCTGCCTGTAAAGCCTGATGAGCCGACAGACCTTCAAAAGCCTGAAAAGCCCGAAAAACCTGAAGCCGTGTACACTACTACGACCATTTCTGCGACAAAGATCGAGGAAGCAATCACGAGAACTGAGGAGACTGTTCACAAACCTCTTGCTGAGTCTTCAACGCCTGCTCCTGCGTCCCCGTTTCCCACTTTGCCCGATGACTCTAAGAGACCAACACTACTTCTGCCCTTCAAAGCTGAACCTTGGCAGCCTGATGAGCCCGAAAAGACATTCAAGTCTCCAGTAGTAAAAACTATACCATCACCGTTGGACTCAAGAGAGCCATCCCCAGGTCGTAAACCTGATGAACCCAAACGTCATCTGCCTGTGAAGCCTGATGAGCCGAAAGAGCTTCAAAAGCCGGAAAAGCCTGAACCCGTCTCCACGACTACGACCATTTCTGCGACAAAGATCGAGCAAGCAATCACGAGAACTGAGGAGACTATTGACAGACCTCTTGCTGAGTCTCCAACGTCTGCTCCAGTCTCGCTTTCTCGCACTTTGCCGGCCGCCTCTAAGAGACCCACACCAGTTCAGCCCTTCACAGCTGAACCTCAGCAGCCAGATGAGCCCGAAAAGACATTCAAGTCTCCAGTAGAAAAAACTATTCCATTTTCGTTAGACTCAAGAGAGCCATCTCCAGATCGCAAATCTGATGAACCAAAACGTCATCTGCTTGTAAAGTCTGATGAGCCGAAAGAGCTTCAAAAGCCCGACAAGCCCGAAAAACCTGAACTCGTCTTCACGACTACAACCATTTCTGCGACAAAGATCAAGAAAGCAATCACGAGCAGTGAAGAGACTGTTCACAAACCTCTTGCTGAGTCTCCAACGTCTGCTCCAGAATCACCTTCTCCCACTTTGCCGAATGACTCTAAGAACCCTGCTTCATTTATGCCTTTCAAAGCTGAACCTCGTCAGCCAGATGAGCTCAAAACGCCATTCAAGTCTCCAGTCGATAAAGCCATGCCATCTCCATTAGGCTCAAGAGAGCCATCTCCAGATCGCAAATCTCTTGAAATAAAACGTCTTCTGCCTGTAAAGCCTGATGAGCCGACAGACCTTCAAAAGCCTGAAAAGCCCGAAAAACCTGAAGCCGTGTCCACGACTACGATCATCACTGCGACAAAGGTTATCGAATCAATCACGAAAACTAAGAAGACTGTTGACAGACCTCTTGCTGAGTCTCCAACGTCTGCTCTAGGGTCACTCTCTCCCACTTTGCCACCGGACTCTGTAAGACCAACACCAATTCAGCCCTTCAAAGCTGAACCTCGGCAGCCAGATGAGCCCGAAAAGCCATTCACGTCTCCAGTCGAAAAAACTATATTATCTCCGTTAGGCTCAAGAGAGCCATCTCCAGATCGCAAATCTGATGAACCAAAACGTCATCTGCTTGTAAAGCCTGATGAGCCGAAAGAGCTTCAAAAGCCGGAAAAGCCTGAACCCTTCTCCACGAGTACGACCATTTCTGCGACAAAGATCCAGGAAGCAGTCACGAGAACTGAGGAGACTGTTCACAAACCTCTTGCTGAGTCTCCAACGTCTCCTCCAGGGTCACTGTCTCCCACTTTGCCCGATGACTCTAAGAGACCAGCACCACTTCTGCCCTTCAAAGGTGAAGCTCGGCAGCCAGATGAGCCCGAAAAGACATTCAAGTCTCCAGTCGATAAAACCTTGCCATGTCCGATAAACTCACGAGAGCCATCTCCAGATCGCAAATCTTATGAACCAAAACGTCATCTGCCTGTGAAGCCTGATGAGCCGAAAGAGCTTCAAAAGCCGCAAAAGGCCGAAAAGCCTGCACCCGTCTCCACGACTACGACCATTTCTGCGACAAAGATCGAGGAAGCAATCACGAGAACTGAGGAGACTGTTCACAAACCTCTTGCTGAGTCTTCAACGCCTGCTCCAGCGTCCCCGTCTCCCACTTTGCCCGATGACTCTAAGAGACCAACAAAGCCCTTCAAAGCTGAACCTTGGCAGCCTGATGAGCCCGAAAAGACATTGAAATCTCCAGTAGTAAAAACTATACCATCTCCGTTCGACTCAAGAGAGCCATCCCCAGGTCGTAAACCTGATGAACCCAAACGTCATCTGCCTGTGAAGCCTGATGAGCCGAAAGGGCTTCAAAAGCCTGAAAAGCCCGAAAAGTCGGAACTCGTCTTCACGACCATGACCATTTCTGCGACAAAGATCCAGAAAGCAATCACGAGCAGTGAAGAGACTGTTCACAAACCTCTTGCTGAGTCTCCAACGTCTGCTCCAGAATCACCTTCTCCCACTTTGCCGAATGACTCTAAGAACACTACTTCATTTATGCCGTTCAAAGCTGAACCTCGTCAGCCAGATGAGCTCAAAATGCCATTCAAGTCTGCAGTCGATAAAGCCATGCCATCTCCATTAGGCTCAAGAGAGCCATCTCCAGATCGTAAATCTGATGAATTCAAACGTCTTCTGCTTGTAAAGCCTGATGAGCCGAGAGAGCTTCAAAAGGGTGCAAAGCCCGAAAAACCTGAAGCCGTGTCCAAGACTACGATCATCACTGCGACAAAGGTCACCGAATCAATCACGAAAACTGAGGAGATTGTTGACAGACCTCTTTCTGAGTCTCCAACGTCTGCTCTAGGGTCACTCTCTCCCACTTTGCCACCCGACCCTGTAAGACCAACACCAATTCAGCCCTTCAAAGCTGAACCTCGGCAGCCAGATGAGCCCGAAAAGCCATTCACGTCTCCAGTCGAAAAAACTATATTATCTCCGTTCGACTCAAGAGAGCCATCTCCAGATCGCAAATCTGATGAACCAAAACGTCATCTGCTTGTAAAGCCTGATGAGCCGAAAGAGCTTCAAAAGCCGGAAAAACCGGAAAAGCCTGAACCCTTCTCCACGAGTACGACCATTTCTGCGACAAAGATCCAGGAAGCAGTCACGAGAACTGAGGAGACTGTTCACAAACCTCTTGCTGAGTCTCCAACGTCTCCTCCAGGGTCACTGTCTCCCACTTTGCCCGATGACTCTAAGAGACCAGCACCACTTCTGCCCTTCAAAGGTGAAGCTCGGCAGCCAGATGAGCCCGAAAAGACATTCAAGTCTCCAGTCGATAAAACCTTGCCATGTCCGATAAACTCACGAGAGCCATCTCCAGATCGCAAATCTTATGAACCAAAACGTCATCTGCCTGTGAAGCCTGATGAGCCGAAAGAGCTTCAAAAGCCGCAAAAGGCCGAAAAGCCTGCACCCGTCTCCACGACTACGACCATTTCTGCGACAAAGATCGAGGAAGCAATCACGAGAACTGAGGAGACTGTTCACAAACCTCTTGCTGAGTCTTCAACGCCTGCTCCAGCGTCCCCGTCTCCCACTTTGCCCGATGACTCTAAGAGACCAACAAAGCCCTTCAAAGCTGAACCTTGGCAGCCTGATGAGCCCGAAAAGACATTGAAATCTCCAGTAGTAAAAACTATACCATCTCCGTTCGACTCAAGAGAGCCATCCCCAGGTCGTAAACCTGATGAACCCAAACGTCATCTGCCTGTGAAGCCTGATGAGCCGAAAGGGCTTCAAAAGCCTGAAAAGCCCGAAAAGTCGGAACTCGTCTTCACGACCATGACCATTTCTGCGACAAAGATCCAGAAAGCAATCACGAGCAGTGAAGAGACTGTTCACAAACCTCTTGCTGAGTCTCCAACGTCTGCTCCAGAATCACCTTCTCCCACTTTGCCGAATGACTCTAAGAACACTACTTCATTTATGCCGTTCAAAGCTGAACCTCGTCAGCCAGATGAGCTCAAAATGCCATTCAAGTCTGCAGTCGATAAAGCCATGCCATCTCCATTAGGCTCAAGAGAGCCATCTCCAGATCGTAAATCTGATGAATTCAAACGTCTTCTGCTTGTAAAGCCTGATGAGCCGAGAGAGCTTCAAAAGGGTGCAAAGCCCAAAAAACCTGAAGCCGTGTCCACGACTACGACCATTTCTGCGACAAAGATCCAGGAAGCAATCACGAGAACTGAGGAGACTGTTGACAAACCTCTTGCTGAGTCTCCAAATTCTGCTCCAGAATCACCTTCTCCCACTTTGCCGAATGACTCTAAGAGAGCAACACCACTTCTGCCCTTCAAATTTGAGCCTCGGCAGCCAGATGAGCCCGAAAAGCCATGGAAGTCTCCAGTCGATAAAGCCATGCCATCTCCGTTAGGCTCAAGAGAGCCATCTCCAGATCGCAAATCTGATGAAATAAAACGTCTAAAGCCTGATGAGCCGACAGAGCTTCAAAATCCTGAAAAGCCCGAAAAACCTGAAGCCGTGTACACGACTACGATCATCACTGCGAAAAAAGTCATCGAATCAATCAAGAAAGCTAAGGAGACTGTTGAAAGGCCTTTTGCTGAGTCTCCTACGTCTGCTCTCGGGTCACCTCCTCCCACTTTGCCACCCGCCTCTATAAGACCAACACCAGTTCAGCCCTTCAAAGCTGAACCTTGGCAGCCAGATGAGCCCGAAAAGACATTCAAGTCTCCAGTCGATAAATCCATGCCATCTCCGTTTGACTCAAGGGAGCCATCTCCAGATCGCAAATCTGATGAACCAAAACGTCATCTGCTTGTAAAGCCTGATGAGCCGAAAGAGCTTCAAAAGCCCGACAAGACCGAAAAGCCTAAACTCGTCTCCACGACTACGACCATTTCTGCGACAAAGATCCAGGAAGCAATCACGAGAACTGAGGAGACGGTTGACAAACCTCTTGCTGAGTCTCCAAATTCTGCTCCAGAATCACCTTCTCCCACTTTGCCGAATGACTCTAAGAAACCTACTTCATTTATGCCGTTCAAAGCTGAACCTCGCCAGCCAGATGAGCCCGAAAAGCCACTCAAGTCTCCGGTCGATAAGACCATTCCATCTCCGTTCGGCTCAAAAGAGCCACCTGCAGATCGCAAACCTGATGAACCCAAACGTCATCTGCCTGTAAAGCCTGATGAGCCGACAGAACTTCAAAAGCCTGAAAAGCCCGAAAAACCTGAAGCCGTGTCCAAGACTACGATCATCACTGCGACAAAGGTCACCGAATCAATCACGAAAACTGAGGAGATTGTTGACAGACCTCTTTCTGAGTCTCCAACGTCTGCTCTAGGGTCACTCTCTCCCACTTTGCCACCCGACCCTGTAAGACCAACACCAATTCAGCCCTTCAAAGCTGAACCTCGGCAGCCAGATGAGCCCGAAAAGACATTAAAGTCTCCAGTCGATAATCCCATGGCATCTCCGTTCGACTCAAGAGAGCCATCTCCAGATCGCAAATCTGATGAACCAAAACGTCATCTGCTTGTGAAGCCTGATGAGCCGACAGCTCTTCAAAAGCCCGACAAGCCCGAAAAGCCTGCAGCCGTGTCCAAGACTACGACCATTTCTGCTACAAAGATCCAGGAACCAATCACGAGAACTGAGGAGACTGTTCACAAACCTCTTGCTGAGTCTCCAACCTCTGCTCGAGGGTCACCGTCTCCCACTTTGCCCGATGACTCTAAGAGACCAACACCACTTCTGCCCTTCAAAGGTGAACCTCAGCAGCCAGATGAGCCCGAAAAGACATTCAAGTCTCCAGTCGATAAAACCATGCCATCTCCGTTAGACTCAAGAGAGCCATCTCCAGATCGCAAATCTAATGAACCTAAACGTCATCTGCCTGTGAAGCCTGATGAGCCGACAGAACTTCAAAAGCCTGAAAAGCCCGAAAAACCTGAAGCCGTGTCCAAGACTACGATCATCACTGCGACAAAGGTCACCGAATCAATCACGAAAACTGAGGAGATTGTTGACAGACCTCTTTCTGAGTCTCCAACGTCTGCTCTAGGGTCACTCTCTCCCACTTTGCCACCCGACCCTGTAAGACCAACACCAATTCAGCCCTTCAAAGCTGAACCTCGGCAGCCAGATGAGCCCGAAAAGACATTAAAGTCTCCAGTCGATAATCCCATGGCATCTCCGTTCGACTCAAGAGAGCCATCTCCAGATCGCAAATCTGATGAACCAAAACGTCATCTGCTTGTGAAGCCTGATGAGCCGACAGCTCTTCAAAAGCCCGACAAGCCCGAAAAGCCTGCAGCCGTGTCCAAGACTACGACCATTTCTGCTACAAAGATCCAGGAACCAATCACGAGAACTGAGGAGACTGTTCACAAACCTCTTGCTGAGTCTCCAACCTCTGCTCGAGGGTCACCGTCTCCCACTTTGCCCGATGACTCTAAGAGACCAACACCACTTCTGCCCTTCAAATTTGAACCTCGGCAGCCAGATGAGCCCGAAAAGCCATTGAAGTCTTTAGTCGATAAAGCCATACCATCTCCGTTAGGCTCAAGAGAGCCAACTCCAGATCACAAAGCTGACGAACTCACACGCCATTTGCCTATGAAACCTGATGAGCCGAATGAGCTTCAAAAGCCTCTTACTGAGTCTCCGACTTTTTCTCCAGGGTCACCTTCTCCCACTTTGCAGCCCGACTCTAAACAACGCACACCAGTTCTGCCCTTCAAAGCTGAACCTAGGCGATCAGATGAGCCCGAAAAGCCATTCAAGTCTCCAGTCGAAAAAACTATATCATCTCCATTCGACTCAAGAGAGCCATTTCCAGATCACAAAGCTGACGAACTCAAACGCCATTTGCCTATGAAACCTGATGAGCCGAAAGAGCTTCAAAAGCCTCTTACTGAGTCTCCGACTTCTTCTCCAGGGTCACCTTCTCCCACTTTGCAGCCCGACTCTAAACAACCCACAGCAGTTCTGCCCTACAAAGCTGAACCTCGGCGATCAGATGAGCCCGAAAAGCCATTCAAGTCTCCAGTCGAAAAAACTATATCATCTCCGTTCCACTCAAAAGAGCCATCTCCAGATCACAAAGCTGACAAACTAAAACGCCATTTGCCTGTGAAACCTGATGAGCCGAAAGAGCTTCAAGCGCCTCTTACTGAGTCTCCGACTTCTTCTCCAGGGTCACCTTCTCCAACTTTGCAGCCCGACTCTAAACAACCCACAGCAGTTCTGCCCTACAAAGCTGAACCTCGGCGATCAGATGAGCCCGAAAAGCCATTCAACTCTCCAGTCGAAAAAACTATATCATCTCCGTTCCACTCAAAAGAGCCATCTCCCGATCACAAAGCTGACAAACTAAAACGCCATTTGCCTGTGAAACCTGATGAGCCGAAAGAGCTTCAAAAGCCTCTTACTGAGTCTCCGACTTTTTCTCCAGGGTCACCTTCTCCCACTTTGCAGCCCGACTCTAAACAACCTACACCAGTTCTGCCCTTCAAAGCTGAACCTTGGCGATCAGATGAGCCCGAAAAGCCATTCAAGTCTCCAGTCGAAAAAACCATGCCACCTCCATTGGATTCAAAAGAGCCATCTCCAGATCGTAAACCTGATGAACCCAAACGTCATCTGCCTGTGAAGCCTGATGAGGCGAAAGAGCTTAAAAAACAATTTACCGAGTCTCCGACTTCTTCTCCAGGGTCACCTTCTCTCACTTTGCAGCCCTACTCTAAACAACCCACACCAGCTCTGCCTTTCAAAATTGCACTTCGGCGATCATATGAGCCCGAAAAGCCATTCAAGTCTCCAGTCGAAAAAACTATATCATCTCCGTTCCACTCAAAAGAGCCATCTCCAGATCACAAAGCTGACAAACTAAAACGCCATTTGCCTGTGAAACCTGATGAGCCGAAAGAGCTTCAAAAGCCTCTTACTGAGTCTCCGACTTCTTCTCCAGGGTCACCTTCTCCCACTTTGCAGCCCGACTTTAAACAACCCACAGCAGTTCTGCCCTTCAAAGCAGAACCACGGCGATCAGATGAGCCCGAAAAGCCATTCAAGTCTCCAGCCGATAAAAACATGAAATCTAAATTGGATTCAAGAGAGCCATCTCCAGATCGTAAAGCTGATGAGCCCAAACGTTTTCCGCCTGTAAAGCCTGATGAGCCGACAGAACTTAAAAAGTCTGAAAAGCCCGAGAAACCTGAACCCGTGTCCACGACTAAGATCATCACTGCGACAAAGGTCATCGAAGCAATCACGAAAACTGAGAAGACTGTTGACAGACCACTTGCTGAATCTCCAACGTCTGCTCCAGGGTCACCTTCTCCCACTTCGCAGCCCGACTCTAAACAACCCACACCAGTTCTGCCCTTCAAAGCAGAACCACGGCGATCAGATGAGCTCGAAAAGCCATTCAAGCCTGCAGCCGATAAAACCATGCCATCTCCATTGGATTCAAGAGAGCCACCTCCAGATCACAAAGCTGACGAACTCAAACGTCATTTGCCTGTGAAGCCTGATGAGCCGAAAGAGCTTCAAAAGCCTCTTACCGAGTCTCCAACGTCTGCTCCAGGGTCACCTTCTCCCACTTTGCAGCCCGACTCTAAACAACTCACACCAGTTCTGCCCTTCAAAGCGCATTCACGGCGATCAGATGAGCTCGAAAAGCCATTCAAGTCTGCAGCCGATAAAACAATGCCATCTCCATTGGATTCAAGAGAGCCATCTCCAGATCGTAAACCTGATGAACCCAAACGTCATCTGCCTGTGAAGCCTGATGAGCCGAAAGAGCTTGAAAAACAATTTACCGAGTCTCCGACTTCTTCTCCAGGGTCACCTTCTCTCACTTTGCAGCCCGACTCTAAACAACCCACAGCAGTTCTGCCCTTCAAAGCTGAACCTCGGCGATCAGATGAGGCCGAAAAGCCATTCAAGTCTGCAGCCGATAAAACCATGCCATCTCCATTGGATTCAAGAGAGACACCTCCAGATCGTGAACCTGATGAACCCAAACGTCATCTGCCTGTGAAGCCTGATGAGCCGAAAGAGCTTGAAAAACAATTTACCGAGTCTCCGACTTCTTCTCCAGGGTCACCTTCTCCCACATTGCAGCCCGACTCTAAACAACCCACACCAGTTCTGCCCATCAAAGCTGAACCTCGGCGATCAGATGAGCCCGAAAAGCCATTCAAGTCTCCAGTCGAAAAAACTATATCATCTCCGTTCCACTCAAAAGAGCCATCTCCAGATCACAAAGCTGACAAACTAAAACGCCATTTGCCTGTGAAACCTGATGAGCCGAAAGAGCTTCAAAAGCCTCTTACTGAGTCTCCGACTTTTTCTCCAGGGTCACCTTCTCCCACTATGCAGCCCGACTCTAAACAACCCACACCAGCTCTGCCCTTCAAAGCTGAATCTCGGCGATCAGATGAGCCCGAAAAGCCATTCAAGTCTCCAGTCGAAAAAACTATATCATCTCCGTTCGACTCAAAAGAGCCATCTCCAGATCACAAAGCTGACGAACTCAAACGTCATCTGCCTGTGAAACCTGATGAGCTGAAAGAGCTTCAAAAGCCTCTTACCGAGTCTCCAACTTCTTCTCCAGGGTCACCTTCTCCCACTTTGCAGCCCGACTGTAAACAACCCGCACCAGTTCTGCCCTTCAAAGCAGAACCACGGCGATCAGATGAGCCCGAAAAGCCATTCAAGTCTCCAGTCGAAAAAACTATATCATCTCCGTTCGACTCAACAGAGCCATCTCCAGATCACAAAGCTGACGAATTTAAACGCCATTCGCCTGTGAAACCTGATGAGCTGAAAGAGATTCAAAAGCCTCTTACTGAGTCTCCCACTTCTTCTCCAGGGTCACCTTCTCCCGCTTTGCAGCCCGACTCTAAACCAGCCACACTAGTTCCGCCCTTCAAAGCTGAACCTAGGCGATCAGATGAGCCCGAAAAGCCATTCAAGTCTCCAGTCGAAAAAACTATATCATCTCCCTTCGACTCAAAAGAGCCATCTCCAGATCACAAAGCTGACAAACTCAAACGCCATTTGCCTGTGAAGCCTGATGAGCCGAAGGAGCTTCAAAAGCCTCTTACCGAGTCTTCGACTTCTTCTCCAGGGTCACCTTCTCCCACATTGCAGCCCGACTCTAAACAACCCACACCAGTTCTGCCCTTTAAATCTGAACCTCGGCGATCAGATGAACCCGAAAAGCCTTTCAAGTCTCCAGTCGAAAAAACTATATCATCTCCGTTCGACTCAAGAGAGCCATCTCCAGATCACAAAGCTGATGAACCCAAACGTCATCTGCTTGTGAAGCCTGATGAGCCGAAAGAGCTTCAAAAGCCTCTTACCGAGTCTCCGACTTCTTCTCCAGGGTCACCTTCTCCCACATTGCAGCCCGACTCTAAACAACCCACACCAGTTCTGCCCTACAAAGCAGAACTTCGGCGATCAAATGAGCCCGAAAATACATTCAAGTCTCGAGTCGAAAAAACTATACCGTCTCCGTCCGACTCAAGAGAGACCTCTCCAGATCGTAAACCTGATGAACCCAAACGTCATCTGCCTTTGAAGCCTGATGAGCCGAAGGAGCTTCAAAAGCCTCTCACCGAGTCTCCGACTTCTTCTCCAGGGTCACCTTCTCCCACATTGCAGCCCGACTCTAAACAACCCACACCAGTTCTGCCCTACAAAGCAGAACTTCGGCGATCAAATGAGCCCGAAAAGACATTCAAGCCTCGAGTCGAAAAAACTATACCGTCTCCGTCCGACTCAAGAGAGACCTCTCCAGATCGTAAACCTGATGAACCCAAACGTCATCTGCCTTTGAAGCCTGATGAGCCGAAGGAGCTTCAAAAGCCTCTTACCGAGTCTCCGACTTCTTCTCCAGGGTCACCTTCTCCCACATTGCAGCCCGACTCTAAACAACCCACACCAGTTCTGCCCTTTAAAGCTGAACCACGGCGATCAGATGAGCCCGAAAAGCCATTCAAGTCTGCAGTCGAAAAAACTATATTATCTCCGTTCGACTCACAAGAGCCATCTCCAGATCACGAAGCTGATGAACCCAAACGTCATTTGCCTCTGAAGCCTGATGAGCCGAAAGAGCTTCAAAAGCCTCTTACCGAGTCTCCGACTTCTTCTCCAGGATCACCTTCTCCCACTTTGCAGCCCGACTCTAAACAACCCACACCAGTTCTGCCCTTCAAAGCTGAACCTCGGCGATCAGATGAACCCGAAAAGCCTTTCAAGTCTCCAGTCGAAAAAACTATATCATCTCCGTTTGACTCAAGACAGCGATCTCCAGATCACAAAGCTGATGAACCCAAACGTCATCTGCCTTTGAAGCCTGATGAGCCGAAGGAGCTTCAAAAGCCTCTTACCGAGTCTCCGACTTCTTTTCCAGGGTCACCTTCTCCCACTTTGCAGCCCGACTCTAAACAACCCACAGCAGTTGTGCCCTTCATAGCAGAACCACGGCGATCAGATGAACCCGAAAAGCCATTCAAGTCTCCAGCCGATAAAACCATGCCATCCAAATTGGATTCAAGAGAGCCATCTCCAGATCGTAAAGCTGATGAACCCAAACGTCATCTGCCTGTTAAGCTTGATGAGCCGACAGAGCTTAAAAAGTCTGAAAATTCCGAGAAACCTGAACCCGTGTCCACGACTACGATCATCACTGCGACAAAGGTCACCGAAGCAATCACGAAAACTGAGAAGACTGTTGACAGACCTCTTGCTGAGTCTCCAGCGTTTGCTCCAGGGTCACCTTCTCCCACTTTGCAGCCCGACTCTAAACAACCCACACCAGTTCTGCCCTTCAAAGCAGATACTCGGCGATCAGATGAGCCCGAAAAGCCATTCAAGTCTGCAGCCGATAAAACCATGCCATCTCCATTGGATTCAAAAGAGACACCTCCAGATCGTGAACCTGATGAACACAAACGTCATCTGCCTGTGAAGCCTGATGAGCCGAAAGAGCTTCAAAAGCCTCTTACCGAGTCTCCAACGTCTGCTCCAGTCTCACTTTCTCGCACTTTGCCGGCCAACTCTAAGAGACCAACACCAGTTCAGCCCTACAAAGCTGAACTTCGGCAACCAGATGAGCACGAAAAGACATTCAAGTCTGCAGCCGATAAAACCATGCCATCTCCATTGGATTCAAAAGAGCCATCTCCAGATCGTAAACCTGATGAACCCAAACGTCATCTGCCTGTGAAGCCTGATGAGCCGAAAGAGCTTGAAAAGCAATTTACCGAGTCTCCGACTTCTTCTCCAGGGTCACCTTCTCTCACTTTGCAGCCCGACTCTAAACAACCCACAGCAGTTCTGCCCTTCAAAGCTGAACCTCGGCGATCAGATGAGCCCGAAAAGCCATTCAAGTCTCCAGTCGAAAAAACTATATCATCTCCGTTCCACTCAAAAGAGCCATCTCCAGATCACAAGGCTGACAAACTAAAACGCCATTTGCCTGTGAAACATGATGAGCCGAAAGAGCTTCAAAAGCCTCTTACTGAGTCTCCGACTTTTTCTCCAGGGTCACCTTCTCCCACTGTGCAGCCCGACTCTAAACAACCCACACCAGCTCTGCCCTTCAAAGCTGAATCTCGGCGATCAGATGAGCCCGAAAAGCCATTCAAGTCTCCAGTCGAAAAAACTATATCATCTCCGTTCGACTCAAGAGAGCCATCTCCAGATCACAAAGCTGACGAACTCAAACGCCATTTGCCTTTGAAGCCTGATGAGCCGAAGGAGCTTCAAAAGCCTCTCACCGAGTCTCCGACTTCTTCTCCAGGGTCACCTTCTCCCACATTGCAGCCCGACTCTAAACAACCCACACCAGTTCTGCCCTACAAAGCAGAACTTCGGCGATCAAATGAGCCCGAAAAGACATTCAAGTCTCGAGTCGAAAATACTATACCGTCTCCGTCCGACTCAAGAGAGACCTCTCCAGATCGTAAACCTGATGAACCCAAACGTCATCTGCCTTTGAAGCCTGATGAGCCGAAGGAGCTTCAAAAGCCTCTTACCGAGTCTCCGACTTCTTCTCCAGGGTCACCTTCTCCCACATTGCAGCCCGACTCTAAACAACCCACACCAGTTCTGCCCTTTAAAGCTGAACCACGGCGATCAGATGAGCCCGAAAAGCCATTCAAGTCTCCAGTCGAAAAAACTATATCATCTCCGTTCGACTCAACAGAGCCATCTCTAGATCACAAAGCTGACGAACTCAAACGTCATTTGCCTCTGAAGCCTGATGAGCCGAAAGAGCTTCAAAAGCCTCTTACCGAGTCTCTGACTTCTTCTCCAGGATCACCTTCTCCCACTTTGCAGCCCGACTCTAAACAACCCACACCAGTTCTGCCCTTCAAAGCTGAACCTCGGCGATCAGATGAACCCGAAAAGCCTTTCAAGTCTCCAGTCGAAAAAACTATATCATCTCCGTTTGACTCAAGACAGCGATCTCCAGATCACAAAGCTGATGAACCCAAACGTCATCTGCCTGTGAAGCCTGATGAGCCGAAGGAGCTTCAAAAGCCTCCTACCGAGTCTCCGACTTCTTCTCCAGGGTCACCTTCTCCCACATTGCAGCCCGTCTCTAAAGAACCCACACCAGTTCTGCCCTACAAAGCAGAACCTCGGCGATCAATTGAGCCCGAAAAAACTTTCAAGTCTCCAGTCGAAAAACCAATATCATCTCCGTTCGACTCAAGAGAGCCATCTCCAGATCACAAAGCTGATGAACCCAAACGTCATCTGCTTGTGAAGCCTGATGAGCCGAAAGAGCTTCAAAAGCCTCTTACCGAGTCTCCGGCTTCTTCTCCAGGGTCACCTTCTCCCACATTGCAGCCCGACTCTAAACAACCCACACCAGTTCTGCCCTACAAAGCAGAACTTCGGCGATCAAATGAGCCCGAAAATACATTCAAGTCTCGAGTCGAAAAAACTATACCGTCTCCGTCCGACTCAAGAGAGACCTCTCCAGATCGTAAACCTGATGAACCCAAATGTCATCTGCCTTTGAAGCCTGATGAGCCAAAGGAGCTTCAAAAGCCTCTCACCGAGTCTCCGACTTCTTCTCCAGGGTCACCTTCTCCCACATTGCAGCCCGACTCTAAACAACCCACACCAGTTCTGCCCTACAAAGCAGAACTTCGGCGATCAAATGAGCCCGAAAAGACATTCAAGTCTCGAGTCGAAAAAACTATACCGTCTCCGTCCGACTCAAGAGAGACCTCTCCAGATCGTAAACCTGATGAACCCAAACGTCATCTGCCTTTGAAGCCTGATGAGCCGAAGGAGCTTCAAAAGCCTCTTACCGAGTCTCCGACTTCTTCTCCAGGGTCACCTTCTCCCACATTGCAGCCCGACTCTAAACAACCCACACCAGTTCTGCCCTTTAAAGCTGAACCACGGCGATCAGATGAGCCCGAAAAGCCATTCAAGTCTCCAGTCGAAAAAACTATATTATCTCCGTTCGACTCACAAGAGCCATCTCCAGATCACGAAGCTGATGAACCCAAACGTCATTTGCCTCTGAAGCCTGATGAGCCGAAAGAGCTTCAAAAGCCTCTTACCGAGTCTCCGACTTCTTCTCCAAGATCACCTTCTCCCACTTTGCAGCCCGACTCTAAACAACCCACACCAGTTCTGCCCTTCAAAGCTGAACCTCGGCGATCAGATGAACCCGAAAAGCCTTTCAAGTCTCCAGTCGAAAAAACTATATCATCTCCGTTTGACTCAAGACAGCGATCTCCAGATCACAAAGCTGATGAACCCAAACGTCATCTGCCTTTGAAGCCTGATGAGCCGAAGGAGCTTCAAAAGCCTCTTACCGAGTCTCCGACTTCTTCTCCAGGGTCACCTTCTCCCACTTTGCAGCTCGACTCTAAACAACCCACAGCAGTTCTGCCCTTCATAGCAAAACCACGGCGGTCAGATGAACCCGAAAAGCCATTCAAGTCTCCAGCCGATAAAACCATGCCATCCAAATTGGATTCAAGAGAGCCATCTCCAGATCGTAAAGCTGATGAACCCAAACGTCATCTGCCTGTTAAGCTTGATGAGCCGACAGAGCTTAAAAAGTCTGAAAATTCCGAGAAACCTGAACCCGTGTCCACGACTACGATCATCACTGCGACAAAGGTCACCGAAGCAATCACGAAAACTGAGAAGACTGTTGACAGACCTCTTGCTGAGTCTCCAGCGTCTGCTCCAGGGTCACCTTCTCCCACTTTGCAGCCCGACTCTAAACAACCCACACCAGTTCTGCCCTTCAAAGCAGATACTCGGCGATCAGATGAGCCCGAAAAGCCATTCAAGTCTGCAGCCGATAAAACCATGCCATCTCCATTGGATTCAAAAGAGACACCTCCAGATCGTGAACCTGATGAACACAAACGTCATCTGCCTGTGAAGCCTGATGAGCCGAAAGAGCTTCAAAAGCCTCTCACCGAGTCTCCGACTTCTTCTTCAGGGTCACCTTCTCCCACATTGCAGCCCGACTCTAAACAACCCACACCAGTTCTGCCCTACAAAGCAGAACCTCGGCGATCAAATGAGCCCGAGAAGACATTTAAGTCTCCAGTTGAAAAAACTATATCATCTCCGTTTGACTCAAGAGAGACCTCTCCAGATCGTAAACCTGATGAACCCAAACGTCATCTGCCTTTGAAGCCTGATGAGCCGAAGGAGCTTCAAAAGCCTCTCACCGAGTCTCCGACTTCTTCTCCAGGGTCACCTTCTCCCACATTGCAGCCCGACTCTAAACAACCCACACCAGTTCTGCCCTACAAAGCAGAACCTCGGCGATCAAATGAGCCCGAAAAGACATTCAAGTCTCCAGTCGAAAAAACTATACCGTCTCCGTCCGACTCAAGAGAGACCTCTCCAGATCGTAAACCTGATGAACCCAAACGTCATCTGCCTTTGAAGCCTGATGAGCCGAAGGAGCTTCAAATGCCTCTCACCGAGTTTCCGACTTCTTCTCCAGAGTCACCTTCTCCCACATTGCAGCCCGACTCTAAACAACCCACACCAGTTCTGTCCTACAAAGCAGAACCTCGGCGATCAAATGAGCCCGAAAAGACATTCAAGTCTCGAGTCGAAAAAACTATACCGTCTCCGTCCGACTCAAGAGAGACCTCTCCAGATCGTAAACCTGACGAACTCAAACGCCATTTGCCTATGAAACCTGATGAGCTGAAAGAGCTTCAAAAGCCTCTTACTGAGTCTCCCACTTCTTCTCCAGGGTCACCTTCTCCCACTTTGCAGCCCGACTCTAAACAACCCACACTAGTTCTGCCCTTCAAAGCTGAACCTAGGCGATCAGATGAGCCCGAAAAGCCATTCAAGTCTCCAGTCGAAAAAACTATATCATCTCCGTTCGACTCAAAAGAGCCATCTCCAGATCACAAAGCTGACAAACTCAAACGCCATTTGCCTATGAAACCTGATGAGCTGAAAGAGTTACAAAAGCCTCTTACTGAGCCTCCGACTTCTTCTCCAAGATCACCTTCTCCCACTTTGCAGCCCGACTCTAAACAACCCACACCAGTTCTGCCCTTCAAAGCTGAACCTCGGCGATCAGATGAACCCGAAAAGCCTTTCAAGTCTCCAGTCGAAAAAACTATATCATCTCCGTTTGACTCAAGACAGCGATCTCCAGATCACAAAGCTGATGAACCCAAACGTCATCTGCCTTTGAAGCCTGATGAGCCGAAGGAGCTTCAAAAGCCTCTCACCGAGTCTCCGACTTCTTCTCCAGGGTCACCTTCTCCCACATTGCAGCCCGACTCTAAACAACCCACACCAGTTCTGCCCTACAAAGCAGAACCTCGGCGATCAAATGAGCCCGAGAAGACATTTAAGTCTCCAGTCGAAAAAACTATATCATCTCCGTTCGACTCAAGAGAGCCATCTCCAGATCACAAAGCTGACGAACTCAAACGCCATTTGCCTGTGAAACCTGATGAGCTGAAAGAGCTTCAAAAGCCTCTTACCGAGTCTCCAAATTCTTCTTCACGGTCACCTTCTCCCACTTTGCAGCCCGACTCTAAACAACCCACTCCAGTTCTGCCCTTCAAAGCAGAACCTAGGCGATCAGATGAGCCCGAAAAGCCATTCAAGTCTCCAGTCGAAAAAACTATATCATCTCCGTTCGACTCAAAAGAGTCATCTCCAGATCACAAAGCTGACAAACTCAAACGCCATTTGCCTGTGAAGCCTGATGAGCCGAAGGAGCTTGAAAAGCCTCTTACCGAGTCTCCGACTTCTTCTTCAGGGTCACCTTCTCCCACATTGCAGCCCGACTCTAAACAACCCACACCAGTTCTGCCCTACAAAGCAGAACCTCGGCGATCAAATGAGCCCGAGAAGACATTTAAGTCTCCAGTTGAAAAAACTATATCATCTCCGTTTGACTCAAGAGAGACCTCTCCAGATCGTAAACCTGATGAACCCAAACGTCATCTGCCTTTGAAGCCTGATGAGCCGAAGGAGCTTCAAAAGCCTCTCACCGAGTCTCCGACTTCTTCTCCAGGGTCACCTTCTCCCACATTGCAGCCCGACTCTAAACAACCCACACCAGTTCTGCCCTACAAAGCAGAACCTCGGCGATCAAATGAGCCCGAAAAGACATTCAAGGCTCCAGTCGAAAAAACTATACCGTCTCCGTCCGACTCAAGAGAGACCTCTCCAGATCGTAAACCTGATGAACCCAAACGTCATCTGCCTTTGAAGCCTGATGAGCCGAAGGAGCTTCAAAAGCCTCTTACCGAGTTTCCGACTTCTTCTCCAGGCTCACCTTCTCCCACATTGCAGCCCGACTCTAAACAACCCACACCAGTTCTGCCCTACAAAGCAGAACCTCGGCGATCAAATGAGCCCGAAAAGCCATTCAAGTTTCCAGTCGAAAAAACTATATCATCTCCGTTCGACTCAAGAGAGCCATCTCCAGATCACAAAGCTGACGAACTCAAACGTGATCTGCCTGTGAAACCTGATGAGCTGAAAGAGCTTCAAAAGCCTCTTACCGAGTCTCCAACTTCTTCTCCAGGGTCACCTTCTCCCACTTTGCAGCCCGACTCTAAACAACCCACACCAGTTCTGCCTTTCAAAGCAGAACCACGGCGATCAGATGAGCCCGAAAAGCCATTCAAGTCTCCAGTCGAAAAAACTATATCATCTCCGTTCGACTCAACAGAGCCATCTCCAGATCACAAAGCTGACGAACTCAAACGCCATTTGCCTATGAAACCTGATAAGCTGAAAGAGCTTCAAAAGCCTCTTACTGAGTCTCCCACTTCTTCTCCAGGGTCACCTTCTCCCACTTTGCAGCCCGACTCTAAGCAACCCACACTAGTTCTGCCCTTCAAAGCTGAACCTAGGCGATCAGATGAGCCCCAAAAACCATTCAAGTCTCCAGTCGAAAAAACTATATCATCTCCGTTCGACTCAAAAGAGCCATCTCCAGATCACAAAGCTGACAAACTCAAACGCCATTTGCCTGTGAAGCCTGATGAGCCGAAGGAGCTTCAAAAGCCTCTTACCGAGTCTTCGACTTCTTCTCCAGGGTCACCTTCTCCCACATTGCAGCCCGACTCTAAACAACCCACACCAGTTCTGCCCTACAAAGCAGAACCTCGGCGATCAAATGATCCCGAGAAGACATTTAAGTCTCCAGTCAAAAAAACTATACCGTCTCCGTCCGACTCAAGAGAGACCTCTCCAGATCGTAAACCTGATGAACCCAAACGTCATCTGCCTGTGAAGCCTGATGAGCCGAAGGAGCTTCAAAAGCCTCCTACCGAGTCTCCGACTTCTTCTTCAGGGTCACCTTCTCCCACATTGCAGCCCGACTCTAAACAACCCACACCAGTTCTGCCCTACAAAGCAGAACCTCGGCGATCAAATGATCCCGAGAAGACATTTAAGTCTCCAGTCAAAAAAACTATACCGTCTCCGTCCGACTCAAGAGAGACCTCTCCAGATCGTAAACCTGATGAACCCAAACGTCATCTGCCTTTGAAGCCTGATGAGCCAAAGGAGCTTCAAAAGCCTCTTACCGAGTCTCCGACTTCTTCTCCAGAGTCACCTTCTCCCACATTGCAGCCCGACTCTAAACAACCCACACCAGTTCTGCCCTACAAAGCAGAACCTCGGCGATCAAATGAGTCCAAAAAGACATTCAAGTCTCGAGTCGAAAAAACTATACCGTCTCCGTCCGACTCAAGAGAGACCTCTCCAGATCGTAAACCTGATGAACCCAAACGTCATCTGCCTTTGAAGCCTGATGAGCCGAAGAAGCTTCAAAAGCCTCTCATCGAGTCTCCGACTTCTTCTCCAGGGTCACCTTCTCCCACATTGCAGCCCGACTCTAAACAACCCACACCAGTTCTGCCCTACAAAGCAGGACCTCGGCGATCAAATGAGCCCGAAAAGCCATTCAAGTCTCCAGTCGAAAAAACTATATCATCTCCGTTCGACTCAACAGAGCCATCTCTAGATCACAAAGCTGACGAACTCAAACGCCATTTGCCTATGAAACCTGATGAGCCGAAAGAGCTTCAAAATCCTCTCACCGAGTCTCCGACTTCTTCTCCAGGGTCACCTTCTCCCACATTGCAGCCCGACTCTAAACAACCCACACCAGTTCTGCCCTTTAAAGCTGAACCTCGGCGATCAGATGAACCCGAAAAGCCATTCAAGTCTCCAGTCGAAAATACTATATCATCTCCGTTTGACTCAAGACAGCGATCTCCAGATCACAAAGCTGATGAACCCAAACGTCATCTGCCTGTGAAGCCTTATGAGCCGAAGGAGCTTCAAAAGCCTCCTACCGAGTCTCCGACTTCTTCTTCACGGTCACCTTCTCCCACATTGCAGCCCGACTCTAAACAACCCACACCAGTTTTGCCCTTCAAAGCAGAACCTCGGCGATCAAATGATCCCGAGAAGACATTTAAGTCTCCAGTCGAAAAAACTATACCGTCTCCGTCTGACTCAAGAGAGACTTCTCCAGATCGTAAACCTGATGAACCCAAACGTCATCTGCCTTTGAAGCCTGATGAGCCAAAGGAGCTTCAAAAGCCTCTTACCGAGTCTCCGACTTCTTCTCCAGAGTCACCTTCTCCCACATTGCAGGCCGACTCTAAGCAACCCACACCAGTTCTGCCCTACAAAGCAGAACCTCGGCGATCAAATGAGCCCGAAAAGACATTCAAGTCTCCAGTCGAAAAAACTATATCATCTCCGTTCGACTCAAGAGAGCCATCTCCAGATCACAAAGCTGACGAACTCAAACGTCATCTGCCTGTGAAACCTAATGAGCTGAAAGAGCTTCAAAAGCCTCTTACCCAGTCTCCAACTTCTTCTCCAGGGTCACCTTCTCCCACTTTGCAGCCCGACTCTAAACAACCCACACCAGTTCTGCCCTTCAAAGCAGAACCACGGCGATCAGATGAGCCCGAAAAGCCATTCAAGTCTCCAGTCGAAAAAACTATATCATCTCCGTTCGACTCAACAGAGCCATCTTTAGATCACAAAGCTGACGAACTCAAACGTCATCTGCCTGTGAAACCTAATGAGCTGAAAGAGCTTCAAAAGCCTCTTACCCAGTATCCGACTTTTTCTCCAGGGTCACCTTCTCCCACATTGCAGCCCGACTCTAAACAACCCACACCAGTTCTGCCCTACAAAGCAGAACTTCGGCGATCAATTGAGCCTGAAAAGACATTCAAGTCTCCAGTCGAAAAAACTATATCATCTCCGTTCGACTCAAGAGAGCCATCTCCAGATCAGAAAGCTGATGAACCCAAACGTCATTTGCCTTGGAAGCCTGATGAGCCGAAGGAGCTTCAAAAGCCTCTTGCCGAGTCTCCGACTTCTTCTCCAGGGTCACCTTCTCCCACTTTGCAGCCAGACTCTAAACAACCCACACCAGTTCTGCCCTTCAAAGCTGAACCTCGGCGATCAGATGAACCCGAAAAGCCATTCAAGTCTCCAGTCGAAAAAACTATATCATCTCCGTTTTACTCAAGACAACGATCTCCAGATCACAAAGCTGATGAACCCAAACGTCATCTGCCTGTGGAGCCTGATGAGCCGACTGAGCTTCAAAAGGCTGGAAAGCCTAAGAAACCTGAACCCGTGTCCACGACTACGATCATCACTGCGACAAAGATCACCGAAGCAATCACGAAAACTGAGAAAACTGTTGACAGACCTCTTGCTGAGTCTCCAACGTCTGCTCTAGGGTCACCCTCTCCCACTTTGCCACCCGACTCTATAAGACCAACACCTTTTCTGCCCTTCAAAGCTGAACCTCGGCAACCAGATGAGTCCGAAAAGACATTCAAGTCGCCAGTCGATAAAACCATGCCATTTCCGTTCGGCTCAAGAGAGCAACCTGCAGATCGTAAACCTGATGAATTAAAACGTCTTCTGCTTGTAAAGCCGGATGAGCCGAAAGAGCTTCAAAAGCCTGAAAAGCCCGAAAAACCTGAACCCGTCTCCACGACTACGACCATTTCTGCGACAAAGATCCAGGAAGCAATCACGAGAACTGACGAGACTGATCACAAACCTCTTGCTGAGCCTCCAACGTCTGCTCCAGGGTCACTGTCTCCCACTTTGCCATCCGACTCTAAGAGACCCACATCAGTTCAGCTTTACAAATCTGAACCTCGGCAGCCAGATGAGCCCGAAAACCCATTCAATTCTCCAGTCGAAAAAACTATACCGTCTCCGTCCGACTCAAGAGAGACCTCTCCAGATCGTAAACCTGATGAACCCAAACGTCATCTGCCTTTGAAGCCTGATGAGCCGAAGGAGCTTGAAAAGCCTCTTACCGAGTCTCCGACTTCTTCTCCAGGGTCACGTTCTCCCACTTCGCAGCCCGACTCTAAACAACCCACACCAGTTCTGCCCTTGAAAGCTGAACCACGACGATCAGATGAGCCCGAAAAGCCATTCACGTCTCCAGTCGAAAAAACTATATTATCTCCGTTCGACTCACAAGAGCCATCTCCAGATCACAAAGCTGATGAACACAAACGTCATCTGCCTGTGAAGCCTGATGAGCCGAAAGAGCTTCAAAAGCCTCTCACCGAGTCTCCGACTTCTTCTTCAGGGTCACCTTCTCCCACATTGCAGCCCGACTCTAAACAACCCACACCAGTTCTGCCCTACAAAGCAGAACCTCGGCGATCAAATGAGCCCGAGAAGACATTTAAGTCTCCAGTTGAAAAAACTATATCATCTCCGTTTGACTCAAGAGAGACCTCTCCAGATCGTAAACCTGATGAACCCAAACGTCATTTGCCTGTGAAGCCTGATGTGCCGAAAGAGCTTCAAAAGCCTCTCACCGAGTCTCCGACTTCTTCTCCAGGGTCACCTTCTCCCACATTGCAGCCCGCCTCTAAACAACCCACACCAGTTCTGCCCTACAAAGCAGAACCTCGGCGATCAAATGAGCCCGAAAAGACATTCAAGTCTCGAGTCGAAAAAACTATACCGTCTCCGTCCGACTCAAGAGAGACCTCTCCAGATCGTAAACCTGATGAACCCAAACGTCATCTGCCTTTGAAGCCTGATGAGCCGACAGAGCTTAAAAAGTCTGAAAAGCCCGGGAAACCTGAACCCGGATCCACGACTACAATCATCACTGCGACGAAGGTCATCGAAGCAATCACGAAAACTGCGAAGACTGTTGACAGACCTCTTGCTGAGTCTCCAACGTCTGCTCCAGGGTCACCTTCTCCCACTTTGCAGCCCGACTCTAAACAACCCACACCAGTTCTGCCCTTCAAAGCAGAACCTCGGCGATCAATTGAGCCCGAAAAAACATTCAACTCTCCAGTCGAAAAACCAATATCATCTCCGTTCGACTCAAGAGAGCCATCTCCAGATCACAAAGCTGATGAACCCAAACGTCATCTGCTTGTGAAGCCTGATGAGCCGAAAGAGCTTCAAAAGCCTCTTACCGAGTCTCCCACTTCTTCTCCAGGGTCACCTTCTCCCACTTTGCAGCCCGACTCTAAACAACCCACACCAGTTCTGCCCTTCAAAGCAGAACCACGGCGATCAGATGAGCCCGAAAATACATTCAAGTCTCGAGTCGAAAAAACTATATCATCTCCGTTCGACTCAAGAGAGCCATCTCCAGATCACAAAGCTGATGAACCCAAACGTCATTTGCCTGTGAAGCCTGATGAGCCGAAAGAGCTTCAAAAGCCTCTTACCGAGTCTCCGACTTCTTCTCCAGGGTCACCTTCTCCCACTTTGCAGCCCGACTCTAAACAACCCACACCAGTTCTGCCCTTCAAAGGTGAACCTCGGCAATCAGATGAGCCCGAAAAGCCATTCGAGTCTCCAGTGGAAAAAACTATATCATCTCCGTTCGACTCAAAAGAGCCATCTCCGGATCACAAAGCTGATGAACCCGAACGTCATCTGCCTGTGAAGCTTGATGAGCCGAAAGAGCTTCAAAAGCCTCTTACCGAGTCTCCTACTTCTTCTCCAGGGTCACCTTCTCCCACTTTGCAGCCCGAATCTAAACAACCCACACCAGTTCTGCCCTTCAAAGCTGAACCTCGGCGATCAGATGAACCCGAAAAGCCTTTCAAGTCTCCAGCCGATAAAACCATGCCATCTAAATTGGATTCAAGAGAGCCATCTCCAGATCGTAAAGCTGATGAACCCAAACGTCATCTGCCTGTGAAGCTTGATGAGCCGACAGAGCTTAAAAAGTCTGAAAATTCCGAGAAACCTGAACCCGTGTCCACGACTACGATCATCACTGCGACAAAGGTCACCGAAGCAATCACGAAAACTGAGAAGACTGTTGACAGACCTCTTGCTGAGTCTCCAACGTCTGCTCCAGGGTCACCTTCTCCCACTTTGCAGCCCGACTCTAAACAACCCACACCAGTTCTGCCCTTCAAAGCAGATCCTCGGCGATCAGATGAGCCCGAAAAGCCATTCAAGTCTGCAGCCGATAAAACCATGCCATCTCCATTGGATTCAAGAGAGACACCTCCAGATCGTGAACCTGATGAACCCAAACGTCATCTGCCTGTGAAGCCTGATAAGCCGAAAGAGCTTCAAAAGCCTCTTACCGAGCCTCCCACTTCTTCTCCATGGTCACCTTCTCCCACTTTGCGGCCCGACTCTAAACAACCCACACCAGTTCTGCCCTTCAAAGCTGAACCTAGGCGATCAGATGAGCCCGAAAAGCCATTCAAGTCTCCAGTCGAAAAAACTGTATCATCTCCGTTCGACTCAAGAGAGCCATCTCCAGATCACAAAGCTGATGAACCCGAACGTCATCTGCCTGTGAAGCTTGATGAGCCGAAAGAGCTTCAAAAGCCTCTTATCGAGTCTCCGACTCCTTCTCCAGGGTCACCTTCTCCCACTTTGCGGCCCGACTCTAAACAACCCACACCAGTTCTGCCCTTCAAAGCTGAACCACGGCGATCAGATGAGCCCGAAAAGCCATTCAAGTCTCCAGTCGAAAAAACTGTATCATCTCCGTTCGACTCAAGAGAGCCATCTCCTGATCACAAAGCTGATGAACCCGAACGTCATCTGCCTGTGAAGCTTGATGAGCCGAAAGAGCTTCAAAAGCCTCTTACCGAGTCTCCTACTTCTTCTCCAGGGTCACCTTCTCCCACTTTGCAGCCCGACTCTAAACAACCCACACCAGTTCTGCCCTTCAAAGCTGAACCTAGGCGATCAGATGAGCCCGAAAAGCCATTCAAGTCTCCAGCCGATAAAACCATGCCATCTAAATTGGATTCAAGAGAGCCATCTCCAGATCGTAAAGCTGATGAACCCAAACGTCATCTGCCTGTAAAGCTTGATGAGCCGACAGAGCTTAAAAAGTCTGAAAATTCCGAGAAACCTGAACCCATGTCCACGACTACGATCATCACTGCGACAAAGGTCACCGAAGCAATCACGAGAACTGAGAAGACTGTTGACAGATCCCTTGCTGAGTCTCCAACGTCTGCTCCAGGGTCACCTTCTCCCACTTTGCAGCCCGATTCTAAACAACCCACAGCAGTTCTGCCCTTCAAAACTGAACCCCGGCAACCAGATGAGCCCGAAAAGCCTTTCAAGTCTCCAGTCGATAAAACCATGCCATCTCCATTGGACTCAAGAGAGCCATCTCCAGATCACAAAGTTGATGAACCCAAACGTCATTTGCCTGTGAAACCATATGTGCCGAAAGAGCTTCAAAAGCCTCAAAAGGCCAAAAAACCAAAACCCGTGACTACGACTACGACCATCACTGAGGCAAAAATCATAGAAGCAATTACGAGGAATGATGAGATTTTCGGAAAAACTGTTAATGAGTTTCCAACGTCTGCTCTCGCTTCGGCTTCTTGCACTTTGCTGCGCGACGTTAAGAGACCCACACCTGCTTGGTTTGTCGAAACGCAACCTCGGCTACAAGAAGAACCCAAAAAGCCATTCAAATGTCCGGTATATAAGACCATCCCATCCCTATCCGAGTCCACAGAGAAGTCTTTAGATCGTAAACCTGAACAACCAAAACATAGTTTATTAGTTACTCCTTCATATCCAGATTCAGTGAAAGTTGACAAAACATTTGAAAATAGCAAGTTTATTAGGGCTAGTGATCATTCCTTGATTAAAGAAGACGGAATCCATACGGTAAAATCCGTAGACACTACATCCATTTCGAAAGTGTGTACAGCACCATTTCCCCTGAAATCTAAAGATTTCAGGAAGGAAGATTCTTTGGTGCAGCGAACTGGAATGAGGGTGGCCAAATTCAAAAAGCCGGCTGTATCGAAGCTTCTTCGATCTGAGGTTAAACCAATTGTTGTAAAAGAATCATCGCCGCAATTCTTAAACGAAGACGTAAAACGGAAGCCCGGAGAAAAACATAAGCTCAAAATCGATGGAATACAACGTCAAACACCACCAGAAATTAAATCACGTGCGCCGATCGAAAAATCTTTCACTGACAGTAAAACAAGGCAAACTTCTGCGTCTCATACATATAACATACATGAAATATTCGGATCCAGAAAAGTCACATCTTCGGGCAAACAAGTAGAAAAGGCGGAAACAGTGAAAGCGACTAAGTTGAAAATCACACCAGCTCAGAACTTGAAAATACAGTTACCAGCAATGTCAGGCCAGAAAGAAGGGAATAGTTCAGTGCACACTATTTCTGGAAAAGAAGTATTGAAAAAGCCTTTTGAGGCTGGAAAGGTCAAAGATAGTAAGACTTTAAATAAAATACAGCCGATCTCTGGTCAGAAACCTACCAGCGTCAAAATTTCGAGTCCACAAAGAGGAGCTTTGCATGCGAAACGAATCGAGGACAAAGTACCTTCAAAAGACAAAGATAATAAATACTTTTCAGAGATCTCACGTAGTTCTTCGCCTGTTGTCCGAAAGCAACGCTACATGCGATCAACAGTTTCCAGTGAGATGAAAGTTAGCAAGCAAACCGAAATTTCTGAAAAGACTGAAAAGAAAATAGAACAGTGCTTTGAAGTTAAAGTTGAAGCACGGAAGAATAGTTTAACCCCACTAAACGAGGTCGAAGGAAGAGCACCTCCCGAAAAATCTAAAATAACGCGGGCTTTCACTAAATTTGAAAGTAAAGCCATTGTTTCCATGCACGTAGAGTCCAAGGTTCATAATTTAACTACAGAAAAGCTTCCAGCTAAGCTTAGTGGCATTCCTCGAGTGGCCACGAAACCTATCACCCAAAGACAATTTGAGCTTAAAACTAAAACGTCGAAAAAAACTAACAAAGAACCTGATATTTCTACTGCAGAAAACAGTCTTGCAAAGGAAGTCAAGTCAAATGTGATAGGGAAAAAGAATGTGTCCAGCAAAATTCTTAGCAAAACTGAAAAAAGTTTAGAAAACATAGCAAAAATGCCCCTGACGCCCATCGTCGGAAAATCTGCAACTTCTCGAACAACTCATTCGCAAACGCTGCAAGTGAGTAGCATTAGAGAGCAATCTGTTAAGCGAATCCAGTCTACTTCGAGCCACTACAAGCCACCCAGGACTAGTCGAATGGAGGTTAAAGAGACCAAAGTGGCGAAGGAAGTTCGTAACGCGCGCATCCAACACATCCGATCGACCGAAATTTCTACGACGAGATGCCAGTCAGCGATGCAGTATGCCAGCCCAAACTCAACTCTCTCGTTGGCCGTTGAGGACGCTCAGGGTGATCCTGCACGGCGCAAGGAGCCATCCTCTCTTCCGTCCAGTCCGAGCAGACTCCAGACGCGCAAGGCTGACAATGGTACAAAATTGATTACAAGTGAAGTTTTTACTAGAACCATAGATTCATCTAAGTCAATCGAAGTAATTTATAGACAGCCGTTAGGGACAAGTGAACTTATTAGAAAAGCAAACGAGTACAAATATAATGATTTCGATGTCAGTTTTATAGAAACCACAGACTCTAGCTTATCTGACTCAATTGCACTGCCATCATCCTCATCAGATCACGATTTTGAGTTTAAGCGACGTCGCTCCACTAGTCCCGCCTCGCCGAAGCCCACAAAGCGCCCGCTTCACCTCATCGAGGAGAAGCTGCGGCGCACCGATGTATTCCTGCGGGCCGCCACCATTGAGGACGCAGTTGAGACGTTCGCGCGCGTCCACGAGGCCCCAGTTGCCAGCAGCTCCGTGGTGAACAACAGTGGTCAATCCGTTCCACTCGAGCAGCTACCACCCTCCTCGGAACCACTAGCAGCAAACTTGCCTGAATTGACCACCAGTTTGCCAAAGTTACCCGAAAGGCACACTAGTTCTACCTTAGAATATCGTTCTCTTGACCAGCCAGGTAATTATTGAATAACCTTTATATGGTTCGCAGGATGAGCTCTAGGATAGATACTGTTGATGATGCGGTGAAGATATTCAGGAGTGAAGCAATTGGATTGACAAATTATCCTCCAGAAATGAAATTGGGACAGGGTATCTTCTGGATACGCATTCGCATCCCTGAAAGATTGCGTTCATATTGCATGTTTTAAATACCACCCGGGTATTCTCAGGATGTTTTCGAAGCCTGACTTTGTCGTGATTCGTTCATTTCATCTCATATTCTCATAAATGGGAACCTTCTTAGATGCATTCCAGTATATAAATGATATGACATTATCCTCGATTACTGGAAAACTTTTTCACAAAAATTCAATTCAATTATATTCGATTTACATCTAAAACCTGAAGAATTTAATACAGGCACCAACATTTAATGCACTAAGTTATCCTATTAAAGTATATGATATCTAAGCACTAACTTTTCAAAACTCAAGTGACTTTCCAAATTAAAATTGTCAATGTTTGAAACCAATTTATTCAAACGTGAAATCAAATGCACTTTTGGAGAACCATTAAAACGTTTTTGCGAAACTGGTCTCAAAACATTCGCACCAAAAGAATACCTTTTGAAAGTCAGCTTTTCTAGGTTTTCTCATGTTCGTTACACTTTTGAATATTTGATTTGGTATTGTTTTGAATTAAAATACAGTGGACTACCATTCGCCAAGTGTAGTATGCTGTTCTATTTTTTAATACGCCTAATAGCATCCGTGGGCGATACTACTCGCATTTAGATGTAATATGCTTCTATTTTTGGTCGAGCCGTTAACGAATCACATCAAAAGTCATACTCACTCAAACTATAATACATAGTATTTTCTTGATCTAACTCTGAATATCGATGACTTCACTTAATCTTAAAGTATCATCCTAAGAAGCTCAGTCTAAAGCCATTCATAAGCACAGCTACGTTTCACAATTCAACATGCGAATTTATGAATTTTCATCGATTCATTGCATTTATTCAGCATCACATGTCGCGCCATTAGAAAGGTTCAACGCGTACCAGAAATGTTTTGCCTCTTTTGATTGTTTATGTATCCTTTTGGTTTTGTGTTTTGTTCACATTTTAACGAATGTTGCGCATTTTGCTCTATGAATTCTTTTGAATGTCCCTATCGTATTAGGAAGAACGCAAACAAAGCTGTAGTGATAGTTAGTGTTTAACTATGTCTGAAATTCCAACTATATCGGTTACGAAGGATGACCAGGATGATGGATCCGATGTCGAACAAAGTGATTGTGACATGCGCGACGTACTAACAGACGTTGAAGATTTGGAAGACAATGATTTGATGGGTCTGAAAGTTTTAACGAAAACTAAAAAAACTAAATTCTCTCCATCCACAACTGACATCGAAGACTATCTAGACTCGTCCTCAGATCAGGACGAAAAAGATATTTCTGATCACAATGCAGTGCTATCCTTAACCGAGTTCCTCGAACAAGGAGTCGTCGAGTCAAGCGACGGAGCTGCAAATAAGACAACCACCACTGAAACACACAGAAGAGGCACTTTGTTTGTTCCGCATTCGGTCTATGATGAAGGAGGTGTGACAGATTGCGAGGACTTCAATTCGTCCGAAGATGAAATGTCTGTTGCTGATGATGTAGCAGAGCTGTCGATATCTGCCTATCTTCCTGAGTGTGAAAATGTTAACATATCGAACACAGTATGCGCAAAAGATGCTGAAGATGAGGAGGATGTTGGGAGTGATCTGTCCGTCTTAGAGGCTGGAGAAGCCTGCAATTTGAATGAGGTATCAGACGCTGAGGAGCTTGCATTTTCCGATGCAGAAGATGATTCAGTTTACAAAAAACTATGTGCAGAGGTAACAGCGTTCACATCTATCGAAGAGGTAAAACCCGGTACATCTTCAGCTATATTGTCTGCTCAGGCAGTCAAGAGTGAACTATTGCAAACTCCAGAAATTCAAGAAGAAACTCTTACAGATACCGAAAGAGTCGACTTAGACTCTGACGCAGAAGCTATAGAAAATGCCACTAGATTTAATATCAGCCAGACTCCACCACGATCAACGCGCCCATCCCTCACAGACGTTGAAGATTTGGATATTGGCGAAACATTAGATCTTTTAGCAGATCCGCAGCAAGTAAGCCCCCATAGTATACCCGCACCTGTACGAGAAATAACAATATTAACAGCCGATTCGTCCGGGCAGCGTGTAACTAACACGATGCCCTTTCAGGGTAATGTTAGTATAGGCATTGAAAATTTGTTTGATAGAGGTTTTACGGACACCGAAGATTTTTCCGCTGATGAAGAAATGTTTGATTCGTCGCCCGATTTTGCTATTGTCGAGATCCCTAAGTTATATTTAGATCTTGCCAAACATAAGCAAACCATTATAGATACGACTGTTCCACAAGAGCATGCCTGTGAGGCAGAGCCAACCACTGATGTTGAAGAAATCTTTATGGCTGGAACTGCCCGACGCAAAAAAACATGCAAGTCGAAAACCAAGAGGCTTTCAAAAGTGAGAACTCAGTCGAAAGATATACCACTTGAGGTGACTGATGTCGAAGATATAGATGTTAGTGATATTGAAGCATTGCAGAAGTCTGACAATACCCTTCAGATTCCTTCGTGCAGCGCCTCAGGAAAACAAACACCTGAAATGAAAACCGACGTTGAATCGTTAAGTGGGGACGACGATCAATCTGTATCTGAAGTATCCGAAGATGATATCATCAATCAGCAAGTGGCTGAGGCCATCAATGCAACCCACTTTTGTTCTAACGAAACTACAATTGAATCTTTCTTTCAAGCGGGCTCTCCATTTAAGCCTCGGAGAACCAAGGAGTTTAGAAAGACCATTTTCAAAAGAATAGAGAATATTGAAAATACAAACCTAACAGATGTGGAAGATATCAACGTACCGTCAGACACTGAGGACCGCAGCACCCTCGCAGTCGGCTCGTACTCACGCGCGAATACAATTTCGCCAAGCGAATTACAGAATGTCCTGAACGAAAGTAGTGTTTCCGTAGTGCATGACAAATGCTGCAGCAATTTTGACATCGACAAAGAGAAAAACCATATCAAGGGCCTAACTGACTGTGCCGACTCGCACACCGACGTCGAATCTATCGAGGATGAAAATGACCTCGGTAAAGACCATAATCCATCTAAAAACTAACCAGGTAAACGCGTTTCAGTTAACTTTTTCATGCAGAAATCGCACATGCATTACAAACCAGTTGAAATCAGTGGAAAACACGTATGTAGTTTGCTTTCATTCCATTGCTTCCTGCTTTCAATAATAATTGTTACTGTTTCCTTGTTGTTAATCATACTAGTATCTAATTAATACTTCGGCAGTCAATCTCGAAGTGCGGATGTATCTATTGGTTCTCAAGGCAATAATATTGATTGCACTAAAAAAAAATAAAAACTGGTTAATTTCGATAAGTTTATGTTATTATGCCTAAGTTGGTTTTAAAAACAAACAAATTCCCAACGTTCTTTTATAGAAGAATTAGAACGTCCCGTGCAAGTGGATGACGCATTCGGAAATCAGTCTGTCTCTGAACAAACCAAAGGTAAGGCCTTTCAGTATTCCATAATTTTTGTTTGTCATATTATCAACAATCCAGAAATCTTTATTTAGTTGTCTCTGTGTTTTAATTTACTAACCTGCTTCGCCATTTCACACTAACCTTTTTTTAAATAGTTATTTAATTGAATTCATTCGCGTAATTTTCAATATTGTTTACTCATCATATTGTCACCCTCCACCACCGTCACATTTGATTCATGAATAATGTATTTTTTAGAAGAAGAAATTCAAAAAAAAATCTGATAATCTTATAATATGCTGTGTGTGAAATAGTGTACTGAAATTGGTTAATTGTATCTGAATACGACCATAATTAAAGATTTTAATCAATTAGTTTTATTGTTTATTGGAAGATGATAAATTATTTAGAAATCGATGCACAGCTCGTCAAATTTAAATTATTTTGCACAATTATATTCGCACATTTAGTTTTAATGCCAACCAAATATCGTCTGAGTATACAAGTAAAATAAAACGTGTAGCACTGAATCGTCAAAAGATGGAATAGGTAGAAATCACAATGGAAGCATTTACAACATGCTTTGTAAAATTTAAACTTTTTCTAAAAAAATAATGTCCTAGGTTCACGTGCCTGCCTACATGTCTGAAGCTTTACGTTGCGAATCAATAGCTTATTATACTTAACTAACAATTTTCAATGCACATCAGGATTTAATCGTATCATTTTCTTAAATTTAGGGCACTCATATTTAGATTTATTTTTAGAGGGTTTTGGAAAGTAACAAATAGTCCATACGTTGTCGAGCTAGGAATATTATAAGATCCTAGTAGTATCTGTTTAGAAACAAATCTGTGTATACTGTGTATATGTATCAGACAAAAATATTGTAAGCAACATGAGAGGATAATAATCAATGGCGCAATAGCCCAAATTGTATGAAGGCGTAATGTTTGAGTGAACTTATTTATTGACCAACTGAACACTAGGAGATGAAGTTGTCAACAACATGCTCGTCCGTGATTATTGCCCTGAATTAAAGTCAGGTACTCATTTGCAGCTAAATGTCATTCCCGAATGATTCTTGTTTTTTCAACCAGCATCGAACCTGGTTCACTGTTCATAGGAAGCATGCGCTCTAACCACTAAACAGCTCAGAATAGTATTGAAAATAATGAGGACATTACTGATAAATCTCCTAGTCGCATTTTCATTTTCATTTTTATTAGTTGGTAATGTGATGGATGTACATTAAATAAACATCTATCAAAAATGTCAGATACTACTAATCATTTTTAACCTTTCGTAGCAACTTTTTTCGTCCCGACATGGATAAAAAATTTTATGTGTTGCACATACCTTAAATCAATCATTTTGTGACCACTCTTCAAAGTACAATCCCCGGAATACAAAAACAGGAAGATATTTTATTTTTTTATTTTAAACGCTCTGCAGTCTTTCATTTAATGGAAAATTTAATTTGTTCTTAGAAGACATGTTTCCTTATTATTAATTATTATAATTATTAATCACTATAACGCTTCAGTATTTGAGCACACTCATAGATTTATATGCGCAGCCATTTAAGTTTATATATATATATATATATATATATATATATATATATATATATATATATATATATATATATATATTTCAATTTAAATCTATAAACACATAATTGGAATATTGAAAATATTATGAATTCACATCTGTTCTGGAGAATATATAAATAATCAAACATATTTAAATTGCACCCAAATTGAAAAATGAAAATGTGCACGATTATTTTTGCATTTATTCGAAAAAGTAGGACACACAAGATAAAAGGCACTGCGCATTATAAGTGGTTTAAGGCGCTTAATTTTAAATACACTTTCTTAAAAATAAATCTAAAGAAAAATTATCACATTTATTGTTTTAAATTTTGATGATTACCTAAGCGATTTTTTTACTTCATAATTAAAATTCTGAATCGCAAATAACCATCCACATAGAAAATTTGTAGAAAATTGTAGATTGTCTCCGAAAATGCTTGGCATTTATATGATTATTCAAGTTATGAATTAAACATTAATAATAAAGCACATAACTGAATCTTGTCACTAAAAATATCGATCGAAAATTTTAAAACAAATAAAGACTATCTTTTGAGGCCGCAAAAGTCTTCTGAGCCCTAAGTTCAAAATCGGTTTATTCCAATATATCCTCCGTTCAGATCTGGAAACTACGAATGAGTATAAATAGTGTGATGTGTATTATGCAGGATCCATTCATTAAAATTAAAATATGCTAAGGATCTGTATCCTCTTTAAACTGATAGTTGTCATGTAGTCCCAAGGTTCCAGCACTTGGTCTCAATTTCGAACGATCCATGCTTTCACTGTCCATCGTTAAATCTCATATCCCAGTTACAGCCACACAACTCCAAACAAAAAGATATTCACCACCTTGTTTTACAGTAGATTGAAGATTCTTTGGGTTTAACACATGATCGCGTTTTACCCAAATCTGGATTCTTCCACTTCATCGATAAAATTTAGATTTAGACTCATCGGTAAACAGAAAGTTATTCCAAAATTTCAAGGATTCATCTAGGTGCATATTTGAAAAAAATGCGCTATTTTCCATTAACTTATATGGTTTTTTTCGAACCACGCAAGATAAGAACCCAACCTCTTTATTGAATTTGTACTGCACTATTGGTGTCTTAATAAAACGATTGTATGCCATGTTAACATTAGATCCTTTCTTACCACCTTGATGGTGCATTCTCAAGGCTCACGAATCTCGAGTAAAAAAGGATCGCAAATATTTATTTTCTTCGATTGACGTCCGGTTTTTAGATTATTTTCCACCGTATACTTGTTTTTCGGAAAACGATTAACATATTGCATCGTCTACTTACGTCTATCTATGAAGTTGGAAATGCCCTTTAAAGATTTCCTTTTTTGATGAAGTCTTATAATGGATTTCATGCTAACAATTCTCACGTTGTTCTTTCAGTAGCCATCCTAACTTTTGTTCAGTCAATAATTTGTAAACAGAAAATCAACTTCAACTACACTTTTTGAATTTTTTAACGTCTTTTTACTGTCCTAAATGCAATTAAAATCATTAAATACCAGCTGTGCACTTAATAAAAGCGAATACTGAATTTGTAAATTTTCGAGGAAAAGATTTTCAGTTAATTTTCGTTGTAAATTAGGTTGTTTGGATAGTTTAGGCAAAGTTTAATCTTCTTTCATGTATTTTTAGTAAGATAAAATGCATATTTGTGATACGACAACGTAAAGTACAAACACTTTTACTGGATCCTATAGTTTGATAATGAACTATTGCTACTGAAGTGCAAACTTCTTAGAAAATAAACATTTCTTCTAAAATGTGCAATTTTCTTTTCACATATCAAATCATCAGAAGGTGCCAGGCACACGTTTAACAAATAATAAGGTAGATTAGCACATTTCCTATTTTATCCTTTAATATGATTAAATGCACTTAGTGAAATATAAAGCTTCAATTCAGATAATTGCGGTTGTAAAATATTTAACATGAGTATGAAGAACATCAAATTCGTGTTTTGTTTCTTTCTATTCTTCAAACAATCCCAAAAATGCAAATTTCTGACATAGAAAGTAGAGAGTATATTTTCAATTAAGGACACTGGCATGTAAGATTACTATAAGATGAACCCGCAAAACAATGAAATCTGGACTTATTTCACTATAGTAAATAAGATATAATTTTAGATGTCTTACTGAGCATAGTCGATAAAGTTAGAAATCAAAACAATATTTCTGAAGCCCATTTTTTGAATGAACATTTTTAACGGAATTGTTTGAATTTTATTATTTGGAAGTGATAATATCTATAAAAACTTCGATTATAGCCTAGCTCGAAACCAAAAATAAACTAAAAATTATTGATTGGCTTGTTTGTGCTTTATTTCTTTTAAGTTAAATTTTCTACGAAGAAACCCATCTATATAATGTTAGCCTTACTGGGTCTCATTCAGACCGTAAAAAATTAAGACCATATCCTTAGATTGTCGCCATTTTAAATGGGATTCGAAGCTACTGACACATTTCATGCAGTTCCCTCATGATTTGTTAAAATACCGCCTAAAAATAAGTTAGTGTAGAGACTAATAGTGCCAGCATTTTTGCAAGAAAATAAGTATAAAGAATCGAAATTATTTAATAGTTGGTTGGCATTACAAACTTAATTTCATCAAAAAAAAAAAGGTTCACCATACCGCTTATTCGCATTCACCATGTTCATTCATCATCAATACGAAAAAATGCACCATCACCAAGTTCAGAACCATCAAGACGCATCACTAACAACAATCTAACGAAATTGGAACTGAAATACGAAATTAATTTGAATCACATGCATTATTTGTGCATTATTGATTTTAATTTCAACCCCAACAATTAATTATTCAACGAGCATAATTTTTGGTTTTCGTTTCTCCTAATTTGATTTTTTTTCTTTCAATGGTTCGCAATGTTACAGAGGACTATGAAAGCGTACGCAATGAAGCTCTGGCATTGGTCGATAGCGTTCTAGAGCAAAGTGTAATGGTTGTAAGTGCGCAACAGTGCAACGACACTTACAACTCGGAGAGTGAACACTATGCCATCACATGTGATGTAAATGGCATTGATATGGTAAAATCACCAACTATTGAGTCACTGTCTGGAAAATCATTTGACGATAATATCAGTGTTAATGAGGATAGTAACATTAAAATGACACCATGTACAAGTACAACAATTATTACTTCCAACACCACCACGACCACCTCTAGCTTCTTACAACCAACAACATCGTCGTCGTTGCCCGTTACTAAGATTGATCCTAATGCTAGTCCTGACAATAACGCCACTAGTGGCGATGAGCTGCTCGCTCGTGGAGTAGAGTACGATTGTGTTGAGATCCTTGCGGAGTCGGTCGAAAACGATCGGGTCGATAAGAAATTTGACCGGATCGAGAGAAAGTTCGAAAGGCTTTCATCCCAACTGGACGACATCGAGGAGAGTGCAATTTGTTTCGATCAGGAGTTTGATAATTTGTTAAGTAGGGATGATGTTAGTAATTTGCAGGGTGACTTCTCGAAAATCAGTTGGGATGAAAGCGTTTCCGGGACCACAGCGGCCGATGTGGGTTCAAGCACTCCCGATAATGATTTGCAAGATTTACCAACAGGTGATTAATTTGATATTGAAATCAATCCAATGACAATGCAAGAAAACAAAACAAAACAATAAAAACAAAAACAAATGTATAATAATTACGGTGGTGAATATTTAAAACATCCGAACAATTGTTTTGTTTTTCAAACGAATTGTTTCAATAATAAACTAACATTAATACGACCAAAAATGTTTGAGCTCTATTTGCTTGTCTTTAACAATACTAGCCTAAATTGTATGGCTCGTACATACATAATCAATAATATTGTGTGTATTTCTGATGTTTCAATTGTTTGTTTAAAATTTGCATTACAAGGACTGCTTAAAAGCTTTCGGCTTCAGACTTTGTACCTTGTGCAGGCAAGGACTCTGTGTGAATATATTTTAATCTAACTGGGTGGAGGAGATTGTGCTTTCATGCTTTGTATATATGTATAACATAAATATCAAAAAGAATATAATTCTGAAGTATCAATTATGCAGTGCTGCTTTCAAGCCTATAAGATTTTGCAACAAATGGCAAAATAAATATCCATTTCAAGGCTTCAGCACAACGCTTCCGCTAATCTCTGCTGTTACAGAAGCTGCTTACATGATATAAACATATTGCCTACATTTTCGTATTTTTAAGTCAATTTAATAGGCTACACGCCAATCTAGGTTCACCAATTCAGGATGACGTTACTGGAATGCCTTTGATTCAAGGTGAGAATGACTAAATTTCAATATATTTTAAACTATTCGTCCAATCAATTATCTATAAAATGCAGACTTTCGTTGGTTCAAAATGAAAATAAAACCTTTGATACTCTGTTCATCTAGAGAAAAATGGATTTAAAATATTTGTCTCGAATATGAGCTCTGTTCTTACAGTCAATGTAGAATTTTTCAAAAATCCAAGAGCGAAAACATGTGTCGCCTGAAATATCCTAAAAATACTGAATCCTAAGAAATGGTACCAATGAAAAGAAATACAATTTTGAAATACACATTCCGGATGAAACACAACAAATTATAGCAATTTGTTGTTTGCATTCAACCAGCATCTGATTAACTGGTCATTTTATTTGTAAAAACCGATCTTATCGTCATTGAAAAATATTCTTCACTATCTGATAATCTCTAATCTATTCTATTTGATTACAAATAAAAACCGAACCCATTCAGTTTGCAGTTCAGTTCAGTTGTTATTTTCAAAAGTCCATAAAAATTAACGAATTTCACATTTGAATGTCACTAATCTAATTGTGGGCCATAATTTACTAATTGTGTTTACCACTCACCCACCTATGTATATTTTCTTCGAAGTGATCTAATTTTCGTTAATAATACATAATTAGCTCTTCTAGTTAAAAAGCATATTTGAACCCTAAATTCTATTTTTAAATACTCATTGCTCACATTGGCATTTCCGTAGCTTAAATCTGTCCCATTCTTCCCCAAATCACTTCCATAATTCTTTCAGATATTTCAAACAAAATTCACGCCACCAAGGTGTATCTTGAAAATTTTATTTTGAAAACCAACTCCTTAACAATTGAATGATTCCGATATCTTTAACAAATCCTCACAGCCAAATGAGCCACAGGATCATAGCAGCTATAGCATCTAAACTCCTGCTCATTTGTTGATCAATTACTCTACACCTCCACATGGCATTTAATGAGAAATTATGTATATTCATTTCAAACCACAAAGCTATGTTTAAAATATTTATAAAAAAATATACCTGAAGTGAATAAAGATTTCGCTTTATCATATCCACATTTAAAGTAAGCATGGGTTCTAAATTATGTTTTACGAAGAATCTCATCGAGTATCAAATTAAATTTCAAAATCTGCAAAAATCCATATCACAATTCGCATTCTGCAGCCACCAATTATAAGCTTGCATCTCTTTGAAATATTCAAAATAGGGAAGAAAAATCCAATTTCAATGAATCTTACAAGAAAGTAAATCAAAAACTCTTATACATTTCTTACTTAATTTCTCATATACTCAACAGGCCGACAGTTTGTCCATAAGCCATTTTACTCTATTCAGTTAGAGATTTAAAAACAATAGAATATTCTTCATATTTGAGATACATATCCTTCCTTTAGCAAACGAGAGCTCAATTTTCAACAAAATATAATGCACATCACTAATATTGAAATGTCCAGCATTCAGACAGGACAACCTCCATATGGTAACCAATTACCAATTAAAGTAGTCCTTGTAATTGCTATGAATATCATCAGCACTACCAGTAACGATATTAACACGATTGCACACACAGCATGGTGAACAAAATGCGGAAACTCTAACTGATCTAATCGAGATTCTAGACGTTTTCACTTTTCCAATCGAGTTCCAAATATCCTTATTATTTACATTCAGTTTTCTTTCGTTCTACCTTACTTTCTCTTCGTTTCAGTTACAAACTAAAAGTGGTCCCCAAAGCATTAAAAGCGTCCTTAAATGGTATTTGGTTCGGTTCAGTTTTAATTGGTCTCATATGTTTAATTACTATGTACGATCTTTGGTTTATTATGGTTATGTAACTTACCATTGATTTTGCTTTAGGCAAGCTAATCTATTGCCCTAACACGCAATTTCATCGCTTTTATTTTAGAGCCAACAAGTCAATTGATTCAATCCACTTCTGCTACTATGACTACTACTTACTCCACCACCACAGATCCTGATATACCGAAGCCAACGCCAAGAACTAGACGATCTATTGTTGGTGAGGTGACAGCCGAATGTGTGCGAGTCACTGAAAAGTTAGTGGAGTCCACTCATAGTTCAATTGAACAGGATCCAGTAGCAAGAGGGGAAACAGTTGTTGAGGATGTTGATTTCAAGCAGAGCAAAAAGTTCTGGGAATCGCTTGAGTCACAGTCGCAAAGCGAATCACAGGCTCCACCTCCTATCCCGAAGCCTAGAATGCAAGTAAGATTGTTGGACGATTCGCTCGATTCTCAAAAAGATAGCAGTCAAGGATCAAAAATTTCGTCCGAACAGCAGGTTGGATACTCTGAAACAAGTAGTCTGCACACATCGTTGAACGACGACAAATTGTGCCGCGAAGAGGACTCTGAGATGAGTGATGCCAAGATAGAGGATGAGATATATCCTGTGACGGACTTGGATAAATCGGATTCAAAATCACCTGAAAAAAGCACGAAGCCAAACAAGTCAACTGATGCGCTAGGTCAAGATACTGACGAAGATGAATCAGTAGATGGTTCTAAGCCACAAGCCAGCTTCTACATTGGTGAGTCCAGCACTAATATCATCACGAAATCTACTACAGAGAAACGACAGGACTATGCGTTTGACAACAAAGGCTATCAAGAATGTTCGGAGGACGAAACGAAAGCAAAATTGGCACAGTCTGAAATCGCAATAGCTCAGAAATCTGCAACAGACGAAAAATCTCAACCAGGTGGAGACGATGACTCTCTCAATGGCAAACCATATGTCTTGTCTATTGATATTCCAGAAACTAATCAGGATGAAGCAGCTCAGAACAAGCTTTTCCGCCAAGACTCGGAAACAAGAAACGATATTTTGGATACATCCCTCGAGCAGGATGACGAACAACAAGGCATCCATCAGCAGACTGTGAAATTAGTACAAGCGGAACAAGTTATTTGTCAAGGATACGAGACGCAACAGGTTTTCTACGAGGAACAAACCAAACCAATTGCTCAGGAAGTCATCAGAGAGGTAGTGTTAAGCCAAACCGTTGCGATCACAACGGAGAAAACAGAGAAAACGGAGAAAACTGAAAAAACAGAAAAGACTGAACAAATTATCGCAACTTGTGAAACAACTCAGGAAGAAAAAACGCACAGAGAAACTATAGAAAGCAAGGATTCCGCACACCCACACAAAGAAAACCCCAAATCAGAACCATATGAAACTGAAGCGACAGAAACAAAAGCGAAAAGCGATCAAAAGCTAGACCTGAACTTAGATAAAAGTGAATTGGAAGCATCAGAGAAAAGTTATGCAAAGGGAATGAGTACTGACATTCCAACCTCTTCATCAGCCGAGCCGAAAGTAATACACTCTCCAATCAAGCCCTTTAAAGGATTTACAACATACCAAGAAACAGCCGATGGATTCAAAAAAACTCTATTGATTGATCCTAGTCAAGTAGATCAAAGCATTGTCGACCAAACTCTGGATGAAGTTCAAGAATCATTGGAAGCTGTTGAAGAGGAGCTTATTGAGGTCGTAAAAGATGGGAAGCTTATAAAACAATCTCCCTCAGAATTTGAATTTAAACTTCTTCCACATATTAAATACACGACCGACCCCATCCAGGAGTCACATCATGAAGATATTGAAAAATTTACCGCCGAGGAATTCGCTTCAATGTCATCCACCGACGAGTCCTCAAGCAAAGGTGAAGTTGTTCATCGGCTTAAAAGAGAGCACCAAAAAGACCCACTGAACAGATGGTCTGTTCCCGAATTAGACCATTCAAGCTCCGGTGATAGTCACTATCAAAGTTTCGAAAAGACTGACAGCAGGCCTTTATCGTCTGACATAGAGAATTTTGTTACTAATCCAAACTCATCGGAATACCAATCCGCCTTAGATGCATCACTTCTTCCCGAGTCCACGGAGTACGTAAGCGCTGTAAGTACGCTGAATAGTAGCGGTAAAACCATTAGCTCACATGAAAGTATGAAGAGTTTGGATTCGGAGAGCTCCGCCAATCTAGGAAGCATGGAAGTATCAGAGATATCAGACACTCTTGTTCCATCCATAACTGATCCAGACCTAGAGCAGGAAATTCAAGACCAAGACGAAGAGGATTTCGACGTAGATGATAGTGAGGTCAAACTATCTACTTTAGAAGATAAGTTCTGTGGCGTACTGATGGAAGACTTTCAAAAACACGACGACGAAGTTCCTCCGCTGATGAAACGTTCACATGAAATGACCTTCCAGCCTGAAAGCCAGCCAGGATCTTCAGATTTAAATCAGCCAGGAGCTCAACAAGAGCAGTCTGGATCTTTCCAGGAAAAGGAGGAAACGCTGCCGTGGAGGATCGGAACCAGTTTCGAAGAAACTCGAGCACCAGAGGAAAGCAGATTTGCTTCTAGCTTGGAAGAGGGGAGTATTCTATCAATGAGTATATCGAGTGCCTCATGTATTGATACTGTTGTGGAGAACATTGAAAGTCTTGCTGGTTCTTATGGAGCCTCTTCATTAGCTGGAGCTGAAGCTCTTATCAGAGACGATTACACAGGAACATCTTTTGATGAGCCTTCGAAAATGGAAAAAATCGATAGCATGGTAATGACTTCTTCTGTTGGTGTAGACGAGCAAGTCAACTATGCCAACACTCAAATCACCACAGTTGCTGTATCAGAAGTAACTGAGGCAGACACAAAGCGTAGAGGGCACAAGAGGGGCGAAAGCACAACTATTTCGAGTACTGACTTCTTAAAAGATCTTGTGAAATCGGCAAGTACAGAGTCTCCAATCGAAGAAGAACCTCCAATCGCTGAAGAGCCTGTCGTCGAAAAGCCTAAAGCAGAAGCACCCGCTTCCGATGACAAAAGAGAAAGTGAGTCTGAATCAGACTATGATATTTATGAGTCGGAATATTCTCGTTCGTTTAAAGCACCAACAACTCAAAAGAAAGGTAAAGACAAAAGAATAGAAACATTCGAAAAGGATCAGGAACCGGAAAAGCGGCCGTTCACACCATCTCATTCTGTCAGTGAAGCCATCATAGAAGATGCAGCTGAAGAAGTAGAAACAATTAAACCAGATGAACCACTACGCAGACCATCACAAAATATGCAAGATTACTCCAACATTCCAGACATAACCGTCACCGAAGATCCACAAAAATACTCCGAGGAAGAAGATGATGACTTTCAAGATAATGTATTGTACAAAGTTCAAACGCAAGAGGATCTAGATAAAAAGGAAGACGATACACCTATTCATTACGCACAGGAACAAGTCTACAGTATTGACGAAGATCAATATCAGGATCTTATAGAACGACGGTTTGTGCCAACTCTAGCTGATATCACTACCAAATTTGGTGACGATGGCGACGAAGATAAAGCTGACTCTCCTGACTCTTTCGAGATGTTGGAACAACCAGACATTTCCGATGAGTTTGTAATCATTGAAGAAGTGGCTAAAGAAGCACATGAAATGGATCCGGAAGGGATGAGTATTACTATTAAAACTACCAAGTACATGAAAAAGCATGATGAGGAAGTCGAACAGATTTTAGTAAAATCCGCTCCGGCCGCTCCTAATGCGGGCTCCACTCTGTACCGAGAAGATTTGAACTTTGAATTTGAGGAAAGCCCTCCAACGGATCAAGATAAAGATGACGGTGATGCAGCCAGTGCCAGCAAACGCTGGGTTGAAATGCAATTGTCTGACAACGCAGCACACTTGCGTTATCCGTATGAAATAGAGAGAGGCATTCTTGAGGATATTAAGGAGGAAGATGCTGAGTTCGAAGTAGGAAGCAGTCGCATAAGCAGTTTTAAGGATTCATTTTCTAGCACTCCTGAATACGATGTTCTTGCTGGGAGGAAATATTTCAGTCGTGATCATGACAATATGTCTACGAGTAGTCTACAAGAGTTTGAAAGCCTGGAACAAGCCATTTCGCTGGAGAATCGAAGAACACACCAAGGATCACAGGACTCGCTCAGCAACGGAAGCTTTCCTAAACGTTATATGGCTCGCAGTGCTGGCCAAGGGGATGATATCTCACTATCAAGTCTGAAAGAATTCGAAGGCTTAGAAAACGCTTGTCTTGAGGCTCACCTTATTGAAATCAAAGCAAAAGAAGAAGCGGCTTTGCTTTCACGGTCGGATGAATCCAATAAATCATCGAATGGAGACGCCAAAGCTTCAGGAGCAACTGCAACTTCCATCACATCTGTAACAACTGTTTCCCAAAGGCAAATCACTGAAAAGATTCCTGTAAGAGCTCAACCAGAGATAGAGGCTTTACTCAGGTCTAAGCTAGACGAATGCGAGGACGAAACTTCTAATTTAATGGAAGTGTCCACGGATAGTCTAGATTTGGTCATGAGAAAGCCAAAATCGCCTACAGGTAATGGAAATGGCAACGGTCGAGATGACTCGCAACTCGGCAGCTGTGATAGTCTGGAAATAAATAAGAGTGGTGATATTATGACGAGTAGCATTGATTCATTTGAGATCTCAAAAGACGCAACTGCTAGATCATCCAGGTCAGACGTGGATTCTTTAGAACAAATGATCCTTCAGGATGTTCGGCGTGATAGTATCGACTCCATTGAACTGGAGCATGCACTTCAAGTTTCCAAAATGGAAAGAGATTCCCTTGAAGAGAATGTTAGAACACAAGGCTCGTCAACTACCACAACGACAACAATCGTACAGGGTCCTGTTCATACGGTCACCAGAGTGACGACAACAACAATTTTGTCCGGATCTCAACCGGGTGAAATGAGCAAAGAATACTCGAATGATTCGTTGAACTTGAACCCGACGGAATGCGAACAGTTGATGAGCAGCACTAGTAGCTTGGATCGTACCAGTTCAACTGCAACAAATGCCACTTATCAAAATGAAAATGACTCCCTCATGTCGGGGAGTATGACGAGCTGCGGATCCAACACCATGATTGACACACTTGATAATAATTTCTTAGACATGTATCAGGGAAGTAGCTCTAGCATGACATCAACCACAACGTCACAATTCACAATTTGTGATGAGAGTGCACCGCATCAGGAATTCCATCAGCAATTCCAGCAGCACCAACAATACACCAAAGATGGTGAAAAACGTTACGAATATTTCGAAACTTACGAAAAAGATAGTGAAAAAGATTCTCAAAATGTGCAAAAAGGTAGGCTCCTTCATTTTGTTAGTTCAAGACATTATCTACCATTTTCGATTATAACTTCTACCAGCAAAATAAAAACAAACAAACAATAAACTCTGTATGTTTCACACATCCGCAGCAAAATAGAGCTCAAATCGTTTCGATAATCTTGTCAAAATTATTTATACGTACTAACTGATCAAATTCAAAAGCAAATCTGCATAATTTATTTGTAAAAAAAATGTATCATATCCCTGGTATAATATTTCGGCAACAAATTGTTTAATTTTTATTCTTCAAAAAGCAGCAACAAAAAATTAAAAATTTAATGAAAAACCTGCAATAACAGCGACGCTTGCAAACATTATTATTTAGGAAAATCTAATGCTATTCACTTACACATGTGTTGAACCTTTAAAAAATAACTTACTTACTTTCAGTGCTCACTCTACCGCATTTTAGTTTCTGGTGGTTTTTGTGTTGTGTTAACAAATTTCAAACATTTCAATGAATTGCATGCATGTCTTATATGAACTTTTGTACAGTTGAAATTTACGATTTACATGACGAAAAATCGTTAAAACTGTAAAGAAAACTATCTCTTTGTGTTCGTTGTATGCTTAGTATTAGGCTTTGCGCGACAAATTATCCTTTTGAACATTAGCCAAGCTAGGTACACACATGAGACAGCAGCTAGTATCACATACATTTATGTATAGTTCATTTGATAGGAATATAATCACAATTTCTTTGTGCATAATTAATGATATTGTTTAAATTAACTATTGCAGTTTGGATAAATCGAATAATATCTTTCATTTCAGAACTTTAATAGAATAAAATTTTACAGTGCGGATACACATTCAAACTCGTTAGATTTTTAAGAATAAATGGTGCTTCTTCAAAAAAATTTAATCAAAAATACCTTTTAAAGACCTCTTAAAAATAGAGTAATTAAATTGTGGTTATGGGTGCTGGTTGCTTTTTTCCACTACCCACAAATAGCTTATGTCATACTATTAAATTAAACTGCAACATATATGTATATTATATTCATGTACGAATTCAATAATAGCTGAATTTCGTAAATAGTATATTTTTAAGATACTATTCTTTTTCGTGTAGTCAAAATGAAAGGTAAGTATTATCCAAAAAAAATGGTGCAATTTTAAGCCACCGTTCAAGAAACACATTACAAAAACACAATCATTAGTTATGCACAAATTAATAAAGTGGTGAAGACAAAATAGAGGCAAACATTTATATAACGCTTGTATCCATTAACACCATCATACCGCTCAAACTTCAAATTGCAATTTGTAAATAATATTTGACTCATAGTGTTTCTATTTCTTTTTCAACTATCCCCAAACAGCAGGTGAAAGTAGTAAAGAATCGAAAGGACCAGATGGACAGGTGAGTTGTTTTGTAAGGATATTAATTTTTAAAATATCATATAAAATCAAGGCTTCATTGACGTAATAATTTCTTAAAAGATGCGCCATTTGCTTCACCTGAAAGTTATAAGAAGTTGAGGTTTTTGGAAATATTTTCAACGTTTTCTTATAGTGGAAAACTCATTTTTAATATTTTTATTGGAAAATAGTTAAAACCTTAGCTTTTCAGTTTTGTAGTATGCCATATTTTGCATCAGACTCTGACCTTGCTACGGAATTCTTCGCTTATTTTCGGAGAAGGGTCTACTACTGCCATCTTCATGAATATGTTTTATTTTTTAATGACTCCACCGGACACTCAGCGAATACTATCGTGAACATACTTACAAAATAAAGGATGTTTTAAGTTGATTACTGTTTCATTACGGACCCCATTTTTCACCTATAATTTCTTTACCGGTAGTTTATTTGACCTTTCTTCTTGTCATCGAAGTAATTTCAGTAAAGTTGTGCATAAATGGATAGTGGCCCATTATTTTGAACTAAGGATTGTCTTTGATCTTAAAGCTCGGGGGTTGGATAACTTCTAAAGTTTACTCAAAATATCCAATTGTATTTTGTAGGTACCTTTGTAACCTTCTGAGGAGCGAAGCTCTTATCTCCTATAGGTAAGATGTTACAGAGGACCTCATAAGTTTAAAGTATACTCCATGCTCTTATCTTTAGAAAGTAATCAGCTTCTTTATTTCTTTTGTATCCTCACGCCAAAATTTGGGCGACATATAAAAAATTCTATTTGTAACATTGATTAGATTTTGAATTTATTTCAAATCAACTTTGACTTTGATGTGTGAGAATTAAGACCATTTACAATTGTCTAGCCTTCGAATAGTCTATTCTCATCCCGTACCCTCTTTGAATACATTTTCGGATTGAGGATTTTGGTCTAAAGGGTTTCTTTTCCGTTCAAAAATTGTTCGGGCATCTAACGAGAAGATGATGAAGTTTCATCCGCTTTCAACTTGAATCCATTTGTGAACCAAAATTAAAGACCTCTTTTGGGTAAAGGAGCAGGCTTGCTATTCATTGCGATTTTTGAATTCAACTTTGAAAGTCTTCGAAGTATTTAATAATTCGGTATTTTCTTCGAATTCTGATACATCTTTGATTTGGTGATCATTTAAAAATCTTCACGAGTGAGTGCTAATAGTCCTTTTTTTCTACATATTTACATGGCAGATTTTGAACAGGGTCTGATTGCTCTTGTAATTCACAGTCAGAATTTCGATCAAATGTTAAGAAATAATGATAGTTTTGATTTACGAAATATTTATCATAAATTTGTAGGTTTTACACTTCCACATATCTAAGATACAGAATTGAAAGCCAAGAAATTTGAATAAATCTATTTTTCATTCAAAATAATTTCGATATAAATAAATTTCAATCGAATTAAAACCAATACCATTTTCCAATTTCAGCCGAAATAAATAATTCAAATTAAATGCTATGTGAATTGTTCAATCGAATACATTCAACCAAAATACTATTGTTATTAAAATTTCAACGGAAAGCCTAATCTGGAGTATTTACTAGAACATCTTTTTCATCAACACGCTGCATTTACAGACATCCAATAAATTCGCTTCGGTTGTAGCGTTCATCAAAAACGATTGTTATTTATTATTGCATCTCATAACAGAACGACATAACTCTTAATTAATTCTAATTATCTTAGGAAGTACAACCAAAGATTTCAAACAAATAAACAACCAAACAAAAATAATTCATAATTTCTTTATGCAATGCCAAAAGACCAATTTCAGTTGAACAATAAGATTTATTCAAGAAATCGGAGCTTACTTGCTTAGTATGTTTGTAATAAAATTATCTAATATCCAAATATTTCGACTTAATCGCTTTATATATAAATATTACTTAATTCTGTTTCAAACAAATTTTTTATGTAAATTTTTTTATAATTTACTTTTGAAGTAAAGCAAAATCAATTATGTTAAACAATACGTTTAGCGAAAACCAAAATTATTATAATAAAAATATTCATTCAAATTTATAAAAATAAAATTGTAATAAACATTTTCATAATGCCACTTGGTTTTCATCAAATCCCAATATGTTGAGGAAATTATAAAGAATAAATAAAATTAAGGATTATCATACAATAAATAAATAAAATTAACAATTACCTACAATAACCGATGAATGTTTTATATTAAAGATACTGAATATTGCAAAAATAAGAAGCTTAATTAATATTATTTCAAATGAATGCAAAAACAAGAAACTTTTGATTTCAGGCAAAATAAGAAAATATATTCACATTTCTTGTACAACATTGTGTGAAAATATATGAAAATATTTATTGCTTTGCTTCGTAAATTGCATAATATGCTTCGATAAGTTGTGTGTTTGTATCTGTTACAATTTTTTTTAGTTGTATTGCAAGCAAAATGTGAAATATTTTATAGAAATGCCGAACAAAATTTAATGGTATAGTTATAAAACAAAGTGTGTAGAAGGTAGATTTTACATGAAAAGATATTGTGCAATTTATTTAGTGCGAATAAAAGCAATTTCATTTAATGTATCATTGCGATTATTATGAATAAAGTGCTTAAAAACATTATTTGAACTCGTGTCTTTTTATTTAATTTTTTTACGAGACTTTCTCTGTCGTTGGAATTATTGCAGTTGTGTCCGGACGTTTTGTACGATGAGCTGCCAAATTAAATTGGATTAGGATAATTAGGTAGCTGGTAATTGCTCCGGTAACCTGTGAAAATAAAATGATTTAAGGTTAATCTGTTTCTGAATTTGTTAAATAGTAAAGTGAATCTACAAAATCGAGAGGATCCCAATACTATGCAATTAGAACTCTTAATCTTATTTGGGTTGTTTTAATGTGACTTAATTGTTTCAAAAATACCTTGAAACAATGTATACTCCTGCAGAGAAGTTTTCAATACCCATCCAAAACGAAAATAAAATATTATGCAATTCAAAAACCACAATAAAATGATATTAAAACTATGAAAATATTTTTATAAATTGTTGATAACAAATCGTTCTCACAAATATGTGCTAATAAGATCAATGAAAAAAAAATTGAGAAAAGCTTCAACGATTTAATAATAATAATAATTTAATAGTGAAATAAAAAGTTTTCGATAATAGTCAATTGAAAGATTCCATGAAACAAGGAATTTCTTGCGCTAGTAACCTGCAAAAACGTTGCTGAAGAATTTCAATTAAAAATATCATAGTACCATATTCATAGACAATGAATTATTAGACGTTAAACAATAGCAAAAAGAGCTTAAACAATTGTGTTTAAAAATTTCAATTTAAAATTTGTAAAAATCAATTTTTTCAAACAGTTTCTTGAAAAAATGTCTCTCGAAACTAATTCCAAGAATCAAGTTTCCAAAACTTCGAAGGTTTCCATTGATAGGAATTTTCTACAGAAAACGAGCAGCCGAAAATCTTCACATCTTGACAATTTCATGATTTATTTGTCAGAACATTCCACAGACATTTTATAACATTAGATAAAACAATTTTCTTTTATAGAAATTATAATAAAAGTTAGAAATTTAATGGTTCCCGAATACTTTTCAATAAATAATTTAGAACAGATTCTATTAAATCAAATTATGAAAGCAATTCATCAAAATGATGTCGAAAAGCTGCTAAAATTAATAGCTTTTCAATAAAATTTTTGAATATGATTTGAATTTTTCAAAATAAATTCACCAAGTATGAACATTGACTTCATTTTCAAATTACTACATAATTTTTTGTCGCGGTTTTTTTTCGTATACTTCCGTATACAATCTTATACCATATTAAATTTGACTGAAGCAGTATTGAAATCAATGAGAATTATTGAAAATATTTATAATTTTTTAATATATATTCCAGGAAACTTTAAAAATGATTTAATTTTTTTTTCAGATTAACTTCAAATTTGGTGCGAAGAACTTAAAATTCTTTCATGTCACCCAAAATTCAAACTTCTGTCAAACATTTAAACATTTCGGAAGGTTAATTTAATATCAGATTTCTTCAACTAAAAATTTTAAAAAAAATTCTAGATATAAACTAAAAAAAACATGAACTTCAACCATAACTTTTTAAAATAAAGCTTCGTGCAGACAACGTAAGATCAATTTAAACGTTTAAAACTGGGTCAGTTTTTACAGAATATAACTTCAAAATTGGGAAACACATAACACTATTGTAGAATTTTAGGGAAACGTTTATTGATACTCAATAAATGTGTCCCTAAAAATTAGAATCCAAAGGAACAATTTTCAAATAATAATTTTGACGAATCTTAAGAAATGATTCGATCAATGCGTTAAAATAAACATCAAATAATTATTTGTTAGCACCCCCCCCCCCCCTTCTCTTCCCTTTTTAAAATAGAAAATTTCTATTTTTGTCAAAAAAAATCTTTTACCAATGTTGATCGAAGCATTTCTTATGATTCAAAATGATTATTATTATTTGGAATTTGTTCATTGCACAGTAATAAAATAAAATGAAAATAAAAACTATCAAAAATACTCAGGAAAATAAATTCGCATACACTGCTCATAAAATTTATGAGAAAAATTTCGGGGAGCCCTTTTGATAATTTGCAAATTCAAATCAATCGAACTTTTATTTCAATCTATTTGAAAAATAATTTCAAATTAAAAAAAAATTAATAGTAGTCTCGCTTAGTGGTTAGAACGCGAGCTCTCTATACACCGAGTATTAGGTTCGAAGCTGCTTGGCAACATTCGGATATGGGATTTGGTACTGGATTTTCACGTGTATGAAATCAGAGTAATAGTCACGGAGAAGCATGTTGTTGACCACTTCACCTCCTAACATTATCTTAAGATCTTAACGCAATTTGAGCTGTTTGTCATCGGTTATTATTATTAATAGGAATTACTAGTTTCCCTAATTAATTTTAGGTGGCACATTTCCGTATAGTTTCCTAGTTCCAATTCAGAGCTATTAGCCAAATTTATATGAGACTAATTTATAATTTGATGATAACACTTTATAAATAAAAAGAGATGTAATCACTTATCGAAGCCTAGAGACCAAATAAAGAAAATAGATTAATATTGCATTATCTTACAACTTTTGAGACTGGTCACTTGTTTTAGAGATCAACAAACATCTTTAGAAAGCATGCTGAAATTTAAGACCCACCTAAAATTCCATTTACGCAAATCAAAATTCGATCAGACGACAATCCTCACATTTTAAATATTGAGGAAACGGGAACAAATATTTTTGGGATCAAAAATATCCTAAGACCAACTTCGGCTTAAACAACACGATTAAAATTTTATGGGTTTTATTTCCAAACTAGTAAGGACCTTATCGTTATGTTGCAACTTTTTTTAGATGCTTATCGTTAAGCAACTATAGGTCAATAAATATAAAAACACTCAACAAACTATTGGGAACAATCTTATTCTTATACTATTATTTTGAGTTGCATCAATCAAACACTTACAGAATATAACGTCGTCATATCCAAATTGAAAAATCCACATGCTGTAAAGTTCACTGAATGGTTCAACAGCTTCAGCGAGAGATGGTTCATCTAGAAAAGAAACATTTCGTAGAGTTAAGCTATCAAATGATTTTTCCCAGTAAACAAATCCTTACAATCTCATAGAAAGAATTTTCATCGACAGCATTTGCTATTTTGTGGTAGCATACTCCAGTTCTTCGTGCCTCCAGCTTCGTTTGCCAACTTAAATAGATCACATAGACACATTTTCCGGCCGTGTAGACAATGAAAATTGATGATATTATAACATTTCTTGCAGATCTGAAGAGCACTGGGATATTCTGGAAATTTAAATGGTAATTTTATGATATTTGGTTGAGATGCAAGACTTCGATAATATTTAAGAACTGAAAGGCACCCGCTAAAAAGGTTCTATCTAAGAAAATTGAACACAACGACATTTTAGTGCTAATAGGACCTTTTCGACCTAGTGTGTTTGATGGTGCTCTATTTTATTCGTTTTTTAGAATGGTTTGATCAATCCTCTTATGATCCACTCTTGGAAAATTTCATTCGAATAATTTATAGGATTTTTCTTGTTCCTGAGAAGTCGTCAAAATGTTAGATGAATTTTTTTTTAGAGGAAGCCTTTCAATTAAAAATGGTATGATTTGGCTATTATTATTTACCTGGCTCACAATATTGCAATACAAAAAGTAAAACTGTGCTGTAATGCTCATGAATCCGTAAGCCATTAGTAATAGCATTTGTATGCTCCACATTCGATTCAACAGCTTTCCGAGCTCGCAAATCTCGTCATGAATTTGACAAAATCCATTCAGGCGAATCTCCATTTTTAAGGTATCATTCAAATCACTCGTTTTGTTGTCCAGACCATCCTTTTTCTCCTCGTTGTAAACTTTCACAGGAACCGTTTCTATTTCGTGTAATACATATTTTAATAAGTCGTAACGAACAAAGCAGCAGGTCTTACCATCCCATGGCACCACCGGGATAATTTTGTTTGGCTTCTTTCCTCCACTAGGATAGGGTGGTGTTCTGTTCTTCAAGAAAATCTCCTTTTGCAAGTAGCCCAGATCCCAGTTATCAGAATTGTTCAGCATCTCAGTTATTCTATTCTTTTGGACATAGCTCTCCACTGTTTGGTCCAAGTACTTGTTCATGGCCCGAAAACGTGCCTTGATGGCAAACAGCAAGGAAGCAAACCATATTTTCTCGGTCGTAGTGACCAGGACCGGAATAGAAGCCACAAACGCTAGCACCGATTCCAGTTGACGTGGATCATGAAAGAAGTAGTAGTTCAGGATGGCCAAAGTGCATTCGCCCAGACATGTGATTCCTAGAAGAATGCGTATTCGAGTAGTCAACGAATCATTGTTGCAACGAACATTTTCGCGAGCCAAACGTTCGTCGACTTTTTTGAGTCGATCGAAAAATGAGGTGAGTCGTTTCTGGTTCACTATCCCAATGACTAGATCGGAGACCATCATCAATGGCGCCATGTATGTAATAAAGATGCCAATCGCAATGGTCAGAGTACCTTGAATAATTAAATTTAATTAGGAAAATGTCCTCCGTCTACTTAGACGCATGCAAGTTGAGACTAAAGATTGAAAATTTGAAATTCTAGTTCGCCTAAACTTAAGGCTTCCCTGTCTAACTTCCAATGCAATTCTATTTACATATTTTACGCAAACAGAAAGTACTAAGAATTGAACAGTAGATAATTAAGCCATTTTCAACATAAAATTCACTATCTACTAAACACTCACTTGATTGCACATTATCCGAAAGTGAATATAACTCCGTCGTTATATGATACGACGCAGAATAAACCACAATATTGACCAGTGGCCAAATATTACCAAACGTTGATGGTTTCAATTCGCAATTGTTATAAAATTCAGAAAGTGAAAATGGAATGATACCAAACACTTTTGAAACATAAAACAATGGCGAAAATGACGACAACATTTTGCAAAGCCACTCACAAAGTCCGTTATATTAAGAAGTTCGTCAGCAACTAATCTATGAAAATTAGAAACGATAATTCCATGCTCCGCTTAATTAACAATCGAGCTTTTACCAAATTAAATATGAATAATTAATTGAACAATTATCGATCGTCACACTTATTAGTGTAGAAGCAACATGTTGATTTAGTGTGCATTCGAGGATGTTATAAAATCGACTATGCATTGCTAGTTAATTAATCTTTTTGATTCAAACTCATATATTAAGGAATTGAAACTATTTTTGGATTGTATATAAACACTTAATTGCAGAAACTTAGAAATTGAGCTACTTCCGCATATATAATTTCATAATTGTAAGCAGAAATATTGCAAAAAACCGTTGAGTGTTATTGAATCAATTTGAGAAAATTGTTTTTAAATATAAAAGGGAAAATTTCATTGTCAAACACAGGTTTTCTATAGCAATAATAATACTATTATTACAACAATAAGTTTACAATCAATGTGGAGCAAAAACACACGCGATTTAATGGCCGATATTTTATAAAACAGGAAACGCTGAATCTGAACATGTTTCAGCTTCTGTTCATTCAATTTAAAAAAAAAAACTTTAATTTCGTTTATCAGGAATATGAAGGAAAAATTCGCAACAACTTCGATGTCTGCAAAAAATTATTACTTTTGGTAAAATGATTCCACCCAGTCTACCATTTAATTATTTGTTGAGTTCTTTAAAGGATGTTTCGTTGTGCAAACAACATAACTGAGTATAGATTTTAAATTTCATGTTTCTTTTCTCATACTTTGTTCAATAAGTATCATCAATTTCTTTGGAACTGAATCAATGCGCTTCCCTTATGATTGGAAAAATTTCCGCTGCTGATAGACGATACTTTGAATAAAATTTATTTTACCAATTTTTCTAAACAACGCCTCAATTGCACCAAAAAAAATCTTTTAAAAATTTCAAATTGATCCGACGATTAAATATCCCAGAAAACTTTCACTGCAAATTCGAACATTTGTTTGAGAAATATGCATTTAACGTAGTGATGCCACGATACGCCTTTTAGCTGAAACGATACCGATACTCTTATAAAAATATCGGCGATACCGATACGCTTATTTAACTCAAAAATGCAGGTAAAATTAATAAAACACAAGTCAGGTTAATTTTTTTAATGCATGTAAAAAATATAGACAGGTTGATATTTTTTAATAGTTTTAATAATTGAAATGACTATTTATAACATTTTTGGTTAAAAAAAACAAAGTATTCTTAGGTTTTGCGGAGAAAGGCGACTTCGCAAGTCTCTTTGAATAAGACCTGCGGTCTTAATCTCTCAGATGCGACAAAACTATTTGCAAATTAAAGCACTTCTGTGCCATTTTTCCATGTTTGGGTATAAGACGTCATTACGCCAGAAAACGAACGGACCTGCATCTCTCGATATATTAAAAGACCTCAGGTTTCTCTCGACTTCTTCTTTGAGAGAATTGCAGCTCAGAGTAGACAGGGGCTCATCTTTCTCAGACTCTCTAATAATATTTTCACAAACGCTCCAAAGCCCATCATTGCGTAGGCATCTCAGAACTTACAGTTACAGTACTAGATGTAGGCGTGACCGTGTCTGACATAATTTCGGAATGCAGTGCTACATTAAGATCAAATAACTGAACAAGTGGCTTTTTTGTCGTAGTAATAGTAGACTGTAATTGAAATATTCGTGCTTTGTAACGAAGATGAAGCATTGTAGCTAAGCAATATGTTTCTCCATTTTCCAAACCATCAAATTTTTCATTAAGAGCCAATACCAAGTAAGCGATTGCGATGAATTCTCCCTTTCTGTCAACGGACTCCATATGTTTTTCAATAATTTGTGTTTTGAGGATGACATAACTACTAGTTAGATTTAATTTATTTGACTGAAACGACTAGTTATAATTGATATACGAGTATGTTACACACACAAACTAATTACGATATGTAATTCTTAATTTTATTTGCATGGAAAACTACTACGTGCAACAACAGCCAACCTAGCAAAACAAGAGAGTGAATAAAGCGCGGGGATTTTCCGAGCATAGTTAGTTCGAGACTCGTTTGCAACAAAATAGACGAGACAACACGACCGTTAAAACTACATCATTTTTAAAGCGCGAAATTTGGAAAGTATCGTTAAATCGGCCATAAAAATATCGCCGATACCGATATATCGGCAAACCCGAAGTATCGTCGATATATCGGTATCGGATGCATCCCTAACTTAAAGTTTACAATAAATGTGAAGCCAAGACAGTATCAGTCAAACAAACCTCGCTAAAAAAATGCTAAACCACGTTATCTAAATGTCAGCACAAAATTTTTGAGACTATTTATATATTTAAATCTATTCACATATAGAAGAAGAATTTTTTGCGTCATCATTTAGCTGTAGAAAGTAGCATAAAAATGGTAGTACTTGATTCGATTTATGAAATTTGTAAATTGATATATCATGCTCGATTCAATGTCCCGAATTGATTTGATGTATTTTCAGGGAATACTTCATTTTCCACAGTAAAATATCCCAAATTGACTTACGAGATTCACAAGATTTAGGTGAAGCTCCTTTCCATTCTTGTGTAAGATTTTATATTATTTACTCGTAATAAGAATAAGTTGTTCATATATAGGTTTCCTGACTGATTGAGGAAATAACTGCGAGCGAGGAAATAATTTAATTTTTCTTTTTAACGGACAATAAATTTGTAGAAACAAAGTGTTACATAGTAACTTTCTATAAAAAATTCGAACTGATGTTGATTGTGCAAAATAAAATTCAATAAACAAAAATGAAATGATTTTTCAATCATAAATAAATACAAGAAAAAGGACATGTACCCTAGGAAAGCTGTGAGTTCCCTGCCCCGATTAAAGATTAAATTTGATTCTCTCTCCTCTTAAAATTTTACGTAATCAATGGACACTTCCTTTTCATCGATATTCTAATATAATTTTCTATTATAATTCAAATTTAGCCAATAATTCGTCTAAACTCGTAAGACTTGCACATTTTTTTGCACATAATAAAAATCGTCAGTCACACTCATTGTCAGACTAAATAGTACGAGCTGCCCACGGTGCCAAATTTTTGTACAGAAATAATTGAGACTAACATAAATCTGTTGTTTGCAATTATCCCAAATAAACTACAAACTATCAATTCAAACAGGATGTACAGTTTTTCGAACATAAAATCGAACAAATATTTAATTTGTGCCCGACACTGTTCTATCCCATGATTTTTTTGCCTGATACGATTCTATCTCTTGAATTTTGTGCCTGATACTTTATAAACAGTCTAAAATTCTTCGCTCTTAGAAGGCTAAGTCTACAATTTTGAAACTTCAAGAGATTGCAAAGTGACTAAGCGAATATTTTCAATAGATTGTTGATAGCATTCGTTGCTTGAGTGATTTGAAACCTTTGCGATATTTTAATGGAAAATATAAGTTTCCTTTGTACTATATATTTGCCTGACATGCTTTACAGTCCAGTAGCAGAGTAATCATTTCAACATCTAACCTGTGCCCACATTTTTAAATACGCGCATGTCTTTTTTCAACAGCCACTGCTCCTAGAATTCAAAGAGCATCGTAGCACCAACCATAAAAGTAGGAAATATACGAGTGTTGAATACAAGACAAGACATTAAACTTCCGGCTTTAAACTTATAATCATAATTCATATTTTCTGGCTCGAATAACTTAGAAACAGAATCGAAATAACAACAAACAATAAAATATCAAAAATTTATTTAAATCCTCTTAAAAAAATCACTATACTTGGCTTTTTCAGTCTCTAAACATTTCATTAAATCCTGGTAAACAATTTGTGCGCCATCATAGTTTAAAATACCAACACAACTTACTGGCGCATTCTTAAACAATACATATCCAAGTTTGCGTCGTCCTAATGCGAACACATACGGTACCTTATTCCCTAAACATTTTCCTATCAAATCACTTATCATATCATCAATTCCTCCAGAAATACTGCATGGCTCGCAATCGGGTGCAATTATCATGAGCTTCACTTTATTAATAGCGAGCTGACGTAGACACTCCTTGAATCCTAGAACATAGCGTTTGTGGGCTCGCGCTTTGATTGGATTTTTGTCGAATGCTCGAGCCTGAAATCGAAAAATCTCTCTCAGAAGTTGTTCGGTTAAATCTAACAGTTTCGACGATGTTGTATTGTCACAGTAGCTGTGAATGAATAATTTATTTAATATTTTACTGGTCAGGAAAACAAACGAACAAAAACCTCTTCAAATCTTAGTTACCTTCGAAAGCGGCGGGAATGAACTATCGCAGATGGTAGAGGATCCGAAGCAATTTCCAATGTAGCGATCTTTTCGATTAGCTCATCGTCAGCTACGTTCTGTTCTTCTGTTGTCGGTTTTGATTGCCGATTGAGAAGGATCTTCTTGCGCAAGCGACTATATGACTTCTTCCGTTTGCCTATTCGATTGGAATGAATCGTGCTGTGGTTTTTGGATCGATTCGCGGCGAGTTTTTTGACCAGATTAGATGAATTGGTTCTCTTGTGGTCGGTGATAAAGTCGAAAAGGCTGAAACGACGCAGACATTTGCGTTTTTTCCGGTGAAATAAATTAGATGCAATGCATTTATGTGTAACGGCTGAAGGAGGTGGTTTTTTCAATAAATCAGGCTCCATTTTGCCTAAAAAATGTGTTTGTCGAATTAGAATGAATCGCAAAAAAATTATTACTTTCTGGGATTCATCGGAAAGGAAGCAATCAAAACCACTTGTTGTGTTTGAGAGGACCAATAAGGCTTCGTGAAGAATTGCGAAATTAAAAGCTTTCATTACATTTCCGTGTGGAATTAGTAAATACGAAGAATAATAAATTATTTATTTTTTATTTAGATTCCATCTTACTGACAAGGACGTCTAATTACAAATCAAAAAAGACTTACATAACATAAATACACACCAATTAAATGAAATGCGCTTTACTTTCTTTTTGAAAATATGAAGCAACTGCTTTCCAGCGTTAGAGGAAACGGACCAAGTTGCAAATTATTGGAGTTTCGAAGAAGCCGCAACATCGGCGAATGGTGGTTCGTGTCAGTCCTAGCAAATGGAACGGAAAATGTGTTATCGAATCTAGCAGAGCGTTCTGAAATACGACGATCTAACCAGTCAGGGAGGTTAAAGTTTAATTGACGGTGGCGAAATCGAAACAGAAAACACTAACTTAAGGGAAGTCTGTGGGATTTCAAAGTAGGAAGTTGAAGCAAAAAAAGTCACTCTACATATGGCATATGTATATATAATTTTAAATTTAAATACAAACAAACGAGTGAATTTGTGCAGTGCTGATTTAATCATAGAGACATAGAAAGTGTAGTGACCATGCTTGCAAGCAATATTCAAAGATATTTCTAAAGAGGCTAGTGTATAGCTTGATGAGTGAAGAAATGCCGGTAAACATATATGTGCCTCAGTACAAACCGGAAGACACCTGCAGATATTGCCGCAGTGCAAGGCTCAAATTTAAGTTTCGGGTCGAAAATCACTCCGAGATCTTTTATTTGAAAAACAATTGCGAGTGAAAGATCGTGTAACGTGAAAATATATTCAATCGACCGGGCTTTTTGCCATTTTGCAAAACTTCTGCGACATTAAGGGCGGGGTAAGGTTAATTCGTACAAAAAAGGCATGTTTTGTGAATTTTTTTGTGACGACACGGTTAAAATCTCTGCATTAAAGCCAACGGTACATTAAAGTATGACATTTGAAGAATATTGTATAAAATTTTCACGAAGAAATATTAAAAAGTACGGCAATGGCACCAATTATTCGCACGTGTCTCGGAAAAAAGTAGAATTGCGGTGCCCCTCATAACTTGGTGTTGGATCATTTGAAATCAAAAAATGAAAATGCATTCGTTAGATAATAATTTTCCCCAGGTAACGCTAGGAGTGTTTTTGGAAATTTAAATTTTTCACTTTTTTAGAACACTTTGAAGGGAAAAACGCAATTTTTTGGGAAAAAAATTTGGCTATTTTGTATTGTAAAATACAAATTATTAACAAATTTGAAAAAAGCTTTCCAGCGTTACCTCGTAAATTATGTACAGAAATAATGTTCAAAATTTCAAAAGGATCGGTGCAGTAATTTTGAAGTTATGAGGGGCACCGACTTTGAAAACGTGAGTTGTGGGGAAAACGCTTTAAAGTTTTGAACACTAAAAAATCTGGTATAAAACGTTCATAAGCGAATTTTATCATAGCTCATAACTTCGTCAATTTTGCTCCAATCGACTTGAAATTTTGACACAATATTCTTGAGATATTATGCATTTAGTTAAAAAAAATAAAAAAATGGCTTTTAATACCCCCCCCCCCCCCTTAAGGGAGAGACAATTAATTTGATTCCAAGAATCGACCGCGTCCAGGTCCATTTGGAGAGTAATTTAATCCGCTTCTGAGCGATCTGTCATTTATGCAGAGTATGAAAAGAAGAGGGCTAAGGATAGATTCCCGAAGAACACCGGTGGAAGAGATGGAAGAACGAGAACTGATTTAGGACTCAAGCCAAGAAAGTAATTGCCCAACAGGCTTACTTATGAAGTAGAACATTATGGTTGGCAGTGTCCAAATGTCCTACTGAACTCAGTGTACACTGCGTCAATTTGGGGACGATTGTCGAGAGCCATTGCGGCAGTGAGGGAGATTCGTGTTGGTTGATCGGTTTAAAAAGAAACCATGTTGGAACTGGCACCACAAACTATAATAAAGATAAAACTGTTAAAAACACGAGAACGATAATTTCCTTCGAAGTGGATATTTTATTTTATTTTAGACACAAACATATGTTTCAGCAGCTAATTGCTACCTTCCTCAGTGTTTTATCGTTAGTAAATCATAAAGTCTGTGATGCCTTTATATACCTAACATAAGTGGATACAATTAAGGGATATAATTAAGGCTAAGTCGGTGTTTAATCTGTTCGCCAGTGGTTCCTTGTTGATAAAAAAGGCTTTCGTAGGGGTCCAATTTCGTTTGCTTGGAGACATCCTTGACCACTGCTATATGTTCCTTCGATATCTCGTGGTGGCTTTCAATGATGTGTTTCGCGATCGCTGACTTCAAGCCTGTTGGTTGTTTTTGCCACTCTCGCACCAATTCAGTCTCCCTTAGGTGCTCCTGGAGTCTTATTCCCTCTAGTCGTTTAGAGCATTCATGGCAGGTCACCTTATAAATACCGCTTTTCTCCCATATACTTTTTGGGTCTTTAGGGCTACCTAGGATTGTTTTCAGCTGTGCATATTTACTTGAACCCACGCTCTCTATATTCCTTCCTTTCAATATTCGTTTAATATGTTCAAACACTGGGGAGTAAGTGACTGCCACTCGTTGTATAGTGTTCGGTTGTATTGCTAGATTTGTTAAGTTCTCGAATCGATATCTCTTTTGTTTCTTGTTTACTATTTGCTGGATATCGTTTTCGGTGTAGCCGTTCAGTTCTGCTGTGGGTTTTATGTACACTAGTTCCTTTCGTTACTTAACGGGACGGCCAGCAATCTTTGTAATTTAGTAACGATACAACACTGAGGAAGGTAGCAAGTAGCTGCTGAAACATATGTTTGTGTCCAAAATAAAATATCCACTTCGAAGGAAATTGTCGTTCTCGTGTTTTTAACAGTTTCATTAAAATAAAGTGGAAAATGGTCTGAGACCCATAACTTTTTGACTATAATAAAAAGCTTGGTATATTTCATTATAGGAAGTTCAGGAAAACAAGAAAGTAACAAGATGGGACGATAATTGAAAGCACTGGATGGGGAAGGAGGCTTAAGTACAGGGAAAATGTTAACTAGTTGGTTGGTTGTAGTGACAGCCCTCTTTATCAAGATATGGCTCACTTAGGCCAAGACGGGACAATTGTGATACCAGAAAAAATTAAGACGGCACTAGGATCTAGCTACGGGATGATGAGATTCTCGTAAGAATCTGGCTTTGCAGCTAATATATAAATAAGCAACTTCTGTGAGGTAATCCAAGAAGGGTGAGAGCCTAACGTTTGCATGTGTCTTTGGGATACTGCTGGGTATTCGCACAGAAAATGTTGGATCGTTTCTTCCGACTGATCTACGGCTCCAGCAGAAATCGTTAAAGGAAAATATTAACTGAATGCGGAAAGATCGAGGTGGATAAGCTAGCATTAAAAATATAAGAAAGCGGAAGATATAATGAGGAAAAGAATTTGATAAATATATTAGGAAGCCCGTCTGACCCCAGAACTTCGCTGGCATGCAACGAATCAATCAATGTTTGAATTGCAATTAGGTTTGTGGAAATAAAGTCCAGAATAGATAGAACGTGAAAAAGAATATTAGTAGGATTTTGGTGGGTGGAGGGAAAAAATCAGCACAAACTTTGCATACGTTTTCAGGAGATGAAGCTTGTTCACCATTTCAGGAAACAGTATTAGGAATCCAGAACAAGGATATAAGGGAATTAACATAGCACCAAAACAGCTTTGTTTGGCTATAAAAATGTGCAAATATGCTATTCATAATTTAAGAAAGAGCTTATACTAATCAAATTCTAAGATCTAGGCGTATCTCTTTTGAAGCCATACAAAGCTACATCTTCTTAAGGGATGATAAATGTTAATTTAAGAAAAACATGAATCAAGAACCCTTAAATACCTTTGCATGCGCTTTTAAAGAAACTATTGTCAAATCCTTGCAAATACTTACACTGCAGCCTAGAAGCAATAAAACTGGTAATCTTCGATGATCAGCAAGTGCTGAGGCAATGATGACTTAACCAAGCGGTAAGTGTTCCTGGTTTTAACTTGTTTCGCACAAACTCTGCCTCCACTGGCCTGAAAGTGATTTTAAGAAAGCAATTAGAAAGAATCCGCCAAGGAATCTCACGCAATCCGCCGGCTTACTTACTCATTGAGATTCCAATCGAAAGAAGCCTGGGTTTATGTCTTACCCAAAATCTGAATATTTCACAGCATCTGCTCCTGAATCGTCAACTTCAATGCGTTTAGGGAACCATGCAGGCACAATGCACTCGTCGCGTCCTTAATTGCATTCGTACTTCTTTCTTCAGCCATATGGGCCACGATTGCATATGTATGCACTTCTGGAATAATTGTTGGTACACAAAACCAAACCCGTCCGTGTCAATTCACAATCGTGCCACAAAAGTGCATTGGAAGCCCCGACTGGAATGTTTGTTATGATTTTCCTTGAACAATTGACAGTTCGCATTGCAGGTTAGGTTCTAGATTTGTTCAACCAAATCCGGTCGATTGTCGCAATAGTTATGCGGCGATAATTTCGTGCAAATTGTATTATGCAATGTTGTTTTCTTTGCGTTCGTTTGCTATAAATCATTACCGAGCAAGTCTCGGTCACATTCAATTGGTGCGTCATGTTCATGACAGCGAAATTGTGAGGGTTCGATTCGCCCCCAGTCCGACTGGTAAGGATTTTTTCGCTCGTCGTTAACTAATTAATTCAATCCACTAATTAATCCAGGATTCCTTCATTTGGGCGGACTACGAACGGCGCTCTACAACTACCTGTTCGCAAGGAGAAACAACGGCAAGTTCGTACTGAGAATAGAGGACACAGATCAAACGCGTCGCGTGAAGGGAGCCACTGAGAAGATTATCGAGGACTTGAATTGGGCAGGAATCGAGATTGACGAAGGACCTCATATTGGAGGCCAATATAGTCCCTATGTGCAAAGCGATCGGCTTGCAATCTACAGGTATTTTTCGGTTATATTTATTTAATTTGCATAACTTCTGGTTGTGCTCTAATAGAAACGTATTGACGCACATTAGATACGAGCGCTCGTTGAAGAATCATTTTGCGTGTAGGCTCAGTAAAAAGCTACACGTGGTAGCCATTCTAAATGACTTAAAAATCAAGAACACAAAATTGAAAAGCATATTACTAAAGTTTGATGTGTTTATTGAAAGATCCCGATAATATAACTAAATCAGCATAGAATCCATTACCCTACCTATTCGCCTCATGCAAACTTGACTCTTCTCTATGATCTCATTTCCCGCTTCACGCTTTATCATAGCCGTATCAAGGTTACTGACCCTTCCGGGCTGACCCGGAACGTAGCTATCCTGAAACTGATAGTCCGTTCTCAATGTATCTTTAAATCTAATAGAATCCCTGGAAACCTGCCCTTACTAAACTCCAACGTTCAGCAAAATTGGAATCTATATTCCAGATGGACGGTGAACAAGGTTCGACTTCTGAGTTTTTTCGTCAATTCATCCTGCCTCAACCCTCCCAAATATTATTAATTTTCTTTTCACGTTCCACCTGTTCTTGATTTTATTTACACAAACCCGATTAAACATTGATTGGTTCCTTAGATGCTGCGGTCTATGGGCAGACGGGATTCCTAATATACGCATCAAACAGTGGCGGCTCGTGAGCTGGGCGACTAGGGGTTCACATCAAAATAAAGAAACAGAACTACGTCAGAAAACAAAACATTCCTAAAACTATTCTATATTTATTTGAAATAAGCGCAATTTTTATAATGGTGAAAAAACCATATGCATATGTGTATAGATGAGATAAATAAAATTCAGTCTTCCTCGATAACATACTTAAGCTTAAACATATATTAGATAATTATTTTAAAAACATATTTTAGTAAAAAAATATAAAAACTTGTTCGCTTAGATACAAGACATGTAAAAAAATTCCATTCTCCTATTTTTTTCGATGCGAAAAGCTTAATAACTTTGCCATTAAAATCAGGAATTTTAGAGACCATATCTTTCTCAATTTAAAGCATGGCCGCGCTGGCGCTGGTTCAATCTGTTTCCGCTCATTGTGGTCCTCAAAAACTTTTTAATTCGTTTCAAGGAAGAGAAACAACGCTCAGCTTCCGCCTTTGTCATTGGTATGGTCGAAATTATTTTTAATAATTTACAAGTTTCAACAAAAGTGGAGGTCAAACTATTATCAATAATAAATTGCAAAAGGCTAGTTGTTCCACTAATGTTTCGAAAATCGTGTCGCTTATTAATCACCTCCAATTCCGTTTTCAAACGCTCCTTTTCCAAAAACGAGTAGGACTCGAGTGTTTGACGCAGCAGCTGAGCTGGAAATATTAATTCGAATTCGTGAAACCGATCAGCATCAAACAAAGCAACAAACGCATAATGCGAAGTAAATGAGAATCTCGACTTGATTTGCTGTATGATGACATCACATACTTCCTTTGCAGCAATTATTCGATTCAAGTAAATATTGTCTTTGTTCCTTTTTGTAGACACTGACTGCTGTGGCTCAGCTTGGGCCTCCAATTGTGTTTTTTCTATGTTTTCCCTTTCCTTCTGAATCGACCTCAAAAATAAATCTATTTGGGTTTTCACCTTGCTTGCATCAGTTTTCCGTTGTTGCAACTGCGCATACAAAATATCAACATGCGGCATACTTTTATGGAAACAGAAAGCCAAAAAATGAAAACTGGATCGATCAGCATTATTCGTGCAGCTCCCGCCTGATTGATAGATGCCGACTGCTTCGCTGACGACTCAATTTTTTCCATACATTCTATCAATTTCTCTCTATTTTCAAACACAGTTTTTACAGCGCGGCTTCTGAAATTCCATCGTTCGACTGATGAATGAGGAATTCTCTTTCCAACAACTTTCCATCTAGAATAGCAACCCTCTGTGGAGAGTTGCTGAAGAAGTTAGCAATTTCCACTACGTTCGCGAAAAAAAATCGAGCTTGCTGATTTATAGAGGAACACTGTGCAATAACCAAATTTAGCTGATAAGCATAGCAGTGAATGTAATTGGCATATTTATAGTGCTCCTGTATAATTTTCTGCACTCCTTTGTGCTGCCCACTCATGACACTAGCGCCGTCGTAGCTCTGAGATATCAATTTTTCTCGCTTATCTACAACCACCTCTAGGACATTTCGAATACACTCAGAGATTGCTATCGCATCATGCCCCAATGGTTCAAGAAACTGCCAAAATCTTTCTACAGGCTGCCCATCTGCCAGCAAATAACAGAAAACAACCACAAGCTGAAATGTGGACGAAATATCGGTCGTTTGAGTCACCAAATTCTTTTTTGATATGTTCCTGACAGACGGTATTCATGCAATCCAGGAAATCATTTTGGATTTCTTTGGAAGTGCCTTTGAAAATCGTTGATTGAGCTAGATGATCTTTTAATGATGCATCAAGCTCTGCAGAAACATTAATAAGACCTTTGAAAACTCAAGAATTCAACGACTCAGAAGTCTCATCGTGACGTCGAAGTGCTAACTCAAAAGCACCGCAAAATGCAACACAATCAATAATTTTCGACAATATATATTGATTTTTTGTCACTTGCTCGTTGTGCTTTTTGATATTCAAACGATATGAATTGTCCAGCTGTTGTCGAATATCAACCTTCCCTAAGAGGCTAAACTCTAAAACAGAATTTAAATGAAGCTGCGATCCTTCATGTTTTTTTTAATTTTTGGAGTTAAGTGTGAAAGATCAGATACACCATAATCAATATTGCTCGAATCTCCTTTTTTCCTGCAAATAATAAGCAAGGAAAGCAAAATAAACGTTCCGATTCATCGCATCCACAAATCCAATTATTTTGCAATATGTTTTATTCTTAAATTCTCGTTTAAATTCCCTCGCTTTTGATTTCGTGATTTGTATTAGCACTAAATCAGGCATTGGCCTTCCCTCAAGTTTAATTCCTATTTTTTCTTCTAACGAAAGGCTCGAAAGTTGCATTTTTTTAAGTTTGGAAACTGTTACCATGGTGATAAAATTGCTAGATGTTAAATGAGGCTAAATAAATAAAACCTTACCATGGTATTCGCTTACACTTACAATTTTTATTTGATGCTGAAAACAACAAGAAAGCTCACACACTAGAAATTGTCTGCAGACCACACCACAGCTAGACAAACGACTGATAAAAGTGAATTCGTTCGTAATTCGCTGATAGGAGCACAGTTGAAGTGTGCTCCGATGGCAGCAAATCAGTTTCTATGCTAAACATCATTGTTCTTAGCCGTTTTAGAATCGGAAGAAGAAACTTTCAATCGCACGTACGCTTATGATCGCTAGATACCGTTATAGGGCTTGGTGGACATTTTTTCTATCTGCTAATGGGTTTTAATAAATTTGTAGAGAACATAAGGCAAGTGCTATTTTTATATTAGGTAAATATTTAATAAGATAATTAGAAAGTTGTGGAATAATTTATAGGTTGGGTTTATAAATACACGGGGGTTCACGTGCTCATGTGCTTCTATGAAGCAACCGTCACTAGCATCAAATCCTTATCCTTCTCACTATGCCTTCCACTTTCTTATATTTTCAACGCTAGTTTAGCCTCTGGTATCTTCTCTGATTTTTGGAAGTTGGTTAACATTTTCCGTGTATTCAAGTCTAATTCCCCTTCCTGGAAACAATTAGAGATTATCATGTCTTCCCAAACTCCTTGAACGCATTGTCTACAAGAAAATATACCAAGCTCTTTATTGTAAGTTGTTCCCGTCTTAACATGGTTTCCTTCTAAACCGATCAACCAACACAAATTGTTTAGAAATTACCCAAACTGCCGCGAAAGCTGTCGACAATCGTTCCCAAATTGACGTAGTGTGCTCTGACTTCAGTAGGACATTCGACACTGTCAACCTTAATGTTCTACTTCAGATGTTAGCTCATTTTGGCTTGTTTGGTCTAATAATCTCTTGACTTGAGTCCTGCATCAATTCATGTTTATGAGTTAGTCTATGTAGAGCACGTTCCTCCCTCTTACATCCTACCACCGGCGTTCCTTATGGGTCTATCCTTGGCCCTTTACTTTTCATATTATACATAATAATCTTCCCCCGGTCGTAGCACCTCAATGTCTCCTATTTGTAAATGACATAAAATTCAAATTTATTCGCTCAGAAGAAAATGTATTGCTCTCCAAATGGATCTGGACGCGGTCGATTCTTGCAGTCATGCTAATTTTCTCCCTCTTAATTTCCAGAAACGATTACACATTTGCCATTTCACATGCTAGAACTGAGACTTATTACCATTCGCCAATGTTGCGGTTCCCCCGAAATCAATCCGTCCACGCATTTTAGATGATTAGTCTGCATATAGTAAAACGGAGCTCACCACACTCGAAATCAGAAGTATACGGCTGCTGCTAGGCTCTCCAGTATTGTGCATATTTTTTTACCAAGATATCACTCACTAGTATATGTGAGATGCAATTGGTTGTGAGCATTACTCTCACATACTTGATCATCGGCTTTGTAAAGATCTCGTAGCCTCCCACTCTAATGTTCACGACTCTTACTTTCCTTTTTAGCTATGAGAATCTCCTCGTTGTTTTTCTAACCCTTCTGCTACTAATCCTACTGAGTTAAACAATGTTCTAATTGCCCCGCTCGCATACAGCTCCGCGCCTTTAAGCTGTTTTGCGCCATCTACCCGCAACATCGTCCGCGTACTCTCCTTTCCCATCATCCGGCTAGTAGTGGAAGGATCTGTTCGACCTGGCGTCTATAGTAGAATGGCCGAATCAAAAATCAAATTGTCTTTCTCACGATAATCAAGAAACATATAAAATGGAGAAGCAATGGCGCTATGCTGATTTTCGCTACTAACACTAGACTTTGCCGCTTCCACTGCCTTGAGAATATGCCCTCTGTTAGATAAGCCTGGAAGGTGGCGACAACTATTTCCGAATATTGTTTGCCAGGTTCAATGCCTTTTTTGAGACATCGTTTTAGGCTACTAGCTTTATTGTCCTCGATTTTTCCGTCCGTCTGATGGTGTTATGAAGAATTTGTCGTACCGTGGTACCTACACAGGTTGTTGAGAAGACCTTGGAAAAAAGTCGCCGACAGGATAACTGTGAGGACCTCTGACCCTTTAGTTTTGCCAGCCAACCTTGTATGCTGATCTTCAGTTCACTGCGAAACTTATTGAAATGCTCTCTCTGTTCGACGATGATAGCTAGCCCTAGAGCTTTTCATGCGTTTTTATGAGCCAACTCATGTTCATCCCGATCAATTCGCTGTCCTACCCCTCAACGACGATGATATTTGGCTCTGCAATCTTGAAAGTCCACCAAAAGTTGGCTTTTCTTGCGGGGGCTGTCTTTTCCGTGGCATTAATGCAGACATTTCGTTGTTTGAGCACCTCATGGAAAAGAGTTGAAAACAGTCGCTGAGAATGAAAGTCTCGTTAAATAAATAACATGAATAATTAAATTCGGAGACTAGACTGTTGATCACTAACTTAATTCCATAGTAAACGTTGCAGTAAATTGGAATCATGATTGTGTAGATTTCTTTTGATCGAAGTCTTCTAATGTTGAAGAATATCTTTACCAGTTTCATATTTAGATAACTCTATTAAAAAGTTTGAATTCTTCATTTCTTATTCGCATTGTTTTAAAAAAAAATCAAATTATTTAAACCCGTTTTTTCTGCTGCTTTCAATTTGGAAAAAATATTGCTTAATTATTGAAATTAATAATTGTTAAAATTTCAGAAACGAAGTGAAAAAACTACTTGAAAATGGTAGCGCTTACTATTGCTTTTGCACGGAACGAAGACTAGATCTGTTACGAAAAGAAGCATTGCGCACAAGACAAGTCCCGAAATACGATAATAAATGTCGTCACCTGACGCCCGTTCAAATTGCCGAAAATTTGACGAAAAGCAAAGAGTTCTGTATTCGATTCAAATTAGAAACATGCATTGAACCGGTGTATGATATGATCTACGGAAAGGTTGCGTATGATGTTGCTGAAAATGAAGGTGACCCAGTTATCATCAAGTCCGATGGATTCCCTACGTATCATTTTGCAAACGTTGTGGACGATCATCGTATGGATGTGACGCACGTTTTGCGTGGCGTTGAATGGCAAATATCGACAACAAAGCATTTACTTTTGTACAAGTAAGTAAGCGTTTAGATGATTAGATCCATTTTTGTGTGGATAAATCAATGTTTTTGCAACGAATAGGGCATTTGGATGGAAACCACCCCGATTTGGTCATTTACCATTGCTTGTCAATGCGGATGGGACGAAATTAAGCAAAAGACAAGGCGATATACAGATAAGTCATTACAGGTAAATGGAATATCATAACTTTCAAAATTTTATGTCATTTGCCTTACTTTTTCGTAGAATAAAGGCAATCTCCATCCAAATCTAAAGTACCACGCCCAAAATAATTCATTTGCTCAACATTTGTGTTCATCATAAAGAATATACGATACAGCTTTTTCACATTAAAAGGCAATTCACATAATCTCTATACCGAATCCTTTTAAAGCGTATCCCATTCATTCATTCGTTACTATAAATACTTTATTCTTTACTATAAATACTTCCTTTGCTATATGTACATAATATATTCTAACAGGGACAGCGGTATTTTGCCACAAGCCCTCGTGAACTACGTAACCCAAGCTGGAGGAGGCTTCGTTAGAGAGCAAGGTTTGAAACCACAGTCGTACACAATGACTGAATTATGTTCACAAGTAATTTACTCAATCAGAACTTACGGCACCTTTAAATTCTATCAATTTTGACTCTTACAGTTCGATGTTGGTACAATAAACTCGCATCCTAGTCGTCTGAATACAGATTTGCTTGATCAATGTAACCGCTTAGAGATTATTAAGCAACTAAGCGATCCCGAAGGTAGCAAGAAGCTAGTAAACGAAGTTATAGATTTAGTTAAAAGGAAATTCAGTAAAAGGTTTGAACGCAGGCTACTTATTGCTTGAAAGACTAGAACATGAATTTGTATTTAATTCCAGACAAGCTGAATTAGACTTAGATACCAGTCATGTTAGGAATATTTTAGAAACTACGTCATGCAGGCTTTCCTCTATACAGGAATTGGTTGGTGGTAAATTATCGTTCCTTTGGATATTACCCAATGCACAAAAAATAGATCTGTCTAAAGGTAAATGCGACAAGCTTAAATTTACAATAATGACATGGATGACTTCGGTGCGCATAGAGTATTTATGCTATGGAAATAAAATTTGAAATGTTATCTTATAATAATCATAAAATCTCTGAAATTTCTTCCAGAAACATTAAGCGAACTAGTTTTAGGTTTAGAAAACGAAGAATTCTCAAAAGAGTCACTTAATAAATTCCTAAAGAATTTTTCCGCCAAAGAAAAGTTGAAATTCTCATTGTTTATGAAATCGTTGCGATCATTGCTGAGCGGGCTTGATGTAAATGTTGTGTTTCACTTTATTTTTTTATGAATAAATAATAATCATGTATTTCAGGAAGGTCCAGCGGTTGCCGAAATGATGGAACTGTTAGGTAAAAATGTTACAATACGTCGAATACGTGATGCTTCTAATGATAAATAAATGTTAGTTGAAAGTTGATTTGTTTAATTTGATTGAAGATTATGGCATAATATTTATCACCCACGATATGATTGAAAATTAAATTTTTAGAGCTCAACATAGAATAGAGTAGTAGAAAAGGAGGATTCAAATGTTTCCTAAATCATGACGGCAACTTATTTTAATCCCGTCTGTGGACATGGGTACTTGGCTGTTCCCTTTTATGAATGCAGTTAAATTGCGTTGTTTATTTCTATATCAAATAGTCACACAAATTTCCTCCCAATAAGCAAAATTTCGCTGCCAATTTATGCAATTGAGATTGTTGCAATTCATTGGAAAAGAGGAAGATTGATAGTCAGCATATCGTACTGTACGTATTAGCTCAAAAGTGTGTTGATATACTCTAAAGAATTCTGTCAATCCAACTAAAGAAATATAGTCAAATCAATCACAGTAGTCACTATTGATATTAAGGATAACTTGTCATAGTTACTACGAAATCTTAACAGGTTTTAGCTTCGTGCAGGGGAACAGATAGACCTCGAATTAGCGTGAAATATACCGCTTAATATGTACTGATATCATGAGTTTTAATGGTAGATTTTCTTTGAACTCACACCAATATCTTCATACAAAATTTGATAGTGATTTTCATTGAATAATTTGGTCCTTGAATGTAGTAAATGTAGTAAAAAAAATACATGCAGCAAATAGACAATTATAGTACTAAAAATAATGGCAACAATAAATTTCTTGTCGTGTTAAATATGGTTTGATTTCCTTTTGATTGTTAAATTTTTTTTTAGTTTTAGACTATAACTGTTTTGAAATTAATTTACTTTCTCTTTTATCACTTTACAACAATACTTGGAGGATATTTTGAAAACTTAACTATAAATAAAGCAAAAAAATAATTCAAACCAATTGGGGGCCCTCCATATATTACGTAACGCAATATTTAGAGACTTTTAACTCCCCCCCTCCCCCATATAACACTAAGTAACATTTTCAAAGACATCCCTTTTTATTACGTAACAAATCCATCGTACCCCCTCAAAATTTTAAATATTTTAATCATAAACTATTAACAATGTAAATACTTTTAACCAAACACGCTTCATTTTCCATTTATTATAAAAAATAAAATACAGGGTGATTCATATGGAAGTTTATATTTTGTGAGTCAATAAAAAAAATGTTTATTAATTATTAAAGTACAGTATTTGGGAATTTATTTCTTAAAAATAATATCGTCTACATGTAAACCTTCTCGTTCACGGCATTTATTTAGTTGAACGGTGAAATTTACAATGGCAGGTCGACTCCGTCATGGCTGCGATTTCGTAGCGAATATTTTTTCGAAATGCGCCAGAGAAGTCGGTTTATTGTTATAAACTTTTGATTTGAGATAACGCCACGGAAAAAAGACGATAGGAGTAATATCAAGATTGCGTGGAGGCCAGTTTAGGACGCCTCTCCTGGAGATCAATTTGCCAGGAAAAATTTCACGTACTCTAGGCAGAAACGTATTGGACGTATTTTAGGCTGCTCCGTTCCGCTGAAACCATGTTATTTTTTCCTGTCTTTTTCAATTAATAAAATCGAAAGATTGGTTAGTCGCGCTTGACTCATTGTGGACCTTAAGTAAGATTTTATTAAACTTTGAAAAGCTTCTTTCACATGAAGCCACCGAAACACAAATTGTTAAAAACAATCGAAAACATAGCGCTAAATTTGGAAGTCTCGGAATAGTCCCATTTTACAATGAATCCGAGAAACTCCAATGTAGTCCATTCAACCGCTTCTTGGGCAGAAATGTTGGCAGCTTTCAAATGCAATCGTAAAATCTCCAACACGATGTCCTCTGCTGAAAATTCATCGTAAATTTTAAACAGATCTGGAACCATTCCGAGATCTTCTGATGATGTTACCAGCGTTTTAGGCTGAATAACTAAATGTAACCAGAATAAAATCCATTGCCCTGTAACGATGGTCTAGTTCTTCGTAAAATCTATCGCAACATTCTAACATTGCTCTCTGCAGCTCCTCTGGTAATGAAAATCCAGCATCTCGGACGATTTCTCCAGGCATTCGTTTTCGAAGTCTCCTCCTTCCTTTTTTCCTTCAATCGGAATGTTTAAGTCCTCACATTTTTTTGTTGCGTAGCAAATAGCCTTTTCCACAATTTGGTTGCGTTGACTTTGAAGAAAATTTTTAAGAGCTTTAATTTTCATTAAAGATTTTTCCAATGATATCCCAGATTAACTTCTTCTAGGACTTCACACCAAAAGGAAAGATAGCAATTTTTGTTTTTCAGTTTTCTAACTGAAGTCACACAAAGTTGGTATGAGTGTTGATGCTGCTTCTCTTGTTTCGACGTTTTCTTTGCAATCACACATCTCTTCGAATGTTGATACAAGCTTCTCAAAATTATTTTTCAGTGGTTTAGCAGCGTCATGACTCCATCTTGTCTCTGATAGTCGTTTAACGGACACGCCTACATTTTTCATTAATACTTTACACCGATGTGTGGATGATGAAAAGAACAGTTCCGAAAAAAGTTAAACTTGAAGTAACGTTCCCAAATGAGTGCACTCCACATTGATTCGCGGTATAATATCAGACCAAGCGCAACATGAATTCATTCTTTTAGGGAATTAGAAATTATATTGGAAAAAAATGAAAATATACTTGCGATGCGTTTCAAAATATGATATTAGTATGTAAGTAGCTAGGCACATGAGTAGGTAGTTATTTATTGATGTCTGTCGCCTTCTTTGGATGTACGAGTGGGTCGTCGTTGTCACCCCTTGGTGCTTGGCACCTGGGGCGGACCGCCCCCTCCCCCTTTACACCGCCAATTTACGAAGGTAGTCTAAAAGTTTCCAGCCTGACCCTGAAACAAGTATTTTTTTGCCAATTCAGTTTAATTATTGCTGTAAATCTATACTGTGTTCCTAGCGATACTAAAATATCTTTAATGCATACAAACTGTAGGTAACACCTTCTTCTACCCTTTGGTGTTCACAAATGTGATGACCTTCTCAATCATTGAAAATATGTGTACTCCAAGCGAAACTTTGAGTCTGGAAAACAAAAAAAGTCCATAAGGACCATATCTAGTGAACGAAGTAGGTGGTCATTCTAAGATCATGGTGCACTATTAGCTGAACGATATTAACAGTAGTGATAGCAGTTTTTGGCCACCCCGAGCCCCACATTTCAATTTAGCTGCCCTGTATTTCACGGTGTCAAATGATGGTGCAGAAACCCGTAAACGGTGTCCATCTCGGCTTTAGTTTGACGTAACGTATTGCCTTTTGCCTATTGTTTTTTTTTTCATTTTTGCAGAAACATTAACATTGACTGACAGAAAATGTGTAGAATACCAATTTTCACCTCAATTTCGAAGGATAAAAGATCATAACGATATTGATACATGGTGTTTTGATGAGCTAAATGTTATCACGTTTAATGCGGACCAGCAATCTATTTTTATTAAATGAATGAGAACCAAATACTATCCACAATCGTTCTTTGATAGGTCTTAAACCAAATTATAGTGAAAATGCGCATACATTCCAACTTAATTCTTGTTTATTTTAGATTCATTCCACATAAGTAGATGATTTATTTCTACATATTTAATTTCGAAATGCGGATAAACTGTACACAAAGCACGAAATTAAAAAAATATTTTTCATTAGAAAATAAACATTGGTATGTGTAAATTAAATTTTAATTAAAAAAATAATAAAGAACAAAAATATTTCCACCTATTTATAAAACACACAAAATATTCCAGGTTTGTTTTTAATACTTCTAACGCTGTTTGATTTCCAATAGACATCTATAATTGTTATTTGCTTTAGATAAAATTGTGATGAGAATTATTATTTTGATAAGCATTGAATAAAAAGGGAATAATCACATTTTTAAACTACGTACACTAACATCCTGCGTCAGTTAACTCATTTTTGGCCTCAATCGGGCCACACTTATGTACTATCCCGATAATTATGCTGCTTCAATTCTGGTTATATGTCATAACATAAACGATCGACTAACATTATTTAACTGAAATCACGATCCGGTAGCACGATTGGAGCAATCAAACTCCACGTGTACAATCCGAGACAGAGCCAACTCGATATGATTTTAATCCACATCGAGGCAACATTTGCATTGATTGTCTCCAAGGATGACGAGTTCGGTCTGTTTGGATCGAGAAAAACATGATTAAATGCGCATAAGATTTCATGGAGGATAATCAACACTTACTGATACCAATTCGTTAGAGTCATCATTACGTAAAGGGTTGCAGTGGCGAACACGAAATGGAATAGTGACCACGAGTAAGCCACACCGTTCTCTTCGTTGTCCCATACTTTTGCATCTTCTGCCGAGCTTGGTTTCGATCCTTCATCTGTTAGGGGTGCTGTTAATACTAGATTTAGTGAAAAATACAGGTGGGACGAAGATTAGTGTATTAGGAAGCCCTGATCTGAAGTACATTCATTTTATTGTCATTTTATCTTGAAAGAAATGTTTGATACTACGTTTAGACTGCGACAAATATGATTTCGTATTCTATTTGACTATGTTCTTATTTTATAGATGAAATTTTAGGCATGCAAGTTATCGCATTCGAACCTAAATATGGTTGAATTATTTACTGATGCATGAATTCTCATAATTTTTGGATGAAATGTTTAAAGGGGATTAAAAAAAAATTATTCAACATGATGTTATGACTTACTATTTTGACACGTTTTATTAAACTCAATTATGAACCTTAAAAGGGAGATGATAAATTGAAATAGAAAGACTTTATGCCGGTTGTACTCTAGCTTTTATGGAATTAAATGACTTACAGTGGTGGACAAAAGTCTACGGCAACATCTTATATTGAGGTTCTGGTTAATTGGAAGCGTTAATCAAAAATCCATTGATGCATATTTTTTCAGTAACGTAAATATATTTATAAGAAAACAAAAACAAAAACTTTTCATAACAAACTTAAAGAGAAATTCAATAAAACATAAAAAATCGAATGGAGAAAAATCTACGGCAACCAGTGCTGGCTGACATATACACAAAAAATTTCCAACTAAACGTATCGGAATTTTTAAAAAAATTTGCTGGCTGAATACTTGGTTGGACCTCCTTTAGCACCAATTACTGCTTGCAGTCTTCGGGGCATAGAGGTGACTAAATGACCAGTTTTTGCGGATGTAAATTTTTCACATTCTGTAATGAGCGCTTCCTTCAACAAATTTTTATTTTTTATGTAACATTTCCAAATTTTTCGCATCAGAAGCTCCCATACATGTTCAATTGGGTTTTAATTCGGGCTTTGGGGAGGCGTATTCTGCTGCCAGGGAGCGTAGTACAAAAACTAGTTCTTGACGAAAAGTGATGTATGCTTCGGATCATTATCCTGTTAGAAGACCTGGCTCCCTCCAAGGCTCAACTTCTTAACCAATGGCCTTAAATGTTGTTCCAACAGGTTCTTGTAAACATAGCGGTCCATAGTAGTTTCAACAAAATCTAATCTGTTGAACCCAAATGCAGCTAAGATTTCCCAAATCGTAACATTACCGCCACCGTACTTGACAGTGGACATCAGATTTTAAGTCTCTAAAGCCGTATTCCTTTTTCTCCATATTTTACTGCGACCATCACACCCGTACATAATGCTTTTTGACTTATCGGTAAAAAGGACTCGATTCCAAAAATCATTGACCTTGTTGATATAGGCCTTGACGAACTCTAGGCACAGAAGTCGGTTTTTTGCGGATATTAATGTTTTTTTTACATGAAGTTCTGCTTTGAAACCCATTAGAATTTAATGCTCTCGAGATTGTTCTTGCATGTACATCCTTTTTACTTACTTACCGAAGGCACTTGTTTCGCCAAATCTGGAACACTTATTTTTGAATTTTTGTTCACTTCTTTGAAAATTGAACTAATGTCTCTGCGCGAAATTTTTTTCGGTCGGCCAGTTCAAGGCTTATTTTCAATGGAACCACTGTTTTCAAAATTTTTGATAATGGTGGAAACAGAACTTCATTTTAGTTTCAGTAATTGTTTATTGTTTTTTCATACTAGGCGACCAAATATCGGACATCACTAGAAATTTCTTTTCGCGATGATGTTTTGCAGTCCTTACAGTTCGAAACTAGCGATAAACTTATAATAGAGATGCAGCTGCGCATGTGTAGGATGGTAGTAAAAGCAAATTAACAAATTTCGAAGAAATAAAGTTTGGTTTAGTTGGAAATTTTTCGTTTATAAATCAGCCAGCACTGACTGCCGTAGACTTTTGTCCATTCAATGTTTCATATTTTTATGAATTTATCTTTAAGTCTGTTATGAAAAGTTTTTTTTCGTTTTTTTTTTATAAATATATTTACGTTACTGAAAAAATGTGCATCAATGGATTTTTGATTAAAGCTTCCAATTAACCAGAACCTCGATATAAGGTATTACCGTAGACTTTTATCAGCCACTGTATAAAATTCAAAGAATCGTAAAAACTGTTTTGTCCGTTTCAAATTCCTGTTCCCTAACAAATGTCAACTTGAATAGACTTGCTAAATGAAAGTAATGACTTTCATGCACAATAGAATGAAATAGCCCTTCTTGATGACGAATTCAATTAAAATGAATGATACTTCTGGACTATCTAAATTTCTAACTGATAGCGCGCCTACTCTACGTTCAGTGACTTTGCATTTATTGCAAAATTAATAAACAAGCACTCTAGCATATTTACATCCAAGCAAATCAAATGGTTATGAATTATAGCAACCTATCTATGAATCTTACTATCTGAGTGTGTGCTGAATTTCATGTTTACCTTGTCTCTCAACATCAGGCATAGCAACTTGAGCCACTTTCGACGCTGAACGCAATGAACTGTATAGAACGCAGAATAACCAAACAATCAATCCAATAACACTTGTCGTATCGAAATTTATCTGAGAATAATTAATAGAAAGAACTCATTGATGCAAACGATAGGTAACAAATGTAATTTTTCAAGTGATTACCTTATTTTTAACCGGATCCGGACTACCAAAGAAACCAGAATTGCATTCGGTGTCTAGATAAAAAATGTGTTTCAATTATAAAATGAAAAAAATAGATTAAATTCTAAAATTTCAAAATAGGAATCAAATTTATTGAACAATAGAATCAAGGTCAAGCAATAAAACTGAAATTATCATTTTTAACATACCTGGATTGTTGGCGATGGCCGACCATGTTAGGAAAATCGTATATAATGTTACCATTGAGCTTTGCAATAGTCCGGAACGCGGTAAACTGTCTTGGACTTTTGGTAGAACCGAAACGACACTTACGGCAAAACAGAATATCAAATTAATCGAAATGAAGAATTTGTTAAGGGAGCAATCGCCACTCTGAAAGATGAACCATTAATGCAAGTGTTTGAAGACAATTGTTTTGATTACCTTCGTGAAGTATATGAACAGCAATGCGATTCCAGTGATTGCGAGGACATATTGAAGGAATGTAACTGTAAGTAGGGCCACATACCAACCTTTCGATTCAGTTTCTTCATAGTAGCCTGAAAGATGAGTCAAAAAAGTTCAACTATCGACATTAATTTTATTGATGAATGGATTTTATAGAGCAGGCTTTTTAGCTTAAGGGTGCTTGCACACTATGCGTTACGGAATCGTCCAACGGCACCACTTGGATACCAAAGTGTATGAAAATGTATGGGAAGGCTACGAACTACGTGATTCAGGTGCGGGCTGAGCCGTGTTCGCAGTCATAAGGAGCAACCTTTCCAGTGCTGCCGCAGACAGTAAATTTGAATGAAATCAAAATAACTCCTTGATTCAGTTTTTTATCATGGGTTAGATAGATATAACGAGCTTAACCCATCAACAAGCCTAACCGTGGTCGTGCTGTCTGGTGACGGATGGTAAATGACAGCACCTAAAGAGGACGCCATCCGTCATCCCGAAACCACACTTCCCATTTAACTCCTTTAATTTTTATTACAACAGAATGAAATTTTTACCGGTATTCTTTGGCAAATTCATAGTTACTTGACAAAAGCAAAATTTAAATAAAACAACATAGAACAAAAATAAAACCGAAAATTAAGAGGCCAAAATTATTTGCATATCCATCATTATAGCCAAAAAAATTTGCAATAGATGATTTCCGCCTCGTTATCTGAAAAATTTGCGAAAAAGTTAAAACTAATTGTTAGTCTTAATAAAAAGGGTACTTTGTGACCATTACCTAATACTTTGTGTTGCCTCCCTTGGCACGAATAACTGCTTCGAGACTTGCTGGCATTGAATCAACTAAATTCTGTATAGTTTCGATGGATACGACCTGCCATACATTTAAGATGTCTTCCGAGAGGCTTCAGCTGCCGATTTTCCAATCTTTTGAAGAATGGAATTATTGATTTCATCAAATGCTCAATGACATTCAAATCAGGGCTTTGTGGAGGCCATTTCATGACTTTTTGCCCAACGTCCGATAAAAACTGTTGAATCCGTATTGAAATATGGATTGGTGCATTGTCCTGTTGTAGTATAAAATCCACCAATGAAATAATCGCCGGCAACCAATGAAACTTCGTTCCATATTTGGAGGTATTCAAACGAACGCATCTTTGTTGGACAGTCAACAATTGGACCAATCCCATTGTAACAAATACAACCCCATACCATTATTTTACCACCATGTGAATGGCGCGTAGGGATACTGACGGCTTGATTTTTCTTTTGCTGTGCATTGGAATAGTAGAAATGTCTACCGTACGTTTCGTCCAATTAAATAACACTTTCATCTGTCTCCAAAATCCGACTGGCTTATTTCTGTGTTCAAATGCAAACTGCAAGCGAAATTCCCGATTCTTTGGAGAGACGACGTACAGTCTGACAAAAAAGTATCGGGAAATTCTCATTTAAATTGCCCGCGTTGAGTATTTTTAAGTTTTTGTGTCTTGGTAGAACTGCCCTCAATTACTATGCCAAAAATGAGCGCAATCTGTCGACCACTTTGTTTACAGCAGCTGGTTGAATCACTCCACCTCAGTAGTGCCCGACGAATTTTACAAAAATTGAACAAAATTTCGTGTGCCGAATCGATGCGAATGCTGGAGAAGGCTTACAATGAGTCTGTTTTATCGAAAACTCGGCCTTACGAGTGGTAGAAAGTCTTTAAAGACGGTCGGAAGATCGTCGAAGACTTTCCTCGTTCCGGACGGCCATCATCCCTCTTCAACTGACGATAACGTCCGAAAAATTAAAGAAATCGTGCTCGAAAATCATCATGCTAATGTTAGAGAGATAGCACGTGATCTCATCATTGTTATTGAATCAGCTCGTTTGGTTTTGGTAAACCAATCGGCCATACGGCGCGTCGCCGCTCGGTTCGTTCCGATTGAGCTAAATTTTCTCCAAAAACAGTATCGGCAGCAGGTCGCTGAAGACATGCTTGATCGGGCAAATTCGATAAATACCATCAACCAGGCGCCTTATTCACCTGATGTGGCTCCGTGTGACTTTTTCCCTGTTTCCCAAACTAAAATTGGCGCTTCGGGGAACCCGGTATGACTCCATAAACACCATAAAAGAAAAATTCGCTAAAGGAGCTGGAAGCCATACCGGAGAGCGCCTATAAAAAATGTTTTGATGATTGGAAAAAGCTTTTGCATTTGTGTATTGCTTCAAACGGAGCATATTTTGAAGGTGATCCAATAAAGATTGATGAAGATTAAGAATTTTGCGTTTTATTTCAAATTTCCGGGTACTTTTTGGTCAGGGCGTATGCTATTATTCCTGTTTCGGAAAGTCTTCTCCGAATTGTTGTTCTACTGATTTTGTCATTTCTGTTCTCGTTAATACTATTTATTATGTTTTTGATCTTTTCGCGATTATTTTGCTGCATACACTGACGTATTACAGTATCTTCTCTTTCACTTGTTGCCCCCTTTCGACCCCTTCCTTCTGCATTTTTAACACTGCCAGTTACATGTTGTTGTTTTTTACCTGGTAACAAACGCTCCGCCAGTGTCATTTAATTTTTTTGGCAATTTCGTTAGCGGAAATACCGCAATTAAACTCAACAAAGATTGCCGCCCGCTTTTCGATTGAGACTTCAACATTTCTAGGCATGTTCACTGTCAATAACTAGTTTGTTACAATGACATTTGTTCCAGCTTATCACTGATCGAAGCAAAGCCGAAGAATTACCGTTAATTTTCTGGAAAACTTTTCTTAATGTGTGCAAATAAATTTTGACCATAATGACGGATGTGCAATAATTTTGACTACTTAGTTTTTGTTTTTATTTTTGTTCTGTGAGTTTTCTTTTAATTTTGCTTTTGTCAAGTAACTATGAATTTTCCAAAGAATACCTGAAAAAAATTTCATTCTGTTGTAATAAAAATTAAAGGAGTTAAATGGGAAGTGTGGTTTCGGGATGACGGATGGCGCCCTCTTCAGGTGCTGTCATTTACCATCCGTCACCAGACAGCACGACCACGGTTAGGCTTGTTGATGGGTTAAGCTCGTTATATCTATCTAACCCATGATAAAAAACTGAATAAAGGAGTTATTTTGATTTCATTCAAATTTTTCTTCATGATTTGCGTTGTGTAAATAATTGTCGCCACGACTTTATGAGTTGTGTGTGGAATTAAGATTTTCAATGTATAAATACGTAGATACAGAGTTTGAAGATCTTTGCCTAAAATATCCTTGCGGCTGCCACGTAGTCTGCAAGCCATTTCCGGCAACAGCACGAATGCATGTAGCCTTCGCCAAACCGATTGCATTATCGTTACCATTGCCGTATCGCATAGTGTGCATGTGGGACCAGTTGAACATATTCTCCTGTAAGTTTTACATCTTCATATTAAGGTACTCACCAACCCACGTTTCCGCCCAAGCATGCGCAAAATCTATAATCAACACCAACTGCACGAGTATGAAGAACAAGCCACCTATCAATCCCACCCACATCCAGGCTTCCCCAAAATCGCCGGCCGGAATGAATAGCGCGCCGATTGCAATACCAATCACAACTAAAAATTTCAAGCCCCAAAATCCATTTTGGACGGACGCTCGGGGATCACGCGAGGTTTTGACGCCTATCATAATCACCGACATCAGAACGAAAAAGCAAACGATTGCGAAGTTTATGCGATAGACGGCGAGATAGCCCAAAGCGGACGTGCAGTCCACGGTCGGCATATATGATGTGGAGTTGGTCTTTGTGCAAAACGGTAACGATTTTAGCCATTCCTGTAGACCAGGCGCGAGAGTTATGGCACTCAGTATGGCGCCGAGTAGCAACATCAACGCGTACATCAGTCGTGATGATGTTGAATTGCGGCACGAAGGACACGCCTGACAGCATAATGAACATGCTGTTCCGGTGCAGCAGCAGGCAAGCTGTAAAATAAGAGAATATGTTATTAACATATGAGTATTTTATTTATAAAAATAGAATTAACACATAATATTGAGAACAAATCAACAATTTGTATAGAAAACCAACAAAGCACGATCTGCGTCGAAGAGCAGCAGTTTCCAGGTTCACAAAATTTTACATTTGAAAACACCACGAATTTCAAACCAGTTGAATCATAGTTGCATTGACAATAAATACAGTATGACGAAAAGATACATCGTTCATTTCAGTGATAACATATCTGTAAAGATTAGTGCCTTGGAAAAGAACTAGAACAAGAAATTAATGTTTCACGATAATTTCTTTCCTTTCCTCAACACGTTTCAAGTAAGGCCATTGACTGTAAATTTTGTAAATCTTTTTTCTCAACGTTGGTAGGTGGAAATGTTCAAAAGATACCGATCAGCTTCAGCCTCTCGGCATGCCGGATCTTTTTAACCTTTTCCCCCCAAAATCGTTATTTTCGGAATGATGGACATGATAACGATTACAATCCCAGTTCGATTGCACAGAAAATTTCTAGAGCTTACTCAATAAACGTATAGTTATAACATGAAGCACAGTTTTTCTCAAATAATATTGCATTTAGTTAAGTAGAAAAAGTACAGATTAGATTTGTTTAGGTTAAGTTTACTATATAATTATGATTTAGTAGTATTTAGTATGACTGGATTAGTTAGAAAGTAGATGAAAGGTATTACCCGTACCTTGCGGGTAAGGACTGTATCGGAAAAAATTGACCTTTAGTTTATGCTACATAGCTCCTGTTTGGGATAAGTTTAAGTCTTCATCGGGTATGCAAAATTATCTTTAAAATGCGACAAAAAAGAACGTTTAATCCATTCGTATTGAAGATCGCTCTTGAGAAGATGTCATCAAATCAAGAAAAAGTGCGTAGTTTAATTGTGTGCAAATACCTGGAAAATCCTCTTCGTAAATATTCGGTATTAACAAAGGAGACCAATTCGTCGATTGCAACAGTGAAACGGACGTTTATAAAGTACAAAAAGGGCCCACCTGTTGCTAGAAAGTCTGGATCAGGCAGTAAAATAGTCCACCCGATACAAATTCGAGCCGAAAGGTAAAGAGGAAATTTTTCAAGAATTCTAACACATCCATTCGAGATATGACTCAAAATTAAAATTAAGAAGCATTACAATCTAAGATCATATAAAGTCCAAAAAGTATCCGATCGATCCGAGGAAATGAGAAAGAGCGAAAAATCGGGCTCGAAAGCTATACAAGGATTACCTGACCAAATTCGATTGTGTTGTGTTGGACGATGAAACATACGTGGAGGCCGATTTCGCACAGTTGTCTGGTCAGGAATTCTATACAGCAGGATCAAAGGGTGCTGTTAGCCCCAAGCAAAAAACCAAAAAAGTACCACTTTCCCAAGCGATATATGATTTGGCAGATCAGAGGAATTCGTAGCGAAGGATACCGATCATCAATTCAGCAGTATACATCGAAGAGTGTTTAGAGAAGCGACTTAAACCATTTTTCGAGAAACATGACGCATTTGTAGCACTTTGGCCAGATTTAGCGACAAGTCATTATGCTCGATCAGCAATGAAGTGGTATGAAGACAGCAACAGCTCCGTGGTACCGAAAGCAGCTAACGCTCCAAACTGTCCACAACTTCGACCAACCGGAAAATATTAAGCTGAAATGGTGAAAATATTCAAGAAAACCAACAAAATGGCTAAAACCGAAAAGGATTTTCAAAATAAGTGGAGAAACGCATATAAGGTGGTCGATGACACCGTTGTACGGAACCTAATGCATGGAGTTAACGGAAAGGTCCGAATTTTTGAAAATTCATTGAATTTTTGTGTAAATGTTAGTTAATATAATAAAATAGAAAAAAAAAATAGTTGGATGAAGCAATTGATATTACTTTTAGAGACATAATTATAAAGGTCAATTTTTTTCGATAAAATCCCTAAATCGGTTCTTAATCGATCGGTTAAGGTCTTCGTGTGGGTCGTGGACGTCACTCGTCCATCCCAATGGGCCTCTTAAACCGTCGGACGAGAATCCGGCTCACCGATGTTACTCTGAAATTTGTTTCCGGCTCACAAAAAATCACAACTTTCCGGCGCACGGCTTTCAAAAGAAAGTATTCTTATATCCGATAAGACACAATGACGTAACGTTCTACAACCGTGCGTCCCTCACCACCACTCACTCACTTCAATAATTCAATCTATCGATTCTTTATGACTTAAAATAATAATTCTAGATATTCTTATTGCCTAGTCTAACCAGCTCGGTCACGCCGCTTCTTCACACGCTGCGCTGGGGTTGGTTCGGGCAGTCTTCTTGGCGGTGCGATGCTTCTTTGCTTCTTGCTGGGGCTTTTCGGCGAGGCGTTGCTTCTATGCTTTTGGCTGGGGTTTGTTTCGGGCGGCCTCCTGGTGGCACTCCAAAAAAACGAGCGGCTGACTCTCGAGGATATAATAATAGAGATGAATCCGCTTCCAAAGTGCTGTTTCGTTTTTATACCCCCGTCCAAAATCGCTTGGCCACTTCCCGCAACCAGCGGCGAAACCGGACTCTTTGTCTGCGGTCGTTGGCCTTGGGCGAGGTAGTGGGTGCTCGAACCCGTTTACTTCATGTCGATCGCCGCCCGCGAGCTTTCGTCTCGATCGAAGGGCAGCTTTTCGTGGGCGGTGCGTCGGTTTGAGGCGTGTTTCCAGACGCTGGCCGAACTTCGCCGACTATTCCTATCACTTATCGCGACGTCAACCGTCAGAGTACAAAACACAAAGCGGTTGCGTCGAGCCCCTTACAAAATATTTCCAAAGTTTATTTTCAATAATTTAAACTAAACTAAAGAGTGGTGGCTCCTAATGTGAATGAGTGGTGTGGTGCCGCGAGTCGAACCGTGACAAAGGTTATCAGTGTTCAAACCAACTCAACGACTGGACCTGAATTACCTCCAATCGCTAACGAAAAAAAAGTACACGCCCCGACAAACGCAACAGTCGCAGTGTCCACCGGTGTACAACGCTGTGGCCAATGAGGTAACCAGCTGACCAATTCGGAAACCGCCACAAAACCAATCGGGCGATTGGAAGCGGAACGTGTCCGGTCAACTCGCCGGGTCGGTGACCGCCGATATAAGCGAATGGGATCCCATATATATTGGGGAGACAGCAGACTATTTTCTATTCCGGGTGTGCTGGCGACCGAAGTTAGCAAACGGAAAGTTTTCTTGATCGCTCGTGCTGGGGAAGACGTCGTCGGAGCGTGTTGCGTACTAGGAATGCGGACTGGGAGCGATACATCAGCGGTTAGGAAGCTTTGAATATAGTACATACGGGGGGAAATGAAAGCAGTAATAGGTGTAGCGTAGGGCCAGTTTGTTAATTAGAAAAATAGAGAAAAATAGTGATATTAAAAGTGGTAGGATAAAATTAAATCTCTTTTAATTTAAGTTGTGTAAAGTGGCGAAGCGGTTGTCGGGTTTTCGGATCCCTTTCTCTTCTTTTTTTCTATCAACGGTTTTGGGTCGACGCGGATCTAGTTCATGTTTCTAGATGCGTGGACAGGGCAGTTCCAGTTTTCTTAGAAAACCTTTCCTACACTCTTCCTCGCGGGATAAAGCCCGGTGGAATTGCCCGAACCGTAGGCAGGATCAGCTGCGGCGAGTAGAAGTAAGACTAGCAACCCACTCTCCTTTAATGGAACAGCTATCAGCGGATTCTAGCGGCCAAAGATTACAGAAAAATTATAAACATTCTCATTTTACATGATAAAGCACTGCAAGGCCGCAATGAAAAACTTCTTCGATCATGCAATCGGCTCCAGGCAAGGCGGAACATTTGCTGTATATAGTTTGTTTGCACTACCACGAAATAGCAAGCAATTAATCGCGATGAGAATTGTTTCTTTCGTCTGGCAGTTATTCTTTGATCCCGACAGATAAGGTTTTGCGGGTTGGCTCCCGGCAGAAGCGAAACCAAGCGCTTCGTCTTTCACACCGAGAGTCATGGGACCTTCTAATCTTTTCCGATAATAAATTCTAATTTGCACGATAAGCAAAGCCACAAAACGAGAGAAGACTGCGTGAAGCCGCGAAGATACTTTAGATTTTCAATCGCTTCTGACCTTTCGGTGTTTTTAAGGACCTTTCTTGTCGTGGCAGATAACGCATAGAAAGGATACGAACGATTTACTGGCTGAAATAAGAGTTGCCTCGAAAGTAGAAATGGTTTTGCAGCCAGTTTTTCGATCAAAGGAGCATCGAAATCAGACTTACTGAGTAACATGGGAAGCTTGGCTTTAGTTCTTGTTGGGTGGAGAATAGATGATAGACACCTCATTTTTGATAAGGAATTTATCGCCTTATCAAGAGTTGGTACGTCCGCGCGAGGATGACTCAAGCGGCCCGAGAATCGCCAACATCGGAAAGTACCATCCAATTTCCCCATTGCTGCTCGAATGTTAGTTTTTCAGCAAACAAAACCTCCCTGCTGCCACAATCAGTCAAGCACCTCTTCTATTGTGCGCTTAAAAATATGCGGCGCACAAATCGCATTGCAATAAACAATATTTCGCGTGATAATTGCGACAGTCACCGCTGACTAATTGAATTAGCCGCGCGTTCCGCACCGACTTTCTTCCACCCTCCAGGACTTTCCTTCGACCAATTCCAAGCGCACGACATAAGACAGTCTGCATAATATTTTTCCGGTAATTACCTTCTGATCAAAGTGAAAATCATGCAAATAATGTAAACAAAGGACACAGCGAAACGCAATTGTTTGACGCGAACCCATTTTATTTTCGGAAAATTACCTGAGCTGCCGAGCACAGTCCTAGAACGGCTCCCATTTCAAATGAGTTTTTCACTAGTCGGCAAATGCACTAATTGCTATCAAGCTGAATTTAAACTAAATTTATAGAATTTTAGATGTTTTCGACGAGAAATTTTCCAATACACCTGATCGGACGTCAACACAGCCTCAATTCACTTTTCTTGAAGTTGTATCTTCTTCTTGGTATTTTGATTGGAAGGAAGCAGCTGCACAGCCAAGAAGCTATTGGGAGTGGCTGGATGGATAAAAAACCCCTCTAAAGGGAATCACACACTTTTAGTACTCGTTGCAGGGCCTGTAAAATTACATCTAGTTCCTAAAAGCTGTGAATGGACAGTTCGCGTATACGCGAAAAGATCTTCGGAACGATCATATCCTTTAATTGGTTAACATTACTTTGTCTGTCACAATACAAAGAATGCCTATGATCCATGCAGAGAGTACACGTACGACGAATAAAGCTGGTATTTGTCTACACATCGCCAAAAATTGGAAGACTGTTAGCCGTCATATTTATTATTATCACCCATTTTATAGTAATAATCTGTGTACAGAGATTGAATGCTCCAGTCGTGATAGTGATCATTTACTAATGAATACATTTTAAACATCATATTCTAACGGGTTTTGACTGTAATCGTGTTTTCTGGTGGAAAAGTCGCGTTTATTCGTAAAATAACAATATATTTTTGTCCGCTCAGTAATTGGCCATTGCAATAGGGCATTGAAACGTCTTACGATTCGTAGTTCTCAATCATAAATCCAGTTTATTTGAAAAATGCAGCTTTTGCAGTATGTCAATTCGCTGAATCATGTTACTTTACATTTTTGTATCACTGATTGTATTTTTATTTTGAGTTCAAAAAATGCTGCTAAGTGTGTGTTTATTGTGTGTGCAATGAGATTTGCTGGAAAAGCATGGAAAAGTATCATTCATTCCACCGTTGAAAATTGTTTTCGTGCCTGAAATTTCATTAAAAAAGAACAACATATAAAAGCACCCACTGATGACGAACATAGTTTAATAATTCATAAAGGCACTTTCAATTAAATTACCTGCCTCAAAGCGAAGAAATCACATTTGATAATACCATGAACGAATAGGCGTTCATTCAGTTCGTTCCGTTCCTGTTAGTTTTATATTTCCAAGTTTGTGACTGATTTTCAAGCATTTCGAGTTTTATGTTGTAATTTTGTGGCTTTCATCAACGATTTGTTTTGCTACTACAAAGATCATATCTGTCCTTCTGTTTTTGATGGCTAAGTCAGCCTCTTTAATGTGCTCCTTCACCCTTTTCTGAATCGGTCTGATGGCCTATCCGATGTAGACCTTGTCCTATGAACACGAAACTTCGTATATCCCGCCTTTTCTGTTTAAGTTCGTGGATACTTAATTGTATCCTACATTTTTTTGGCTTAAATTTTTAACTTATTATTCGATCAATGTTGAATCTTGCTACAACCGTCTTCCATTTTCCCCTAATTTCTGGATACTCATGAGCTTGAATCTAATTAAATTTATTTTTTAGGTATCATAATGTTGAACCAAGATTCAGAGAATAATGATATAATTAAACCAATAGCACATAAGCCTAGAGTATTTAAGGCTCTTCTTCTTCTTCAAAAAAAAGACACAACTTATGTCCGAAATGTATATTTGATAGTAAAAAATAGAAAAAATAAATTTCCTTTTTTCTCGTCTCTTACTGTCGCCACACTATGCATCCAATGTGATAGTGACACACTACGTGTAGCTTATTGTGACTGCCAATTGGACTGTTAGTCAAGCTTTTAAAAGGTAAAAAACAATTGCAAATTGATTCACTTCCGTGTCACAAACACCAGATACACACTTATATTGCCTATAAGAAGCATATCTATTGTAATTACCGTCAAATTGTTCGAAATTCGCAACCATATGATAAATTGACAATTAAGTTTATACCTAAGTTCACTTGCTCTGCCCATAGATAGCACTAGCAACAGTAAGTTTTTTCTTGATTAAACTTCCGGTGCCATAGCTTTTGCTTACTTACAGCGAGATCATTATCAGCATACTAAATACACACACGCATGTTTGTGGTTGCTCCACTCTTTTTACATGTCGTCGTTTGTTCTTCCGTGTTTGGTAGCCAATTAAAAAAAAAAGAAAAATTTAAAAAATTTACAATTTTGCCGAAACTGAAAGTGGCTCTATCATTTTTCACTCATTTTCACAACCAAAAATTCATTTAGCCTATCCTCAAACCGCCCACTTGACCTGGCGCCAGTTTCCATAGTGATATGTGTTTGGGTTGTAAATGCAATTGACAATGTGGCATGTTAGACTAATCATAGTCTCGGGATCCTAAGGGTAGTAGATGTCCGGTTTCTGTGTTGGTGCTTAATTGTTTAAACTGTAAAATGATAATGGAGCTACGAACTCATTTTCGGCTGTAGTGTGTCAGGAGTATAGGAGACGATGTTTTTTATTGTTATTGTGGTATTGCGACCCTGGACAATACAATTGATTGAACGTGTCAACAATTCCCTTTATCGTATTAGTAATTGATTTCATCTTCACAAAATACTATGGGTTGTTTTTTTATAAAAAAAAAACGAGGAAGAAGATCGCTGAGGAAGACCGAACGATTACGGTCGAAAATCGATTACGAATCCAAATAAAAATACACAAAATTAAAAGGAAGTTCCTCCCTTTATCGTGTCAAAAAACTGGTTAATGTTGATTTCCGTTTTAACTTTGCTATGTTTTTTCATTGTAATTTGTACATGGTGTAAGCAAAAAAAAATTGAAATCTACTTGATTCCAATTTTTTCCTTTAGATCCAATTGTTTGTAATCCCATACCAATAATCGATATTAAAAATTTTTTTGGATGTAAACTGAAAAACAGAAAGTTCAAGTAAGAAATTTGTGTATCAATAAAATTTTGACGAGCTCGTATCTATGAGAGAAGGAAGAACAGTAATCCTTTATAAACGATTTCCATTTTTCATTGTCAAATATATAATCCGAACATTAGTTGTGTTGATTTCTTCAGTGTTAAAATATGTCTGAATAAGAGCATGGTTAGTCTATTAGATTCAACCTAAAAAAATATTTTTTTGTGTGGAAGTGATAGAAAGAGTCCGCGAAAGTGCTTTTTTCAACGTTGGGAGGTGGAAATCTTCAAAATCTTCGTCAGGCAAAACTAATATCGAAATTGAGCAAAAAGTAAATACTGACCTGGACAAGTATTGGTATTGGCTTCTACAAAGTAGATTGGCAATAAACGCGGGGAAAACTAAATATATCATTTTCAAACAAAAGAACAAGACTGACATACAACCACACGTAAAAATCAATGGCACGGCCCTCCAGAGAGTGGAACAAATGAAATATTTAGGACTTCTAATAGACGAGAAACTAACATGGACTCCACACATAAATGAGCTAAGGAAAAAACTTGTTATCTTCATTGGACTTCTACGTCGCTTCTACTTCTTTCCAAAGAAAAAAAAATCCAAATTGTATATGCGCATCTCCTTTCGAAGATTTCTTACGGCATCTTGAATTGGAGTCAAACTTCTAAAAGTAACCTCTTAACCATCTGCAGACTAGTAACGAAAGCGTATAAAACCATTTACAATCTCCCTATGCCAACTCCAACGAGCGAAGTTTTCAAAACAGCCCAAGAATTGAATTTGCAAGGCATGATTTCCATGGAAAGAGCTAAATTCATACACAAGAATTTACACCGTAATGAAAACACCACCTTCAAATTGGATAAAATTGAGGGGGAAAACTCTTACAGAATGAGAACCATGAATAATATAGCTATCGGATTTGCCAGAACTGATCGGCTAAAAGAAGATCCCTTTAACAAAGCAGCTAATTTCTACAATACATTACCGGACAAAATTAAAAACATAGCGAACCCAACTTCCTTTAAAACGACACTAAAAAAATACCTCCTTCAGGATCAATATTCGAAGTAAACTACAAGATCAATCAGCTCCACTAAAGTCAAAGCCAAACATGTAGATAACATAAAATAATTTATGAACATATAGTCTGAACGATTAATTTAACTAAAAGGATACTAAAAATTTACAAATTTGGTACCATCCCTTATACCGATTTCTTATCGTCTGGGAAGTACTATGTACTGAAATTTAACTACGGAAAATTACTGAAAATTTGATGGAGAGAGTGATTGAAGGAGACGGAGGTGGTTTTAGTCGGTAAAAATCCGGCATGCCGAGAGGCAGGAGCTGATCGGTATCTTTTGAAGATTTCCACCTCCCAACGTTGAAAAAAAAGATACCGATCAGTGCTTGCCCCTCAGCATGTCGGATTTCTACCGATTAAAATCACCTCCGTCTCCTTCAATCACTCGCTCCATCAAATTTTCAGGAATTTTCCATATTTATATTTCAGTTCAAAGTACTTTTCATTTTCTGCACATCTGGCAGTGCTTATACGTCAATTTTTACGAGCATAGGCGGCGTTTCTTGGAACGAATTTTAAATGTTTTTAGGTTTCATCTGTCACTTTTCCAGGTTGGCGATTTTCTTGGTCAGTTGCACAATTTATTCGCGTTGTTCGGCGACGCCTCGATTTGCAGTCGAAAAACCCAATCGCCCTTATCCCGGTTTCATTTTGCGTTCGAATTAAGTTCCGTTCCAGTGAAGAATCGTGCGAAAATGAGTTCATTGTTTAGCAGTGTCGAACAAGGACCCCCGATTGAAGTGTTCGCGCTTAACAAGGCAAGCGAGCGTTTTTCATAATCTTCATAACGATATGAGTTGATAAAATAATCGTTATATTCTAGGCATGCCTGGAGGATCCTTCGCCCAACAAAGTGAACCTTGGAGTCGGCGGTAAGTGGGTCATCCTTTGAGTAGGCAATTATATGCGTGGCGCGAAACTGACTTCCTGTCACTTACACCTGCGTCTGTGTAGGCTCCCACGTCTTTGAGGTCAATGTGAAGGTCGACAACGGCGAAAAGCCGAATATAATGAGGATGCAAGTTGATTGCGTAATTTGGGGATGATTGCAAGACTTTCTAGGGAGTTTTCTCGAAGAAAGAAAGGCGTTGTCAAGTCCTTGGATAAGAATATAGACAAGCGAAGAACAGCGTCCTGCTGATACAAGTGTTGGCATTGAAGTCGCATCTGCGCGAAGTCTATTATTACTTTGTCGCTTGGCGGAAGTTCGCTATCTCTTGAATCTGTTGTGGGAATAATCAGGTGCATCTATGGCACCATGGAGATTTCAGCAGACTTATCAAAGCGCTCCTTAATTATCGTGCTCGCCATTCGGCTGAAGTGCACAACAAGAGTTTGATCAACAACGTTCGGGCTATCATCCGCAAATGACCCTCAATTCGTTACGAAACATCTGCCGATAAGCAAAAACAATCTGAAAATTGTTAATTTAGATCATGTCGATTGTCCACTGACGTCCGACGTGCTGAGTTAATTGATCAGTGCGTTATGTGTTGGGAGCATTTACAATTGCTGTTGATACGCGCGAAAAAGAAATTATGATCTCATCTCGTTATGAGATGTTGGGGAAGCGGCACAGCAATCAGACGCACGTGATAGCGCGATGCAATGAAGAATAACTGCTTGTCGTTGCTCTCCCTGAATTCTCATTGATGTGTCCGAATAACATTGAAAACCTGTAATGATGTAGCTTGGATAAGATGCCTTGAAACTGGCTTTAATTCATACGTCACCTTTCGATCCCAACTTACCTTCGAGCGTTATCTAATCTGTGTGGATATAAATGCACCTATTGTTTAATAAACTGATTACAAATTGATAGTTGCCATCATGTCTTACTCAGCAAATCAAGTAAACATGTATAAAAGCAAGCTTGGATTGATAATTTGAGCAGCAACGATTGATTACAAAAATCTATCAGCTCAAAAAAAACTGGCAACTTCACAGGAACATCAAAAAAATCCAAATATTGTCGTTAGACAAAATTGCGGAGAGACTACATTTAAAAAAAATAGACAAATCAGTTGAATTACATAAAATATCTTCTGTATGAAGATTCTTCCGTATAAATTACTTTTCTTTCTCGGTCATAACAATCTTTGATCCAATTTGAACCTCAAAGTTATCGTTTTCAACCTTTTTGTTTTTTTTTAGAGATTTCGTTGAATAGATTATAGTCCGGGAGGCAGCGTTGTAAATGACAAGATTATTGTATCGTATCGTCCCGAAAAGAACCACATCTGTGGTTCAAAATGCATTTTTCATGTGACTTTACCTAAATTTCAGCGGCAAATGCTAATCGCAAGGATATTTTTTTGCCTAGAGCCAATTGTGGTTCGGTTTGCGGAATATTGGAAAGAAAGTTGACTGAGATTGAAACAATTGCCGAATATGGCAGTTTGACTTCAGATGTAACTCTGATTTTGTTCCTTACTCTAACAGTTCTTTTATTCTAAAATCTATGTGCAAAATTCTGACTATATGTGATTCTCGAAATAAGGGAAGACATATTTCGCTATGTAAAGAGTGTTTTTTTAAAGGTATAAAAATTTCAGTAACAATATCTGTCATTGTAGCTGTCAAATATCGCTGTCATTTTGACATTATGTTTGATTTCCTTTGAAAAATTATTATGCAAATACAACCTATAACACCCTGTTACGGTTACCTCCCGGATGAGGATCTAAATCGGTTCCTAATCGATCGGTTGAGGCCTTCGGGTGCCGATCAGCTCGTTAGAGACGGGTCGTGGGCGCCACTCGTCCACCCCAATGGGCATCTTGAGCTGTCGGACGAGAATCCGGCTCACCCTGCAATTTGTTTCCGGTTCACAAAAAATAACTTTCTGGCTCACGGCTTTTATTGACAACAAAAGGAAAATTATTCTTATATCCGATAAGACACAATGACGTAACGTAGTATAACCGCGCGTCCCTAGCCACCACTAACTCAATTTTATAATTCAATCTATCAATTCTTTATGACTTAAATTAATGATTTTTAAGATATACACATCTTATTGTCTACTAGCTGACCCGGCAAACTTCGTACCGCCATATTTTTTTGTGAATATTTTCTAAATTCCTGAAAGACTTTTTTTACTATTTATGCCCGCCTCGGCTTCATACGGTTGGTGCACAGTCGCGGACTAAGGAAATGCAACACTTCCGGTAAATTCAATCTTCCGTTTACAATACGGCCATATAATGAAATAAAATTACCCGTAAATGATTCGACCATAACTATTGTAATGCTTTGTAATGTACAATATTTTTGGTTTTTTCTTCTGGAGAGAAAACAAATAGCGCCGATGGTTTGCCGACTCTCGAACACGCAACGTACAACTGCCCATGCGAAAAACACGGAAATTCAAGGTTTATTCCACACACTTCAAACGATTTGCCTTGGGATTTATTAATTGTCATTGCGAGTGCAAGGCGCACTGGAAACTGGACACGTTTAAATTCAAAAGGAAAGTCAGTTGGCATTAGTGGTATTCTTGGAATAAGCACATCCTCGTCTTTGAACTTTCCTGTGATTATAGTAGCTTCAATCAAATTTCTCATAATTTTTTTAACGGCGAGTCTTGTTCCGTTGCACAATTTTGGCTGATTCAGATTGCGTAACATAATTATCACAGAGCTAACATTGAGCCGTAAATTGTGTGACGGTAATCGTGGCAAATCCAATGAATTTAGGAATTCAGTTGGATAATTAACTACTTCATTTGGATCGATAATGGAATCGATCGACTCAAATGAATCCATTTGTCCATCAATTTGACTCTGAATTTTTATATTTAAATCATCTACATCCTTATTTTTCGCTGCTAAAATGGCTCGTTCGCTCAACCAAGCATGGTTTTTATAATCCACACCAATATTTGGGAACACTTTCGATATTAATTCTTTTTTTGACCTTGTGAATTGACAAAAATTTGGTGGAAACGAAATGAGGCCAGTAGAAGTGTCAACAGGAATTTTCGCATTGCCAATGTCTAATAATGCATTTGAAAACATTTCCGACGATATGTCATTTTGTAACGCCACATGCATATTCGTTGTTAACTTGAGATTGTTCGCGTATCTCCATAAATTTGATGCCTTCAAGCAAGCATTTATTTCATAAGCAGCTGTTGATCTGGGAATGACTGGCAGCTTTTGACGAAAATCTCCAGCCAGTAGAATCATCGCGCCTCCGAAAAGGTTCTGATTGCTACGCAAATCTCTTAATGTTCGATAGTGTGTCTAATGCTCGTTTGTGTGCCATCGTACACTCATCCAAAATTATTAATTTACAATTTTGCAGCACTTTCGCCATTGCTGATGTTTTGGTTATATTACACGTCGGTTTATCTATTGTTTGCAAATTTAATGGCAGTTTGAGCGCAGAATGAGCGGTTTGTCCACCTTCTAACAATGTAGCAGCGATCCCAGATGATGCCACTGCCAGTGATATTTTACTTTGTGCCCGAATTGTATCTAAAATTAATGAAATTAAGAATGTTTTACCAGTTCCGCCGGGTGCATCAAGGAAAAAAATTCCTCCATTACTGGCATTAACTGCTTTTATTATCGTATCGTAAGCTGTTTTTTGCTGGTGATTTAAAAGTGGGACTTTACTTTGTACGGATTGACTCAAAATATTTCTATCGTATTGCAAAATATCTTAAGCCATATTGTTTTGTTTGTTGACACTGACGCCACAATCAAAGCGGAGAAACGTCATTTATAAAATAATGTTCAAGTTATCAACTGCTCAATATATCAATATATTCATCTCACATCTCTCTCAGTCTTCTGTCTCATTCACACACTCACTTTTCATATTATGAGATTAAAAAAAAATTCTGTTCGATTTTTTAAAAAAATATACAAACCTTGCCCTGATAATTAGTAATGACTATCGAAGGTTTTTTTTTCTGTTAAACGTTTATCTAAATCCATAACAGTCCTAAATGCTTGCTTGGCTCCCATCTATATACATATAGACTGCTGTTAGTGATGCAACCCTAGAACACTGCTGCCGCCGAATTGTTTTGCCTTTCTGTTGACAACAGAACTGTGGTCTGAAAAGACGGAGTACGAATTCTTTAATTTCTTAGAGCGAACCAACGATGAAAATCAATATAGTAGTTTTCGTAGTAAAGCACTTTATATCTCAAAATAAAGCTGACTTGGCCTGCACTACTTTGCATACTATAATGGTAAAGTTAACAAATCTAATCATTCATCAAAAAATCGGACTCTGATATCAACAACTGTTGAGGAATTCAGCTTCCCTCGGAGATTAAGTATATTTAAATGCATTACATTACACTTGTCTTTATCTGTGAGCATCATGCTGAAAATAAATCGAACTTGCAAAATAAAAAAAAACATCAAACAGCTAAAATTCTAATAATTTTCATTTAATTCCTTGAATCGTTCCAGCATATCGTACCAACGAGGGCAAACCATGGGTTTTACCTGTCGTCCGGAAAACTGAAATCGACATTGCACAAAACGAAAGCATCAATCACGAATATTTACCAGTTTGTGGTAAGTGAAAGCTACCCGAACCACATTAGCTCCCATATTTCTGTTAACCACATCATCTCCTTTTGTACAATTTTCACAGGACCTGATGCATTTACGAAAGCTGCCACCACCCTATTGCTTGGCGAAAACTCAAAAGCCATTGTTGCTAATCGGGTATATTCTGATGCTCAAACAAATCGTCCTTCAACTTTGAATAACCGATTTTGTATTTGCAGGCTTTCGGCGTACAAACACTTTCAGGAACAGGTGCCTTGCGTTTAGGTGCTGAATTTCTAGCACATAAACTATCATTCTCTGTGTTCTATTTCTCAGAGCCCACCTGGGGTATGACCTATTAACAATTTAAATTTAGTAGCATTTGAATTCATTAATTTGTTGATAGAAAATCACTTCAAAGTGTTTATGGGCGCTGGCTTCAAAACGGCCAAGACGTACCGATATTGGGACCCGAAGACGAGAGGAATTGACATTGAGGGTAAGTTTCTGTATTTGCAAATTGCATTGGACGTTTGTTTGAAAAGTGTGTTACGGACAGGCATGATTGATGATTTAAGCAAAGCTCCCGAGAATGCGGTGATTATTTTGCATGCTTGCGCTCACAATCCGACCGGCTGTGATCCCACTCAGGACCAATGGAAACGACTTGCTGATATCATTGAGGTAAGGGCATTTGATTTTAATAGTACATACTTTGTGTAAAACAAGACATTTGCAGAAAAAGAAACTGTTTCCATTCTTCGATTCAGCGTATCAAGGTTTCGCGAGCGGTGATCCCATTAAGGATGCATGGGCAGTTCGGCATTTCGTTGACCGTGGATTCGAATTGTTCTGTGCTCAGTCGTTTGCGAAAAACTTTGGTCTTTACTGTAAGTATTCTCGGCTAAGTTATTTCAATAGAAACTACATATTATCATCATCTAGGCGAACGTGTTGGAAACTTGACAATAGTACAAAAAGATGCTGCAACCACAACTGCCATGCATTCACAATTTACACTTTTGGTGCGTGCAATGTATTCAAATCCACCAGCTTTTGGGAGTCGTATTGTTAGCACTGTTTTGAACAATCCCAAATTACGAGAAGAATGGTAAGTCATGTGTTCTCATTTACTTTTTGACGAAGGGCACACACAATTGAAAAATGAATGAAACAACCGCGTCGGCTAAGAGTGTAAACCTGCTAAGTCCAGAAAAGGTGCTTAACTTATATTTATACTTCTAATAATGGACATATCTAAAAATACTAATAGTTGTATTAATCCCGGTGTTAATTGATTAAATTTATTGAGAAACATTTACTATCTTTATCGTAAACAATTTGATTTCAGAACCAGCCGAAATTTTTTCTTTCAATTGGACCTAACAGCATTATCTTCTAAGCCGACGTCTTCTCAAGTTTTTATGAGCAAAATCTTCAAAATAATAACGAATAAGTATTGATTATAGTCAATTCTTTACGAAAGTTAGATAACATTTATATGCTTTAGGAAAATATCAGATTCCTAGTAAAAAATAAATGAGACGTTTTAAAGTGATTAGAAAATGGAACATTTTTGCAAATAACCCTCGCATTCGGCTTACGCTCCATTGCAAAATTTGAATTCATTCTTGAACCTGTGTGGAAAAATAAGTTTAGGGCAATTTTAAAATGCCATTTATCCTATGCAGAAGCAGTCGTCAAGAAACTAAACTAAGCCGTTTTTTATACTAACACACGGCTTTTATTATTTAGATATCACATACGTGTTTCGAGACCTAATTTATCCTTGGTTTAGTTTGATACATTATCAAACATTGAGGAAGGGATTAACTAGGTCACGAAATAGTAACGTCAAAAACAGTTTTCTTATATAATTTGACTCAGACTATTCATCGATTTAGTGGTTATGCTTAATGATAAATGCGAAAGCTATATAAAAATATCTGAAATCATTGATATAGATCACTTTCAACCGCCCAAAGCGTGCGTTGCGCAATCGTAGGCTCAATCTAAGTTCTAAAATTGCTTCGGGTCGGCAACAAGAAAATGTTTGGTCGAGTGATTTTTTAAGTATGTCGCAAGAATCGTCAAAGCCAAAAACAATTCCTACAGCAATAACAAATATATATTTTAATTCGCGTTCAAACAGCGCGGAACAGTTAGTGTATAAATACGGATACAAAGATATGTTACCAGGGAAAAACTTAAAAAAAAACGTTCAAAAGCGCTTGAAGTATGCTAAGATTTACGTAAAGAAGTCATTCGAAATGGCGCACTTAACATGATTAGACTGAAATAAAGAATCTGCCAAATCTAGAGGGTGCTATTTAGATGATAAATCTGAACAAATTTGGGGCATTTTTGAAGCGTTTTATATATGATAAAAATATCTTTATAGCCGTCGTCGTCATCGTAGCACTACAGCCCCACTCGGGCCTCCAACGCCTCCAATTGTCTTGATCCAATAACCGCGTCCTCCATTATAAAATTCGTGCAGCGATCCGTAGTTTTCGTCGACTGAGCCAAATAAAAGTTTCCAGGGTTTTTCCACTGGCTTAAATCCTCGGCTTTTCCTTCAAATACCTTTTTGGGTGCTCGATTTCGGTTCATTCGTTGCACGTAGGCACCTCGTGGCAGCTTTCGCAGTCTAATTATTATGGTCCATCAAATATTTCTTATAGCTCATAGTTGTACCTATTTCACCATTGGTCGCTCTCCCGCTCTGCTAAAATTATGTCTTTCGAAGGCGTTCAACATGTTGCAGATGCCATTGACAGGGTCCAGGTTTCGCAACCATAATACAACACAGGTTTTATTTTTGTAATAAAAGCTTGCGACGTTTTTCTTGTGTTTGCAGTTGTCCTTTTGTGTAGAAAGACAGTTTTATTAGCGAGCTGAATTCTCCGTTCTATTTCGACTTCGCACCTCGGTATATAAATTCGTCCACTTTTTCTAAATTATATTCGGCAAGAGTTATATTTTGTCTATTCTCTTTCTTGTTTGCGTCATGGTTTTTGTTTCGTTTCATTGTTTTTAAGGTCTACTTCTGTCGGTTAAGTTTAAGCAAAATTTCTTTAGTGGATGTAAAAGAACGTGACAAGATGTTAACATTGTCCGCGTAGGCTACTGCTTGGCTAGATTTATATTGCAGCGTGGTAATAACTTCCTGCATTTGTAGAGACCTTGGTTGACTGTGAAAAGTTGATTAGTGATCGATCGTTCAGATCTTAAGCCACCTTGAAACTTCTCTATGACAAAAAATTTCTCATGTGAGATAGTACATTTTTACTGTGGAAAATACTCCTAATAATGATACAAAAGCCTATTTTCAGATCGCATTAGAAATATTTTGCCAATTCACAATAAGAAAAATGAGTCTAGCCAATCAAAATAGATGTAAATGCTTGCCGTCTTGTTTTTACATGGGTTTTTCTTGATAATAAAGTTTTATAATGCGTTTAAAACTTCTGCTGACGATGCCCCTTATTAGGATCAGACTCCATAGTGAAATAATCTGGATGTTATCCACTATTCATTTCTACTACCTGGTTAAGCCGTCAAAATCGAGTTCTGCTGATGAAAATTGAAAAGCAATATACAGCCTTCAATAAATTCTCTTCTAATTTTAAAATTCTAATTCCATGTGCCCTGACCTTTCTCTCGACATTCCTCATTCATTAAATTTGCATTACACTCGGCTTGCCTTAATCTAAATTAAGTTGACCTTTTATTTTTCAAGAGCCAAATGAAATCACTTCTTCATGTTTGTTAGCTGCTCTACTCGTCGAAGCGATGCAAATATCCTACGCAAATAGTTTTCAATTACTTTAATAGAATCTGTCGTTGCAATCCTGTCCCTAATGTAGGTTTGCGCTTTCGGCAAACACTACCATTCGCCACAAAATAGATAGCATAAGTACCATGAACGTATACAAAAAAAACTGAACTAATTTCAAGCTGTAGTTCAACAAATAAAATCTCGAAAAAAAGTGTTTTACGAGCAAGAGTTTAATTTGGAAAAAATAATGCAAGGCGATTTATTTGCATACTTTGGCTTTCTGCTGGAGTGCATTACATCTGCTAGTCGAAATGTGTGGACTTTGTTTTTCTCGAATTATGTTAATGTAATTGCATTCTATTTGCAGGATGGACTGCATCCGAACAATGTCGTCGCGTATAATTAAAATGCGACAAATGCTCTATGATCATTTGAAAAAACTAAACACTCCGGGAACATGGGACCACATCACTCAACAAATTGGAATGTTTTCCTACACAGGACTTAATGGTAATTAAATTTCGGGCTGTTTGTGTTTGCACACCGACAAGTTGCCAGTGAATTCTATTCATTCTATTTGAAGCAAGGATTGATTTAAATGAGATTGGTTTCGGAAAGGATTTACGCGGGCCGTTTGTCGAAAACGATGAACTAGATGCGCGATGTAGTTCAAGGCAAACTGTTGGATTGTATTAGTACTCACTAGCTTTTTAGTTCAAACAAAAACACTATCTCATTCAATTTTCGTAATTTCAGAGTCTCAAGTGAAGATGTTGATTAAAGACTTCCATATCTACTTGCTATCCACGGGCCGCATCAACATGTGCGGATTGAACGAGAGCAATGTCGAGTATGTGGCCAAGGCTATTCACACTGTTGTTACGAAAGCCTAGGCTACGATGTAACTTCAATGGCCCTGGTATTACTGATATTAATGGAGAAAGGTTACCTCTGCATGCTACCACTCAATTGTATTTTTAGAATCTACAATAGTTTTACAACGTATAAAAAAATTACTAGTTATTATTGACAATAGTGAACGTTCAAAGAACAACGGAAGACATTAGGTTTAGAAATTAAATTGGAATAAAACAAACACCAAAACAAACAAACAAAAACTCGCCCTACACGTTAAACGTAACAAAGTTTCAATATTTTTTATACGCAACCGAAACCTGTAACCTGTAACCGAAGAGATACATAGCAACGAACACAAACGACATCAAGAACTAAATATTGCAGTAACAAGAAAAGCATTTATACAACTAATGTTTACTGAACAATTGTAGCATTTATTTGTTGAATAGGATTCCAAGTAACAAAATTTACGATATTAAAACTAGTTGCTAATATATATATAACTTTGTTTCGCTCGCACACTTCCATCATACATTTAACCGACGACATATTAACATCATAATGATTGAACGTTAATTTCAAGAGGAGAATTTTCGGGGCACATAGTGTAGAAGCTCGCATTAATAGAGTTTCTGAATTAATTATGGTGTTGAATATGCAATTTGTGATTTGCTCGGTAAGTATTTGAAATGGCTGTCTTAGCTTCTTGTTTGTTAGTTTGTTTGTTTGTACCCATGTAATCGTATTGATGGCTATGAAATGTTTCGTTGTTGTTGTGTTAGAAAAAACATCTTGTTGAAATAAAATGTAAATTTAGAAGCAAACAAAGCGTGCGTTTCATTTTTCAAGAGCATTTAAGCAATAAGTCTTCGAAAAGAAGTTATGTAAACGCAAGTAACGATTGGAGGTGAAAATGAATCAGAGTAGAACTGGTTTTAATTTAATATGAGAAAGTGGTCCGATAAATCTCCTAAACTGCGTTTATCCTTTAATCTTTTTGGTTCTGTCTCTTACCTTATCAAAGGTAGTACTTTTTGTTCCAAAAAATAAATAAAGCGAACAGTGTTGTAGATGTATTCGTGCTGTCCTTAAGACTTCATCTAGGTATCTGTAATACTGGTAATGGGTTGGAATCAAAGATATTAAATAAACTTGTGTGAAAAACACTTTTGAATTACTTTACATGCTCGTATTATGCTTTTTAAAAAAATTACAACCACCGTCAAAATTAAGACAATATTGTCGCTACCAGAAGAATTGTACGTAATACAGTCAAGAAGTGGATTAAGGGAAATTTCTGCTCATATTTTCAAGAAGGGGAATCCATTTAGACTTTTCAGGTACATCTTTTTGTGGTTTTTGCATAGTTAGTATTAGAAAATCTTCTTTGAGTGTTAGAATAAAATTCGTATTGGTTTCGAAGCTAGAGTCCCTGAACGTTACTGATCTTCTCGGCTTGAGAGCACTTAACAAATTTTAATTACGTTTGTCTCCAAACCAATTTTTCGTTAACATCGTACAAAATAATTAAAAGACGATTGAATCGATTATTTTGAGATTTTGCTGGCAAAAACCGTGATAAAACCGAATAGAAAACGTTAGAATTTTTGGCTACCGATTTGAATGCGGTTTTTGTATGCGGATTTGTGGATTGAAATTCAAAAATTCGATTGGATAGCAAAAAAATATAAAAATTCGTATCGAAACAGATACAAAATGAAAGAACGGTAAAATATTCATAGGCTTTCCGGAAAAGTTAGGATGAAATGAAAATTGCCATAGAAAATAACTAAAAGCGCATCTGGCAGTCAGAATTGTCAATTAAATAAGATAGGAACGTTTAGGACAAATTTTAATATCTATTGTTCTCTTTTGGATTCAGTCGATTTTTTACCAGAACAAATATAACTTTAGATGACATAATTATTTTCGATAGCCAAAAAATTCAATGAAAATTTTTGTTTTTCGTTAGTAACGATCGTAGAAAACATTTTTACCTACCCATTTTGCGAAAAATCACTTTTCTTTCAATTTTTTAGAGTCTCATCGAGCAAATCTTGAAAGACTAAAAAGAATATTTTTATGTGCTAAATCAATACAGGAAACAATAGGTTGTGTACCGTGGAACAACATAAATCGTTTTCGATGAATTTCTCGTAAAATCACCAAAAAATTAAATGCACTCATTTGGAAAGTTGATACATGCAGAACTACGTATAAGAAGTTCCAATAACGTCGAGTAAATGGATCCATCACGAAAAACGCTAATTCTCCATACAAGTTGTCTCTAATTGGCCTGCTCCAATAGATAATTTGAAACTAAAAAGAAGAAAAAAAAATCTTAGTTTGTGCATGAATTATTAGATACTAGACGATGTAAGTATTTAATTATTGATAATTTCAAAACGATGTATCTAAAAATAGCTGCTAATTCAGTTATGAGTTGATTTCTTAGCAACAAAAAGTATTTAACACAAAAAAATCGTTTTATGATGATTTATTTTGCACACTGAATTTTATTTGGAATATACAGTGTAGGCACCATTGTTTTTGTTTTGCTACGTTTAGTTTTAAAAAGAATCGCTTCAAATTTCATATCAGTTGAGGAAAAGCGCGAGAATCAAATTCACTGCAATATTTAATGTCCCTCAAAAATAAAATTAGACATCAATAACGCATCAATAGAAATTCTCGATAGCATTTTGAGATGAAATAAAAATACAAATGATATAGAATGCTTTCTGAAAAAGATATTTTTGACAAAATTCTGAGAATGTTTGGTTGATATGTTTTTCCAACATAATAACATACTCAGAATAAATTTTATCGTGCAAAATCACTGTAAATATTTATTTGAAAATATTAATACACAATTAATTTATACATTCTGTTAAACTTTATTCTGTTTCCAACCATTCTAAATAAACAGACGTAAATTGAACGAAGGTTTTTTTCTAAAAATTTACAATGAATTAAAAAAAGTTATGACGCAAGGAAATGTTCACACGTTTATAAATTAAAAATGAAAACACACTTTTTTTACCACAATCAAATTTCAGTCAAATGTTACAAAACATAACATTCGGCTAAAATTAACCATTGGAAATCTTCCCCGAATTTACAAGTATATTAAAAACTCTAAACGCACATACAGTGGCGAGCACATGTGGATACATGTAACCCAAATTCGACATTAAATACCTGTAAAATCCTTAAAAATACATTAATCGCTTTGAAATTTTTGCAGTTGAATTTTTTATTAATATTTGTATGAAACTAATAATAAACAAAATTATAATTTATAAGCTCAGTCTAGTTTTTAAAACAAATAATCGAAATGGGCAATGTATTCACTTTTGCACGTTCATGAATAAGAAGCTAAATTTTTTTTTAATATTTAGTCCGCAGACCTTTGGCTTTAATAATGGCGAGCATAGGCTTAGGCATGCTCTCCACTAATTTTTCAATTAGTTCATGTGGAATATTACTCCACTCAATTTGAACTCGACACTAAAGCTTATCCAAACCCTTCGGTGCGGTGACGTACCGAGCTAGTCGTTTTTTCAGCAAATCCCGTAAAGTTTCGATCGGGATAAGGTGTGGACTTTGAGCAGGCCACTTCATTTTTTTTTAAACTTTGCCTGATTAGCCACTCCTTAACGGTTTTCGCCGTGTGCTTTGGGTCTCCATTCTGCTGAAAATGACTTCATATTCTGGATAAGCAAATTCGTCTACGAAGTCTGGTAGATTAGACTCCAAAATATGAAGATATTGTTCCTTTTTCATAATACCATCGATTTTAACCAATGGACCTACGTTCCCCCAAGTGAAGTAGCCTCACACCATCAAACCGCCACCTCCATGCTTCATAGTTTCTTTCACTTGATGCTTTTTCAACTTTTCGTTTAGGCGGTGCCAGTAATACTCCTTACCATCGGACTGATATCGGTTTATTTTGGTTTCGTCGAACCAAATTACCCTTTTCCAGTCATCTACGCTCCAATCCTTGTGCTCCTAGCAAAATTTGAGCCGTGCTGCAAAATTTTTCTGTGATAGTGCTGTTGTTTTTGCTTAACTGCCGCTGTTAGTCAGAACCTGTGAAGCGCTCTGCGTGCTTACGGGTTTGTTAATGGCAACTGCAGCATCTTTTGGTATTGTTTTCGGTTTAGTGGTCATGAGGCGCTCCATAGCTCGAGTATCACTATTAGTAAGCAATCGTGGTCGCGATTTATTCATTTCAGGTGCACTAACATTGCGTCTCTTTGTTACTTGAAGCACGGTTCGGTGGCAAATACCGAGCAATTTAGCTGTTTTACGTGCTGCGTCATTGTTTTTCGTTATTTCCACAATCTGATTTTCTAAGTATTCCGATATTTTCTTTATTTTTCTTCAAAATTGAAATACTCACGGAAAAAGTAAAAACGCGAGACTGATTAAACCGAACTTTTATGCTTTGCCGCGTAAAATACTATCTCTTACAACGGTAACACTCTATCTGCTGTGAATCCCGTTATTACGTTTTGTTTCGATTCACAGATCAGTGTTGCAACATAGAAGAAACGAAACGCGCAAAAGTGGATACATTGCCCATTTCGATTATTTGTCTTAAAACCTAGACTTAGCTTATAAGTTATAATTTTGTTTATTATTTGTTTCACATAAATATTAATAAAGAATTCAACTGCAAAAATTTCAAATCGATTAATGTATTTTTAAGGATTTTACAAGTATTTTAAGTCAAATTTGATTATCATGTATCCACATGTGTTCGTATATAGAATAATATGCATAAATCGATTAAAATTTACGGAAAGTATTTTGACAGTAAATGTAAGTGAAAAATCTTTAAAAACTTTCTTCTAGATTATATTTGTGGAAAATTTTACATGTGAAACTTTCCGAAAATTCAAAATTATCGAATGAAATTCTCGAAAATAAGAAAAAAGTTCCGAAGCATTTGATAACCAAAATTATTCGAAAAAGGCAAGACATTGCCTACATTTTATTGACTTTCAGCTCCTAAAAATCTTTTTCAATGAAAAAATGTGATGGTAAAAGTTTTACACGCAATTTCTAGAATTTTCGTAAAATAAAATTCTCCGCAAAAAATATTCATTGCAAAACGAGACAGCTCCATTTTCGGTAGTTTGGAGTTTAGTCTATTTTGTTGTAAATTATGTAACCCTCTATCACAGAATAAATATTGATGAAATTTTTTGAAAGCGATTAATGCAAAACCTTTAAAATTTCAATAGAATATTAAACATCGTCAATAAAAAAAATATACTTATATAATCAAAGATTTTTTTCGAACTAAATGTCTTCAATAAAAAAAATCTTCAAAGAAAATTTCTGTTTTATGACCAAATTCTGAGCTAAATTGGATTTATACATTTTGAAAAATCCACTTAAATTTTTTTGGCGAAGTTTTTCAAAAATATGTTTCATTTTTTTTATTATTTTATTAAAAATTTTAGTTCAATTTTCTTCACAGAATTTGGCTTGATTTCTCAATACCAAGATTTTTGCATTGGTTTTGTCTAACGTACTAGCTTCATGGAAGATTGTTTCAGTTGGAACTTGATCCTTTTAAGTTCATGCGATTTTATTCGCAAATAAAAAATTTGAAATTAGTTTCAGCGTATGTTCCTCGAGTTGTTCGAGCATTTTTTGTTTCATTTGTTAAGTAAGTTTAGAACTTTTTTTTTATTCCAGTTGCTTTCTTTACGAAAACTTCCCAAAGCTGTATCATTTCTCCAAACATGTTTTGTGGAATTTTGAGAATACGTTCACAAGTATCATATTTAGCTTAAAATATTCTTAATGGAATTATTTATGTTCAATTTAAAATTTTCTACTGAAGCAGCTATGGATCTACACATTAATTCATAAATCACAAAGAAGTTTTGCCGGGTTCTACTTACATTGAAAATTGTTTAGAAAATTTGCAAAAAATACTTCGATATCAGAACTTTTTCCCTAATAGCCATAACTCACAGTTCATTAGGCAAAAAAATTTCAATGGAATAATTTATACAAGAAGCCAACTTTAGCATTGAGTATCTTCTCATCATCTGAATAATACTTGATACAATTGCGGCTTCATTTCAAGTATAATTTTTTGAAGAAGTATTCATTTCTCTACTCATTCCCAGCTTATGCCTCTTCTAAAATTTTCGTTAGGCAAATGCAATTTTTCAAAATTTCTGATGAAATTATTCTAAGAAAACGATTTTACGATGACTTTTAGTATTTTTTGATTAAATAACTTCGACCCATGGCCTGCAACTTAACGCTTTCCACACTTTCGTCTCTCACTTCCTGCATAAAAACAAAATTGGCGAAAATTTTAATTTGCATTAATATTTAAAGCTTCTCGGAAATGTTGCTGTTTCCCGCTAAGAAAAGAATAACATCTCGTACTGCTCGAAGAGCACCTGTAACGGGCGTTCTTTCACCTCGAGATTGATGGACGATGACTCAGCCGCTGAAGAACATCGCCATGGAAGGTATCTTTCCGCACAGCATTTTGATGAGTGGTTATCTAATGGTGATCCTCGGATTATCTTACCACGAGTCCGTAGACTTCTTATAGACTTCTCGGCCAGGTGGAAGCGATCCGGTCGAGTTGCGTTGGGCCCGATGCCGGTGGAGGCTTCAGACACGCCGCGGTGCGTTACCTGGACAAAGTTACCTGCCAGCGCCATCCGAGGCCAACTCTCATTCTTCAATGGTCGTAAACCATAAATAAAAATGCTATTTTCTTGGACTTTTCTTGGTTGAGTTGCCACCAGTCTGTAAACTCCGTGGAAGTGGAGGCGACGGCGGTTGGCTACCAACCAGTCATCAACCTCTTAACATCAACGATATGAAGAAGTTAAGGGCTGGTGTTCGCTGCCCGGTTCGGCGTTCCGGCTCATGAATTATTTAATCGGCACAAACAAACCAACCCACCTTCTGGTTAACAGCGGAAGGAACTAAACTTGAGTGGCCATGATATACCTGCAAGTGGAAGCATATGTGCTTCCAAACGGATCGAGTTTTTACTAATGTTGTGTAGAAGATACCATAGAGACATAATGAAGTGGTTAATGAGAGATCCCGTTACCGAAAAGTGTTTCGAATTGGTAATTGTCTTCATTTGCTGAAGGCAATTTAGCTTCCTACTGTGAATGAGGTATTTGTTTTGTAAAAACTCTGTCATATTTTCTTGTATTGTTCCAAAGAAAGTACTCGGACTGCGTGATGCCTCCGAATATCTAACAAACCTTAGACTATCAAAAAGTAATAACATAACATTTCCGAAATAATATATTTTTCCGGATTTAATTTACATTTGATCGTTTTTTTTGAATTTAAAAATCATTTTTAAAACTAATTTTCGAAATAGCAGGAATACTTATTTGGAATTTCAATATTTATATTTTAAATTTATTCAATATTTATTAGTTTGTAAGTTTTCTGTTTCAAAAAATATTTAATTAAAAATCGAAAACCGATTTTTTAAAGGATTAATAGAGAAGGAAAGATGTTTTTTCAAACACTCTCATTGGAATATGATTACAATAATTTGTCTGTGAGCAAGCAGGAGTTTTAATTTTATTCTTCAATTATTATTTTCTTAATGGTAAAATATGGGAACTTTATGGAAACTATCTCAACAATAAGAATTTAACGTGCTGAACGAGAATAAACTGTTTCGTGCTATAAATTTAATATATTCACCATTTCGATCGGACAAAATTCACCCCAAAAGTGTAATTTGGTTGTTTCGGCCATCACCTCTGTTGAACCGCATGGTTGTTCTTAAACCCGACATCCATCCTTCTCACAGTCGCCTGTTTGGTAATAATTATCGGTGTCAGTCCACACCTCTTGACAAGCGACATAGAAAAGGAAAATTTAAGAAGGGAAGGCATAGAAACTCTGCCCGTTTAATGGGGTAGTACCGGTTAGAATGCTGAAAAACAGCATAATTTTTAATATTTTTTTCTCAACTTTATTGTATATAATTGTTAAAATTTGCATGTGTAAAATACACATTTTGAAGATTACAAAAAAATATTTTTTTTCTTTATTTTTCATTTTTCTACTTATTTATAAAGGGCGACAAAGGCGATGTCTCGAAATATACCTCGTGCCACTGCGAACAGATAATCTCAGGAATGAAGAATTTAAAATAAAAAAACCAAAACGCATTTTGAAGAGGAATGTTTCTCACGTGGTAATTTATCACAATATTTTGAAAAAATGATCAAAAAAATAGCCGTTGATTGAAATTTTGTTTTTCGAAAAATCGCTTTTTTCGCTTTGTTTCGCTTGCCAAATTTTTTGGGATTGATTTTTGGCCTATATTGTGGTAGATTAATACACAATATACTTGAATAAAGTATCACACCAAATTTGACTTAAATCGGTTCGGGCAATCCGGAAAATAAGTGTCCGCAGTTGGAAAAACGTCGTTTCGAGAAAAACGCGTTTAAAGTTTCGATTATCGAAAATATCGCTTACTAAGCGAAGAAGGCGAATAAAATTTTGAGACGTTATTTCTAAAAGTATAATAAATTAAAAAATCAAAAAATTAAAAATTATAACCGGTAATACCCCCTTAAGCGGTAGAAAATCGCGTCGGTGTATTTGTTTCGGTGTTTAGAAAAATTTGATAGTAAAAGAGCTCTCCTGTTTTTCGTAATTTTTTTGATAATTTTGATTTAATTTTTTGATTCTTAAGTGTTAAAATGTCTACAATTGCTTCAACAATATCATCAATACATATTTTTCTCTCTCGTATTTGTTTAAAATAAAATTTGGATTAAATTTCGTTTTAAGATATAACTGTTAATCATTTAAGAAAATAGACGTCCACATTTATTCTAGGAAAACGGATTGCCGTAATTCTTCGTATAATAATTTTAATCAAAAAAAAAATCATGGTTAACATTCGAATTCCAAATAAATTTGTAAAAGTTGGAGACAAAACGCTTGGATGAGTTTTTTTAAATTTAAATGTTTGGGTGGAAATATAAAAAGGATGTTAGAGATATGTTTTCCAATATATTTCTCATAAGTTTTTCAATTTTGTAAAAAAAATAATTTTGCGTTTTTTTTAAATAAAGTGTAAAAAAATTTCCGAATCTGTTACAGAACTTTTTTTGGTCTAAAATATTGATCATAAACTTAGTATTTTTTTAAACGAAAATAATTTATCAGAAATATTTTCATAGCGAAAAGCTAGTGATCTAATTTCAAAATCTGTTTTTACAATTATGAAGTTGAACTCAAACAAGTATTTTGTACAAAAATTGGTAATCAATTTCCTTGAGAATTTGGTGCCTTTATTTTCCTCAACTATTTTTTTTGTTTAAGTTTTCATCATTTTCGTTTAAACAATTTTTTTAGGGAAAACTGGACGTTTTCTGGACATTTAGCAAATTAATTAAAATTTCTAGCTCTATCTTATCAACCTACTTCTAAAGCTTTCTATCGTTAAATGAAAATTAGGCAATTATGCACATGTATTTTTGAATGTATGAAATCAACAGTTAAAAATATTTAAAATAAGTTTTGGGGGAATGTTTATTGGATAACGTTTTAGTTATTAAAAATTAATAGTTTTTCATTGTTTGCAAAACTTGGTATAAAAATAATAAACAGTTAATATTTATACTGAATAAGTGATTGAGACGAATGATATTACTTAATTTTATCTACTCTAAGAATGTGGTGGTGGCATCGATGGAAACGCTTTATGATTTGAGTGATTTGGTAAGATTTTTAACTAATTTAGCATAACCGTTTTTAACTTCATGAAAAAATTTGCTAAAAATAAGCTTTCTTTCTGTTTTTTCCCAAACTGAATTTCACACTCACTACTTTCGAAGCTCGAATGATTTAAAGAATACTTACGAAACAAAAAATCAGTTTTCTTTATGATTGCATAAACATTTACAAAATATTTATTTTATATTTGTAGTGAATAAGGCTATACGAAAAATACTATCTTATTCCACTTGTTGTTCTGAGGTTTGTTAGTAGTATTTATATTATTGTTTGCAGTATTATTATTTCTAATAGTTATGTAGACATCCAGAGTCGCACATCACAGCTTGGTTTTGCATAATTTCAAACAATAACCTGAATAAAAAGCTCTACATGTTTTCCAATATATATGTATATAATTTATGCGGAGGCCAGGAAGTTTTAAAAATTTGCGTGGGATAGTTTTGGGCGTTCCATCCCGGAGAATGATTTGATAAATTTTGACAATAAAAAAATAATTTAAAATTGGAAAATAAACCGAGATAGATTTATGTATAAAACTTTACAAAAATTACTATATTTTAAAGTCTATTGGAAAACGTTTTCCAATAAAACTCATCAAATCAATCTCAAACGGTATTTTGTCGAAAAAATAAAACCGAATAAAAATCTGATACTGATTTTGAACTTATTTTTTTTTTAAAAAAAGGTATTATTTAAATAGGGTTTAAAAATATTTGTTAAGATTAAGATTAACCCCCAAAGAGGATGGAAGTAGCGGCTACTTGCTATGGCATAAAAAGTTGGCGGCGGTCACGGCCTCATGAGAAGTTAAGGGATCATATGAAGCCTTAAAAATGGTCTGCGAAGTCATTTTTAAACTGTGTTTGAAAGTCGAAAAAATAAAAAAAAATTGTAAAGAAAATTAAAAAAAAAACAAATAAAAAAATTAAAAAATTATAAAAAAATTGAGGAATGTCATTTTTACCGTAAATGTAATATAAGTAGAGGTTACACTTTGGATACACGTTTTTCATCCCTCTCCCCCGCCCCGGGTCCCCTCAACATCCCGCGCGGAAAAAATGACATCCATCATTTTTTTGTTATTTTTTGTCCAAAAAAAATTCTATTATTTTTTTAAATTTTTTTCGACTTTCAAACATGTCCCAGATTAATTTTACGGTTTCATATGATCTATAAAAACTGTCAAAATAACCATTTTTTAGTGGGATAACCCGATAACTTTTCATGGGGCCGTGACCGCCGCGAACCTTTTATGCCACAGTAGTAGTCCTCCTTCGGGGGTGGGGCCTATAATCTTAACCTTTACCAAAATCTTTTGAAAGTGGAAATTTTTCGAGAGTAAAAAATTGAAAAATAATACCCCGAGAAAATAAACCATAAACACATTGAGAATAATACTTTCAAGAAAATGATCCATCTTAAAAATAATTGCTACAAAAAATCCTCTCAGTAATTTTTTTTTTTGTAAAATGTGCGAACCGGAATTCATGATGAAATTAAAAAAAAATATATAAAAGAATAATTGTAAGTAGGGGTTCGTTCTAAATAGGAGTAGAATAAAGCGTTTCTTTGCGCCTTTAGAGACAACAGTTTTAATTAAAACGAAAAGGTTTAACAGTTGCATTGTTTTCATAGAGGCAATAATAGCAGTGGTAATTTGCTGTGTTGAAAAAAATATTTTTCTTGTTCGTACTAAGTGCTCTTTGTGTTTTCATTGTATAGGCTTTCAATATTGATTTCAAGCGATTTTTTTGTTGTAGAAAAATGAAAAGCTTCCAACCAAATATTCTTTGTTGTTAATTAAAAGTTTCCTCACCTTGTAGCGTATTCCTTAGTCAATATAGCATTCAAACGCTTTACGGAATAGATTATTTCTATTGCGAATGTAATGGCGAAACTCAAACGGAAAATCTTTTAAATGATATTTGGTTTTCTGCAACAGCTATTAGTGTGGAAGGCTAAAGTTTTTTGACGAGTAACATAGCTCTCAATAACAGCTCCAGCGGCGTTGGACGTCACGTAAAGGTTCCTTTAACTCCAAACGGATCGTGAGAAAATCCCAAAGATTCGAAGCCGGGCATCGACGAAAAAACCATAATGAGTTGGAAAAGTGGCCAAAGCGATATTGGTGCGATATTGATTCGATGAATAGCACAAATACCACAAGGTGAGAATGCGAGGTATGCTTCAATTTGCCTGGTACCTTGGTCGGCTGTGCACCACCACCCGGGTCTGCACCATGCCGCCCCGTTGTTTGTTGTTTGCGGTTCGATCCTCTGCAATCAGGTCTCCGGTGCTTGCACCATTCCATTCTGCTAACTCACCTGTAATTCATTTACCTGTGATCTGTCGTGATCGGAGTTTTGATCGTTGTTGACTTGGAACATGCGTGAACATGAGCCTTGCTCCCATTCAGGGTGTCTTGGGAACAGCACAGCCAGTAACCAGAGTAACGTGGAGAACAACAACAACAACAAGAACAAGGAATGAGGGAGCAAAGTCCCGACAGTGGCCCACCTAGGATTTGGAGTGTTTGATGTTTGCTCATGGTGGCTAATTGATGAATGCACCTTACCTGGGCCCCTGCCGTGTTGGAGTTGGAAGGCGATTTAACTTCTTGTTGGTAGAACCATATTTTAAAGCGGTATTTTCCATAGCAAAAATAATCAAAAATATAAAAATAGTAAACTTAAATAGTAAACTTATACTTAGAGTTGACCAAAAATAAGGTTTCCAAATTCTACCGTTCCATTGAAGAGTGTCACCTGATGCTAACACAAGACACTTTTTTTTAGTTTCATTTGCATAAAGCATCGATAATCACATATCTCACAGGAAGCTCTAATCTAGATATAAATTCCACAAGAAGAATAATGAGTTTGAGATTTATAATATTTTTAATATTGAACAAAATATCAAGACACGGACACTTCAGTAACGCGAAAAACAAACAAATGAATTTAGCAGATGATATATGGTAATCCTTACCAGAAAAAATAATATAAAGAAACTTATTGACTTTCTGTTCTAGTGTTCATAGAATGCAGAAAACTGATAAACACATCGTTGAAAAAATTTCAAAAATCTGTTACCTAAAGGTGACACTGGGAGTTGTCGGAGTAATGAATTAAAGACGAAAAAATCAGTAATAAATACTTTATGGACCCAACATTTTGAAAGTAAGATATTATCACACAAGTTCATTATGTAATCTACGTGAACTATTTTCCCATTAGGAGCTTTTAATCCTGTAGGAATTCCACGTTAAAGTATGTCCATAGGCCTAAATTATAGCTCGATCAGGCATGAGTATCGAATACATTTTGAAATGAGTATTCGATACTTTCATTCATTTCAAGTATCGAATAGAAAATAAAGACCCCCCAAATCCCAGATCACAATATCCCCCAAATATTCCAAATCCAGATCACAAAATCTCCCGAATCTCCCACATATTCCAAATCCAGATCCCCAATCCCCCAGATTCCAAAATCCCTCAGATCCCAAAATCCCCCAATCTCCATGAACCAAAATCCCCAATCCCTCAGATTCCCCAGATCCCCTAGATCCCTAAATCTCCCACATCCAAAATCCCCCAGATCCCCCAGGTTCCCCAGGTTCCCCAGATCCCCTAGATTCACCAGACCCTAAGATCCCTAAATACCAGTGGCGGGTCTACCTTTGGGGCTAGTGGGGCTCAGCCCCAGCACTTATTGATGAGCCCATATAAGTGCAAATGTAATAAAATATCATTATAGATTTCAATATAGTTTTCATAATTTCATTTCATTTCAAAATATAATGTAGCATTTTTTTCGCCCATGCTGTAGTTTACTTTCACATAGTCTTCTTGCCACGCACTGTAGAACAATTTGTTTTTCTCTTCAACTCGCTTCGTTGTGCCTGCACCGAGTAAAAGCTGAGAGTAAAATTCAAACTTATTTTCTCTTTGAAAATTTTCCACAGCAGAGCAAGGAGCTACATGAATTTTGCCCCGAAAAAGAGTATTTCGATTTGAATGTTTGCATGAATTCTATGCTGAAGCGGCGGGAGTGTGCGTGTTTGAAATAACATGTGTATACATCGTGGACGGGCTAATCATATGCAGCCTGTTCAGTGCTTCGACAACGTTTAGTCTTGGCATAGTCTGGATAATTCTTTTGAGCAGGCATGAGCAACATTTTTTTACGACGGGCCGAAGGGGGTGAAGGTGATGACTGTTAATGCAAAAGTAGTCTCATCAGTGTAGTTCATAGTATTAGTACTTAGTGTGCCTTCGTAGTGTTTGTAGTGTTGGGTATTTTTTTAAAGTTTTGTAGTGCTTAAAGTTTGTTTCAGAAAAGGGTTCTTCAGGTTCAGGTTCAAACTCACATAAGAACTTATATTGGTGATAGAAAAATTCGTACCAGTAGCCCCACCATACTTAACTCCCACGAGCCGCCACTGCTAAATACCCCATGACCCCAAATCCCCCAGATCCCCAGCTCTCCCAATCCCTCAGGTTCTTCAGATCCCCTAGATCCCCGGATCCCTGGATCCCTAAATCCTTCAGATCCCAAAATTTCCCAGATCTCCCAATTCCCCAGATCACCCAGATTCCCAAGATCCCCTAGATCCCTGGATCCCTAAATCTAAATAAAAATATTTCTTTTTGTAATTTAAAACGAAAAATAATATTATGAGTGAAGTTTGATAATGACACCTAAAAAAGAAACTGAGAAAAAAAACTATTAAAAATTAGTGTGTTTTGGCTTTAAGACCAGTACTAGTCCCTTAATTAACTTCCCAGTATATGGGAAGTTCTTGTAATCGCCTCGAAAATCGAAATTGAAATTTTCAACATTTCTTTACGTTTTGAGGTCTATAGAGTATATATAAAGTGTTTTTAGAAAGGGAGATGTATGTGTGTGTGTGTGTGTGTGTGTGTGTGTGTGTACGTACGTACGTTCGTGGACACTTTTTTCTACGAGCATAACTCACGTAAACAAAGTCGTATCAACTTCGTTAAGGTGTCAATCGAAGCGTCTTTGCAATCTTAAGAGCTGATTAGTTTTTGGGATACTTCGGTCGGGGGGGTTTGCTGTTTTGACCCTTTGAAGGTCATTTCTGTCATGCGTTATATCTCGCCAACCAAACATACGATTTGCATCATAGAGGTGTCAATCGACGCGTATCAACATTTGTGTGAATCTATCAAATTTTTAAAAAAATCGTTGCAACCGTTTTTTAATTTAAGGAAAAAAAGTGCAAAAAATTAGGGTTTTTTTTCATAAACAATAAATTTTTAACCTGATTTGCGTAAATAAGTAGACAATGTTTATAAAATTTATATACTCCAAACAATGCTTGTAAAAACAACATCAAAATATTTTGTCATGACTACGTAAAAAATTCAATTAAAAATAAAAAACTATTAAAAGTCATCATGATTTTCAAGGTCATTTTTATCATTCTCTATATCTCACGAACCAGATATAATATTTGCATCATTAAGGTGTCAGTTGACGTGTATTAATATCTTTGTGAAGTTTATACATTATAAAAACTCGTTTCAGCTTTTTTTTAATTTAATAGAAGAAAATGCAAAAAATTATAGTTTTTTTCATAAAAAATATTTTTTTACCTGATTTGCACAGCACAGTAATAAATGTTTATAAAATGTATACATTCTTATCAGGTTTTGAAGAGAAACCGGCAAAATTTTCTTCCTTGATTATAAAAAAAAATAAATGAAAAATAAAAAATCATTCAAAGTTACCATTTAAAGAGGGTTCATACGAATGCTTTTACTTTATTTTTTTTATTCTAAAAAATTGTTGTAAATTCAATCAAAGTTTTAAAATATTTGCATAATTTGAGCAGATTTTACATAGTTTTTATAGTCTTTTATTTAAAAAAAAATGCTTAAATTATTAAAACCAACAAAAATTTTCAAGACCAAAAAGGCCCCCACCGATTGATCCGCGTGAATATTCAATCTGTCCTCATCGACCAAAAACCTTACGTAATCAATGGACCCTCCCGTAGACGATATGATTCTTATTAACTCATTCCTGTTACTGCTATGAATACCTCTCATTGTTGTAATGTTGTTGATGTTTATGTAGATATTACTGGGAAGTTGACCGTGTGGACCTCAAGGGTCGCACCTCGCGGCTTGTTTTTACGGTTTTCAGTCGAAATTATTGTTAAATAAAAATTATTAGAAGCTTTAGTCTACCAGTACGATTACCACTCTCCCTAAAAGCTGACAATAAATTGGTATCCAATCATGTAGAGGCACCACATCACTGATGTGAGCCTTGCCCATGAGTAGGGGTGTTGATTGACACTAAATTTGAATCTAGTTATTAAATTAATTTTCGTGGGAAGCACATTACACCAATTTCTTTTGTACTTCATGGAACACCCTAACGAATAATGACACTCATTTTATTTTCTGCTCAATCAATCAATGAATTTTCCATGAAATAGATTTTAATTAATGTTGACATTCAATGAACTAAATATCAAATCGTTCTTTGTTTGTTAGATACAATGATGAACCGAATTGATTGAATTATGAATTTGGTTTATTTTCGCACTGAATAATCTGTTGACATGGTTCAAAATTGATTTATTTGACAAGGATCAGAATGAAAATAGAAGAATGCGTAGTATTAAGTTGAAAAATATAGGTGTTGATAAAAACAGTATTTAGATTGTTCCTTTTTGTAGATTTTGAAGAGCTGTGGATTTATTTGTTAAAAGGTATTAATGCATGTAAATGCATAACGATTTAAATGCCAAAACGAAATTTTGCAGGAACTGTTGCAAAATTTACAGACGTTTTTTTTAAACAATAGATTTTCGGGACCGTAAAGTAATTTCTTCTGGTCAATGTGATAGTTTACAAATCCTTGGCAGGGGCATATTTTATTATAATTTTTTATTTTGTCTTGCATAAATAAGATTTAAACAAGTTTGGTATTTACATTCTCCTCTATTTACTTGTACCATTTAGTGTAGCGGATTGAAAATGAATTGTATTTAGAAGAGAATTTGGAAGATAAGTCTTCAGTGTCATGAGGAAGGAACTAAATATTAATATATAGGGTGGTTTTCTAGCGACATAAAGCTTTTTAAACAAATAAAACAAATTTATTATAGAGGTGTAACCGCTGTTAGTAGAACTTATTTATTTATAAAATTGAAAATTTGTGGTTGTCTCAATTTTATAAACAAATTTATTAGTTTGGAAAATTTATAGCATTTAGTGACTGAAAATAGTTCCCGGCATATGAATATTGCGACTGCGTCTTAGGTAAGCCATCTTGTCGGTCTAATTTTGCACGACTTTTTCAGCATAGCCGGCCTTTTGTCGCTAATATCGCGTCGAATGTTGCTGTTGCTGACGTACCTCCACCAAAAGTAGTCAAATGGAGTCAATCCACATGATCTGGACGAGCACTTCACAGGTCCTTTTCTTGAGATTCGTTCATCAATGGTTCGACTCAATAAAATTATGGTTTCACGCGCTATATGGCATATGGTTACGCCATCCTGTTGGAACAATTCATCCTTCAGACGATTGGCATTGATGTTGAGAATCAAATAATGACGAATCATTTGTCGGTAGCCATCGCCATTAACGATAACGTTGCTTCCATCTTCAGATTTGAAAAAGATAGGACCAATTATGCCGCCGGCATGCAAACTGCATCATTCAGTGACTTTTCGGGATGTAAGAGAGTTTTCAAAGTATGTTGAGGATAATCCGCACACCGAAAGCGACAATTTTGCTGTTTAGCGAACCCATTAAGCCAGAAATGAGCCTCATCACTAAAATTATTTGACGATTCAAATGCAGTTTACCGTCCAACTCATTCTCGGACCATTCACCGAACGTATGACGCAAACGTTGGCCCAATAGCTTCAGTTGTCGCACTAGACTTTAGTTCAACAATTTTCCTCAAAATTTTCCATGTAGTGGACGGGCAGCGGTCAAGTTGTTGAGATTAGCGTCGAATCGATAAATTTGGATCGTCAGTCACACTACCCTCTACAGCAGCGATAGCTGCCTCGGTACGCACTGTACGAGCTCGTGTTGGATGAACATTGTTCAATAGAGTATACATGCACATAATTCTTTACATCGTATTGGGTATGAGCTGCTCAGATGGACGATTATGAGCACCATAAATTGGATGAAGTTTTCTATAAGTTTGGCGCACAGAACGTGAAATTTCGGACATAAATTTCCAGTATTTTGAGACAATGTTCGGGTGTAAATTTTTGCATGGTAATTTGTCAAAGTAAATTAGGCACAGTGTGAAGATGGTACAGTGACTGATATTCCTGTTGCAAGTTTTATACCTAAAAACACCCTTTACTATCGGTTATCCCTTCAAAGCTCCATTGCTCAAGAAAATGAAAGAAGTTGGATTTAATGGTGACCAAGCACGGGTTAATGCTACCACACCGTTGGGAAACGCGAGGAGAGAGTGTGTTCGGGAGGCCAAGCGCACAGGTAAGCCGCGATTCCGATTCAGGTGGGCAAGCCATGTAAGATTGAATGAATGGTGGCTTGGCGTAGCTACTATAGCGTCTTGGGTCTTTCTGTACTGTCGACTTCAAGACACGCTTCCAAGTCAGCTGTCTGGCCAGTGCCGATCTGTTCTTGCTTCAATTCGCACCGGACGTGGTCCTATTGTTGCGACTCGGTCTGATTGGGCTTGACTCACCTGTTGCAAGTGCTGCGTCGCGCAACGAAGAATCGTCCGCGGCGGCTAGGGTCCCGATAGTTCCCCAGGTAGCATGGTTACGTTGATCCCGCGACTTGTTGCGCGCCATCCTCGTCTTTCGACACACTATTATGTACTCGCACGTTCGGTGGCGGCGTATTGAGAATCTTTTAAGTGCTCCTAGTTTCCCGACCCATTCATTTTATTAATTCAGCATCTTAATCTGCGCTAATCTTCTTCGAGGTGAATCTAGTGGGCAAAAAGCGTCGGTACGTACGTACGTACTTATATATGGGTATTCACTTTCAGTTTTAAAATTGCTGTCGGGCTGAACAACGCGATCGCAAAAAGGAGATTCGACGTGTGTGGATGCAAGAAATGTTAGAGTTTGCCAAGTGATTGTGATTGATTGTTAAGTTGGATACGATCGCGCCCGGGGAAATAGAATAAGAAATAATCGTTTCGAAGTCTAAGATGTTGGAGACCTTCGCAAAGTTTGAGGTGTGCGCCGAAGTTTGATTGGTAAAAAGTGGTTGTGCCCAATTTGGAATCATCATCCTCCCGCTATTGTATGGATAACTATATGGTGACATGGTTTGTTTATTTGCTAGTCATTCACTTTGATCGTTTAAGAGTGGTGTTTGGAATTTAAATTATCAATTGTTAAAAGTATGAGTTGCGCATTGTTCGATGAAAACTGTCGATTATAATTAGTCTTGCGGAACTGAAGTACAGCCAAAGGAGCTACAATTGGATTTGATAATGTTTTGCATAAATTATATATGAGCAGGCAACTCATGCGACTAACCGATGGTAGTGCATCAGCCACTGAACAATCAGAAGTGCATATCCTTATTATTTTGCGAAAGGTTAAACAGTCTCGGCATATTCCAGATATTTGTTCGTGGTCGCTTTAAGTGCGTTTTTGGCATTATCATCATGCTTGGCATAGAAAAACATGATCACGTTGAAAATTCTTGTCACGCTTTAACACTTTTTTTTTTGAACGACTTTAAATAATTTTCGGGGATACATATTTCAAATTGGTTTCGTTTTTTTGGAAATTTGCATAAATGCATGCACGGATTGTTAAGAAGTATTTTCCCAAATAAGTAGCTACAGTCTATCTGCTCACATTTGCTACTGTGAATAAAAATAAGGATTATCGTTAAAGAAACTTTAGATTCATGATAAGTGAAATAGTTTTTAGAAAATACTGGATAAAAATCGAGTCGATAGTAGTTACACCTTGTTGAAATATTTTTTTTCAACGTTCGATGGTGGAAATTTTCAAAAAGGTACTGGATTTTTTCTCCATCAATTTTTGTAATTGTCCATATTTATATTTCAGTGAGTATTACTTCCCAGACGACAAGAATTGGCATAAAAGATAGTATCCCTTGCCGATTCTTAGTGGTATCGGTCAAGATTATCGAATAAGGTAGTGGAATGTATATTTTGCAATGAAGAAGCTGAGACCGGGGAAAAATGCTTGAAAATTGTATTTAATAATTTATACACCTTTCCTAAATTCACCGTGAAAATTCCAATCGTATGTGATTGATTGACTTCAACATATATGTGCTAATTTGTTCGAAAATTATTACATATAATGCCCAACTTAAGGGGCTACATACGTCTTATTGAAAAAACAACAACTTTTTCAAAAAATTGTATTTTAAAAACCCAAAATTTATTTAATTTAAAATCTACACACAAAACAGTTTAACATTTCAAGAAGTTGTAGAAAAAGTTTTTAGTTTTTTTTTTTTGATAATTGTCAATTTTCCTGCAGTTTTCCTCGTCCAACTTTTTTTTGGCGATAGGCCGAATATTTCGGTGCAGGTTCATCACAAATCAAAAATTCAAAAAAATCCTTCAGTTTATGCCCTTCGCTCGTGATTGAACGAAGGAATTAAAAAAAATGAAATTTAAAGTTTTGAAATGAATAAATGAATTTTCGTCTCACATTTTTTTTGCATTTTTCCGATTTTCATTGTTTTTAAAATATTTTTTCCGCATAAAACAAGAACGAGTCGACTCAATGAAAATCCTTCAAATCATGAGAAAATACTATAAAGAAAAATTGTGCAAAGTTTCAGCAAAATCGGTGGATTCGTTCTCGAGAAATCGTGCCTACTGCACGGAAAAACAAAGTTTCGAGAAAAACGCGTTTAAAGTTTTTTTTTACCGCGATTTAAATTTTTAGCGACTTACATCGAGTCGTCGATTTGATAATTATTAATAAAAAGAATTATTAGTGATTACTATCATATATATAAAAACAAATTATAGTTATTTTAGTCACTTCACTGGGAAGTTAGTCGTGTGGGCCTACACGGTCACACTTAGACCACATTTTTATTTTTGTACTTATTTAGCTGAGCGTCAATAATTTTCGTTAAAAATCTTTTTGGTGGTTTCGTTAGTACATAAAAACTTTGATTATTTAAAATTGCTGATTTTTATGTGGTAGATGAAAATTGAATGGAAAATTTTGATCGAAAATATGTACAATGATGAAGTTTTTAAGACGCCCCTAAGTAGTTAACTTTGTGATATATTTTCTTTATTTTATTTTAAGTCCTTTTTTTAAACTCAATGTCAATAAACTTAAATCATTTGAAACAAAGTTTCAGAATCCTACAAAAAATTAGTTGAGGAAGTTTTCCTCATTTGTGTCCTACTTAAACAGTAAGAAGTAGTATGGACATCCATTTCCCCGAATTCAATTTACATTTCTAGTTGTAAGCAGTATTGCCAATTTTTTTTGAAATTCTCTATGTGTAAAAATGAAATCCTTCCAAAATTTTGATAACTATCAAAAAATATTAGGAAACTAAATGCGATGTGGATGAATCAAACGATGTTTCATACGAATCAATGACGAATTTTACATTGAATCTAGGTTGGAATTCCAAGCAAATCAATTATTTCTAGAGCAACTATTGATAATTTGTATGTTATTCGGAGCAATTTCTGTACGAATATAGTCCAATTTAAAAAATATATAATGAAATATGTATGTGATCCAAAAAATTCAAATTGCCATACATAGTCCACATTCAAATTTATCAAAATTCCACATTCAAAATTAAATGATGTCTTTCCGGAACAAAATAGTTACTAGCTTTAGCTGAGTTTGCTTTAAAAATATTCAAAAAATATTTACTGAAAGTCGTTAAATGATTTCAAGCATCAGTTGAAATAGCATGTGTTAAGAAACTAGAGCAATACTAACTATATTCCATATTAAGGTTATAGAATCGAAATTGCGAAGAAAATAAAATTTATTTTCAGTGTTTGTGAATAATTATTTCCTAGGTTTGTTTGAAGGATTTGATTATAGCCGCGACTTTTGTTTGTTCCTCATATCATCTTTGTCACCAATTTCATTGCAGATTTTTGGAATTCGAATTTTATACTCTATTTCAGTCATATTGTAAAAAAAATATTCATCGTATTTTAAAGGTTTTATTTTACAAAACTGTAAACTACATCCTGTAGCTCTAGAATTATTTAGCAAGACAAGCTGAAAGCTAAATTAGCTGCATTCTTGAAGATTTTAATGTAAAATTCAACGAATTCCGATAATCTATTGATATTTTGGTCGCTTTAGAGCTGACTTTTCACTGGTGTTTTTTCTACAAATAATTCGTGAATTCAATCGAAGCGTCTTTGCAATTTTAAGAGCTGACTAGTTTTTGGGACACTTCGCTCGCGAGGGTTGGTTGTTTTGACCCTTTGAAGGTAATTTCTGTCATACGCTATATCTCAATAAGGTGTCAAAAGACGTGTATTAACATTTTCGTTATATTTCCAACTTTATAAAAAAATTGTTTGAACCATTTTTTAATTTAATAAAAGAAAATGGAAAAAATTAGGGTTTTTTCATTAAAACAAATTTTTAACCTGATTTGCACACAACAGTAATAAATCTTAAAAAATTTATAAAATATTATCAGTTTTTGTAGAGAATCCAGCAGAACTTTTTTTCATGATAATTTAAAAAAAAAAACAAATTAAAAATAAAAAGTCATTCAAAATCACCATATAAAAAGAGTTTGAATATTGAATCCACTAAAATCCTTACTTAATCAATGGACACTCCCGTAGATGATACGATTCATATTATGTCATTTCAATAACTGATATGAGAGGTACATTACTATCTAAAGTAGTATTATTCTCATAATTATTATTTAGTTTAGTATTTTTAATATTTATGTAGGTATTTCTGGGAAATTGACCGTGTGGACCTCAAGGGTCGCACCTCACGGTTTTTTTTTGCTCCTTATGATTTCGGCATTTGTTCTAAGTATGTCTAGAAAACATTTTGGGATTGATTGATGTAACATTGGACTGTTATAATGCTGGAAATCCAAAGACAGAATCGATTCTGGTAATGAATGTAGTTGTCTCAGTTCTCATGTTGATATTTAACAATATTATCATTGATTGATTTCACCTTTTTATTAAAGCTATAAAGTTTTGATACGAATGCAACAATTCACGTTATGGTCATGAAATTTTTTCGGGTACACATTCACCAACGCATTTTTATCATTTTCTGTATATTTACTAGTTCTTCCTCCTTCACGGAAAATTAAGAAATCTTGTTTTTTTAAACCACATCTTAATTTATTTAGTGTTACAATGTTACCAAGCAATTACACGAGGTTGGCTGAATATCTCCCATAAAATAAACTTTCGATTCAACCCAAAGACTGAGTTGTAAACTACAGCCTCTTCTCGTGTACCATTTAATACAAATTAAGCACACAAACAATAAAATAACAATTGACCATGTGTTCCGCAGCTCAGCTCGAGATTCATTGAAAATGTTAACGAGTAAACAAAAGCGGTTAATCACTTTTCCATTTCTCTACGGAAAATCCACCATAATCGCATTATCCAATAAATTATTTACATCTTCAACTTGAGCAGCCAAGCTGTACTAATTAAAAAAACAACAACCAAAACATAGCCGGCGGCCAATGTATCTGAAGTTCTTCGATTTCGTAGCACCAAACTGAAGATACAGGTACAACAGTCTCGAGTAAACGGTGTACGTTTTAAATTTTAATTTCCACCGTTACCGCCGGTATGTGATTAAATGTGGTCTAGTGTGTGTTGTAGTAGTGTAAAGGAATGTTAACTCCTAACGAGGAGTTTTATCAAGGTTGGAGAGGGCCCGCCGGCCGCGTTAAGAGCCCGAAAAATAAAATAGATACTCGCATAATACACAATTAAAACACCGGCGGCGGTCGTGTCGTGACTGTTTAAAGTTCAGCGACATCCATTCAACAATAATCATTATGAAATGTGCTAAAGATTAACAACAAATTATAATAAAGGTTAGAGCAACAGCCTATGGGCGGGACAGGATCAGTTCACCTTTGAGCGAGGTTTGATCTTAAAGAACTGCTTCTGCGTTCTTCGGTCCAACACTTTTAAGACCACCCGAACAATAGAGTTGTTGCCCACAAATTGTATCTAAACAATCGTAATTGAAACACAGCAACGGTGAATACTATCTAAGATTTTATTGAATCAAAGCTAGATAAATGTACAATTGTACAAACCACTATCGCGGAAATTTAGATCGTCGAAACAGTAATTTACTAATAAAAAAACTAAAAGCAGAATTACGCAGAATCGAACGTTTACCCAGTTTTCGAATGTGCGAAAGTGTAAATTGATTAACATTAATATCTTTTCGGTGTTGATTTAATGTTATGAAATTAAACATAATGTTGCTGGAGTTTAACCTAGTAATTTTCGCCAATAATCGCTTACATCTTCTTTTAAGTCGCGGATGTGTTAATTCCGCTCGCACGATTCAGCTATGAAATTCCAGTTTTGTTGGTTAAGAACAATTCAAAAAAAAGTTAATTGATGTTAAACATTTTCAGGTGTAAATCGATTTCTTTTTTTCACTATATTTTCACCATTTGTGGTTGAGTGAAATGTTTCGAAAATTAAGTATGGTTGTATGCTTTTTTCCGGTGATAATGATTTCAGTTTAAAATAATGTTTTGCTGTATTTGGTTGGTTGATCATTAAAAAAGTCTACCGACATGGTATCATATCCTGATTAAATGATCATCGATAATGCTTTTTGGCTGCTCATGGGCTGGGCTCTATTAAAATGGAAGCCAGTTGTTCTTAGGTTGCCAAGTTTAGCAACATCAAAGAGTGAAATAAGTCAAAAAAGATTTGAGACGAAATATGTCGAGAAACCTAGTACTAACCCGAACGAATTGAAGAAACACTTTCAGGTCATTTTTAAGGTACAAGCAGATAAGGGCAATAATGAGTAAGTTTTTGTAGTAATTTTTGAGAAGCAAGGTGTACACATTTTGTGTTTACGCAAGTTTTAGGATATTTTTTTGTGGTTGTATATCTTGTGAGACTTTTTAAAGTAAAACCAACTAGTGTAGTGTACACAGTACATTTTAAGTGTTAACGAAAAAGTAAGTTATTGCACAATCGGCGATGCAATAAAAACAAGAAAATTATTTTGAGGTCATCAATTTGGAGCTCCGATGAGACTAAAATTTAGGAGCACACTTAGTATTCAGAAAGCTTATTTCCCTCTAAGATAATAAATCTTAAGGACTGAGTGCGTTTACAAAAGTTCACAATAACCAGTTTAGTAAAAGTAGTTTGAAAATATATCGGAAAATTTAAAGAAAACAAACGAGTGGGAAGCCAATTTTTTTTCAATATACAATATTATGAAAATAAATTTATTATTAGAGCACAAAAAAACAGCCATGTTGAATGGAACCTAAAGTAGCCTAGATGGTATTTAAACTATTAAATATCTGATGTGCTGATAAAAAATCTGTATTTCATGCATTATTGTCGCTTTTTTTAATTATGTTTTTTAAAAATTAAATTCAATCTATTCACTTTTGGTGTCAATGTAAAAAGACTTGATTAAATTTTTATTGTTTTTTTGTCATTAATGAACATAGTTGATTGTTTCAGTAGAGTCTCCGCAATGACCCAAAACTTTGCTTCAATCAATCGAAATTACAACTTTCTTAATGGCAACTGACCAAAACTGGCTAAATCTTGGACATGATGGGAATTGTATTTTTTGAGACCATTTTTTGGCAATAATGAAGGATATTTTGTAGTTAAAGTAGAAAAACAATGAAAGCCGTTTTTGCACCGAAAATTATAGACATGTTTGTAGACAGTTTTTATTCATTTATGATTTGTTTTAGAATTTTTTTATCGAAATAGACAATGAACGTTTTAAACCTCAGTTTTTATCCGGATGTATCCAATATTTTTGTAAAACTTTTCATTTCGAAATTTGGTATCAACATTTCTTCTACTGAGTTCACTGAAAAAAACACGAGGAAATTTCTTCAGGATGCATCATAGTTTTCTGTAGAAATATTCTTCAACGAAGTTTGTCGAAGGCTATTCCAATACAAAACTACTCACTTTCCAAAGTAAGTGATTCTACAGTATTTTCTACAAGAAATTTGATCTAAAGTTAAATGGATAAAATTATTTTCATTGTTTTTCCCTCAATGAGAAATTAATTTTTTTTATACATTCATCATTCAATTTAACAAATTTTTTTATTAAGATTTCGATTGACGGTTATGGATTTTTTCTAGAGACCGCCATTAAATTAATTAGTAGAAACTATTCAACAAATATTTTCAAGAGTTTATCCCTAGTGAAATGTTCGTGCTTCTTCATAAAATTTTCCAATAAGTACTGAGAGCTATTAATAACTCGGGATGACACGATCAATAACAGAACGGTACGAAAAGAAAATACTTTGTCCTTCTAATTAGTGTATATGTGTTCTTCGCAAATAAAATGATGCTAGATTTAAATCTAGTATGGAAAGAAAATTACCGCGTACATTCATTTAGGAGATGAATTTTAAATTCTTTTTTTCTTGAGATGTTTAAAAAAAAGTTTTTCTATAAATAGCTGAACTATTTATTTTATATTGTCTAGAAAACTATTAAAATTATTCCAAAAAAATTGAAACGACTATTATAACAGTTCCTACTTTATGGTTTCTTTCTTGTCAATATTTTCGAAAGAAATTTCTAGATCATCAAAAATTTGCTGGCGTTGCTCTCGAACACTTTCCGCTGCATCGAATATATCTTCTTGAAATTGTCCACCATCTTTATCCGATTCTGACTTAAGGTGTGCAGGAAAAATTCTGCACTTTACTTTAAAAAATTATTTTATGTTAGAGGAAAAAAGTTTTTCTGATGTTTTCTTGGTAATTTTTTGCATTCTTGTATCCAAAAAATGTTTCGAAGGAGATGCATACTCTTTTTTCTCCGTCATCTGGTTATCGTTTGAAATGAACTTCACTGGTTTTCGTGTTTAATGACCTAGAACAATTCCTTGTTTTAATTAGAAAAGGGAATTTTGTTTGTTTGTTTTGTTTTCCATGGGCTCTAGTTGTATATGAGAGAGGTTTTGTTTATTTCTGCAAAATACATAAGATATTTCAATAGTTCGAGTAATATTTATTTTCCTGCAAGCAACTAATCCAAAAAAACTCATCATTTTGCATTTAAAAAATTTGGTAGAAATAAAATAAAATATTACATTTGCATTGTTCGACAATAAGAAATGCCAATACTTTAGTGAAATGTTAAATAAAGAAGGATTGATTATTAGGTACTAAATGAGGGCCTTCTCCGAAAAACTTCCATTTAACAAAACTGAATTCAACGACTTTTCAATTTTAATAGAATCTATTCGACCTAGTCTGCCTGACGGTGTTTTCTTTTGATCGGGTTTTAAAATGGTTTGACGAGAGACTCTTATGATTTACATCTGAAAAAAATCATTGTGTTACTAATAAGTCGATTATATGAGAGATAGAAACTTTTCAGTGGGAGCGCGTCAAATAATAACGAGATGATAGTACTGTGGGTTCAAACAATCAAAAAAAAAATTCAGTCTACTTTAAGATTTTCGAAAAATTGACCAGCAAAGTTTCAAGCAAAGCGACGCATATTTACAGAAGTTCATTTTGACTGAATATGAATAACTTCCAAATATCCTTACTGGCATCGAAAAGTAGATATTATGAAATTGAAGTTAAAGAATTGATGAATTTTCAGGAATTAAAAATCAATAGTTTTTCATCACTTAAAACTCTTTCTCAGTAAAACGAGTTGAAAAGAATATTGTTTGGATGATGTTTTCATAAGCTGTTGGAAGGCAACGATTTTTTGATGAATCGAAATTTGAATCATTTTATGTTAAACAATTAAAGATTACCGTTTTGAAGTAAAGTACAGTAAATATTATGATTAATTGTTTTGTCCTTCGACCATCATTAGCTCAGTTTTGCTTGAGTACATTATGCTGGAAGGGTTTATGTTACAAACCAAAAAGCAATATCTCACGCTCTAGCTTTTGGTTACAATATCAAATTTTCCACCTACAATCTAAAATTTATCATCATTGAGAAGTAGTAGAGAAATTACCATCGTTACATCATTCAACATAAATGAAACGGTCTTTGCTGGAGATGAAAGAACATAATCAAGAAAACCACAATTCACCAACCGCGAACCATAGCTTCGAATATGTTTCATATCGATACCAGTTCACATGCATGCCGTTTAGATACAACTATCTTTCAGTATTAAATCGAACTGAATCGTTTCTCATTAATTAGCACTCCAATTACCAACCAACAACCTTCGAGTCGATAGAGTCCAATCTTTAATGGCTTCACCAAAACGATTGGTTTTGCTAAGTAGAAAATGAAGGATTGGTAGTATTCAACCAGCATTTTTGTTTTCCGTCAATGGCAAAGATATTTGTATTTTCGAGACAGTAATGCTAGTTTATTTCATCGTATTCCGCCCAAAAAGATATACAGTCATTTTCAACTATGGAATTTAGATTTATGAAGCTAAGCTATGTGTTTTGAGTTGTTCATGGAATCTTACAAACGAGATTTTGATGGGGAACGACAAGATAAATATTAAGAAGAGATCAACAATTTGTAATGAATGAGAAAGATTGGAGTATCTTTTTGAGTCCAGTATGAATGGAACAATGTTTTTGTTGCATCTGTTGTTTATGTGCAATAAATATATTTAAATAGGTATTCAAAACGTAAAATATTGAGAAACAGTAAATTTCGACTTTTGTGTCAATGATATTTTTTCTAAAAAATTGTATGATTAAAGTGGAATGTTTGTTAAATTGGTGTTCGCGAATAAAATTTGCCTATTTTATACTCGCATTTGCAAAACTAAGCTCTATATTTAACATATGCATCTTTTGTTAAACGTGTCACGAAACGTTATTGACAACAAATTTGGATTTACTGTTGATTCATATTTACTAGAAAAGGCGCCAATTTGACCTGATTTTTGTTTCTTTTCACTATTTAAAATTTTAATTAAATTGCATGCTTTTTGATATTTTTTTACGCAAGTTCCTATAAACAATTCTCGTTTTGTTTGCGTAAAAATTTACGATCGGATTTTTATTTTTACATTTTTGCATCGGATTAGAGGACAACCATCAAAACTATGCATTCTATATATAAAATGTGCAATAGCCAATCTTTGAATAGTTACTATGCGATGTGTCTGGATACGTGTTGAGGATGTCGTCCAAATTTTGGATTATATATTCGGTGACTGGCACAAATATCGTTCGTACAATAACGTTTATCTTCGTTTGCATATGAAATGCTGACGGTTTTGTCTTGTTGATGGTGTGTACCATCATAAATACAAGATCATGGACGGATGTCACGCTTGGTAAAAATTTATTGGAAATCAATTCGATGCCAGTTAAATTTTGAATTTTAATTAGTTGATAAGCTCGATAAATTTTTGATAAATTATCATAAATCACATTATTAAGATATTAATTGAATTAAATATAGAGTGGAATTTATTATTAATTTTTTTATAGTAATTTTGAAGAAAATCTTTAAAGGGTAGTAGCGGTTATATTTTTGTAAAATCAATTTTTCATTTTTCAATTTACTATACCTTCAGAAATCACGTTTCAAAATTTTCTTAAGAAATTCCCAAAAATAAAGAAGTTACGGCAGTTTGAGCGCTCACGCCTTTTTCGCTTGGTAAGCGATATTTTTGGTAATCGAAACTTTAAACGCGTTTTTCTCGGAATGACGTTTTTCCAACTGCGGACACTTATTTTCCGGATTGGCCGAACCGATTCAAGTCAAATTTAGTGTGCTACTTCATTCAAGTAGCTTGTGTGGTAGTCTTCCACAATATAGGCCAAAAATCAGTCCCAAAAAACAAAACAAAGTGAAAAAAGCAATTTTTCGAAAAAAATTCAAACAACCGCATTTTTTTGATCATTTTTCCAAAATATTGTGGTAGATTACAACGTGCGAAACATTCATCTTTGAAATGCGGTTTGGTTTTTTTATTTCAAATTCTTCAGTCCTGAGATTATCTGTCCGCACTGAGGCATTTTTTGAGGCATCAACTTTGATGCCCTCTATAAAAAATATGAAGTAGAAAAATAAAAAAAAATTTTATTTGGAATCTTCAAAATGTGTATTTTATCCATGCAAATTTTAAAATTTATATACAATAAAGGAGCTGAGAATTTTTTTAAAATTAGGCGATTTTTTAAGCATTCTAACTGGTACTACCTCCTTAAGAAAATGATGATTTTCAAGAAAATCTTAAAATATTGATATTTGAATTTAGTATTTTCTTTTGTTTTTTGCGGATTTTTTAAAATGTTACTGAATGTCAGGCTTAGTACCATACTAAGCCGGGCATTTCGTAAGATATTTAGGTTGCTTTTTAAAGAACATCTTCAACTCCGTAATGAACAGTGCAGTCAAAAATTACTGACTTTGTTAGATTTTTTAAGGATAAGCACATTGGTGTTCACAGTTTGATTTAATCTTTTGAAAGATACAGAGAGATTAACAGTGTTATCTTTGCTAAAATATATATCAAATTTTTTTTTATTCCGTTGACGATGACCTCTGCCGTTTTAGTCAGACTACGTGCAGATATCTCATGTGAGTTTGATGCTCAGATTACATTTCTAATAGCGGTTTCAGTTCTGCCGAGAAAATACCATCACATGGCATGGATGCACAAATTTCAAGCAGGTTTAAAAGCTTTTCAAGTTTAAAATACTTCCTTCAAAACAGGAGCCGAATTTAAGTACACATTAGAAAGCCAAAAAAGTGAATTTTTATGAATTTTTTCTCGGCTCTTTCATTAAATATGAATATGCAATTTTTTTAACAATACACTGATTTTTTTTTAATTTTTAATTTTCAAGCTATTTCTTAGAGACCGCCAAAGTTGACATCTCGAAAAATATCCTATCGCTTGGCCGACCTTTAATCTCAAAATGTGCAACTCTGAAACAAAAAACTCAAAAAGGGTTTTAAAGACTAAAGTCTCTTACGTGGCAATTCAACACCGTTTATGAAAAATAAGTAAAAAAAAATGCAAAGCTTTGATTTTTTTTGTTGAAAAATCAACCCTATTTTTGAGTCGTTTTTAGCACGCCAATTTTTTCCCGAGTTTTTAGTCTAATTATGGTGAATTGTCGTGCAGAATATGTTAATAAATAAAACTCACTAAAATTTATTAAAATCTGTTGAGTAAATTCGGAGATTAACTTGCGGCCAGTTGAAAAAACGTCATTTCGAGAAAATCGCGATTAAAGTTTGGCTTGGTTTTTTAGTACCTTTTCTATAAGAATTCATTTTGTCGACACACGAGCATACTTATAAACGTCAGAATAAATACTGAAACGTGCAAAAGACGGAAATTTCGTGTTCTATTGTGAATGAATAGAAGAAACCGGTATAGAGGGGAGGCACAATCGAGGCCATGCGGCAGGCGGCTTCGAGAGCAGCTGGGAAGAGCCAAAATCGCGCTCGCACTTAAAACCGTTTTATACTATAATAAAGTTCAAATTTTTTGAAAATATTTTAAGACGTCATTTTTAAAGGTGTAAGGAATTGAAAAATACCAAAAAATGAATCGATATCTTGAAATTTTTAATGTGGACTAGTACCTTAAAGCGAAACTCTGTATCAAAAATTTAGTGTTTGTATTAAATTGTCAAATACTGCAAAGAAATCTTATCAGGAATCTTGTACCTGATATTGTTGAGCCTCAATTAAAAATACTGAATGAAACAAAATAATTTATCTGAATCATCATTTTTACTTAAATCGTCTCATGATCATGTTTTTCGTATTAAATTTTGATGTAGCACCGCCCAAGAAGAAATGCAATTCCTGGAATTTCAATACAGACAAACGCTGCACAAAAAAGTTTGTTAAAGTTTAAAAAAAATTGCTTGGCAAAGCAAGCGATCTTTGCAAGGCAGTCCGTTACGATTATGTGAAAATCTTTTGTTTAATTTTTCTCTTACAGATTTTTTTCCTCGAAATTATTCAGTATTTTATCTTTAAAAAAAACTGATTACGCCGATCGGGCAACAAATCGAATTTCAATAAGTCATGGCGCGTTGCATGATTTAGCGCTGAACTGCGTTGGAATGGCGTTGGCCGTTAGCGTTGACTGAATGATAATTTGTTAAATTTCCAGGAAAACTTCTAATATTTGACGGAAATCTGTGGCATTGACGATGTTTTAATACGCTACATGGTGGGATTCGCTAGAATTAGTTGCATACCGGGGTGCATAGGGTTAATATCCATGTACGTTATGCAAGAGTGTTGCATACAAGAAAAACATGCAGTAAGTTGCGGAAAAATGTCTAGTTGTGGTCACTCATGCTACTGTTCCCATTTTTGCAATGTTCAGGTTGACTATTATTGATTGTGCTGGAAAGTAGTGCGAAACCACAAACTCATAAAACTCATGTTCTTCATGGAGTTTTACCACATTCATTCATTCTTATGGAAGTTAGTTCGCACTGAATTTGGGTTAGAGTATTTTTCACGTTTTGTGGTTGAAAGGTGTTAAATAACATAAGTGGTGCATCGTGCAAAGTATGATATGTACTAAAATGGGGTCAGACTTTTTGGAAAAATATGCGTAAGTCAACAAAGGTCTTGGTACATTTTTCAAGTCAATATCAATACTAAAATTTGACTGGCGACCTGAAAGCAAATTAGACTTACAAGAACATATAATTTGATGAAGCCTCGTTTGTCTAGACTAGGTAGTGGAGGAAAAATTTCGTAGAAAATGCGTTCACAAAACTAAGTTAGCAAGAATTAATTCAGAAGCTATTTTTTTAAAGTAAATAAAAACTCAATATAATTTATTTCCGAATCTCGCGTTCTGTGCGGCCAACTTATAGACCACTTATCATCATAATCGTACATCTGAGCAGCGCATATGCAAAACGTCATCGGAAAATGTTCATCCAACATGAGCTCGTACAGTGCATACCGAGACAACTATCGCTACTGTAGAAAATAGTGTGGCAGTGACAGTGGTGCTATGCCAAAAATTATTTCTAAACACTTAATGCCATGAAATCTACAAGCCAATATAGTCAAAAATTTGGCAATTTCAATACATTTTTATCTGTGTTTTTTTTTGTTTGAAAAGTTCTATGCCTTTGTAAATACTCTCCTTAGATACGGAAAACGTCTTATAATTGACTCAATCTAAGAACATTACATAATTTCCAATAATAAGGACCACACCCTGGTTTTTGCGAAACACGGTTCAATATGGCGAATTTCTTAAAACCATTAGTTGTTTGCATCTTTTGATAGACAAGCGGTATCGATCCTAGCAAAACTGCGAAAACTTCAATGGGCCAATTGTTTGGAAAGCATGGATGATGGAAAACTCCTAGGTGCACCTTGAAAGGCTGAGTAACGGGTAGAAGCTCATCAGGGACATTATCCAAATGTTCGGAGGATTCAATCGACACATATACCATACCAGTTGTGTGATTCACAAACGAAAGGACGTTATCATTCATTCGAGACAGCTAAAGGCAATTTCTTCAGGAAACCAAGGCTCGATAGCCATAACAATGAAAAGAAGAACATTATGTTTATTTCCTGTGTCAATAACTTGTGATAAGATGCTATGATTGTTATAGGGTCAATGTGATGATTTCTAGACCTTTTAACGAGTTTTTGGGTGTACTGAAGGTGAAATTTGGTTTAATGAACACTCAGCAATGGGTAAAACAAAAATCTGATACTAATTCACACCTTATCAAAACATATTCACTACTAAATCAATTGAATTAAAATGCTTTGAATTTCACGTTTAATAGTCACAGTCTTTTTAACTCGAATAATAGATACTCAGACTCTCTTGCACTCATCGTATTTTCGAAATCTGATATTTCCCTACAATCAAATAATCAGCCAAATTTTGTAATTCTAAAACTGGCCCGTACTGGAACCATACTGAATTTATTAAATGAACACATCGAATAACTCAGCATCAATTTATCATTACAACTTTATATCATGACAATAAAGTAGCGTTCCAGGTCTATAAAATAAATGTAAATTTTATTTTAATAGATATTCATAGACGTTCGTCACAATCCAGTCAATATGCTAAAAAAAATTGGTGGGCTGAGATGTCGCTAAAAAGCCATAAACAGAAAATACCCTCGCGAACAAAAAGATACAACACAAGGTACATATTACAAGATGAAGCGGAAACCACTATTGTGTCCATCATTGTGCCATCCGTCGTCAATATATAAAATATCTAATAATCGCGCGAAAAAAATGTGACCAAAAGCACTTTAACACGTTACGACGCACAGAACGCGTTGTGTCTGTTTCGTCCCAACACGCAATTCATCTCGTAATGAAATCAGCAGAAATCCTCTTCGCCAACGTATCTGAATAATGATGAAATTTTTTTGGCGATGGTATCCCTCGCGAAAATTTGATTTATGCCATGAATCTAACGAAATTCCGCAGTGAAAGCTTTCTTCGTTGCGAATAAACGGACTGGTGCGTGGCGGACAAGATCTTTCTACTGGAGATGATCTCAAGAGTGAAAAGTGTAAAGTCCTCGTCGTCGTCTCTATTACAAATTGGACTCGAGATTAAATTATAAATGAAGATGTTAATCATGATGTTGGCCATAAAAATAAGTAGATACGCTCGTAAAAACGATAATTTATTGCGCCGGGCTATTCAAAATGAGGATAATCACCTAACTTATGGGTCTGAGGCGAAATATTCATCGATACGAGAATCATTGGTTGCTTAGCTGTTTTATTCGATATGCCATCAATCAATGTGCAAATGTGATTCTGACTTCGGGAAGATATTTTGCGGAGTCAACCTAATATTCAGAAGTTAGCCAGAAGTGCATACATATGTATGTGCTGGAATAGTTTGGAAGTCTTTATGTAGTAGTGAATTGAAAGCAACGATTTGTTTGAACAGAGTTAAATAATAATAAAATTTGTTCTTAGATTTTGGTCAGATAAGTTCTTTGTCACAAACGGGATTTTTTGCCTTGTTTTTAACATAGAAAGGTTAGATTACGAGGGTGTTAGGTCCAACGGCTTCCGTTTCACTTGACATGGTCAACTGTGCCCTATAAACATTGAAACCTTCTAAGTGATTTTATGCCCCATTCCGATTTCTTATAGAAAAGCAGAAGTTGGTTCATTTTAATATTTTCTAGCTTGCTTAGCTCCACGATAAACCATGCCCCTAAGTCATGGGTGTCCAACCGGTCGATCGCAAGCCAATATTTAGTCGATCCCTCCCGCTAATCCATAACACGTGTTCAAATGCTTTAAATAACGATAGATTTTAGAAAAGAGCATCATTTCCCATCATTATTAAAAACAAGCCGTGAGGTGCGACCCATGCGGTCCACACGGTCAACTTCCCAGTAATATCTACATATGTAGATATTAAAAATATTAAACACAATAACAGTTATGGAAATAATACTACTTCAAATAATAAAAATGTTCCTCTCATAAAAGTTATTGGAATGACTTAATATTAATCGTAACATCTACGCGAGCGTAAATTGATTACGTAAAGATTTTGGTGCATTGGTTTGATTGATTATTCACACGGATCAATCGGCGGGGGGGGGGGGCAGGTTCCAAAGCAGTTTTTTTAATTAAAGTTAAAACATGGTGCTGTGAAGACTATTGAAAATCTGCTCAAATTTTGCAAATATTAATAAACTTTGATTGACTTTACAACAATGTCTTCAAAATAAGAGATTTAAAGTATTATGATTCGAATGAACCCTTTTTACATGGTGGCTTTGAATGATTTTATATTTTTAATTTAATTTTTTTTGTAATCATGAGAAAAGGTTTTGCTGGTTTCTCTACAAAAATTGTATAGTTGAAAATTTCAATTTCGATTTTCGAGGCGATTACAAGAACTTCCTATATACTGGGAAGTTAAAAATATTTCGATATTAAAAATGAGTGCTGTGAAGAAATCAAAATTGTATCATTTTAATAATGATTGGGAAGAGGATTTTTTTTTCACAATGAATAATAACAAGTGTTTGTGGCTAATGTGCAATGTGATAATTTCTCTACCAAAAAGAGGAAATCTAAATCGACATTATTTGAGAATTTCAAGAACAAAGATGAAATTATGAAGGCAATTCAGAGTATGCAACTATTAAGAAACTCTGTGGCAAGGCGGTTTTGAATTGTTAGCAAACTATATGCGTTTAAAGCTAAAAAATGACTCCGAAGCTTGCACTCACTTTTCACTTCAATTCGACGAATCGCTTGATGTATGTGACACGGCGCAATTGAATATATTTGCACGTTTGACTTTTCCCGATTGCAGTACGAAGGAAGAACAAGTAAAGATAATTACAATTAAAGAAACATGCAAAGGGAAAGATATATATATAGTTTTAAAGACTTCATTACATCAGAAAAATTACCACTACGAAAACTCGTTTCTATTACGACAGACGGTGCACCATCCATGGTTGGCAGTGAAAATGGTTTTATTGCACTCTGCAGGAAAGATGAAAATTTTCCCAAGTTTTTATCATATCATTGCATTATTCACCAACAAGCATTATGCGCAAAATTCATAAACTTGGATCAAGTGATGGAAACCGCCATAAAAATCATCAATTCCATCAGAAGCAAACCGTTGCAGAGAAGAAAATTTAGGTTACTAGTAGAGGAATTTGAAAAAACATCACTCTGATTTGCTGTTGCATAATAAAATAAGATGGTTAAGTAAAGGACTAGTCCTCGCTCGGTTTCGAAAATTATTACCCGAAATAAAACATTTTCTGCTCGAGAGAAATGATGACAGGTCAAGCTATCTACAAAACAAGAAATGGCTTTTACAACTGGCGTTTTTAACGGATTTAACATCGAAGTTTAATAAAATTAATTTTGAATTACAAGGGAGATCCAAAACCATCATAGATATGGTTTCATCGGTGAATTCTTTCAAAATGAAATTGAAACTATGGATTTCTAAGCTGAAGAAAAAGGATATCTCTTAATCCAGCCATTTGAAAGATGAGATTGTTGAAAATGTTGATTTGTATGATTATGAGGAGTATGCTGTTGTATTGAAGAGAATATCGGAAGAATTCGAATTTGAGATTTGCTGATTTTAAAAATTTGAACACAATTTGCAGCTTATCCTCCCCACTGGATATAAATGAAAATTTAATCGAAGATCTTGCTAAAAATATAGCCTTTTTATTTTCAATGGATAGCTCTGACGTAGAATTACAATTAATCAAGCTAATAAACGATATTACATTGGTCAATTTCAAAACTGATATATGGAAAATATTGAATCCAAATAAATATTCGTCTTTGATAGATGTTTATTTGCGGATTTCATCATGCCTCGGAAGTACTTATTTGTGTCAATTCTCATTTGCTCACTAGACACACAAATCCTTAAATAAAATGTTAAAAAGACATAAATAATAATATTGGATCATTTTTAGGGTATTTCAAAATAATTGAAATACCCTATTAAAATCGATTTGGTGTCTGTCTGTCTTGGATTGGTTTGCAAAAAATCACTAATATGCGCGTATATGAGTCGATGAACAACAAATATGTTTCCCACAAAATAGATGCATAAAAATGTATGCTTTGAAGGTCATGATTTCTGGAAGATTTGGTGGTTTTTGAACAACTAGGAGGAAGAGCATAAATGACAAGATACTGTACATTGCAGAGCTACTCTGCCATTAAAACTGTTTCATTTAGGAATAGATAGCTTGAAACACCCTCTAAATCTGGAGCACTCTTTGGCATACTCTTACTTGTTATTATACATATAACGATATTTCACCTTCAAAGTGAACAGTTTAACTTTTAAGAATTATATAAAATACCAATTAAATTGTCTATAAAAATCTTATTAGAAGTCGATCCCAAGACAATTTAAAATATAAAAGTAGCTTCCAGTGATCAAAAGGTTGGACACCCTTGCCCTAAGTGTTTATGTATCTTAACAAAAAAAAACCGGACATCTGAGAGCTACTCCAAAGGCTATGTCTCGTCTTCGTCGCTGAAACTCCGACACAGGTCACTAGCTGGGAGTCCGATTATCTCTACATGTTCACCAAAAGCTTCATAATCCATCAGAAATCACAAGAATCCTCGTTGAAGCTCAGTTTAGAGTTAACAGGCAACGAGTAAATTGTAACATATATCTCTTTTAGGCACCATAATTCAGCTTTTCAACTTCATTGTATAGGATGTTTTTAAGAGGCATAAAACTTTTTAAATAAATATAACAAAAATGCATTATTCGAGTAAAGGCTTTTTGCATGCTAATTTTATGGTATTTAGTCTTTTAATTTTTTTTAATTATATGATCACCTCGATTGCGTCTCAGGATGACCACCCTATTGGCCCAATTTGGCACAACCTTTTCCAGCGTAGCCGTAATAACATGTCGAATTTTGACTTCAAAGTCATCAACAGTTACACCCCCTCAAAAATAGTCCAATGGAGCCAAATCACATGATCTGAGCGGCCAGTCTACAGGTCCATTTCTTGAGATGATTCGTTTACCAATGGTTCGACCCAATAAAGTTATGGTTTCACGCACTGTATGGCATGTTGCGCCATCCAATTAGAACCGATCGTCCTTTAGACGATTGGGATTGGTGTTGTGAATCACCATTCTCGACAACGTTGGTTGCATCTTCAGATTTGAAAAAGAGAGGACCAATTATGCCATTGGCATGCGAACCGGACCATACTGTGATTTTTTTTGGTTTTATTCAGGCTTCTATAACATCCCAAATTAAAAGCGACAAATCAACCTAATCGCTGTAAATTATTTGACGGTAAAAATGGGGTTCAACTTCCAACTCATTTTCAGCTCATCCACCGAACGACACAAATGTCCAACGATTCCAATTGCTGCTTTATTTCTAATCTTTCTTTCTTCAAAATTTTGCATGTTAGTGGACGGATAGAGGCTATGCTGTCGATAACCGCGTCGAATAAATAAATTTGAATCTTGAGTCTCCCCTCTACAGCAGCGATATCAGCCTCGGTGCGCACTGTACGAGCTCGTTTTGGATGAACAATGTCGAATAGAGTATACGTGGACATAAATCGTTTCATCGTATTGTGTATGAGCTACTCAGGTGGACCATTATGAGCACCATTAATTGGACGAAGTGCTCTATAAGTGTGGCGGACAGAATGCGAATCCCGGAAATATATTTTCACTATTTCGAGACATTGATTAAGTGTAAGTCTTTGTATGGTTGTTTGTCATAGTAAATGAAACACAATGTTAAAATTATAGCGGTATGATAGATGCAGATATTGGAATATCTATACCTCCAGAAAACACATTATATTGGACAATTTATTTTGTAAGATTAAGCAGTGAGGTACGAACGTGTAGCAGCGTCAGAGCGTCAATGGCCAAGATTTTGACATAGTGTGGGCAAATTTCGTTATCTGAAAAATATAGTGGAGTATCTAAATTTTTGAACTTGTTCACACGAAGTGTTTAAAGTTTATTAGAAAATGCAAACGATGTTGAAGGATAATTTTGAAGTTGAGGGTGGTGTAATTAGTTCTAAGAATTTTGACAAATTCAGAGTTTTAAATTTGAGGAAACATAGAGTAACTCCTTAAGGTTAACTAAACTCTGTATTTTGACAATATTGAATTTTATTTGGAATGCGCCACTATGTGCTTTAGGCGACGATTTTTAATTAAATTCTGGTACCTGTGATAGTTTTTTTTTTTAAAATTAACAATAATTTCAACATACGAATCGGGAATTTAATTTGAAGTTGGGTACTGTACACTCAGGTGATCATGAAAATTGAGCGAGGAGCTTTATCTTTCTTGCATTATTGTGTCGTTCGTTTCGAAAAAGGATTTCACCTCTTGTGTACTAAAAAAAGTCTTCATTTTATACATTTCCACTCCAGGAAGACGCGCAAAATTTATCATTTTTCCCCAGAACTTCCCCACTTTATTATTGATATGAAAATTCAAAATTGTAACATAAAACGATAAAACCATAAAAGCATCCATCATATTTTGCATATCAATTAAAATCAACATATTCCCTTTCAGTTTTCATTTCATCACTTTTCATTTTATTGGCATTTTAAATATCGTTTGGTATGTTTCCATTTCTACGATTAACACACGCTTTTTGTTCAACTTTTTACATAATCACGAAAGAAATTCATGAGAGACAAAAATGAAAACTGCAGCAAACAAATCTCTCATAATCGTATCAATTGAAACTTTTCACTCTTTCCACACCAGAAATACATAAAAAAGCGCAACTCCAAATTATGATTGATTTGAGTTGTTGGCGGCTTGTGTTTGGCAACATGTTACTGATTTTTAGTGATTTTCCAAAAGCGTACAAGAAAATTGTAAATGTTTGAATCTGTTCTGATTTTGGTCGATGCAAAACTATAAACAATTTTTTTCTTCTGGAAAGTGTTTAGTTTGTTAATAGGCTTGTGTTGGATTTCGTACAAAAGTAGGTAGCTTAGCTTAGAAAGTGTTTTTGTGGCTCGTGAACATAGACAGATAATTTGAGTAACCGTGAATTACTTGAAAGTAAGACATACATACATGATGATGGATCTAGAGCAAATCACTTGAGATTACATGAAAATGAAGGGGCAAAAAAATTAGAAATGTAACAAGCAGACAAATTACATTAGCGATAGATAAAAACAAAAGTGTTCGAAACAGATAGAAATCCAGATTTTTGAAAATAAACTATGAAATTTCACAATTTATCAGGTGAAATTGTTTTGTTGAAAATTCTAGCGAAATTTTGATGAGAGAAAAAAGAAATTTCCAATAAATTAAGCGTATTTTGAAATGCGGTTTTAAAAGCGTAGCAACCGTTCAATGATTATCATTTCCATAATTAAATTTTGCATCAACATATTTAGGAAATTTTCTATAAATTCTTTTTTTCAGTTGTTTCACGATGCATATAAATTGTCTAAAGTTCGTATAATTTTGTCCGAAACAAAAATACCTTGAAGAAATTGATTCGTTTAAGTGATTCAAACAAATGTGAAATTCTGCATACATAATACCATTTACACATTTGGTATTATTTAAATATTGAAAGTGCATCAATACTGAATAGACGACATGTTGTCGCTAGAATTTTAGTTTATTATCGACAACAAATTGTCAATATGATTTGCATAATTCTCCTATTATTGAGTTTTGCCCAGACGAAATATTGTCAATTTATTCATCGTTTTGAATTTTGGAGAGTAACAATAAAGAAAACAACAAACTGTATATTTTCCAAGCAGTAGCTCAGATTGTTATCTTCATAGCTCTTATTAGTGAAGAATCTTTCCTGTATAATTATTATGAATCTCACGATTTGATGAATACCTAATAAAGGTAACATTTGTGTGAAATTCGAGCTTTGCTTAGCCGTTGCGTAACTAATTCACATTGATTGGCTACTTATTGGTTTTGCATTTCTCATGGAATCCATCCATATTTGTCCAATCTTTTCATTGAGAAAACTTCGTCTTGGTCAATTAATGTCTCGTATCAAAGCCAATACTAAACACTATTATCAATCGATTCTAAACCCAATGAAAAATCGTTTCGTGTTACAAAGAAAAATTGAAAACATCGAAGAAATTCCATCTAATCTTCAGGTTCGGCCATAATGATCATCATTAACGGACCATTCAATCAGCTGGTAACCGGTCTGCATAAAGTTATCTCTTCATGGACATCCAGCCATCACGAAAAAAAGACTAATCAACATCAGATACAATGGTTAGGCAATTTCTTTGGCACAGTTCCACAGCTCTTTTCGATGCAAACAATAGATTCAGATCTGTATGAATGCAAACATAAAAACGCTGATCAAGGTGTTTTATTTGTTCGACACCTGAACAATCTAATCTTTGACCATTCAAAGTGTATCTTTTTCGTGATAATTTGCATTTCGGATCGAATTTCTTTGGACATTGGACAGATAACTAACTGATCGGGATGAATGCTAATTTGTGACAAACTGTTTCGGCAATGAAACATTGGTCTTTTGCGTGTTTTGGCTGGGAAAGTGGTGTCCAGTTCGGTTTTGAATGGGAACATTTTCAATATAGAATGCATCCTGACATAATGACCTACGAATGAAGAGGATCTGGAACTTGCTTGTGGGCTACAACATGCAAATTAGAGGCTCTTATTCCGCTACTTGTCTGGTACATCATTGACCTGATCCATGATAGAAAGTGTGCTGCTTTTCTTTGTGGTATTCTATTCATCAACTGTTTGTCTTCTTTGAATCGAAATGGAGAATTCTGTTGGAAAAGCTACAGAAAAATGTACATTTTGGAATTTCTAGTGAATCTTTACAAAGTGTGGTAGTGAAAAATATGGATTTGATTGAATGAAAAGCCACTGATTTTCTTGTTGGTTAAATTTATTATTCATAGCATATTCTAAAAGCTATGCCCATACAAATATCAATAAATTAGCCAATATGGTGCCCAATTCAATCGATTTTGAGTAAAAGACAGAAGCGTAGCTCCAACGTGTAAACTTGAAACTGTTTTGAAATCATCTTCAAACATAAAGGGACGAATATGTAACTCTGACGAAATTATTAGAGAGAAATTCCCCAAATCTGCCTGACTGTTATCACTACAAAAGGAGGTTACTTCGAAAAGTTAAAAATATGGATTCAACAAACTGCTCTACAATCTTCAGGTTCAATGTTCCTTACTATTATTTCTTTTAAATAAAGTAGTTGGATTTGTAATTGAGCCGTTATTAACTTCCCAGTATATGGGAAGTTCTTGTAATCGCCTCGAAAATCGAAATTGAAATTTTCAACTTTTCTTTACGTTTTGAGGTCTATAGAGTATATATAAAGTGTTTTTAGAAAGAAGTATGTATGTGTGTGTATGTGTGTGTGTATGTACGTACGTACGTGCGTTCGCAGGCAGTTTTTCTACGAGCATAACTCACGTAAACAAAGTCGTATCGACTTTGTTAAGGTGTCAATCGAAGCGTCTTTGCAATCTTAAGAGCTGATTAGTTTTTGGCAGACTTCGGTCCTGAGGGTTTGCTGTTTTCACCCCTTGAAGGTCAACCATGTTATGCGCTATATCTCACGAACCAAACGTACGATTTTTTTGAACAACATGTTAATCGACGCGTATTAACATTTATGTGATTCTATCAAATTTTTAAAAAAATTCTTAGAGCCGTTTTTTAATTTTTTTAAAAAAAGTGCAAAAAATTAGGTTTTTTCAAAAACACAAAATTTTTAACCTGATTTTCAAACCTAAGTAATCAATTTTTATATAATTTATATACTCCAAATAGTTTTTGTGTAAAAACCAGCAAAAGTTTTTTTCATGATTACGAAAAAAATTAAATAAAAAATAAAAAGTTAAAAATCATTAAACGTTCAAGGTCATTTACGTCATTCATTATATCTCGAGAACCAAATATAATCTTCCGATCATTAAGGTGTCAATCAACGCGTATTATCATTTTAATGATGTTCTTATAATTTAAAAAAATCGTTAAAGCGTTTTTTTTATTTATTAAAAAAAATTGGAAAAGTAGTGTTTTTTTCATAAAAAAATCATTTTTAACATTTTTAAATGTTTGTAAAATAATAAAATTTTATCAATTTTTGTAGAGAAACCAACAAAAACTTTTCTCATGATTACAAAAAAAATTTAATTAAAAATAAAAAATCATTCAAAGTCACCATGTAAAAAGAGTTCATTCGAATCATTATACTTTAAATCTCATATTCTAAAGACATTGTTGTATAGTCAATCAAAGCTTATTAATATTTGCAAAATTTGAACAGATTTTCAATAGTCTTCACAGCACCATGTTTTAACTTTAATTAAAAAACTGCTTTGTAACCTGTCCCCCCTCCGATTGATCCGCGTGAATAATCAATCAAACCAACGCACCAAAATCCTTACGTAATCAATTGACGATCGCGTAGATGTTACGATTAATATTAAATCATTCCAATAATTTTTATGAGAGGTACATTTTTATTATTTGAAGTAGTATTATTTCCATAACTATTATTGTGTTTAATATTTTTAATATCTACATATGTAGATATTACTGGGAAGTTGACCGTGTGGACCGCATGGGTCGCACCTCACGGCTTGTTTTCATAAACTTCGTATGTTGAGAGGTGATGCTAGACTTTTGGACGTTAGTGCGGTTATTAAAATTTTTAATGGAAAATATTTACAAAAACTAAAAAGGAAAAACTTGAACCAAGTGTTTGATAAAATTCCAAATAAATAATAAAATTTCCTTGAAAATTTTTCGACAAAACTATTCGCTAACATGATTCACAAATTTAAATAAAATATTATAATATCTTCAAAAATTTCATTTTAAAAAAATCAATGCACTGAAAAATAAACGTTTACGGACTTTGGAAATTGATATTTGAATAACTTCTCAGCAATTTTGTCTTTTGCTGATATCACAACGAGCCTATCGTTGTCTAAGTGACCCATCTTATTGATAAGCAGCCCCCACTACAACCAACCAGCAATTTCTCTGTAGTTAAAATAAATCATAAGTTTTCTTAGATATTAATTCAATTCAAACCCTTTCCAAAAATTTTTCTATAGAAATATTGACTACTTTCAAATATTTACATGTGTATGTACAATGAAATAAATATTGCATAAAGTTCTACGTGGAAAGTTCAAGTAATAATATTTCACATGTAATAACAACTTCATACATATAACAATTCAACAAATAATTGGTCCGCAATTTTTGTGATAATACATTTGCATAAACGAATTTCTGTGGAATTTTCAATAAACCAGTTCTGTAACAAAATGTTTCTGAAAAATATTCAGCAAATATATTCAATTGAATTTCAGTATAGACGGAAAATCTCTTGAACAGTTCCTTGTAATAGAAATTACCCAAACATTTATGTAACTTTTGAATTATGTTATATTTTTTTTTCTTTAAGTGATAGTTATACAAGAATTGGAAGCATAATTAAGGGGGCAGTCTGGGTTTATTTTTTCAAAAAATCGATTTTTCAAAATTTCCAAAAATCATTTTTCCGTACTATATATACATATGTAGAATTAGTATACAAACTCTCATTTTGGTCGAGCGTGCTCTGCAGGTGTTTCAGCTTTAAACGTGTTTTTCTCAAAACAACGTTTTTTGACATGACTGATACGATTTTGAAAAAATTATTCAACCGATTTAGCTGAAATTTTGAGTACGAAATAAAATCAGAATTTTTTATAAATTTCAAACTTTGTTTTTAAACAATTTTTGTTGGAAAAGAAGGGTCAAACATTTTTATGGCCGCCATTTTGTCGCAATTGGTAAAGAAAAATCGTAACAAATTTTTTTTGTAAAGTCCAAGGTCCACATTTTATTATATAAAAGACTTAAAACATTCTAATAAATATTTCGATAAACAAGAAAGAAAATATTATGTAACTCAGTAAAGTGAGAAGTTATTGTCAGCCGTTCTAAGTCGTGTTTCAATTTTTCCCAATTTTAGATTGTGTTATCAACGGATTGATTCTTGACGGCCTAATTAAGCAATTTTTCGAAGGAAATTTGTTGTGTCTCATATTATTATACTTATTAAGCATTAGTAAAATTAAATGTATCTGCGAAACACAACGAACACCTAGGCGTTATAGTCGTAGCTCAGTTATGCTAAGGCAAATGATCAAACCCCAAACAGACGCCTTATTTTTCAATATCATATTATTTGAAATATTATGAAACGCAAACCATTTGATTTAGCCGTAAATTTATTCATTATATTTAAATGTTCTATGTAAAATCGGCGAGAAAAATAAGACATTTAAACAATAAATTTATTTTTTTATCATTTATAAACTTCAATTGTCTTTATCTAATTAAATACATTAAACGCAGACACAAAGGTTTTTTCGATTTTGTGAAAATTTGTCCTGGGCAAAATAATACAAGATCCACATTACCTCGACATTTGCGTTTCTTCAGATACGTCCTTTTGACTTACGACGACAGTAATACTAACATGTAGTAGTTTTCACTCATTACTCAATTCATTCAGACTGGAAGATTTAAAAAATTTAAAACATAAAACATAGTTATAGTCGACTAGGATAAAAGTGTTTTATTTGTCAATTACAAAATATCCAAAAAATTAAAAATTGAATCTGAAACTTTCTTTTCAATACTTTTACTAAAAATTTTCGTGGAAATTTGTTTCAAAATTTCAAAAAATTAAATTCCTGAAAACTTTCACATGTTTTAGATTTTTTTTGTATTGAAAAAAATACTGTGCGATTTTTAATGTTAAAATAATTTTTAAGGATTGGTTGTATATTTTATTTCAAGAATTAATACTTTAGGAAGTATTTTGAACGAAGAGGAATTTTATTGGTGTTAATTTTTGCAGCTTTTTGTTGAAGCTTCACTATTCACATGTTAAAACTTTCCGCTAATAGCAAATTTAAAAGAAATATGTTTTTGCGGAAAAAATTGTAAGGAAATGAGAAAGCTCACTAAAAATTTTTATGTTAGTTCTCGGCAACATTTATGGAGAGAATTAGATACTAAACATTAATTTTTATGAATAATATTCTACTGTACCTTTAAAGTAAACTCAACTTACAAAATAAGTATTGAGAAAATTTCTATTAAAAGAATCTCGCATTTGATAGTGTTGCAAAGTAAAAATATCGCAAATATTTATCGCTGAAGTTCATTGCAATTGTACATCCATTGCACAATCGTAGAAAATGATGAAATCGTTGGTCATCGAAGCTTTGTAATAGAATATGATCGTGTAACATCCAAAGCATGTTTTTTTGTCATATATTTATGAACAAATGGCCCAGTAATGAGAATTTTTGTCATATGTTGGTCCTAATTGTAAATGAGCTCATGTCCTAGATTTGAGGCTTTAGTTGCGTTTATCAAAAATATGTTTCTTGGTGAATAATCGATTGGAAAATTTATTAGTTTTTGGCGCGTAACCACCACCTTCACCCAAAATGTGAAATAAAAATACAAATGCAACACTCACAAACAGTTTTTCCGCATCCAACTATGTCATAGAAATGTGATATGTGTACTGTACCACTTTCTTCCTTTCTAAAGTTACATTAAATATGATTACATCTTTGATAAAAAGATTTCATCATATTTCTATGATAGTGTGACGCGTGCCTAAGAAAAAAATCTTCAGCAGAAAGTATTTTCAGTATTAATGAGCGTTTTTCAAATAGAACTTTTTACATGAGCTGAATTTGTGCCAGTCTCGGCAAAGAAGTTGAGATGTTTTCAACTGTTCGGAATTTTTTTTTATAGTTTTTTATGCGGGATAATATTTTCATCATGAAGATTTCAAGATTTTCTCAAAATTTGCTGAATGTCCATCTCAGAATTTACTGAATTTTCCTTTTTGATTTTGTAAAATCTAGTCTGACGGCTGAAAATTCACGTTTTTGTGACATGAACATAATTTATGGCAGAAAGATTAAAATCTTTTATTTATTTTCAGGATGCTGACTTCTATCGATCTGTTTAATTCATATAATGAGCTTATATATTCAAGTTTTATTTTGCAGTAACTTTCGATTCTATTTTTTCTATTTCTATTTGATTTAGAACAGCTTTAACTAGCTTCATGAAATGCTATTATCCTGTGTTGATTTACTCATAAAAAATCAATAATAATTTTGATATACAAAACAAATTTAATTGGAAGCTTCTCGTAATGCTTTTGTTAAACCATTTGACAAATCGTTTTTTGTGAGGATATACCAAGCGTTGAAGTGCATGAATTATAACGACGATAAAGAAGATCATTTTCTCAAGGAGGATTTGTTGACGTGCTTAAAAAGTGTTGCACTCACGATAGGTGTACCAAAAATCAGAACCATTCTTTACATGAAAGTAAACATGCTTTGTTTGCTATTTAAATTGAAGTAATGTCGTGGGATCGTTTTGAAAACTCGTGCATTATAAGATTAAAGACTTTCATCACTTTTCCCTGTCTCATCATCACGTTCACTTAGCCGTTAAAATAATTAAATCCGGAAAAATGCTTCTACAAGTAGGCAAAGGAACTTCATCAAATTACTTTGTTAATTCCTTCTGTTCAGCAAAAAAATTAGAAAGTGTGACTCGCAAGCTTCAGTGTTGATGCTGTTTGCTCCACAATCATTTGACCTTTTCAGCTGCTGCAGGACAAAAAAAAGAGATATTAAAGTACATAAACGTGCTATTATATTGTTCTGTACATACATATATGTTTTTTTTGTGTGCATGACGACGAGACAAATGGCAGGCGACATTAAAAAGTGTTGATCTAAGTTTACACAGAGAAAACTAGATACTGTTCCTATGTGGTAATTAATTTTCCTGATTGTGTTAAGGAAAAAGCATGAACCAAGTTAAGCTCAGGTTGGAGTGCAATATCGCGTCATAATACACTATCTAGATGTGGATTCCTGAAAAGGTGAGATAAAATTGTGAGGTAGTGAAAGCGTTTGTATTTAATTCAATTGCTTACCATTCTACAAACATAGATACCATGTAGATGTGCGTAGCGTTTGGCTGTGAGTTACCATTTTTTTCAGTAGTCACAACTTCTTAATTGAATAAAGGACTCATTCAAAATTCAGCGTAAAAATCATAGTATACATATATGATGACTGTGGAAACATCGCCTCGAAACTTGGAGTAAATCTGTCCTTAAAAGAACTGCATAAAGCTTATGGTTTATCGTCTCCACTTGCAACCCCAAATACATGATAGTTAGAGTGCTTCGCTCCATTCTAGGACAAGTGACCTGGGGGTAGAATAGTCATTTTTGAAATTCAGTCAACATATATGGATAGAAGTTTTTTTCCCTAAATTCCAGCAGCTATAAAACCAAGTTGCATCGTCAAGGCAATTTGGTTTGTAAAAACATGAAATCCATTTTTACTCAGTAAATGCATTTTTTGCGACATTATTCGATTTCCACGAAAGTAGGGACATCCACAATACCACATCATTTTTATAGTAAAGCAAGTCTCTTTTTCATAAAACTCAAAAATATTCTTGAAAACCCTGTCAATTCCTGCCCTGATACGGAAGCCTCCACTTGTTACCCCCAGCAACAATCTCACATACGCGCGTTACGAGTATGTTGCCTATCCGTGGTGTGCTATATGTGGCTACAACCTACAACTTTGTGTCTAGAATTTATGTGATGGAATTTTCATATTTTACGTTTTCAAGTAACGAGGTTAGAATTTTAAACAATCACGTCGCGTCGTTGTGCAGACGACAATAATAATGGCTGTGGCAACAAGAGCAATAAACACACATGAGCTTATACCAAAAGCAGCAAGAAACGCTGTTGAGCACTTGTTTTAGCTTTTTATTACAATGAAAAAAACTAAAAATGTATAGAAGATACGTAAAGTATCTTTATATCAAAAGTGGTGGAGCAATAGTGGCTTCAAACAGGACGAACAGTTAAAAATGAATAGTGTAATGAATCAAACGTTTGACTTCTTGTGAGTAAGTGTAACAAAATGCAACAATGTTGTAGGACTTGAAAAAGCGAATGCAACATGCATGATAATGCCATGGAAAAGGAGTGTGGCACACCTGTAGGACTTTGAATAGATAAATGATTTTGTAGATCCTTTAAAGTCTACCATGGCCAAAGGTGATTGGATTTGTACTACCACGGGTTTCTTGCATTGCATTAATTGTACTAACTATAGCGTTTACGTGAAAACATAAGGGGAAGCTAACAAGGTTCTATAGAAGCTTAATTTGGTTTGCTCCTGGCAATTTACGATGAAGAAGCTAGCACATTCGAAGTAAATTACTTTGAAAGCTAGTGAATATGGTTATCTTTAGATAAAGCTGGATAGTATAGTTTAACTATTGAAATAGTTCACCAACAGCATACAGTAATCAACTCCCTTCGGCGTTGACTATCATTCAGAAGTGATGGTAAACGGCGAAGGAAGTTGCCAGACTAGGGCTGTAGAAACGGTTATAAAGTCATTAATACTTTCTGAGCTATATTGAGTTTAAATTTTTTAGAAGTAAAACAAATTGTATTCCCCGTAAGCTGGATAGTGTAAATATATTACTTGCAATATCGAACAGCCATGTTGTGTGCAACATATCCTCTTCTATAACCGATTCACCAGTGAATCTTGCGAAAGAAGCTGCCTTAACATCATGACAATTAACTGTGGTATTTAAATCGGATTTGCGAAAATTATGTGTGATGTTGAATATGTTTAAGGGGTCTACCCTCTTTATAATTTTCAAAAAATCGATTTTTTTCATTGCTTTTTTGTAAAGTACATAAATACAGAAATATCATATTAAAATTTTATAAGGATCGGAGCAGTCGAGCTGTATCGAAAATCGCCCTATTCGCGCTATAGCTATTAACATACTGAACCTAAAACTATTTGATGTTTTGTTGCAGACCAACCATCTCGAAAATTTCCTCAACGGCGTACACTCCTCTCGTTTTTTTCGAAATTTTTCCAATCAGCATTTTCATTGATAAAATTTCACATAAATGAATAAAAATGTTTTTTGTGTATTCCGGGAGTGTATTCATTCTTTATCAGTATTTATAATTTAAACCTATTTTAAAAAATATTAAAAATAACCCGTTTTTACACTGCTTAATAGGGTAGACCCCTTAAGTTGGTTGTGGATGTTGTAGCGTTACTCCAAGAGTTTTTTTGGTGTCTTTTTATAGTCGCAATAGTTTGTCAATGGGTCTATAAAGTTGAATATCATGTGTCGTGTGGTTTTTTGAAGTTTATTAGCATATCAGCAATAGAAGTGTTGAATTTTTTACGAAATATTTAAGCCAACTTACTACAAAGCTCTCCAGGTTTCTAATTTGAAATATATCTTTGCAAAATTCTTTATGACTAATCAAAATTCACACAAAAAATTTCGATACTAATTCGCCGTGCATACGGTTCGAACTCTAGTAATAAGTTTATTGATACTGAATGTCTTTCTGAGTATTATCCATTCTAGAATTTCCGCTTAGATGTCGATGAAGTGTTCACTGTGAGCTTCACTTCGATTGACTAAACTCAGCAACTATTTTAGATGCACCGAGACTTTCAGTATCGATATTTTTCATTTGTCCTTGTTATCAGCTTTCAGTATTCTTTATATCCCGTCTGAATACTTTCTCCGTGCATACAAACGATTTAATTTTTGCTTTCCAGGATTTCAAATCGTACAACTTTCACTGTTCAACGTGAAAAAAAACCATCTCAAACATAAGTCTGAAAACCCGGACAACCTAGAAAACTGTATAATTATTCAAATAAAATTCTTCCTATTTGAAAGCCATTCATTAAATACCATCTATGAAACTTTATTTCATCATAAGTGTACTTCAACTTTATCAAACATAAATTGCTTCTATTTCATCCGAACAAATTGCATCAATTTGTGCAACTTTGTACACTTAACTTCTCAGTCGCTGCATTTCTTCCCATTGTTCCATCTTAGACCTCACAACTTCCCACTATAACTCTTTTGTTCAACTACGTTGGTAAAGATAACCACTTAAAAAATACAACAACTGACGATAAAACAACGCAACTGAACCATCATTGTAAACCCTGTCGGGTATAAAATGCAGGTGAACTATGTTACACACAAACAATATCGTATAAGTTGCAACATGCAGCAAAAGAACTTGCAACGAGTCGCAAAAAAAAATTATAACAATTTATACTGTAGTTAGAGTTTGTATTTTCCAAGGATAGATAGCAACGTGAGTAAATCTCATTAGGAATGCAACACCTATCTGAACAATAAATAAATTTTAAATGTAATTGGCTCACTTGGCTTGACTTTGTACGGCATAAAAGCGCCATAAGCACGAACAACTTATTTAGTTCTAGTGGTTTTTCGAAACCATAGATCACAGCAAACCGGAAAAGATGCAAGCGCGTAGATACTAGGTACTAGTACTTCTTGCAGCCGATGAAGATGGTGGCGTGACGACTACATTGGGCGACGTGCTGGTGAAGTCGTAATGTTCTTCGGAATTTGTAGAGATGAAATTTTCACACAGTTTTGAATGGTCTTTTAAAACAGATTTGCTGAAACCAAGCAGAAATAGGCATAAGGAAACTGTGTGTGAGAGCCTTTTTTGGCAAGATTCCATTAGGATGTCTGCGTCTAAGCACTGAGATCCATTATACTAAAATTTCTTTGAAGCCTATCATTTAAAAGGAAAAGTATTCAAGCTTTTGGGACTTGTATCGAAGTAGGAAACCGAATGATTATCGTTAGCCAAAAAGGTTGGATTCATCAAATCCCCCAATATGATTTCTTACAACTCTAGAAAAAGCACGGTTCAACCAGCTTCGGATGTCTTTATTGAATCACTTTCAAACGTAGCATAGCTTCAGATTCCAATTTCCTTAGCTGATTACATCTTATCATCCTTGACTTCATCCCCACCTGATTTCACTTCACTTAAACAGCAACGACTTTATTTTCTTGACTCGCTTTAATATAGATCGTTTTTACTTTTCCATCCGAGCCAAAGGATTCTCGTGAATGTGATGTGGAATGTGCAGCTGAAGAAGATATCGAGGACCACGTACATCGCTTAGACGGAAACAGGGTGGCACCGAGCTACCTTTCAACCATAATAAGTATGAAAGAAAAACTCAATTAGAATTTCCACTGCCGCTCGGCTCTCCCGGTAAGGACATACGACACTCAGGACAAGCTTCCCGATAGTTTTGCGTCAGACTAGCAGAATTGAGACAACCGGTGGTTGTGAATAAGAATAGAAAAAAAAAAGACTTTTTTCAAGAAGACAATTAAATTATTTGTCACCGTTTCTTATTCTTTTCTTGTCCCCGACACAGAGTCGGACGACTCGATATAATGCTAATTAGGTAGTGACGGCAACATGAAAATTGTGCAGAGATACGGGTGCCATTTGCAATTAGAGTAGGTTCAGGATCGATATTTAATTAGGGCTATATATCTATTTGATTGTTATGTTAATAGGATGGTAGCATTTTATACTATGAATTTAATTAAGTGAAAACGTTGAAATGCTTTCGCGGGAAAAGGAGGTCGGTTGCATACTTAGAAGGGTAGCTTTGTTTGCTAAGTTAATTTAATTGCAACTGTAATTGGGTCATATGTGATTGATATTAAATTGCAGAATTTTTATTCAAGCTGTATTAGAGAGTGAATGAATAAAATCTTGTTCATTGTGAAATTGAATTTCTAATTACTTTAATACGAATTGAATTAAATAAAAAAAACCGTTGTTAATTGGAGAAATGTGACTTTGTTTGGAAAAATATTTGTTTCCTTGAGATTTATAGCATGTAAAAATTAGAAATCGTCAAAAATGAAAATAAAATCTTAATTTTGAAAGCTGTTTCGTTCTTAATAAAATTAGGTCATTTTTTCAATAGAAAGCAGAATATGATTTTAAAATTTAAAGGAATTAAAGCATTGAAAATTGCCTTGAATCAAATAGATCAGGGCAGATTTGTAAAAAAACGACTACATTTGGCCGTTGATTTCTCTCAAGTTTCTGACTTGTAAGCTTTCAAAATTGTTGATTTTTTTCAAATAAATTTCGATTGCAAAACCTACAGAATCGATTGTGATAAAATTTTTTTTTGATATTTTGTGATATTGTAAAAAAATTTTAAGCGAAAGATGAAGATCCTAAGTGCATTTTGAGTGGTAAAAAACTTAAATAAAAAAATGCTTTTTTCTCCCTGTTTTTTTTTTATATATTCGTTGCTATTTTGCGGCAAGGGTTACATGTTTGAAATTTTATAACTTATCCTATCTTATAGAAAATTTTATTACGCAACTTTTATTGTATCTCAAATTTGACCTTAAATGAAGTTAGGAGTGAGAAAAGTAGGAAAAAGCGATTTTTTAAAAATATTTAATATTTTTTTAATGTTCCCGATTTTTTTGAGAGAGAGCATAAGTCAATTATTGTTATATGAGTTATTCCACAACTTATCTTGCAAAATCAGTGTGCCAACTCAACGGCCAACTGAAAACAGATCCGCCCTGGTTTAAAAAGTTTCCACAGGATCTGGGTTTCGTTCAATAATTTTCGTATATACAATTTGAGTTATTTTCCATATGTTCAGACTTTTAACTAATTAACTTATCAACATGCATAAAAAATGCAATGTGTGCATACGGGATGAATATATTAATTGAATTAACATTGACTTTTCCCTGTTTAGATTTTTTTGTAAGGATGCGATTTTGAAACATGCTAGAAAGTCAAATTTCAAGGTACAACAAAACAGTCCATATTTATGTTTTGATAGCATTTATTAACTTCTTCCAATTATTCTGAACATTTTTACTTTGAAAAAATACGAGAAGTCGTTATATTTTTCCTTGCAAAATTATTTCACTTTTGGAATATCTTCGTTCGAGAATTGAAAATATTTCACATTAATATACAAGAAAATGAAAATAATTCTCTGCATAAAAATCATCTATTCTCATTTTGAATTCCTTTATAATTATGTTTATCAGTTTTTTTTAATTTACTTTTTGATTTTAAAAGTATTAGTAGCAAAATAATTGCATAAAACTGTTTTTAGGGTTCAGAGAAAATGAAGCCTAATTACATGCAATTAAAATATATTTTCAAGATTTATGTCTCATATATGTCAGCTTTGATTGCACGAAACTATTTTAACCGTGTCTAAAGCAATATTTTTCAGATCTAACAGAATATTTTCATATGATGTTTAAAGTCTCTAATTAAAAATGAAAATACATATGGCGGGCTAATGAATAATATAATATAATAATATATCTCAGTAGATTAGGATTAATCCGGTCAACTTTCAGAACCATTATCGTCTTCATATTCCACTGCAAGCTCACTATAATTCTACGATATATGATCAAAAGGTTGTTGAAAATTCCATTTGACTTATCCTGACATGATATCCGTTAATTATCCTAACGGTCACGCACCTTTACTGGAAAATATTAGGAAATTGAAGCCATTTAGATTGATAGATGACCTTTACGATTAAAGCACTTGACAAGGGACTGTATTCGAGACATTTCGGGTGGATATCGATAGGGTGAATTATTTTACCTTTTCTAATGTATAAAAGGAGGTCTTAATGATGATAGCGTTATTAGGTGGAATTTTCCACTTGATTGAGTGCTAATCGAGGAAGAAATGGTATCGATGAATCTAATTAGGATGGAAGTAAACCAGAGTTAATTTATGAAGGTTGATATTAATTTGTTGATTGATTGGCTTAGGGAAAGGCATCCAATTGTATTTTGATTTATTTTGGAGCTTAAGTGCTTTTGTTTATTTTGGGAAAAACAAAGTGAATTTATTAACTTAATGTTGCTGAATATTTTTTTCTACTCTATTCTCAATCTATATACTATTCTCAATCTATATACTATTCTATCTATATACTATTTCTTGAAGTTCTTAAAAAACATACACCCAAAAATGAGCTAATATTTCAGTGATAAATCTTACCAAATTTGAAAAAATATTCTACACTATTCTTCCTTTTGGCCAGATCAATATCTGAAATTTTTGTCGTAACTATTTAATTAATAAAGTAGTATTGCGCTCTTTATTAACCTAAAATCGGAATATTATCATTATTTCAAATATTTGTTTTTTGCAAAAAGTTGTAAGAAATGGCGATAACTCATGTTTTTCTGTTTTGACCGCTGTAAAAAATTCAATTTTCTATTTTTTTGATAGCATTTAGGTTCATATAGAAGAGAAACCTCCAACCCCGTTTTATTTAAGATAAAAATTGCGTCTTCCAGAATGTACGCAAATTGCTGAGTCTGATTATGACCTGCAATATGGGGTCGCTAATATCTTCGGTGTTTTTCAAGGAAATTCTTCATTTTTTTAAAGTATATACTTAAATAAATGTATGAAATAATCTCAAAGTTTCAATAAATTATATTATTTTTTTATATTATACAAAAATTCATGAAAATCATTGAGAAAAATCTGTCCTAGCCCTATTTCCCCACTTGAGTCTAATATAAGTTTAGTCAGATGGGAGTTTAATCGTGAATTTTGGACTTGCAGGCTGGTTTTTGCAATGTGTGGCCAGTTTCATATTAAGTTTAAGTTCAAGTTTCTAGGGCCCCAGCTCCAATCCCCCGAAAACAAAAAAAGCGCGACTCCGCTATATCTCAGAAATCATGGCTCTCGCAAGAAAGTTGTATATGGCACACTGGGGTAGAATGAAATTTAAAGTAACTTGTGCCAACAACACTTTTACGTGGTGTCATTATTAAAAAAGTTACACGCCAAAAAATCACACCCCAAAAAAAGAGGAATCATCTTTCGAGCGCCAAATTTTCTATGTTTTCACATTTAATGCAAAACAAGTTTGCAATCTTTTTTAAGGAAATTTTGTCACAAGTTGTTTGCGGTATTGGTTGTTTTAATCACTCTACATTGACGGGAGTTATTGCATCCCAAACGGGGAATGGCACGTGGGAAACGAATTTTAGGCCAAACAATCGGCTTCCGATGGCAAACCCAAGTTTGCAAATCTCACGGAGCAATTCGGTAGGCAGACAGATTTTTATTGCATTCACTGTGAACTTAAATTCAAGTTTCTGGGGTCGCAGCCCTAATCTTCAAGGTTCCATCATGAAAAAAGTGGGGCACCCGCACATCTCCAGAACCATGGTTCCCGCAAAAAAGTTGCCTATGAACTTGTGTAGAATTGAAATATCTGCGAGTTTTGCATACATTATTTGCAACTGGTGTCAATAATAAAAAAAATTACCCGCCAAAAACGACGCTGAAAAAGGGATCATCTGCCAAGGTTGTCATATACAGTTTTCTTGTGGGATCCATGGTTTCTGAAACTTGGAGGTGTTCCATTTTTTTTTTGATTTCAAGATGGAGTCCAAAGGATTGAAGCCGCGACCCCAGAAACTTGAACTTGAGATAACTATGGAATTGGTCACACATTGATGAAAATTAGCCTGGCAGCCCAAAATGCACGGTTGACGTTAAAATTTGGACCATTTTACTGGACTATATATTGAATGCAACAATAATTTTGTTTTATTTATTGCTGGAAATTTTTCATGAATTTTTTTTTGGCTTTTGCAAAAATTTTTTTTTGAAAATTTACGCACATTCTAATGTTCTAATTTAATTTTAGTTGATTTCCTTTTCGTTAGTGGGTGATTTGATAGATGTTTTTGGCTTAAGAAGGGGGGAATATAATTAATTTTACATATTTTATTTTTTATTATTTTTAAGATTTTTTTGGAAAATACTGTAAAATAAATTTATCTCTGAACAAAGTATATACATAGTAATATGATTATTCAAGAGTATTCTCTAACATTTTGGTCCAAATATATTGATTATTGAACCGCTGACAGCAAATTTTTGTAGACACTTCCAAAAAAGTAGTTTTGCGGTGCACAGCATCACTCGATTATCTGATAACAAAAAAATTAAAAAAATTTCGTTAGTTTATGAGTTCTCCGAGGTAATCACGTCGAAATATATTTTTTTTAACGATTTTTCAGTTTTTAGTTTAAATTCTAAGTAAAAATAAACGATTTTTTAAAAAATATATTAAAAAATCGATAATGTGTGATAATGTGATTTATGTACAAAATGAGTGTGTAAAATTTGAGAAGGATCGGATTAAGAGATTTTGAGTTACAGCGTTTAAAAATTTACAGTTTATAGCGCGTCGAAGAGCAGAGTTTTAAAATCCTGAAGCTCCATCAGTTTTGCTCCAATCGACGTAAAAATAGTAAAAAATGCAAAAAATAGAATGAAGTACCATACTTCCCCCTCAAGGCAACGATGTAAACTGGAGTCAGATTTCTTTTCAAAATTTTTTAATTGATTTAATTAAGTCCTAAAAAATTAAAAAACTTCACTATGAATACTTTCGAATTTCAATCGTTTTTTTTTGGAATTTAAGCATTGATCATAATATAGGTTGAACGAGGGGTTGATTTTTTTGAAATTGCTAGCAAAAGTACAATAATAAATATTTTAGAATTGTGTCCTTATTGAAAACAATATATCTTTCAGTCATCTGCATTTTTTAGTTAAGCGAGTGGCTTCATAGTTGCTCGTATTCGTAAGTCAATTTTAGAGTGCATTTTTGATTGTTTATGGCTGTATTTCAGTCAACATTTGATGGATTTTTGCATTTTGTGCCGTAATTATTTATTCATCATTAGATATAAGCATGCTAGTTACATGCATTGGTCTTATTCAATTCTTTTAGCTCAGGAGTTGACGAGGATTCATTTATACCAAACAATTGGCTCAAAAAAATTTTTCTGGAAAATAATGTCCACTTTAAAAATGGTTTTTAATATTTCACAGCGTTATTCAAGTGTGAAATGACATATTTCCTTGAAATATACAGAAGGTGGATTGATGCTAAATTATTTGCTTAAGGCTAGTATTCAAAGTCATTTTCCTCGTCCATCGTTATAAGCTTATTCCAAATACATATGTTTCGAGCATTTTTGAAGCTGAATTTTGATAAAGTTTTTCCGTTAACTTTTCGTAATAGTAACCTTTTTAAATAGGATTAGTAAATAAATCTTCACCGTGCCACAAAGCTTTAGAAAATAGAACGTGCTCATTCTGAAATACACACGAAACCCCAACAGATACTTCATATCTTGTATCTCCATTGGTAAACTCCATTTTTAACTGGAACACGAATCGATTCACCGCCTAACAATTGAAGTTTTTCCCACCGTGGTCCCGTTCTCCCTGCGACATGTCCGATTACCTGGTCATTGCGGTCTTGACACTCTCGTTTAGTGCAATTTTCAACACGTCGTTCCCACAATTTGCAATTAATCACGCGCGGCGACACCTGTAACGGCGAAGAAATGCACGGAGACGTTGCCGGTCGTTATCGGCCGATTAAACCCAGTGGGAACATGGATCCGAGCAGCCTGGAAGTGTTGACTTCTTAATAGCATCGCTCGATGTCTCCTTAACGACATCTTGTCGGCCGTATTTCACGGCGATGCAAATTACAGGTGGAATTGGGTCGACAATTATCGGGTGCTTGCCTAGTGCGCGTCATGCCCCCTTACGAGCATCTTGAGGAAATATGTATAAGACAATGTAAGAAGACGTTTGACTCACCCGATTCACCTGGACCGAGCGAAATTCTTAAGTACTGAGTACAGTACGTGGTTCCGTAAGGCGGAACCTCATTAGATGAGACGGCAACTTATGTGTGGAGTTCTTGCACCTGAAAGCGCTACCTTTGACGCAACTAGGAAGGAATTCACTATAGGCATTTTCCAGAGTAGATACAAGATTTATTACAGTTTGATCGAACCACGAACGAAGACGCAGAAGACGATGGACTTGAGTAAATTCGCGAGTGTGCAAGAAGCCAACGCCTAATTATGCGATCGTAATTGAGCGTTATGCCAGGCATCTTCATCGGAACTGTGAGTGAGGTAATTAGGAATAATGACAAGGTTTTGTAATATGTTAGCAATTTTTATGTGTGAATTTAATTAGTGAGTAAAATGTTGCATTTTAAATATGCGTTAAAGGGGATTACATATGATGTTCAACAAATGGGAATTAATATAAGCAAATTGCACATTTGTGAATTAAACGCTTCGATGCATATCTACATTGTGTTGAATCGTTCAGGATCGGGAAAACAATAACACTAACTTAAGGGGGCATCTTTAGTCTTTTGCACATATTTTCAAGAATTTTTGTTTTACAGTAAATTTTATTATTAAACTACTTTTTTTGCACAAATGCAAAAATACATATTAAAGTGTAAAAAAAATCTTTTTTGAATTTCTACAATCTAATATGGCCCAGATATGGCTGTCACAACAAAACCTGCTTTTTTCCTGGTTGACATGATTACTCCAATCAGGAACCTTTGAAATCAAAAATTTTAAATGCGTAAGTATAAGTAAGTCGCTATAGCCCGTACTAATTTCAAGAACTTTAAGTGAAGAATAACAAAATGGCGGACTTTTCGAATTTTTGACCTATTTTTTTGAGGCTATGTTGTTTAAAAAGGTGGTTAAATGACAACAGATATTCATGATTCTACGGGCTATGGGCTATAACCATATATATGATGAATAACCCCTCACTGTTTCAGCTCGATCGGTTAAATAGTTTTTGTAAAATCGTGTCAACCTGGTCAAAAAACGTTATTTTGAGAAAAACGTGTTTAAAATAATTTTTTGTGTGTGTGCTTCGTTGCACCTTTCTCAGAATATCCGCTGTAAATACATTTTTACAGCGCGCAGACTTTAATATACTATTGTACTCTATTTCTGAATGTATACTGAACGCAAAACCAGTGCTTTTGGAAAATTGACTTTTCCAAAAAAATAGACTAGAGATGCCCCCTTAAAATCAAATAAGGCTAAAGCACTCTTACGCGTCCAATAATTTTGAGTATGGTTTAAAATTCATTTGTGTTGAAGTTCGGAACGATTTTTAAATATTCTTCATAATTTGATGAGTTTGTTCAAATCCTTAAGTGCAAATAATCAACAAACATAATGCCGTACTATATTTCATTGTAAATCGTGTAATCGTGGGGTTTGGAATAGTTGCTATTAATTTTTTTTCCCGAAATGAATGAAAACATTATTATGTCAAGTAATTTTGGATTAATAGGTCAACTAGGAAAAATGAATTCTTGACATTAATCAATTGATTTCAATAAAAAACTCTTGAATTGTGTTTTATAGGACGATTTTCATAAAAATATGGATTTAAATATTTGAAGAACCCTGACTCCGCAATATGGTTACCAATAAGAGTAATTTAGAATTTAACCAATAATTCCTTTGTTGAGATCTTTTTGAGTCCAAGACTATTTAAATTGCCATTTCATATCAAATGGAAGCTTTGTGATATCGTCCAACTCAATTGTTACATGCGCTAGTAAGTTTGAATCGCAGAATATTTCGTGTTTACGCAGTATAAGTTACCCATAGTGTGTCACTTTATGAGCTAGCAGCCCATTATGAGCTTGGTCTGGTTCATAATGAACTGGCGGTAATGAAGCAGAAACTTCATCATTAGAGGTGTAATAAGGCAACATTTTGCTGTCTACTGCGTAAATCGAATGAATTAGGTGAAATTTTACTTTTTTATTCGGCAGGGAATTTCAAACAATTTCAAAATGATCATCAGAGCATTGCTGTAATAGCCTGTGTCAGCTGGTACCCGGTATTCACAAAGCGTAAATAAATCTATTTGCACTTGTTTTTAAACTTTAAAACATTTAATGAAATTAGTAATTGATTTCATCTTCACAAAATACTGCGTGTAGTTTTTTTATAAAAGAAAAACTTCCTTTTAATTTTGTGTATCTTTATTTGGATTCGTAATCGATTTTCGACCGTAATCGTTCGGTTTTCCTCAGCGATTAAATTTATTAATCGCTAGATACACAAAATTAAAAAGAAATTTTTCTTTTATAAAAAAAAACAAGTTCAACTGATAAACAAAATAAGTTACCCATAGTGTGTCACTATCATTTTACACCGTTTCTCGTAATGACTGGTACTTCATTATGAGCTCCATTCTGTCAATAGTATTAGACGTAAATTGCCGAAAAAAGTTTTTCTACAGGATCTCTTTATTTTTGTTTTCTTTTTGCATCTTGTTTTTCTAACTGTCTGCTTTTGAATTCAAGATAGCTTGAATACAGACCGAGAAAGAAAAAGAGTATGTGTTAAATTTCACAGCCGCCATGTTTATAAACGAATTGAACTGTCAGATCTATGCTAAATATTATGCAAGCTGTCATGGCGGCTTACTCAAACGAGCAACGTGTTGAAATTCTAACCTTGTATTATCAAATTCGTAGGGCTTATTTTTGGATGGGTGGTTTTGTCAATAAGAAAAACATGCTAATTCGAGTAGGTACTAGTTCTCAGTCAATAGTTTCATGAGCGTTCCTTGCAATCAAAAACAGATGAGAGACTTTCAAACTGCTGGGATCATTGGTTCTTAGTTTTTCTTTTTCAAACTGAAAAGAGCTTGGCTGCAACTGTGGCTTTTCAGTACTACCTTTTGAAGATTTCAGCAAAATTCTATGGAGATTGAATTGCAATGTAAATATTTCTTTGGGAAATTTATGTTCTTAACCTGCGTTAGCAAATTCTGGTACCTTTTTATAATGCGAACGCAATGGATTTGACGGTTTGCAGTTGAAATGTGTTTGGAAGTTCTCTTTAAAAAGCCAATCATGGTGATGAAAAAACGCAATCGTGGTTTATCAATTAAAAAGGATTTTATGTGGTTTTAATGAAAAATAATGTAAAAAGGGTCTCTACATTCAGGTCACGGTAGCCAATTTTTGCACAGTTTCTGCAAAAAAACATTTACTTTATAAGAATTTTTCAATGTGTTTCAACATTTCAGTATAAAACAATATATCTTTAGATCAAAGGCGTGAAAAAGCTTATCAGTCAATATGTCATGCACCTTATGTACATAACCATTGCCAATGTTGAAATATCACGCACTTCAATGAGAAACCAATACAAACTATCATATATAAATAAATGTTGAATTTTCAATTTGAACACAATAATAAACATAACAATTAGTGAAAATTGAAATTAAAATAAAAAAATTAAAAGCACACTAATATTACCGTCCGAAATAATTGTTGATTTCTTCTCTTGAATTTGTGTATGCAGAAATCAAAAGATTTTTGAATCTTGTTTGATAATGTTAGATGTTAAGAAATTTGGTTCGTTTCTTCCCAATTTTTTCAAATGAAATGTTTATGGTGGTGTTTATAACTTAAATGATTCAACCCCTTCTGACAGAGAGCAACTGGCTGAAAGTTGGAACCTAGGGGTAGGAAAAATGAAATGCCTCTGTTATTGATGTCAACGTGTTTAATTAAGAATTAACACAAAAAAGTGCGAAACTGGATACTTATTTCTTTTCTTCGAAGTTTGGATGGGTTAAGTACACTAAACATCATATTGTGCTGATAAAATTTGCAAGTGAATTTTTATTCCAAGAAGTATTTTATGAAGTTTTCAAACTAAAATTTTTGATATTTTAGATGCTGCTAAATAAAATACATGGATTGTTTGCAAATACGAATAAAGAACATTTATAGTAATGTTGAATTGGAAAATCAACTAAAAAAGTTGAATATTTAATTTTTGGATACATGTTTTTGGCATTTATAAATGATGAAGATGACAATAAAAATGATTTCCACTTTTTGAAAGATTCCATTCTCCATTGTTTTTTGGAATCCACTGTAGTGTAGAAAGGCAACTATTCAAACATTAAACTAGTTTGGTTGCAATCAGTTTCGTTATTCCTAGAAAATCAAAACACCGACTAAATTAGTATCTAGCTTAGAAATCTAACATCTAAAGGCAGGCTTAGTCTGCCGATTAGTATCTACTTCGTTCTCAATATATCAATTCATTCAAATTGAAAACGTCCACCGATAGGAAATTTACAGGAAAAACGGCAGACTTATGGCACCAACTGCCATTGAATGCGACATGAATAGTTAAATGCATTGACAATAATCAAAGCTCGTAACCATATTAACCACATATGCTCACCTTGAAGACCAGAAGCTACACATATCCCATTTGCATGTCCCGTCGTGGTGGCTTATTCTTGGCGCATTTCGCCCCTCGTTGGTTAGAATGCTCGTACATAAAAGTATGTGGGATCTTTTGTCTATAAACCATAAATTCACATACTCGTCGTCATTCGCAGAAAATAATGTACGCCATTGACATACGAAATGATTGTCTTTGTCACTCGTTGTTATTTTATTTTTTTAACTTACGAAACTCAGAAAATTCAGTTTTTTTCTTCGTCGTATCTTGGTTTGAATAGCTCCAAGGCGTGACTGTATGTGTGCTGTGTTAACCATTCATGACTCTGAAGAATATCCATACATGTGTATATGTATGTACGTACCGGCTTTTGTACCACAAGACACGAAAAATAATTACTTATGCATGAACTAATTGTCGTTGTAAATGCTCCAAACGAAACTATAGAAGAGTGAAACCCACGCAAAGCTCCTTGTAAGGTTTCGGATACTATTTCACCGAAGAGAAATGCGTGTACTCGAAATTGTTAAGTTATTCATAACGATCTTAATCAGGAGAATTTATGAGATCATAGTTTCGTAACGGATTCAGGTTACCTAGACAAGAAGTGACTTTGCGACGTTGTAGTCTAGAATTGTATTTTTGAGCTACATATCTCGTTAATCGTTATGAAATGATTAAGACCATGGAGGATGGAGCCATCCATTCTCGATGTAATAAACTTCTTGTGAGGACGGCCTTAATAAAGATGTCACGTACGCGAAGATTATTGTTCACACGTGGCTAGCAAGAAGAAAGATGCTTACTTTTTTATAGCTAGACTGAGGGAATGAAGTGTTAACAAAATCGTACAGACTAAAATTTAGAAAAAATAATAAACTTGATTTCACAAGAGCATAGAGGCCAGTTGATCACATCGTCTGCTTTGGATTAGTTACCCCAAATATGGAACAATATTTGGAATTCATTGGAATTTATGTTCATTTTGAGGCCATTGTAAGGTTCTTAAAATGTTGCCAACTCATCAATCCATGAGATTATTTCATAGACTCACTAAAACCCAATGAAATGTCGAAAAAAAACAAAAATTGGCTCATTTTCATTTGACCTCGCTCACAATTTTCCAGCAATGTAACATTATTTAAATACTGAAATACTGCGTTCGTGTTCAAATATGAAACGCATAGATCATCACATTTACATTTTTTAATTACTAAAATTTCAAACAACGATAAAACACAAAAAAGTGATCAATTCAAAAGCTTAGTCTGTCGAATTCCCTTGGATTACTCATCACTTTCAACGAAAATTCATTATACGAATAATACTCGATAATTTCTGTACAAAACTACAGATTGTGAATCAATGAATCTTTATTCTTTATTTAACCATTTAAAAATGCGCTCAATGGAGCATCCTACAGAGGCATTTGATTGCCTGTACATAGGAAAATGGTACAAAAAACTTATGGCTAAACTTAAACTAAACTTATACTAAAAAGTTTCCCACTGAATTTAATTTATATCCACAATTTTAATGGCAAGCGTTGAAATAGTACATAATATGCTGTAGTACAAAATTTGTCGCATCACTTAAGAACTTCAGCTCTAGTTTTATTTATACGATATAATTCCTCAATTTTCGCTTTAAACTATATTTATTTCCTGTCAAAGTTTTTATGTCTCTCGGAAGATCATTGAAGATTTTAATTGCTGTATAAAGACTATTTTGAGTAGCTATTGTTTTAGACATTTTCGGTATTTGTATATTGTTATGTCTTGTTTTACTTGGATTGTCCAAATAATTTTCTCTTAATAGTTTATGGTGGTACAATATTGATTGGAAATAGTATAATTGTCGTATATTTAGAGGATAATTCTGTTTTGGAAAATTGTTTTTATAAATTAATTTCATAATCTTATTTTTTATTCCTTGTATCAAAGTAAGGCAAGTGCCATATGCTCCACCCCATGCAATTATCCCATAATTTACAATACTTTGAAAAAATGAATAATATATAATTAGTAAGGTTTTCGTGTCCATTATGTTTTTAAGTTTGGCAAATATGAAAATTAAGTATCTAGTTTTTTTAATAATGTATTCGATATGCTTATCCCATTTCATATTGTAGTCAAATATAAGACCTAAATATTTATGAGATTCAACTGTTTGCAATATTTTATCCTCTATCTTAATATTTACATTATTTGGCACACTATTACAGTAGTTTCCGTATGTCATAAAAACAGTCTTTGTTATATTTAAAGATAATTTATTTATCGCCAGCCATTTGGACACCCTACTTAGATAATTATTTACCCTTTCCTCTGCCTTTGTCCACGTATCATCACTCGAGATGACGATAGTATCATCAGTATAGGATAAGATAGTGTCTTTTGGCATATCTCTCAGTAGATCATTGACGTAAATTATGAACAATAAAGGTCCTAGTATGGTTCCTTGAGGAACACCAGTTACCAATTCCTTGTCGTCGCTTACACAGTCATTTATTCTTACTCTTTGTTTTCTACCAGTGAGATAGCTAGTTAACAAAGTAAGAGCTTTCCCTCTTATTCCATATCTCTCCAATTTTTTTATAAGAATTTCATGATTTACCGTATCAAATGCTTTCGATAGATCGAGAAAAGCAGTTATTAAATCATAAATCATAATTGAACTTATTGTTAGGCAACATTAAAAACGAATAATTCATTATTTTACTAATAATTTCACCAGCTCAACTTTTGTATCTACAAAGATTAATTACTTTCACGTGCATTTCATAATGAAGAAATATCATTGAAAACGATTTTTAGAAAGTAAAAGTTGGAATTCATCAATTAAAATGATTTTTCTAAAAATTCCTTAATCATCAATTCAATTTTCAGTAAAAACATTTTTGTAGAGGAACAGTAATGCATCAGTTTAAGAGAATAAAAATAGATTGGGGGTCTAACACTGAACTGTTGGGCAAATTTATGCATACAAAACGATTTTTACATTGGAATTTGTTTGAGGGGTTACATAGGTAATTTTTTTTATTCCATATAAAAGTATAGTACTTCAATAGTATTCACACCAAAATTGAAGTAAATTGGAGCAATATTATCGGAATTATATAGATTTGTAAGTCGCTAAAAATAACTTTAATTCATTAAATCGCGGTAAAAAAAACTTTAAACGCGTTTTTCTCGAAACTTTGTTTTTCCGTGCGGTAGACACGATTTCTGGAGAAAGAATCGACCGATTTTTCTGAAACTTTACACAGTTCCTCTTTATAGTATTCACTCATGCTTGAACGAAAGGATTTTGATTCGGTTGACTCATTTCTGCTTTATACGAAAAAAATATTTAAAAAACGATGAGAATCGGAAAAATGCTAAAAAATATGAGACGAAAATTCATTTAAATCCATGTCAAAACTTGAAATTCAATTTTTTTCAATTCCTTCGTTCAAGCACGAGACAAGGGCATACACTATAAGATTTTTTTTGAATTTTTGGTTTAGGATGAATCTGCACCGAAATATTCTGCCTACCGCAAAAAAAGGTTGGGCAAGGAAAACTCCAGGAAAATTGGCAATTTTCAATGTTTTTAGCTGAAATTTTTTTACAACTTCTTGAAATGCTAAAATTTTATGTGTGAATTTTTTTTAAAAAAAACAGATTTTTGGCTTTCAAAATACAATTTTTTGGAAAAGTTTTTTCTTCTTCTTTCAAGACCTTAAAGGGGCAGGCTAGGTTTATTTAATGAATTTTCAACTATTTTGTTTTAATCGAAATATTTATTAAAATGTTATGAAAACTTTATGCAATGAAATGTAGACCTTGAACTTTACAAAAAAAAATCTATTTTTTTTCTAACCATGGCGACAAAATGGCGGCCATAATGGAGCCTTATTAAAAACTGGTTAATATGCCATCTAGAGTCAGGTGAGTCTGGAACGAAAATTCCAACGGCATTTACAAAGATGAAAAATTGGCTAAAGTTGGCAGTAGAACTAAAAAATTTGGTTGGAAAATGTCAAAATGGTGGACTGTTCAATTTTTTGACCCTAATTTTTTTGCAATTAAAATTGTTTTAAAAAAGAGTTATAAATTTATAAAAAAATCCAATTCTAGTCAGGACTAAAACTGCATATTTACTCAATAGTCCTTGAAAGTTTCAGCTCAATCGGTCAAATTGATTTTTCAAAATCGTGTAAAATACGTCAAAAAACGTTGTTTTGAGAAAACGCGGTTAAAGCTAAAACACCTGCAGAACGTGCTCAAACGCTCTATTGTATCGCTGTATATATATGTTTCTGGGCTTCGCCGATGCAAATGACAGTTTGAATACTTATTCTACATATATATGTAGTTTTTGAAAAATCGACTTTTTGGAAAAATAAACCCAAACTGCTTTTTTAAAGAAAGATTCACGGACGACATGTAGAAATAGTGATTTGCAGTTGCCACAATTGTTGAACAATTTGTTTTGCAAATCGATCATTATTTTCCTGCCATCCATTCTGATTTTTGGTCCTTCATAGAAAGTACGTAGTCTCGCGTTAGAATTATTGCAGGAAAAATGTTTCGTTTATGTACGCTTTCGTTCCAAAAAAGTGAGTGTTGTGAAGGTTCTTTTTACTTTAAACTAACTCTTGAAGAATATAAGACCACCTTTGGCTAAGATCTTTGCCAACTTTCTTAGTTTTGTTGATTTCAGATTTGCTGTAGCCGAAACCAAATTTTTTTGGATATGATATCTGTTTTAAATAACGCAAAAATAATTATGAGATCCAATAAAAAATGCTACGATAATAGTATCAACAAATCCTATCTTTCTTCGACAAATTCAAGACGTTTTCACTTTTTGAAGTGCAAAATCAAAATATTCTTTACAATCTGGCACTAATCTTTCATTTTCCACGTGTGAGTCTCTGTAGATAATTTACAACAAAATTCATTTGTGGAATTGATCTTAAAATGAAGATAGTTGAAAATTTGCTAAGTATTTGTGATTTGGTAAATTTAAAGAATAGCATAATTCAGCGTTTACAAATATTTGGTTTCTAGTTTTTCTTTTCTGGTCAAGGAACTTCCGCCAAAAATTTACTTAATCGTATTTGCAACGGCTATTAGAAAATTTTTGCTCGAAGCGGCTAGATATTTTTGTGCTAGTCTTTAGCTAATTTTCAGTTGTTTACCTCTCTAAATTTGGGTATGTATATTCCAATATATTTTTGGAAAATCCGTTTTTGGCTAAAATTACTGGACTCCCCTTTGATCTCTCATTTGATAGAACATTGATCACGATTGCATTCCTTTGATTTTCCGGTATCTTCTTCACTATCTTTTCACGATTTGGCTCTGCACAACAGTAAAGTCTATTTGAGGTTTTAGTGCCCTTGTCTATTTCAGCTGCGTACAAACAGTAGGCTAGGTTTTATGCTTCATTATATTGTTAGCATCGACTAGTGTTGAAAAAGCTAAATTTGCCATGAAGCACTCATCGTGATATATGGTTCTCAACATCCGACTGTTCCCACCGTCTTAACAAACAGAATCCTGGTGAACTTCTTGAAAAACGACATTAACGACTGAATCGAATTTAATGGCCAAGTACTTTCGTTGAACCAATCCGCCGCGTCGATATAACGTTACAGCACTGCCGAAGCAAACCAAATTAAACGGATTAAGATCAATAACATTCCTGCGTTAATGCTTTTCCACTAACGGCAAGCACACATTCGAAATGTGTTGCTTCGAAATCCTGAAATTACATCGTCATCGGCCCGAAACAAGACAAAACAGATTCTACGAGCAAAAATTACTGGCTTGCACCGCAAACGGCTACCGAAATGATATGACACTGTGATCCATAAAAAAGATACGACAACGGTACGCAGCATGTAGGCAGTATCTATGTATCTTACCACAAAATTCAGAGTGAAAAAACAGATGAAATTGTCTTTTTTCGTGGTCAAAAACACCGAAAAATCACCGCAGTTTTTTCTGAACTCTTTATTTTTCAAGAAATCGGAGCTGTATCAAATGCCGAATTGGCAAGATTAAGGAAAAAGAATGGATTAACAGATGCTCGACAGCTTTGTGGGATATTGTTACGATTTCCTCTTTGGCCCTGTGAATCTTCCCACGATGCATAAAGATGGTCATCGTACGACGAAAGACACTAAGATGCCGTTGCATATTGCATTCTGTGTGATACTGTTCCGGCGGTATTACACAGAATTTAACATTTCTTTTGGGCAATTTAACCTTTCCTCCTGCACGAAAACATCTGGTGTATTATCACATTTTGAAGAGAGTTCAAGACGAAAAGGAAGTAGGTCACTCTACCTTCCTTTGCAAAAGTGGCAGACAACAAACTGGAGATTGTTTTAGCGAATATTTCGTGAAGGTGTCCGATTTCTATGCTTCGTTACGGCAAAAAGAAATTCAGCAAGTACATGAAATACACATCAACTTCTAAGGATGCCATGAAATGTCCTACGGTACAGTATGCATAAAACCATCAACAGTTTGTACCCTTTCAGCGTTTCTGTGACGGTGATTTGATGTGTATCTTAAAGTTTATGAAGAGTTCCGCAAGTACGAGCCTTTTAAATTGTCGCTTTTTATGGTTGTTCCTTGAACTTCAGGTCGATTCCAGCTAATCCAGTATCATCTTTATGCTGGATGCTTTTCCGTTATTCTTAATGTTTATTTAAAATTCTTTTTGCATGTTGCCGATGGTAATTTGGCTCGCGGCGTTTATTGGTTATGAACTTCGCGGTTTATTTGACCACCTCCCGGAGTCAAGACGATGAAGTACGGCTTGCGGATAGGTGAGAGTATCTTTTTGCGCCATAAAAATCAATAGTTGTGTGTTTGCAACATTGAAAGTAGCCGTAAGCTTCGATTGGAGGCAATCGATTTGATTAAGAAGGTTAATCAGTGAAGTCGCAAAAATTAGTTGGCTGGTGATTGAAAGTAATTCATTCAATTACGCTCAAGGCTTGTGCGAAAGATAGTTACGCAGCCGAACGACTTTTTCGTGCACCTGCCCAACAAGGAGGGCAATTTGGAATTGAATTGACTATGGCGAGCACTTGTTGTGATTACTATTGGATCGTGTTCGTCATTAGTGTTTTTCTAGATGATATTACTAGTCCAATTTGCTTGAAAGCCAGCCATGAAAATGCTTCAGTTTATGAGTAAGATTAAAATTTATTACCCGTCAACATGGAACGATTATCGATAACTACTATGAGCACTTTTAACCACAACATACTGCTTAACAGTTTAGCGTAAACTGTCATTAGATCTGATTTAGGTATTGAATTTAAAGTGAATTGCATCAAAAAGCAAGGACTGCAATTATGATCTGCTCAGATACTTATGCTCGTAAATCTTTAAATAGTTTCGAACTCTGGAAATTCACCTCAATTTCGTGTCATGCTGCAAAGTTTAGTAAATTTTTTATAAGAGATTCGATTGAAGTAGTATGTATGGATAGCAATCAATGAAACACAATCTTCATTCATACATATACTTTGCAGACAGATTGAACCAACTAATGAGCTGTACGAATTGTAAATTTAACAAGCCGCGAGGTGCAACCCTTGAGGTCCACACGGTCAACTTCCCAGTAATATTTACATAAATATTAAAAATACTAAACAAAATAATAATTATGAAAATAATACTACTTTAAATAATAATAATGTACCTCTCATAACAGTAACTGGAATGACTTAATATTAATCGTATCATCTACGTCAATTGATTACGTAAGGTTTTTGGTCGATGGGGACAAATTGATTTGATTGAATATTCACGCGGACCAAGGGGGGGGGGGTTCTACGTTATTTGTTATTTTCATATTGATGAAAGCTTTTTTTACAGCATATCAGCAGATCTAGCAAAGTATTGACTACGAAACATTTTACCATTCAAAGCGTTCATTGCCACAAATGCAAATTTGATTAATTTTTTTTGATTTTCAAAATTTAAGCAGTTTTGATATAAAAATTAAAACACGGTGCTATGAAGACTATTAAAAATCTGCTTAAATTATGCAAATATTAATAAACTGTGATTGGCTTAACAACAATGTCTTCAGAATAAGAGTAGTCGGGTAAAATCATTCATATGAACACTTTTTAGATGGCGACTTTGAATGATTTTTTATTTTTAATTTAATTTTTTTAAACATCATGGAAAAGGGTTTTGCTGGTTTGTCTCCAAAAATTGATAATGATTTATAAATTTTATAAACATTTATTACCGTGTTGTGCAAATCAGGTTAACAAATTTATTTTTTATGAAAAAATCCTAAATTTTTGCATTTTTTTGTTAAATTAAAAAACGCCTCCAACGATTTTTTTAAATATAAAAACATTACAAAAATGTTAATACACGTCGATTGACACCTAAGTGATGCAAATATTATATTTGGTTCGTGAGATATAGTGAATGGCAGAAATGACCTTGAAATCATGATGACTTTTAATGATTTTTGATTTTTAATTTAATTTTTTTTGTAATCATGAGAGGAAGTTTTGTTGGTTTTTGCACAAAAAACTGTTTGGAGTATATAAATTTTATAAACATTGATTACTGTGTTTCGAAAATCAGGTTAAAAATTGACTGTTTATGAAAAAAAACCTAATTTGCACTTTTTTCAAAAACGCTTCAATGAATTTTTTTAAAAACTTGATAGAATCACAAAAATGTTAATACGCGTCGATTGACATCTTAATAATGAAAATCGCATGTTTGGTTCGGGAGATATAACGCGTGACAGAAATGACCTTCAAAGGGGCAAAACAACAAACCCCCCCGACCGAAGTGTCCCAAAAACTAATCAGCTCTTAAGATTGCAAAGACGCTTTGATTGACACCTCAACGAAGTGGATAGGACTTTGTTTACGTAAGTTATGCTCGTAGAAAAACTGTCCACGAACGCACATACGTACGTACGGACGTACGTACATACACACACACACATACATACTTCTTTCTAAAAACACTTAAAATATACTCGTAAGACCTCAAAACGTAAAGAAATGTTGAAAATTTCAATTTCGATTTTCGAGGCGATTACAAGAACTTCCCATATACTGGGAAGTTAATAACCAATTGAGTATTTTATTTCAATGAATTTATCTCACAGTTGTCCTTTTTAAGAGTTTTGTCTTTCATCTATTTCTTATCCACTTGACTACTAAGCAACTAACGTTGTGGGCATAATGATTAAGGGGTCTACTCTCTTTTAGCAGTGTAAAAACGGGTTATTTTTAATAATTTTTTAGATAGGTTTGAATTATAAATATTGATAAAAGAGGGATTACCCTCAATAAATACACTGCTGAAATACAAAAAAAAAATTATTCATTTAGTTTTTATCAATGAAAATGCTGGTTGAAGAAATATCGAAAATACGAGAAGAGTGTGCGCCGTTGATGAAATTTTCGAGATGGTTGGTCTGAAACAAAAAAAAATCAAAAAGTTTTAGGTTTAGTATGTTAATAGCTATAGCGCGAATAGAGTGATTTTTGATTTTTGCAAAATTGATAAAATGGCGGACATTTTTCGAATAATTACGAAAAAACATGCTTTTTCACTGTTTTTAAGCAAAAAAAATATTTCAAATCAAAAACCTTCTATTCGCGCTATAGCTGTAGTCATATAGAATGTCTGGTAAAAATTTGGTGAGAATCGGCTCAGTAGTTCCCGAGATTTCATCAACGCGGCATCGAAAAACGTTGTTTCGAGAATAACGCGGTTAAAGTTTTTATAGACGAAGATTCGCGCTCTGGTAAAAAAGTAAAAGCTGCCCAAAAATACAGTTAGACTGCTTCGATCTTTATAAAATGAATAAATATGATATTTCTGTATACACATACTTTCCAAAAATGGAATAAACAAGCCGTGAGGTGCGACCCACGAGGTCCACACGGTCAACTTCCCAGTAATATCTACATAGATATTAAAAATATCAAACACAATAAAAGTTATGGAAATAATACTACTTCAAATAATAAAAATGTACCTCTCATAAAAATTATTGGAATGATTTAATATTAATCGTAACATCTACGCGAGCGTCAGTTGATTACGTAAAGATTTTGGTGCATTGGTTTGATTGATTATTCACGCGGATCAATCGGAGGGGGAACAGGTAACAAAGCAGTTTTTTCTTTAAAGTTAAACATGGTGCTGTGAAGACTATTGAAAATCTGCTCACATTATGCAAATAATAATAAACTTTGATTGACTTTACAACAATGTCTTTAGAATAAGAGATTTAAGGTATAATGATTCGGATGAACCCTTTTTACATGGTGACTTTGAATGATTTTTTTATTTTTAATTTAATTTTTTTGTAATCATGAGAAAAGTTTTTGCTGGTTTCTCTAAAAAATTTATAAAAGTTTATAAATTCTATAAACATTTATTATTACGATGTGCAAATCAGCTTAAAAATGGAATTTTTTATGAAAAAAACACTACTTTTCTAAAAAAAATTAATAAATCGTAAAAAACGCTTTAACAATTTTTTTCAAATAAAAACATCATAAAAATGTTGATATGCGTCGATTGACACCTCAATGATAAAAAGATTATATTTGGTTCTCGAGATATAATGAATGACGTAAATGACCTTGAACGTTTAATGATTTTTTATTTTTTATTTAATTTTTTTCGTAATCATAAAAAAAACTTTTGCTAATTTTTTCACAACAACTATTTGGAGTATATAAATAATATAAACATTGATTACTTAGGTGTAGAAATCAGGTTAAAAATTTTGTGTTTTTGAAAAAAACCCTAATTTTTTGCACTTTTTTTAAAAAAATTAAAAAACGGCTCCAAGAATTTTTTAAAAAATTTGATAGAATCATATCAATATTAATACGCGTTGATTGACACCTTATTGATGAAAATCGCATGTTTGGTTCGTGAGATATAGCGCATAACATGGTTGACCTTCAAGGGGTGAAAACAGCAAACCCCCCCCCCCCCCGACCGAAAACTAATCAGCTCTTAAGATTGCAAAGACGCTTCGATTGACACCTTAACGAAGTCGATACGACTTTGTTTACGTGAGTTATGCTCGTAGAAAAACTGCCCGCGAACGCACATACGTACGTACGTACGTACGTACATACACACACACACACATACATACTTCTTTCTAAAAACACTTTATATATACTCTATAGACCTCAAAACGTAAAGAAAAGTTGAAAATTTCAATTTCGATTTTCGAGGCGATTACAAGAACTTCCCATATACTGGGAAGTTAAAAAAATCGATTTTTTGAAAATTATAAAGATGGTAGACTCCTTAATGAGTTTACATTTCATGCTGAAAATCGTAGCGTGAATCAGATTCCAGATTAGTGAATGTCTCTGGACAATGATTCGCCATTCAAATTTATACAAAACATCAAATCACTAAGAAACCAAAAACGGATTTTAATGGAGCGCCATTCTGTTAAGAGCAATGAATAAAAATGCCATAAAACTACTTCATCGAAAGAGAAAAAAATTACACATTTTATTATAAATATTAGGTAGTAAAGCGATTTTATTTCCTATAGATATTCTTTCTCCTGGAGCGTAATCAACTTAAATTTCAATAAAAACTGACAATTGTTTTCAATGATCAAATGCTTTTTTAAATTTCTATTTTGAAAATGACAGATGTTTGAAAAATTTATTTTGAATTAAATTTTCTGTTTTGACAGTTTATAAAAAATGAACACGCTATCTAATAGAACACTTAGTTGTTGGTTTTTATTTTATTTCAGAAAAAACCTCTTCTTGACAGAGAAAAAAATCAATATTGGCAAGTATTAGGTCTTCTCGAAGGGTTCTATCTCTTCTATTTTTGAAATTTAGAAATTTTTTAGAAACTCATCATTTCATTTAAAATGTTTTTTTCAAACAGCTATCAATTCTACAAATAAATAAGTAAAAAATATGTCAATTTTCAATATTTTTTTATTCATTGTTCGAGCTTCAATATGTTTTCACCGCTTATGAAAATTAAGCAGGGAATGTCTTGAAAACTAACTCATCAAATTAAATCAAATCTTTTGTTTGAGTTGAAAACTACTTTATAAAATTAGACAGCCTTTGTTGCAATTATTTTTGTGGATCAAAGTTTTGTTTTCTCAAATTTTGTTTGTCGATTTTAAAACAATCCAGGTTATAGTTACATTATCGTCCACCCATATGCCTTGCACATGTTGATACAAATAGAATAAGTTTATTACCGACGACCGGCGGCAAAGGCATTTATTGCACTTTAAAGATAAACAGAAATATCCTTGTTTTATTGCCATTGCCGCCTGGTGTTTACTAGCATCTAAGAGATCCGAATAGTTTAGAAAAACATATGTAAGCAATAAAGAAAATAGTCTTTAAGTTCGTACATATTTTTAGTCAGTCGTAAGTTGTTCATCGAATAGAAAATACATATTTTAAATCAACGGAAAAACGAGATCCGTGTTTCATTTATTTAAGAAAATCCTTTCAGTCGTAAGAAAGGCCTAGTTCAAAAGATTAAAACTTATGAACTGGTAACTTTATCTAAATTTAACTTTTTTTATCGAGAAAAACGCTGTTTTCCACATTTCTCTGAAGGTTTCATTTTTCCAGTACATTGAAGTAATTTTGTACGATGAAGACCTATCAACACTTTCACATTGATAATAATAAAATACTTTTAAATTGTGTATTATTGGTGGCGTTATTTCAGAATATTTGTTCCACCGAAAGTTTCTTCCAAAATACATTTGGGTCTTAAAATAAAGCTGAATGGATTTATAAATTCTTCCATTTCTATTGCATTTCTTCCAATCTGATTTCCTTCTTGGCAATAATTTTATTTTCGCTCGTAAGGATTCATTGCATTTCATTAGTACGCTTGCTAGTTTGTCTTTTTTTAATTTTAAGGATTAACGGTGACACTTACATTATAAGAGCAACGGGCTAACAACTTCCTTGAAAAATTGAAAAACTAAATACACTTCATCAATGTGAACTGTTAAGGATCTAAATCGAGATCTTACCGCATTTTAATGTAGAAAAGATGAAACAACGCAACTTCGAAAACATTAATTTAATTTTGATTTCAAAATAAAATGATTTCACTCATTTTGAAGCGTTACTGAAACGTTTTGCAGCTCTACAACTAATTGTAATTATTTTGTGAAGCAAGGTCGTTACTGCTTTGTTAAGCACATAATAAATCAAAAATTATTACCAAATAAAATAGAGAGTATTTTTGTTAATTGCATAATCAATTTTTCAGCTATGTATGATGAATAATATTCAAAACCCCAAATAAAATCTTGCGTAATATGATAGACGAATTGCTTCAATCTAATTGCATACCACAAAACCATCCATTCGGAAAAATAGTTTAGTAAAAACAATTCAATCATCATACATACATGAATTTTGCAATTTTTTCATTCCCTAATTTTTCCACAAACAAATGCATCAGTTGAATGGAATAGAAACTGCCTGGTTTTTGACGGTAATGAAACAATTAATTAAGCAAACATATGTATGAATTTATGCAGGCACCATCATTTGTTTGCATCAATATTGTTATTGGGATATTTTTGGAATGAGTAATAATCATAGGGAATTAAACCAAATCAAATTTATTCATTTAATATTTCACTCAATGTATTTTCATCACTGATTTAAATTCATTATCGTCCATTTGTGAAGTAAAATTCTTATGCTTACCACACAAATCTATCGTATGAAATAAATCTTGATTGAAAATGTTTTAATTACACATGATTTAATTGTAAATGTTAATTATTATTTCGAATATCGTCAAGCGTACAGTTTGAATTTCGATTGAGGGGGGAAATATCAAAGGTTTTGCTGTTTGATCATAAGCTCCAATTAAATTTAAATTACAAGAATGGCTAAGTGTGAAAAGTCGAACGGAGTGATTTCAGCAAGTGCTTATTTTTGCTCCTTTAATTTGTTGCCTAAAGCCACCAGTGGATTAGCCTGTATTTTCGAATTTCAAGGAGAAATAATTACTTTGGAAGCTATTAAGGATAAGATTCATTCTAGCTAAGCTAAGCTAGCTAAGGATAAGATTCATTCGTCATTGGTGTAAGAACGAAATTGTGGAAATCAGAATAAATTCTGGATCTTTAAGCTTGGAAATATTTATTAATATTAATTTGATAAATATTTTATTTGATTTTATTTTATTTTTTTGGTATGGATAATTTCTTTTATTAACTTTCCAGTTCCCTGTGGGAAGATATTGTAATGGAGTCGATTTTGCGAATCCCAAGTTTTGATATATCTCCACGTTTTAAGGTCTCTAGAATTCAAGTCCATCGTTTTTAGAGAGATGTCTGCCTGTGTGTATGTACGTACATATGTGCGTATGTGCATTGAGAATTATTTTTCGTCTCGTTTATTTCAAGAACCAAAAATTACATTAACGTGGGACAAGACGCGTAATTACGTAACGTATAACTGAATGAGTTTTCAGCGAAAGCGTTTCAGCCGTTCTCTAATTAGGATGAAAAAATTGAAAACAAGCCGCGAAGTGCGACCCTTGAGGTCCACACGGTCAACTTCCCAGTAATATATAGATAAACATTAAAAATATTAAACACAATAATAATTTTTGAAATAGTACTACTTTAAATAATAATAATGAAAGGTATTCATAGCAGTAACAGGAATGAGTTAATATTAATCATATCATCTACGGGAGCATCCACTGATTGCGTAAGGCTTTTGGTGGATGGGTGATGATGATTGATTACCACAAATGCAAATTTGATTGAAATTTTGATGGTTTTCAAAATTTAAGCCGCTTTTTTAATCAACAGTCTGCAAAACTATTAAAAATCTGCTCAAATTATCCAAACATTTTAAAACTTTGATTGACTTTACAAAAAAGTCTTTAGAATAAAAGATATAAGGTAATATCAATCGGAAGAACCCCTTTCATATGGTAACTTTGAATGATTTTTTTATTTTTAATTGAATTTTTATCAGAATCATGAAAAAGTTTTGCTGGTTTCTCTTCAAAAACTGATAGGAATGTATAAATTTTATAAACATTTATTACTGTGTTGTGCAAATCAGGTTAAAAAAATATTTTTTCTGGAAAAAAACCCTAAGTTTTCGCATTTCCTTCTATTAAATTAAAAAAACCGGTGAAACGGATCTTTATAATGTTGAAATAATCAAAGAGGTTTTAAAACACGTCGATTAACACCTTAATGATGCAAATGTTATATCTGGTTCGTGAGATATAGTGAATGGAAGAAATGACCTTGAAGATCATGATGACTGTTAATAATTTTTTATTTTTTATTTAATGTTTCTTGTTATCATGAGAAAAAGTTTTGATGGTGCTTTTACAACCACTGCTTGAAGTATATAAATTTAATAAAAATTGAATACTGTCTTTCGTAGATCAGGTTAAAAAATTATTGTTTATAAAAAAAACCCTAATTTTTTGCACTTTTTTTTCTTAAATTAAAAAAGGGCTGGAAGGATTTTTTTGAAAATTTGATAGATTCACACAAATGTTAATACGCGTCGATTGACACCTTAACCATGCAAATGGTATGTTTGGTTCGCGAGATATAACGCATGACAGAATAGACCTTCAAAGGGTCAAAACAACAAACCCCCCCGATCGAAGTATCTCAAAAACTAATCAGCTCTTAAGATTAAAAAGACGCTTCGATTGACACCTTAACGAAGTCGATCAGACTTTGTTTACGTGAGTTATGCTCGTAGAAAAAAGTGTCCACGAACGTACGTACGTACACACACACACACACATACATCTCCCTTTCTAAAAACACTTTATATATACTCTATAGACCTCAAAACGTAAAGAAATGTTGAAAATTTCAATTTCGATTTTCGAGGCGATTACAAGAACTTCCCATATACTGGGAAGTTAAAAAGACAAAAAATTGCTTAATTTTGAAACTGTTGAAATGCACTATTAATTCGTGCAGATCCCAAATACCTTCATAGTAATATTATAACTATTGTGTGTTTTAGCAAAATTTTGATCAATGTTGTAAAAAATGTTGTTTAAAAACAAAACAAGATTAATTTATAGAATTCCAAACTTATATCATGAAGTTTTGGATATGTGACGCTAATGCAGATAATAATTGGATATCGTTATAAATAATTTAATATTGCTAATAACAATCAAATAATATTAGTTGTAATTTGATATTGGAAATATAAACTCAATTATAACTATTCAGTAACGATCAAACATTCTGAATAAAGAATGATTATTATAATTAATAATTAAATACCCTCAATAATGGTTGTGCATTCCGGAGCCGAAATGGAGAACGAGAAGCAGGATAAAGAGTTTGACGACGAGGATGCCGAGGCTTGGGTAGAGAACGACCAGGTGGGTGAGGCGTGTTCTTCTACCAAAGCTTGTATGGTTAGGTAAAAAATTAACAAAAATAATAAAGGTCATAATAATTTAAAATAATAATTATTAATAAAAGTAATTAATAATTAAAACAAATTTTAGCTTTTTTATTCACCCCACTGGAAAGTTAGTCGTCTGGGCCTCAAGGGTCGCAATTAGACCACATTTTTCATTTTTAGTACTGATGTATTGCAGCAAAACAACACATTATTTTGTTAAAATCTGACAAAAATTACAAAAAGGATAGAAATTCAAAAATGTAGTTGAAACGGTTAACTTTAAGATAAAAAATCTTTACACTGCTATGCAGGTATGCAATTTTCCGGAAAACCATCAAGTGAATTTTTTTTTAGTGATTTTCAACGATGATTGTTTTAATAATGAAAACCCAAAAAAATGTTCCAAGTAAAATCTGTATCTGTTGAATTTATCCACAGTATTTATCTGAAGAGTTTTTCGATATCTGTGTTTGCTCTTGAAATGTACACAATTTTTCAAGTATCATTTTTGAACATTATCATTTTTGAAGTGTTTTTGTTGTTGTTGTAGTTTTTAAACAATCACATTTAGAAAGCAAATTTCGTTTAAAAGTTGCAGTCAAGTGATGTATCTTCGACGTTACATTGAATTTTTACCAATATCTGAATTTTACTAGAATTTTTTTAGCGATTTTCCATATAAATTTCTAGTAAAAAGTTTTTTTTACAATCTATTGCTATAAAGCAATCCCTTCTCTTTACAACTTGAATCAAACGTGTAACGGTTCGTAGCACAAACGCTTCTGTAGATAGTAGTTTCCAAGCTCACAAAGTTCTAGGTAATAATATTTTTATTGGAAAAAGTAAATTTTTACTAAAATATATGGACAAAAAACATAAATATACCCAAATAAACTCAAAAAAATGCAAGTAAAACTAAGCATGCAAAAAGACATGAATTTCAACCAGCTTTTGTTTTTCTCTTACAATATTCATCCCTGTTTTTGTCACAATAATGTTATATAAACACTAAAAATATTGAATCCAAAATGATTATTCGGTGCATAAATTATTAAATGGATATTAGTCGAAACAGTTTATTATCTTTTTAGGACTTATTTTTTCATAAAAATAAAATTTTTACAGGTAGATAACCTATTTTTTCAACTTAAAAATATATTCACTTGAAAGTTGAGTCCTTTTCTTACATTTTAGATAACTTTTTTATTCTTTCCGAGTAGTGAAATCCCCAAATTAATTATTATTAATCGAGCGATAAATAAATAATGATTTAATGGAAATGCACCCGTCAATTGTCCTCTAATAAAATTAATCTTATCTCGTGAAATAATTTATACACAGAAAAACTTTTCGGACAATTTTTTTAGAGAAATTCATCAGCTTCAATTTTTAACTCGAATATTTTTGTTTATTTTCATTATTTTTACAATTATATTGAAAAATCGAGAAAAAACATTTTCATTTAGCGAGTAACGATTACAAAGATTTTTAATTTTAAAGGTATCTCTTGCAGCTATCTATATTCAAATTTTCTTTCATTTTTTAGTTTTTGCGGCGTCAAATGTTTTGATTTCTTAGGCAAATGATTGCCTTTTCTATTGAACGCATTTTATTTAACTGAAAAACGACACGAAACAAATATCAGTAGTGCAAAATTCTTGCTTAGTTTCTGCTTTCAAATTACCGCATGCTCCTCAATTCTTTTTTTTTTTGTTAATATCCAAGCAGATTGTTTAAAAACATGGGCAAAATATTTTAATCGCTTTCAAAATATGCCCGTAACATAAATTTAATCGATGAGTTTTAACGTAAGGTCCAACCAAAATTTTATTAGACTTTTTACGCTTGAAACGTCCAAAAGTACTCTAGTCATGCTACAGCTTAAGCTTCAGATTGTTTCTGTTTCGACAGCTAACAAACCCTTCAATATTCATGAATATTTATTGTTAAGGGTTGAAACGACCGCCCAAAAACCAAGAATCACCTTCCGTTTGTTCGTAGAGGAAGCAATGACTCAACAGCTAATTAATAGAACGCTCCAGCATCATCAAGCATGCTCGAGTGAAAGTAAAAGACTTATGGCAAAAGAAGTTTTCCATCACACCAAGCACATTTTCTAATGGATTTAAATGTTCGTACGCAAGTACACTTCCGAGGAAGCGCACCCAGGATAAGGAGGAAGCATAGTGGCTGTGAGGTTTCCAACTTGTACGATACTACAAAACCTGTTGTTTATCAAGAGATGCTAAGGGATAAGAGGCTAAGCGTCGTTAATTAAGACTAGTCCTTGAATGTAATTTAGTGCTAGTCTTGTTGAGCTCAAGTCCTAAATGAGTTTGCCGTTAAGCATGTCGCCTGAAGATGCATGGAATAGAGGTTTTTTGAAGAAGTTGCGACATGAATGGTTTAAATTTTTTTTCGATAGTGTTTGATCATTTCTAATTTGAAAACAGTGGAAATTTTTGAAAGAATAGACAGTATTTTCATTAAACTTATATTCCAATTTATCCAAATTTCGAAAATTTTATTTATAACGTAATTTTTTTCTCTTTACAGACTTTTAAAATGAAAAGCCGAGTAGAGCTGGACTTGTAAGTATATATTGTTCGTCTTCTTATAACAAATATAACTCATTTTTGAATGCTGCCTATTTTAAAACCGTACTTTACTGCATCTACAAAGCAATTTGGCGAATAAAATAGTCTTTCCATTGACAAAATTTAGTCCAAATTAATTATGACAAACAAAAGGACCTATTAATTTATATGAATTTCTGATTATTAGGTCAAAAATGAAACTGCCCTCTCCAGGATTTATTTAAAAAAATGATACTTAATATGAAGAATTCATTGAGTTGCTATTATATACTAATAAAAAATTCAATCAGGCGTTTGAAATATTCCTACTACTACTACTATATTTATTAAGTACCACTTTTAAACGTCACGGCAAACAGCAAAGATAAGTTTTAAAATATCAGTTGGGATAATTTGACAATCAAGTAGTTTTGTAGAATAAAAAAATTATTCTGAATATTGGTTTTGGATCGGTTCCAAAAATTTGGCACAAGAATTGCCTCTTCTAATTTCAGACTTTTAGCAGCAAATTCTTAAGAAATGAAGGTAATTGAGTTATGAGGATAAATTCTGAATCAAAATCGAATCGATTTGATACTTTTATTTATTTAATATGTCAAAAATACAGGCCAACAAAAAAAAATTTTGGTAAAAATTTTTTAAACCAATTCACCCAAATTTTATGTATTTTTGGGCGCTGAAAACGTATTTAATATAATTTTTTTTATCACCCACAGTTCTTTCACAAGATGACATCAATTACATAGTTCACAATAGGAAAAATTAAATACATAAAAATTAAAACATCATAGGTTTGCATATTGGGCTACAATTTTAATGCTGAATATATTAAGTAACTACAATGTGAATATTTTAGGTGCTTATTTTTTTGTATTTTCTTTTCCTTTTCTCTGTAAAGTTTCGTGTATAGCTTTTCCTCTGATGTGATGCATTTGCTTGTTCTCTGTGAAGTGACCAACAGTAATCAATGTTCATATTCCACCGTCCCTGGTATCGTTTCTCCATCTCTTTTATGTCCTGATGAAACCGTACCCCATGCTCTTCACTCACGTCACCCAAATTTTCTGGAAAAAAGTCGAAATGGTTGTGCAAAAAGTGTACTTTAAGGCTCGCAGACCACCAAGAGTTTTGAACTTTTCTATCATATTAGCTATGATAAGTTCATAGTTAGGGGCTTTCACATTGCCCAAAAATTCAGTCACTATTTCTTTAAATGATATCCAAGCCTCCTTTCCTTTTGCATTCATTGTTTCTTCGAAGCTGGAATCGAACATTATTTTACGAATATTAGGCCCAAAGAAAACCCCTTCTTTCAGTTTAGCTTCTGATAAATTAGGAAATTTTATACACAAATATTTTGAACAATCACCATCTTTAGGCAAAACTTTTACAAATTGTTTCATTGAGCCCAACTTTATGTATAGTTATGGTAGAACAATCTTTTTGCTTGTAATATAAAATATGAGAAATGGTGGGTGATAGGACTTTTTAACTTCCCAGTATATGGGAAGTTCTTGTAATCGCCTCGAAAATCGAAATTGAAATTTTCAACATATCTTTACGTTTTGAGGTTTTACGAGTATATTTTAAGTGTTTTTAGAAAGAAGTATGTATATGTGTGTGTGTGTGTATGTACGTACGTGCGTTCGCGGACAATTTTTCTACGAGCATAACTCACGTAAACAAAGTCCTATCGACTTCGTTAAGGTGTCAATCGAAGCGTCTTTGCAATTTTAAGAGCTGATTAGTTTTTGGGACACTTCGGTCGGGGCGGTTTGCTGTTTTCACCACTTGAAGGTCAAACCTGTCATGCACTATATATCGCGAACCAAACGTACGATTTGCTTTATCAAGGTGTCAATCAACGCGTATTAACATTTTCGTGATTCTATCAAATTTTTGAAAAAATCGTTGGAGCCGTTTTTTAATTTTTTTAAAAAAAAGTGCAAAATATTGGAGTTTTTTTCAAAAACATCAAATTTTTAACTTTATTTTCAAGTCACAGTAATCAATATTTATAAAATTTATCTACTCCAAACACTTGTTGTAAAAAAACCACCAAAATTTTTTTTCATGATTACAAAAAAAATTAAATTAAAAATAAAAAATCATTAAAAGTCATCATGTCCTTCATGGTCATTTATGTCAATCATTATATCTCGAGAACCAAATATAATCTTTGCATCATTAAGAAGTCAATCAACGCGTATTAACATTTTAATGATGTTTTTAAATTTAAAAAAAATCTTTAAAGCCATTTTTTAAATTTAATAAAAAAATATTGAAAATTAGGGTTTTTTCATAAAAAAATTAAATAATAATTAATAAAATTAACATCGTAATAATAAATGTTTATAAAATTTATAAACTTTTATCAATTTCTGTAGAAACTAGCAAAATATTTTCTCATGATTTCAAAACAAATTGAATAAAAAATAAAAAAAAATCATTCAAAGTCATCATGTAAAAAGGGTTCATTCGAATTTTTATACCTTAAATCTCTTATTCTAAAGACATTGTTGTAAAGTCAATCAATGTTTATTAATATTTGCATAATTTGAGCAGATTTTCAATAGTCTTCACAGAACCATGTTTTAACTTGAATGAAAAAAACTGCTTAAATTTTGAAAACCAATACAAATCAAATCAAATTTGCAATTGTGGTAATCAACGTTTTGAATGGTAAAATGTTTTGTAGTCAACACTTTTTAAGATAATATGCTTTGAAAAGCTTTCATCAAATAAAAAAATGTAGTTCTAAGTAGTTTTGTTCTTTATTATTCGTAAGATTTCAATTATTTCCTTCATCATTTGTAATACATATATTTTACTTTTTACATGCAATTGAACCTATTTTTGACTGCATGATCAATGTTTCTCAAAATCAACAGAAAATAAGAAATAATTATTAGTTTCATTGATGTAAAATCGTGAAAAAATAAAAATTCAGTGATTATGCCGAAGTGCTAGCAGTTTTGACCGCAACTATTCCAAATGGCCATCACGCGACAAAATCTCTTCAGTTGTCGTAATAATAAAAACTGCATTCAATTTTGCTAGCGCTCTTTTGTCCTTCAAGCATCGATATGAAAATAAAAAATAACGTAGAAAAAGCTTTGTTACCTGTCCCCCCTCCGATTGATCCACGTGAATATTAAATCAAACCAATCCACGAAAATCTTTACGTAATCAATTGACGCTCCCGTAGATGTTACGATTAATATTAAGTCATTCCAATAACTTTTATGAGAGGTACATTTTTATTATTAAAAGTAGTATTATTTTCATATTTATTATTTTGTTTAATATTTTTAATATTTTTGTAAATATTACTGGGAAGTTGTACGTGTGGACCTCAAGGGTCGCACCTCACGGCTTGTTTATTATTATTTTCGGAATCAACTTACCAAATAATACAGGACGTACGACAAATTATTCAAAAAGTTTTTTCATCGTTGGCCTGTGTAATTGATGAAAGAATCAATGTTGAATCATATAATAGAACGCTCCCAAAAAAATTAATTTCTGAATCAAACATGACATGTTTTAATAAAAAATGGTAGATAAGAGGATACAAGTGATTAAAACGGACAAAACTAAAGAGATTTACACACAAATATTGCGGTTGAAAAGGTTTGCTCGAAAATGATCCATTGAATTCGGAGGAATACAGTCAACGGAATTATTGTAAGCGCATTCTTGAAATACAAGCTAACTTATGAAGGAAGCATTGTCATTTTTCTGTATGTCTCTTTATCCTCAGTCTGTAATCTCTTATCAGCTCTAAACTCCACGTGCTTGGCTTAACTCCTTCTTCGTACACGTTCCTTACTTAACTCAACCTAACCTTAGCTGTCAAGTTGTTGCCTCGGCTCAATGCTGCCAACCGATAATAGGTCGCTCCGGATCTGTGAGTCATCATAAGGCATTGCCACCAAGCTGCCAACCTAAAGTCTACTAGACTAGACTAGAAACGGAGGTTCAAATCCAAAAATAAGAATCATTTCTAAAGTCTACTGTCTATCTATTGGTTTTAATTGCCAAACTAGTCACAACAGCAATCAAGAAGAAGAAGTGTATAACAGCCGAACGACACTGCACTTTCTAACCGACAAATAGCGCACATTATTAAGCGCTCCGAGTGTGTGATAAAGAACTTTATAAAATTAGGCACAAGGTACAGTTAAAGGAAATTTCAAGCTAAAGCACAAGCAATTTCATTGCATCACAGACTATAGTCAAATTGGATGTTCCTGTAGTCACGAAAAGGCGAGTCCAAAAAATTTTGCATCACAATCCACTTTAATATATGAAAAACAAAAAGGAAATCAATGCTAAAGGCGCATCATAAATTGGAACGATTATGAACTGGAAGAGAAAATGGACGTCCGTAGTTTTTTCTGATGAGAAAAAGTTGTAGATAAAACTGATAGTCGAAGCCCTTTTTGCATGATATTCATGACGAAAATTCAGTTGCAAATAGTCGAAGTTTTCGGGGAGAAATCGTGATGGTTTAGGATGCATTCTCCATCAAAATGAATGAACAAGAGTATTGTGAAGTTCTTGAAATCCTGCTGATACAAAGTAAATCCAAGCAATTTGTGTCAAGAAACACTTATCCTTTCATTCCAATTTAACAGAATTAATGAAATTTTCGATCCACCTCAACTGCATTGCGAATATAATATAAGTATCTTGAATCGTTCATCTGAATGATTCCTTTTGAACCTATCCGAAGTCCATCACTCACTTCATTTACTAAAGACATTTGCATCTCGTGCTTCAAAGGATAATGTACATAGATACAAGTATCTTAGCTTGTTTCGAAGAGCCAGTCAATCATTCAATCGAGCCTCATTGCAACGGTTGGTGCACATCCATCCATCCATCCATTTATTGAATGGATGCGTAATCTGACTCCACACCGGATATCCTGTCGACGTAATTGAACTTGGTTTATCAATAAGATGCTGAAACTGAACAACAGACCCTGTCATGTATACCTAATGCACCTACACGCAGTTCACACAATATATCTTATGTAAGTGCAATGTTGCGGAAAATCGACTAAACTCGTGGGATTGGATTTCCTTTTAGTGGAGGACAACGCTAAATTGTTCGGCAACTTGGCAAAGTTAAACGGTCAATGGGTTATTGTGTCAAGGTGTGCTTTACCAGGATGCAGATTGCAATGTTCGGATAAAGATGACACAAAATATTGATACTGATTAAAAAATGGTACTAGCAAATATAGTTAGTAGTTAAAATTAATAAACGGACGTCATACTGAAATAAAAAAAAATATTTAGCATTAATGAACAATGTTTTCGCATCAATGGACATCACTTTCCGTTTCGAAGGGTATCCCCTGAGATTCAGCTAAGTCATAGAAAATTACTGAGTATTAAATTCGTAGTTTTGATATATTAAAAAATATCACCCACTTATATCGATCACAATGACATCGATCATTCTTGACTTACATTTCTCATCAACGTCGGGAAATCCAATTGAAATTTCAGACACGTACCACACAAAACTACTTCCGAAAAATCCTATAAAAGACCAACATATCAAGTATTGAGGAAATATCAAAGAATCAAGGTCTAGAAATATATATACGTAGATATGTGCTTCCCAAGATGAAATTCATTTTCAACATTCCTGCATTCTGAAATGAAATTAGTTTTCCGAGCAGATCTACTTCCGATGAAAGAGAGAAAATTGAAAAATTTATACATGATCTCAACTTCAAAGTGTCTACCACACATTCGTTCGATAATATGCGGTAGTTTCCCAGGAAATTACTTTTTTTTTCTCTTGCAAATTATGTATTAGGAAAGCGTATCCACCGTCTTGGAGGAACTGTTCTTTAAGAATGTGCATAAAATAAAATGAAGCAATATTCACGATATTACAAACTTTTATCGAGCTGCACATGTCTACATAAAAGGTTAAATTGAATTTTTACACTATTCCTTGGTCATGTGTGGATAATGATATTATAAAGTGCAGTTGATGGCTTTAATCCAATGTAGTTTCGAATATTGTATGTAGTGGACGCAGGACGTATTTCCTGATTGAATGTAATATTTGGTAGTTTATAATTTGAATGAAGTATTAAAAATCTTGAATTTTTTTTAAGGTGAATTCATTTTGCCACTCGAGCCATGTTGTATTGTTTGCTTAGAGGGAATACTTCTTTAACACTGCTCCTTGACTTTGCTTTTGGAGAAACTATTATTTATGGGATCCAACTGCATACGGCCAGGATGTTTATCAGGAACTAATGCAGAAAAAAACCTAGATTTTCTGTGAAAGTTTCAGATTTTTATTGACATCTTTGAGCAAATTCAAACATATGGTATTTCATAAAAAACTTTTATAACTTGACTTCAACTGGTTTCACAACACCCATAACCATTGTTGGTCGGTAATTAGAATTTTGTTGAGACAAAGCGAGTTCTACAACATTTTTCGGAGAAAAGAATCTTTGGGAAAACGTATGGAAATTCGTTTCACATTTTATTTAAAAAAAAGGTGAAACATTGAATATTGCATTTAACTGTCGCATATTTTTTTACTAAAAATATCAATAAAAGTTTTTATGCAAAAAAATCAAACTCGTCAAGGATTCGTTTTGGAAAATGTTTGAATTTGAGGTTATTGTGCAAAATAAGGTTACAAAAATGTGGTCTAGGTGCCACCTTATAGTCCACACGACTAACTTTTAAGTAGGCAGAATAAAGAAACATTGATTTGTTTTTATCATTTATGTTTATATATTTTATTATTATCATCCTAAAATATTATAATTATGTTTTTTAATTTTTTTAAATTTTTTTTGTAGCTATAAAATACATTTGGTAAAGGAAGACGCCTCCGCCCTCGTCCTCTACCAAAGCCTTGACATCCTTGTCCTTCTCTTACTCGGCTTCTCGTCCTTATCCTTGGCCACGGAATCCACCATTATCTCCAACAAATCCACATCGTCCATGCTTTCTGACTTGCCCATCATGTTCCCGATTTCCCTTTTTTCTCCCTCGTGCCTTTTCTTTTCTTTCCTCTTTTTTTCTTTCTCCGCTTTCTTATCTTCATCCTTTTCCTTTTCCGCTGTATCTTTTTCCTTTTTCTTCCCTGTGGAGTGATGGGCGCCGCCATTCTTGCCCCTTACTGAAATATTAATAATAAAAATGTGGTCTAAGTGCGACCCTTGAGGCCCACCCGACTATCTTCCCAGTGAGGTGAATAAAAGGCTATAATTTGTTTTTGTTATTATTTATTTTATTTTTATTATTAATTAATAATTTCTATTACATATTAATAATTATTCTAAATCATTACAATTAGTTTTATTCTATCCATTTGGGCGGTCGCCGTTTTGTTTTCTAATAATTTTTCCAATGAAAATGTTAGCTTGTAATCTCAATAAAGATGTATATAAAATTTACAATCGATATCGTGAATAGTTTTTTGTTGGTGGCTGTTTAAAAAAAACATTTTGAGCAGTTTAACAGTAGACTAACCCTTCAAAAATACTTGTCCCAAAGCTCATGATCCAGTTCCTCTACTTTTACTGTAAAGTCGTTGAAATTTTTTTTCACAAGTTTTGAAATTTTCTATCGTAATTTTTTGACTTTTTTTCTTAAGCTTCGCAGTATCAGATACAAAAAAAAATCGTTCGGGTATTTGTTGTAGAGAATCGCTTATTGTATATAGAGATCTGCGCGAGCATAGATTTATCGATCATCGTTTAGAAGTAATGAAAGGGAAAACCTCAAAAAGTGAACTTTTTCCTTGATTTTTGAAATAATCCATACCAAACCAATTCAGGTATATGGGGAATGTTTTTATTACATAATCGTTACATTTCCAATGAACTATGTAATAATGGTCACAAAAAAAAAACGATGATTCAAAAAATGGTCAAGCTGCTGAAAATATTGTTTTTTATGGTTTTTAGGATTAACAACAAACACCTTCGACTACTTATTGCGTCATAGTATACATCGTTTGTAACTCTATGAGCATCGGAAGTGCCGCACGTTACATTTTACATTGTCATAGGTCTGCAAGTATTAAAGGACAAAATTTAGAAAGAAAAATAAAAAGAAATTTAACGTTCGATATTTTGTAAATTTTGAAAATTTTGTTTTTTTGCAATTTTCCGGGAATAATCTTAAAATAATACGTAATTTTGGAAACTTCTTTCATGAAGGTTTTTGAATTATAAATTAGTTCGACGTGGCATGAGTTGTTTAAAAAACAACAACGAAAACTCTCTTTCTGAGTTTGTTTTCAGGATGATCATAACTTCTGACCGATGCTAGATAAATCTATGCTCGCGCTGACTTGTCTATAGGACAAGCGATTTCCTACAACAATCGCTTTAAAAAAATTATCTGTTACTGTTTTCGCAGCATAAACAAACTTTAAAATAATTCCTACAAATTATTTTGCAAGAAATTGGATCTTTTTGTGTAATTAGGTACTTTTGGTCTTTGAGACTATTCTTATCGATGAAAACCAAAACCAGGTTTCTCCGACCACTAACTTTTTATTGTAATATTGAGAAAATTGCTGGACTATTTGATTGAGTTGTGTAATTCGCTGGCGGTAAAATTCACTTATTTCAATGCAACATAAATTCAAAATTCTGGTGCCAAACGCAGGATAATTTTCCACTTCTTATGTTTTTTTGAAGGCCTATTAAATTAAGTAATAACCAACGAATATTTCTTCAAAAAATAAAAATATTTTTGACAGCCTATTTTTTTTAAATTGATTCGATTTGTTTTGAATCTATTTTAATGACAGACAGTTTTAGTTTTCCAAGGTAGAACCATAGGTTTAATATTGATGAAAAAGTGTGTCACATACGGAAAAATAACTTAGTTTAAAATTGATACTAAGACGGTGTGCAGTTCTTAGGCATATGCTTCTAACTTCAAAATTACGGAACATTCACCAAATCTATGCTTTTTTCTATTTAAGTTACTCTAGTTTATTTATTTTTGCTAAAATTAGTTCTTTCCGTCTTTCATTTCATCAAATGACTACCATCAAATAAGTACAATTCAATTGCAACTGTAAACACCAAATTTCCACTGACGAAGCCAAACTCCACCGAAGCCTTCCGGTTTACAAATCAAAGATGCTACACTTCCAGATACTTCTATGTATAATAGGTAGGGATTGTTTGAACCATCACTTGCTACCCGTTACAACAATTGCAACAATCGCAAATTAGCCCATTAACCGTGACAGCCAGATTTATTTGATTGCGCGGCATACCATTGTCTGAAAAATATCTGGAGCGATCCCGCAGATAAAAGATACATGTCTCCTTATCACAGGTATTATCGAGCTTCTTTTTGATCGACAGCCGTGACGGGGATTAGCTGGATTAGCATACATGCTTGGCAACATGACGAAGAACTAGTAGAGCTGACCATTGTCTGCATTCTTACCTGTTATTGGTAGTATCTACAGGTAGTTACATCGTCATCCGGATAATCAATAAAACGATAACTATTGGCACAATGATGGTACATACATTCATCTGAGTATGTGGGCCGCAATGGACTCACGTGGCGATGAAGAGGGAGATTGTTTGGTGTTTTTGCAGATGGGGTTAATAGTATCCGAGAATTTATCGAATGTGGAAAGCGTTTATCATTTGAAATTATTTGGAAATGAAAGTAGAATGCCGTGAGGGAAAGTTCACGTATCTAGATCGATCAAAAACTGAAGTGAATTGCTCTCTTCTGTGCGGAAAAAGAAAAGTAATTTTCGTCATTAGCCAGAATTATCTTTGAAAAAGCTGGCAATCGAATAGCGATATCTCTATGAGGTAGCAAGACCCTCGGCAGCCAATGCACACGTTCTCGCACAGCTAAGCGGTGAATGGCTTGGAAGCGGTACCAAGAAAGAAACCTTAAGAGGATTTAATGAGTGTCGAAGACTCAGTTACCGCATTATGTTGGTGTGTTTCAACAATGGAATTCGGCAGCGGCAGCATCAACACGCTAATCTACATCAGTCGAAATTGGATAATTTCCAAAAGTGATAATCGATTTCCAATCAAAAGCTGAAGGAGAATACACGGCGAGATCCGAAGAAAACGGAAACATGTGATGAAGCTGTGATAAGCACTTCGAAGTGGAAGTTCTGCTGAAGGAAGTGGTGACCCGAAATTGAATTTAATGGAAACTCTGGTTTAGTGCTGAGCTGTTACTGAAAGTATTGAGCGAAAATTTCAGTGGTGAACATTTCGTAATAGAAAAATCTTCAAACGAACCGACATCCCGTATTCCGAATTCAAAACTCTCTTGCCTCTCCTGCAATTCCTTGTATAAACGATTTAAAGTCCGATGTGAACTTTTGGGTTTCATTGCAATTGCCAAAGAGAAACTCGTTAGCATAACAACATCCTTATTCTGTTCTAGTCTCATTATTTCATTTGTAATAAGTCGCCTTAAAGGATTACATAGGTCTTGTATTTTCAAAAAATCGATGGATTTTTTTTTATTTCGTATGAAAGTATAGTACTTCAAGAGTATTCACACCAAATTTGAAGTAAAAATCAGCTCCTTTCAGTTTCATCAAACACCACAACATCAAAAGGATGCTCTGAATATCGCGAATGAGGCAAGCAAATTACTGTATGAACCTGAAATCGACGACTCCATGTAAGTCGCTAAAAAATAACTTTAATTCATTAAATCGCGGTAAAAAACTTTAAACGTGTTTTTCTCGAAACTTTGTTTTTGCGTGCGGTAAGCACGATTTCTCCAGAACAAATTGACCGATTTTGCTGAAACTTTGCACAGTTCCTCTTCATAGTATTGACTCGTGCTTAAACGAAGGGATTTTCATTCGGTCGACTCGTTTTTGTTTTATGCGAAAAAAAATATTTCAAAAACGATGAGATTCGGAAAAATGCTAAAGAATATGGGACGAAAATTTATTCAAATCCATTTCAATACTTTAAATTTTTTTTCAATTCCTTCGTTCAGGCACGAGCCAAGAGCATAAATTATGACAAAAATTTTGAATTTTTGATTTGAGATGAACTTGCACCAAATATTCTGCCTCCCGCAAAAAAAGGTTGAACGAGGAAAACTGCAGGAAAATTGACAATTTTCAATGTGTTTAGCTGAAATTTTTTTTACAACTTTTTGAAGTGTTCAACTTTTATGTGTGTAAATTTTAAATAAAATTGATTTTTGGTTTTTAAAATATATTTTTTAGAAAAAGTTTTTTTTCCTTCAAGGCCTATGTAACCCCTTAAGTTACCGTAAACCACCATAAGTCACCGTAAGTCAAAGAATGCAAATCCGAATGCTACTAAAAACAAAACAAATCCAGCCAATAACTTTACAGGGTCCAATTTTTGCAGTTGTATAGATTGAACGAAATTGTGTATAATCATTAAGCTCATTCTCAAGTCCTTTCAGCGCGAATAAGAAAAATAAAAAGAATTTCCTTATCATTTTAAACATATAAACTAGAAGAACTTCCAGGCTCAACAGTTTTTTTTTCGTAATATTCTGCTTTCCAGCTGAACGAAATGCTCGTCCTTAATCCTTTGAGTCGAGTCTTGATGGGTCGCATAGCCTACTCAAATATTGTTAGCGAAGTAGAGGTTTTACCGAAAAGCTACTGAGCATAAATCCTTTTGTCGATGCTTGTTTATGTGTCCATCTTAATCTGCAGTGGGGATAGGAGCCAGTTACGGCTGGGTCTCCTTAAATCCCTCTTCACATTGATGGGCACAATAGGCGGTCTCCCGTGGCTTCCGAAAGTTCGTGAGCAGCACAGAGTAAAATGTGGGTGGAAAATATGTTATTTTGCAAATGTTTGTTAGTGACTTTGGACATTTGTTCTGGGAAATTCATATGAAAACCATTTTGGCTTGTTGCGTTTTTGAAAACTGGAAAGATGAAGAATTCCTACTTTCTCGCACTTAAAAGTAAGCGCAATTGCGTCATTTTTTTAAGCATTGAAAAGTCAAGTGAAATTAAATTATTCGAATTGTTTTTTTTTGCAATTAGATTTGTTGATTTCGTTTCTATTTGTATCCAATTTTTGATTGATCTATACCATATACCTATTCAAAATTGTTTATTATCAAATACAGATGGAGGTTTCCAATGGTATATCGTATTTCAGAGTATTGAATGGAATTTGAACACTCACGAGTAAATATTCGCTGAAGTGCATTGTTTGAGAGATTCTCGATTATTTGGAATTCAGTTCAATATTTCGTACATTTTTCAGCACGTTTTTAGTTGCCCCGTGGTTGATATTTTCAGATTTTTACACAAAGCAGACATGTTTGTCTGATTTTTCTTTGAAATTTAGCCTTTGATCAACGAAAAAACCCTTAAATTTTATTAAGGGGAGAAATACATGTAACTGCTCGAAAAAATCGATTTTTTTCTCTTACATTAAATGTTCCAAAGACTCTATGAAAAGGCAAAAAAAAGTTTTGAAGCGATGTTTGAATTACTTTTCTAGTTATAGTCCGTTGTAGGCAGCGCGTTCTCTAGTAAGTGGAGCACACCTGCCGCGAGTCCCTGCCTACTTTTTCTCCGTCGCTATGGGCGGTTTACTAATTGTGTATCCCTACCATATTCTTATAAATCTGAAATTCTAAGGAAATATGACCTGGAATCGCCGACTAATGAGGAAGTTAAAATAAAAACTAATAATCCATGGTTTTTATCGACTGCAAACTTTAAACGCAATTTTCGCAAAATAGTACTTTTTCAACTTCCGTACAAAATATCTCAAAAAATATTGAACAGATCCGGCAAAAATTTATAACACATCTACAAAAGAGTCTTATGTAGTAGTTGAACCTACATTTTTTTGTAATTTCGGAGAAATGGTTTGTTTATTAATGTTTAAAACGTGACTTTTTTGAAAAATAATCGATTTTTTTGTTTAACCTAAAATTAATGTAAAAATTACATTTTTTTTATAAATTTTATTGGTCATATACATTACATATTTTTCTTCTTGTGAATGTTGCAGGATCTCCGGAAATGGCGTTAAGTTGTACGAGGCATTTTTGAGCTGTTTTTTTTCATTCGTTCGCAGCGTCGAAAAATTTAACTGAAGAAAGGTGTAAAAATTATTACATCGGTGTATCTGAAAATGAAAAAGACGGATATTTCGTGTCAGTTTTAAAAAGACACGTCAAGAATTTCCAACCCTCAAACAATTTATCTAATAAAAGCATTTATTCAATTTTCGTGTCTGACGAGAATGTTTCCAAAATTATCTGCTTGTGACTTTCAGGGTTTCAAAAATATATGTACGGGTCCAATTTTTGTCGCGAAACAAATAAAATTGAAATTTTTTCTCAGCTGTAATGACTCTAAAAAGTAGACAACAATAGTTTTTCATGACATCCTTAAAATGCACAAGTTGCCGTAAAAACTTTCCTAATGATGAAGTCTGGCAGAAGTTCACTATAAAACTAATCAAAATGATTAGGGAAAAATAGGATATTTCAAGGAGGAATCAAACCACCTTGAATATTTCAATAGTTTGTTCGATTGATATGTTTTGAATAGGAAGTTTCATGATAAAAAACTAAATGTAACATAGGCTTTAAAAAAATTCTTATTTAATCTATTTTCATTAGATTTATTACTATCAAAATTGCCCACAACAGTTGAAATTTTTGAGTGGGTCATGCAATATAAAGGTTTCGCTGAAATAATGCCTGAAAAATTAAACAGTATTCTAAAAATCATTATTCGTGTCGCACTAGAACAGTGTGTAAAATGATATTTTCACCATAAACTCTTCTTCAACCTCAAATTACCATTCGCAATCGTATTATTCAACCTTAAATTCGAAATCAAATCCCTCCAATTCACCCCCAATTACTAAATCAAAACATTGATATCAAATTTTCACGGAACCCATTCGTTCTCATTGGGAAGCGCCCATGTAAATGCTCGCCAAATAAATGTCCTTTTCCTTAAATGTCTTTTACGAAACAGAACAAAACAGATCAATGTCAATGGCAATGAAGACACCATCATGTTACTTCCTAGTTATAGTCGGTAGACAGTATAGCACCTGGTCACAATACGTTACGGATATGTTTCTATCCGAATCCGAGCCGGAAAAGTGTTTTTCTTCTACTTATATTACATATGTATATGTGATTCGCATGTGAAGTTTGAATGGGGCGTGTGTGTATCTGATCCGACAACCTCAACCTTTTAGTTCGCTTTCCGCACAGGCATAACTATTGTTCACGTCTAGGAAGACGAGTCCAGTTGTAAACGAAGAAACAATGCCAACAATGGTAACTGAAGTCAGTGATGTTGGAATGCGATTGGGGTTGGCGGTGAAACGTACGAGCATGTTGTAGATACAGATAAAAGTTTGTCGACTTTAGCTTACGAGGAAGATTTAGCCATAAAGTCCCTTTTTCTTTCGAGATTGAAGGTGGAAGGAATGGGAGTTTGAGCTTTTTACGATCTTATACTAAATTCAAAAAAAATGTTAGGAAATTCCTGTCTCAAAAAGCTGAGCGACGTGTTTAAATTGAACGAGATTGTGTACCAACTCATGCTACTTTTCAAGAACATGGGAGTATCCGACGTTGAAACTTTGGTTGACCGGTAACCCTTGAATATCAGACATTGTAATTTTAAACCTTTACTTGCAACATAAGAATGTAAAATCCAACGAAACGGAAGAAAGACGAAACTGAATGAAGTTGTTCCTAGCTGCAAGCTAGTACATCTATCGTGAAGTCATCGCGAATGGAGATTGTTTCGCATAGGTGACTCGCTTACCGCAAGTGATCCTCCTAGATACTCTATCTTCTCATCCACCTCTCCAAGAAATTCAGGAAGCGTAGTTTATTGTTGGTTCTTTTGAGACACTTCCAACTCAATTGGTGTATGGAGCTAACAAGGTCATCACTTCAACTCAAGATACTTCTAATTCGACAGGACTGGGCGCCGCCAAGTCTTGTAGCCGAACTTTTGATTGCCCCAAGTAATGGAGCCAATGTCGTTAAGAGTCCAACATAATTTCCACCCAGAAAATCTACGAAATAGTCGAAGGCGGAATGTTTCTAGGACTCTGTACATAAGCGGAACCCCATTAACTGGTCCATGAATTTTTATGCTATGCCATGCGATGTCATCCACTTGGGATTGAGATAGTTGGGTGGATGGATAGTCTGCAGCATCCAGACGAAGAAATGTCTCGTTTCATTTTATATGGTTTGGTTACAATTCCGAATCGAATTCAGCCAACCGTGACACAATTGTGGAAGCTAGCTAATACGAGTCCAGCTGGCAATAGACGGAGCCTATTGGCATTAAAGAAGTCTTTGGCGATAGGTTTTTACGCTCATAAAAAATATTTTCGATAATTATTCGAGGAATCATTAAAGTTTATTGGCATTCGCGAAAGACAAATGATGGAAGTGTAATCAATACAGCGATTGGGCAACCGCAGAGTGGATCTGAAGCACATAGTATGCTAATGGGTGAGGGTAATGAGTGCGGGAATTCGGATTCAAGATAGTCTAACGATTGGATGTAATCGTTTGCCGACAAAGAACTGAGATTCTGAGATTTGAGCAATTAGTGAACAAAAAGCGAAAGGAAACTCTGCATTTTGACTGGTGAATGCCCGAATCTTGACACAAAATTTATGATCCTAGAGTATAAATGAGTCAGGCTTATTTTCCAAAAAAAAAAATGGATGCTTTGCTGGATGTTCTGAGTTCATAATAAATGTAAGTCGTTTGCATTCGAAGAAAACTTTTATAAGGCAAACGTTCTTGCTCTGAGTGCTTTGAACTTCTGAATTGAATCTAAATTTCTACTGAGCATCGTACAGTTTCCTTTGAACATTCAACTTTTTTGCAATCTATATTTGATTTTTTTTCCTTTCTCATTGATAATCCAGTTGAACTATATTTGATGCAGAGAGGCAAGACAACAGAGCGTCAATCGTCTAAAATTCAATTCGTATAGAAGAGTAACTTTAAGCTTTTCCCAGGCAGGGAAAAGCAGTTTTCTCATTAAAAATCCTTAGTCAAGGTTATTTTAACGTAATGCGAGGAAGCAGCTAGAATCAGTTTACTATGAAAAGTGGTAGCAAATAAAAGAAATTGAACCAAAAAATTGATGTGTCGATATATTTGAAAATTTCTTGATAAATAATATAGGACTCAAAAACTTGGGTTTCTCGTTCAAATATATTGCAGTAGTTTTTCAAGTAGTTAATCTATAATAAAATCAATAAAAATAGGTGATGGTACCGTGAACTGGGGTTATTTTGCCTTCATTTTAACGATCTTTCTGAAGTTTTAAAGCGTCTCATTGTGCAAATAAATTTATTTTTTAGATAGAGAAAATTATTCGATAAAAACAATAGAATAAAATGATCCACCATTTTATTTTGATTAAGTGGTTGGCATATTTTTTGTAATTTTATTTCTGTGTGGAGTAAAGCAGGAAGCCAAGGGGAGATTATTTACTCCACGTAACAGAATATGATATTTTTGGGTACGTGAGCTTCACTAGAGTAAAATTAAATGATTTTTACTACTTTGGATACTTGAAAATATGTCTTCAAAGTTTTCCAAAAACTTCCCTCTACATAGAAATGCGGATTGTGCAAAATGTTTATAATTTTCACAGAATGCTGCACATGTAGTTGATTTGATTATCCGTATTTAGATTTTATGATTTCGTAGAAGATATAATGACACAGGCTGGTTTACTTATTTTATTATTTTTCAAACTAAAGGTACATGGAACTAAATATTTCCAAACATAGCTAGCAACTAAAAAAAACGTAGGAAATCGTCTATTACAGTCCTCAGATACTTGCTAGCTCAATAAGTCTAAAGCAAACTTTGTTACTGATTGCTGTTGGTAGTCTTATACCTCCTGCCAAGGTTATATTTTATAACATACTGAATGGAATGTTCAGCCTTCAACTCCTCCTCTAACCTAGATGGTGGATAATCTTTGTGCTTCCTTTGTTCCAAGAACTGTTTTGTACTGCCTCGGTATATCACCACAAATAACCTAAAATAGGAATTAATAAAAATTGAATTGCAGTTGTAATTTAAAAAGTTGGTTTATTTTACTCCCCTCGGAAAAGTCTCGAAATGGGGGGAAAAATGTAGAAAAATATTTGTAACAGAAATAAGAAACGAAATATCACCCAACTTTTTGAGTATTTTTTTAAACTTATATTTAAGTAACAAAAATATGAACTTACTTGGAGCAGCACACCTTTGGCCGAGCTGGAAACAGCTAGCTCCTTTTTAACCAAATTTTTTGTCTACTGATTCAATTTAAACAACAATGAACCTAAGGTTGCTTTTAACCAAATAACCAAAATTGAAGGAAAAATATAAAACAATAAGCAAGTAGCGCTGCCAAATCTTAAAATGTAAATATATCTCTGATTCAGAGCATTTCCTGCCATTCTTCAAATATCAAACATATTTTAACAGTGGAGTAAGGGGTACTTTACTCCAATAAGTAATGTTATTCGGGTTTACGTTAAGTCAATCTTATCAACAAAATAACTAAAACAACTTCCTGACAAATCTTGTCAAAGAAAAAGAGATAACTGGCACACGAGTAAAAACATCGGAAATATAAGTAGTTCCCACCTGCTTTGCATTCGCTGCTCTTTTAAAAGAACACTTAACACTTAGTTAGACAAAAATGAATGAAGTATTTATCCACTTTGTACGGCAATATGAAATTATCAATCGTACTGAGTTTCTTAAAAAAAATCTGAGCAGTGTAAGATAAGTTTTCCCTTCAAAAGATTCAAATGGAATTTGGTTGTTTTTAAGACTTTAGCGACAAAATAATGATTGTTTAAAAATAACTGTTGTAAGATTTATATATTTTTTAGACGTTAAAAGATGAAAACCACCAAAATATACTGAGCAGTTTCTGCTTGTTGGCATGCCAGAGAATAATTAAATGCTTTTTTGAGTTAATTATGTTCCAAACATTTATAAGTTCCGACAAAAATTGTTTATTTTTCGCATATTGTCCCCTCGTTTGTTAAGGTAATTTTATGTCTATCAAAAACAATTATTGTATCAATTTATTACATTTTTGTCCTTCATCTACAATTTCGTCCCACCTTTTTGGTAATTGTTAAATTCCATCGGAAGAAAATTTCTTATCTTTTGAATTAAAAAGTTAGGCTGATTTGGACATCATCTTTTCTTTGAAATTCTTTTCCACGTAAAAACGATGGTAAGCTTCTAAAAAAAATAAAAATCACTTGGCACAATGTCTGGCTGAGGTATTATTTTAACAGTGGCATTTTTCAATCAATTCTGGATTCAAAGTACAATACACATTCGCTGCGATAGTTTCGTTAGGGTTCAGGAGTTTGAAATATACAATTCCTGTAGTACCCCACCATATAGATAGAAGCATCTTTTTACGTGCAGTCATGACCTGGCAGTTGGCTGTGGTATCTGATTTACATCCATCCATTTTCTTCCAGTCGACGTTGTTATAGACTATCCACTTTCCTTTCCCAGTTACAATACGATTGAGAAAAGGGATCCGTTTGATTGTGTCGTAACATATTAGAATAAATGTTCACTTTTGCTGGAAATTTGATGTTGATAACAGATGTGGGACCCATTTTTCAAGCTTCGATCCTTTTTGTATCTGTACCAAATGCCGATGAATGGTTCCATGCGAAGACTTTAACCACTCTGCAATCATTTCCTTGATTAAAGTTGGACCTGCCTCCATCAGGTTCTTTAACGCTGTGTCGTCAAATCAAGTGGGACGTCCTGTGCAAGGTGCACCTTTTCTTGTAGTGCATTTATCCTGAAATGTTCCAAACCACTCCTGTGCAATTCTTACACTAATAGTGTTTTCACCATGAACCGTATTTATCTTTGCTGCAGCGGCTGTTGTATGTTTACCACTTTTTTTAAAAAAAGGATAAAATGTGGCTTTCGTACACGTTAGTATTTTTCATTTTTTTCACTACCACCTTTCATCCGATCTTTTCAAAAGCTGATTATCAAATGACCAACTGTATATAGTTTCAGGGAAAAACATAAAAACGTAGCTTACTGACTTTTTTTTGTACAAATATGACTGATCCAAACGACTAAGGGAAAATAACCGGAAACGGGCTAACTTGATACTTTGCGATATGGTAAACTTATCTATTCAACCCTAAATTTTTCGCCAGCATTTTTCAAAATAATTGCTAATTTATTTTGGCAATGATGTTTAAAATAGTTTATTTCAAAAATACAGTTTATTTCAAAAATACGATAACTTCAATTTTTCTTAGATTTACAGAGGCAAAGAAACACTAACATCCTTCAGTTATTGTAATTCTGAAAAGAAATATAGAAAATTTCATATTTAGCATCATCCTATTTCCCACTGGAAATAGATGACACACATATTTTAACCCTGACCATCAGAAAAAAGTTGACTTTCTTTCATCAAATCCAGGAAATGATCAGAAACTCTTCTTTTTATGACAATTTCAATTCACTTGGTATGTTGATGGTAAAAGTTTGATAGTTTCCTCATTTTTTGCGGTTGGCCTTCATTTCCTTCGTTTTCATCAGGTCCCGTTTGTAGCTGGGACGGTAATTAATCAAGACAAATGAAAATGTTTCATGAGAGTCATGGTAAAAAATGCATAATGAAAAAGGTAATGCTTTCAGGTGAAACCTTAAAGCTAGGCATTTGATGGGACATATCAGGGTTTTTCGTTTTGATTCTTTTGTACGGAGGTTTTTAAAAAGATTCGTGTTTATTCTTTTCTAATTTTTTTCGACTAGATATAAATTCAGTTATAGAGATAATGTAAAAAAACTGTAATTAAATTAGCAACGATACAGTTGAAATTTTAAAATAGTTTCATTTTTGTGATGGATTTGATGGTTCAAATTTAAATTCTAAATTTAAAATAGTATTTATCAGTAAGTTCATAATAATAAGTAAATAGTTTCCAAATCAGGATAAAACAGAAAAATTAAATGAAATGTGTGATGTCTCATTGTGTTTTGATTTATTCATTCATTCTAAATAATCTTGTTTCGGATTGCATTAATTTAGCTTCATTGAAAAAAATGTGATGACAAGGTTTTTATATAGAATTATAAATTTTCAGGAATGATGAGTATACAATTTATTATTCATTTCGATTCGTCTGAAAATTCGTTATTTACAACATACAGAATATTAGAGTGAAAAGAAAATAATATTACCAGTTTGTCCTCGCTTTTTGAATGTTTTATTTCATCAATTTTTTAAAAAAAATCGCAGACGCTTTTTTATGTCCACTTTTGACCTACTTACATCATATATACCTCTAGAAGTCTACTTAGATATTAAAGGAAATTTAAGGATATTAAAGATGTCGTGTGTGTAGGAGGGTTGTCCTCTACACGACATCTTTAATATCCCTTTTCGTTCTACATCTATTTTTCAATGTTGGGTCATTCCACACAATGTTTACCAAAAAAAATTATTAACCAAAGAAATCGCATGTTCATTTTCAATTTTTTGAGTATAGTGAAATTTTATATAATGCAATTTTTTACTGAGCAAATACTATTGTATATTCAATCACGTTTTATTGATGTGATTATGCAACACACACAAATTAACAATCTTTAGATTCACACCACAAATGAATGAATCGGAAAATGCATTTAAGAAATAAAAATCATTTATAAGATAGAAAGTCATTATCATTGATCGTTCGGGAAGTCGAAATATGAAAACAATTATTGTATTATACATTGAGTACGAACAGGTAAAAATTGTAACTAGAAATGAATTATTCATTAAAAATTTAAGATGAATTGGAGTTTTCTTTTCGGTGAATTCGGCACAAAAAAAAACTGATTACTAACTCTAAGCTTTTGTCTGGCTGTGAAAATTCATAATTATTAATTGAATTTCACGTTCACTTTCACTTTGATGATAAAGTTTATAGGAAAGTGAACTAGATAATGGAATGAATGTGAAAGGTAATGTGAATGTTATTGAAAGGGAAAATTTCTATGTATTTTTTCAGAAAGACAAAATTGGTTAGGTCAAATTATTTGTTTATTGAAAATTTAAATCGCAAGAAGAAGAAAAGAGAGAGAGAGAGATTAAAGAAGAAAATAGGTGAATTGTCAAGGGGTGCATTGCATTTTTCTTTAAAAAAGTTATGAATTTTATAAGTGTATGCTCAAATTTCTATGTATAGGCTCAAATTTCTGAGTAAATGCTCGAGTTTCTGACTAAATGCTCATATTTCTGAGGTAATGCTCAAATCTTTGATGAAATGCTCAAATCTATGATTAAATGCAAAAAAATGATGAAAAAATAGTGTGAATTTCGTGAGATATATTTTGCTAAGCAATCAGTTGAATTTATTTTCAATTCAAAACTTCTCGAAGAAATTTGGCACACTAAAATTGATAACATAGACCCCTTACGAAAGTCAATCACAAAAATTTATCAACAGTCGTAAAACTTTATTTGGATTTAGATAAAATGCTTTCAAAAATAAATGTAAACTGTATAAGTTTTTTTAAGAAAAAAGTTTTGATGACATAAAATTAAAACAAGCCGTGAGGTGCGACCCATGAGGTCCACACGGTCAACTTCCCAGTAATATCTACATATGTAGATATTAAAAATATTCAACACAATAATTATTATGGAAATAATACTACTTCAAATAATAAAAATGTACCTCTCATAAAAGTTATTGGAATGATTTAATATTAATCGTAACATCTACGCGAGCGTCAATTGATTACGTAAGGATTTTGGTGCATAGGTTTGATTGATAATTCACGCGGATCAATCGGAGGGGGGACAGGTTACAAAGCAGTTTTTTTAATTAAAGTTAAAACACGGTGCTGTGAAGACTATTGAAAATCTGCTCAAATTTTGCAAATATTAATAAACTTTGATTGACTATACAAAAATGTCTTTAGAATAACAGATTTAAAGTATAATGATTCGAATGAACCCTTTTTATATGGTGACTTTGAATGATTTTATATTTTTAATTTAATTTTTTTTGTATTCATGAGAAAAGTTTTTGCTGGTTTCTCTACAAAAATTGATAAAAGTTTACAAATTCTATAAACATTTATTAATACGATGTGCAAATCAGGTTAAAAATGATTTTTTTTATGAAAAAAACACTACTTTTCCAATTTTTTTTAATAAATAAAAAAAAAACACTTTAACGATTTTTTTAAAATAAAAAAAATCATAAATATGATAATACGCGTCGATTGACACCTTAATGATCGGAAGATTATATTTGGTTCTCGAGATATAATGAATGACGTAAATGACCTTGAACGTTTAATGATTTTTTATTTTTTATTTAATTTTTTTCGTAATCATGAAAAAAAAATTTGCTGGTTTTTTCACAAAAACTATTTGGAGTATATAAATTATATAAACATTGATCACTTAGGTTTGAAAATCAGGTTAAAAATTTTGTGTTTTTGAAAAAAACCTAATTTTTTGCACTTTTTTTAAAAAAATTAAAAAACGGCTGCAAGAATTTTTTAAAAAATTATATAGAATCATATCAATGTTAAAATGCGTCGATTGAAACCCTAATAATGAAAATCGCATGTTTGGTTCGTGAGATATAGCGCATAACATGGTTGACCTTCAAGGGGTGAAAACAGCAAACCCCCCTGACCGAAGTTTTCCAAAAACTAATCAACTCTTAAGATTGCAAAGACGCTTCGATTGACTTCTCAACGAAGTCGATACAACTTTTTTTACGTGAGTTATGCTCGTAGAAAAACTGCCTGCGAACGCACGTACGTACGTACGTACATACACACACACACACATACATACTTCTTTCTAAAAACACTTTATATATACTCTATAGACCTCAAAACGTAAAGAAAAGTTGAAAATTTCAATTTCGATTTTCGAGGCGATTACAAGAACTTCCCATATACTGGGAAGTTAAAAACTTGTGAAATTTCGTTCTAAAAATTTTAAAATTTAAGTAATGAACTTTCAGGAAATGATATTTTCGATACTTTATTCACTTACAAATTGTTGAAGGTTCACAAATATCATTCATATCAATAATTCACAAAAAATTTCTATCCAAAATGTGTTAAATATTTATTAATTGAATATTTCGAAGAAAATAATGACAATTCATTTTCCACAAAATCAAATTGCATTCAAGCTTATTTCGATGTTTTTTCGAAAACACTGTGAAGCCTTTTCTTTCATTAAAAAGAAAAAAATTAGAATTACTTTACTTGATTTTGACATGAAATTTTTTAACTAAAATGTTTTGAAGCTAAGAATTTTTTTAAGCTCAAATGCTTTGGAAATAAAATTTTGCAAATATATTTACCGCAGTTTCCAAAAAAAAAAACATTTATTAAGGTACTAGACTTTTTTAAAATTTTCAAAATACGGATTTTTTCGTAAACATGACCTCTAGAAAAATCTTTCCGAAATTCGAAAGTTTAACATATAAATGGCGACTTTGAGTGTGTGCGCGTTTTCGACTCTTTTTAAGTGTTCGTTAAGCTGTCAGCCGCGTGGGATCTCTTTCATTCGGCGTTAAAAAACTACGAAAAAATGGTCTATATTTGCCATTTTTTTCGCGAGTCTGCCATTTTTTTTAACTGATTTTTTTAAAAAATGTGGTGAGTTACGGTGTAATAAGCCTTGTTTTTTGAAGTGCCGTTTAAATTTTTTATTTCATATCTACCAATCCATAGATAATCTATCCGCCGTGGAGTAACGATTTTTTCAGAGCTTAATTTCAGCGCCCTCTATAAAAGAGAATCATGAATAAAATGTAACAATTATATTTTTTCTTCGTATTATTCAAATATAAAATATTACTCATGCCAATATATAATGAAGGTTCTGAGAAACGAATGCTTGAAAAATGGTCTTTTTTTCGCCTTCTAAAGTGGACTGGTACCTTACATGTAATTTAGCAGTTTGCCTTGACAAGGTGAGAAAAAAATACCAAAGATAATTTTTAAGTCCTTATAGCGAAAAAGTTTCAAACACCGTGGCTTAGGTTAGTATAGGTGATAGTGTTACTCCCTTCCTTCTCTCTAACAGTGATTCAATGCAGTAATCAATTAAATAATTATAGCCTGTGGAGCATAGTTCAATGCATAAGTTTTCACAGATTGAAACAGTATTAAGCCATCCTTTGCCACCATTAATTTAAAAGTAAAGAATACCATTGTGAGACGGCAACATCTATGCTAGGCAAGCTATTTTTTAGGAGATCTGCTTCTTGTCTAAAATATAATAAGTTTATTCAACCCCGAAATGATCGAGCCAAGGATATGTGAAATAGTTGTGATGACATAGAACGAAGTGTGGTATATATGTATGATATAGTAGATTTTCAGTTGTAACAATATAAACGAAGCAATTGATGTGTATTTAGAAGAAAAAAATATGAATGACTGTTCCTTCTAGAAATATGATAAAAGACTCTTAAACTCGCTGTTATGAATTTCGTAGCCGCGACACCAGAAATCACGTTTTCGAAGTTGGTATATTGTGTTCCTTCGTGGTCTATCGTCAAAATGTCAAGATTAGTTCAGTGTTATTCATCGTTGATACCCATTAACTTTTTATTCACTTAAATTGACTTGCTAAAGCTGCTTTTACACGAAGCAACTAGTGGCAACCAAATCGTCATAAATAGTTTTAATATAACATGTGCTAGAACCTCCTACTCTAGTCAACAACACTGTTTTCCTAGTGTGCAATTTCGGTTCGCAACTCTGCTAACACTATTTAATGCACATTAATGGAGGTTCTTTGTTTGTTCCCAGATTATAGGCTGGTTTCTAATTAATTTTAGTATGAAGTGTGGTTTCGGCGTGTCGGATGACAACCTCTTCAGGTGCTGTCACTTGTCATCCGTCACCGGTCAGCACGACCACCGCTGGCTTATTAATGGATTAAGCTCGTTATATTTCAACTGTTTTATAATTTACATCTGCGAGTTATAACGACCGTCACTTGGTTCGCATATATGCCTATGCTTAGCCATTTTATAACATGTGCTAGAACCTCCTACTCTACCGCCGAAACCACACTTCATACTAAAATTAATTAGGAACCAGCCTATAATCTGGGAACAAACAAAGAATCTCCATTAATGTGCAGTAAATAGTGTTAGCAGAGTTGCGAACCGAAATTGCACACTAGGAAAACAGTGTTGTTGACTAGAGTAGGAGGTTCTAGCACATGTTATAAAATGGCTAAGCATAGGCATATATGCGAACCAAGTGACGGTCGTTATAACTCGCAGATGTAAATTATAAAACAGTTGAAATATAACGAGCTTAATCCATCAATAAGCCAGCGGTGGTCGTGCTGTCCGGTGACGGATGACAAGTGACAGCACCTGAAGAGGTTGTCATCCGACACGCCGAAACCACACTTCATACTAAAAGTTTAATATGTTCACAAAATTCGTGACCAAGTCTACAAAATCCAAACCGATGTAAACTTTGAAAAAATCTGAAGTATACAATAGTCAGCTTCAGTTTATTTTCAGTTATTAAATGGTTTTTCAATCATGGTATCTCTTGGAGAAATTTGTAATATGTCGACATATCTCACATTTGAATTTAATGTCTTCAAGATTTCAAGGATGTTAATCAATTTATATGAGAATATCGACAGTACTTGCCGCCAACAGTTAAAACCGAAAGGAAAAACATGTGTAAAAAACATTTAAAATATGAATTTCATAAATCTACATACCAATTAACTTCACTAAAATTGACTGAAGTTTATTATTCATTTTTTTTTTAATTTTGAGGGTGCCTGCAATGTCATAACCAGTTCACTCATCATTTCTTCCTGAAAAGCCACAAATGAACCCGCATCAGATTGAAATTTGGCCCACCTAAGCTGAACCTCTTTCGATTTTGCTCATTAAACCAAATAAAAAATTACAACTTCTTCAAGCATACTATCTACAATTCAGCGGAAATAACGAGCCCAACTGATTGTTATCTGCCATGGCAAAATAGTAATCTTTCATGGCCGCCAATTACCAAAAACCTCTTCGAAATCGTTCGTTATGAAACTTTTGCGGGCACCGAAACGCCACGAAAATTACATCGTCGGCTCCCATTCTTAACCTTCTTTAATTCACGTGAATGCATGCCAACAAAGATACATATCTTCGGCAAATACGCATATAAAACTTTTTTTTCGAGATCAAAACACCTAGCACAGAACAGAAGAGAATATGAACAAACTCAGACGGGGACGAAACTCTGCATAAATGAGGGTCTTAATGCCGATCGTAAAATCGTAATGATATATTAATTAACCATAAATGTTTGCGCTTTTATTAGCCACTGGCGCTTGAAAGACAGCACACTGAGTCCTGTATGACTGAATTTTCTACCCCTTCGTGTACTATTAGGCCCTTTTCAGCGTTTATATCTTAAGATACGCGCGGTTACACGAAGAAGTTACAGCGCCTCATAAGATACAACAGCAATCTTTTATATGAAGACACAAAACGGTGTGTTGCATTCCGAAAGTGGAGAGTTTCGATACACGACGTGAAATTGAGCCATTCGAGAGCGTCTGCTTGATTGAGAGTGCTCGTTAATTTGCATAAAGATGTATCTACATAAAAGCAATATCTTTATTGAAATTGCAGCATAAAGTCAAAATCAGAATGGATTGTGATCTGAATGGGAAAAATGAAGAAAAGACGAGGAAATTGCCAATTTATGGAAACTGATAAGAAGCCAAAGTGCATGATGATTCGTTAAAAAAAGTTAAGGCTTCCGACGAATGTTCTGAGTTGAAGGGCACAATGAAAACGGTTTCCTCATTTGGAACTTTGTACACAATTTCTGTAAGTTGGGTGATTCATTACGGGTGCCACCCTTTTTCATCAAATTTGTGAAGAAAAATATCCAGAAAATAGAGTGAAATATCTTATGATTTTTTCAATTTTTGTTTACAATAGACATAATTTTATGTATCATCATCAAAATTCGTTTCGATCAAAATTGTTCATATAACCAATTTTACACGTAGTTTCGAAAATCAAATGAAAAGATTTCCACCCATAAAAATCTGTTCCATATTTATTCTTATTTCAAATCTTAATTCAAATCTCTCCCCCTTTATAATCTCATAAATATTAACGATGATTTATCGGACGATCGTAAGCCATTCTTGCTTAAGAGGCTTTTATTGCCGCATTTCAACAACCATTTGATATGAACTATGCAAACTATTTCCGGAAAAGATGTTTGTCACCTTCGCCGAGTTCAACTACATTTCAAGATAGCCATTAATTTTTATGGTAGATAAGCCAAAAGATCTTTTTTAGTGGCTGAAAGCTTTGAAGTCAATTTGGGCAGTTATCGTCTGGGATACATTTCGCATTAATGGTTTTAAAGGGGGTTCTAAAATGGTAGGATGAGACCGTTGGTAAAGAAGGCATCATAAAAGGTGTTGGGAAAAGGTATGGATTCGATAATCATTTTCACTTATGGATGTTGCTTTTGAACAGCGCCACGCTTAAAATTGACAATTGAATATGAACAATTGAGCGATTTCAGATGGAATTCATTTGAGGTTCCTTTTCATAGCTGGCGGCGTTTTTAGTTAAGTAGCTAATCCTCGTATAATAGAACCGGAAATGCCGTTCATATCTACATGACGCTAAGTAAGTCTGTAGACTAGCTTACGAAGACTAATTACCATGGAGGCATGCTTGTGGTTACAAGCAATTTGCGCTCGCATCAACATTTTGGGTCATAGAAATGATTTCTTGGAATCCAATTAAATGAATGTGTGAAATCCACATCAATGAGTATGTTATTTAGAGATGGATACCGGATATGTTGTGATGACTAATATAATCTTGTTTGAAGTATCTACTATATAGAAGTATCTACTATATAGTATACCTTATACCAATTTTTCTCAATTCAAAACAGTTCTTGTTAAATTTGCAACGAAGGCTTAACCGTCAATTTGAAACAAAATCAAAGTTAATCATTAGTTTTATTGTCGCATGTGTGTGTAATATGATCACTTATTAGCAAAATAAATAAGTTATCAATATGTTTCCATAAAGAGTGATAGAACTTTTTATTGTCATAGCCGCCATGTTGACTATTGAAATGTCACTGGCATGTGACATTTGTTGATGGACATGCTATGGCGGACGGACATAGCGTAGCAGAATATGTTTAAGTCATATTTATGTGTCAATGTCACCATAAAGCGGATTATTTTTAAACGTCGTAGATAATCGTATGGGTCATTTAAATGATAACAACTTTCTTATCCGATGTCGTAAGATTCAATTGAAAGTTGCATAACTGCCATTAGATTTTCTTTCTTGTTTCGTTTTTTTTTATTGTTTTTGCTAAGAAAATGGAGACTGAACTTATGTTGCATTGCATCACATCATAGCCTTCCACAAAAAGATGCTTCAACATCCAATCATCATTTCAACGTTTATTTCAAACCAAGGATAGGATGAATTGATACCTACTGAGAAAATAGTATGCAATTTTCTTGGATATCCGATTCAACGATGAATTGATCTGAATTAGTCGTCATACGGTTTGCCACTGACATTAAATACAAAACAACTATCAAATTTCATAACTTTTCCCCAGTCAAGCGATCTCTTTAAAGTGAGACTCTAATCGCAATCGTTACATTACTATTTTAGATATTATTGACTCCATTACCATTCAAAACGATTTCATTAGCGAACTATCGAAATCGATAATTTGTGAACTACTTTTAAATGGATCACTTTGTACCAACAACACACGGTCAGTTCCTGGGAAATATGATATCCGTTAGAGTATCTTTGAATAGACACCATTTTCCTAGCTGTTGTAGCATGACACGAATGTGTTAGAAGATACTGGAATAGATACTGTAACTACTGTAATAAGATGTTCACTTGATTGTGAAGATGTTTTAAACATTATGTGACCGTAAGAAGTGTTGAAAGAAAATTAAAATATATAACTTGTTGTTGTTGTTGTTGTTTAAATATAGAATGCGGTGCAGCGATACCGGCAGACTTTCTGAATGAATCGATATAATTTTCATTATGAAAGTATTTAAAAAAATGTTTTTTGTAAAGAATTCTCTACGATACTATATATATATATATATATATATATATATATAGTAAAATTTTTTTACAATGACTGTATGTAGACCGAGGAGGCAGAATGTTCTTACCATATTTCCGTTTTTTGGATTAACTTTTTTTATCTGATTAATGGTCTTTATTTTCTTGTATTTCCTGCTTTCTATGGCAAGTTATTTCTATCACAAAATTTAACCGAATTGTCTATTTTTAATTGGTATCTTAAAGATACCCAGTTGGTCCTGCTTTTTGGCATGCTGGATTTTTCCGACGAAAAGCACTTTAGCCTCGTCCAAACTTTTGTTCATCGTATATCAATAAAATCTGAAAAACCCTGGCATTTTATTGGGAATCCTCTTCTTGTTAAGACTTCGTCTTAAAGGGTGTGGTGTTATTCAGTTTTTGAATTAAATAACAAATAAATTATTCGATTAAATGATGTCCGTACATCATGTTTGCACACATCTTTAGGAAGTCAAATTAAAATGCTGAAGGTTGTGTCGATTGATTTGTAGCATTCTTGCTTGAAGGAAAAATTTAAGGTTTAAATTAATCACAAACACTTCCGAAATGTGCCATTCGATATTTGTTTGAAAACCTCTTATTTTAAGCAGGCTTTTCGTCGAATTGTATGCATCAATAAAATTTTCAAAGAATAATAAAACTTTTTACAATCATTTAATTAGTTTTGTGGAGCAGTAATTCATTCCTACACTGCTGAGAAATGAAAAGTCGACATAAATAATTCTTCGTTTCTTCATCATTTTGGCAATTAATTTTTTTGATTCTATTAAACTTAACAATTTCCAAATATTTTGAAGTTTTTCTGAAAGAAAAATACAGTCTTGTATATTTTTCGTTAATCTGTGTATCTATTTGATCCAGAATCAATAAATGGGAGAGTCGATTTTCTTGGTTCCCGTGAAAATTTTATTAGTTTTTGTCATTGTTAAGCTGAATATCCACTTCCATGCCTTGTTTCAGAGCATATGAAAAATTTTGATTGAAATTTCAGTATGTGAATTACTTTCATTATAGGAAGTTCTTTAAGTAAGTAAGTGTGTAATGTGATAGTAATAAACTATCAAAACTTGGTTAATAATTGAAATAATAATAATAAATAAATAGTTTTTAGGTTGTCTGATTCCTTGACAAACTTCTACAGGGTGCTTTTTGCGGAGGATTTTTAGTTGAAATGACTCCATTTTCATATATGTATGTATGTACTTATTTACAACAAACAAAAACGACGAACACGTTCTCATTAATAATAACGTTTCTGTTAACTTATTATTCATAAAGGCATACTTATTTTCTCCCATGGTTTTGGTGTCAATAAGTTTATAAACATATAAAAGAAATTCTCTGCGGCGAAATATTTTATTCGGATGGAAAATCAAAATTATCATAACGAAACGATCATTTCGTCCTTTAATTGTAATATTTGAAATATCAGAAATATTTTCAATTACTTTGTTTCAAAATGTCTATCACGACATATGGTTTATTTTCCAGTTATTTTATCGAAATTATTTCCATACATAAATCCCCATAATTTAAATAAAACATCCATTATAACCACTTAAATTGTTCAACAGGATAATGGACGAAACTTTCTGACAACAGAAAAGAAACAAAGTGAAACAAAATGATTAATTCAGCTATAAATTAGCAATCAATATGACTTAATGGTCTTTGTAAAATAAAATAAAAACATTTTACTGATATCCAACAATAAAACCACCAAAATACACATTATCATGCCATAAAGAAAATATTGATTTCACATTGCAAAAGGACGAATGAAAAACATAGTAACATGTACTTTCGGAAAATTACAATGTGTATTTTGCCGACAAAATAAAATCAAGGCAAACTTTCCCATTCCAACTGCATTCAATGTGGATATTGATGTCTGTATCCGTATTTATTTATCATAGATTTTTTGTGTGTATTTTAAAATGCATTATAGAATGTTATTCCTTTATGTACAGTATAGTCTCACAGTTATTTTTTCATATTCATATTTTTTTTCCTTGGCGCGGAGATTTTTCTTTTGGAAATCACTTTTCATGAAATATGAGTTTTTATTATGGATCCTTGAATTTGCCCTTAATTTTTGTTATTCAATATGATTTGATAATTGTGAACCATGGAAGAAAATGTATTTAATAATGTTTTTCGTCGGAAATTTCTTTGAGGTCATGTCTAAATTGCAAAGTCCTTAGAATTTATTCAGACATTTTGACGCACCTAAAGTAACATTGAATCTGATCTTTTCCACGGAAGGATCTGAATTTTTCTCTCGATGTTCAGCATTTGCATATTTTTGTGCACCTTTTTTACTTTGTTTTCCTTTTTACCTTTTCCTGTCTCCATTTTTCTTTTGCGCATGTTAAATCTAGAATTAATCCCAGTATTAGCCTGGAAAGCTTCAGAAAACGCTGTATTCGAATTTAAGTAGCAATTTTATTTCAAACTCATTGGTCCTTTTTAAAAACTTGGGAAAGTCATGGTAATAAATCTATAGACATTTTAAATGAATTTGAACATATTTTGATTTTAATTGTGGTAGATATGTCGACTTTAGAAGAGTTTAGGAGCTTCATAGAACTTATCAATTCTATGTAGGTCATATAAACCCTCTGAAAACAATACAAGGATGAATTGTACCCAAATTGTCCACTAATTTGCAAAAAAATACCTTATAATATCAAACAGTAAATATTGTATCCTTGGAGAATCGTATTAAAATGTCACTAGAAACACATAAAAGTTTGAAGTTTTTAGCCTTCATCGAAAAGTTTTCGTGCACAGTTTGAAGCAAAAAAGACACAAATTTGATGCTTGCTTTTATTCGCAGAGGCCAAGAAGAAGTCTTTAAGTAGTGTTAATTTTTTTCAGTAAGACTTCTTCTTGGTTTCTTTTCAAAATTATTCCAGGAATATGAGGAAAAAGAAATGTATCTGTTATTTATGAAGGCAAATATTTTTGTCTAATGCTGCATAGACTATACTTTCACGTGACCAAAATCATTTGTTTAAATTTTTTTCAGAAAAAATTTGCATGAGTTTTCAACTGAAACAGTGATAGGGGTGATGAATTGATGGCTACATCGTAGTGATTTTCAACGCTTGAAACATGATTCTGAATATATTTTGCAAGAAAAGTGTTTTTAAATTTTTCATTTGCAATGGAATGTTTTTGAAGTGAATGATATCGCGACGAAAATTGTTGACTTTCGTCTCATTGATCTCACGGAAGTTCAGCCTTTGGGACGTGGCAACGAACCATTTTGTCGTGCAGACTAATTTGGGTTCGATCTCTATCTAGCTAGAGGTTCGATGGCTGCTAACAGGCCAGTTTAGTTTAGCGCGTAATTTCATGAATGCATGTCGCTAGCTTTGACCACCAAATCGCATTTCAAGAAATTTAGCCATCTAAATGACAAATTACAATTTCATAACAAAAAACTTCTCAAAATTAAGCTGTTGAGGCTATTCCTTCGAAGTTAATTCGCTCCAAAATTCTCGCGTACATACCAAGATTAGAACGCGTTGAATCTCTATCGAAGAACAATAAAATCCTCTCCTTTAATCTCGTCGAAACTCTAAATTCCCGAAACTAATGCAAAACAAAATTTACGAAAACAATAATCGAACGCAAGCAAACAACCTCTCGGGCAACTAACCTACTACCGTATGGAAAACGAGCTTCAGTGGAGCTCACCAGTCACAAAAGGTACTGTCTTGGCTCACCCTACTATGGTCTAGCGCTTGCTAGTGTTCGCATGTGGTTAGTGCGTTAGGCCCACCGCATGGAAGGAAAATGCATATTCCTTTTTTCAACTCAATAGCTTTAACTTGCTTTAAAACAAATTAATGAAGTTCTATTTGTGGCTCGTTCCTAACTTTTTTTTGGGTCTTTAATACAATGTTTGATATACAAACAATTGTACAGTGGTAGTGTACATCTTCACGTGTGTATTAATTTTTTTTATTTTTCTGTTGATTTCAGAATATAAACATGTGAAATTCAGTGTTGTGTTAAGTGTACAAACAGAACTTCTGACACACAAGTACAGGAAAACTCGATGCACGGAGTGTTTGCTTGCTGGCTTGAGGAAAAATGAACACGTCTCTTGCAACATTTACCAAAGATACAATCAGACGAAGCTTTCACAAGGATTTCAGTGATGGCAAACAGAATCATATAAGGTAAGAATGTTTGTTAGATTACTTTTGTTCGTGGATACATTCACCTTGAGATGAAGGATTTTTTTGGCTATGTTGAGGTTAAGCGAAGTTGTGTAAGAGTTTTGTGGAATTCTGGATCATTTTATGCTTTTCTGGTTGCATTTGAATGTTTATAACAAGTTGAATACATTAGGATACTTTTGTTTAATGAAAGTTGATTCACTTTGAAATAGGATGCATTATGAAAATTGTTATCTAGTTAATAGAAAAGAAGTTAAGGTTATGAATCCCATAAATTTGTTTAGCCATTAGTGAAACACAACAAATCAAATTGAAGCTTCATCAATTTTGTTTATTCGTATAATTGGTTCAAGATAGTTTTAAGTTATTTACAAGCTACCACCACGATCTTCCTCCTATAATTAATTGACATATTCTAATGAATCTAAATTTTTCCCGAGTGACGTATATTTATCTAACATTTCCTTCTCATGAAAAATGCTGCAGACAATTTTGGACAAATTTTTGGTTAAGTAAAAACAGGATAAAAAATTTCAATCATTCATTCTACGTTATTTTTAATATTTTTGGCTTACACACATTTAAAAATAAATGAAAATTTTTGTTGCAACAAAATACCAGTAGCCGATACCGTATTGATTAATAGCTTGTGTATTTCGTGGAAGATGAAAATGAGCTAAGGGTGAAAATGCGACAAAATTTACAATATTTGGAAAGCGTTGCATGCTTAAAGTTGATATATGTTAATACTGGCATGAGTTTATTCAGTTACGGTCGCAAGGAATCATTTATGTAAGTCGTGAAATACAGTAGGGAATTTTTTCCGTGAATATTTTACACTTCGGGGCAGAAAAACCAGTCCTATTTGTTTTGAAATAAACGAAAGTATTCAACATACTTTCGGAAATTTGAAGTAGTCTGTCACTTCTTACCGCTTTTTCAACCTTTTGAGACAGAAATTTAGATTTTTCCAATTTTGGTTGCGTTTAAATGGAAAGTGGCGTGATAAAAACTAATAAACAAAAGAGACTTGCGGTTTTTTCATAAATATATAGTCCCTAAAATTTCAGAATACGGAGATAACAGGAAACAAATATGTATTTTAAAATCAATTAAAAACTGCTATTAACAAAGTTAACAAATATTCAAAAAACATAATAAAACAGCACTATTTTCTAGGAAGTTTGTTTGAATTCAAAGTTTTGAATTGTTGCATCTTTCTAATATGTTTAATTCAGTTTACGAAAAACCTTGAAAGAGCAGAATTATTTATTTAAATACTTAATCTCGCTTGAAACTGTGTCAAAATTTAGTTGAAAAACATCCATGGAAACTGAAATTTTAAACCCACCAGTTTTTCGATTACCTACTTTCGTTTCAAAGTTGTGTCCAAAGTTAGCTTAGACTAAACTGATCACTACTTAATTATAGCGGGTAATTTTTAAAGTCGAAAATTGAGAAGTTTTTCTTGGGAAATTGGAAAAGATTTTATTTATGGGCTTTTTGGCTATGAAAATTCAAAACCCAATACACAGTTTCAACAGGCTTTACATGCGAAAAACAGTGAAACTATAGCTTATTTCGAAAAGTTTTTCAATTTTGAATTTATCGCAGCGAAATATTCTGGGTTTTTGCAACAGAAAAGTTAATTAAAATATTCCTTCCAAATGTTTGTGATCAAAATTTCTCAGAGACATTAAAAGTGAATTTTTCAATTTGTTGCAAAATTGGTTAACATTTATAATTTGGATAAAAGGATTCTAGTTTTCTTTTAAAATTTTTTAACAGAATTCTTCAAAAGGTATTTCTGAAATTGCTTTGTGATTGAGGTTATGAATTTTGATTCTCCAAAAAAATCCTTTGTGATTAAGGAGCAGAAATATTTTGTTGGTAAGTTTCCTAAATATTTTTTTAATAAGAATGCAGTTGAAGAAATTTTCAAAATTTAAAAAAAAATTGAAAACAACTTTCCAAAAAAAGTACGTGCAAACATTACATCGGCAAATATACCATGAAAGATTTCATTGCTTTGTACATCAGACTGTTCATTCATTCCACTTTGTAAATAGTTGTTAGCATTATTATTATTTTATTTATGATTATTTTCAAAATTTTTTATCGTGCTTATCATTTTTAGTAATTATGTAGAAATTACTGGTCCATGTGTTCCAAAAAACCAGCTGCATCTTGCAGCTTGTTTTGTAGAATTTAAAAAAATCTTTGAATTGTCCTTGACCTAGGATTTCAAAAATTCACTTTGAATTAAGATAAAAGTTCCGAGATTTTTCGAAAATAATTTTAAATTATTAAAAATATCAAAACGAGAAAAAAATATTTTAGGACCTTAAAGGGGAACACCACAGTAGATGTAAAAAAAGAAGTCATTTTTTGGGAATCTCTTTCTCAAAAACCAAAAAACATATGGAAGTTTGGTAAAAAGATCTGTATTGTACAAGTATTTGATATCCTCTTTGAATATTTTCAGAACTTTAAAAAACAAAATGGCGGTTCCCTAGCATTTCTTCAGAAACGCCTTATTTTTTCATGGCTTCGCGGAAGGACCGTTTTCTCCTGAAATGTTAAGGTTATGGTTATCAAACAAATAATTGCCGATAAAGCATAATAACAGCCAGAGAAGTACGTAGGATTTTTTTTAAAATTGATTTTTGACAAAATGGCGTCAATTTGAAAAAAATTTAAAAATAACGGAAAAAATGCTCGAAAATTGTTAATAACAATTGAAGTATGCAACTTATAATAAAAATCCTAGGTACTTCCATGCAGACACTAGTTTTGAACATATTTTAAAAATTTCAAGTAAATCGAACAAAAACTGTTTGGGAAAAGAGGTCGTCATAGAATTTGCAAATCATGCCGCCGAATCCAGTCAGATTTTGATATAGTATTGTTATTGTCATCTGGGCCTTCGCTGCATTTTAAATTGTCATCCATTGAATCACTGTTATTTTCACCAGCAGTGCTAATTTATGAGATATTCATTTGTAAGAAATAGGAAGTTGTAGAAACTATCCTTTTTAACCAAATAAAAATCAACTACATTTCGTGGGCATACCAGAAAAACCCACCAACTCCACTGAACCGGGTTTCGAGATAAATCGATTTCAATTTCTCAAGCCTAATGTTTTTTTTTCCTTTTCTGAGTTGACAGTAAAAAGCTTAGATTATCATGATGGTAAAGGCTGTTTTTGGGGGAGAGGGGGAGCGGTGGCCTGCGTTGAAGCCACTTATCCTACTTTAGAACCCCATAAATATCATAGCAAAGCGAAAAATTCCTTTTGAGTCAAAACTGGAGTCAGCAGGGTTTCCTTTCACCCCCCTCCCGTTTTAGTTTTATTAATTGCTTAAAAGTTATTGGTTTATGTAAATCTGAATATTTAAAAATTCGTAATAATACGTATGGCAAGTTTAATTTTCCAATTTTTGCTCAAATTACATGTTTCTGAAAGCTGAAACTGCTAAAGTGATGAGGGTGGGATGGCTTTATTGACTGTGATAGCTTTTTTCTTAGGCCGATCAACCCATTTTTATCCTACTAAGTTTTTGCTGCAAAGAAAAATAATAAGAAAATTTTGCGAAGATTCCATTGAATTAAATTAGATTTATTTCGGAATCAAACAGGATAGTTTTTTAATAAATTCTTCTCATATTTTTTTGCTCTTTAATAAAATGGTCAAAAGATAGATATCATGCAAGCTTTCTTGGCTGGTGAAATACATATGCTGTTTCCATCTATTGCTGTTCTTTGACACATTTTTCAAAAGTGTGATCACATTTAAAAAGTTGCATAGTTAACAACAAATAAGATAACTTTGGGGTAGACGCGAGGTTTGTGTACAGCACCTCTGTATAAAGATTGTAAAAGCTGATGGATCATCCTCTGTTAGCAAGGCCAAGCCCTACAACAATTTTGTCAAAATTATTGATTTGGTTTTATGGCTTTTACTCATCATACATATTTGTATTAAAAGAGAGAGAGGCAAAAAAATCTTTTTTGCAGCATAAAGATCATTTATGAAACTATTAAGAGAAACATCTGTATTGAATTTTTCGGATGATCAAGGAAGAGTTAAAGAAAGTGGAATAAACTGCAGATACAAGACATCACTGAAATTATGTGAGAAAACCAAGAAATTTATTATTTATTTATCTTTAAGAAGTTAACGTTTGTAAAATTGGGTGCAAACTTTTTGTGCCTTATACGTCAACGGAACTTGTAAACTTATATACACATTGTTGTAAATGGTCGCTGTAGAAGATCAACAATTAAGTATTTAAAAAGATAGTTTGATTTCAACGAAAGGCTTCCACTAGCTAGACTTTTTGAGCAATATGATAAACTTTCCAGAAAGACCTCAAGAGTTTTTAGTCGCACAAAATTACCTGCAAAATAATCAGCACTAGATGATTCATGAGCGGTGTCTATAAGTATGCAGCAATTTTTTTGCACACCTATATGAACGTCAAGCTGATAAACTATTGAAACCTTTGCTGACTACATTGTAACATTTTTATCCTCACGTAAGCTCTGATGGATACCTTCTCAACAGTCATCATCTTTTCAGCTTTTTACCGGCACGTTTGAAATCTGAATTGAGTCAGCTTAGCTCCGGACCCTGATCCAGTTCAGTTCGAAAATCAGCTCTTGTCATCCTTGACTCTTCCGTGCACCTCCTTATGAGATTTCGTGCACGGGATTTAAATGGAGGCGCCAAATCTTCTTTGCTCGTGGAAAAACCAAAACGACAAAATGAAAAGCGTAACGAATAGCCTCGTCATTGTGAAATAAAGACACTTAAGCTGATTTGCATTTCTCATAATATGCCAGCGTGGCAGACAGTCCAATAAATCACCGTCAAACAATGCCAGAAACAGACAAACACACGATTGCGTCTTCATTGTTGTCGTTCGTAGTGGCAAATGGAGAAAACTAACAAAAAGAAATTGTCTAGAAAATTCGATAAAAGTTAACACATATGCACACACACTGAACATTGAGTTTTGGTGGAAATGTCCCACCCACAACGTCGAGGCGATATAAAGTTCCAGAATGACGAAGAGAAGTTCTTTGCCTAGGTGGCTATATATTTCAGACTAGATTTTCAAGAATCTTTTCTATTGTTATCGACGAAAGACCAGACCAAATACTTCTGAATAATGAAAGTGGGATTATTAACAGGGTTTAAGAGCATCCTTCTTCCGTTCGAAATAGTAGTGATGAATAATTAAATTTAATTAGGCACTTGGTCTTCTATCTACTCAGAAAAATGTGAAGGGCATTCTTATTTCAAAGCTGTTTATCATACTTTGACTTTCTTGTGAATTGCAAGACTACATCTGCATGGAAACATTTCAAAGAATTCTCTCCCACTATCCACTTATGAGTCTAATCAATTATGAAAATTTCTTAGGTGAACATTCTAGTGCCATTTTCAATCAAGGATAACGCATAGAATCCCAACACAAACAGCTTGTTTAACTCCCTTTGTTTACATGAATCTAAGCAAATCTCCGAGGTAATTCAGGTGTAACAGGTGAACACGTGTTGGCAAATGCAGCTATTATCATTTACATTGGCTGTTTCCTTCTCCCGCATATCTACTCTCACCCACAAATGCAGGAACTTTAGATATCAGATACAAAATCATCACCACAATGAGCATTGTTAAATAAATTGGCGTGCATGGTATATGCAAGGATTATCAACAGAAGCGCTTTGCAGGACTTGTATCTGGGTATTATAATGTCTCCGAATTTAGGTGGTATGTTTGCGGTTGGTAAATTGGAAGTTCTGCTTACTAAATTTTCAAGGAATGCATTTGTTTCGGGGAGGTGCAAGGATATGATTGCATATGTATGTAATGTTTGCTGAAATTCCTTACACGAGCTGTTCAGATTATTTGCATTGATAATACCAATGTTTGTAGTTCAAGATTGCTTTGAAATCTTTAGTGAAACTTTTTACTTTCGTATTTCTCTTAGTTTGGAAGGTGATAGAGTTGAAATGTACTTTCTTTTATGTTTATTAATCGAAACGGTCGACATACGAGGGGTGGACAAAACGTGAGCTGATTTTTCAAATTTTGCGGGATACCTACAGTCAACTTTCATTTATTTTATTTTTTCATGTTGGTACACTCGTTTTAAACATATGTTTTCAGTGTCAACTATGAAGCATTCTTTGTTTTTATGTGAGGGGCATAAATTTAAGAAATGTTTTGCGTATTCGACGAAGTTCTGCTGTCAAAAAAATGTAGCATCAAATTTTGTGTAAAAATGGAATTAAGTGCTACAAAACACTTGAAATCTTGACAATGGCATACGGTCAGTGTACTCTGATTGAAAAATGTTTATAATTGGTAGAACCTCTTGGAAGAAGGCCACCCTGAGCGCCCCTGCTCGCCAACAACCGATGAAAACGTTGAAAAAGTGAAGAAAATAGTGTTAAAGAATAGTCGAATCACCATTAGAAAAGTTGCATATGATGACGGGTTCTCGGTTAGTTTATGATAAGCAATTTGAACGGATGTTCCGAAACTACTTAATTTTGGCTAGAAGAATCATTGCATGAGCATAGCTCAGGAGCTTCTGAATGACGTCAATGATGATCCTGATTTGCTCAAAAGGGTCATAACTGGTGACGAATCATGGGTTTATGGAATTGTCCAGATGAAACAAGACCGAAAAAAGCAGGCTAAGTTCGATTAAATATCAAGGTTCTGCTCATTGTTTTCTTCGATTTTTATGGTGTAGTGCATCAGTAGTTCTTAACACAAGATCGTACGGTTAGTGAGGATAACTAATGGGTTTCCAATAAGAGGTTTTATTTTGAATAGCCCACTATTTGGGCAGCTGTCACTTTTGAAGCTGTCATCTTTCGACATTTGATAAGTAAAAACTACGCCATTATTAATAATGGAACAATACACGCTTCAAAAACGCATCGAAATTATAAAAATTCACTACAAAAATGGTGAAAATTTTGCAGTCACAGTTCGCACGTTTTGGTCGTCGTGAAGCACCTACTCGGTCGGCAATAGTGAAACTGGTGGAAAAATTTGAGCTGTTGGGACAAGTTAGTAATGTGAAGAATCGAAACCGTGTGCGTCGCTCAAGAACAACTGAGAATATTGCTGCTGTAGTCCATAGTGTTGACGAAAACCTAGGTTTGTCGATTCCTGGTCGATCTTTGGAATTAGGCATTCCACAAAGGACATTACACCGTATTTTGCATAAAGACTTAGGTCTTAAGGCTTTTAAAGTTCATTTAACACAAGAACTCAAGCCGGTCGATCACCAGCAACGTCGCCGATTGTGTCCTTGAAATGCATGAAAATGATCCAGATTTTCATCGAAAAATCATATTCAGTGATGAGGCTCATTTTAACCTCGGAGGCTACGTGAATAAGTAGAATTCTCGAATTTGGGGCTCGAAAAATCCAAGAATTATTGTTGAAAAGCCTCTCTATCCTCAACGTGTCACTGTTTGGTGCGGGTTTTGGGCTTTTGGAAGATATTGATGTGCACGACGTTTATTTTCAACAAGACGGCGCTACGTGCCATACAAGCAACGAAACCATCGCAATTTTGCAAGAAAAGTTTTCTGACCGTGTTATTTCTCGAAGAGGTGATCACAATTGGCCACCGAGATCTTGTGATTTAACACCTTTAGACTTTTTTCTTTGGAGCCACGTGAAAGATAAAGTCTATGCCAATGATCCACAAACAATTCAAGACCATAAAGATGGAATTCGTGAAGTTATCGAGGTTATACAGCCGCAAATGTGCGAATTGGTCATGGAAAATTTCATGAAAAGGATATGGTGCTGCAAACGTGACCGTGGCGGCCATTTGAATGATATCGTTTTCCATTTTTTCCATTGTTAATGGCATAACTTCCCCTTCACAATGGATTAAACATCCATTGATTTCTCTGAAAAAATACTCGTTTTTTTTAAATATTAAAATGAAACCTCTTATTGGAAAACCCTATATCTTGAAGCTATGTGGAAAAACAATTTATGGATTTTGCATCACGATAATGCACCTGCTCACACATCGTTGATTGTAAATAATTTTTTGGCCAGAAATAACAACGTAATCATGCCTGGGTCTTCGTATTCCGGATTTGGCAGCGGCTCCTTTTTCCTGTGTTTGTTTTTCCTGTTCGCAAAAGTAAAGAGACCCATGAAAGAACGCAGATTTCGAAGTGCTTTGAGGATTGAAAAAAGCACTGGCACACTTGTATCATATCTGAGGGGGAATACTTGGAAGGGGACAACATAAATATATATTTTTTTTTGATAAAAATAAAAGGTCACCTTACTTTTTGATCACTGATGGATCCAACATGGATGGAAAAGCTGGCTGTTATGATTTCTCAGAATAGCTAGGCCTGAAGCTATACCTTTGACTGGAAGACCACTAGAGTGTTTTTCAGGCAGAAGTCATTGCAATATACAAGGAAGATAGACTGATTAAGAAACCAGAAAATTTCTATAAGAAATCACTTCACTTCATCCAAAATTGTAATGGAATGTCGTACACACATGAACGTGATGTCGTTTCATTGCGAAGCGATTTTTTACTGAGTGGCACAGTGGTATTCCGGTACATTCCGAAGCAGATGCCCCCGCGAAAGCTGACACTGCTCTCCAGGACTATACATTAACACACGAAGTCGGCAAAACTCTAGCTTTCATAAAGCTAGGATTCAAATACATGGAGGTTGCAAATAGGGCTACTGGAAGCAACCTGAACGACACCCAAGCAAACTTGGCACGTACTGAGTTCCAAACGTATCAAGTAGGTCCTGAATACGAACCGTGAAACAATAAGTTTCATCATATCCGTACTGACGGGGTACTAACTGATTGACAGACATGCAGAAAAACTGGGCGTTCCCTTCAACCATTTTTGCCAGAGCTGGAGGTCGGAAGAGGCGGATGAAACGATCCAACATTTTTCTGTGGGAATTTCCAGCACTATCCAGAAATCGCATGCAAACCCTAGGCTCACTGTTTCTGGATAACCTCGCAGAAGTAGCTAATTTAAATATGAGCTACAAAGCAACCTTCATACGAGAATCTTAGTGATTCTTATCATCCTGCAGCTAGGTTCTAGTGCCGTCCGAAACTTTTAAGCGAGCCATCTCTTGATAAAGAGGGCTGCCACTACAACCAACCAACCATGCTTATTACTAAGCACGGACGGTAAATCAGAATATTTCTAAATTATCGATACAAGTGTGTGTTAAATTTAATTTTTGAATTTTGCTAAATCACGTCTGTTTCTGGTAAATGCTTCTACTGATATTTGGAAATATTCAAATGGAATCAGGAAGAATTAATGAGTTTATATTAAAATTTCCACCACAATTCCATCATTAACGTATGTTCGTCACATAATGATATAATTTCCTATTAATCGTAAAGTGTCTTCCACTATCACTTGTAGTACCAAGCAAATTCAATTTCCAACAAATTTGCGAATGCTGCAATTATTGCTGACACGATTGTTTGCAAATTAACACCAGCTGGTGTTGCATCACTTGATTTTGCAACAAACCCGCATGTCATGTTGCGAAAACCGCTCAGCATAAAGCCCACTTAAGGGCATTCAATGAGCAGACAGCCGAGTTTTTGTTGTAGCATTGTTGAATTAACATCTGCACCGTGCAATTGTTTCTATCGGACATGGGAGATTCAGTTATGTTCAATCTTCAATGATAAGTTACCTCCGTCGAAGCAGCAGATATTCTATTAAAGCATGAGTGCCTACGTGGTAGTATGTACATACTACACCCTTTCACCTACTTGGCGCATTGTCGGCTGTGGGCCAAGACCGCAAAATCTGACTGTGCCTGGAAGCTGAAGAGTTCGGAGCCATCGAACAATGTGCCTCTAGCCATCCAGCGCGTTGATGGTGAGATGTGGAGGAATCAGAGGGAGTCCACATCGGTGCTACTATCTCTGCAATATGCTAATCCACCCGAATCAGGTGTCTTGCACAGCGTGCAGTCATAAATCGAGATAATCCACACCGAGCCCATTAGAAGGTGTAACCCATTGGCTACAGGTTTGTCGTTGAGCTTTTGAACCTCTTTTATACGCGATTTTGTGAATCATATTCGGAGTTATGGGTCTGATGGCTCCACTTGCCAGAAGTGGCCATCTGTGGTCTGCGGCGGATAAAGCATGCCGCCGGCCAGATAAATTCGTAAAATGAAAATGTGTCCTGCAATCCTGCAACGGTATCCTCAGGATATTAGGATACATTGGCAGCACAACTTTCTTGATAAGGCCGACATAGATTGAGAAGGAAGTAATTGTCTCCTCTTGGCTGCAGTTCCTTCCGCTGAGCGATTTGATTGCGTATCCGTGTTGATGAAGGAAAATCCATAAAGTCGGTTAGTAGTAAAAAGCGTACGACATTTCCGGGACTGCAAGTGTTTGTTGACATGTAAGACGGTATTCCCGGTTTGTTTTGTGAAGCTAAAATATGCTTACATGGATTAGCTTCCGTCGCTTATCATAAAATCTTGGCTGCAAAGGGCAAAAGGTGAGCTGACAAGTATTGTTCGTGCAGGAGCAGTGAATCCAGCACTCCAAACTCGTAGTTCACATCGGATTTCCCATGCTTACATATGTCCTTCCACGTGTAAATAACTGACACGATCGTAAAGTACCAGTGCTTGGGGCGTCTTCCGTGGAACACTTGGGATCATTATGTTGCCAAGCGTTCCAGATAGTACCGCTCCGGTTGACATGCCAACAATAGTCGCATTTACATAAGACATATTATGGAAGATGAGCGTTTGTCTGATGGCATTTCACACAGGTGAAACCAGCTTTTCCCGACGAGCAGGGAAAATTGTTGTCTGTTGTTGTGTGTTGGTTTGACGAACACAAGTCGGGCAGAGTGAAATTAGAAAAGTTTGAAAACCATTTTCAGGGAACAATTGTTACAGGCAATTTTCGGATGATGTGACTCGAAAGTTTGGTCGAGTTTTCCAGCAAGCGCGCAAGTGACAAAGGCAAATTACACTCACCGGATTTCTGGTTTGCAAGGGAACAATTGCTTTTGGCAAGTCGTGAACGTTATCCAATAAAATTTTCATACTTTTGAAAAATGTCAGCTCCAGAGTGCAGACAAGTGATTGGGAGCAGTGTGAACTTTTAATATGTTTTGTAAATGAGGAAAGTTGTCGGTTTGATGACAATGCTGATGGTGATGATGATGACGACAGCAATTTGTAAAATGTGATTGCTTGGAAAACTCTTTGACATTGCTGAAGACACACCAAAAAACATTTTGGTGTAGGTTAAAAAGTCAGTCAAGGTTTAGTAGGCGTGTTAATGCTGATGGTATTCGAAGAAAAGCTAAGCAATTGTGGTGAATTTTTATGATCCCAATATTCGCGTAAATGTTCCTACGAAATACTTCGACCATTATCCTTGAAATTCAGTTAAAGCAACACTAAAAGTTACATGGCCATGCATCCATACAATAAAGAGTTTTTTTTTGAGATTTCCAGAAACATATTTAAAAGAACTTCATAAATACTAAAACCAATCTTTATGAATGCAACATTTTTTAAAAACACTCGAATGGCAGTGGTTTTACAAAATATCACCACAGAACGATTTTGTAACGATCCAAACACAGAATTTCTGAAAATTGTACCCTTCCAAATTTTGGTTGAAAGCTTTGATAGTGAATATTTCCATCACTTTTTGCTTAAATTCATTCATGTGGCCATCTATTTCAGAATTGTTCCGTTGTATATATTTGGTTAATGTTTTGCTTTAACAAAAACATATTTGGTTATTGCGGTGGTCAATACTAAAACACAAGTATTTTATTTAAATTTTGTTTTCAATTATTCAGATTTTTTTTTTACATGAACGGGAAATTTTGTAACCTGCTAGAATTGTTTCAAATAGATTAATAAATAGAAACAGTATATTTTGACATACGAAGAAAAATTCAAATGTTTAACACAATCGTTTCGCAATGAATCAAAAGATAATCAAACGGTTTCCGTTCAGGAATATTAAAAGTTCAACCCTTAGTTGAAATTGGTCATCTTTGAATCAAAAAGACATTAGTCAAAATATTCTAAAATAAACTTTGGCTCTGAATAAAAGTGTCTTAATGTTTCCTTGCTGATTAAATTTCAAATTACCATTATTAGGAAAAAAATTGAACCTGCATAACCAATTCACATTTTATGTTTCAACGTTTTTCTCTTGCTTTATTTTAATAAAAATATTATAGTCTTTGAACTTTTCTGTTGTGTAAGTGCTTTTTCTGGTTTTACCCATAATAATTTTCTGCTGCACACTGTTTGATTTTTAGTCTTTTTCATTTATATTTTCAACTTACTGCAGCTTTAATACCATGACCGAAGCTAAGCGCCCTGTTAACTTTAAGAATTGTTCAAAAGCAATTTTGTGCAGTTTTATTTTTTGCTCATAAATGCTTTTCAGTTGAAATGAAAAATTTCTGAATAGTATTTGGTTTAACAACATTTTTTGTTGCAAATACCAATACTAAAATTTTTACGATAAAATCCTCCCCAAAAATTTAGAAGCAATCAACCTGTAATTAAATTTCTAGGCATAAGAAATACGTTGAAAATTTTTCAAACCAAATTAAAGCAAAAGATTCTTGGAATAGTATTCCTGAAATAATATTTCTAATAAAGTAGGCCGAAACTCTCCAGAAATTTGTTGAAATTGAAACACATAAGTTATTTCGAAGAATTAAAATGTCAATATTTGTTAAATTTTATTTCTTAATTCAACCGTTTTAACGGATTTGAGCACAACGAATTAAAAGGAAATAAGGCTAAGTTTTCACGAAATATGAGGTAAGGGTTTTTCAATTCAACATAATTTATTACATTCAAATAACTGTGAGTGTTAATAAATGTGTTTTTCGCTGTTGGAAAATATCTAGCCAGGTATAATGATATGATATCTAATGCCATGCTTAAAATTTGTGAATAAACTTAGTACGGCGTATATTCCAAGAAAAACTATCAGGAATTTTTGGAGAGCATTGTCAATAAATATTGTTCCATCATCAACGTTTAACAAAAAATTCGCTTTGCTTCTTCACTCAAGATTTTTTTTGTACGAAGTGTTACGAAAAAGTTGATAGTTTAAATTATTTGATTCAAAAAATATTTAGCAAATTGGGCTATAACCAATGGAGCAATAATAAAATGAATCAAGCCGCGAGGTGCGACCTTTGTGGTCCACTTGGTCAACTTCCTAGTATAATTTACACATATATTAAAAATACTAAACACAAAAATAATATGAAAATAATACTACTTTAAATAATAATAGAGGTACTGATAACAGTCATTGGAATCAGTTAATATCAATCATATCATCTACCGGAGCGTCCATTGATTACGTAAGGATTTTGGTGGATGGGGGAGGATTGAATCAATCGGAAGAATCATATCGATTCTTCAAGGACAAACCAGTGCTATCAAAAATGAATGCAATTAATAAACTTTCATTGAGTTTACAACAATGTCTTTATAAGAAGAGATATAAAGTAATATCATTCGTATGAACCATTTTTACATGGTGACTTTGAATGACTTTTTATTTTTAATTTGGTTCTTTTTATAATCATGGATAAAACTTCTGCTGGTTTCTCAACAATAACTGATAATAGTTTATAAATTTTGTAAATATTTATTCCTGTAGTGTGCAAATCAGGTGAAAAATTTATTTTTTTAAGTACGAAACCATAATTTTTGCATTGTCTTTTATTAAATTAAAAAACAGATCAAAATTTTTTTTTTATAAATTTGAAAACATAAACATTTGGTTCGTGAGATAAAGTTAATGATTAAAAGTCATCATGATTTTTGATTTTTAATATAATTTCTTACGTCATCATGACAAAATGTTTTGCTGATTTTCGTACAAACACTGTTTGGAGTATATTAATTTTATAAATATTGATTATTATGTTCTGAAAATCAGATTAAAATTTTATTGTTTATAGAAAAAAAACTTGATTTGTTGCACTTTTTTAATAAACTAGAAAACGGCTTCAACGATGTTTTTAAAAATCATACAAATGTTAATCCGCGTCGATTGACACTTTAACAATGCAAATCCTATGTTCAGTTCGAGAGATATAGCGCATGACAGAAATCACCTTCAAAGGGTGAAAACAACAAACCGCCCCGACCGAAGTATCCTAAAAACTAATTAGCTCTTAAGATTTGCAAAGACGCTTCGATTGACACCTTCACAAAGTCGATACGACTTTATTTACGTGAGTTATGGTCGTAGAAGAAACTGTCCACGAACGTACGTACACACACACACATCTCCCTTTCTAAAAACACTTTATATATACTCTACAGACCTTAAAACGTACAGAAATGTTGAAAATTTCAATTTCGGTCTTCGAGGCGATTACAAGAGCTTTCCATATAGTGGGAAGCTAAAAAGTGATATTTTAATATATAATTTCGATTTAATTTAAATTTAAAAAAAAATTATGGGAATTGTTTTGAATGCAATTTTGACGCTGTAATCTTTAACGTTGTAGTCAAAAAAAGATGAGGTAAAATGGTTTATTTAAACTGTTCTATGTCAACAAGAAAATCCAATATTTTCAGGACCAGCACCGTAAACTTCTTTGGAATTCTTTTTTTTTTAATTCTACGGAATACAACCAAATGTTTCTACAGTGGTTTCATAGTTTCTGTGGAAGTTTCTTTATTTTTTTATTCATTTTTAAGATGTCAACAAAAATATCTTTATCAGAGTAAAATTCGTTCGCTTTAAAATATACAGGTGAGAACAAATATTCTTCATGCTCGTCAGTTTTTAGAAGATATTTTCAGTAGTCGCTGCTTTGAAGGATTCAAATTTTACTAGTCTGATATAAAACTTCGTTCAATTTTGACTTTTTGGATCTTAAAACTATCAAACTATTTGCCGTACGAAAGTAAACCCGAAATTCAAATGCCATTCAGCCTCACTTTTAGATGAAAAATCAATAATTTTTGACTCTGACTCTGACTGCAACTTATGTCATCTCACGTCTGATAAGAGATATATGTACATACATAGATTCCATGAGCCTTTGATGTCCTGCGAAAAAATTGAATGATGAATGGAGGTGGCATTTTTCATATTATTTAAATGCCACCTCCCCATGTTGCCTCGAAGTTTAACTTCCTAGGAGTGATTTCAGGTCCACTACTCCTCGGATCCATTAAATTTCACTTTCTCCAGTTTGTGGTATACCACGTGACAGGAACACTTCGTCATTTTGGGTTCGTTTAAGTCTTTTAATTGACACACCAGACTTTTTTTTGTTTTGAAAGCCTGCTTGCCTAATAAACACATTATTCCGGCGAGTTTTTTTTTTTGGAATACTATATAATATACTTGAATTTATCATAAAATCAGATATTTCTTTTTCATTTCTCCGAAGAATAAACAGGAGTTCTTCCCTATTTTGGATGAGCCATCCTTCTTCTATCGACAATATGACAAAGACTTCTCAAACGTACGTTTTACTAAGATTTTTGATTGAAAACATCTGAAATATTTCAACAATAAAATGTATATTCAACACTTTGGTCCATCATTAAACTTTCATGACCTTCACTCGTTAATTACTCATCTATTTTTAACAAACAAACAAAAAATTGACATCATCATAAAAGCTGGCACGCTTTAATGTTACCACCCAAATGATCTGGACAGACAGTAATTAACCATAATTAACGGCTTTTGCTCGCATTCAGAGGCCGCATAAGCCTCAAAAGCTAATGGCTCCGCGTCCCATTTGAAATGGTGCATGGTCAAGTTTGATAATTTTGAATCCGCGGCTTAGTCATATGTCGGGTGGCTTACAGCTCGCCATTAATCTTAATTGAAATGCCTAATTAAGATGTGATTAGTCGGACTAATCATCAAACGTTGATGCTATTTTAAATGCATGACCATCAAAAGTTTTCACTCGGAATTGGTTTGATTAGCATTTTTCCATGTTGAACTCATTAAATGGCATTTCGTATATGATTTAGATTTTAATTAGTTAAATCGGATGTAATTTGATCGTTTACATGTGAAAGTGATGTACAATAATTAATCAATTAATGTATGCGAAAATATGATTGATTTATCGATTGATGGCTGAACGTTCTGTTTTAGATATAGTGTTTAGTGTTTAGATATGAATTTCCTTTCATTTTTGTATTTTATGGAAATCAATCATTTTTATTGTCATTATTTAAAAAGGATATCTTCCATGTTTAGTTGTTTTTCACGGAAATTGAAACAAAAGCTTCTACTCAATGTTTTCTAGCCAAATACTCCGCAAATTGGATAAAAGTTTACTCTATCAAATTCAATATCACTCACAGTCCATATTATTTCAACATATGCGGTCTTCGGAATACAAGAAGTTTCCTGTGTGCTTATTGAATTAAGTATCCTTGATGTTCACTCATTCAAACAAGATTTCCGAACACGGACAATCACCTCAGAACTTCATATGTACGTGGCAGCATCTAAATTCAATAGGAAATTCATTGTGGAAAATCTACAATATTTTCTTAGGTTACTTTCATCCTGGCTCCTGTCCACATCCGTCTACTCCATTTCATTTTCATTTCGCATTAGATGCCTTTCCCGTATTCGGAAAATATTAACTTCGCATGACTTCATTTCCAACGAATCAGAAATTCCATTGTCGGTCACTCTTCATCACTCGTTCGGGCTGATCCTTTTATTACCTATTTTATCGGATCTTCCTGGCAGAGACGCACAAAGGATGTGGTGCATAAAGGTGAATTCGAATAGTTCTGAGATATTCACCGGTTGACGGTACAGGTATTTGGGTCAATTCGGAAAAAAATGTTTCTTGAACTTGAATATCGCAGAGGAAACATATACTCGTATATATATACCAGCCTGTCGATGTATTAACATTTATTTCGACATGGAGGCCATCAGGTAGTTAGTCTTCCTAGCTGGAAACGCACTCTATGCGGGCTTTCAGGAAGGAATTTCAATATCGAGAAGCAAGAACGGAGCTCCTTTTGTTATAATCGTCGAGAAGTTAATGTGCGGAAAACTGAAGAATGTCAGTAGACAAAGAATGTCTTGATTAAAGGTTATTGCCGTTGTATTGAACGACAATATCAAAGGATATTGCCCTCCAGGGAGTCGACTTCGATCATGGTTTTGTATGTCAAGTCAAGAAAATCGTATACTTTTTAAATATCCAAATTATTCGAAATTCATTTTGATATAGTATGGGAAGTAGCCCAATGCTAACAAAGGAGCAAATTTTCGTAGAAAACGAACAAAATTTGTATCTAATTATAATATAAACTCATCAAAATTTTTCTGTTGAAATAAACACTTTCATCCAAGTAACACCATTTTTCAATTTTTTTAAATTAATTCTCTTAGATTCGCAAATTTTATTCTTTTTTCCGATACTCTCATTTCCACGATAAGAAAAACTGTATCTGAATCTGCTGAGTTGAAGTAACTTCAAACGAATTCATTTGATACACCTGGTTTTCCGGGAATTTTTCGATGCTGCCTACAATTTAAAATAGTACTCATATTCTGAAAAAAAATTTCACTCACATCCTACGGAAAAGTATTTCAACGTTGAAATTTGATGCATTACTCCTCTGCTTCGTACGGCAAAAAGTTGATGTTGTTCCGAGAATGCTTAGCTTTTTTGCAAAAGAATGGGTAGTAAGTTGGTGGTGTTTCTAGATTTCGTGTACTAGTTCAAAAGTCTGGAATTCACCATAGAAGCGTTTGCTGCTGCAGAAAGCATTCCATCCAGCTGGAAACATTTCTGAAAACTTTAGAATACCGCTTTTTTTTAAATGGCTCTACATTCTGAGAAGCCTGGCAGTTGTCTGAACTTGAGTGGATTTTTGATTTTCTTGCTGCTATTTTAGTTTGAATTCAATTTTTTGTTTCAAAATTATCAACTTGAAATCAACTCCTAAATATTTAACGGTGGCTGGTTGGACAATTTTTTGGTCCATAGTTTAGCTCTCCGAGTTCCGCTATATGGCGTAAATTTTCAATTAAAAATCACTTAATGAATTATATGTACTTTCTAGAAAAAATTCTAGGAATATTTAGCTGCCCAGTAAGCTCTGATCGATTAAATGTTGATTATGAATTCACCAAAAGACAAAATTTATAAAATGTAATCTGACTAATTCTGTAAATCCTCAGCTTTTTTTGAAAAATATGTAGTTCAGGTGCTTTCCTATTATTTTATCAAACAAACATATTTGCATTCAAAAATGCGATTATTCAAATAAGGAAAGGTGGGTAACAATCTATGTATGAGGACATTTGTTATGCCAGAGAAAATTCTATAAATTGGCAACGCATTTTTTCATCTGTTTCCCAACAATCAAGAATATTTCAATTCGGTAAATGGCTGTGAAAATTAAAACATACTTCTCACATTACTTGAAACGTTTGCGTAGTTTCAGATGTAAAGCTTTCAACTCTCCACAAAACAATATTTTTGTGCGTGACGTTATTCATCCCAGGCGTTGCGAAGATATAATTTTTAAGTTAATATCTTATATGGTAAATAAACAAAACGCTGACTCTTTCAAGTTTTTTTTTTGAAAATAAGTTTATAAAAAAATACAGATTCTACATGTAAAAACTTTGGCACAATGTTAAACAAATTCTATAAAAACTGTCTCGAAGCTGTCTGAAATGATTGAAGTGACAATCTTTTACATTTTTATTCTCCTGTTTTTAAAATTTTAATTCAAATACACACAAGATTATACGGTGGTAAATCTAGTGAAAATATTCAAGGATGTGTAAAGAAAATTTTAGGTTTATCTAGAGTGCGTGTTATTTCATAATTGGGAATAGTGATGCACTTGAATTATTATGAATATATCTATATATATACATATATATTGCTGTGAGAATTAAGCTGTTTCATCTTCACAACGTTGGCAAATATTAAATTACTATTTCCGTTGAATTTCGTCACAATTTCATCTTTTTGGAAGAAGCTCATTTTCCTCTTGACCTATGGAGGGTATGACAATCAGCAGAACTTGTAGCTCCTAAACCCCTATTTGTAATCACAGAGAATCTAATCCAATCCGTAGAAAAGCCAATAAGTTTGAAAAGAGGTGCGATTTCGAGTGGTTTTTAGGATGGTGTAATGTAATGTAATGTTCCACCCAATATTTAAAGAAACTTGATTGAAAATGCTTTTATCGGAATTGTTTTTTTGGATTGAAATCAATTTTATCAAGCAATAGGTATTTGTAAACTTGTCTTCAAATATAAGAGATCATAAATAAATATAATAATATACATACAGTAAATATCCTTGGGTTTTAACAGTTTTCACTAAAATTAGAGACAAAAAATTACTTCAAATTGTGATGTTGAATTTTTCAATTTCAACAAAAAAAAAATTCTTCATCAAACTGAATTTGTTTTTACTGGAAAATAGCTGCTTCCTCATTAGGCAAAACTGTTTTAAGAACAACTATAAAATCATAAAGTAAAACCGTTTTACAAGAAATGATTTGAAATAACTTCAAAAAAGATCCTCAGAAAAATAATGATCTACCCTACGAAATGTATTAATAAACCTTAAAAAATTTCAATTGAAAATCGCGGTTCAGAAGAAGTCATCAGCCTTAAAAATTGTTTAGGCAAAAAGTCCACAAAAATTTATTTAGCGACTCATATTTGTGAAAATGTTCCAGTGAAAAAAATTCCCATATAAATATTATTGAATTGTTTGAAATAAAAGTAATCTAAAATTTTCACCCAAAAAAATGATCCAAAGAAAATTTACCGATCATTGAATATCGTAGATATTTATCCTCAAATTTCTATATTATTCATTCTAGGGCTGAATAAATAATTTTTTTTTGAAATATTTTACAAAAAATATCAATGAAAGTTTTTTAGGGATTAACTTTGAATGAAATTTTTTTAAAATTTTCGTTGGAAAATTATTTTTTTGTATATGTGAGTTTTCAAGAACACATTTTAAATATTTTTAAATCCATTCAATTTAAATGCATCTATTCAATACCTCGTAGACTGTTTACCACTATAGAAAGTGTAGCGATTCGATAAACAATTCCAGGATTTCAATTCCATCATAGAATGAAAGTAATATTTTTCTTTGCGAATGATGTAGTGAATCGCATTTTCTAAGAGACTCAATTGAACATAATTTCTATTTAAGTAGATTATTTAAGTAACAAAATGGTTACTAGGTCAGTTTTTCGACAAATTAGGTAAAGTTTTCTCATTTGGCTTTTGGGGTAGTTTTTCTAAAATAGTTTCAAAGGAAAGGAGAAGCGAAAACACATATATTTTCTATTTACGACAACATCATGAGGTCATTAAGAAAAAATCACCCAAAAAACACGGAAATGCTAAGAATAGCAGAAATTATTAAATATTTGAAGCACTCCCACGATAAGTGCCTGCGGTCATTGATATAAAATGCGTCCCAACATTGATCTTAAACAAATTTTCCAGTGTCCTTTTGAATATCAAACTGATCCAATTCAGTCACTCTCACGAATACTGAGCCTACCCAAACAAGCAAATAACCTTCTATTATTCGGAACATCCTTGTGAGTGTGGACTTTAATCTAAATCAGGGATCAAAGCCATCTACTGGCGTAACTGAAGAGGATTTAAATTGAGTCGCAGCACCTAACAAAACAAATATTGATATTATTCCTTTCCACATCGAGCGGCAAATAAACGTAGGCAGGCATCGGGAAGACACAATGATAAAGTCGTCAGGAAACCAAACATTGAGGTCATCTGCTCAACAGCAGATGATCCATGGCTTTAGGTCGTCCTTGCTGCAAGCTGGTACGATGTAAAAGTCAGGGAGCAATATCGTGAAATTGGGCCGGGTAAGATACCGACCGCGTTCCAGTGTGAAATAGCCAAAATTCAAAAATTATTTTATTTTCGCAACGCACCATGCAAATTTCCCATTCGATCCGTTTCACCGGCCCGGCGAGGAGGGTCGCCAATAAAATTCACCCATGTAGAACAGATGGAGCGAAACAATAAAAAGCCCAGCCCATATGGTCCCAATAACGGTCGTGGATGGTTATATATTCATATGGATACGGTGGATACCTTCATGTGAGTTCCTCATGAGTGTGCTTGTTGGAGCTCGAGTGGAGGATGATGCACAATGAGCCTTGTACGAGCCCATTCGCATCGTGCAGAAATTCGAATCAAAGTAGGACGATGGAAAAGGATTGCCGTGGGCCAATAACAGTAACGAATGATCAGGTTTTTGTTTATGAAAAGGAAGCGAAATGTTCCGGCGCTGAATCTCGATGAAATCCAAAACAAATGGATTGTGTAATGGCAGAGGGTTTATTCCACAATATTAATGTTGTTTACCGTGAGTCTCCTGTTGCCTGGGAGTGGGATGATTGTGGTTCGTCGATACCAGACCAATGTTGTTCATGTAGCTTAAGGGTGATAGGTGTGTCAAATTGGAGTTAAGTTTACTGTTTTATCTACTCCTGTTTGAAAGCGCTCACCAAAAAAGGAAAATGATGCCAGCCAAAATCGAAGAGATTTTTGTACTGAAACCCACTTCGTTTTCATTGAGGCAAACTTTGAATAACTTTTAAAATCTAACTCCTGCCTCTATTGAAGAATTTATTGATTCATATATTTGAAATTAGTTCTACCATCTCGAAGGCACAACTAGAGCTCCCCTTAAACATTCAAAAGCAGCCAATCTATCGGATGAATGCGGCCGCTACACTTTATAGCACGACCGTACTTTTTGTTCGGCAGATGTTTGATTTCTGGTTAGGCCATCACGGTCCATTGGGAAGCAGGGATTTGGAAAAACAGTGGGCCTGCTTGTGAATACAAGACTGCCAGCATGTTGTGGCCTTGTCTATTGTTTGCCAGCTGACTTTCTCCTGGGCGCGATTTGAATAGCCTTCAGACTAGACCCATCATTTTGCCCACATCGCTTCTACACACTGTGCCCAGGACCATTTTACAGTACTACAATCTATTTGGCTCTGGTTCTTGAGCTCTTGACCTGCAATTAAGATACTCAATCAGGCGCATGTTACTTACTGCAGATAAATGTGCGTTAAGAGAGATTTAAGGAGTAAACAGTGAAGATTTATTTGTTCAGAAGAAAACGAGTGGCGAATATGGGCAGAATTTGTAGCGCATTTAGGAAGACTAATCTGTTATTAATGTTGAGCAATGGTAATTAATTAAGGTTGCTTCTCGGTAGTATAAAATCCGATGGAGCCTATGAGAAAAAATAATAAAAAAATATTATAATTTCACCTTAACCTTAATTCACCTAAAATATATATGATTTCACGTCTTGGCTAAGAACAACAAAATTGGGGTTCAGTTTGATTATTTTTCTAATATTGTAATTTTTTGACGTATTTTTTGTTGAAACACACTTTTAAGAAATGGAACATTATCCAACGTGAACTTCGTCATAATTTGATATTTTAAAATAAAATTTCATTGAAACCAGTTACGGTGGTTTCCAGAGAATGTTGTGATAACACGACGGGATTTGTTTCCAAAAAGATGCTTTCTTCTGTGAATTGATCAGGACGAAAGGCATTATCCTGGACTTCATAAGAAATAATGAATGTGCGTATTGCTTAGGAAATGTGAACGAAACCAAATTGATGTTAAGTTATTTTCAACTTATTTTCTGCAAATATTTCAATTTGTAATCGACGTTTATTTTTTTGATAGTATTTATTTTTAGTAAGCCAAATCTCAGAGATCAAAATCAATTCATTTCTTTATAAAATATATATGAATTTTGATGTTCTCAAGAGTTATGCTTTAAAAGAAACTTTATCATAAAATGTAGTACCTATATACAAATCAAATCAAAAAGTTCATCATACGAAGCCAAACTTGTTGCGAATTTTTGATTGAAATGCTTCTCCTTAGTGTAGTAAAAGTATACTTTTTTTAAAAATCTCGCAAAAATTACAGAACAGATGAAAATTTAAATGTAAGTAATTGAAAGGGTAAACTTTAAGATAAAAATATCGTTACAATGCTAGATATGCGATTTCCTGGAAATCGGGTGGGTGATTTTGTTTCTGTTTTTCTCTCTAATTGTTTAAAAAATGAAAATACAAAAAATGTTTTTCTTAAAACTTGAATTCATCCAAAAAATATGTCATCTGCAGAATTTTTCGATATCTGTAATTGCTTTTGAGATATACATAATTTTCAAAGTACCATTTTTAAACGTCATCTCTTTTAAAGTTTTTATTTTACGGTTCTTTTTTAAAAAAAAAATCACATTTAGAAAAAAATGTTTCACAGAAAAATTGCAGTATAAGAATATATCAACAATGTTTTTTTGGAATTTTGTTCACTAATATCGTAAGTTTTCTAGAAAAAATTAGCAATTTTTTACGTAAACCTTCAGTAAAAAGTCATTTATTCACAGTCGTTTGGTAAAAAGCAATGAAAAAATAAAAATTGAATCGTTTATTATACTAAATTTGAAAGACTATGGTTTGATCTGAAATAAAATATAAAATTTAAAAAGTGTTTCTTTTTATCTGTATTTTCCTCTGAGATAAACACAATTTTCCAAACAGTCGCGACGAAGTCGAATTCTTCAGGTTGCGCCGTATAAATGTAATTAGTTTTTATATTGGGTCTATAACTTAATTCGTGCGGTTTGCTAAGAGATGGCGTAACTTGTATAATATTACACCGTTCCAATATTCCAAACCTGCGTTGGAAAGCTACTGTCATTGTACGTCTTTTCAGTGTACGCCATTCATTTGAAGCGTTAACAACAATAATTTGTTTTCACTCAAATATGTCGAACTTTGTTCTTGAAAAAATGTTTTTTCGGGGAATTCTTCTTCATTACTTTAATATGAAGAAAACTGCTGCCGAAAGTCATCGTATTTTGGTGGAAGTTTATGGTGAACATGCTCTAGCTGAGGGAACCTGCCAAAAGTGGTTTGCACGATTTAAAAGTTGCGATTTTAGCTTGGAAGACGGTGAACGTCCTGGGCAGCCAAAATAGTTTGAAAATGAAGAACTGGAAGCATTACTCGATGAAGATTGTTGCCGAACACAAGAAGAGCTGGCAGAATCTTTGGGTGTCACTCAAGCAGCCATTTCAAAACGTTTAAAAGCAGCTGGATATATTCAAAAGCAAGGAAATTGGGTTCCACATGAACTCAAGCCGAGAGACGTCGAAAGGCGGTTTTGCACGTCCGAAACACTCGGCCCCACGTTGCTTTTCTGGTTAAGAACTATTTGGAAAACAGTGGATGGGAAGTTTTACCCCACCCGCCTTATAGCCCAGACCTTGCCCCTTCTGACTACCAATTGTTCCGATCGATGCATAACGCCTTCACTGGAATACGGTTTACATCAGAGCAGGATATCAAAAATTGCCTTGATTCATTCTTGGCTGCCAAGCCGGCGCAGTTCTTTTGGGATGGGATCCACAAATTGCCAGAAAGATGTGAAAAGGTCATAGCTTCAGATGGGCAATACTTTGAATAATACTATTGTACAATTTTTTACCTAAATAAACGTTCAAATTTTGAAAAAAAACGCACGAATTAAGTTATAGACCCAATAAATGAATATTGTAGTTAATTGATGTACCTAGAATGTTATTTTAAATATTCACCAATAACTAAAGATTTGGTGGAAATATCAACAATTTTCCACGTGAATTTTTTTAAATTGTTTGCTATAAAACAATGAAAAAGAAGATAAACATTAATCATATCAACTATATTTGTAACACACACGTTTCTATAGATTTTCATTATAAAACTTACAAATTTCTAGGTAATAATATTCATATCGAAAAAAGCTATATTATTAAATTTCTACAAATCACAAATTTTTGTACGAATTAAAAATAATGATGAATTATTTTAAAATAATCAGCGTTTATAAAAAAATGTATGATAAATTCGAAAGTATATACTTTGAAGTATTTATGAATAAATTTTCATCTAAATATATTAGTTTATAAAAAACATGTAGTTAAATAAATTCTAAAAAATACAAAAAAATAAGCATGTGTGAAGACAAGAATTTCAACAAGCTTTTTTTCTATAATATTCATTTTAGTTTTTTTGAAACAATAATGTTACACAAAAATTAGAAATATTAAATCCAAAAGGAATTCTGTTGTTATAATTATTTAATAAATATCAATGGGAATATTTTATTGTCATTTTAGGATTTATTTTATCATAAATAAATAGATTTTACAGTTGGATAACTTATTTTTCTAAACTTGAAAATATATCCATTTATAAGTCAAGTTCTTTCTCTACCTTTTAGATAACTTTGTTTATTCTTTGCGAGTATTAAAAGCCCCAAATTATTAATTCTTTAAAAAGCCACGAAAAAATTGGATTAACTGGACGTGTGCGTGTACCCATCAATTAACCTTTAATTAAATTAATCGTATCTCGTGAAATCGTTCAATTACAGAAAAACTTACGTACAAAATTTGTAGATGAATTCAACAGCTGCAAATTTTACCTGGAATATTTTTTGCGTGGTTTCATTATTTAAACAATACGATATTTCACTTAGAAAATTCCGGAAAATTGCATACCTAGCAGTGAAAGATTTTTTATATTAAAGTTGAGCCTTTCAGCTACCAACATTTAAACTTTCGTTCACTTTTTTTACACAGTAGAAGCCGGTAATGTGGAATACTAGCTAATTGCTGAACAAGGAGTTTACACATTGCTTGACCAGGGTTAAACAAATCAGCTAAATAAAAAGAAATAAACTAGCGATAATGCATGAAACTATTCCGGGACACTTTTCTCATAGAATCGACATGAAGTGAACCGAAATTATTTATAACAATGAATATTATTGGCTAGGCATACTTAATGAATGAAAATTAAATTGAAGCATGCCCTCCCTTGAAGAAAATATAGAAAAGGATGCGAAGTTGAGATAAATGTGGAGAAATGATTGGATATGAAAGAAATATATTTCAATTTTAAGTGCTGACAAGACAAGCAGTTAGACATTCGTTCATTCGCCTTTAATCTTTGTAAGAACTGAAAAATGACCATAAACATAAAAAAAACATATTAAAATATCAAAATCCTATCAGAAATTTTCCAACTTTATGTAAAAACACTTAATTTTTATGTTTCGAATCGTATATTAACAGCAGACCCAGCTTTAGGTACCCTTTGAATATTTCAAATAAATTTAATTAATTCATAACCATTTCAATATTTAGAACCAAAACATCATGTTTAACCACAACACATGAGAATGATATCATCGTATCACTTCACATATACTCTAGATTAGAAAACGATCAAAAAAATCTCTTTCTAAAATTCCATTTCACCATAATCTTATCTTAACGGGACCAATTTCTATGTTTTACCAGAAATATATGCGTACGATAAATTCCCGAGAAACTTTTATCGTTGCATCGCGGAATGCATAAATATTTCAGAAGCTCTCGATTGTTTGTCACCGTCATCATACAACAGTTTGATTGGCAATCTATAGAAAATCGATAACTATAAAATGTTGATGTTTGTCGTACGGTTCAGAATTTGGTAAACATATGCAGATTGGTGACAAATATTGGCAGTATGTGGTGAAACAACCGCTTGATTTGAATACGCATGAAATTTTTTGAGATTCTTATTGTTTTCGGCAATAATTCAATGCTGGTTAAAAAAATTTGAATATAAGATTTTGATTAAAAATGCAGATTTAAAAAAAAAACAAGCAAATCTTTTCTATCGATAAGAACAAAACTTGCAATTCATTTGAATCTCATCATATTCAAATCAGTCCCGGGTTTTCTGTTGAATACTTCAAGTCTTCTTCCTATATAAACCTAATGAAAATAAACTTAAAAACCTATGAAAAATCACAATAAACCAACATTGTTCGATGGTAGTTTCACAACTGGAATCATAAAAGCCATTGCTTCATCAACTCCACACACACATTACCTGCATCACATGTGACAATAAAAAATGGTGAGCACGTGCTTGAATGGCTAGCGGCCATAACTCCTTGCCTGCCCACGTTCTATAACAGTCAAACACAAAAGCGTAAGCTCGACAAAAGCGTAAATTTAAATTTTATTTTATGTTAACTGGAAATTAACGACACAAGTACCAGTGGCCGACAGTAAAGTTCCTTGACACTTTGTTCACTGTCGCAAAGCGTTGAAAAGTGAATCACGATTTCAGGTCCACCTCAATGACTTGTAAGCCGTGTTAAATATTCAAATCGATATCCAAATCATGGTCTTCATAATTAATTGGATTCAGTGCACGGTTCACTTGGTAAGCAGTTCAACAAATGCCCATAAAAACTATTATCTTTAATTAATTAATTACGATTGTGGCGATAAATGTTCTGATTTTATTCTTGCATGCGAGACTGAAGTGTAATGTGCCGCGCATGAATGCCGCGAGTTGACTGTAAGTGGTTGGTTTGAAGTGTAGCCATTTTAACGGAAATAGCCATTTTTACGGAAATATCGAAATTGAAATGAATTAGGTAATAAAGCGATGGATGATTTCTTTTTCGATTTACCAGAAGTATGCAATATATTTTCTAGTATTATATGTAAAGCCAGCCAGAAGCCAGCCAAGAGTTTTCATAGCAAAATGAAAACCAAACAATGAACCATACATAGTTTTTATGACTACTTTTGCAGCTGCAACTTATAATTTTTAGCGTAAAATTAAGTGAATTTGAACAGCTCAAATGTTTTTTATCTGGTTCCATTCGTGACTTCAATTTTCTTTTATACATCATTAAAATCATGTTCCTCTCATTTCGATCCCAAAGAAACGATGCGTCTTTAATCTGAGTTAAATCTTTTCAAGTTTGCACTATGAAAAATTGCAACGAGGTTTAAATGAAAAACGATGAAATTCTCAATTTCAAATACATTGAAGTAATTACTCACCTCTAATTTTGCCCGAGCAGTTTTGTGTTCAGGCTAAAATAATCAATATTAACTTTTCGAAAAGTATTGAAAATATCGCCCAAACTTTGGATTTTTGTTTAAAAAAAATTCAACTGAATATTCCGGATTAAAATTTGAGTAATGTAAATTTGGAAAAACATGTTTGGAAAACTCTTCATATAGTAGTGAATATTTATTGCAATAAAATGATCGTAAAGATTACATTAACCAATTATTTTGGGTAGACATTCAGTTATTGTTGCGAAGCATGTAAAGTCGAGTGGCAAAATTAAATTGAAGTTGTCGTCGATAATCCAATTTGGTTGCATTTTCGAAAAGAAGTCAGACGAAAAGTTTTTCGGTTCTTCCTAACCAAGAAACCTTTCGGCTAGCGAAAAATTGTAGCGTCAAAATATTGTATGAAATTTTAGTCCTAATTTTTTTTATTGTGAATCTGATGATATAAAGTTTTCAATGGAAAATGACAAGAAGAAAATTTGGCAAATATTTCAATATAAAAAATAGTTTAAATTCAATTCGTTTCTCAAAATTTTCCAAGAAAATAACATAATAAATGTGACAAAAAAACAGAGTATGATGCTCGATATCCGTAAAAAATGCGTATTTTGTGTGGTTCACATCCTACTACATACTACAGTTCAGTCGAGTCCATGCCAAATCTCATTTATCTACGGTTATGTGAAAGTGTTAATTTTTTCTTCTTCTATTAATATATTTTAATGCACGGTTTTCACAACGCTTCTAAAATATTTATGCAGATTATTCTTTAAAATTCATTGTAAGTGACTTGAAATGGTATGCTTTGCATTTGTCTTGTAACGATGATATTTTCTATGACTCGAAGTTGAGTAAGTTCTCTATAAAATATCAATTAAAGATCAATGAAATGAATGAAAAACTTTTCCATGCAGACTATTACAGTTCAGTTTTTTGATGTTCACGTGAAATCTTTGTTCTAGTTTCCAACATGTTTCATCTTCAAATCAATCGGTTGCCTAAATATAAGTCTAGAATTTTTTGAAAAATATGTGTATATGTGTAAGTGAATCCAGAATGGTTTCAGCGTTAAATATAGATTGAATCCAATTCACCTCTTTCTGCCTGGAAAATAACGTAATGAATTTCACAAAAAATTGACCATGCTAAAAATGCGTATTTTGATCGGTAAAATTTATAAAAATTCAATTATTTAGTATCTATAAAATCAATTTTTTTCAAAAATATCAACTTACCAGTGGATTATGGAGGTTTGACCGGGAATGTGAGCTTTGTATCTATTAATTTTTTAGAGCTCTCATAATAACAATTCAAACACTTCTAAACATTTACCACGTGTTCCTCATACCGTGTTAAAAAAATCAAATAAGAATCAAACAATGATAATTATCATACAATTTAGATTGTCTCAAAAAAAATTAAAGAAATTCACAGTCCGAGTTTTTTCCAAAAAAATGCTAAATGTGTAGGAAAATTTTTCAGGATCTACTGAATAGTTTTCCACACTTTTTTAAATCGATAATTGGATAGTTTCGTTTTGATAGGAACATTTTCTCACGAGCTACTGAAGATGAACTTTGGTCACTATTTTATCCGTTCGGTGGACATTCTTTGTGTAAAGAAACCCCGATTTTGTATGGAAATTTCCCCAGGATCTACGGAAAATATTTTCTTATTCTTATTTTAATCGGTGGTTTGACATTCCGTGCATAATTTAATCGAATAGTTTTTCGAAATTTCGCTCCTAAAAACTGCTACGATGAATAGTCACAAAAAGGATTGTAATTTTTAGTGATTTAGAAAATTTGTTGTTCCGAACCGCCAGGCACTTATATTCTTAACTAATTGCATGAAAATACACAAAGAATGTTTACATATCGATTGAAATAAGTTATGAAAATATATAAATAGCAGTTCCTGGGAAAAATTGCCTACAAAATCGGAATTTCTTTGATAAGAATATCTGACGTTGATTGTTTTCCAATTTTTTTGTGACAATCTAAGTTACTTGAAGTTTATATGACTTTTTGGTAAAAGTGTGAAAAACACACGTTAAAAGTTTCAAAGACATTAAATTTTTATTTAATAAGCTACGAAATTTAAAAGACTGGAAGCGTGTAGCGTAAATTTTCGGGTGAACCCTTTTTATTTAATATTCATGGAAAATAATAAAATTATAATTTTTAGAACTTTAATTGAAATACTCCTCTTGTCATGCCTATCGTACAAATTTACGGTACACAGAAAAGTGCTTAAATCTAAGCAAGGTACCAGAAAATTCATTTAACGAAAAGTTTATTGAAGAAAAACCCATTGCAGTGACTTTGCACGTGATAAATTGTTCATGAAGTGTTTTTTTTTGAAATTGTAAAATATTGTGTCATTGTTTACAAAAGGATTATTAGAGACAATCTGTACTGAAGAAGAAGTTAAGTTAACGAAATACGTATATACAATATCTCAATAAAACATTATACGGCCAAGGAAACTGGTTTCTATTGAATTTGTAACGTTGGTATAGTTAACTTATCAAAAAAATTAGATTAAATTTTCAAAGACAAAAAATATTCAAAAACAATAAAATTAAATTGAAAAAATATTTTAAAAACCCGACAGAAGGCTTTCAAATGTGAAAAAATGCAAAACAAGTGTAACAATAATTTTGGGTAGATTAAATATCTCCATTAACATTTTTCATTTGAATAAGAAAGTGCGTACGAACATTTCATTTTTCACTTCACAAGCTTATTTAAATGGGTTCCCAGAAATGTTATCTTCTCTACAAAAGAACCCAAATTTAATCCAGCTTAATGCTTGCACGCTAACTCCTTTTTTAATATGCTCCGGCTAAATTAATCACCTGCTTAAACGGCAACCGCTTCAAATAATTTAAATACATATAAAATGGCAATAACGTGACAAGACGTACCGTTCCATTACACCAAGTTGCGGTGGTAGGCACTTAGGCTTAAGGACTCTGTATATTTCGAACGTGCAAATGGACCTGTCCGGCCGCTAAAATGGTTAATGGCTCCTTAATCACTTGATTGTTTGCTGCGCAACAAGGAACACCACCAGGTGAAACGTTCAATGAGTCTGTTGACGTGCATAACGTTATCCTGATAATTTCTTGCTAATTATTTAAGACGTCTCCAGTGGAAGCTCGCCAGTCCATGGAACATTATGACGGAGTCAAGGCCGTGCTAATTGGCCACAGTGCGGTCAAAATTTCGGAATTTTGTGGTTTCTGAGAAAGGAATTCCAGTGGTAGTCACCAGAAATCTAATTTTGTAGCAGCAAAGACTTCAATTTAACCATCCCCATATTAGGAAATTCAGATTTAACTGGTATATCCTTTGGGGACCTATTCGAAGACAGCCATGGCACCAATCGTGCAGACACAAGGGAATTTCCTGGTGCAGAATGAAGGACATGAACGTTCTTTATTGACTTTGTGGTAACGATTCACTGGAAAATCCGTATTCACTTTTGCTATTGACGGTTGAGTTTTCCCCAAGCAAACAGAATCCTGTGTAAATTGTGCTTGGCTGTTAATGTCAACGCAACCATCGGGAAACTGTTTGGGGTTAAAATCAAATAACACATCTTTATTGGGGCTTTGCGTGGAATCTCTAATGGAATGTAAAGCCATTATGGGCATACGCAAACACATACGAACCAACTTGCAAGCTTCTGGCACGCTCCGACGAAATTGGGATTTAGCTTAGAATGTTAGTCCTTGGATCTTTTTTACTCATGTTCAAAGGACGAGTTGAAGAGTCTTGATGAATATGTAATAATGTTGAATGATCTTTGAGTTGGGAAGGATGTTGTTGGGTGGTTGATCGATAATCAATCGAATCTGTGCAACGTACAAAAGAATAAAGACTCAACTAGTTCGGGCACTCATTGCGTGATAAGAATGATTAGAATAAATCATAGAGGATGAAAAATTCTTTAAAAGGGATACGTTCAGCACGCTGGGAAAATGAGGATAGTAGAATCCATTTTTTAAAGGTTATATTTCAAAAAATACATGAAAAAATGCAATTACAAATATTTATTGGGTTTTGAGGAACTAAGAAAAATTTTAAACGTTGTATTTTTGTCATCAAAAAGTTTTTAAATTTGTGTTTCTCTGTTGGCTATAGTGGCATCCTTATTATCAATGACTTCTCGGAATAAAATTTAAAAATTTCCGATGCGGTATTTGCCCTTTCATAGATATTCCAGAAAATAATGTCTCTCACAAATAACATCGCAATTATGCAACAGCGTGTAGTAAATTGTTTCAATTCGGAGTTGTACTGAACAATTTTGTACATAGCCGGCTTAGTGTTTAATCATAATGTTTCCTTCAAATTTGCATTGTTACCTCTTAGTCTTTATCATTGAAAATTGATAGATTTGAAGAATGCCAAAGGATTTTTGTACCAAAAATAAAGCCATAGTCTCCTTTTTCCAAACAAAAAAAAATGTTAAAGTTCATCTAAATTGCGTTTTTACGAAGAAATTCACTATTAAATTGTTTGTAAAAATTGAGACAAACAGAATTTCAAAAAAAGGTCGGAAAATTATAAGAAAAGTTCTTATAAAAATTACAAACCAAATCCTTAAAGCAACGTGCCAGAAAAGTTACTATATTTCAAGTATAAAACTTTTAAATTTTTAAAGACTCCTTAAATCGGAATCAGAAATCTTGGCACCAGGCCAAGTGAAATTGCTGTGACTCTGTCAACAAGTTAAATATGTGAATGATTTTTTTCGAATTATTCTTAAAAGTATGCAAATTTATAATATAATATATATCATAATAAAAACTTATCGAAAGTTAAGAATGTATTTTACCCGTTGAATTGAGAAAAATGTAACCGGAAATATCAACAACAAACATTTGAGTCTTAGCTGTGAAAGAAACCATGAAAACTGAAAAAATGTAATGGGGGCTTGTAAATTCAATTGGAAAAGTAAATAGTCCTCAGTGAAACAAAAAAAAAATATTAATGCTTTAAATACCAACGAAAGCCACAACATTTTTTTATTTATAGAATATTTTGTTCGTGAACATGAATCAATCCGGAAAATAATTTATTTTTTCTTGGAAAAATACGAAGTAGAAAATTTTTCATAGTTGAACTTCAACTATCTGAGAAAACAAGTGATAAGAATATAGTTAAAAAATTAGGATTAAAATTTGAAATTTGGCACATGAACATTTCGACTATTTTATGTTGTTTTCTAGTTTTTATTGACTCATGCTCCTTCGGAATTATTTTTGAACAATATTTTTGCTTTTGGATGTTTAAAAAAAAAATTGTAGCAGAATTTCATTTCTCCTTTTTGTTTTCCTTCTTTAAAATGAGACAAGAATTCATTTTCTTGTCAACTCAAATCTATTAAAAGTCGATAAATTTCGTTTTGTCTTAAAAGTTTGTTAATTTGTTGCATTTGTAGAAGGTTTGAAGAGTTAAAACATATTTTTTTAGAGTTTAATTTATTTTATTTCTAAATTCACTTTTAAAAACACGTACGATCTCGTACTTAGTCAGAAAGTTTCGATTTTCACGACTCATTTTTGATCAAATGTAATTTGAAGTTTTGAATAATGTTAATTTCGTAATAGAAATAGTTTTTTTTCAAAGAAAGCTGACCTGATTTATTTTTTTAACAACTCAATAGGGTTTTTGTCTGAAATAACCTCACATTCGCGAAAAATTGATATAACATATAAAATTCTGTTTTTTCGGGTGAGTAAATAAAGTGTCACATAGAAATTTAGATTTTATATTTGATTTGCATGATTTGGAGATGTTCATCTTTCAGCTCAAACAGACCAGCACGTTGTTGTTGTTCAAAATTTATTTAAAATACCAATGGAAATAATTTCCATTACATACCTTGTAGCCTCCCCAGAAAACTGAAGTTTTTTAAATTATTTTATTTTTATTTTTATTTATAATGATTAAAGTGAATTTGACAGTCAAAAATGCAAAAAACAAATGTATTATATATTAATTTTTGCATCTTTACGGAAAGAAAAATGCTGAAAAATACGTGTAAAATATTTTGGAAACATTTTCGCAGTACTTTATTTAATTCAGTGATGTAAGTCGAGAAGGAAATTTTCAGTTTCAACGAGAATGAAAAATTTCAGTTGCTCAAACTTTTAAAAAAATCAATATAAGCTCCAGCTTTGCGGTGCTTTCTCAATTCATAGATATTCCAAAAATTAATATCACTCAGAGATAACAACGCAAAAATTAAACTAAATGTTTGTTAGAAATTATTCAACAACGTAACCAACATTTTTCTTTGAAATTTGATAATTCATAGTTGAACTGATAATTCTTAGTTGTACACAGCCGGTTTAAAATTGAATCAAAATGTTCATCGAATAACAATTTCTTGAAATTTCTATTTGTGATTACTTAATCACATCAAATTTCCGAATTTGTTTCAAGAGAACTTCAGAACAATTCCTGTTAAAGTATCTTTGAAGTCACTTATTTCTGAAAATCAATAACAATTTTAAAGCAAGAAATTAACAAAGTATTTAAATTGAAGAGTTTTTTTATTTAAAACTTTTAAATTAATTTTTCAATAAGTTGCAGTATCGTTTGATGAAGTTGTAACGAAAATATTTTAGAATAATTATTGTTTTTGGTACACAAAGATAATTATGAGTCGTACAAAAATTTGTAAGCACTACGTTTGTCAATAGTTTTCTATAAAAAAATTTAAATAGTTTTTTTTTAGTAAAAAGCTGACTTGAAGGGGAAATTTTACGAAAAATTTTCATTTTTGCTGTTTTACAGTGCTAGAGAATCATTTCGTCATTTCGGGTTTTTCAAATGTTCATCATCAATATTTAACGGCGATAGTTTTTTTCAATCGAACTTCGAAAGGAAGTTAAAGACGTTTGCACATTTAAGTAATACTCAAAAACTTCATTCCTCATCAGGTATTTAAAAGGTGTTTACAATTTATCCCTTATACTGATTTTTATCATGTGGGAAGTACTATGTACAGAAAAATAATTACGAACGATTCAAGAAAATTGATGGAGACATTGGTTTTAAGGAGATGAAAGTGGCATCCGGCAGCTGATCAGCAACTTTTTGAAGATTTTCACCTTCCAACGTTGAAAAAAGACTACTTTTCAAAAAGGAAACGAATAAAACTCGATAGTTTGTTGCTTAAATTTACAGAGTCTATTCAAAAAAGGAGTGAAAATTCTCAACACTAGAATTTAAGGGAAAACATCCTTTTACTTTTCAGCGAAAATGGGTGCGGCGTAGAGTTAACGAAATAAAATCCGTCCTAAAGTGTCCCACATAGCTTTAAATGTAGCTAAGCATCATCGACCTCTACCTAAACTTTCCATAGTGTATTCCCAATGGATTCCACATGACCACAATTTTATTGATACTTTCAATTCGTGAAATGGCCCATATTTATTAGGGCCATAAATTAGAAGGACTTATTAAGCCTTGACACCACATGCCGTCGACACTATATCCAGGCTCCCCCCGGGCGAATCACTCGCAACTTCCATAAAATCGTTTGCTGGCGCAACATAATGATAATTCGGAATTGACACCTCGTGCGAGATGATGGGCATTCCAGGCCGTAAAATCAATGACAAATGGCTTTCACACCTATCCTCGGAATGGACGGCAGGATGGGCTCCTCCGGACTGGACTCTTCTGGATGTTGGTCAATGATGTGGCTATTCCCCACATCCCAGCCTGGTCAGACCAGGCTAGGCTTTACCAGACCAGGTCATGTTTACGGTGACCACGCGTGGAATGGGCAGTGAAGATGGATACGTGATGGCTAATGGACATGGCGAAAGACTTTATTGTCCGTGACTAGCAAGCACTCTTGGAAATGTTTATTCTAAATGACCAGATGCGTATTAAGGTTATCCAAGAGTTGCCATTTAGATGTCGAGTTAGCGACTGTAGGAATTGTCGAGGAGGTTGGGTACGTGAATAAATTCCAGGATAACCTCATTATCGGAGTAGTGCGTGAAGATAATCCAAAGCTGAGCACTTTTTTGTAGTGGATGAATGACTCTTTTTGGGCTTCTTCCACGACAAAGTAGATCTATTATCCAAACTAACCAAAAATGTGTTCATAATTTTTCGAACATGCACATTTTTTGCAGACAACATTTGCTTCATTTCATTCCCTTTCCGTATAAAATGTTCAGAGTGGAAACCCAGTCAAATGTCCCATTCATAATATTCAGCACATCGTATATTGCTTGCAAAATGTTTGTATCAATTAAGGTAGTCAATGTTTGTTGCATCCACGCAAAGTACTTTACACCAACGGGTCTTTAATGCACTGCCGTTGATGGGACATCAGAAATGCATGTTCGATGTCTTATCGCGATAAGCAAATTAACTTAAAATTTTAAGTCAATAAATTTGCATGCTTCATTAGAGCATCAAGATTTGTTGTTTGTTTATTGCAAAAGATTTTGTTACAATGTTTGCAAAAGTGTTGGTGTTGGCAAGCAATCACAGGCAATTTTTAATATAAGTGTATTTTATTGGGAGCGCGGCTGAAAGGCAATCAATATTTTTTGTGCCTACATTTCTCATGAAATATGGACCAACAAAAAATGAGATCCCACTACAAATCACATTTTTTAAGGGTCTATTACTGGTCCTCTAACACTTCCCATATGAATACTGATCTAATTTTACTATGTTTTTCTACTATAAACTTAATTTTTTTACTATATTGACGATTTTGTTGAGGAAGCTAAAATAAATTGATATGATCACATCAGAATGGACCGCTTTTGATTTTAGCGATTTTTGTTTTGTTAAAATACTATATGCCTATTTATCTAAATATCTAAAAGGCAAGTCTATATTAATGAAAAAAAGACGATCAAGTAGTTCAATATTTTTACTGATCCATTCACAAGAGCGGTTTAACCATCGGGTGACCTGGGCGGTTGTACGTGACACCAGAATCAGAGGGGCGTCAAACTAAAATACAAATTTTTGACATGAAATTACTGAAATACCGATTTTTTAATATTTCATTTTGACTGTATTAAATTGGAATAAACATTCATTATAAATCGACTTCCTGTTATTCCTACTCGGAGACGCGAAGCAAAAGTAGAATTTTGGCTTGGTAAGCGGGAATTTCATTTTTATATTTCGCGCATGTTCGCTTTTCCAATCAGCGAAGCCAGTAAAATTATGGACGGTAGGAAGCCACCACTATAGCTACGTATGAAGCAGAGGCCTGATTTCATATTTCCAATCCTGCTTACCATCCTGAAATGCTGCTTTAGCCTTTCTATGAAACTATAGACTCTCAATGGATCGGGCACGTCCTCCCGCGCCACTTGAGACGGCACTATTCCTGTCGCCCGTCGACGTGATGCGGCCCGTGAAATTGTACGCCGTGGGAAGCTACAACAAGAAGTATATGCATTCCTCTAAGTTTCAATACCAACATTGATAACAAAAATGAATGAGTTGGGTACGTTTGGATTAGCGTAGCTCTTAATTTTATACAAATACCATCAGTTTAGAGTGTTTCTATCTTTCAAAATTATACCTACATCAAAACGGCAGAATAAAATATGGATTCTGAGAAATTTAATAGAGAAAGAAAGATTCAAGCTACCATCAAACGTGATTTTGTTGAACAAAGTGACTTTTTTGATCTGGTACCAAGTGCGTCCAAGAATTCAGATGAGTTAGAAATGGAAGGATGATGCTCAGCATGAGTTGTCCGTTATCAACACACCTTATTTTTTGCCAACTAACTGCTTTATTATACTCTAAGATACTATTTTAGATGTTCAATTTTTAAAGCCCAAATTTGTTTCGTTTTGTTTGTAAAGTTTTAGAACAAATAATGCGATATGTTTTGGTTTTTAAACAACATTCAGCGTGTGAAAAGATAAACTTCTTGAGAAGTGTTTTGTAATCCGCACTAACAAACACGGGTCATTGTAACTCAAAAAATTTAGTCCTATTGCCTCAATTTTTTTAGTCCTACAGCCTTTACTACAAGATAAAGACGCTAATGGACCATGAAACAACTAATAGCCTCCATGAACTTTGTACAAATCTCTCTCACTATTCCTGCGACTATAGTTTCGGAAGAAAGAAACTTCTAAAAAATTAATACCTTACAAATTATTCAAGATTGACGATGACACAATAATGATAAATGAGGCTGGCATAGTTGCTAATTGAATCTTAGCGTCCTCAGAAAATTGGCGTGGATTCCGTCATGCAAGATTTGGCAGAAAAAAAGCACGTAGAGTAATTTTTTGAAAAGAATTAATTCGAAATAGATGCAAGGTTGTCGTTTTTTTCTTTTTTACATACTTTGACGAATTAGAAATTAGTTCATCTATATTTAACTAAGTGCGTTTATCTGGGAACAACGTTTTTCAAACTGGCCGGACTCTTTTCTCAAACAGTTTTTGTTCGATTCACTTGAAATTTTTAAAATATGTTCAAAACTAATGTTTGCTAGAAAGTACGTAGGATTTTGTCTTGATGTTGCATACTTCAATTGTAATTAACAATTTTCGAGCGTTCTTTTCGTTTTTTACATGTTTTTTCAAAATGACGCCATATTGTTAAAAATTAATTTTGAAAAAAAACCAAGTACTTCTCTTGCTGTTATTATGCTTCATTGGCAATTATTTGTTTGATAACCATAACCTTAACATTTCAGGAGAACACGGTCCGCCCACGAAGCCATGAAAAAATAAGGCGTTTCTGAAGAAATGCTAGGGAGCCGCCATTTTGTTTTTTAAAGTTCTGAAAAAATTCAAAGAGGATGTCAAATATTTTTACAATATAGATCTTTTTACCAAATTTCGATATGTTGTTTGGTTTTGAGAAACAAATTCCCAAAAAAATACTTCTTTTTTTACCTCTACAGTGGTGTCCCAACTTAAGGTACCAGTCCACTTTAGAAGGCGAAAAAAGACCATTTTTCAAGCATTGGTTTCTCAAAAACTTTATTATATATTGGGATGAATCTTTTTATAGTGCTATTTCATATTTGAATAATTCAAAAAAAAAATATAATTTTTATTTTTTATTGTCTTTTATAGAGAGCGCTAAAATTAAACTCTGAAAAAATCGTTACTCCACGGTGGAAAAATAATCTTTAGATTGGTAGATCTGAAACAAAAAAACTTAAAAGGCATTTCAAATAGTAAGGTCTCTTACACCGTAATCCAACACCGTTTTCAAAAAAATCAGTTCCAAAAACACGGATCTTGTGAAAAAGAAAATGTCAAAAATCGACCGTTTTTTCGTTGTTTTCTAACGTCAAAATTTTTTTCCCCAAGTTTTTGCTAATATTCTGGTGAATTACGGTGTAATAATCTCTAACAAATAAAACACATCAAAGTTTTTGAAAATCTGTTCGGCAGATCCGGAGATTATCTGTCTGCCATGTTAAAAAACGTTGTTTTCCGTAAAACGTGTTCAAAGTTGTTGTTCCATTTCGCTGACAAACATTCTGTGAAAAATTAGACATTTTTCAAAAACACGCAATTGCATGCAATAAAGTTGCAAATATAATGTATATAGGAGAAACTGGTATTTTAGAGAAGGGGAAAGAAAGAGGCGCAACGCGGCCGACAGCTAATCGAACACCTAAAAAGAGCCGAAAACGCGCACACACTCAAAGTCGCCATTTATATATTAAACTTTCGAATTTCGAAAAGATTTTTCTAGAGATCATTTTGAAATTCTAAGAAGTCGAAAAATAGCAAAAAAAAACATTTCCATTTTTTGAAATTTATAAAGTGGACTAGTACCTTAAATTTCATTTCTTGGTGTTATCATTCCTGTGAATAAATAACTAGAACGGCGCCAAAATCTATCTTGCCTGGCTCCTATATATATATATATATATATATATATATATATATATATATATATATATATATATATATATTTAAGCCACCTCCGGTCATTCATACCTCTTTCCAAATAGAATGGCACCAAACTATAGTATCTACAGCAAACACCCCTTAGAGAAACTGCCTTCTGAAACTCTTCCAGCATTAACTACTTACTAACATTTAATGAGGATTGGACAGAAGATAATCACTGCTTCACATGGATCGACTAAATCGTGCCCTATCCAATATCCACTTTTCATTTGTGCCGTAAATGCAAAAACCCTTCATTACGGATTAAACGTTTATTTATGGACAGCACCTAATCCTTTCATGATGTATCGTTAACAAAATGAGAAGAGAAAATTTTATCCTTTGTATCAGATCAATGATTAATCCTTCATATGGTCGTTTTGATCGGTAACGTCAATATTTATGAAATTAAATTAACTGAAAAACACTCGATCTCTACTTATAATGGAAAGGAGTGTTAAAAGGAAAGGCGAATTACAACGCAAAGCGTTGTTACAAAGTAAGACGCCAATTTGCGTTTATGGGTAGCGCACTTTTATTAACTGCAATTATGTAATGGATGTAATTTGGGGTTGCAGAAAAATCTCATCGGCAAATTGTTATACTAGTGTTTCATAAGTGTTGTTCAAGACGCAAAAATAAGTGGGAGCAGATGCAATTCGGTGGCAATGAAACGTTTCCTACTCGATGATTAATTTTTACTGAAGAGAAATTTGTGTATTCCAAATAAGTATCGCAGATTGAATTGTTACCTTTTCGAAGGTTTGTCTGTGGTTTACGAAATTTTCGTTGTATAACCATGAAATATTGTTTAGTTGCTCACATGACCCAAATCCATTCTAATAAATCTCCATTCCATCTAAAATGTTTGATTATCCCAAATATGAATGAAAGTCTCACCAAAGCCTATTTACCGACATACTTTTAACTGACCATCACATCACATCTAATAGTTCCCTCATCTATCATTGGATCGAGGTGATAAATAAATCGTCCCGAATGAATATTCAATTTTGCCGTGCATCAACTCATAATTCACATCCTAGTCATTTATCACCAATAAATATCATGAAGCTTTTATCCTTGTATCTGACGCCGGACCGGCAGATAACAATTAGGACGCATGGACTTAACCGTGATCCTTTTTTGTGTGCAAAAACCAGAGAAAAACAACACTCGCAGGATAAAGGAAGTCACGAACTCTCGGAATTGTGGGGGTTCGAGATTATGGCGCGCTTGGCGCATTGCACAAGTGGACACAAGGATCATGTGAGCTTTCATCGAAATGTGTTGCAGAATCGTCATTTATCATTTCGCCGCGAATGTTCCATACAAATCTTCCTGCTATAATTCTTTTCCGTTTTTATTCCTTTTTTATACGGACCTCCAGCCGTGCTATCTTTGTTGAGGACTTGAAAATGCAAGGGTGCTTAATGAATAAAATGCAAACAGAGACCCTCGTGGAATGCAATGTATCACGCTCCAGTGGAGTTGTTGGCCACTGTGATCAGTGGTCGAATTTGGGCCGAGGGTGTTTCCAGGACCAAGTTTTTTTCATGTCCTTTCGGCCAGGCCATCAAAATTGCTGGCCACTGAAAATTTTGCATGAAAACAAGCGGATATGTAAATTTAAGTGCTTGTTATGAGGCGTGTTTATGAGTTATTAGTAAAAAACAGCTGATTTTTTTCGGAAACGAGGAAAAATGAATAAAGCTTTGAAGTATTTTTATGGAAATGTTAATTTAAAATTGTTTTTACAAAACTCAACATCAAATAATTCTGTTTTATTGTGCAGTCTTCGGTCACTGCGGTTGGATTTCTTGAGATGAAACTCACTGCAGCTTATCCAATTTTCAAGCAATTTTCAGGAAATTGGAGTAAATCGTTTGATTTTAAAATCAACAATCAAACAAAAATGTGGATTATGTTGATGACAAAATTGGTGAAATGACTAATGATTTAACACTAATAATTTTCTATAATCTTTAATAGAAAAATATTTTGTTTCAAATTTTTACCTCCGCCGCCTAAATTATTTTCACTAATTTTGAAGTGCTGATTATCCCATTTTCGCGTAAAGAAATCCAATTATAGATACTTCTCCTGTCAATTACATTATGGTCGACTATAAGAGACTTGTTCACAAGTATTAATTTTTTCAGTAAAATTTCATTTAGAAATAGAAGAAGTGAATTATTGAAAGAGGAACAAATTTATTAGAAAACGTCCTATTGAAAATATGAATGTATAAAAGTTTGTTTTATTGCGAAAATTCAGCGTCAAAATTTTGGACAACAGTTTCTTAGCAAGACTTTTGCTGTTGATTGATTACACTGGTAAACATTGTTTTTTTCATACGAAATTTGTAATGATGTTTGTTGGTTTTGGTGTACTCTCATTTAAAAAAGAATTATATTTTTCTTCAGTCACATCCAGCTTTTTCGTGACAGCTATTTATTAATTTTTGACCTAATTTCTTGTTTTTGTTTGATTAACTTAGCTTAGGCGATTGTATAACTACGGTATTCGAATAACTTAAAATAATAAAAATATGAAACAAAAGTGCTCCAATAACCCGAGCAGTTTTTGTTATGTGTGCGGAGAATTAAGTTTTGTATGTCAGCACCAAAATTTTACATCAATAATTGGAAAGTGTTGTTTAGACTATTTTGGTTTTCCAGTGCGTCATCATGATATATCTGGGTTCCACATACATATACTTTGTATAGCGTGTGTGAGACTCCTATTAGGTTGGGCTACAAAAGAATCTAGATATTTGGCATTTACTAAGCCAATGATTTGAAAGGAATCAAAAAATTATGTAAGTGGTTTTAATTTTTTTTAGTTCAAACAAAAGGCAATAATTACAACAATATCCAAACACACTATCAAGTACCTAGACTTGTCGTCGGCCATCAAATCAATACCATATAGTGCCGAATTGCCTGTGCCAAAGCCTCCAAATTGAGGAGAAAGCCAGAAATCTGGTTCTAGTCAGGAATCTTTTTTTAGTCAACACGCTAAGATATCTCAAAAGAGCGACCCAAACTATGAACCATCTACTTAAAACACACTTATTGACTCAAAGTAATCTAAATGATTTAGTACGTGATTTAAATTTGTCTAAAAAACAGGCTGTGTTTGGGGTCTAGATTAAACGACTGGAATTTATTTTCTTCCGATACGAAATTTTTTTATTTTCGTGTCGTTGACTTTCCTTAAGCACATGGTTAAGTGAATTGTATTAAGTGTATTCCTGCAGTACTTAATATATTAAATTTTAATTATGATCTAAGTCACTGGCGGTTGTTTTTTGACTCCTCAAAAGCTAGTTTGAAAGCAGTGTGGCTATATAACGGAAAAAACTTCCTTCAGTATCTGTAACCCATGGTTCCGATATGAAAGAAACTTATAAGAATATGGAATTCCTTCTCAAAAAAATTAAATACAGTGATAGACCAGGGTGGATCTGTTTTCAGTTGGCCGTTGGGTATGTCCCCTGACTGATACTTGCAGAAAAAGTTGTAGAATAACTTGTATAACAATAATTGACTCTTCCTCCCTCCTAGAAATGTCGGGAACGTTAATAAATAAATCGAAATGTTTAAAAATTATAAAAACACTCAATTTTTTCAGACTTCTTTCACTATTAATTTTAAAACGATTCATTTTGCAGCAAAGTTGTGCAGAAATAAATGTTTCATAATTAAATTTTCTATAAGATATAATTGGTTAATTTTTTTAAAATTTTCTACCTGGTCACAAAATATCAATAAATAAATGAAAGAAACAGGAAAAAACAATTATTTGATTTTTTTCCACTTATTATGCACTTTGGACTTTCATAATTCGCCTAGAAAATTTTTATAATACAATAAATCAGCACGAAAATTTTCATCAAAATCGGTTCAGTAGATTTTTGAATTTTGATTTTTTTTAAATAAATTTAGATTGCAAAATTATTGTGTGAAATCTACTGAATCGATTTTAATAAAAATTTGTGTGCTATTTTATTATATTGTAAAGATTTTTTGAGCAAATTATGAAAGTCTTTAATGCATTCTAACAGATAAAAAAAAATTAAAAATAGGTTTTTCTTCCATGTTTTTATTTATTTATTGTTATTCTGCGGCATGGGTAATGAAAATTAATATGTTTTACTGATTATATTTTATATAAAATTTAATTAGGTTACTTTTGTTTTCGTTAAAATTTGCTCTAAAATGAATCGTTTTAACGTTAGAAGCGAGAAAAGTATGGAGAAATCGAGTTGTTTTATATTTTTTAAACATTTCGATGTATTTATTATAGACCAGGGCGGATCTGTTTTCAGTTGGCCGTTGAGAGACACTGATTTTTGCGGGAAAAGTTGTGAAATAACTCGTAAAACAATAATTGACTCATGCTCCGTCTCAAAAAAGTCAGCAACCTAAAAAAAATCGAAAAAATCGTTTTTTCCCCTACTTTTTTCACTCCTAAATTAGAATCGGTTCATTTTAGGTCAAAGTTGCGTAATAAAATTTTCTATAAGATAGGATTGGCTAAAAATTTAACCCTTGCCGCAAAATTGCAATAAATATAAAAAAAACGGAGAGAGAAAGCCTTTTTTATTTGATTTTTTTACCACTTGAAACGCACTTAGGATTTTCGTATTTCGTCTAAATTTTTTTTCATAATATCGTAAAATAGCAAACAAATTTACATCAGAATCGATTCAGTAGATTGCCGATAATAATGGTGCAATCTAAATTTATTTTAAAAAAAATCAACAATTTTGAAAACCTGCAAGTCAAAAACTTGAGCTTATATAGGTTTGTAATATTTTTCACATATAAAAGAGCACTTCAACTATCAAATGCACTTTCAAAATTTAAACCCGATTATTAGGGGGGCCTCAGCAATTTTTGCTTAACTTGGTAATAAAATCTAAAACAGTGCTGGGCGGCTGATGATTCAGTCGTAGGAGCCACGCTTCCATTTTTATTTTTTTTTAATCATTTCGATTTTTTTAATGTTCCCGACAGCATAAGTTAATTATTGTTATGCGAGTTATTCTACAAGTTTTCCCGCAAAAATCAGTGTGCCTTCTCTCAAGAAACTTTAAAAATTTGTGGCGGTTTTAAAGTCATTGCTCTTTTGCTTGATTATACAAAATAATGCTGTTTTATTTGTGAATGGGACAGTAGAGACAGAAAAAGTCACCACGTAAAGAAACTATTGCCCAAACGTGAATCACTTACTCCAGGGCATAATAATGTTAAAAGTGAACATTGAATGCATACTTTTACCATCGTTGCATAAAAAATTCGGTCTCATGAAAGTGGTAGTAGATTTTCTTACCTAAATAATTCAAAAAATCAGCCTGGCAAAAATTGAATATAAAATATTTATTGGTCCACAAATACAGGAACTAATGAAAGCTAGGAGCCTTTAAGAAAAACGGAATGCGTTATCAAGCAAAATAGAGTCCAAAAATGCTAGGGGATTACTGTTGAAGAATTAAAAAGCACCTATCAAAAGCCAAAAACAGTCACGAAAATTATAACTGTATATTGAATACTAAGTAATAATTTGCCTGAGTGTAGGATTTTTGTACTTTTCATAAAAGTATAATGCTTTGATAGCACATTTTTTCATTGAGATATTATTTTTCGATGATCATAGTACATTCAAAATTCGATATGAATTTTCGTGTGACAAAAAAGTTTAAATTTTGTGGACCAGGTTTATCTGAAAGAACAAAAAATCAAAATACGCACTCATTTCGGATCAAAATCGACCTAATTTTTCCGAAATTTATTTCAATATGTTCAAAAATATTTCCCCCGAGCAATTTTCTCGTCATTCGGCAATGAATCACGAAAGAATATGGATTCAATCTGCACTTGAAATTCGACACTGTAATTGGGTTAACCCCGAGTCCTGGTGCAATTTTGCTTTAGTCCGGGATCCACTGCACTTCACGAACAAATTCAACAAAGTGATGGAGTGGTCGATGTTGTGCACTTTTGAGGCGTCTTTTTCGAAAATTAGTACTGAACGAAAACTGTGTCACGTTCCATGATTTATCCTCGACATTTCGGTGCAGCAGCAGCAATCAAGGAGGTCGTTTTCGTAACGATTCTCTGTCAGCCCGAAATTTATTTGGTTGTAGTCGACACTCATCGCCAGTTACCGGTTACTTTGCCGGGTCCTCGTAGGCAACCCTAAGGAGTTCATTGTTATGGTATCTCGAAACAGTCCCGTTACTGCTTGGGTTGAGTTAAGAATGCAACTGGCATCCATCAGCCGTAGATATCTGCAAATAAACTACCTTTTGCTGACTGCGTTCCACTATAGATTGCAGATATTGTTCGTACCGTCAACTGCAAGGTCCTTTCTTCGTTTGTTAGTAGGAACGTTGCTGAGTAGCAAATTTACGTTTTGTTGCAAAGACTGCAGTGGGTGAAAAGGACTTGCGGAAGGAGATTGGTATCGATTATATCATTGTTTTTGTTAAGTTAACTTTGTTGTCATTGCAATTCAAATTTAATGGTTGTTTAGATTGTTTGAAAATATAAATAGTTCTCCTCTTGTTTGTGTTCCCCATGGATGAATAGTTCCTATTTATTTGACAAATGATAAACTATTCAACCAGAATGGGTTTTACAATTCAAATCCATTCTAGTAATTTTTTTCATTGCTAGATCCTAATTAATGAAAAATGGCAAAAAAAAACAATATTCGCATCATAAAAACCTCCTGATTATTCTGCTTGCCCAAAAAAATCGTTACCTTCTATTGATCCTCCCCTTGACCTAGAATCCTCAATTAGTAAGAGCTGTTTTTGATGTACACTGAACCTGAAAATGTCGTCCCTAATTTTGACTAGTGTTTTCTTTTAGCAAAAATAATAGTCTGCATGGTATCTGGTATTCATCGTATGCTGACCCAATTCTCCCGGCAGCAATAGTTAAAGTCCTTCCAATCTTCGTGCACCCCTTCCTGATTCCAGCATAATCTTTGTGGCTACTATCATTACAGCTCGTCCTGTTGGTTGTGTAATACAAGTTTGGTTTTGTTTTGCAGGACAGCTACGACAACGGCGACCATGGCAGTGGCGACGTGTCACGAACCAAAGGACGACTATGATTCCTCGGGGTCGATGGAAACGGCTCCTGATGAAATTCCTGTGTGGATACGCGGCGAACAACGTTGGATCTCGGGCGTTAATGAGGAGACGACCTGTGCAGATTTAGTTAATGTGCTGCTCGAGGACGACGGTGTATTTTGTCCGGGCGCTACTAATTCCGTCTCGAAGAGTTTCGTTATTACAGAGCGATGGCGAAGGGTCGAGCAGGTGCTGGATAATGACACTAAAATCCAGCAAATATGGTCTGCTTGGGGTCATGCTAAGCCCGAGGTAAGAATTTGTAAATTTCGTGCAATGCAATTAGTGGCTGGGGGATTTTGGTGTGTCCGCATTTTTTGTGGAAATTATGTTATAAAGGAGACGACGAGCAGATATTAATTTCTCGAAGTATTAAGAAATTCAAAAAAGGATTTAGGTCGATTGCTGTATCCTTTGAACTCAAAAAATAAAAGATATAACGTAAATAACTAGGTCAAGTAGAATAGCATTTTCTAAGAATTTTTTGCAGAAAATTATTTATGTAGAAGAAATTAGTCACTTATTAATTTTATTATCTTCCCAGTATATGGGAAATTTTGTTTAGAATAATTTTGGTAAATGATAAAAAGTGCGCAATGTGGATATGATTCAGAAGCTTCCATAAAATAGTAGGTTTTCACATTTATTGTATATGCTTCTTGATATTCGACTAAAGTTATCAGTCAAATGATATGCATGAATAAATTGATCCAAAATTTTTTTTTGTGCGAAAGTGTTGTAACTCATTCCACAAAAAAGAATAAAGTTTTTGTCTTCAGTATATTTATTTGAATGAGTAGTAATTTTGAAGATTTACTCATTGAAATTTTTATAAAATTAACAAAAACATTTTTTTTAGTAGGAAGTGTGGTTTCGGCGTGTCGGATGGCATCCTCTTCAGGCGCTGTCACTTGCCATCCGTCACCAGTCAGCACGACCACGGCTAGCTTGTTGGTGGATTAAGCTCGTTATATTTCAACTATTTTTTAATTTACATCTGCCACGTCGAAACCACACTTCCTACTAAAATTAATTAGGAACCAGCCTATAATCTGGGAACAATAAAGAACCTCCATTAATGTGCATTAAATAGTGTTAGCAGAGTTGCGAACCAGAATTGCACACTAGAAAAACAGTGTTGTTGACTAGAGTAGGAGGTTCTAACACATGTTATAACAAATACATGTTTCCCAGCAGATTTTTGAATTGAAAAAATTCGATTATAGTTCTTTTTTCAAAAAAAAAAAACATTATTCGTGATTTAACCTTAACGATTTTTGAAGACAAATATTTTTGCAGGGAATTGCAAGATGACAATAAATACTGCTGTCTTTATAAACTAAGTTCTAGTTGAGAATTTGGCATCTAAACTTATTTTAAATCCTAGCACTTCTGGAATTTTAGTAGGTTGGAAGCTATTGTAGTAAAAATTGTAGTATTTTGAATAAAATTCAAGAAACGTCTTCTGAATTTTTAGACATGGTATGAATTCGAAGTTTCTAATTGAAGGTTTCCCGCATACTTTTCGTTGATATTTACTAAAACTGCCAACACAAATTTTCTAAATATAAATACATTTTGTAATCAATATTTGAATGATTCAATCAAAAATAAATAAAAGTGTAATGAAATAAAAAGAAATCCTCGTTAGCAGACGATTTCATAGCATGTTCATGAGTGATGCTTAAATCCACTGATAATTCGATTCCCGCTTGAGTAATCTGCATTTACGGAACAAAAATGAAATGATTGTGGAAAAAACTCATTGCTGTATTGGTTTTTCGGGCTCATTCATAGATTTCAATAATAATTGCATGATGCAGTCGTTGCAAATATAATGGCCGCTTTATGGATGTAACATTTCAAACAGAACCATCATGCTTACTTTCAACCTTTCGGCTTCTATGCAAACTCTTCGGGTATTTTGTTGTCTTCGCTGTACAGCAAAATGAGGAAATATTTAGCATGATGATGTTTTCGCGGGAAATATATTGTGTAACATCTAATGACTATTATTGCGCATACGTAAATGGTATGCATGATTCTTCACTGTGCAACCTACATTCAAATCCACAATCCACGCAATTCATTAACTATTACAAGCGTATGATAAACTTCCAAAAATAACATTTAATTTAAAATCTGTTCCTGGAGGGCTTATCCATCTGCAGACATCGAATACGATTTGCTGCAGCCGTTGAAATCTGTGCGAGAGTATCTTTTGTCGGCGGACACGATTCGAGGAACGTACGAGTATATGCTACACCTTTGCGTTCCAGTAACCTTTTCTGCACGGCAGACAATTTATCTTCCTCATCTGGTAAATACCTGTCGAATGGCCAAAAGGCTCCATCTCCGAAACAGTTAAGTGCACGCCTATGACCAATTTCAGGCTGGGCTTAGTTCGTTTGTAGGCTTGCCGGGTTGCAGGCTCTCTTGTAGTTGGGAATCAGTTTTATGCGATTTTTTGAGTGGACTTGACGGTGGAACAAATCGAAGGAAGAAATTGCAAATGTAGATGCGTTAACCCTTTGTGAAATTTAATTTACGAATGGGCTGTGAGATGAAATTCTAGGTCAATTTTTTCGAAAAAAAAAGATTATTTTCAAACCGGTTCAGGTTTAGAAAATTAGGTTAAGATTCAAAACAACCATGTTCGGAATCGCCATTAGGCGAATCATCGCAGTATATTTTATCATTCTTGTGAATAAATTTTTGATCTCAGTTTTCTAAATACCCAAAAGCATAAAGAAGTGACCACCTCCAGAGATTTCTTAAAAAATCGGGTTGTTTCAGGGAATGACTTAGAAGGTTTCCATGTCTACAGATCGCAATGGACCAATCAATCTATGTGAAACGAAATTCATTTGACTAAGCATCCTATACGGAATCACAAATTCCTGGCATTTTAAACGCAAGGTGCTGAGGAATAAAAGATTCCTAGAATTCATTTTAAGGCAAAGTAAAATCACTCGTTGGTCCATGGGATGTAAGAGCTAGATTATCACGTTTTTGACCTCGTATCAAATCATAGACCAATTGGTTGGACAGCTCTGATTACCTGAACTGTTTTTAATTTGTTTATTAAGACTTAAAAGCTCGTTTCGACAACTTTTAGTAATATCTTTGCATACGGTGCTTGTTGTTTTATATTTATTTAACCAAATTCTTAAGCGAGCCAATTAAAAGAAGATTCCATACCCAAAGCTGCCCTTACGTCAAATTTATATTTATATTTTCTTAATGAAGCGTTGAAAAAGTCACTTCTAGCAATTGTAATTTAGTTTTCTCAATTATCATCAGTTCAAAATTCCCGTAGAAAATCGAAAACACTTTCAATACTTTTCCAAGACATACTAATATTCATTTTCTCTTATATAACTTAACACAAAATTTAATTAGTAAAAATAATCAATCCTGTATGATGACTTAAGGGAAGGGTGGGCAAGTTGGATTTAATGCATAAAATTTAAAAAAAAAAATATGTTTACCGAAATATTTATTGGAATGTTTTGAAACTTTTTTATATAATCATTCCCTTGAACTTTACAAAAAATGAACTTTTGTTAAATAAAAAAAAATTTTTTTTTAAATTTTCTCCAACCATGGCGACAAAATGGTCACCATAATGGATCAAACGTTGGTTCGCGTGATATCTCGAGTCAGTTGTGTCTGAAACAAAAAAAAATCAACGGTTTTTTGAAATATACGTGAATGGCTATAATCGGAACTAGAACTCAACATTTTATGTGAAAAAAACCAAATGGGGATTTTTTCAATTTTTTGACCCTTTTCTTACAACTAAAACTGTTCAAAAGTTAGGTAAAAATATATATAAAAAATTTGATTCTAGTTCGAATGGAAACTGTATATGTATTTAATAATCGCTCAAAATTTCAGCACAATCAACCGAACTAATTTTTCAAAATCGTCAACCAAGTGTAAAAACGTTGTTTGAGAAAAACGCATTTAAAGCTGAAACACCTTCATAGTGCGCTCACACACGTTCTATTTCTGGGCTTCGCTGACCGAAATGAGAGTTTGTTTTCTAATTTTTATAGTTCCGAAAAATAATGTTTTTGGAAAATCCATACATGGAAGGCAAGGATATTTAGAAATAATCCTTACTTTTCCATAAATTCAGTAAATACCATTTTCAAGTGTCGCTTTGTTCTTTGTATGGATTTATAAGATATGGGATCCTCTCAGCATTCTTATGAAAAAAATATATAATTATATATACTGTTAAGATTTGTGGCCTCAACTTTTCTATTTTGAAATTTATTTCGTCAGAATACTCTATAGATTTTTTTCCGAAAAATATATGCTATCTCAGCGCACTTTGGATATATTTACATACCTTTTTTTATTTTTGAATGACTTTAAAGCTGGTTATTTATGATAGTTCTTTACAAAAGGGTCGGTGTGTGAGATTTTTTTTCTGCGAAAAATTTCAGGCTCATTGTTTTCATCGGAAGAATTTGAATTTTGTTTTTTTGATTACTTACTGAACATACGGTCTTTATTTGCGTTGTTTGCTGAGAACCAATGCTTCCAAGGATACAGAAGCAATTTGATGGCATGAAAATTTCCAAAGTATTTGACTTATATTTTTAAAACTCATTCAAAACTATTGAACCTTAATCCGTTGACTTAATAGCTACAATAATCAATTATTATTAAATGTTTTAATTTGTAACGGCATACGAATATATTGAATCATTTTTAACGCAAAGTACACTTTTCACATTATGCCAAAAAAAAAAATATGCCGACCATGGCGCATAATATTTATGGAAGCGATAAAAATTATGCCCTCAGCATCAACCAAACCGAAACACGAAGAAAACATTGAAAAGAAAAAAATCGATTCTCCATTAAAAAAATATCATCATTGAAAATCTTGATGAAACTCTATCATTGGTGAATTTGCTTCGAAAAACTCGAAGGAATCAGACCCTAAAAAAGAAGAAGCTAATCGGAAAGTACATAAGTCATTAAAATTTACAAATATCGTGCGAGAAGACTATCGCACCCAGCTTCCGTCGTCTACGTAACGAAAGTTTTTTTGAAACATGAGTGGGTGTAATACATACAGAATAAATGTTGGGTTTAGTTTTAAATAAAAGAAATTTTATGTTATTTTTTTCAACATTTCCCTGCTCACTTAAACTTTCTCGGAGGGAACTTAAACCTTTCGCCAAGTCACTTAAACTTTTTCCATGCTACTTGAATGTTTTTCCAAGGCATTTTAACCTTTATAATTTGTTTAAACCTTTTTCCAATCCATTTAAACCTTTTCCTAATTCATTTAAAACTTCTCTTAAACCGTTGACACTCTATTTTATTTTAATATTTTTTTCATATCGTAACACATTAGCTAATACTCTATTCAATTTTCCGCGATGTGCAAATACGCAAGATCACGTGAGAAATTGTAATGCATGATATCAATAATATAGTTTTTTTACTATGTAGCAATATTTCACGATTGTATTAAACTCTACTCCAAGCATTTTTTCCCCTTCATATTTAAACAATTCTTTCCTAAATTGAATGAAACTTTCACCCAAATGAAATGTCCTTTACTCAAATCAGATACAGGGTATAAAAATGTTTGTAGTAACGCCAGCTAATGGACAGTGTGTTATGTCTTGAGTTTGAAATTGTTGTGCTATATTGAACTTTTGTGAAAAAGCTAGATTTCGAATAAATATGTGGTCGAATAAATTTGTCTGAGTTTAAAAAACAACGTTTACTCTTGTCTTTTGAACAAATATAAGAACAAGATCCTCAAGCTGCAGCTGTCGTCCACGTTTCTGAATAAAGAAGCACAATATTTATTAATTTCTCTTACAAAGGACTCAATAAATTTTAAAAACTACAAATTTTGGCTACTATGGGCTTTTTGGTGCTCAGGCACTCATCAGATTTTATGCAATTTCATAGAAAATGTGTATTTGGTTGACATGTATTCGTTTTACGTAGGCTCGTTAAGCGAGCACTGCCTGTGTTATCATCAAGCTTCTGGGACAACATATTTAAAATAGAAAAATTTATTTAAAAAAAATTCTTTTCCCATGAAATATTTCACAAATCAAACAATAAAACTGTTTACAATATTCAAACTTTTTTTCTTTGCATATGTGTATAAAATTTGGAGCAATTATGAGTTTTTTTTGGCTAATTTTAACTTTATTTATTTTGATTGACGAAAAGAGCGACTGGTTAGACTTTCAGGAAAATCAAGGCTTCCATATATGTCCCAGGTCGTGCTGCAACTTTTACATATGTCCACAGAAAACAGCAACTAGAAAGTCAATACCCAAAAACATTGGACTTCAGATTGAAAAAGGATAAATATTCGATATCATCATAAGAATATGTTGGAATAAAAGTTACGATTCTTGCGTTGCATTCATTTCCTTTGCTTCTTTCGTCAGTTTGAGTCGGGAAAACATTTGATAGTGTCTCAGCACATTAATTCACATTTACCACCCCAACTGACTCTCCCAAGTACGAAAGTGCTTCGCGTCCATCAAATCGTTAAGCAAAACTTTCCATTTTCATCTTCGGCGCCATTTATCTTTCTAATCCTGACTAGCAAGCGAGCGTGTAGGTGGAAAACTTGTGTGGGCCATTTTACACTCGTAACGCCGCACCGTTGACCTCCGACTTGAGACTCATAATGTACCTAGAGTATCCTCAGGTGCTTGTTAAATGCCTCTATTATCATTGATTTTTCGCATGATCTCCGTCTGTTACGTCTATGACTCTATAAGACGCGGATTTGCGGCAGGAACAGACGTCCCAGATCTGATAATGAGATCCAATTTGCGTCTTGATAATAATTTCATTCAAACAAGCCGAGAAAATGCCTCGCCAGATGCTGGTGGATTCATAAATTGTGGACTATGAATGATTGAGCAATGCAAATAATAGTGAATGCTAATGGGAAAGTGGAAAATTTAATTTCCGCATTTCCCCGCGGCTGGAAGGTAGGTGCATTTACGGGACAATTGGAATATTGACGATGTTGTCAGATGTATGAGTGAAAGTTATCATGATTTCATGAATGGAGTGTAATAGGCTTTTAATGAAGCCTTTTCGAACCGTTATGGTGGAAATGATTAGGTATTAATATTTGAACTTTTAATACAAAATACCTTTGTGTCGACTTATTCAGGAATGATTGAGTACATATTAATTCTTATTGGTGGCGAGAACTTTAAAGAAAACTTTTTGACCAGAGTATGGTGTATTTTACTCTAAAAAAATACTCGATTTTGTGAGAAATTGGCTGTATTTATCAATTAATTTTTTTTTGCAATAAATGATATGGGAGTCTCAATTGCAAGTAACATATGAGCTTACAAGCATCAACTAATATTTAATAGCACAAATCGCTGTCTTTACAAATGACAACATTTCCCCTGTTTTCTTGTAAAATCACAATCAAAATGTTTTCAATTTTCTTTAATCAACAACCGTTTGTTCTACTCCCAAAACACCCGATTTGATCCTATTAATTTCCATTCTAGGTGAAATTGACACTGCGTCAAATCGACCCGCAGAAAGGAAGTTGGAGCCACTCACAAAACGACCAGGACAGTGGGATGGGTAGTCCCAATGGTAGCACGAATAGCGCAATTATCCGGCGACGTCGTCACCGGGCGTCCAAAACGACTGCCGCGTGGGCCACCCAAGCGCAAACCCTCCACCCCAAATCACAGAAGGGTACCATCGAGAAGTTGATGAAACTCATCCTGTCGCAGGGAGAGACGATCCAGCAGCAACTGGCAAAATTAAGGTATCAATCGATTGACTAATGTTTCCTTAATTTCACCAGACGGTCCAGCCGGAATGTTGTTTCGTCGGGTGCCGGATTTTCCCGGGACGCGGACAAGATGCCGGTCTGGAAAATTAATTTCCTTCAGTTTGATATCTGTATTCACGCCCGTTTTCATGTGGCATCTTTCCAGAGATCGGGAGCTGCAGATAACGAAAATTGAGGACGACCGACATCTAATGCGCGAGCGGGAGCATGGTAAAAACTACCTCTTGGAAACGTACCTGAGTGGATTACACGAGGCCGAGGAAAAGGAAATTGTTACAGGTGAGTTGGCTGGGGGTATCCTAGTTATCCTGTGAAATGTGTTGAGATCAAAGGAAAACTTAATGGTGAAGGGTGTGGAAACGTTTTGAATCGATGTTCTAATGAGTTGGCAGACACGAGCAGGGATTTTGAGATTTTAATTAAGGATTTTTCTTGAGCTAGCACTGAAACGTTTATTTGAGATGAGAACATAACTAATTGAAAGTAAACTTGCAATTGATTAACAGTTAAATCAAATTGTTGTTAGTGTTAAAGATTCCAACACTCGTTATACCAACAAAAAACTGTGTAGAAATCCTTTGATCAACACATTGCGAATGTTTTATCTCTAAAAACAGTCGGTGAAATATCATCAATTTTAACATAACTCCAAAAACTTTCATTCTGCTGGTGTTTGGTTATGAAACTAAAACTGAACAACATTGAATTCTTAATAAGATAAAAACATTTGAAAGAACTGATTCGAATCAAGCTATAAAAATGAGAGATTTTTTCCACTTCCAGGACAATGAAATTTCAAGAATTATGAGTATCAAAGTATGAAACAAAATAGCAGAAACATTATTGGCGCATTTATTTATAGACTCAAATTATTATAAATATATATATTTATGATTAGTTTTGAAATTTTGAAACATCATTGCATCTTAATCTTTCCATTTAAATCATTCAGATGCATTGATTATTCTCGGAGACTAGAATGTCCTTGTTTAATTCAAATATCAGGTTATACAAGTAGACCAAGGCGGATCTGTTTTCAGTTGGCCGTTGAGGGGGGGCAAACTGATTTTTGCGGGAAAAGTTGCGGAATAACTCGTATAACAATAATTGGCTTATGCTCCCTCTCAAAAAAGTCGGGAACATTAAAAAAATCGAAATATTTAAAAAAATTTTAAAAAATCGTTTTTTTCCCTAATTTTCTCACTCCTAACTTTAAAACGGTTCATTTTAGTCCAAAGTTTTGTGTCAATTAAAGTTGCGTAATGAAATTTTCTATAAGATTGGATTAATTAAAAATCGTAAAACATGTAACGCTTGCCGCAAAACTGCAATAAATCCTGAATCCGCAGCTGCCCAGCACTGTTTTAGACTTTATCACCAAGTTCAGCAAAAAATCCTGAGGCTGCCCTAATATTCCGACGTGAATTTTTTTAAGCGTATGTGATAGGGGAAAAATTAATTTACATGCGAAAAAAAACTTTTGTAAGTTCAAGTTTCTAGCTTCAACGCTTTAAAAAAAATTGATTTTTTTAAAATAAATTTAGATTGCACAATTATAATGGTCAAGCTGCTGAATCGATCTTGATGAAAATTTGTTTGCTTTTTTATGAAACCTTATTTTTTTAGGCGAAATAGGAACGTCTTAAGTGTATTTGAAGTGGTAAAACAATTATATGAAAAAAGGCTTTTCTCTCTCTATTTTTTAATATTTATTGCAATTTTGCGGCAAGCGTTAAATGTTTTAGGATTTTTGATTAATCCAATCTTATAGAAAATTTCATTACGCAACTTTAATTGCCACAAAACTTTGGACTAAAATGAACTGTTTTAAAATTAGGAGTGAGAAAAGTAGGAAAAAACGTTTTTTTTTAATTTTTTTTAAATATTTCGATTTTTTTAACGTTTCCGAGTTTTTTGAGAAGGAGCATAAGTCAATTATTGTTATACTAGTTATCCCACAACTTTTCCCGCAAAAATCAGTGTGCTCCCTCTCAACAGCCAAGTGTAGTCGTTTTCACAGATCCACCCTGGTTTAAATGTGTATTTCTTATTTGTACAAATACGCAACTTTATAATATGAAAATTTAAAGGTTAAAATAAAATTAAATGTGTGTCGGACATTAAGAAAAGATTACCAATAAGCAAACATCTGAAACGCGAAATTCAAAAATATTTAAATGTTTTATGTTACTGGCGATTGCACAAACTTAAAAAATAATTTCTATTGCAAAACAAAACAAAAATAGTGAGTTCCAGAAAGACTTTTTTTCGGTAATTTTTCGTTTGTAAAAAATATCAAAAATGAAAAATATTAATATATTAGAAATTCCAACGATAATTTTACACGTAGCCCAGCCCCAACAATATTGAAATAAATATAGTTAGAATGCTCTGATCATTTAGAAATTTTGACACGGTATTTTTAAGGCCGGTCCAGACGCTCCGTTTCGCACAACCTTTTGTCTGTGCAGTCTTAAGACGGAATGAAAACGTTGCAATTTACAGAGCGTCCACATGGTGCAGAGATATCTGTATATTTCGCACAGTTTTAGTGATATCGTCATGGAGGAGGTACTACTCTGGTCAATTTTGGCATGCTGTCTTGTTAAGAAAAATAATACCGTCTACATGCGCCGATTTGTCCGCACAGTTCAAGGAAATCTATGCTCTCTGGCTCAGTTATCGCTGCAACTGTACAGTTTTCGCACTCATTTCAAAACTGCGCAGTTTTCCTATCTACACGCAACGTTTTCTCTGCAACATTTTGAACTGTGCAGACAAAAGGTTGTGCAAAACGGAGCGTCTGGACCGGCCTTTAAACGCATTGTCTTTAGAAATCTCCCCCAAAAAATTGGAATTTTTTATATGCAGTTTGGAATTGTAATAAGAAGCTTAAAATGAATCTAACATACTATAAGAAAATCAAATTTTACTTTTGGCATAAATGTAGGTCAAAAATGAGAGAAACAACAAATATGATGAGAAACAACAAATATGATGAGAAACAACAAATAGAATGAGCATCAATGACCAAATCTAAAATATTTCTTTCCTTTAGCGAAATTTGATTGATTGATATTGATTATCAGTTTTTCTGATTGATTTCCGGGTATGACTTAGACATGACTGGTTCAGAATCCTTATCCAACTCCTTTATAGCTCTGGCCGAAAAAAAGTCTTCCTGGTTAAACCGCTCTCACTTGAATCATCAACAACAAACCCATCGATTGTTGCATGACTTCTCAATTTCGCCCGAACTTTTCCTGCAACATTGTGGATCCACGTAACCAGAACATGTGTGCTACCTTGCAAATACCTTGCAATCCATGCCGGAAAATGCCTTCACCTGCCGATATTGCAACGCATCGTGATTGTCATGCATCGAGGCCCAGAATTAACATTCTAAAGATTTTCGATTGAGCCACAAAGCGAGGCAATCAGTGGAAACTCTTTCGTCCGTGAGAAAATGAAAGCTGATGGTACTATCTCGCGATCTATGAATTTCCACAGCGTTGCGACAAACAATGTGGATTTCGTGGAAGGTACTAAATATTTTCAGTTGAAAAATCTAGACCATGTTTGACGAAAAACCATCAACTTGCTATGTATTAATATTTTGAAATAGATTCACCCTTCTAAACGTTGGGACCTTGCAGCACATTGGAAATAGTCAAGAGATTTCCTCAAATCCAAATCGCACTCATTGTTTCACTAATCAGTAATTATATAAACTCAAATAAACACCAGTTGCCAGACTACGTAAAAATTTGGATGGCCTCCGAAAACAATTACCATTGTTTTTGCTTCAGCGACTCTACAAATTGTTGGAAATAACTCAAAGGCATAATCCAAGAAGAAAAGTAAATTGCGGTTGGATTTTTCTGTTACTCGGGATTGAAGATTCTTTTCATCTTTTCTTCTTCTTTCTTTTTCTCCGCATGAAGATGGTCAATCACGATTTTGTTTTCGGAATTTTCACGATTGACTGCCCCGATTTAACCAATTGGAAAATGTATTGAAAAAATTGTTCTTGTCTTTGGCAATAATTGAACAAACTGTGTTGATTGTCTTTGAGTTTAATGTTGGCGATTCTGAGATTGTTGGTTTGGAAGATTTGCTGATAATTATTTGCACCAACAGTTTGGAATTTTATCTCTATTCAAGCTGTTTTCAATTGGAAATGTGGGTGGCATTTGAACGTTTCTTTAGAGATGAAATGATGTCTTACTTCATACTGAGGAAACATTTTTTGATATTGATTTAAGTTTCTTAAGATATTTTATTTCCCTGCTCGGACTCGGAATGTAAACGAAATTATTATCTTGAACTGATATCGAAAAATTTACATAAAAAATAATTTAAATTGAATATATGCATTCTTGAAAACTTCGTTTGTTTTCTCGTTTTTAATTGTATTATGAAACTATGTTTGCATAAAATTTATTTATAAAATACTTGTAACGTGAAGCCATTTGCATAATTTTTTTTGAAAACGTTATCAACAAATTTATTTCTTCTCGTATCATTGTCAAAAGATATACAGATCCTTTTCAACAGCTATTAAGGCAAGGCTAGAAAATCGTGCCTGTGACGGCCGATTACCCAAAAATGTATGAAGCTAAGCAGTTTGGAATCGGTTACCGATAATGCAAGTCACTAGTATTAAAAACTTAATTGGTTTTTGAAATGATAAGATTTTATTTTGTTCTTGATTCAAGGGATCATCAATGTTTTTGAAATAAAAGTTGACGTTTTTCTTTTAAAATAATTTTGAAATTAAACTGAGAATTTGTTTTGATAAACAATGATTTTTATAGAAAAAGAATCCAATTTTTCACATTTATTTTGTTGATTAAATTATAAACTGGCTGAGTTGTTCTTACTGAAAATTTTATAGAATCATTGAAATGCTGTTATGTATCGAATAAATTTTTACCACTTTAGTCCAAGTTTAATTTTTGAGATATGGTCCTAAACAGAAGTTACTTTAAATGTGTCCAAATCAAAAAAATGTCCAACCGAATTTTACCAAAATTTAATAAGCCTGTGTCATTACTAATAGGTTTCGATGGACACTTCCACCAAACCGATACCAGCTTCCCTTCGAGGGTCATTTTTGTAAAAAATAATGACTACGTATGCACTTACTCTCGTACACATAAAAACTCTTCCGAAAAATATTCTTATATTATTATTTCGACCTTAAATTGTACAGATATGTTGAAAATTTTCATTTGCATTTTAAAACCGATTCCAAGAACTTCCTGCACTTAGTAGAGTTTAAAATAATTTAAATGAGTTGCAGCAAAATCCTATTGGAATCTTAAAAGTAAATTTCAATGCTAAAATTCGTGAAAAGAATTTGAAAGTCGAAACAAAAATCAATGGTCAAAAATTCGCACCCAAAATGTTTCCTTTTTATTTTTAGATGAATAAAATCGAAAATATTTTTATGGTACCAAATTGATGTCAGATATCTGTAAGAAATTCGAATGAAAATTTATCAGTAACATATTGAAAAATACTTGAGAAGGAAAACTTTCCTTTTTCTAGAATCTGAAAATTTACGATTGCCAAATTTTTCATGGATGCGATCTACTGAAGATAATTACCGAAAAAAATATTTGTTAATATTTTTTGGAAATAATATTGTTCTGAAAAGAATATAGTAAATTATAATAAAAGCACTTAAAATCCTCATACATTTAAGAGTCTAAAATCGTCACTTAAAATTTACAAAAGCTCTGGGTGACAAATTTCGGATGAGTTGAACATCTTCGGAGCAAAAAAATAATAATCATCGTTATTCAAACTCAACAGCAAGTACATGTAATGATTTTTTAAATTTGAATCGTTTTGGAGTTACAAGCAATCAAATTTTCGTTTTATAATACACATCTTTTGAGCCTATAACGACGGTTGCCGTTGTCCTAAGCACTTTTCTTTGTATCATGCTTCTCATCAAATTGTTTGTCGTTCTCCACACAGAAACAGATTTAATATTGAACTCTTCGTCCTAATATCCCTTACACAAATTTCACTTTAAATTTTTCATAATGAAAACTTTTCTTCTTCTCTTACAGTTAACAGCGATAGTGGTGTTCACACCGAGGGAGCGACTTCCTCACCTGAAATTGGAATCCATGAAAATGAGGACTACGCTGAAGTGAAAACGAAAACAATTGGAACAATAGACGCCAGAAGACAGCATTTGTTGCAAAGATGCGGTGGCGTGTACAAGGAAAAGCCATCACACCGAGAAAAGAAATTGCTAAAGGATCATAGTCAAATTAAGGAGTACAGTGCAGCCCGGTTGGAGCGAGCTGACGCCAGCAATAGTGTTACATCAAAAGGTTCAAAGGAGTGTTGTGAGACGAAGCATACCACTGCTTCCGAAAAGAACGAGGAAGATAGTGGCGAAGGTGATTTACAGGAGAAAATTGAATGGTTAGAAAAGCTGGTGGCTATAAATAAACATCTTGTAAAGGAAGAAGAGCTCTTAGTGAGACTCAACGCGAAAATTAGAAAGTACGAGGCTGACAATCCTGCACTAAGTGAGCAGCAAGTTCGCTCGGCGTTGACTCGTGTAAATATTAGCATTGAGAATGGAGAACAGGAGATGCAGCGTCTGGAACGCGATTTGGCCTGTTTCGATGAGCAGCTTGAGGAGAAGAATAGTTTGCTGGAGATTCTCAGTCAAGAGTTGCTTGCGTTGGAGGAGTCCGAGCGTCCGAATGAAGACAAACCAAATGTTCTTCCGTTTAATAGTGAAAAGTTAGCGGAAAACTTGTACAGCTACAGCCAATACATAGCCAAGCCAAACTATGAGTTCAACGAAAACAACGAGAATCGTGACCACAAACTTCTCTTGCGGCAACACACTCCCGATCACGTCCTCAATTCGCAAAATCTACTTCCCGTGAATAGTACAAACACAATGCAGGTACCTGCGACCAACTCGCTGGACCAAAGAATCCCTCCGCCAGCTCAGTATCTGGACAGCACGTATCTTGTGCATCCGCCACCACCACCTCGTCATATACCTGCCCCGGACAGCATAAATCATAGAGTGGCTCCTGCTCCAGGTCCTGGTCCAGCACTCAATTACAGGAACTCCAATCCTATTTGCACACCAAAGGCATTGGATATCATGACGTCGATGAATTTATTGCAAAAACCTGACCCGCCCAAGTTCAGTGCCAACGTCTACGCCACGTCCAACTCTTCTGCAGGACTGGGGGCGGCCAGCAAGTTGGGGCCGAAAAAGTTAATTAGCGGCATTTGCAATGAATTCGAATCGAATTCGGACACGGGTCTGAGCTCCATGGGGGAGGATATCACGCACGCCGGAACTCTAGTTTGACCTTCCGTCCAACTCGGATATACTCCACTTTCAGATTGGTCAGTGTTTAGTCCTTTGTGGTTCACGGCATCCGTAATGAAAATGGCGTTGCATTGATCCTTTTAACGCAACTGCTATCGATAACTTCCACCAATAAGTTGAACAGGAAACATTGAAATATTCTCAAATAAACCAAACAATTCTATTTGTATAAGCTAAAACGAAAATTTGTACAAAAATGTCTTGTACTTAATGGATTGCATGCAAGCTTAGATTTAAATTTTATTATATTATTTAAATGTTTTATATTTCTAGTTATTTTTATTGTAATCGTAATGTATTGAATTTCAATTAGGCAAGTTTTGTTCGTTCTATGTTTTGTTTCATATTTTTTTACATTTTATATATTGAATATCCAAACAGTTATCAATTGATCAATTTCTACCACATTTACCGACTAGTCAAGTTTTGAACTTTTTTTGTTTGCTTTAGATTTCAGAAAATGCAAATAAATTGTGTCTTCGATTTGGATTTGTTGGTGGTTTTCTTTGGATAACGTTGTTCGTAATAATATGAACTATTTATGAAAAGGAACAGTGAGTCATCACATCTTTGCAATTCTTTCATAAAAATAAAAAATAAAAATTTAATTGCGCCAATTCAAATCACTGAACAATATGAGTCCTTCAGGTCATGTAAACACGGGAAATTACATAAGAATGACAAGTTTTGTTACTGCCTGAAAATTATTTTGCAAATTGAGTCAGATTTTTTTCCATGATTGGGAGACATCCTTTTTTGCTATGAAAATTTGTTGATACTTTTCTTAATTTAATTTGTATTTGAAATTTTATACAAAATATTAAAAGGGTTCAAAATTTATATAAAATTTGAAAATTTGAAGCTCGTGTTTGAAGTGATCTTGCTTGTGCTAAATTTTATCAATGATTGTCAATCTGGTGTTTGTGAGATACAATCTTACAATCTGGAAATAAACATTTTCATAATTTTTATGATTTTCGGGGGCCTTAAATAATGAAAAACTTCGTGAAGATACTTTTTGAATGATTTTTGTGAACGAAATTCGGTGTGAATAGTAATTAATTAAATTTTTGTTGTACTAGTTAAAATTTGAGTATTTTTTTTCTTAATTTAAGGAAATCTGATATAAATTTTCACAATAATCGCTCATGTTGTATTGATCGCGATTTATTATCAAGGGCTGCCATTATTACAAAATAAGCGGTTGCTGTAGAAATTTGTACAATGGTTTCAAAATATTGAATTTATTTTTTGAAATCGTAAGTTTTATACTTGTTATCATTAATTTGCAATTTTCGCCAAAACATTAAAACCAAAAATCTTTACTTTACGCCAAACATGGCTAAAAATTCACAAATTCACAACACAAAATTACAACTGGCTGTTTTCATGAAGATTTTGGAGAAAGGTTTTTTCCAAGTTTTCATCGAATTAATTTTCCAGAGAGTTATTTCTGAACGGTACTTATTCGTAAAATCATCAATGAAGATAATTTTCCGAAAGCAAATTTGCGATTGTGTGTAATTTCCTATTTGAAATTTTGGTGGAGAAGTTGATTCGGTAAATGAGGCTTGATTAATTTTTAGACTTAACAGGAAAATTTCATTTATTCGGTTCTAAAACGAAATATTTTCTCGCTACTTTTTTCTCAAACAAATTTTTCGAAAATGTATTTTTTGTGAAATCTCTTCAATATTCTTTGTTTATTTCTAATATAGTGAAGTGTACCTTACCGATTTGAGACCGCACTCACCAAGCATGCTACAATGGTTATAAGAAAGCATGCATGGGAAATCCCTGACTTTACAAATTACATTCACTCAAAGTGTAATACTACTTGCCATTAGTCAATGCTGAGGCTCCATTGACAGATGGAAATGCTTATTTATTGCTCATTAACAAACCGTTCTACAACTGTAATATGAGACGATTTGTCAACTATTTGCTTGTGTGTCGGAACATTAATAATTTGGGTCACCATAAGTGTGAAAATAAAATTATGGCTTTGTGGGTCATCCATGTCGCATATTGCCGGGTCGTGTAAACCCTATGCTTAAGCAGATACTTAGGGCTTGCATAGAAATGTGTTCCTTTCTTTGTACATAATAGATTAGCGAAATACTTTATAAATGGAAAGTTAATTAACTTGTAAGAAACTTGCATTAAAGAAGAAACGATCCATACAAAATACAGAATCAAATTTGACGTCATTTTTGTCACACTTGGCAGACGGTTTTATTTTGGTTTCTTTTGTAACAATCAATAATTTAAAAATATTTGCATTTTGCGTTCTATTCAGATTCGCGTGAAAATGCTGTCGTTAGTTGGGACTAGTCCCTTCAATCTTCATAAAAATCCAAAACATAGATAACAGCAGTATATATTGTTTTCTGTTAATCAATTATGTCTGTATCTTGAAAAAGGTTTGCTGCGTATTTAAAAAAAATTAGGTTTTCTTCGAAAAAAAATTAAATTTGCTTAAACTTTCTGGCGTTTGAATTACTGTTGTTAAGGTTTGGAAACTTCCGTCTTCCAATCTAACACTTTAAGCATGGATCTCAATCGGTTGGAACTTCCTCGAGTGCGGAAATACATAATTATCTACCAACTGGCATTGTCCTAGTCATTGGTCCGTCTGTGAGACTTCTTGCCGAAAACTGAACTGGTCAGTGGTCCTCACTCAAAATAAAAAAAAACATTATCAAAGTCTAAGTTGTTCAAGGAGTGTTTTAACCAAATTTAAAGGATCAAAACCGACTCTTGTTTCTCGGTAAGCATTGTTAAAATGTCTACAATGGTGTCCTTTTCAGATTATATTTTAAATAAATGCACTTCATGATTCAAGTTTTTATTTCAAAAGTTCCATGGAAACGACCTTATTACAATTTCTTTTTGTTTTTCCATCACAAATTGAAACGCAAAGTCAAAATTTCTCCGAGTTGAAAAATAGCATTCATTGTTAATCATGTTTTATTCAGTTCGGCATTCAATTTTTTCTTCGATTGAATGAGAATCTGGAAATTTTTCTTAGGCTTGTTGTGCAGGTTTCTTATGCTTGGAACAATTTTTTAAATAGATCCCATTTTCTGGAAGCTATTGAATAGAATTTATTGCGAAATGTTGAATATTGTTGTTTGCCTTGTGAATAATTGTGGATGAAAGTTCAGCAGGTTAATAAAAACACAAGCAAGAGATAACACTGCATTATATTTTTTATTTTAGACTCGTTGCTATTTACATGAAGCTATCCTGGTTCATAAGAATTTTCATTTGCTACAAAACGATTGAAGAAACTGCGGAAAAACATAACTTGTAGTTTCATTGTATCATTGGTCATGGTACCATAGGATATCAAACACAAACTTAGTTGCATAGCTTCCCAATTTTTTTGCAAATCCACATTTGCAACATCACATATGTACCGTATCAATAAAAAATTCACAACGCAACCATAAAGCAACATAAGCTCGCAAAATCAGCTTTTATGATCATATTTTGTTGTCCTTAGTAATGCCGTATTTTCTCCCTGGCTTTTCAAGTTTCCCAAAGAATTTCTCTGTGAACATTATTTACATTTAGCTATTACTCGCCAGACTACCCCGGCATGCCTAAGTACTTTACAGGAAATTTATTTGAAGCCCCAAATGTGTCCTGTTCAGGGAGGACTTACATAGGACGGAGTTCCGATGTTTTCTGCTCCCGTGCATGGAACATGGAGAAGCTGTTGCACAGAAGATGTGAAAACAGGCTGAATGTATCGAAGTAGCGATTGAGTCCTGGTTTTGGCTTGCACAGGTTTCAAAGGATTGATGCTGTGTTTCTTCCAGTAGTGTAGGTAATCTTTGGTGTAAGTTACAATAAATTATTAAGATAGGTTCTTAAGCAGATTCACAGGCAAGCTAAAAATTAATAACCATATTATTTTCCCCAGTTCAAAATACAAAAAGTTAAAATTCAATTTTCAATTTCGAAAATATGTTTGCATCTTGAAAAAAAACCTATTATCATGCTTGATTTCAATAAATTAATAATCTTATCATATCTCAGAAAAAATTGGTCAAAAATCATTGCTTATTTAGAAATTTATATGAGAAAAAAGTGTTTGGCGTTGAATTTTACGCACTATCTGGATTACAAGGTATTTTCTGTTTGAGGCTTTAAATCAAAGGGTACGCAATGTTAAATTTTAATAAACAAAAAAATTAAAATAAGGTCAAACATTTAACATTTCATCAAATATGCGAATTTGGAATCATAACACTTTTATCAAAACTTTTTGTATAGAAAACTGAATATCTTAATTAAAAATTATAGACGTGGATATGTGATCACAAATCAAGTTTGCCTTGAAAAAAGTTTTTAAATAAAATTGATAAATTGTTATGATTACAAATTGTTATTTTAAACCTTTTTTTAAATAAGTTATTTAAATGTTTCCTGAACATCTTCTGGTCAAATTTTATGTTTAATTTTGGATTACTTTACTTATTTAAAACCAAATATTATAATATGTCAGGACATATCTATTCTGAAGAAATTCAACTAAATGATTTATTAAAAGTCAAGAATTAATATCGGTTATTAGTTTTGAAGCAATTGGAAGCCATGTTTTGGATGCTATTCTACCTAATTGTATGGTGAAAATAAGAAACTAAGAAATATACGGGGATGTTTTTTCCAAAATGTGAAAAATATTCGCCCAAATAGCTAAAAATTTGCGATAGCAGAACACACAAACGTTCAAAGCAAACGCTTCTTATAATTATTTTTAGAATTTTTCCTTCTCAAATGTTCACATGTGTTTAACTGTTTCTTAGAAATGACATTTTTTTTCAAAAATTATATCATGAAAACATTGTTGCGCAGAAAATTATCCAATGTGTTAAAAAAAAATTTCGGTAGGATTAATAATAACTATTCGTAAAATTAAACTTTTCAATAGAAGAAGAAGTCTTAGTTTAGTTCTTCAAAATTGTAAAGAAATTATGATGCTGTACGCAAAATGTTTTTTGAAAATTTTTCTAACAAGTTGACTGAAGACATAAACAACAAGCCGTGAGGTGCAACCCATGAGGTCCACACGGTCAACTTCCCAGTAATATCTACATAGATATTAAAAATATTAAACACAATAATAGTTATGGAAATAATACTACTTCAAATAATAAAAATGCACCTCATAAAAGTTATTGGAATGACTTAATATTAATCGTAACATCTACGCGAGCGTCAATTGATTACGTAAGAATTTCGGTGCATTGGTTTGACTGATTATTCACGCGGATCAATCGGAGGGGGGACAGGTTTCAAAGCAGTTTTTTCATTAAAATTAAAACATGGTGCTGTGAAGACTATTGAAAATCTGCTCAAATTTTGAAAATATTAATAAACTTTGATTGACTTTACAACAATGTCTTTAGAATAAGAGATTTAAGGTATAATGATTTTTTGCTGGTTTCTCTACAAAAATTGATAAAAGTTTATAAATTCTATAAACATTCACTATTACGATGTGCAAACCAGGTTAAAAATGATTTTTTTTATGAAAAAAACACTACTTTTCCAATTTTTTTTAATAAATCAAAAAAACCGCTTCAACGATTTTTTTAAAATATAAAAACATCATAAAGATGTTGATACGCGTTGATTGACACCTTAATTATGGAAAGATTATATTTGGTTCTCGAGATATAATGAATGACGTAAATGACCTTGAACGTTTAATGATTTTTTATTTTTTATTTAATTTTTTTTGTTATCATGAAAAAAAACTTTTGCTGGTTTTTTCACAAAAACTATTTGGAGTATATAAATAATATAAACATTGATTACTTAGGTTTGAAAATCAGGTTAAAAATTTTGTGTTTTTGAAAAAAAAACCTAATTTTTGGCACTTTTTTTTAAAAATTAAAAAACGGCTCGAAGATTTTTTTTAAAAACATGATAGAATCACATAAATGTTAATACACGTCGATTGACACCTTAATGATGAAAATCGCATGTTTGGTTCGTGAGATATAGCGCATAACATGGTTGACCTTCAAGGGGTGAAAACAGCAAACTCCCCCGACCGAAGTGTCCCAAAAACTAATCAGCTCTTAAGATTGCAAAGACGCTTCGATTGACACCTCAACGAAGTCGATACGACTTTACGTGAGTTATGCTCGTAGAAAAAAGTGTCCACGAACGTACGTACGTACGTACACACACACATACATCTCCCTTTCTAAAAACACTTTATATATACTCTATAGATCTTATCTCTATCTATGTTTTCAAAAGGATAATCTGAAATTTTTATGGAAAATTTTAAAGTCAAGGCTTTACTTTTAAAAAACTATTTGTATTTTTTCCATTGTATATTTTTTCAGACTGTAAAATAAATGAATATTATTTTCCTGGAAAATTAAACAGGGGTATGAAACAATTTCCGCTAAATTTATCAATGCAGCAAATTTATTTATTATGAACTAAGAGTCAAGAAAAATATAGGTTTTAATGTTCATGCTTGGAAAGTTTTTGTTCTTTTGTAAAAATCTAAAGCTACATTTATCATTTCAGTTGATTGCTGATCTATCTTAGCTATGCGTTTATTTTTTACTTGTGAGCGTGTCAGGTTTTAACTAATGATGTACTAGAATGGAATTTTTTAAACCTTTATTAAAAAAATTAAACCCACAAGGTATTTATACTTACTCCGAAAAGGATAAATCAAATGACTTACCCATCGTTATCAAAATTAACCACCCCAAGCATCTTTCAGGAAAATTCATTAGGCAATTGAGGAATCTTTCGACAGGAAATTTTCTGTGAAGGATACTTTTGTTCTTTTCATGGTTCCATTATTTTCATTCAGAGGATGAACATAATTCGTTGTATCATCCTGCAAATGCCTTCGAAAGACGTCTAAAAGGGATGGTGCGAGGGCTACTAGTAATTAGTTCTGCGTTTAAGACAATTCCAATTTTCTTTCCCCCACGACTGTTATTTTTTTTGGAAAAGATCAGTTAGGCCGAGGGATTTGCAATTGAAGGCCGATTGTCAGATTCCGTGACTCCTGCAGTGCTCCTTTTGTACGATCCAATTAGAGGGTGGAATGGCGCTTTGTTATTAATTTCGCCGTAAATTAATTGGAAGATTTTAAATTGGAAAATTCATTATGTTGGCTTAATTTTCTCTTGCCAAACTAATTTCAATTCAAGTATACAATTGGAGTCGTTTGAATTGACTTCAAAATAGAACTGAAGCTGGTTTTCTGCGTGCCCTCGAATATAAACCAAAATCGTTCACCAATAAAAAATCTCGTGATTACTGTTTTGAATAGATATTGAATTGTGTTCAGACTCCAATTGAATTTTAATTGGAATATTATCTGCTCTAACTTCTATCAGAGTTTCTCTGAAAATTCCCTTCAAAATCGAATAATTTACTAAACTATTTCTTTGAATGTTATCAGCATGGAGTCGATATACATTTGCATAATATCCCGGCAAATGAGATTCGCTTGTGGACAACAAACTCCCATTATTTTCAATAACACCCAAACGCGATGAAAATTCAAAACGCTATGTTGGCTATTCATTGTACGATGATTCTGTGGTCTATTATTGGAATCGTCGAAACCATCAAAAAGCATATTGGGAATATGAAATTTGCGAATAAATGGTTGTAAATAATGATGTTCAACATTGAAAGCTGCATATTGTGTGCATGATAACCACGAAAGAGTGCTCATGTTGTTTGAGAGTATCGAGGGATTTGACTATTCAAAAAATAATGTTTTAATGAAAAAGAAAAAAAAAGTAAATACTCATTATGATTTGACTGACCAGGCATAACGAAAATCATCACAAATTATAGTCAGAAAAGGTTTAGACAATATAATAATGGCAGATTTGATTCACTTCATAGCATTTACTTACAGAAAAGTTATCACTAATTAAATAAACTTTTAATAAATAACATATATACATCCATTATTATTAGTAACTAATAGTTGCTTCATAATTTTAAAATAATACTAAAGTTGAAAAAGATTTAAAGATTAAAAGACCATATATATGTCAGGGAAGAATCTTGAAACCCAAAAATTATTTACGAAGAGATATATGCGTATACCAACAACGAAATTGTCAAGTCTGTGGCTATTGCTCTGTATTGACGCCTCAGTGATGAACTACTGTATGTCGTGTTATGGTCACTTGCATTCATGATAAAATGGATTCATAAATATTTAAAAAACCAATGTTATTGAATTTTTCGATAAATTTATTAAAGATTCCTTTGCGAGTATTTTAGAAAAGAAATGTCTCAAAAAATTGAGATTAAATTGCCGCGTAGAAAAAATTTTACAATTAACATTTCACCAAATAAAACATTTGGAAAACATCCAAAAAAATTGTGTCTCATAGAAAAAAGCCAAAGCCATGAAACCATTTTTTGGAGGATGATTTCGAGTAATTGTTTGGAAATAATTTCACGAGTCGAATTCAATCAAATAAAATAAAATAAAATAACAAAAAAAATTGAGAAAAAATAATTCACTTACAAAATAAATAGGGAAAACTACTCTATGAGCAAAAACTTCAGCCAATGATCACAAATTGTAGCAAACGCATCTTCAATTACCATAAACACAAAAAAAAATGCTAACCGAGAGAAAACTTTAAGCGATTGTTTTAAATGATATGTCACTATCCTTTCGAGTGGTCATTTTGTCGCGGCGTAACTTTTTTGATTTTTTTGTTTATGGTTACAATTTTGAGTATGTGAATGAATCCACACTTTTTTATTGGAGAGCCACCCTGAAAAACGTCGAGGAGGTATCGGCAGGAAATACAATTTTCAATGGAGACTTTCAAAAAAAAGTTTTTGATACGATCAATTTCTGTAATGTTTTTATTGTAAAAAATAAACTGTTTTACTGGATCTTTCTTGAAATGACATATTTTATCAAATTTACTAGGCAAGGCAATACCATCATTTATTTTAATATCAATCGGGTTTTAATGGTTTAATAGCCTGGTATGTTTTCCGTTGCTATAACGCTCTTCTGTTCCTGCTATGAAAATTAACATTTTTCAATATCGTCCGAATATTGATATAATTTTTGTAGCTACCGAAACCAGCAATACTTGTGGATGTATTCGTTTCTTCTCAGGGGGAAGTTTTGCAGGGTATTCTGCTTTCATAGATTTTCTTTTATAAATTTCATAAACATGGTTACTGCATTCTTCGTGCATCAAATTTAAAACTGTTTCTTTTAAATTTTTGTTAGTCACAACAGCTTTTTGTCGTCTAAAGGTCGTCGTAATTTTTTTTGTATTTCTTCAATTTTTTGAAATAAAGCAATTGATTTTTCAATCATAAAAGTGACTGATTTAGTTTGTTATAATTTCTGAGGTGTAGAGAATGCCAAATTTGCATCCCTTTTATTTTTAGATGCACCAATTTTCATTTTTTATATATATTTTTTGGCGACAAATTATGTGAGTGTAAACACTCACAATTATTTGAAAATTTGTGCAGCCCATCATTTCGTTTCTTTGGTTATTTAAAAAAGCTCTATATTTTTCTTCATTTCAGTTATTTCACAAAAATCGGAACTATTTCCTGTTCCAGATTCAACGTTTTCACGAACAAAATAGAGAGTTTGTTGAATTGATTATTGATATATTCTAACAATGTTTTTAAAAAAGGATATTTAAATTTGATAACATGATTAGGGAATTAGAAATTATAAAATAGTTTAAAAATACCAAACGTAAACTACTTTGAATGCTTTTAATTGTAAGAAATTGTTTATAAATCAATTCGTATCAACTATCATTATTTGTGGTTCATTGATGAATTAAGGCAAAAATTAAAACTCATCAGCATTGTCTTTATTGGCGAACCCATCGACAAAGTATAATTTAAGATGTGAATTCCGCAAAGGCGTATTACAAAATGATCGATAAGATAGTCACAGACACATGGAAAGTTGTTGTTGCTAAACAAAAAAAATTACAAGAATTTTCAACTCAATTTTCATTTATTTTTGAAAAAATTTCACATGTTTTCATGTAACGAATTAAAGAATTTACTTATTTATTTGTATGATAAACTTTTTCGAAAAAGTTTAAATTTTTTCCGCGGCAATTTTTCCTTGAAATTTTATTAACTTCCCAGTATATGGGAAGTTCTTGTAATCGCCTCGAAAATCGAAATTGAAATTTTCAACATTTCTTTACGTTTTGAGGTCTATAGAGTATATATAAAGTGTTTTTAGAAAGGGAGACGTATGTGTGTGTGTACGTACGTACGTACGTACGTCTGTACGTTCGTGGACACTTTTTTCTACGAGCATAACTCACTTAAACAAAGTTGTATCGACTTCATTAAGGTGTCAATCGAAGCGTCTTTGCAATTTTAAGAGCTGATTAGTTTTTGGGATACTTCGGTCGGGGGGGTTTGCTGTTTTGACCCTTTGAAGGTCATTTCTGTCATGCGTTATATCTTGTGAACCAAACATACGATTTGCAAGATTAAGGTGTCAATCGACGCGTATTAGCATTTTTGTGAATCTATCAAATTTTAAAAAAAATCTTTGGAGCCGTTTTTTAATTTAAGAAAAAAAAGTGCAAAAAATTAGGGTTTTTTTATAAACAATAAATTTTTAACCTGATTAACGAAAGACAGTATTCAATTTTTGTAAAATTTATATATTTCAAGCAATTTTTGTAAAAACAACATCAAAACTTTTTCTCATGATTACGTAAAAAATTAAATAAAAAATAAAAAATTATTAACAGGCATCATGATTTTCACGGTCATTTCTGTGGTGCGTTATCCATATCTCGCGAACCAAACATACGATTTGCATGGTTAAGGTGTAAATCAACGCGTATTAACATTTGAGTGAATCTATCAAATTTTGAAAAAAATCGTTGAAGTCGTTTTTTTAATTTTTTAAAAAGAGTGCAAAAAATTGTGATTTTTTCCAAAAACAATAAATTTTTAACGTTATTGTCAAGTTGAAGTAATCAATCTTTATATAATTTATATACTCCAAACAGTTTTTCAGAAAATGTCATCAAAATTTTTTCTCATGACTACGAAAAAAATCAAATAAAAAATAAAAAATCATTAACAGTCATCATGATCTTCAAGGTCATTTATGACATGCGTTATACCTCGCGAACCAAACATAGGATTTGCATTATTTAGGTGTCAATGAACGCGTATCAATATTTTCGTAAATTTGTCGTATTTTTAAAAAAATCGGTGGAGCCGTTTTTTAATTTAAGAAAAAAGTCCAAAAAATTAGGTTTTTTTCATAAACAATAAATTTTTAACCTAATTTGCGAAATGTAGTAATCAATGTTTGAAAATTTATATACTCCAAACAATGTTTGTAGAAACACCATCAAAACCTTTTCTCATGAATACGTAAAAAATTAAATTAAAAATTAAAAATCATTAAAAATCATCATGATTTTCAAGGTCATTTTTATCATTCACTATATCTCACGAACCAGATATAATATTAATGTGTCTGTTGACGTGTATTAACATCTTTGTGAAGTTTTTAACATTATAAAAATTCGTTCCAGCTTTTTTTTTAATTTAATAGAAGAAAATGCAAAAAAATATAGTTTTTCTCATAAAAAATATTTTTTAACCTGATTTGCACAGCACTGTAACACCAGTTTATAAAATTTATACATTCTTATCAGGTTTTGAAGAGAAACCGGCAAAATTTTCTTGCATGATTATGAAAAAAATTAAATAAAAAATAAAAAATCATTCAAAGTTACCGTGTGAAGAGGGTTCATACGTATGATATTACTTTATATCTTTTATTCTAAAAAATTGTTGTAAATTCAATCAAAGTTTTAAAATATTTGCATAATTTGAGCAAATTTTTAATAGTTTTTATAGTCTTTTAATTTAAAAAAATGCTTAAATTTTGAAAACCAACAAAAAATTTCAAGACCAAAAAGGCCCCCCACCGATTGATCCGCGTGATCCCGTAGACGATATGATTCATATTAACTCATTCCTGTTATTGCTATGAATACCTCTCATTGTTATTACGTAAAGTATTATTATTTTCAAAATTATTATTTTGTTCAATGTTGTTGATGTTTATGTAGATATTACTGAGAAGTTGACCGTGTGGACCTCAAGGGTCGCACCTCGCGGCTTGTTTCAAAACAATTTCGAAAGACTTTTTCAGCACTTTTAGCTGATATTCAACATTTATTCATGAAATTCTTAATTTTTTACAGATAACTAACAGATAATATTACTGATTTAATGCTAAACTTGAACCGAATTTAATTTGTATTTGATAGCGTATTAAGTAATTAAATAAAATTTTATTTTGAAATTAGTTTGCTAATATTTTGTTAAAAAATGACATGTGAAATTTAATGCGTAAATCATTTTCAAGCCCATTCAAACTTGTTCCCATATTAACTTTTCCCAAGTCATTTAAATAGTTTCCCAATCAATTTAAACTGTTTCGCAAGCCGTTTAAACCGTTTTCCAATTCATTTAATCTTTTCTTGGATCATTAAGATCACTAAAGATAAGTACATAGTATATTTGAAATTTCCATGGAAGATGGAAAATGATCTGAGGGACCACGTGAAAATAGTTTTTTTGCTCTAATCTACTCATAATTTTGAGAATTTATGCAATTTAATATTTATAACATGACAAACCGCAATTACAAGAACTTAATAAATAGTATCTTATAAAAATTCAAAAGTTAAAGAAACTATTCTCGCATCAGTCTACTGAATAGGTCGAATACGTTCAAATCAATCATACGAATAAATATTAAAGTGGGTTAAAATTTTTGTCTCAGCATCAAGAATGAAATTCGAAAACTATGGAAAGTGTTGTAAATGTGCTTTCATCACAATCATCAAAATGATGATGTTTAAAATCAGAAAAAGACGATACGTTCAATATGTGTACCATCATTCGATTTTATTGTGCTCGTTATCAAAAAGTCCAGATTGGTTTAAACTTATACGTACATTCGTATCTGAGCTGAGTATCTTCCAATATCGCGGCACGATGTATCGAATCGGCTCTTTTACGAGTCCACAAAAACAGAATACGATTATCTAAACTGCGCAACCTTCTCGAAATCGTAATGTCGTTCTATGCCCATTACAACCAGCCATAACTTTCCTTTTTCTTTTCTAATGGAAAACGATTTCGTGCATGTTCCGTCGTCCGATTCGTTTCTGAATTGTTTTCCCATAATGTCGACACCCGCAAAGACATTGAATAGTAATCGCTTCCAGACCAACCGCAAACTTATTAATTTAAACGGAAAGGAAAATCGTTTTACGACAACATTTTCAGCTGTCCCGGCCGCACGGCTCTTGGAAACGATCAAAAATAGTTTAAGATGAATTCCCGGGAAAATCACATATGTGTGGTGCCTCCAGCTGGAGGACGATTGAACACGAGTGGTTGGGAAGGACGGAATGGGTGACGATCGGTGGTTGCACAGTACGCGCAGGATGACAAGTGCACTAGTGAAAACGTATGCAAATCGGTCGCCACGATTTATTACCACTTGATCCCTTCCGCGAGAAAAACTATCGGGATCTGAAGTTGCCAAGAGCACTTTATCTTTGTAGTGCAAATCTTGTCGGACGTATCTGACGAGATCTTGAATCGTGTTTAACACGACTGTGGTGCTGCTTGAGAGTGGTTCCCTGGAGTTTGCATCGATGGTGAACAAATTGCAGTTGATTGGAGGAGTCAAGACTGTTTGCCAACCTTTTTTCAGATCTGCTACCTTGAATGGATCTGCATGTCTAGTTCAAATATCTGGAAAATAGTCAAAAGTAAGGAAGAGCAATTGAATTTAAATCATGGAGTACAATATTCAAGTTAAGATGAACAATTTCATTGATAACTAATAGCTGTCTATCAAAATTTGTTAAAATTTTCCAAAAAAAATAATAGATTTACAATACAAAAAGCTTAGTTTTCTAGATTATGTGGCTCTCTAATATTTGAAAAGTGTAGATGCACGCTTTGATAAAACAACGATTTTTAGTTTTAGAGAAGATCTTTATAATAGAACTTGATATCTTTGCACCATGTGAATCGCAGAAGCAAAGTTCACAGCCACAACTATGATTATCATGAATTCTTCTCATTCATGTGTATCTTTCCAGTTGCATAATACTTTCGCTAGCAATTAGAGCTGCGAGCAGACGACGATGTACAACGCTAGACAGTTGCAAATCGTTTCTACGTAAAGACACAGAAGAAATGTGTAACACATTAGAGGATGTTAACTGCAGACATAAATATTTATCAACATTTAATGCAACATCATCTAGGAAACCGGTGTGCGAAAAAATGGAGCATTTCCATACTCTGAAGAAGTATGATCTGCGGATATATACGAACACAAAATGCGAAAACTATTTCAAAGGAAAAATTGTGACGAGACTAGATACCAAACAGAATCTTTTGACTTGCAAGTCACAGAGTTGATTGTGAAATGGTAAATCGTAAAAGGTCGATGGAATATATGCCTTCAAGGACTGAGCAATTCACAAAGGGCTTTGATGTTGATTCTCAGTAATTATTCAAAACCCAAAAGGTCATTGAAATTCATTTACTCCAAAACAGCCTGAAAGCACTCAATTCATTACCATTCGATGTATCCTTGCATTAAAGCCGATCCAAAACTTACCAAGAATGGAAATGAGCAAACAATTAAATACATTCTTCAAACATTTCTACCTTCAAGCGATGTCTTGTGAGAACTCTTAAGTCATTCTCTGATTTTCTCAGAATGGAATTTTCTTTCGTGCGGACGGAGGAATAACAAGAAAAGCCAACGAAAACGAACACGAGTACGAGAGAAGCAGGAACAACTTTTTCCCACTCAGGACCGAAGTCAATGAGGTCAAACTTAATTAAAAGTTGCAAATTACTACACAGATGCTGTTTCCGGTCAAGGCTCGAGGAATACAAACGAAACAAAATAAAATATGTATGTCTGACTTTCGTAGAAGTTTCCTTTTTGTTTGGTACTTTCGATTCTTCTGGCTTCTCATAAATATACTTGATCTGTCTACAGGACAAATACTCTGGGACATGTTCAGTTAAAGAATGAACATTTAACTTCATCGACTGCGTCGAGCCTTGAGGACGAAGGATGAAGTCTGCTGAGTTGGTGATTTGAATTTTTGAAATTCTTTGCAAGCAACTTCTTCAAATGGTTGTGTTGATGCGTTTTGCGGCTTTATTTTGCGAATTTCGGTGGTATTTTAATTGAATTGGCTTATTTATTAAGTTAAGTGTCTGAGTTTTGGAAATGTTCTGCTTACTGTTGATTGATGGTAAGAAAGGAAGGAATCATACGTTTCTGTTAGAAAAGGTTTTGTGGACTTGTTTATGGATGCATTTAGTTAATTTTCAAGTTTCCTGGATTTATTAAACTAATTTATTTCAGGATCAACTGAATATCAAGTTCGTTTTGGAAATATTTTTACTGCATTGAAAAACGCAAATAAGTATTTAATATAAATATATTCTTTCCATGATTTCGTGAGGTCGAAGAGCTTTCTCAAGTTTATTTGAACGTACTATAGAGAACTTTTACTAAAAGTGTCGACGACAATTCAACTTCGGTTTATTATATTATTTATATAAAAAATAATTGATTTTCTTCATCAAAATGCAATGCAACTTTCATGAATACCTGGTGAACCGTTAAGGGGGGGGCAGTGGTTAGTTCAATTTTCCATAAACATTATTTTTCCGTAGAATTAGTATATGAACCCTCATTTTGGTCGGCGAAGCCGATATATATATATATATATATATATATATATATATATATATATATATATATGTTCCAGCTTTAAACGCGTTCTTCTCAAAGAAAAGTTATTCGACCTAGTTGGCGCGATTTCGAAAAATCTATTCAACTGATCGGGATGAATTTTTAGAGGAATTATTAAATACATACACATACTCAAAAAAGTCTACGTACATTTGCTGGTCGTAGCAAACATATCAATATAAAAACCATTGCCATTTGTTTATAACTTTAAATTTTTTGTTTATTACTTTCACTAAATTATCTGGTAGATAAATATATAACTGAGTACTCGTTCGTTGTTTAGAATAACCAAAATAAAAAAGTTTCTTCCAAGAAGTCATCAAAATGCATCCAAAAAAGTCTGCGTACACCTGAAAAAAATTATTCATTTTATTTGAAATGCACTATGTTAGCTTATAAGATTAAGAACCTTAATATCTAGTAGCATAGCCTTTTCTATATATGACTTCCTTTAGCCTATTTTGCATGGAGTGAAGAAGCTTTGATGTTTCTTCGGCCGTTATTTTGTTCCACTCGTTCAAAATAACATTTTTCAATGACTCTTTGCTTGTTAAGACCTGCTGTCGAATTTTTATTTCAAGGAAATCTCACAAATATTCAATTGGGTTTACATCTGGTGATTGAGGAAGTGTGCCTAACAATTTTGGGACGTTGTGGGCCAACCAAAGCGTATTTATTTCAGCAGTATGTTTGGGGTCACCTCGTGCTGAAAGTAAAATGCGTTCCCCAGCCGCAATTTCTCAGCAGTTTGCTTAACATTATTTTTTAAAATATTAAGGTACTCATATTTATCCATTATGGATTCTATGAAAACTAGTTGCCCCACTACACTGCCTTCCATACATCATACACGGTTTCATCGCATATTGTTTTATTATATTTCTGTTTTATGTCCTGCAAAATTTGGAACGCCGTTAATCGGGGATTTTTTCACAGCATTAATAATACTCCAACGTTCACGTACTGTAAGTTTCGGAAGACGTTCTGATCGATGCCGTGAAATAATCAAACCGGTTTCTTCGTAATTAGCAACAATTCTTTGTACCGAGGAATGGGTTCTTCTAACTAATTTTGTGATTTCACAAAAAATTTTCCCGTTTTCACGCAATTTCACTATCACTTTACGCTCCCTAACACTGATTTCATTATTTTTAACTTCTATATTAAAAAATAGTCTTTAATTCACGCAAAACACTCAAACAATTTTCCAATGTAGTTTCGTCACGCGTATCAATGAGAAAAATGTAGGCATAACCATTTCACATTTCGGGGAATCCCCGGATTTTGTGATGTGTATGCAGACTTTTTTGGAGCCGCTCACAGACTTCCAAGTATTGAAATTTCCATATCTTCGTTAATTTTGGAAATTGTTTAATCAAACTGCTGCTTTAATACATTTCTTGCAGTTTAGGCTTTTTTTTATCAAAATGATTAAATCAAGATCATATTATCAATTCATACAAATCCAACATCGTTCAGAATTTACTAATGAGATTTACGTAGACTTTTTTGAGTATTGGTATACAGTTTTAGTTCGCACTACAATTGTTTGTTGAAACATTTTATTTACATGACACAAGTTTCCTAAATATTTGCAATTTCGTTAAACGAAAAGTTCTGATCCCAAATTTAGCTCCAAGTATATCTGAATTCAATCCTATATCCGCTTTTTCATTCAAATTACCAGTACAAAATTTAGATACTTTCAATCTAAAGCAGGATCCGGAAAATCAATCCGCCCTCTTAAAAATAATAGGACTCGTATACAAGTTGAAGTATGACGGTTCCTGCAATGAATACTCTCAATTGGTATATTGATATCCCATCTCAAACCTATGCGAAGTATCTATGTCGTGACTTCTTATCTTTGTGCCATTCTACTGAGACATTCACCTGATAAATTTCACCTGAACAGAACCGTATGGAATGGGACCACGTCAAGGAAAAGCTGCTCAACGAATTTTTCGACGTCTTTCTACGAGACGATAGCCAGAATATGAAAGTTGCGGATGGAATACGAAATAAATTCATTTTGAACGTGCCCGGAATATGTACGGGCTGCCACCAGGTGGAATTTATATCTAAATTTTATGCTGAATCCCACGTAAATATCCTTTATGGGTTCCCCTTGCCACGGGCTGATTGATCAGAAAGTACTTACTCATAAGAAAAGGAAATTATTTGGACAAGATTTTTTTCCTCTATCGTGCGAGGCATGGTGAAAATTCTTCTTTCTCCTTTTTAAGGATGAGACGAATCAAAAATGATTTTTAAGCATTATTTGCCGTTCGTCGTTGGAGTGGAGGATCGTGAATGGAAGTTGAATTCGTTCAGGCATGAGGAATCAAGCGGAAATGTTTTGAAAATATTCCGGCGGGAAAGCTCATTTTTATTCAACGCAGATGTTGGTTGTCCAAGGGGTTAGACCGTAAGTAACAGATAGTCAGAAACAGAGTGTTTTTATATTGAAATGTGTATTCTTAGTAAGTTTTTTATCCAAAAAAAATGTCCAAAAAATGAGGACTTTGACACGAGGCATGTTTTATCAGTATTTTATGTTGAATTTGTTGAGTACATCTTGCATAGGAAAATACAAAACAATCTTTAAACTGGATGTACCCTAAAATGTTTTAAAGTCTTCATAATCGTACACTTTGAGTATCCAGACTGAGCATTTATCGTTTCCAGTTTGCAACCCGCTCTCAACTAAGCCATATTATTGAGGGAATTCCTAACACTCCCACTGATAATTGGCCTAATCTTATTGACACCGTCTGCAGTCTTTGGACACACCAGTTAAGATAACTTCGCTTGTACCAGTTTTGATTACCTCATTTATATGAAAATGTTTTCACAGGAAACACCTTCCATATTGATGCAAGTGTTAACGTGTTAAAGACACGTTCTTGGCACCTACCGAGAGTGTCAACATAGTATGACCTACTCATGCCGTAATTCAAATAAGTTTTCCTAGAGGAAAAGTTGATTACACCAGAGGTAAGGGCTGTATCACACATTTAATATCCGTATCTTAGAATAAGTGGAGTTACCATCAAAATTGAATCAGTAAGAATTTCATGTCATATCTATTAAATATATTACAGAGCATCAAGCTGACTAAGCTCGACGCACCAAAAATATGCCCTCATGTACATGCTACTCAATTTGCTACGCCTTATTCAAAATTTTGGATTAAATATCCAACACAAATGTGCGAGTTTGCATCTAATTTATGATCCCCAGCGTAAACATTGTGCAATTATCTATAAATGAGCTTCTATAGTATTGACATCATATTGCAGCAGAAAAGACACTTCTTTGAGATATAAAAGATACACGTTGGTAACTCCACTCAATCTTGAGTAAGCGAGCCATTAATTAATGGTGTTATGGTGGCAATCAGCAACATGTTAATAAGACTAATTTGTATCAATCGGCGGTTGCCAATATTTTAATATCTTTTAATAACACTTACAGGCTATCAAACACGACCATTCATAACTTAGATATTTACTTGGCTGGGTTCCTTACCCGCGGGGCACAGACTTTAAGTGCGAGGCTGGAACGGGTCCGAAGTTAAGTACTAAAATTATGGATTGCCGGCCATTAAACTATTGGCGATTGGAGCACTTAGCGCAGTACGCATACTTATAAATTATAATAAAACTGGGCAATCCATCTAACGATTAACGTACATGTGAAGTTTGAAAAAGATCAATCCAATTTTTGCTCAATACTCGTTTCAGATCAATTTCACTATCACTTTTGATATTAAATTTGAGAGTGCATATGTAAATTATGGGTACACAAATCAGAATATTGCCATTAATTGAACAAATGTAAAAGCTTGCAGCTTTAATTAGTTTGAAAGATAATAAAACAATGTAGAAAATGAATAGGAAATGAAATATTTCGCTACTCGTGGAGAATAAAAACAGAATACATTTTTCGCATCGTGTGTCGTCCAACAAGGACATGACAGAGTTTCAATAATATTTACAAGGTTCACTGATGTTCAGCATCTGTTCATTGAATAAAGCTCAAGGAACTTGTGAATATATTTATTTTTAATTGAATTTAAATTAAAACGCTTTAAATTATAATTATTGAAAGCCTCTTTTGGTTTTTTCATTTTCAAATTGAGAGACAAAAAATAATAAAAGGGAGGAAAAGACAGCACTCGAGATTTTTTTTGAATTGAGTTGAGTGCGGTTGGAATTTTTAGGCGTTTTTGGTTTGTATGCGAGATTTCGAATTGGACGAGAGAGAGTCAAATATAAACCGAACTATTGTCTTTATGAGTCTCAGACTCTGCCGAGTGGTCTGGTTGGGTGGGGGGTCTTAAGTTGCTTTGTTAAGAGTGGGGAAAGCCGCCTGTAGGCCTGCTCATTGTTCCACTTGATCAGTAGCAATCATGAGTGAACAAGTGGTTCCTTTATCCATTGAGCAACGTATTATTTTTAAATTTTTAACAAATGTAGACGTTTCACGATCGAATATTTAGGCTAGGTTGAAGGTTCCGTTTGGTGACAATACGCTTTCACGGACACAAGAGTTTGATTGGACTAGAAAATTCGAAAATGGACGAGAAAGTGTAGAAAATGAGACTCACGATCACGCCCAATATCAAGTGTAACTGATGACAATATTCGAGCGATTCAACATCAAAGTGAGGGTGAACGCCGATTCATTATTGCTGGAATCGCTTCAGAAGTGGGTATTAGCCATGGTAGTGCTTATTCCGTCATCACAGATCATCTTGGCTTCCGAAAAATCTGCGCCAGGTGGGTCCCAAAGTTATTGACCGAAAATCAAAAAGCGGAAAAGCTGAAAATTTCTGAGCGACTTTTAAATCGATTTCACCACGAAGGCGATAGTTTTTTGAGACGAATTGTTACGTGTGATGAGACTTGGGTGCACCATTACACCCTCCGAATCAAAAATGGCTAGCAAGGAATGGCGGCGGAAAGACGAAGATTGTCCAGTGAAAGCCAAAACGCGCCTCTCAGCCGGAAAAGTCCTCGCAACTGTACTTTTTGATTACAAAAGACTTCACTGATCGATTTCCTGCACGACCAACGTACACTAAATGCTGTTTACTACTGTCAGCTGCTAGAGTCAGCAAAAGCTGCCTACAGAAACAAAAGAAGGAAAAATCTCACCAGGGAGGTCATTCTCCACAATGACAATGCCCGACCTCACACAGCTGCATCGATAAAGGATAAATTAATTGAGCTGCATTGGAAGACCCTGGAGCACTCTTTCTATAGCCCAGACTTGTCCCCATGCGACTATTTTTTGTTTGGTCCCATAAAGGAAGCTTTGGGAATCGAAAAATTTGAAGCGAATGAAGAAGTTGAGGCGCGTGTGCGCAACTGGTTGACAACTCGACCTCAAACTTTCTATGAACAAGGAATTTTTAAGCTGCCAAAACGTTGGAAAAAATGTGTAGAGCGTGCAGGAGACTACGTAGAAAAATGATTAAAGTTTTATTTGAATATTATTACTGTTAATAAATGTGTATAAAAAAAGTCCGGTTTATATTTGACTCACCTTCGTATAAACATTTTTAAATGGCACGTGAATTTTTAAATTGTATTCGCGCTTTTGCATTTTCAAATTGGGTGCACGTGTCTGAAGTTGGTGCGTTTTTTTGGATTTTATGTACTTTTATGATTTTTTGCGGTTTTTTAAATGTTATTCGGGTTTTAAAATGTGATCACGTTTATGAATTTATGCAGCTTTCTGAATTTTAGGCGCGTTTTTGAGTTGTTGGAACTTTTTAGAGTGTTATACTTATTTCCGAATTTGGCGTGAATTTTTTTACAGGTTGTTGAATTTGATTTGCGTTTTGAGTTTTATGCTTATATTTGAATCTATGCCCGTTTTTGAAATTCATTCACATTTTTGGAATTTAGAGAGTGTTTTGAAATTTGGGCACAGTCTGGAAATTTATGCTCGTTTTTAAGTTTATGCTAGTTTTGGATGTGTAATTTTTTGTAGATTTGGGTTTCAGTACCGTAAGTGGCAAACCATGCCGTCCACATGCTTGAGCTGATCCGATTGTTGCCACTTGTTAGTTTAGATATCTATTGAGTCGCATATCTTAAAATATATGGTATTTTGAAAATGGAAAATTTATTTTGGTTTGATTAAACTCTTAAGTTACCTAAAAAATACTATTTATTGCCATTTTACCTTTAACGCGTCTCGATATGAAAGCATTGCATCAAAAAGGCTGGTCAAGAATGCTATTTTCTGCTTCCAAAATGGTGGATCAAAATCATCTTAGCGATCTTTGAGATTGGTAAAAGCTTGCTACTCAATTTTGTATATAAATGCATAGTTCTAGAGTTTTCGTGACGCTATTTGGTTATAATTGTTCTATATTGTATCCAAATTATTTTTTAACTTATTCAATTTTTTTGGCGTAAACATTAGTAAGTGGCTATTTAAAGTGTTCGTTTTTCTGTTCGTGGAAATAAAACTTGAGTAAAAATAGCATTTTTCCTAAGCATGCATAAATCAAATAATTTCAAATACTTTACTTATTTTTTTAGGATTGTCTTTTCTTCGTTGAGTTTCTTATCCATCGAACACGTTCTGTTATGCTTGAGAGCATGTACTATTTTTGAAATGCTATTGAAATTGTGTCCATTGATACAGAAAAGTTGGGGAATGTTTCTTTTGAAAAAAAGTGCTTTGCAAGTTTCTCGTGTAATTTTTCATACCTTTCGAAATGCTTCAGATAAATTTTTTCAATCCAATTCACCAGAAAAGAACATACTTCACAAATCATGCCTCTCATAAACAGCTAGAAAAAGCAATCTTTATAACGATTGAGGAGAAGAGGTTTTTGATGAAGGATTTTCTTAAGAAGGCAAACGACAATATAAAGAGTTGTTAAACAGTATTCTGCTAGCAAAGTGTCCTTACGAAGATAATGTTCAAGAATGACGAGGAATGATTGCAATGTTATCTAAGATCCAACTTATCATCCTTTTTCGTAACAATCCTTGAAGTTGTATCGATTTAAAAGGGGCGAAATTGATGAAAGTCAGTGAAAATTATTAAGATAAGCCTTTAACAATTATTTGGTCATTATTATTCCACATTTTTGATGATATACTAAAAGATATTGATTTTGTAAGCAATTCACGAAAAAAAAATTCGGTTAAATTTGCTTGAGGACTAATACACGATAATACCATATTTGTTGAATTATTGGTAATAGCATACGGGGAGTTTTATTTGAAAGAAAGAGTTTTCTAATACAATAGTTTTTGATTTTTGATGGTTGCTTAGTGAAAGTTTTATGGAATTCAAATTTTTCAATTGAATTCATATTATTATATTAGCTCAGATTTAAAGGGTTTTCACCTCTTTAAGAATCCATTGGTACACCTGCATGCTCCTGGAAGCTCTTGGATCAATTTATTGATCAATATGTTTAATGTATTCCATATTTTAAGTTATTTATCATATATATTCATCATACTTAATTTGATCCTTCAAAAATAAAATATTTTAATTATTTGCTGAATGATTATGGACTTGCGGGATAAATAGTATATGCTTGGCTCAACACATCAAACTTTTTCAAAAATATTAGTGCTGAATATTAAAAGATGACTCCGTTGTAGGCAACACTGAATCTACAAAATGTTATCTAATTGCATTTGTAACAAATCTACCTTCCTCCGTAAAGGTACAAAATTCAATCATCCTAACAAGAACAACCTTCATTGGCTTATCCAGCTTGCATTTGATTTATCCAATCAGCCGCAAATGAATTTGAGTATAAATTTCCTTTTTCGATAAGTTTTCTTTATCTCAAATACGAATTCATCTCGAGCTCTTGCACCCTAGACAGACCCCCCTCAAGATTGGCAATAACAGCAACGTCTTCAGATAACTTCGGAGTTATTCAACAATATCCTTTTCATCCCCAGGCTCTCTTTTCTGCTCGAGATTCGGATGGAATTTTTAAGTAAACCAAATCCTTGGGATTGAACTTGGCCATCGAGTTTTTTTTTGTGTTACATATAATGGTATGTAAAAGTGTACCCGATTGGGGGTACATAGTGGAAAAATTTCAGTATTTACATCACCTATTCCTTTTTCCTTGTTGTAGTTGAAAGGTCGGACAGCCAAGCAAGGCAAAATGAAAAATGGGGAAAATAAGAATAGTACCGATACGAGAGAAAATCGAAACTTTTTCAATCCGCATTTGTGGTTAACCTGGGACTAGGGCTGAATTCTAAGAATCCTTTCGATTGGTTCAATATCTTGAGATTGCATACACAAAATCATGATTTTCAATACGTAATTTTTAAAAGATAGCAAAAAGAGGATCAAAATGTAACTCACATTGATTTGAAATGAAAAAGGATTTATGGTTATGGATGGATTGCTTTTAATTTAGTTGAAATATTTAAGATTTTCGAATGGATTAGAAGCTGAATACTAAATTGTTTTTGCAGTTGAAATTGAAAGGTATAGCAAAATTGGAAAAACAGCAGCACGAATTTTATTTATTATGTAGGAGAAAGACTGAAGAGATAGTTTCATGAACTTTAACAGAATGAAGTCTGCGTGTGTAGCGTCAAATGAAATATGCAGTACGGTAGCCTTCGTTTAATTTTTATCATGATTTTTATTTCATTTATTTAAAATAATTTATGTGGAACAATCTGATGAGAATAACACAAACAGAATCTTGTACTACGCATATTTAAAGTATTTTAGAAACGATTCAAGAAACAATCCCCCAATGGTAAATTTTGAAAATGGAAATATCACTCATTCAAAACTTTCTGGAATAATGTAAGATCAGCACGAAAAACGTTCGTTCGTATTTTTTCCTATCATTTGTTTTTAATTGTAAATAAATTTTGTAAACAAAATGTTGAATTCACTCAAAAGAAGAAGCAATTATTGCAGATATTTTAATTATATGTGGGGAGTCAATATCAAAATACACATGTGATTAAAGTTTGGCTTCAGTGTAACTTAAGGGGGATAGCCACTGTGACGGCCGAAAAATTAGTGATTTTTAAATAGTAGAGGAATTTTTGGATCGGGTTTTTTTTATTTTATTACATAAACATCTATTAATTTTTCCACAAATTTGTATTAAAAAATATTAAATAGTTCTAACAACATAAACGACGCCTATGCGTCTGAAAAAAAATTCCCCCCTCCATGGTCGCATCGATTTGTTAAAAGCCGGTACTCTAAAAAAATAATTTTATTTTTGTAATCTGTATGAATGTAGTTATTGTTGTACGTAGCCGTTATTTTTTATATTGATTTTTCACAAAATGGTGACCGATTGACAATATTTTAATTTTTCGAATAGTTTTTTTTGGTTTTCAAATAGTTTAAAAAATAGTAAAACACAAACATTTTCATATCGGCTACGCTTAACCTTAACCATTACTAAGACAAACAAAACAAAAACAAAAAATTAGAAATCGGTTAATAATTGTTCGAGTTATTGATGCGACCAGTTCAAAAAAAGTCGTTACGAGAAAAATGCGTTTAAAGATTTTGTCCATTTCTCTCGTAATGAAATCATGTAAAAACAAAAATTTAAAATTTTCCTACCTATATTAAACTATCGAGACCTGGACCATATGACGGTTCTTCCTCTTCATCTCCAGGGGTCTTGTTGACTTAATCTTAATTTTTTATTAACTTTTTCGATGCGATACTGAGCAGCTGATCGACCTACCTGCTCTCACTACAATCATTGTATCTTAGTCAATTTTTGAAATTTTGACTTCCGATTTTGTATACATATTTTTGAACATATAAACTTTGATTTAAAACAAATTTTTTTTTGACCAATCACAGCGGCTATCCCCGTTAAAACTTTCTATGCCAGAAAAATCTACATTGATGACAAATTTCTAAAATCCTAGAATAATCTTTAGAAGGGATGCAAGTATAATTATGGATGACTTTTTTACTTATAAATTAAAATAGCCCATTCCGTTTACACTCCGTCTATCTTTATTCCGAACACCTAAACTTGGGATTGCTGAAATTTTAATTTAATTTGGTACCTTAAAAAAAATTTGGGCTTTCCAACCAATTCACTTAATCAGACACAGTCCAACCATTCTAAGATCTTTACAAAACGAAATTACACTTCCCCATTATCATTTCCAATTCATCCTTTGGACAGGGTTGACTCAAGTCGAGTCCTTCCCGCCCTCTTTTCGGCACAACTTGTTGAGAATTCAAAGACATCAACACATAATTGGTCGTTAAATAATTAAATTTCGATGGTGAATGCCGCCATGAAAACCAGGATAACGTCTTAAAATGCTCGGCAATCATGTTGCTCCCAGCTTTCGGCGCATTAAAATTAAATTTTCACGCCATTGCTGTAAACTGCCATTCATTCAAAATGGAACGCCAGGACTGGGCCTTTGAGTGGGTACTATCGCGGTGTCAAAGGACACAGTCGAAATGCTAATTTCTTGGTTACAATCAGATGTTAGCGAGACAGAGAAGGACTAGTGTGGATAGCGCATTGTTATAAAGACGACAAGCGCTGGACAGTGGTGGTTCACTATATATAAACGCACTGCCGTTTTTTTATGTAAGCCATATTTGAAAGTGTGTTGGATTCTTTAAAGTTTTTTCAAACATGAAAACTGCATACAACGACTGTTGTTAAACGAGGAACATAGTCTAGAACCATCGTAAGGATCTATAAAGAATGTAAACTGAACGGCAGTCTATTTTCAGAAGGAAAAGTTCAGCAGTCTTTGAAAATCAATAATAGTGGAAATCGAGTTAAACGTTTATGTCCTGCAGTGAGCCAGGCTGAACTAAGCCTCAGAAATGGGGCGCAAACTCCCTCGAGTGAAACTTGAGTTGTTTTGATGAATGTAAGCGTGACCAGTTCGAAGTGGCATTAACCACTTCTAATTCCAACAGAAAACAGGACAAGAATCCTTTATAAAGGTTAGGTTTTAGGCTATGAATTTTTCTCGGACTTGTGTGTCAATTGATCAAAGTGAACCAAAAAAAAAGAGCTCACCCTCCTTTTTTCTTTTTCGGATGCTTGATTTTCTCTGCATAAACGGATGTCGAAAAAATGTATTAAAAAGATAATGAACATCGACTAATTCTTTGGAAGCAGGGAAATTCATATTATTGAAAAGAAAGCCTGATAATTGCGAATTGAAAATTGTCCATGGAGGTGTATCCAAATTTCATTTTAAAAATAAGATAAATACAGGGCAAATAGTTTCTGCCTGGATTTGTGATACATGGATGGACTTTGAGCAATTTTGTTCCAAAATTAAGTTAAATTGGCACTTCCGCTAATTAAATTGTTTTATGAAATTTGACTGTTTGACCATCTGGTTTCAGATGAAATAGTGAAAGTTAAGTTGTTTTTAGTGACCAGTAGCTGGTTAGTTTAGAAAACTTTTTAAATGTAGTTTCATCTGATATTCACTGGAACATTCAATTATTACCAACTTGAATGACTTTCAAAGTTGATAACAAAATCGTTTATGTTGAGATGCACAATTTGTACTACACCAATGAAAAATTTGATTCAAAATGCACCAAAAACAATGCTGTCATTAATTTTTAAAAATATTCTTAGTATATATTTCAAGAGCTTGCGTTTGTATTCCTCTAAATGGTCCAATTTGTAGAAGAGCCAAACTCTTTCCATCTCACAAATAAGGAATATGAGAATCTTACTTACAATCCAATTCTACATCCTTTGTATAAAAGTGCATCAGCAACATTTCTATCGTTTGTACCATCAGCTTTCATAGAGCGTCACTTATTCCAAACGAAAAGAAAAATCATCCAGTATTTTTGCAAAAGATTGGAGCGACCAAAATCATCGCTACTATCTCCGCTTTGGGATTCGGTTCAATCTTGTATATCGCCAATGCTTCGATAGCTTTTGCTGTTGTTCGGGCATTTTATGTCGAAACGTACTACAACGGAAATTCAAGCGACATACAACATCAGCAAGGACAAGCAAAAGCAATTTCTGTCTCTCAAAAGGGAGGAAATTGTTCACCATTCTTTGTCGGAAGTCGCTGCTGTACTATAACTTTCCTTTCATCAGCGAACAAAGCACGAACAGTCAAACGACAATAGCGTATATAATACTTGTACTCACGAAATGCATCCTTTAAACGGTTGCCCGAGAAAGAAAATTCTATGACCTTTTAGTTGTTTTAGTTTTTGAAATTAATTTTGGTTTTTTTGCCGGTTACCAGTATTTTCCAGTTGCTTTGTCTGATTTACTGTTGTTGATTCGCCATGGAAAAAGTTTGGCCTCTGAGGAAGGAGACTCAAGGAAGGTTTGTTTCAAATTTAAAGGATTTCCAAGTGAAACTATCTTTTCGTTTAACATTTGAGACTCCTGTGTTAGTAAAACCATGTTCTTTTTAACTCATCAGAATGTTTAAATCTTTTAAAGAATGTTTTTTCAATCATTATCACCCAAGAAATTTTGATTAAGGAGCTAACAATTCCTAAACAAATCAAGGACTCCTCAAAAAATTTAAATACTGTGTTTTATTCGTATTATTTCAAGAATATTGTAAGAAAGTGTAAACTTCGATCATATATCTTTGATTTTTTTTGGTCAAACATACTGTATATGTTTCTAGCTTATGAAGAAATAATGCGTGTTTGTACGTTTCTAGCTTATGAGGATATAAAGCAATTGATGATTGTTGTGTCTTCAAGGTAAGCTCAATTTCACAACACACATTTTAAAACACATTTTTCCTGGACTATAATTTGCTTTTCCGACCTAATTTAAAGCCTTAAAAAGAGATTTTACAAAGAATTTTGACCAATATTAGTACCCAAAAATGTGACTTTCGTACTAAATGGCGTTTTTTGTTTGGCTCTAAAGTTTTGATTTAGTCTGAGATGCTGGGAAAAAACCAGAACAGAAAATGAACGAGATTTTATCGCCAATTTTTAATTTTCCGATATGCTTTGTTCTTAAGTGGAACACTGAGTGTAACAATCTGTGAACCTTATTGTCTTAGAATATAGAAAAAAATTCATTAAAATATATGCTGATCTCACAAAATTATTTAAGGTTAGAGTTGGGAAGTTCTTCTCAATTTGAACTTGATCATTTCTGTTGCTGTGCTGTCTAATTTATAGTTTTGCTGAGCTAAAAAGTTTGATGAGCTTACTAACCATTATGCACACCAAAATTTACTTTCGTTCGGAAGAGTTTTATTCGTTAAATAGCACCAACGACGAAAATACCTCTACAAAATAATGGCATAGAACTGAGACTAAAAATGTGGTCTAGGTACGACCTATATGGTCCACACGACTAAGTTTCCAGTGGTGTGAATAAAGAAACTATGATTTGTTTTTATTATTTATGTTTATATATCCTATTATTATTCTAGAATACTATAATAATTTTTTTAATTTTTTTAAGCCATAAAAGCCATTTGATAGTGGAAGACGTCACCGCCCTCGTCATCTACCAAAGTCTCGACCAGATCCAAAATCGCCCAGATCGAAAATCTCGAAGATCCTAAATCCCCCGTATCTTGAATTCCCCAGATCAAAAATCCTCCATATCCTAAATTCCCCAGATTCTAAATCCCCCAGATCCAAAACCGCCCATATCCTAAATCCACCAGATTTTAAATCCCCCAGGTCAAAAATTCCCCAGATCCAAAATCCCCCAGATCCATTATCACCCATAACCTAAATTCCCCAGATCAAAAATCCTCCATATCCTAGATTCTCCAGATTCTAAATCCCCCAGATCTCAAATTCCCAGATCCTGAATCCCCCATATCGTAAATCCCCCTGATTCTGAATCCCCCAGATCAAAAAAACCCCAGATCCTCAATCCCTCATATCCTAAATCCCCCAGAACCAAAATATCTGAGATCCTAAATCCCGCATATTCTAAATCCCCCAGATCAAAAATCTCCCATATCCAAAACCCCCAGATCCTAAATCTCCCAGGTCAAAAATCCCCCATATCCTAAATCCCCCAGATCCTAAATCCCCAGATCCTAAATCCCCCAGATCCTAAATCCCCCAGATCCAAAATCCCTCATATCCTAAATACCCCATATTCTAAATCCTCCAGATGAAAAATTCCCCAGATCCTAAATCCCCCAGATCCGAAATCCCCCAGATCCTAAATCCCCCAGATCAAAAATCTCCCATATCCAAAACCCCCAGATCCTAAATCTCCCAGGTCAAAAATCCCCCATATCCTAAATCCCCCAGATCCTAAATCCCCAGATCCTAAATCCCCCAGATCCAAAATCCCCCATATCCTAAATCCCCCCATATTCTAAATCCCTCAGATCCTAAATCCCCCAGATCCTAAATCCAATATTAAATTACTTATAACAATATCCGTTTGGAATTTAAAAAATAATCTTGACTTATGTTCAAATTGCATTTTTTACAAATTTGATCAGAATTTTGCTAAAACACACAATTATAATAATATAACTTTGAAGATATTTGGGATCTGCACGAATAATAGTGCGTTTCAACAGTTTTAAAATTAAGCAATTTTTTCAGTTTTTTATCCTCAATTAAAAACGGCTAAACCGATTTTACGTAATTACGCGTCGAATGAAACCAGTCTCACGTCAATGTTATCTTTGGTTTTCGAGATAATCGAGACGAAAAATAATTCGGAACGCACATCCGTACATAATTACATACACACTCACAGATATCTCTCTAAAAACGATGGATTTGAATTCTAGAGACCTTAAAACGTGGAGATATGTCAAAATTTGGGATTCGCGAAATCGACCCCATTTCAATAACTTCCCACTGGGAAGTTAAATATATATTTGTATTCTCTAGAAAGGGGCTTAACTTGAGCAGTGATGTTTTTAGTGAACACTAAAGCATTCGTTTCTGTCTGCTGACTGGTCTACTTTTTGGGTTCATCAGTTTCCAAAAAATTGTATATTTTCATTGATTTATTTATAATCTCATCCTTTGAAAAAACGTTTTCACTTCTAACTGCAACCGCTATACAAACAAACCCTATTTATGTCGGAACTCTAACGATAATATATTGTAATTGACAACATCCTTTTCCTAACGTCCATTTGTGCTCGTTCTAAAGTTGAAATAGATTTCGATTTCCGATTGCCGATTTCCGAATGGGCATAGTTTGCCAATTAGGTTGACTGCATAAATGTACTCTGAATGCAAAGTGTTTACCCGGAACTGCTACTAATCCACCAACAAATGTCCGAGGTCATGCATGGTCTGGCACTCATTAGTGATGATAAATCACCACTATTACAGGCATTTATATCACTAGCCTCATTGTATGCTTTCATAATTGACCTCAGTAAAGAATAAATGAGAAGGCCGTAAACCCATTGAACTTTACGGATTGGTTTTGTATAGGAAATCATGCGAAAAATATGTGATGGTATCGACCAAAGGATGCTCGTCGAAGTAAGCTCCAATTATTGTTTGGCTACAGCTTCTGCGTCCTTGTTATTGTGGAATAAGCGAAAACAACGTGGGCAGGATACATGACTATTTTGGTTTGACGATGTTTTTGAAACGACATAAACAACATTCTAAAGCAATATTAATGTGGTTTGATGTGTGCATCGGTTGAAAAATGATTGAAGGTATTTTTTGATCTATTTTCAGAACAAATCATGCTGCGTATTAGGGACGTCAATTATGATGAATGTCGGTATTTTTAGCGGTTACGTTGTTGTTCATACATTGTTTGAAGCATCATTACTTGAATGGAAGTGATCAACCCAAAACACTTAACAACGAAAGAAAACACAAAGAAACACCTTTTCTTCGAAATAAACGTATCACATACTTAGAATTGAATAAAATCTATTTGCTAGTGTGCGAGTCCGATCAAATGAACTATATTCTATTTCTCTCAAAAAAAGGAAACGTCTTGGATTCATATTTTTTGAATTTTTTCACGCGGTTGTCTGTTCATCTTATATGCTAAACTGGTATGCCGTTGAAGGATACATAATATAATGAACAATATATTTACCAAGTAAGTCAGAATTAGAAGGGATGATGATAAATGAAATTTTTTTTCCATTAATATTCAACTATTGGGAAAATTAATGTCGAAACAGAAATTGTTAATAAAGAAGCAGAAACTTATAGTGAAAAACTTCTCTGATGAAAAAAAAAACATTCTTGGGTTGAGCTGTTATACACTGAATATATGAAGTCGTTTTCCGTGAATTTCAATTTTCACTTGAAAAGAAATCCTCAGCACGGAAATTTAATGAAATTCGTGGAGAATTTTTTTCGACTCTAATATGCAAGATTAGTGTCCTATATTTCTTACAATTAAGGGAAGCATATTCTGTTTAACGATAACCTTAGTTATATTATTTAGCCGATTTTCGGTTTTCTAACGAATGCGTGCAGTAAAAACGGAATATCAAAAAAATTCTTATTTTCAAGAAAAATTAGATCTAACAATGAAGAAATAATAGTGGTCCGTTACATACAAATTACAACAAATAACCTAGTTCAGTAAATTATTTACGAAAAATATGTTTAATTATCTACACCTATTTATCATGAAAGTAAACAAAAAACATGTTACTTTTTTGATTTCCATTATTCTCATGCAGAAATTCTTAAAAATTGATTGAATTTTTTAAGTATCATAGAAACATTCTCAAATTTTGTGAATATTTTATCTGCATTTTTTCCAGTTCGAAAAATAGTTATAAGATGATTGTTTTGTGGTACAATTTTTCATGAAATTATTTAACACCAGTTCTGTTTTTCCGGGAATGTTTTTAACAAAAATTATTTGATGCTTTGAATAATGTTTGTTTAAAATTCATTTGCAGATTTATTTCAAGAAATTTATTTCAGTTTTGAAAATTTTATAAAGCAAATTTATACTGTGAATTTAATTTTTGAATTATTATTAAATTTAGGTTAAAAAAATCTGTTTTTATTTTGTAGTAGTAGCGTTTTTGAAACTGAATTTATTTTCAAAAAGAAGAAAATGTTTAACTTAAAATTGCTGAATTGGTCATTGAATATTTAGTCAACCGTTACAGTCGAAAAGTAACTCTGGTATATGATTGAAAGCATACTTTTCTGTGAGCAGTAGGTCCTTATTTTGGAAGTACTTCAGGAAACGTCCATGAATTGAGTTAAACTTCTAGGGGTTGTGAGAAAAAGTGAGCCCGATGGAATCGTTACGGAGAAGAGTTCAGTGGGAGACAGCATTTTACGTAGGTGCCTAAAAGTGTGGAAGTGCAATTTTGTTTTTAAAATACAAGAGATTTAACATTTTGACTGGAGATTTGAATCGGCTAGAACATCCTTGAGTGTGAAGATATATGATTTTCAACATGCATTGACCTGACCAGTGGTACTCTTTTGGGACTCCATTTATTCGCACACCAGGCTAGACCGGTGTACAAAAAATAGAGTTTCTTTCAAAAACAAAAAAAAATCACCTGACTCACATTTTTGGTAAGAATGCCTTTTAAAAATTTGATGCTCTTAATTTTTCTGATTCGAAAATTTCAATTAGAAATTGAATGGCGACGAACAACAATAAAACGCTTTACACTAAAGTGTTCAAATTGTCGTTTATTGTCTTTTGCCTGATAAGCTGTCCTTGTATTAAATTTATAATATTTTTCGAAAATCAATTTTAATTATTAGAATCGTTTTGTCCTAATAAACTTCATTTTTTAATTTTTTGTTAGAAAATTACAACAAATCACTACGAACGCTCCATTTTTCCTTAGAAAGACGATGATAGTATTTTTTGTTCTAAATTACCTCACCATCAAATATGAAGTAAAAATAGTAAAAAATACAAAGCTTAATTTACTGTTAATAGGAAAGGAAATTTTGTTAAATGTTACGAACCCTTACGTTGGCGGAAAGGGTTTAATAACATTGCTTATCATCCTTACGTAATAAGTGGACGCTACGTTATGAGAATGATGATTTCGTTCAAGTCATCACAAATATTGATTGTGTTATATTTAATCGTAAATCTAAATATTAAACACTATTCTGTGTAGCTTTTGTAATTAAAGTTGTACATTTTCACCTTGTTGTGCTGCAAAGTGTCCAAAAACATGACGCTCGAGCAGAAAAATATTATAATTTAAAAGTGTTTAGGATTAAATCCTGATTCACGATGTTGTAAATGGGTCACTATTACTACACTTGATTTGCAAAATTTTAATGAGATTGTTGATTGGTAGAAATATAAGTAATGAGCTCCAAGTTTATGTAGTAAGCGCAAAAAACTGCAATAAAAGAATTTAGTGACTTTGAAATGAATATTTCATAGTTTCTAATTATTCATTTATGAAGAGGAACGTAGACTTAATCGTCTATGGGTATGCCTCCTAGCTAAACAAGACGATGTTGTTTCAAGGGTTTTATAGGCAATTTTTTAATACTATCTCATAAACTTCTGTCTCTTAGCAATGTAACCGAAAATAAATCGTTCGAACGCTTCTTAGCAATTTTTATTCCTTTGCTTTGCCGAGTTCTTATTATCTTTTTTCAATTATCAACCAAAATTGAAATTCTCAACCACTTCAAGTTAATGAAAGCATGTTTCCTCAATGAAGCAAATGTGTCTCGTACTCTTTTATTCTCAGAATCCTGAAATATCACGATGTCTCTCTTGTATTAATATTCCAAGGATTACACCGTGGCGTGCATGTTCGCATAATCGTTGTCCTCAATCAACCTCGTAACTGGGCATGTCACCAAATAACAAAGCAAATCATTTAAATGCAATCTCTTACATGACACGTACAAATTCTAAACACACCTACATCCCTTCTGACAAATCGCGCTCAGATCCTAGATAATGTCCTGTCTGGGGGCTCATTAATGACCTGGCATTCAAGCGAATAAAGAAAAACAATCCGATTTGTAATGAGGCCATTACGGTAGACAGTGTGTTTTCCCGTATCGAGTTTTCAAGATGCGAGTCGAATAAATCAATTTTCAGGAAAACTGTGCAATTTTCGGCAATGGAAAGTGCCGTCTCAGCTCACGAGACTAAGCGGACCTGAACAAGATTGCCGAAAAGTTGGCTGTTTTGTTAAATAGGAAGGAAAATATTCTGTGATAAATTCAGACGCCCAGCACTTTACTGAGTTGGCTATTAGTCACTCGGCTAGCTGGCACATCTAGGTTTTCCATTCAGCATACTCATGTTGAGTTCTTAATGCGAATATAAAGCTCGTTTGGCATTCCTGTCCGTCATTGAAGACTTACACTTTGTTGGGGGCCAAGTGAATTTGATTTTCGTAGTGCGTTCGTTCCTTGAATACCAGGAACTGTTCAAAGCCTCTCACAAGCTCGAGACTTGCTTTACATGTCAACCTAGTTCCGATCCTTATTCGTTTCGTCCTTGAGGAAAGGGTGACGTGTACATGTGAAAGAGTGGCAAATCAAACATTCACATGAGCCTTAGGAACTGTTGTACATCCATTCATATAAGTATGTTACATGGCACGTGCTTCCGAAATAAAGTGAGAATGAATTTGAACATTCAAGACATTCTCAAAGCGTGGGCGACCCACGCTATGAGAATGTCTTGAATTTTGAACAGTTCTTCAAAAAATGTTTCAATTAACTAAAATTGTGCTGGAGAGAGTTTCAGATACGCATTGAATACCATTCATTGGATATAGGTCCTGTATTTTTCGTGATAGTAAGGCCACAAGTTTACTTTTTTGTGCATGGTTCGAAACTTAGCTAATACAATTTTTACACGAAACGAAGGTTTTTTTGTTTCCAGAACTTGAACTAGAACCCTCATGAAAAATGGAGAAATTGGCAGTTACACTTCCTCAATCTTACTTAAATATTCAAGCTGAGGCTATGAGCACCTCATTTTAACTACGAGCTAAGAGAGGTCGTGCTGTCCTGTGAAGGGCCAAGGCAATTTTGGAACAGGAGTATTGCAATGTGTGTACTTTGTTCGATTTTCGAATTTATTTTCTTCTTTGAAATTCTTTTTTTGTTCAGTTTAGGTGGTGAATTTTTTTCTACGGAATAAACATTACAACTGCAACTGAATGAACATCTATTATTGAAGTTGTTTCACAGTTGGCTTCGGATTACATCTTCTATTGTAACATTTTCATCGAAAACGATGAGTTCTTGAGTAAAAAAAAAGCAACTGGCATCTTTCTATTAAATTGTTTCCCTAATTGTGAGACATTCAAGCAGAATCACTAACATTATAACATTTTTCAAAATCTAGAAGCTACTGGAAAATCTTCAAGATGTTTTTAAGTTTTCCCCAAAATTTTTCCTGGACTTAATCGCTTTCTAAATGAAGCATTAGCCGATGCTTACAGAATTCTCTCAACCTAAGCTAACCTAATAGCTTTAAATATGTTCAAGCTGTTTAATCAGGTTTCCGGTTTTAATTATTCTTCCTTTATTGTTTCAAAATATCTTCAACATATGTTTTCCATTGTTTTTGTAGTTTGAATATACGTTTTTATATAATCAGTTTAAGTTAATCATAAAATATCCATTTTTGAATAAATTTTGTTATGTTCAAATTGTTAATTAAAATGTTATTTAAAATTAAAGTTTGAAGAGCCAAAAATATTTTTCTCTCCGAAATGGCTCAAGGATGTAAAAAAACAAATGGTTATCTGTTGAAAAACTTCATTTTTTTCAGGTACATATTTAACCCAGGAATCAAAATAAGTATATATCTATATTTATGCAGATAATGGTATTAATATGTTGAGGCGATCCCAGAATTGCTCTGAAATAATTACCTTTTCTTAGCATGTTTCAGTGATTTCTAAATATACTAGTTTCTTTAAATTGCTTTCACTCGTTATTTTCGAGACATTTCTTTTAATGATTTCTTAATTCTTTTGAAACTCTGCCTTTTGTATGTCAGCACCAATTTTGCATTGTTTTTATTGATATGAATTCAACATTCATTCATTTCCATCTGAAATCCTCGTCGTAAACCCAGTTTTTGAGCGTCAATTTTCATTTCAGTATGTTTCAGGCTTCATTCGTACTACATCAAAATTTACTTCACTTATTTATTCAAGTTTCTACTATAATTTCCTAATTTTTCATCAACCAGTCTAATTTTAAGGACTCCAGAATATTGGTCATAGTGTAGTCATATCTAGTTCCATGCAACCAAAGGTGGTAGACTATATTCTCTATACTTATCCGAACAAGAAGGAAATCATTTTACACTTTCCCAGCAATTTCGTCATTAAACTCCTATTCAAAGTCCAATCGAGAGATACACAAACGGCACTTGGTAGCACAAAGTAGCTACCCAAGCATTGCAGAAGCACCACTCAGCCTGGAACCTCGTCAAAAGGCGTAAATTACTCAATACCTTGTTTTATGCAACCCAAATTCAGTTGCCTTGGAGTTGGCAACGGATTGCATTCAGCAGGAAACTGTTAACCAGAAAACTTCCTTGGAAACAATGGAAATTTTAGTGAGTGCTTCCTGGGAATTCGTGCTGCATAGCAAAACCAAGACGAATGGTTCCTAGTTCCGTTCTGTTCGAGGAAGGACTCTATTGTGGCAAGACATTGGTGTTACCCCGCAGCCAGAAGAAAATGGATTTGGTATTCACCTTGTTTGCATAAGAAGGATTGAAGAGTAGCTGCAATTGCTGTATTCTAGGCATTATTTACATAAGTGGGAAAATTATCTCCATTTTTTTTTACCTCAATCATTTTCGCAGCTCTGTTTTCTGGTCGTTCAAAGCTATATAGCTTGGTAAAATTTTACACCTTTTTTAAAAGTGCTTCCATACAGTTTCCGAGATCGTTCCAGAAAAACTCAACAACTCGACAGGATTAAGTATATAATGAGGAGCTTTTGAGGGTTTCTGGAATTCGTTGCAAGGATGAGCGGAACTTTCTCACCAGCCGCTAAAACTTTTATTGGAGTTCATGCTGTGGGAATATTAAGTGGATTCGGATAGTCGACATTTTAGAAAGGCTTCCAAGCCATCCAAACCGTTTCTTCCTAATATCCTTCGCGAGCTATGTAGATATCTGGTTTACGAGCCATAATACCAGCAAGGGAATGATGGTAGTAACAGATGGATTTGGAAGCTGACAATCCTGCTGGTAGAGCCGACCCAAAATTCAAGAAGCTATCTTTCGGATGCCAGGATGCTTGTAAGTGTTTGATATTTTGATATTTCGGAGCGTGGTACGACCGAAAAATTTTCGAATTTTAGAAAATCACGTAGACCGACTGGAGGTGTAATAAAGCACAAAGCGCTCACATCTGCATACTAAAACGGCCGACCCACTTTGGAAAGGACACTTTGCATTGTTTGAGTAGGCGTGGATAATGTGAAGCCAGCAATTGTGGCTACTAAAGTCTGTCTGAGCTGGGACTCTGTCGTTGAGGAAGATTGTAAGATGCGGTCGTGACATGTGGAACGGCAGGATCTCAGTTCTTTTGCAGTCAGCTAGTTATTAGAAATCATAATAAATGATTTTAATTTATCGAAGTGGTTAATCTGCATGGAGTTAAGGTTCAAGCATATTTCATTCAGTTCCATGAAGTCTCTTATTAGAATAATTGTGTAGCTGTTTGGGACAATTCCATTATGAACATTTCTGTTTAAATAACTCTCGAGGTAGAGGAAGTTTTTTATTTTATTTGTTTTTTTTTGAGTTTGGTTGCCGCCTTTGGAATCCTTGGAATTTCAGGTTTCTCCTTTTTTCTCGTCCCAGATTATTACTGTTCCGCTTTTGTTCACATTCAAATGAAGACTGCTGATCAAGAATTTAGACTTCTAATAATATTGGTAACACCCTCATACACAGCCAAAAACAACAATTTTATATTACTAAAACCGAAAATTTGCCTCAATTTACAAACTATGGAAAAGGACATTCCAAACTGTTCGTAAATTGAACAAGTTTGAGAATACTAAAATCTTAAAAAATTTACTACGAAGATTCCTCTGCTTGCAAGGATGGACTTAAAACTGAATGATGAAAATGTTATTTTCTTGAAATGTAATGGTTTCAATGGCATCTGACCAGAAGTACTATTTTAGAATTCCCATAATTTGCCATATTTTGGCTTTCATTTCGTTTTTGGATATTTTTTTACCTTTTTAACTCAAAATGGAGAAAAATTTCATTTCCAAAATGGGTTTCTATGACAACCGTTAAGAGAACTCAGGGCTAACAGGATCGATAAATACGTTACTAGATCATGACTAGCTTACTGCAGCAAGTTATTCCATCTTTCAACTTTTGGTATTATCATGGCTCAAAGTGAACGTTACATTTCTTATCTTAGTACCCTGCTAACTCGACGATAGAAGAGATTTTGAATAATCATTTCGACATGCCAATCTTTTTAAGCTATATGAAGCATATCAGAGTTGACTACAGTTTTACCTTTGGTAAGAACAATGATCTTTAGTTAGGTTTACAGGGTCCCAAGTTGAAAGTAGGTACTGAAGCAAATCACACAATCTACAAACAACTGGATTAGTATGCAACATCCTTTCAAGCGGACACATACGACATGTTCCTTCGTACTATCAGTATATAGACGCTGAAGTTCTTCGAAATGGTAATTTTTAAATACTTCCTACCAAAATCATTCATTCTGGTATTGAATCTTAAGGAGGTTATAGACTTCATACATTTTTTAAAATTGATGTTTATTTCTATAGTAAATAGTTTCAAAAATATCGTGTTAAAATTTTATAAAGATCCAAGCATTATTATTATAGTTATGCTTGATTTAATGCGTGAGTCCTTTTTATACTCGTAAACACACGCGGCTCTGTAAGGCTTCACCCCTCTGTATAGTATTTAGAATTATATATACAAACAGATGTTCGAGTGATACATGAAAACAAGTATATTACCTATAATATTAAATTTGAAAACACAATGTTGGCCTCATAACTTCGTCTAACCGATGTTTTGAATACTAATAACGTTTTGAATGTCGGAGGAAAATCATCTCTCTCAAAAGTTTAAATGCATATCTCTCAAAACCACTATTTTTCATGCCGTTACAATGATTTCTCCGAAACAACTGAACAAATCTTTCTGAAATTTTTACCAATAATTGAGCACATATATAGTTATCGAATGAACTACGGGCATTTCAAAATATATTTTTTTCCATTTTTTTAAATCCAAAAATCACAAAAAACGGAATTTAGAAAAGTTGTTTTAACTTGGTTGTCTGTTCGAGCTTTTTGGTAAATTGGTTTAATAATACAAGTCGTGACTGTTTCTTTTACCAAATTTTATTTCCTTTTCATATATATTTCGGCTACTACTTGCAGCCTTCTTCAGTGATATGTTCACGACTCGTCGTGAACATATCACTGAAGAAATTTGGTAAAAGAAACAGTCACGACTTGTATTATGTTTTTAACTGTCCATTTAACATTTTTTTTTATTTTTCTATATAATTTGATAATTTTGATTCACACGATAGTCACTAGCCTTTCAAAGAGACTCATTTCTAAATTTTCGTTTTAGACCATTTCTCGTTTCAGGATATATATATATAGCTTGGAGAATGTCGAAATTTTGTGTAAAATAATAGTAATAATTTAATAAAACAATTTTTTTAGTTCGTTTTGACAGTGTATTTATTGAAGTCAAAGAGAATTACATTGATATCTACTCCAGGGGCCTTGTAATAAATTATGAAAAATAGGTCAGTCTTTTTGGGTGTATAAAATCTATAACCATAAAACTTAAGGGGTTACATAGGTCTTGAAGGAAAATATACAACTTTTTCTATAATTGTGTTTTAAAAACCAAACTTATATTTTGTTTAAAATTTAAACACAGAAAAGTTTAGCATTTCAAGAAGTTATAAAAAAATTTCAGCTAAAAACATGGAAAATTGTCAATTTTTCTGCAGTTTTCCTGGTCCAACCTTTCTTTTGCAGTAGGCAGAATATTTCGGTGCAGTTTCATCTCAAATCAAAATTCAAAAAATTTTTTATAATTTATAATCTTGACTCGTGCTTGAACGAAGGAATTGAAAAAAAAATGAAATTTAAAGTTTTGAAATGGATTTGAATAAATTTTCGTCTTAAAGTTTTTAGCATTTTTTCGATTTTCATGGTTTTTAATTTTATTTTCGTGTAAAACAAAAACGAAACTACCGAATGAAAATCCCTTTGTTCAAGCACGAGTCAATACTATAAAGAGGAAAATGTTACGAGAAAAACGCGTCTACAGCTATTTTTACCGCGATTGAATAAATTAAAGTTATTTTTTAGCGACTCACATCGAGTCGTCGATTCCAGGTCCATACAGAAATTTTTCGCCTCAGTCTGTCTAGAACATCTTTTTAATGTTGTGATGCTTTATGAATAAGAAAGGAGCTAATTTTACGCGGTAGATCTGCGCTATATGCGTATAATACGCTTGGTAAGACAGAGCGCACGTACCGACGCCGCGATATTCAAATCTCTATAACTCCTGTAATATTGCTCAAATCTACTTCAAATTTGGTGTGAATACTGTCAAAGTACTAGCCTTTTATATGAAATAAAAAAAATTTCGATCGATTTTTTGAAAATACAAGACCCATGTAACCCATATCATTTTCAACAGTATCATCATTTTTGGAGTCGGAAATCTGTATCGTCAAAACCCACGCAGAAGTGAAAAGACTTTCATGTATTTAAGTTCCACGCTTGGTAAGTGTAAAACGGATATGATCGAATAATCAAAAATAACCATATTTTCCATAAAAAAAAAGTCCTTTTTCCGTTATACGTACATATGATAATCCAAGAACATTGTTATTTTTTTATCCGTATAAGTCCCAGTATCAAATAGAATCTTAAAAGAAATCCCATGAAGACAAAATCTCATTTTGCCAATAACCTCATCATCTTCATCATCGTAAAACATTATCGCTGTCACATCATCCGACATGCATTATAACAACACGTCGAGGCACAGAAAGGACCCGAATAAATTCCTCTAACGCAATCATTTTTCACTTTTCTTGACGTTCATATTCACAACGATAATTTACTCGAAATATACGGCCACTATACCGAAGCGACGTTTCAGGATCGAACGTCCGTTCGTCCTGTTCATCCGTGTTATTTCGTCTAACACGATTCAGTGTCAGTGCTCTGGTATCAGTCTAGCAGGCGTGCTAGTATCATCGCTCGCAAATGCTATCCTGGCAGCCGTGGCATCGATATGACACCAGCACCAACAACTTCATCGAAAAAGGAGGAATTTAATAAAGACCTTGACGACATAATCCGCCCTGATAGATAGATTGATCGCTCTTCCGCGGCGCTCCTTTTATTTTCGCTAAAATGAAATCCATTTACATGTCATCTGGCTAGGAAGGATATCATGGTTTGTCATGGTGACGATGGTGGAAATGATGTCTTGCATGGATGAGCCCGGGAAAGGCCTGTTTGGTAGTTTTGCCAATGAGATTAGATTACGAAATTTTTTTTGGGAGAAATTTCAGTGCTATCGTAACAAAGAGACGGCAAGGAATTAAAGACCATCATGTCCATTCTCAATGCTTCTTTGTCAAGAGACGGAATCAGCCGAAAATATTTTAGATACGCAAAAATAATAATGATGTGGCATTTGTGTGGGATACAACATGTTAGAATTAGTAAAAAGTTTCCTTGATGAAATTCAAAAAAAAATATAAACAAGAGGGAAAAATTTCAAAAAAATACAGTATTACAACACTTATCTTTACTGCAATAGACTGAAGAAGAGTCGAAGCTAATACTTTGAATTTAATTAAGAAAAAATATATTGAAGGAATAATATGGAACTAGTAGAAGCAAAAAATATCATTTCTGGAATTTTTCTGAGGTTTCGGTTCGCATTTATCACTTAATGAGTTTTAAGGAAATCTTACACAGTATTTATGTTTATAAAAAAGAGAAAGAGTTCTCGTAAGCATCAAAAAATTATATCTCTTGAACTAAAATTTGCGCGCATAACCAAACAAAGTGCGAAAAAGGTACCAGGTGCAACATTTACCGTCGAATGGCATTGAGTGAAATTTCCTAGTTTCAAATAGTCAAGGATATGTAAGTAGATAGACACAAAATCTGTTTTCAAAGTTAAAAAAATGAAATAGTGATGATAGCTAAGCTATGCAAAAGTCCACGCAATGAAATGACGGGCACAACTTAAACTTGAACTATTTTTAAAATCTCACATTTTCAGAATCATAAACTACATATTGCAAATGAATTGAACCTTTCTTCAAACTCTTTAAACTTTTCACCAAAGTAGAACCGGTGGAAAATTATAAAAACAAGGTTCAAAGAAAAAGCATCCATTTTTTTGTTATTTCACAATAAAAGCTATAGAAAGTTGTGTGTACTCTTAATGAGCCATAATGGTATAAAATCTTTATAAAATTAAGCACTTGGTTTTTTGACTCACAAATTTTTCTTAATACGACGCGTTTCGATCCTTAGATCATCTTCAGGTTACTTACAGCTTACAAATATTTCCTGATTTTATTCTTAAATAATTAATGGTTGAAGGAGTTGTGATTGGAAGGGAAGGGTAATTTCATTCAGCAGGTTTTCCTTTCTCTTTGTGGCCCGCCTAATCTCAAGGCATTCCAGGTAGTCAAGTTTTTTCCACTTCTTTATTTTATGTAGGATATTAAAATTGTTGATACTAAAATTATGACCTGTATCTTAAATGTGTTGCGCTATCCCAGAACTTGGATTTAACTGTCTAGTCGCTTTGCTGTGCTCATTGTATCTAATTTTAAAGCTGCAACTTGTTTGTCCTATATAAGCTGCATCGCAAATATCACAGGATGCACGATATACTCCTGAATGGGAAAGGGGATCATTTTTGATTTTATTTTTAAAAAGTATTTTTTTTTATAAATTATTTCTAGTCGAATGAATGAAGGATACTTCAGTGTTGTATTTTAAATATTTGGAGAATTTATTATTGATGGCGCCTATGTAATTTAACTTTCTCCATGATTGAACATTACCATCTTTTTGAACTGGATATATTTCTTTAATAATTTTCAAATTACGTTTTTTGTTTACAACGCCTAAAATGAGTTGTTTACGGTATCCATTATTTTTCGCTATATTTTCAATGGTATAAAGTTCCTTCTTCAAATTTTCTTTGGAAAATGGAATATTTAGAGCACGATTTTTCATGAAATGAAAAGAGGTTAGCTTAATATTTAATTGATGAAACGAGTTATAAGGAATAAACACATCTGAATATGTATTTTTCCTGTAAATAATAAATTCAAATTTTTATTTTCAACGAGTAATGGTAAGATCTAAATGGTTGATAATGCCGTCTTTTTCTTTTTCCTTAGAAAATTTGATGCTATTATTGAGGCTATTTAAAAAGAAACGTACTGAAATGAAAGAAGAAAATTGCTTGCCAAGGGTTTCAAGTATATTTTGATTCGTGCATTTTTTATTGCATTCACTGTATGTATTTAGTTTTAGAAATTGCGAAAGTTTTCCCAAATGAGGCCATAAAAATGGATTTTTTGATATAAAATATACATATTTTCAATGTGACTCTCTAATCTCTTTACTGTAATTAAGAAGCTAAAATTTACTCTTCTTAACAATTTTTTTTTTGAAATGCACTCATGAGTTTCTAATGCATCATTAAATTTTTCAGTAATATGTGCAGTACTTTAAACGGCGGAACAAATTTATGAAGATTGAACCATTTTTGCGGGACTCAATGGGTAAACAAAAATGTTTTTGAAGTTGAAACGTGAATATGATGTATTCGAGTGTAACTGACCACTTCAATTCCTTATGTGCCATTTATGAAGTGAATAAGGTGACTCTAACATTTGCCAAGGTCCTGGTCCGATTCGGACTGCTGCGCTATCGGTTATTATGATGAACACGACTTATTTAATGGTTCATTACCAAATATTCATGAATGATTTATAGAAAACTTTTTAGATATAAATGAATAGAGAGTTTTGTTTCCTTAAAATAGGTGTATATATATATTACATAAATTTTTTTGGAGAACTTAATAGATACATCCTTTTCTAGTGATAGTTAGTCAACAGAAGCTAATCTACCCGAAATACATAAAATATGTTCGCAAATCAACATCCTGTTTTATTCGAAAACGAATTTTAGTTTCCAAAAAAAAATCGTGTTAGTCGGATTTCAATTTTTCACTGATAACATAAAAATAGTTTTCTACTTTAAATACATTCATTCTGAAGGTGTTACTAAAGAAATGAAACCATAAATTTGAATAAAACTAAACCATAAATTTTGAATAAAATTATTTATTTCTCTTCTTTAAATTGAAACTACGATCAAGCGAAACCTGATACTGAAGATGCAGAAAGGAAACTGACCCCATTTCACCAAAAACATTTGAAATATCAACGTTCTAAAATATATATGTAGGTATCAACACTTCTCAAGAAATAATTTCAATTACATTTATTCATCACTCCAAAAAAAAGCTGGCATGCATTAAATGCTGCATAGGAATGGTTTATGTGAATATTTAAACCACTCTCCTGCCGGATTTTCAAGGAAAATAAAATTTATCTATTCAGTTTTTCCAATTTTCTTTCACCAGCATAACACCGACTGTTTATTTTTCCTGGTAAATACCCTAGAGCCAAAAACAGACGAAAAATTTCGAATGAAAGCATAAAAAATTCAGAAATCCGCACTAGGGAACACTAAGGCGTAAACATATTCATTTGCATATATGCTTGGAGATTAGAGAAAAAGTCTAGAATAACAAACATACGAAAAAGCCCTTAAGGGAATATTTAACAACAACAAAAACTGTATTCCCTCAAGAAGACCAGTTTCGCATTCTGGTAAGCTGAAAGCCGAAAAAATATGGCAGAAAGCGGTCAATGTTTTAAACGACGATGACGAAAAATGAGATACAAAGTTCGAGGAAGTTTCGCATACAAACTTCCGCGTAAACAAACTTTGCGGATTGCAGACAAACAAATAGGCGGCTCTCAGGGACGTTTAAATTCTATTAGGGTCCGAATTGGTTCACCCCTACCTCCATGCCAGGCCAACATATTTCATTGGACGGAATTTCTTATATAATAAATTCTACGTTTAGTCTGTTTGCATTTAGATAAATTCATAATAAATGATAAAGTTTGTCTTGTGAATTTTAAATGTCCACAAGGATTTTTCCGGTGACCTGTTCAAACAATGTGACTTTTTCATGGATAATTAGATTTATGATGTTTACTTGTTCTGGCGAAGTGGAATGACGTGAATATAATTAATCTATGTGTTTTCTGTATTTGGAACAAAAATTCGAAATATTTCATAAAAGGAACATCCCGACCAAAATTGAAGAAGGTTTGTGTTTTTCATTTTTATTACTGTACCTAGTTTTCATGTTTGTTTTCGACAGACTAAAAAACTAAGTTGAATCCTATTTCTGACCTTGTTTTATGAACAGATTGCATGATTTGTAAATGGTACTTTAAGTAGTTTTTTTAAGACATTGAAGACGTTCAATAAAGAAGAAAGTGATGAGAAAGATATTAAAGCAAATCAACTAACTAAAATTGTTTTATTTATTTTACCAGCGTTCTAGGATCGGGCTTCCTACAGAGCTGTTGAAAGGAGTCAACTTATAGAGTTGAGGTTTATGTCTTCAACCTAATTATTTTTCAACCAAATACCATGAAAAACTTAACGTTGTCATAATTGGACGGCGTTATGCAGAAGCCAACCAACCCACAAGAACATCAATAGAGATCAATTGAAAAGAAGATTTTGACATAAATTTAAATTCAGCCAAAAGTCAATAACAAATTTATCTTCAAGGTTGATTGATTATGTTTACTTTTCGGTCGAATTAACGTAAATTTGGTTAGTTTTAAATTTTATGATAAGAATTGGTAATGTGATGTTTGTTTCTGCAAATTAGATTATTATTAATCAAGTGATTTTTTTAACTTTCATCAACTTTGTAATTCATTATTATTTTTATTGTATAAATATTTTTCGTAAATCCAATGTTGCATTTATTCTAAAATGAGTTGAAAAAAGTTATTGCAAAATAAAATAAAAACAAATAAAGCGTTTTCTAAAAAAAAATTTGGGTAGAGTACACAGGTTTTTTTTATTTAAAAAATAGAAAACCAAAATAATTTAAAAAGCAATAATTTTTCGTATTACAACGTTTATTTTCAAAATCATAAAAATAGCAATGACGTTAAAAAAACAATTATTTTACAAAATAATAATAATATATAACAATATTACTGTTGGGAATTCAAAATTTCTTTTCCTTCGTCAACCTGGAAATCTAACTGATTCACATTGTAGCCATCTATATCTTCCTGAATGTCTGGGCAACCTTTAAAACTTTTGTAAAAAGAATGGCAATCCATAGGTATAAGATGCAGCATATCTCTCTATCGGTATTCACTCGATATGTTGAAATACGAAGAGTATTTACAAACATCTCCCTGCAAACTATGTTTTGTGAAATACTATAAACTCTTGAATATTTTCTTATCTCGGGGCCCTGACCATAAACACGTTTCTTTTGTTTTTCTGTTACGGATGCAGCTATGAACATGACTTGGCAATCATAACTTTTCGAAGCCCAAAATTTTTCAAACTCTTCTCTTCGGACTTCTACACTAACGTTTTCTTTGCAATTCATTATGCATTTGCAGTCGTAGTCAGTAAACTTTTTTGGTTCAATTTTTGTCCCTTTATGATCGAAATATGGTTTATTACTGTTCTGTTAATTTTTTTGTCAGATCTGACTTGTTCTCCGAATTTTCGTTTCCTACCTTTTTGTGCCCGACCTTTTCTTTCGTTCGTCCTAGGTTCGACCTCTGAACCTGTTGCTGACTCAAATCTAGGACCATAAGTACACTCAACATCCATTCCTGCAAACTTATTACTAAAGGATTAAGAAGCTATTATTTTAACCCGAAGTTAAATAATAATAAATGTATCTCACCTTCTTCTGTTAATGGTGTGTTTTTTGATGCCTTAGCTTCCATTTTCGTTGTTTTAATACTCAAATCCATCAGCTTTAAATTAATATCAATGACTTCAATGTAGTAACAACGCAAATAACATTCACTTTCAGAGTGAAGGAACAAACTGCTGTGGCGAGTCTTTTGTTTGCACTGGTAGAATGAAATGTTATGTCCAAAGTCCAAAAGGTGGTTTTTGTTTTTGTTATCTATTATTCTGTCAACCACATTGAGTATTCGCCAATAGCTCATTTCGAAATAAGCAGAAAGCTACCAAGTGGGTTGGATGCTTTCTGCTAAACTTATACAGATTAAAAATGATATGTGGCTTGGTTGATAGCCAGTTTTACTTGCATTTTAAGCTAAGTTAAGCTTGGTCGGTCTCTGAAATCGTAGAATGGCTTAGTGTTGTTCGAATGTTGTGCTTAGTTTAATTTTTGTCATTTTTTGGGTTGGTTGGCTTCTGCATAACGCCGTCCAATTTAGGCTCGTGTTTTTGCCAGAAATCCTAAGCGTTGGGATTATAGGAGCATCGTCCATAATGCTTTATGGTAGTTGATCTTTGAGGTTTTTGGCATAACATTTGTAATAACTTTTGCTGATCGGCTTTGCTACAGGTTGACTATCTTGAGCAAAGCCTACTTACTTTCAGTTCACCGAATCTTTTATTTTTCATCGTCCACACAGAATTACCTAGTGATCTATAACTATTTGAAGGAACAGGACCAGTTGATAAGGCAAGCTGTTTAATGAGCAACTTTAAACCCTTGTAGAAGATTTGGTACATGGCTGAGGTTCCTTTGAACTAAGAGCTCTTCTAGCTTTGGTTAAATTTCTGCAGAACTATTCTTGATTTTGTGAGGTTGTTTTCGCTTTGGAGGAACTACTTACTGGATGTACTTTAAAAGTTCTGAATTTTCAATCGGCAACAATCACGTATTGTAAAGCCATTGTATAGCTCTCCGATAGTTTATTCAAGTTTCTTGCTTTTACAGCCAAATCTCAACATGATAGCCAATTACAGCCAGCAAAACATTATGTCATTTTTCGCTTCAAGGACATTACATGTTACGACACCAGTGTCATGCTGAACCTGCGAAATGCTTTGCTGCGCTTTGCTACCCTCAACAAGCATATTTCTCGCACAGCCACCTCGTCAGGCAGTATTTAAACCAAGTTATTCCGTCCTTATTTCGACTGCATCAAAAGAAGCCGTAGAAAAATAATTTAAATATTTAACCCACACGAAAATCTGAAAATTGCTTCAAGCTATCGAAAAGAAACGAATCAAGGCAAATATATTTTTCGATTTTTTTTCTCATTCAAGTGTGTATGTGTCTATGTACACAATGAAGCCGTGGAGAAAAAAGGACTCGCTTTAACGTTTTCTAGGAAACGGTGAATTGAACGAATCGAACTTTTGTTTTGTGTTATTTTTTCGGGATCGCTTAAAGGAAGACAAGTCATCCGTTGAATGAAGTCTGCAATTTTATTTCCACAAGTCCTGAATAACTTGGAGAAGGTTTGGCTAGGACATCAATGAATGGTGATGCTGGTGGCGGGGGTTGAAATGATGGTTTAAATCGACGACCAGAGAAAAATTTTTGAAAATTATCCAACCAAAAAGTTTCCAGTTTTGAACTTCGTCTTGGATGGGATAACGTCTATGAAGTATGAGTTTGGGTGCTGATTGTGTGCCAGAATGTATATGAATTCAGAATAATTGAGTGTGGACGATTTGCAGAGGATATTTATGGAGTGAAATGAGGCTTAAATACTGGTGTTTAGCGAAGAAATCAGATACATACATTTTACAGCTAAATTTATGATGCCTATCGTGAACAATTGTTGAATTTATTCGAGGACAAGAGCTTCTTTTTGTGAAGTTTTTGTTTATTTTGTATAGATTCGAGTTTACACACAATTTGCAGAATTGTAATGTATTCAAATTATTCCAATTCCAAACGTGTATCAATTTCGAAAATAAACGTAAATATTTTTGCAGTAGCTACAGAATGCGTGAATGAAAATGAAAACTAAATTTCGGATTGAAGGCAAGTTTAAAATCATCAAAATTAAAACTATACATTTTTCCTTCCCGTTCCAATTTCAAAAGTTGATTATTTTTTGAATTTTTGCTGTGTTTCAAAACATGAAATAAGTGCCAAAAATTCAGGAATAGCTGAAAGAAATATAAGGCAGTTGGAGAACTTGAAAAACTTTCGATTCATCTAAGAAAAATTTAAAACTTCGATACGTACTTTGTAGCAACATTCAGGAATTTCCAAGAATTTTAAAAATTAAAGCTGCTCAACTGTGCAGAAGTCAATTGTGTTGCAAACAATTTTATTAGCAAATTTTTAAAAGTAGCAGAATAAAATTTTAGCCTTTTGGAAAATTTTAACGATATTTTCAGAAAGTGTAAAATCAGTTTTTTTGGGTATGAAACTGAGGGCAAATACTAGATTTTTTTTGTAATTCATTGGATCTTTTGACTCTTTAAGGCATGAGTCTCATGTTTCGGCCGATTTTTGAAGGTATTTCTAGAAAAAAATTTATATGAATAAATATAAGAATCGTTTCACATTTTTCATATATGTTTATTGACATTATGAACTATGTACAAATAAACGTATTTAATTTTATGTTTTATTATTATCATTATTTTGATTAACAAAGTTGAAACTTTCAATTTGAAAAATTGAAAATGAAAATGAGTTGCTGGCGCATGTGATTTCGGCACTTAGAGTTACCTGAAATGAAAAAAACCAAATTGGTTATTTTTTGCATGATCGTGACTTTGATTGAGTTTACAACAATTTTCTTAGAATAAAAGATATAAAGTAATATCATTCGTATTAACCCTCTTTACATGGTAACTTTGAATGATTTTTTATTTTTAATTTAGTTTTTTTGTAATCATGGAAGAAAATTTTGCTGGTTTCTCTTCAAAAACTGTTAAGAATGTTTAAATTTTATAAACTGGTATCACTGTGCTGTGCAAATCAGGTTTAGAAAAATATTTTTTATGAAAAAAAAACATAATTTTTCGCATTTTCTTCTATTAAATTAGAAAAAACGGCTGAAACAAATTTTTATAATGTTAAAAACTTCACAAATATGTTAATAAACGTCAACTGACACCTTACTGATGCAAATATTATATCTGGTTCGTGAGATATAGTGAATGACAGAAATGACCTTGAAGATCATGATGACTGTTAATGATTTTTTTATTTTTTATTTAATTTTTTTTTGTAGTCATGAGAAAAAGTTTTGATGTTATTTTTACAAACACTACTTGGAGTATATAAATTTTATAAAGATTAATTACTGTGTTTCGCAAACCAGATTAAAAATTTATTGTTTATGAGAATAAACCTAGTTTTTCGCACTTTTTTCCCTGAAATTAAAAAACGGCTGCAATGATTTTTTCCAAAATTTGAAAGATTCACACAAATGTTAATACGCATCGATTGATTCCTCTTAGGAAATTCTGCTATATGAAATATAACCTTTTGCACTACGTGTGACGATATAACGAATTGTGTCTAATACATAGCTTGATTTAAGGTTTTTGATTTACCTTGCTTCATTTCCATGCCTGATATTTTATGGTACCAGCTAGTTTAGTCGTTTCCATGAATCCTAATAAATATTTTACCTTTATCAAACATTCTTGTATCGATTCTATTTCTTCGAGAAAAATTCCAAGTTTTCCAAGTTTGCAAACTTTAAACAATTTCACGAGGTCGAAGGATTCAAAGTGTACAAAGTGAATGTAAAATTATTTTGTTCGTGATGCATTATCAAAAAAGGCAAACATAAAGAAGATCGCGAAAAATTTCCAAGGATCGAAACAAGTGTACAATAAAATGATCAAATTGCAGGACCGGTAAGTCTCATTCCTTAGCGATATTGTCAAAAAATGATCTGAAATGACTGAAAATCGGAAAGCGTTGTGAAAAATCAATAAGCATAACATTTTCCGCTTACAAAAATGATCTCTTTGAGTTCGAAACTCTACAGTAGAGTTAAAAGTCAGTCTTCATCGAGCTTAACATCTCGTTATATATGAGAACTTCTCTGTAGTGTAAGTATGCAGGTAAATATGAGTTGCATAGGCAAGAACGTTCAGATGTGGTAAAAATATCACAAAAGACCAAGTGATTGAAAGCTCAGCAGCTCAGAACAAAGATAAATGATTTTATGTTCTCTGCACGAGTTCTTTCGCAATCTGGTACAATGTCCATGTTTCATCAAACTATCAAAACTTACTCAAACAAATCAAGTCACATATCCTTTCAATTTCCGGAAAAACTTTCTAGCTTCTCTTTCGTTCTTGCTGCAAAATTACTGCAAATTCAACTGCTTTGTGCAACTATTTACTAGCAAAAAGGGATTTCTTAAGACTATTGTTAAATCGAAACATTTTATGCTGGTGCACATTATCATATTCCACTCAATGAGATACAACCCCGAAAAGGCAAACTATTTGCAGCAGCTCAAGCTTGACTGCACTACGAAACATTCCACTTGGTTTATCGGGTCCAAGTGTGGAAACATTCTCGATTCCATTGTTCGAAAGTTGTTCCTTGCAAAGGTAATCGCACTGAAGACGACTTCTTCGTCCTTATCTTGCCAAGCATATGTGTTCATTCGACCGGAACGGCATATTTAGTGAAAAGGGCATTCAGCCAAGATGTCAGGGAAAGTTACTTGCAAACTTAACTATTGTGCATGTTTGCACTGCGATTCCTGCGCAACACCTCAAAAGTGTTGCAAAGAAACTTGCAACCGAAGAAGTAGGTTAGGTTGCTTGTAATTTTCCGAGGACGATGACGCGAGAAGCATTTATGCAAGAGTTTTCATTGAAAAGCAATCGTCAAGTCATGTTGGAATATTGAAACTTTTCTGGAATTGTGTTACCAACGTGAATAGCTGGAATTCAGCATTGTATAGTGTACTAGGTTTTGAAAATGTCGATTTCAACTTGCCTAGTTTATAGGCGGAGGAAAGTTAGTTGCTGTTTCCAAAAGACATCAGCAGATTTGCTGTTCAAATTCACGGGAAAAAATCCTTTCGTTAGTTACCCATTGAAAGCGTATTGTATAAAATTTGTAACACTACTCGCATGAGTAGTCTAGTAACTGCATTCACTTCCTTGACTTGTTCGACTACAGAAACTCCACTCCTTTGAAGAAGCCTCGTGTAGCAGCAGCACTCATTGAAACTTCACGCGCCCTGAATGCAGTGAAAAGCGTTTTCGTTGAGGGTTTTCATGCATCCACCTCACAAACGACTGAATATGCTTTGCTAGATTTTCAGCAAAAAGGAGTAAGTACTCTTAAGTGTATTTAATTACACCCAATTATTTCAATTGGCTGCAGCTGTTCGTTGAATGGTGCTGCTCTGAAGATGTTCCAGCTGTGGTGGAAATGAAAAACTCCGAATGAGATAATGGAAAATTTTCTGGAGCATTTGAAAAGCATCTAAGTGGGATGTAAAGAGTGAAGAAATAGATTTGAAAATGATTGAATGCATCCAATTCAATTATCTTACTAGTTCTTTTCATGACTGAGGGGTAAATGAGAAATGTGTTGAAATTGAATCGATCACAAGATTCAGCAGAACTTCACAAATTGCTATTCAATGATGACTTTACTTTTAATTAAAAATAATCGTTTTCAGCCAATAAAGGAGCACACGACAATAAACTTTCAGCTGAACATTGGTTTAATTCTTTACTCCATATGAGAAACTTTAGAATGGTATTTTGAAGAAAATGTTCTCATTATAAAAATTAACATATTGCATATTGTTTTCTTCTCTCGAAAAATAACCCAAAAATTTGCAGTTGCAGTACTCACTATAGGAAAATAGTTCCAACAATGTGAATGAGTGACAATTTTTATGAAACTATTTTTTTGGAAATACTTACAAAAGCTATTATTTACCAAATATTTGTAAATGTTAAATATGTTAAATTTCTTTTAATATCTTTCTATTAAATTTCTTCAAAAAGTTCACAATTTTTAAAACATTATGAGAATAACAGATGGAGCATTAAAACGAAGACGTAGTCAGGAGTAGGTTTATTGACCCTGTTACTTTTTTGGTATTTGAGGTCGTTGTGAAGAATGCTTCCCAACAATTTGGATCGAATAATCCTTGTTGTATTCACCACAGGCGTGCTTGACCACCAGTCAAAGGCCTCAGCAATTTGAGCGCAGTGCGACAGAAATCCACCGAGTTGACGCAAATTGGACCAGTCTCGAATTGTCATTCTAAGCGCTTCGTTTATAATAGCAACTTGTTGAACAATGAAAACTTCATCCACACAAATAAAGCCAAACACATAAATTTCTGAATGTTTTGTTGTTTTACTTCCTAATCTTACCCAAAATGTAAGTTTGTGGTTGAATTCAAGCAAAGGCTTTAAAAGTCCCGATCCCAACACTGAAATTGTGTTATATCATATTGATTATTTTCCCGCACGTAGGACATATATATTAAGACAAGGAATTTTATCATTTTAGTAAGTAAACCGGAAGCTAGTATATACTGCATGACCGATAAAGAAGGAATTGCGTGATGTTTTGTACCGCGTCGACTGATTTTCACTCATCTGAGGCGTTGAAAAAGAGGAACAGATTGACGAAAAGATTGAGTTGGATGGAAACGATTTTTATTTTCATAAATAAAAAAAAGATTCGAAAATAAACTGACGGGGTTCGATGGACATTATGTGATGTATTAGATTGATTTAAATGTTTCATATCTGACAGTAGAAATTGCCGCATAAATAATTTATATTAGAACGTAATACACTTATTCCATAATATTACAAGGTTATCATTCTAATGCTGAACCGTTTGTGGTAGTGACTGTATGTACGTTTTTTTTACTTAATATCGATAGCTTTTTTAGGCTAATAGTCATCAACAAGACAGTATTCCATTGTCTTTGATAAATAGATTGGACGATATTGTATTGTTTCATTATACATCTAAAACTATTAAATATCAGCGTCAAAGCTTCTGATCCACTTGGGAAGCTAGTTGGATCCAAGTAATGAGTATACAACTCATTAAATATTTTTGACCACTATTTCGGAGCTATGTTGAGAATATCATTTAGTGCTGATGTTTTTCTACGCCGTTTTTTTCAACGGTTTTAGCCATTCTTTAGGAATATGGCTTGATCCTTTACATTTTCAAAGATCATACATTTGTTCCGATTAGCAAAAGTGTATTGAAAATTATTTTTATCCACCTTCATAATCCATTCAAAAAAACAGTAATTTCTCGAAAGGTCAACAATTAATTTAGACGATAGGAAACATATTAATGTCATCCCAAAAATAGAGAAAGTTGTCTGTTCTTACACATTCAGCAATATACGAAGAAAATACATCTATTTTTTTACAAAATTGATTTTTGAGTTATTCAAAAAGAGGAATGTATCAACTTGGTTCTCTTATATATTTTTACTGCTAGATAAATCTGCTACATTTTTTTGAAGTTTTTAAATAATCATAGTAACAGGACAAATCATACTTACAAATACTTATTTCTGCATTCAATTTATCTTTGGCAAGAAGCTTATCTTAATAAAACTCAAAAGATTTTCACTCTTACGTGTCAAATTCAGTCCCAGAAGGTTGTAGAGTCACTTGAAAATCAATAAAATGAGTCTTGTTTCATTTCCAACAAACAATTTGTATCAAATCAACATCAATCGATTTGTCGTTTAAAAAATACAAAAGCAATTTAAACGCAATTATGAAACTGCCAATATCAGCTTATATGCGACCAATCCTTCGTTCTGAGTGAAAGCATAATCGATCGCGAATTTCCTATCGGAAAGTATTATTTTATAGTACCAAATATTCAACAAAAAATGAAGTTTTCATTTGAAAAAAGTTTTATATTGCATGCAAGACATGGTTAAATTATAATCCTTGTTCCGAAAATGACTAGAAATTTGTCATGTCTGTTCATAAGATAATATTTCTTGGAATCAAATATGTATTGCTGACTTACGTTTCTTTTTTGAAATCTGTATTAATCGAATAGTTCATACAAAACTATTCCCTAATAAATTTTATATTTGTTCATGTAAACTATTCATTCGTATTAATGACATAATTCGCTATATTGTCTTCTCAATGCACGTCCATCAAAACAACAACTTCTACCAATTCTGTGCGATATTTTCCTACTTTTCGCATTGAACTCCAATAAATCCTTCAAATTCAATCCCAGCATTGCTGTATTTGAATATTTCGCTATGTCAAAGGAAGAACTATAGTCGAGGGGGATTCTTGTCACTTTGGAAGCTCACCGCTTGAACAATTCCATTTTCCATTCGACGAAACAAATCAATTTTATTTCAATTGCGACGGAATGCCAGGAATCCTTATGCATTTCCCATAGAAACTCTTTCGCACAGACAGGCCATACAAAATTCATGTTGAAAGGAGGCATGACGGCAAAAATACATCTTGAGAAATGAATTTCTGATGGCAGTTTTCTGAAACTTTATGAAACTTATCAGCCAATTCGTGCCGAAAATATGCAATAGTTGCAAACTGGTGAAGTTTGGGAGAAGAAGTTTTGTTGAAAATGCTGCACCTGTAAATATTCCCAAGCAAGCGAAAAGTTTCATACAAGTTGAGATCCTTGCGATCTAGATATTACGAAAATAATTCGAGTCAAGTTGTTGAAATATTTACTCCCAGTCAAGCCTTGTTTTGTCAGAACGTAATAATTTTCTAAATTAGCCAACGAGTCTAAAGCAATTAGTTCGACGCAAGACTTAATTTGATAAATTAAAACCTCATTAAGGTACAGTTGTGCTCCGGGCACATTTGCAAAGTTCCTTGCAGAATTTCAGGAAGCTAGTCTTCTTCAGCTACATCCTTGACGAGTGTACGTGCCTCGGTAACGTTAGGTACGTGAGTTCGAAAGCACGAAGCTCTTAACCAATACAATTTATGACTCTTTTTCTAGTTTCTCATCTGCGTGAATAAACTTGGATGATAATATGCTGTGTTCTTCGGTTGGACTTTTTGTTAGTTGTAGGATGTTGTATTTTATTTCGTTTGTTTTTTAATATAACGTTGCACACTCCAAAGTATTTTTTGTAGATGAATAAAGACATATATACTTTATGGTTATTAATTTGTAACCTTTCACGAAACATTCAAATGTGAAGCAAATATTTATGACTCTTGTTTAAAAGAAGAAACCTATAATTTTTTGACTTTATGCAGTGAACAGCAATTTATTTTTTGAAGTTTTCACAAAGTTTCACCAAATATTTCAAATTGGAAGTTAACTTTTGCAAAAAAAAGTTGGTCGCATTCTCAAAACTATTTTGAGGTTCTGCTTCTTCATCAGTCATGTAACATTGCGTGAGGCATCAAACAAGTAATTTTCTTGATATTCTTTATACATTTAAGATAAGATCAAATCTGTTGGGCTGCACTGGACTATGAATAAAATAGATAGAAAAAACTTCTTTAAGAAAAACCAGTAAATACATATTCGTCAAGGGAAATGTTGAAATTTATCGCAAAACATGTGAAGAAGCAAAAAAAAAATTTAAACGGTGAACGTGGTCATCATCTTGCTGCAGTAATAGTTTGATGTAGATTTTTTCATCGAAACAACATATCACTTCATTTTTGTGAAAGTGAAGTGAAAACTGGTACACATGTGAACCAGCACGATGTCCTAGAAGGCGTTATATATATAGTTTAACTACTGCGCTTTTCACTGAAAAGAAATGGTTTCTCCTGCTAAGTTCTGACTGACACACAAAGCAAACACGACTAAAGAACTACTTAACAAGCCGTGAGGTGCGACCCATGAGGTCCACACGGTCAACTTCCCAGTAATATCTACATAGACATTAAAAATATTAAACACAATAAAAGTTATGGAAATAATACTACTTCAAATAATAAAAATTTACCTCTCATAAAAATTATTGGAATGATTTAATATTAATCGTAACATCTACGCGAGCGTCAATTGATTACGTAAGGATTTTGGTGCATTGGTTTGATTGATTATTCACGTGGATCAATCGGAGGGGGGACAGGTTTCAAAGCAGTTTTTTTCATTAAAGTTAAACATGGTGCTGTGAAGACTATTGAAAATCTGCTCAAATTTTGCAAATATTAATAAACTTTGATTGACTATACAACAATGTCTTTAGAATAAGAGATTTAAGGTATAATGATTCGAATAAATCCTCTTTACATGGTGACTTTGAATGATTTTTTATTTTTAATTTAATTTGGTTGTAATCATGAGAAAAGTTTTTGCTGGTTTCTCCACAAAAATTGATAAAAGTTTATAATTTCCATAAACATTTATTATTACGATGTGCAAATCAGGTTAAAAATGGAAATTTTTATGAAAAAAACACTACTTTTCTAAAAAAAATTTTAATAAATCGTAAAAAACGCTTTAACAATTTTTTACAAATATAAAAACATCATAAAGATGTTGATACGCGTCGATTGACACCTTAATGATGAAAATCGCATGTTTGGTTCGTGAGATATAGCGCATAACATGGTTGACCTTCAAGGGGTGAAAACAGCAAACCCCCAAGACCGAAGTGTCCCAAAAACTAATCAGCTCTTAACATTGCAAATACGCTTCGGTTGAAACCTCAACAAAGTCGATACGACTTTGTTTACATGAGTTATGCTCGTAGAAAAACTGCCTGCGAACGCACGTACGTACGTACATAAACACACACACATACATACTTCTTTCTAAAAACACTTTATATATACTCTATAGACCTCAAAACGTAAAGAAAAGTTGAAAATTTCAATTTCGATTTTCGAGGCGATTACAAGAACTTCCCATATACTGGGAAGTTAAAAACAATATTTCTCATTTTACAGCAGAAGAAAATTGGATCTCTGTAGGTTCAAATTTGAAATTGATTGACCATTTTTTGCGGTTAAAGCTGAACAGCATGGCATGCAAGACTCTTCCTCCAGTTTGAAGGTCATTTCTGTCATGCGTTATATCTCGCGAATCAAACATATGACTTCCATGATCAAGATGTCAATCGACGCGTATTACTATTTATGTGATTCTATCAAGCTTTTAAAAAATTCCTTGGAGCCGTTTTTTAAATTTTTTAAAAAAAGTGTAAAAAATTAGAGTTTTTTCAAAAACAATAAATTGTTAACCTGAATTGCAAAATATAGTAATCAATGTTTATAAAATTTGTATACTCCAAACAATGTTTGTAAACACAACATGAAAACTTTTTCTCATGATTACGTAAAATAATTAAATTAAAAATCAAAAATCATTAAAATTCATCATGATTTTGAAGGTTATTTTTATCATACCCTATATCTCACGAACCCGATATGATATTTGCATCATTAAAGTGTCAGTTGACGTGTATCTTTGTGAAGTTTAGAACATTATAAAAACTCGTATCAGCCGTTTTTTTTTAATTTAATAGAAGAAAATGCGAAAATTATGGTTTTTTCATAAAAAATATTTTTTAACCTGATTTGCACAGCACAGTGATACCAGTTTATAAAATTTATACATTCTTATCAGTTTTTGAAGAGAAACCAGCAAAATTTTCTTTCATGATTATGAAAAAACTAAATTAAAAATAAAAAATCATCCAAAGTTATTATGTACAGGGGTTCATACGAATGATATTACTTTATTCGATCAAAGTTTTAAAATATTTGCATAATTTGAGCAAATTTTTAATAATTTTTGTAGTCTTTTAATTAAAAAAACTGCTTAAATTTTGAAATCCAACAAAATTTTAATCAAATTTGCATTTGCGGTATCAACGCTTTGAATGGCAAAATGTTTTGTAGTCAATACTTTGGAAGATCATATGCTTTAAAAACCTTTCATCGAATAAAAAATTGTAGTTTTTAGTAGATTAATTCTTTAGTAATCTTAAGATTTCAATAACCATCATCATGTGTAATACATATTACTTTTTACATGCAATTGAACCTATTTTTGACTGCATAGAAAATTTTTTTCAAGACCAAAAAGGCCCCCACCGATTTATCTGCGTGAATATTCGATCTGTCCTCATCGACCAAAATCCTTACGTAATCAATGGACCCTCCCGTAGACGATATGATTCATATTAACTCATTTCTGTTACTGCCATGAAAACCTCTCATTGTCATTACTTAAAGTAGTATTATTTTCAAAATTATCATTGTGTTTAATGTTGTTGATGTTTATCTAGATATTACTGGGAAGTTGACCGTGTGGACCTCAAGGGTCGCACCTCGCGGCTTGTTTTTGTTGGTTTTGCGAAACGATAAATTTTAATGCAATGCAAGGAATCAATTTTTTTCCTTTTAATTTAGTATGCAGTAAAAAACAGTTTTTTTTCAATTGTGACATTATTTTTTATGAATAGCAAGCAGATTCTGTGTCAGCTTAAATTCTTTATGATTGAACACACAAAATGCTCAGCAATGCTTTAACAGTAGCTATAAATTCGTTTTATGTCCTGAAGGGTTACAATGCAGACGAGCGCGGCATAATCAGAGCAACCGCTGGAAAACCAACAGAAAACACAATCCTGCGAGAACGGGTAATCACATCAACCAACTCTCATAAAAGAATCAAACTGTGCCGCCCATTTACTACACTTTATCACTTACTATTCACTCCGTGGCTATCAGACGCGGCATCTTTGCCTAAGGACCTCCGCATGCTGCCCGATCCTTTTCCGCCCGCCGTTTTGGCATTTTGCACCCTGAATATGCGCATACATTATCTGCGAGTGGCACCACCCTCCACTAAACTACCCGCAACTATCGTACAATTTGATAAAGCATCTTTGCAAGAATTTATAAAGTTCAGCCCATCGGGTAGTAAATGGGGAGCTCCACCGAACGGCAGGCCATTATGTAGTTTTTCTCATGAAAATTTCATTCGCTCGCAGAAGTTCGGAAACGGTGAAGGATACATCGCTTCTCGGCGATACTTTCCTTCAGCTGGGCCATGAAGTTCTGGTGCCGCACGCTCCACGCCAAGCAAAGAGCGGCAACATTATTTCTGAAGGATACTTAGTAACTTGTACATTAAGAGGAAAACAAGCGACAGGAAAATGTATATAGTAGCATTTTTCATTGCCATCAGTTTATATCGGAAGGAGCACTTGCGTTTTGTGAACGACGCGAAAGCTCTGGCGCTCGTATTTCGACATGAAATATAATGAGGATAATGGAAAGTGACAGCGAAATCGCAGCTAAATAATTTCTTGGGAAAACAATTTTCCGGGAAAAGTTCATTGTCGCAACGAAAATGAGTGTTTTATGAAGCAGTTAAAGCGTGCATCAACTATGCTGGCAAAATATTTTCGCTTTGAAGTTAAGTGTTTCAAAAAGTTCTGCAGGATTTTGGTTTCTAACTACTACCATAGCACTCGCAATAGAAGTTTACACATCATTTACTTTGAAAATCACATCCTATCAGGATTAGTCGGCTAGCAATTCTAATTTTGATATGCATTGACTTAACAACGTTTATTTACTATCAAACAACTTTCAAAATTTCATTCATACCTCAAAAGTTCCCGAAATATAATTTTCAAAAAAGTATCAGCAATGCATTTTTCCTAACAACAAATTCAAACCTAAAAGGGCTGCAATCCACTTATTCATGGATGCGAATCCATTTACATCTTTCCATCCTAATGGACGTTAAGGATGCTCTAGATCGGCGTCTGCTTGTCAACTCTAGGACGTTTTCAAAAGTTTCCAATTTCCTTTGCCACCGAAACATGAACGAGAACTTCTCAATCACGGCCATTATCGTCCTGTAAGCTCTCACTCGTTGTCTGTTCAGCATCAGTAAAAGGATATTTTTTTTCGGCTGCTTTTTCTAGCATTTGTGTCGAAGCTTGTTAGATTTTGTCACCGGTTCGAGACAAGCTTGCTGGAAACAAAGACAGTAGCGACAGGACTAATCGGCTTATTTAATCGACAAAGATTTACGATTGGTGCGAAATAGAGTACTTTCCAGGATTTGGGCTCCTGTTGTGCGATAAAGTTTGATTGGAAATCGTGACTATGGTGTTGCGTCAATTGATTTGTTTGCTGATTGAATGGAACGTACGACAAGATATAATATCTATGTTAAAAAGGCAAAAAAGGAAAGAAATTCAGTCGAGTACTTTGGAAAATTTAATAGAATAATGAAATATTTAGGCAATTTTCAAATTATGGTGTAAGAAGTCAAGTTTATTGGAAAACGAAAAATCAAATATACATATTTGATTGGATTTTTGAGCCTTTTTGATACAATTGTTTGAATTTCTTACGAATCCAGCGAAAGGTATTAATTTAAATCTAGAATAGATTGATTCTGGCTCGTTCACATTGAGACATGATTTTTCTTTGATCTAAATTAATTTAATAAATAAGCATCCTTGAAACTATTGACTAAGCATCTTGAATAAATTTTTGGGCATTGGGATTACCAATATTTATTTAAAAACATATTTAGTGCATAGAAGCGGAGGCGCTGTTTTGTTGTAAACAATGCAAATTGGAAATGAAAAGAACACAATTTTGCGTGGCTCACAAAAAGAAAAAAATTCTATATTAAACTTCCAAACCATTCGCTTTTCAAATTCTTCGTTATGAAAGGATTTTGATCAGTGGCGCTTTGTAGTTTTTAAATTACTCATTATGAGCTAATTTGTAACAAATACGCGTCAAATAAAAAAAACACTTAGAAAATAAAAAACTGCAAAATTTTTGTATGAAATGAATGTGTAGTATGTTGCTTGCATAGTGTGGCTTGAATTGTACAAACTTGTTCATTATTTTGCCTTTAAAGCTATATTGCAGATTAAAATTATATTATAATATATTATCCGTCTAACAGTAATTAATCAACGAGCAGAAGAAAAAGGGAACAGAAGCAGGAGATGCGGGAGCAAAAAGAGCAAGAGAAGCTAAAGCAGAAGAAGTTGGAGCAGGCGGATCAGAAGCAGACGGAATGGGAGCACAACCGAGAAAAGCAAGAAAAGCAGAAGAATCAGGAGTAGAAACACCAGGAGTAAGAAAAGCAAGACGAGCAAAAGAAATTGGAGCAGGAGCAAAAGGAGAAGAATGAGCAGCCGGAGCAGGAAGAGCAGGCGCAGGAGGAGTAAAGGTAGGAGAACCTGATGCAAGAGCAAGAGCAAAAGAAGAGCTGAAGCAGAACCAGGTGCAGAAGGAGCAAAAAAGCGGGAACAGGAAGAGCAGAAAAAGCATGAGAAGCAGAAGAACCAGGAGCAGGAACAGCAGGAGCAAGAGAAGTTGGAGTAGGGGAGCAGAAACAGGAGATAGGAGCATGAGCAAGAGAAGTAGAAGGCGGAGGATGAGCAGTATAAGTCAGAGCAGGAGGTACAGGAGCAAAAGAAGTAGTAGGGGCAGAAAAAGCAAAAGCACGAATTGCAGGAGAAGCTAAAGCAGGAGGAGCGGGAAGAGCAGAAACAAAAAGAGCAGGGACAGGTGGAGCAAAAGGAACTGGAGCAGAAAGAGCAGGAGCAGTAGAAGGAGCAGGAGGGGCAGAAGGAGCAAGAGCCATTAAAGTAATTACTTTTCAATCGAATCTTTTATCGAATTATTGATTCCTCGGCGATAGTATTTATTCGATATTTTTTAAGATAATTGTTAATAACCTTTCTTGGTGATTTCTCGTAATATTTTAGACATAAATCACAAAACCAATTCCAAAGACATTTTAGAGTAAAGCATAAATTCTCGAAAACACCCGAAATTTTCTGACGCAGCATTTTTCAAACCAAGTGATGGAATGGGGTACCAACTTTTTACCAATCTTTATTTTTATATTTCTTAAAGCATTGACGATGTTATGTTTTTTCTTCGCGACACGCGTAAAATTTTTGTTCTGGAATTGGAATCTTTTTCCAAAGATGTAAACTGCACATGACAAGTGATTGAGTTACGCACTTTTATTATTTTCATTGCTGTGTTTATAATTTTTCATCAAAATATGAACCAAAACTAATAAAAATATTGTTTCTAAGTAAATAAATCGAAAATGAGTTTTCATTTGTTACACGTATATATTCAGCACCATGTAAAAAGTCCGTTTCAAAATCTTTGATCACGGCCAAATTCAAAAAGAATAGTTTTTAACGAATATCTCGCTTTCCGTCGGTTGAATGCAAATTTTTGTTCTGATGCAAATTGATCAAAACCAAAATGTCTTCAGAAAAGGCTGGCGTCAAATTTTACGTAGAACGAATCATTTTCGAAGTATTAAGGAGCATGCGCTACTCAGAAATGAAAAGTGCATCGTTTTAGAAACAAAAAGATTTTTAACTTTTTTATAGTGTGTTTTTGGACATCATATATAATACCAAAATTTTACACTTTGTTTCAAGTAGCTTTCACGAAAATTTTAAGGAAAATTATGGATTTTAAACAAAGCTATCTTTTAAACAAAGTTTTCAGCTCGCTTTTTGAGTGTTCTTTTACAGCCGTGCTGATTTTCAGGATTTCTTGGTGACCTTGAGGTTGGGAACCAAAAATCATTGAACCAAAAAAAAGAAATTATTGTTCATGTTTTATAAATGAGGAGCTGTAATTATGTCAAATAAAATTCAGGTAGTGTTTGGTCTCAACTTTTAGTATTTTTAGTCATTTGAATGCACGAATGCAAGTGTTTATAGTAAAACTAAAATATTTGAAAGTGAATTAATTTTCTTGAATTGACACTGAATCACACATAATTTTTTCGGACTTGTTTACGGTGCAGCCTACATTCTACAAAAAAGTTTTGATGAAAATAAAAACATTATATTCGATTAAAAGCAAGATAAGCTGCAAGGCTATGTTTTTTTGTTTCGCTACGACTACGATAAACCACTAAGAGTTGCTGATGGTCACCGCGGGTTTAAGATACCGGTGCACAATTGTGCTGACAGTTTTGCTAAGAATCAATACTTTTTATTGAAATTTTCGCAAAAGCTACTTAAAAAATAGTGTAAAAATATGATGACATAAATAAAAAATATTCTAAACAGTTCAAAAAATATAATATTGTTGATAATAAAATATTAGACCCTTATATCGCACAAACTGTCGGTAGTGTGTAAAATATGAAGCTAATATTTTCTGTAGATTTTGTAATGATTAATTTGTATCTGAACAAAAATTTGCATACAACCAATAGAAAGGAGATGTTTGCAAAAAACTGATTACCTACACATTTGATTGTGATGAGTTCGCAATGCGAAAAAGATTTTAAAATGAACTTTTTACATGTTATTCGGCATGTCAAAATAAAGGAACGTATAAAAAATTAAAAAACTTTTCTTTGGTATACTAGGCAGCTTGAATTTTTCCCTTTGCTTATTTTATGGAGGATATTAAAATTGTTTAAACTAAAATTATGACCTGTATCTAAAATGTATTGGGCTTTCCCAGAATTTGATTTACCTCTCTAGTTGCTTTGATGTGCTCATTGTATTTAATTTTAAAGCTGCTACTTGTTTGCCCTATATAAGCTGCATCGCAAATATCACAGGATGCACAATACACTCCTGAATGGGAAAGGGGATCATTTTTGCTTTTGTTGTTGAAAAATATTTTTTTTAAAATTAATTCTAGTCGAATGAATGAAGGATACTTCAATGTTGTATTTTAAATATTTGAACAACTTATTATTGATGAGGTCTACATTATTTAACTTTCTCCACGATTGAACATTACCATATTTTTGAACTGGATATATTCCTTAATAATTTTCAATTTACGTTTTTTGTTTAGAAGGCCTAAAATAAGTTGCTTAGGGTATCCATTATGTTTGGCTATATTTTCAATGGTATACAGTTCCTTCTCTAAATTTTCTTTGGAAAGTGGAATATTTGGAGCACCATTTATCATGGAATGAAAAAAAGCTAGCTTAATATTTAATGGACGGAACGAGTTAAATGAGCACATCTGAATAAGTATTTTTCCTGTAAATATTAAATTCTAATTTTGATTTTTTACGACTAATGGTAAGATCTAAATGGTGGATAGTGCGGTCTATTTTTTTCCATAGTAAATTTCATGCTATTATTGAGGCTATTTAAAAAGGTTAAAAATTCATTTAATTGACGATCTGTACTAACTCATAAGCAAATTATGTTATCGACATATCTGTACTAGAAGAGTATATTTTTAGAATTCCTTTTTATCCTGCTGGATTTCACAAGTAATTCAATTCTTTTATATAGTTATAAGCTAAAGTACCTGTCTTTCAACTTTACAGCACAGTGAAAACGCCCACAACCAGGTTTCTTAAAGTTCCAGACAAATTAATTCTATGAAAGGTCACTTATAGTTTATAGTTTGCCATCGGCATGTTTCGGAACTACAAACGTTTCGTTTGTTTGCCCATTTAACATCTTTCTAATATGATACGTATGTGTATCATGTTTGAAATTACAATAAATATGTATCCTATCAACTTCATTTTCCGACATCCGACATCCTTGTATAGTCTTTGTGGTTTTTTATTCATGCCAGAATCAGGAAGTTACATGCTCGTTTTTATATTTAATTTTTTTAAAAAGCTAAATTTATAGGAAAATATAATGAAAAGCAAGTTATTAATACTCCTTCTTATACTCGTATTCAGTCTTATGTCCGTTTCTTCTTTGAACATTGATCCAATTCGCACAATGATTGATTCTAAAATGTTGTACCAGTTTCAGAAACTTCCTTGCATTTTTTTGATGTCAACTTTAAGTTCAAATTGATATACAGTATATTCTTTCAACTAAACTTGAAATGATATCATTTAATATATTTACAGTAATGATAATAAATCATTTCTTTTATCAAGATTTCTGTTTAAAAAAATGATAAGCCACTTGACCTTAATTACCAAAAATACGTGCTTGATCGCCATGAAGGCTTCTTGAAAGCAATCTGTTTTTGAAGACAAAAATATGGATTCCTTTGGCGTCCTGTTGTTAACGTACAATGAATTGAATGTGATATAAGTTGAATGCATTAGAGAGAGTAGTTTGAATTTTTGAATTTTTTTATTTGATCATGATAATTAGTCAAGGAATAAATACGACATCGTTTCATCACATAATCATCAATCAGAGGCAATATTTGAATCCTCTGACATTACATTTTAATCATTTTTCAAAAGTTTCACATTCAGCTCTCATATTACAAGCTTCCTTGAAAGCCGCATGTTTTCCTTTGTAATTGCCATTTTCATCTGGAATAATCACAAATCCTTAGCAACCACATAAATATTTCCTTAACACTCTGCATAAGTCTACCAAAAAGTTTCACGAAATTTTCTCCGTAGTTCCCATCAAAACATTAAATACAAAATTAATGATTGAATGACAAACAATAAATTCATAATGTAAACAAGGCAAACGTGATGTAATCCTTTTTAAGTACAGCATGTTAATACATATAATAAGACATGTTCCTTGTTACGGTTCAAGGATAAGCATAATTTCTGAAGATTTTAGGTCGACATAAGAACCATCAAGGTTGGTTTCTTCGCGTTGCGTTCCATTTCTGTATCTCAAGGATACTTTTGCCGGAAATATCATTAAAAGGATGTTGTAGTTGAATTTTAATGGAGGTGTACGTGCTCAACGGAACACCAACTGCTGTAATATGTTTATTTTCAAGGAGTCTTCAAGTTGTAAGTTGACTGAAGTTGTATTTCAATTCATTATTTTGTTTGAGTTGGTCCAGGAGGATTTGTCACGACAGCTTGGTAATGTATGGAGCCTTGAGTGTATCAAATTTGAAAGTATTTATGGAATACAATTTTAAAGCTGATAATTTTGGATGGTGAAATTATTGGCAATCATTTGATTTCTTTATACTTTTATCAGCAGTCAGAAGAATTGCATCAAAATCTAGTCTCATGGTCGTTTGAAAGTTCAATAGTCTTGCATCATTTGAAATTCAGTCATTTTGCTAAGCATATTTTTTCACGTTACTAAAATTGTTCAGAAAAAATTGCTCCGTCTTTATCTTTTTGACTTTATATATCTGGACCTTTTGATAGTTCTAGTTTATTTCCTTGGGGATGGACTATGAAATAATGGTGAGTTGGAATGATCGTATTCTGGAAAATATTCATTATTCATTTCTGTATTTGTTATATAGTATATAAAAGGACAATAAGAAGACACACTGACCGCAATCTCTTGCCTGATATTAAAGTGAACCAACAAAATGATTGAGAAACAGATTAATTCGAATTTCCATTGGGTTCAGATGAATTTGCCAGACTTTTATTTTTCCCAAGTATTTTTTATATTTCAAACAGTTAACAAAAAAAATATTGGACAATTCCATCGAATAAACGGTTATTTCGCTTTTCAGTTTAAAGGATTTAAATATAAAATATAGATCGTTTTATCAGCAGCAAAGATTCCTATGTATATTTATTTTATCTGAGCTTTTTCTGCTCTCTTTTGTCGCCAAATAAGTTTTTCATCAATTTTTCTTCACATTCAATAAAAACACATATTATTTTTAACTTCCTAGAATATGGGAAGTTCTTGTAATCGCCTCGAAAATCGAATTGAAATTTTTAACATTTCTTTACGTTTTGAGGTCTATAGAGTATATATAAAGTGTTTTTAGAAAGGGAGATGTATGTGTGTGTGTGTGTGTGTGCGTGTGTACGTACGTACGTGCGTTCGTGGACAGTTTTTTCTACGAGCATAACTCACGTAAACAAAGTCCGATCTACTTGTTTGAGGTGTCAATCGAAGCGTCTTTGCAATTTTAAGAGCTGGTTAGCTTTTGGAAAACTTCGGTCAGGGGGGTTTGCTGTTTTGACCCTTTGAAGGTCATTTCTGTCATGCGTTATATCTCGCGAACCAAACATACGATTTGCATTTTAGAGGTGTCAATCGACGCGTATTAGCATTTTTGTTATTCTTTAAAATTTTAAAAAAATCGTTGGAGCCGTTTTTTAATTTAAGAGAAAAAGTGCAAAAAATTAGGGTTTTTTCATAAACAATAAATTTTTAACCTGATTTTCGTAGTTTAGTAGACAATGTTTCTAAAATTTATATACTCCAAACAATTTGTATAGAAACAACACCAAAGCTTTTTCTCATGATTACGTAAAAAATTAAATTAAAAATAAAAAATTATTAAAAGTCATCATGATTTTCAAGGTCATTTTTATCATTCACTATATCTTACGAACCAGATATAATATTTGCATCATTAAGGTGTCAGTTGATGTGTATTAATATCTTTGTGAAGTTTTTAACATTATAAAAACTCGTTTCAGCTTTTTTTTAGTTTAATAGAAGAAAATGCAAAAAATTATAGTTTTTTTTCATAAAAAATATTTTTTAACCTGATTTGCATAGCACAGTAATACCTGTTTATAAAATGTATACATTCTTATCAGGTTTTGAAGAGAAACCGGCAAAAAAAATTTCCTTGATTATGAAAAAAACTAAATGAAAAATAAAAAAATCTTTCAAAGTTACCATTTAATGAGGGTTCATACGAATGCTTTTACTTTATTTTTTTATTCTAAAAAATTGTTGTAAATTCAATCAAAGTTTTAAAATATTTGCATAATTTGAGCAGATTTTAAATAGTTTTTATAGTCTTTTAATTAAAAAAAATGCTTAAATTTTTAAAACCAACAAAATTTTTCAACACCAAAAAGGCACCCCACCGATTGATCTGTCCTCATCGACCAAAAACCTTACGTAATCAATGGACCCTCCCGTAGGCGATATGATTCATATTAACTCATTCGTGTTACTGCTATGAATACCTCTAATTGTTGTAATGTTGTTGATATTTATGTAGATATTACTGGAAAGTTGACCGTGTGGACCTCAAGGGTCGCACCTCGCGGCTTGTTTATCTTTCATTCAATGTTTTATAAAACTTCAGATAATTTCAACGATTTTTGCAAATCTTTGTTGGATTCAATAGAAAGACTTATAAGAATTGCTTTTAAGACTGAATTTTAAAGTGTTATTATGACTTCACATTTTCTAATATATTCTACAGAATATTGCGAAGGGTCACAAATGTCAACTGTTTTACTAACGAAAATTTAATAGTGAATTGGCATTGAAAGGACGATCAAATTGAATTCCCGAAAAAAAGATACTTCAGAAATTATGTCAACCATATCATCATATTTATGTATGATAAAATTTTGATATATGGTAAAATTTGTAAGTTCTTATTTTTTTACAGTAAAAGGTTATTTTTTTAAATAAAATAATAGTTTGAAATGTAGCGATAGATGGATTAAACATACTAAAATGCATGTCGGCTGAGAGTTTAAAAAGATTCAATTATTTGTTTGAAAGCTAACACTCATTAAAATAAATTCAACAATATTGTGCATGACTTCGGTGTTAAATTGTCGAAATTTTATATATCATTTCTGTCTCACAGTTCACCGATTTTCGGATTGAATAAATAAAGAATCCAGCAAAAAGATGTTGGGACCGAATAATGAATTTTCACAATAGATTTCCATTGGGAAATTTGTTTATTTAATTTGGAAGTTAGTGAATATGTTAGTGCAGAAAAGTTTATCACAGGATCTTTTATAAACGTTTTTAAAGTGGTCTTTAAAGTAACATTTGAAGATTATGGTCATGGTTTTATATAAAAAATAACAGTTTATTTAATCTAAGCTTTGCTATGTATAGTAAGACGAACATACTCATATTTGAACTGAATGGGCTTATATATATAAAAAAGTGGTATAAGTGCGACCCTTAAGGTCCACACGACTAACTTCCCAATAGGGTGAATAAAAAAGCTACGATTTTATTTTATTATTAATGACTATTATTTTTAAATATTACTATTCCATAGCCATTAGCCATAAAAGCATCGGTAGAGTAAGACACATCCAGCACCTGGTCGTCCTCTACCAAAGCTTCGAGCTCCTCGTCCTCCTCCTTGTCTTCCTTCTTGTCCCCCCCCCCGTCCTTCTCCTCGTCCTCCTCCTCCCCCTCGTCCTCTTTCCCGTTCCTCTCCTCGTCAAGTCAGATTCTAAAATCGTATGAGGATATTTATTTATTATTAATAATAATCATTTGTTATTAAGAATATTTGATCATAACTTAATAGTTATAATTGCTATTTTCATTATCACATTATAACTAAAAACATTTTATTATTATTAACAATATCTAATTATTTATAACAATATCTTATTATTAACTGCACTAGCGTCACTACTGCCAATCTCCCGATGCTTATAATATAAGTTTTTAATTTTATAAATTAATCTTGTTTTGTTTATGACTATTTTTTAAATAACATTTTTTATAATATTCGTCAAAATTTTGCTAAAACACACAATAATCAAACTACAAAATTAGAAATATTACTACGAAGGCAGTTGGGATCTGCAGGAATGGATAGTGCATTTCAACAATTTTAAAATTATGCATTTTTTTGTTTTTCTTCTTCAGTATTTCCATCCTGAATAAAAAACGAATGGACCGATTTTGCTGAAAACTCATTCAGTAATTAAAGGCCAGGGCGGATCTGCAGAAAAACGACTACATTTGGCCGTTGAAGGGTTGGCACACTGATTTTTACAGGAATAGTTGTGGAATAACTCGTATAACAATAATTGACCTATCCTTACTCTCAAGAAAGTCGGGAACATTAAAAAAAATCGAAATGTTTAAAAACAAACTTTAAAACGGTTCATTTTAGAGCAAAGTTGTGTGGAAATAGAAGCTGTGTAGTATAATTTTCTACAAGAAAGAATTGGTTAAAAAAATTAGAACATGAAGCACTTGCCGCTAAATAGCAATACATATCAAATCGGGGAAACGCCTTTTTTCACTTAGAATGCATGAAGGATCTTCATAGCTCGGCTAAGAAATCTTGCTAGTGTAATTAAACAGCACACAAATTTTCAACAAAATCCGTTCAGAAGATTGCGCATATCAATTTTGCAATCAAAATTTATTTAAAAAAGTCAATTTTTATGAAAGCTTGCAAGTCAGAAACTTTAGCTTATTATTATTATTTTAACATACAAAAAAGGGATATCATCTAACAAATCCATTTAAAAAAATTCAAATTGGATTATTAGGGCATTAAAGCAGCCTTAGAATTTTTTGCTAAACTTAGTCATAAACCCTAAAACAGTGCTTCAGTTGATGGAAGCATGGCTCCTACTTATGATTGATTTTAAATGTTAAACTTTTTGAAGAGTGAAATTACTTATTTTATGTTGATTGTGTTTTACGGTTGATCGACTGATTTAATCATCAAATAACAGTCACTCAAAACTCAAAACCTTCTACCTTATTACAGGAAAATGTATCATAAGATGGTTTCACATGTTAAGCTATATTCGTTTGTTATAATGAAGTTTCGAAGGGTGCATAAATTCCCTACGGTGACTATGAAGTGATACCACATCCTCATATGTCTATTCTTCCACAATCTTCAATCCCAATTATGAATTGCAGTCACATATTGGTACGCTTCATCGAAATCCTTTCCTAGTTTTTCGCTCGACTAGTTCCTATCTATTTATTGTTCCATATTTGATCTTTTACAAGCAGGACGTCCAGCCTGATTGTGCAGTTGGTCATACGTAATCCAGGAGAAAAATAGTGACACAGCAAAGTACACGGCTATGCAATTGGCTTTATTTATCTAACAAGGATACGTTTCCATGAGCTTCGCTTCATCATCAATTATTATTATAGAGTTTGTTGGATGGCGTCCCGTGTATCCTATCGTAGTGTGTCACACGGCACAGCCTGGCTGTTTTCGATTACGTATGTGAGCTGGAACAGCAAACAGCTTTCATTTCTAATTAATTCCACTTCACGAATTCCACATGAGATTGCTTCATCGAACGTGAAATGAAAACTGACATCGTATGTAATGCTAATTCGACGAATGAACAAATTCGATTTTGCGGGGGTGTCCTCTATGGCAACGGCCAAAGGTGCAAGAAGTGATGAAACAAGAGTAATATTCCGCAACGAATAAAGATTGAATTATATATACTGTTGAAGTAATTATAGTTTAAAATGGTGAATTTCAATAGAAGGATAGTCTGGTCACTTTCCCTAAACACAAAATATCTTGTGTCTCAAATATGATCAATCGTTTCAAATGCTTTTCCAGACAAACAAGTAGTTCAACAGATGACATTCAATTCATGCAACTTTAATTATCAGCGGATTTAAAAGTCATCAAAAGAACGATTATTCGAACTTTCAGCACTGAAAAGTTAAATCAGATTAAATTAATCGGTATCATTTACACTGGCTGGAAACTACCCCCAGAGCCACATTGATATACGATCTCTTCGTTCCGCACACTGCAAAGATTCGTCCTTATCATGACCACCCGCAAGCGTTGATAGCATGATTACTTGCTTGAATGTGACCACTTTGATATAATGCATTTGCACACTCAGTGAACATTGTCTGTAGAAGTGACACCCACCCTCTTCTGTTAGATTCAAGGTCGCCACCATTGTTTTGGCTGAACAACATCGCCCGTTCAAACATTTTCACACAACATCGCAAATGAGGTCCTTTGGCATGAACAATATCCAGACGTAGATTGGATTAGTGCCAGCAGCATGGCCTGGGCTATTATTGGTCTGGCGGGGGTGGAATTGCGACTCTGATGCTTTAAACAATTAGTTATTATGATGTGCCAGGCGATTCAAGGAAAATTTCATGTTGGGCGAGGAAAAACAGTGATAAGATATGGAATTCTAGGCGCTTTCGTCGGTAGTGGTAAGACGTGATTTGGGTCATAGTGGCATCTTGAATATTGAGTGGAATTCAACGTGTCCTTTATTGGGTGTAGGGTGAGATATGAATTTAATATTGATCAAAGAGTCATTTTGCAAAAGGGACTCTTGATGATACAAGTGTAAAGGTTTCCAAAACCATAGCAATGAATATCTTGAAAAATATTCTTATCCCGAGTGAAAAAATAAAACTGAAAACGGTCTGTTAAATTCATTAGTTTATCCATATTAGTAGATAGTCGACAATGTACAGAGAGTAAAATGAGGTAGTGAACAAGAAACGGAAGGAAAATATTTAAAATGTTGTGAAAATGTAGGAAATCCAGATTTAAAAGTAAAGATTGAGTTGAAACACTGTGTTTCGTTTGAATATATATAGAGTCTGATAAAAAGTTATTGTGGTGTGGTGGTAGTTGGTGCTGGTTGTATCTTTGGTGGTGCTGCCTTGGAATTAGGAAATAGTAGTACTGAATAAGAAGATGTTGGGTGCTGGATCTATTGATGCAGATGCTGGAGTTGTTGATGTTGATGCTGGATCTGATCATATTGTTGCTGATCATATTGAGGTGTACGATGAAATTGTTGGTGTGGAAAAGACATAGTAAAGACAATTTTGCTCACATACTATAAACGCAAACGCATTTCGCTCAATTCTGGCATTTTATGTGTACTCGATTCAACATTTTTCCACAAGCTGAAAATTTCGAGGGTCCGGTAAACCAACATTTCTTTGAAATTATAAATATATGTCAAGAATCTTTTAAAACTACTTTTTTTCATGATATCCCAACTAATAGAAAATTCTAAACAAAGCGTAATTCTGCCAAAAACGAGAAAACGTAAAACGATCCAATGCTACTGTGTCCTAAATTGATACATTTGAGTTTACTTACGGTCTCTTTTCAGTTTTTTAAAGTACTCGTTCAATCTGATTTAAATTTAACTCTTGAATCAGAGTGTTTCCGATGCAACTGAATAATAAAACACTTTCATTTTCACTTTAATCTCTGCTTCGATTGAAAAAATTCTTCTACGTCATTCGTCTTATCCTGTTTGAACTTCCTCAATAGAGTTTGCTTTCAGCTCACTTTCATGCAACTATTATAGTAATTTCCGCCTTATTTCAGATCAGACTCCATGAAAGTTCAATATTCAATCCTTTTTCGTTTAATTTTTCGTCACATTCTTGCATCTGGGTAATTTTAAGGAACAAATCTTTGAAGTGCTTACACACATTTGTTACATTAGAAACAATTTGCATGGCGACACAATTCCATATCTTTTATTCTCTGCAAAAAGCTGGACGAACTTTATTCAAAATTTTATAAAATCTTTTATATTTTCAAAAACGTAGTACATATGTTTCACCATAAGGCGAATTGATTTTACGAGGACTATTTTAATTAAGACAAAAGTTTGCGTCTCAGGATCAACAATCTTTCATTCTAAGTTCAATTCATAGAAGGAATTTTTATGCAAGGATATTGTATACACACAAATATACTTTCAATAAAATGTTAAGCATCAAGTATTACATCTTATGTCCACGCTGAAAAGAATTTATTTTAAATTCAGTATAATCGAAAGAAAATTGTATTTCAAGTGCAAAAAATGTTTTTCGCAGGATCTATGGTAATTATTCTACAAATGTGACGTCCGGACTTTGATCCCAGGATTCTTCAATATATTAGCTGTGGGGCAGGAGTGAATCTGATCACAATCCGAAGCAATGTTGGAACCCTCGAAGTTCTGAAGTTAATCAAAGTATAGAATTTTTGTGTTATCAAAATATTTTGTTGAGAAACATTTGATTGAAACTGAAATTTACACACTTTTTTGCAATCTTTAAAGCCTCAGAAAATCAGCGTCACTCATAAAAAACAAGTCCTTCAAATTTGCTCCACTCCATGCGATTTTCAGGTCAAACACAGTTTTGAAAGTTTTTCAAATCTTAACCTCTGTATAACTGGAAAGGTACTCGGATACCTTTTGTATTTTTGAAAGTTGTTTTAAAATGCTATTTGAGTCATTTTGTCTACATTTCATGGAAATATTTATACGTGATATTCTTAGTCCAAAGGAATAAGACAAAGCAACCGCTAATAAAGTTTGTCCGAAACCTAAACTGCCTGTTGAAGGTGTTTTTTCAGTCACATATGAGTCAGTTTTGAAATACTTGACCCAGGACAGACAGTTTTTGTGTATGGTCAAGCCTTTTATGAAACTCTAAGGCTTAGGCTCATGTTTGCCGTCAATTTTCATTTTCTCTTTCTTACCTTATGACAGCATTTTCACGCTAATTTCAATGACACGTGAATTGTTGATGTTTCTAAATCACAGATTGGATCAGGAGATATCAAAAATGAAACTATTTGCTGAGTGTGGCAAAAACAACTTCAAAATTTATTCTGTGCAAGATCGGTTTTTCTTTTAGAAAAAATTCTTAAAAACTAATTATGTGTTTAATCTTTTGCTCAATCTATCATTTACAAAAAAAATAATTCAACGAGCAAGTTCCCATGCATTCCCTTGGTATATGCTTACGCATAGGTTTCACACGACCCGGCAATACGATACGTGAGTGACACACAAAACCATAATTTAGTTTTAATACTTAGGTGACCCCATTAGCTATGTTATGACAATCAATTAAATAGTTAACAAGTCGTCACCATATCTCGTCTTACATTTGTAGAACGTTTTGTTAATGAGTCAAAAAAATAGCATTCCGTCTGTCGATGCCACCTCAGCAAAGTTAAGAATTACATATTGAATGAATGAATGAATGTAATTTGGAAAGTAAAAGATTTTCTTCACATGTGTTTTGACAACCCTTTTGTGTTGCATCAGTCATCTGCTGGGTGACTGTGGTCTTTGATCCGTGGGTTTGGTTAAAGATACCCTACTTCATGAGTTAAAGCATTGAAAATCCGAAATGTTGTGGTGTTGGCAAATTCACATTTTATGCTTACCTGAATGCAAGAAAAGTGGCTGAATTTTTCATTTTTTGAATCATATCTCAAAAAGCTGGTCTATTTGCTGGTTTCACACCGTGGCAAATGAAAATTAAATATCTTAAAATATTATAATCATCATATGTGTAAATCATATAAATTTAAAGTTCTTTACGCACTCTAATAATGATCAACGTAAATAACTCTCAAATGTATTTGCTTCTAAAATTTCTATTAATGCACTGTAAAATAAATTCAAATTACAACATGGAAATGTATTTTCCAATCGAAAATAAATTTAAACTTTGCATTTGAACATTGAAGCCATGAATTAAATCCAGCTTAACATTTTTTCTCCCGCTAAAAATTCGAAAAACTTTTCCTTTCCACGCCATGAATGAGACGAGCATTTAAGCGCCCATAAAGTTCCATCATTTATAGTTCAAAGTTAATTGCACTCCACTTGCTGGCTGTATTGTGTGTCCTAATCCAGCTGGGTTTCGCTTTAATTGACTGGAAAATTACCCTTGAAAGGATTACTCGCTGGACATTAATTTTGCGTAGCCCCAGCCCAGCCCAAATCTCGCAGCACCTGCTCCAGGTATGATTCTCTGCGAGCGCACTCCCAACCAAACTCGCACAACATCCACTTCAACTTGGGAGTTGCTCTTAAAGCTCAGTGTTAATCATATCGTCCTTTTCATCGCACAACGATAAAGTTTCGAACATTAATCCTTTAACAAGCTCGTTCGGCTTATCGGCGGCAAGGAACTACCGGAATAAATTCGGTAGCACCGCACAATCAACCCTTCGTGGCCACAGTCACACGAGAACGCTTGTCGGGGGTTGTGGTGTGTCGCGGCGAGGTTATGGAAGTCCTGGTTCCAGGATTAGGCTCAATTTTGCCTTTGTGAATAGTAAAAACTCCGATTAGTATTTTTCTGGTAGATTAAGCTAGTTAGGAACATGAAGAAAGATAGTTGGAAACGAAACTATAAAGTAGGGTAGTTTGAATGCCGATTAAGATATTCTCTCCCAGGAATAATGACGAGATACCAAGCATTGAAAAGGTAACTTTACCGTTATTTTACTTTATCAAATGTGTGATACGTCATTCTTAAAATCATCATAAATCAAGTTTCTGAATAAAAAGACTAAAATTTTACAATTTTGTCGCCAAGTTCCCGCAAACTTTCAAAGTTCTCTGAAAATATATTTTCCAGAAGTTTTTGCAACTTTTTAATAGATAATTTAATACTTCTCCTGAATTCATGTGCACAAACTTTTCCTAGAATTTTAACAAGATGTTGTTTATTTAATTGCTCTCACTGAAAAAAATTTCTTGCTGTTGATTTGATAGAAAAAAAACTGATTTCCTGAAAATGGACTATATTCATAAATCCTAGGAGCAATGGTTAAAAAATAGTTCTGGTGAGTTTTGGAAAATCGCTTGTTTTTTTCTTTTGTCAGGTTTTTTCGCCTGATATGTTTTCTATCCACCTCATGTTGAGATAACTTAAATATAATAATTTCAGTGCCCAAAACTCTGTGACACAATCAACCCATTGAAATTTTTCCTGGCAGGTTTTCCTTACAACAGGATGAAGTCTCATTTTAATTTGTCCTGACTCCTTTATCGCTAAAACAATAGGCACTGCTGATAGGTATTTCAAATACATCTATATTCAACATGCTTTCTCGATTCAGTCGTCAAATTTCAAGTCTTTTATGAAAAATTAGGATTTTAAATATTGAAAGCATTAAAAAACAATAATTTGCAGAAAAAATAAATCTTTCCAAAGAATCGTGCACAATATTTTCGACAATGGGCATCAGCAGAAAATAATAGTCCAGAATATTGCAAATATAATCTCTAAAACGATCACCAGCAAATCTCTCAAAATTACCCACAATAACTAAAGCAATCTTGTATACGTATCTGAAACAAATTCCCATACTGAAAAAGCAAAAATCAATACCCAAAGTTCACGTTTTGCTATCTTCATTTGTTAAAAGTGTTTGCAACCCGAAATTCAGCATAAAACCCCGCCACTGTGACATTTTATCAACCAAAAAGATAAACGAGCCACCGTTTCAAGCGGCGAGCTGCCATAAATCTTCTTCCTTTTGCAAGGACAATCTTTCATAGCATGAGCAGAGAGCACCGAAAATCGTATCTGAAAGATACGCATCACAGCTTGTGTTTCTTCCATTCCAGAGTTGACTCAACGCTTTTTTTTATGTTTTCACCCAACAAGCAATTTGGAAAATAGTAATTATTGTTAATGTATTAATACATTCAACCAGATATGCATTTTTAGCACCATTCAAGATACATTCGTACATATGAACGAATGAATGAATGCTGAAAAGCATTGTAAATTATGTGGCGACACTTACAGGAAGCTGCTTATCCTAGTATCTCCCGACCGTGGTTTTCCGGAGCTCGCATTCTAGTCCGACTGAAATGAAAATGTAGGCTACTATAAATTCATTTCGGCCATTTATTTACGGCAGTGTACCAAGCAAGGACTCGGGACAGAATGTGATGAAAAAGTAAACGATGGAAAATGGGCGAGCATATTCATTTTGGATACCATCAATTATTTATTTGCAATTTGGAAATGGATTATAATGTATTTTAGTGACTTCATTTATATGTTTTTTTAAAAGTTATTTACTCCAGTTTTATAGGATTTACTTTTACATTCAACCCAACTTTGCTTGAGTATATCGTGAATGCTTTAGAACAGAGAAAATTTGTTGTATGGATTATCTTGCTGATAAACATTGATTTCAATTTTAACCAACATACGTGGCCTCTACGCTTATTCAGATTTGAGTTTTTCTGAGAATGATAATCTGAATCCTTCACGGCGGTTATCATTCTTTCCAGAAGATTTAAGCTGTGAAATTTTATGTGCAGATTTTTCTTCCGTTATTTCTTTTAAAAAAATCATTTCATTCAAAGAACAGAATTATGTGTCTCTAGTTTTGGATAGCTTAAAGAAATTTAAAGATAGGACACTTTTTCTGGAACTTTTTCATCATATTGAAATGTTTGATATTTAAAGGTAAATAAGTAAATTTTACTACCCTCATATTCAGAGATGGCTCCCTTAGATTTCAAGCAACACATTATCTACATTGAAAGAAATGGCGGCACTAAAACGTAGTTGTTAAATTATGAAAATCAGTTTGGTGTTCCTATGAAATTGTCAATGCTATAATCATTTATACCTGATAGTTTTGTAAGGATTTCTAGGAATTGTGCGCCTAAAATTGGTACTTATAGCTTCTAGAAAAGTTTTCTTCAGGTCCATTCAAGCAGCAGAAATGATTTGCAGTGAAGAATTAACTATATAAAAAATATTTTCCACAATTTGAATGCAAATATTTTTATTTAAAAAAATTTGCGTGGCAAAAAGCCATGTACATTCACAGAGAAAAATTCACAAATTTGATGAAAGTAATGATTATTACACAAAAAATATTATTTCCTTCAGAAGGTGCGTGCGTTTAGAAAATTTGCTAGGCTTTCGAGACTGCCCGCTTTTATTTTCTCGTGCAATGTTTTTTTTAGCGGATTGAATTTCCGATTTCAATGTTTAACTTGCAAAAATTTGCTTTTCCATGACTGAAATTTTGGCTTGCGAAAATTTGTTTTCCCAAAACAAAAACTTATGTTTCAATTTAGCTTTCATTTCTCGGTTATTTCATGTTGTATAGAGTATTTAAAATAATAAAAATCAATAAAATCATCCGTGGATATCAAATTGGATGCAATGCTAATACTAGTAATTTGGGTTAGGGAAAAACTACTTATTTGTCTTGAAAACTAGATTTTTATAAAAAAAATGCATAGTTAATTTTTGTTACGATTTTTTGGGACCTATTTCCCCGAGAAAATTCCTTGGTTTAAAACGTTTTTATCTTGACTTATTTTACTCTTCAAAATTTTCATAAGGAAGATTATTTTTCAAACGCCTAAATCAAAACGTCGTATCAAAAATTTGTCCCGAGGAGCATAAATTTTGTTTAAATACAAATATAAGGTCACAGGAATTCAGTCACTTACATCCCTTCAAAATATGAACGATTCACTGTTTGCAATTCATTCCTACACGAAAATAGTGATTTGTGTTGCAGGTACAATATTTTTCAGAGGAATTATTGTTCTCTTGAATTCCTAGGAGTATCGAAATTTTCGGCTCGATTGTCCATCTTGATGCATCAAAAAGCGTTTGAATTTGATAATTTCCTAGATTAAGACCATTTTTCTTTGCTGAATTTTATGTAAAATTGTTTTCTCAAAATTTTATTAAGCTAGTCATGTATAGAAAATTCCATCATCCATGCAACTTGTTGACCTAAATTTGGTATTTGGAATGCTTTTCGTTTGCAATTGGTAATCTGAAAAAAAATATATTTACGACAAATTTACACAAAAGCTCTCGTGGAAATGAATTTTTTTAGGGTTATTCAATTTTAATCTGATGTTTTATTTAGAACATTCTAACCAAAATAGACCTAATTTTTCGTAATTTTATGTAGATGTTTTTTGGACTATAAAATTCAAAACTCAATGCGTTTTGTTGATGATTTTTCCGAGCATATTTCAGATTGTCTAAGTAAAATAGATTTAACTTTTTAGGTTTTCACATTGATTTTAATTAAATCAATGAAAAATATCAAAGTACTACCATCAAGAAAGGAAACCAAAATAATCGATGGTTTCAAATATGGTCTTGAGGAAAACCATTTTTAACAGCCCGATTCCTTTTGAGGTATTCCAGGAAACTATTTTTCTTCTCTCAATGCAGGGTTGAAATCACAATACGGTTGCCATAAATTTTACTTGGGCTTCAACATTTTCATTGTTAAGTTGACACATATTCATCAAAATTATAAATACAATACTGAAAAGAAGAAATCTAAGCCAAAGCTAATTGATTCTTTTAAAAAAAATATATTAAAACCATCACGGTCTTTTTTGCGTAATACTATCTAAAAATCTTTTATCGCGAATAATCCCCAAACTTAAAAAATATGTCGAATTTATGTGGACTTTTGTGAATATTATCAATATTCCATCTGAGAAATTAGAAGAGAATTTTCCTTAAAAATGCCATTTTAAAAATGCTCTTGAATTGTGGATATATCATAATTTTTAAACATCAAGCAAAATATCGAAGGCATGCTACGGTTCACTATTTTGAACTTTTAGCTCATTATCCAAATTTATTATTCGTGGTTACCAAAATTGGTTTTGAATTATCTTGCTGATATTGAGGAGGCATGAATTGCGGCCATGAAAAATTTTACAATTTGGCTAAAGAAATTGTGTTCATTTATCTATAATTTTGAAATGTTGATAAAAATCGAACGTTCGGAAATATTTTCCTACTTAAATTCATGCCAGGCCCAAATACTTGAAAATATGTGTATGGCACTCGCATCACATATAAAACACTTGAATTGAGTTGTGTTGAAAAGTGCCTCGGTTCCTATTATTTTAATTAAAACCAATCACGAGGATCAGCAAAAATTTCACAGCAGAGCCACTCAGACTCAAGCACACTTGAAAAAAACTGGAAAAGCCAATTGTCTGTATTTCGAAATCACCAATGTCCAGTAAATGCTTGACCTAATTTCTGTGCTTATTTCGAGAGCCTGAATCCAGGACATATGGAAAAAGAAACCTAGTGAAAGTAGGTTAACAGGAGAGATCAAGCGAGAGAAACTTCAAAAGTCTGCACACAAAGAAAGAATGTACCCAAAGAATCAAACTCAACGGTACTTTGCATATAAGTAAAAATCACTGATTGAATAAATTAAAAAAAAAAAAAAAAAAAAATTTTTAATCCGTAAATACTAATCGTATTTTAGTTTTATATTGCGTTCAATTACGGAAACAAGACATAGAATTTTACAAGGTTTGATTAAAAATTATTGTTATTGGAAGTGTTGCGGATCAATCCTCATTTTTTTAAAATTCATTTTTTTTCATTTCTTCCAAATTTGGAACATATTCAAATTTCCCTCATTACACGGCCAAGTGATCAGCATTGGCAGTACTAAAGCCCAATTAAGCAATCCACCACACGCGCTATCTCTCTTGAGAGGTGAGTTCAAGTGATTGAGCGCGAATCGGTTCGCTTTGCCTGCTATCGCCTCTGATTGGCCGAAAACATTTCGGGTATATTACCATATATGGTAATAAACGAAGCAAAAATGCTTCGTCGTGTGATCGCGGTGAATTGTAGGTCGGTGAGTAGAGGATGGGATGTGACACGAGTAAGTCGTCGCGAGAGATGTAATTGAATGACACGCCATTTTCCGGGGAGTTTTTTTTTGAACGTATCAACGAGTCCGGCGGAGACTAAAATATTGGATCGGGAAGTGTGCGCAATTAATTCTATGCGAGCATTTCGGTGATTAAGGATACGCGTGGCGAGTAGCAGACTCCGATTCGTAGTCTTGTGCGCGTAGTCGCTGGAATTTGGGAGTTATTGGCCGGGAGGCTAGAAACAAGTGGCCCCGTCGCTGCGAACAGGATTGGAACATTGGACCGCGTGGAGTCCACAGACGTTCCATAAATTTGTGGAGCCCGCGCCCGGAATGCGAATGGAATTGGTGCGTCCGGGTTTGATTTCGTTGCACGAATAAGGCGAAGAAGACTTCAAGGTGCCACGGCTGAGGAGTCGAGTCGCGAACACTCACCGATCGCCGGTGTTCTACGTTATGCGGTGGGAGTCGGGATCGGAAGGACTTGGCTTCCGTTCGATGCAGGCTTGAATGCAATTCCTCCGCCAGGTCAGATCTGCAGTGATCTTGGCGGACCAGTGTCCTTGGACGGAGCAGAGCGAAAACGATCTATCACGCCGCGTTGGGCGAAGTGATCCTTAGCGAAGGCGTTGATCGCAGCCGCCTGGCAAGGCTCGTGTGGTGCAACGGCAAAAGCGCCTGGAGTGGAGTTGGTGATTTGACGGGGAGTAAGTATGTTGTGATTGTAGCGTGAGCACGTGTATCGAAGGCGTACGGAACACGGAGGAACGCCTTGCGAAACGGCCCAGACGAAAGGCGACAACGCAAGGGAGCAATCCTCGAAAGTCCGATTCGAGGACAGTGATGTCATTGAGAAAACAGTTCAGGAGATATGGCCTAACTTGGCTTACGAGTATGAGAGCCCAGCACATTGATCTCGATGTTTCGACCTCACTACCTGAGGGTTTGCAATGTTAATTTCACTCTTCGAGAAAAAAAAAATTAATTAAAATTTGAGTGTTTCCTGTGAAAGTTCTTTGTAATACATACCTGTATAAAATATCTTTTGTAAGTAACTAAAATCAGTTAGAAAAACACACTTAAGAAATTCATTTGTTCTACATACAAAAAAAAATATATACAGTGAACATAATATGAAGTGAGTGTTTTCATAGTTCTCCCCTCCTCAGCCTGTGCGTGATTGAGTTTGTCCGGTTATGGACGTGTCCTTATGATGTTTTTCTTGGTGATTTTTATTAGCCCACGACCCGGTGAGCTAGCCGGTTTAAAAAAAAAAGTTTTATCTATGGTCGCCACTATGCGACCACTGTTGGTGGGTGCTCCGCACGGATGCCTCCTCTCAGCGGTCATCTTCCATGTTGCGTCCGAAGTGGCGGGGCACATGGAGGATGATTGGCTGGGAGGGAGGTGAATGAATGCGGGGCACGCAACAGAAGTTAAAAATAATTACAAAAAATTAAATTTCAAATAATAAATTTAATTGCAAAAACCTCCGAAACAAATAACCGAATGTACATTTCGACATTTCGAACTCGAGCAACCAAATGTACATGAATCGATATGGAAACGGTACATTCGGTAATTTTCGTTACCGCATGTACATTCGGTGGATTTGGTACATTCGGTTTAGATTGTCAAACAACCAAATGTACAAAGTTTGTACATGCGGTAACGAAAATTACCGAATGTACCGTTTCCATATCGATTCATGTACATTTGGTTGCTCGAGTTCGAAATGTCGAAATGTACATTCGGTTATGAATTTTACCAAATGTACATTGGTCTCTGATAATTTAGAATCTTATACAAAAACCAATAACTTGTTAACAAACATTAAAAATAATCATAGTTGCCTTTATTGCTAGACTTTTAAAATAAATTAAAATATAATATTTCAAACGCAGCTTAGATTTCAAATCAGAAGGTAGTTTCAATAATAACAAATGGAAATTTTTGAAATTTATTTACGTTTCATACAATTAATCGAACAAACGTTTATCGCGCCAATTTGTAAGTATAATTTTATTATCTTTTTCTGTTTATCTGCTTTATTAAAAAATTGTCATAATTATAATTTTTATTATTCTATATTTTAGATAATACCCGGAATGTTCAGCCGCCGACGCCGCCGCCACAGCATGAAGTGATAGGTATTTTTTTTTTTTTATTTTTTGCTGAATTATAACGATGCACAAAGTCTGATGTTCTTGAACAATCAATTGGCGCTTGTCCTTAATCTCGATGGGCAATATGTCACGGGTGTCAATGATTTTGTGCCCAGAATTTAGATAGTACCACTTCATTATCCTCTGCAAGCTAGAGTTGGTGGCGAGCCCCGGATGAAAATCAGAACATTTTAGCCAAGCCTAACGTAGGAGTTATTCGTCATGATTACAGATAAATATCTACATGTTGACATTTATATTGGCTTGCTTTTTGTTTGCCCCGGAGAGATAAATTCTTTTTCGATTGGCATTCAACGGAAAAATTGCTGAAATTTTGATCACGTTTATCTGAAAAATGTTTCGAATTTATCAAAGTACTGAGATCATGACTAAATCAGAATTTAAGCATATAGCTATCATTAGCATAAACTATTCTATTGTTATAAAAATTTTCCAAAAGAACAAACATTAAATCATTTCATGAACTTCAAATCATTTAATTAAGCATGTCGATTTCAACCTCGCTGATTTTTGGATCAAATAAGAAAACTTCTCAATTAAATTGGATCCGAAATTTGTTAATTTGATTTAGAGACTAGTAAACTTGAGATGGAAATGCAATATATAATGTTAATACATCGTTAGAACATCTGTGCCACTTACCTTAACAACCTAAGCTTTCTGACCGCTGAAAATTACTCAGTCATCTTTCACACAAACAAATGAAACCATCAAACATTTACAAATATATTATTTTATTTTTAATTGTTTTTGAAACATTTTTCCTATGTAATTGTAGGTACTGATTTTTTTATAAAAATTAAATTATTTATTAATAGTTTTTTATATCGTTACATTAACTATTTTAAATTTTAATAAACTTCCTTAATCAATGATCGTATTTTTATTTCCATTTAATAGTGTAATAAACTCTAGTCCATTAATTTTTCTCTATAATATTCTAGAATATTCTTTTAATCATTTATTATGTAACTATATCGTAGTCATAGAGATTTTTCAATGTTGACGATAAAACTTAAAATTTATTTACACTTAATTTTTTTCTTTACAAACGCATTAGATTTTCGTTGTGACAAATTATCCATAGCTAAATTAATCGTGACATAAAAACAAAATTTCCCCCTAAAATTCATTTTAGAATATTCCATCTTGTATGATTCCAGGATTATTGTTTATTCGTAAATTTTGTAGGCCGAATTGGTGGTGTTCAATGTTGGTTGCACAAGACATGAAAATAATGGTTCTTTTTATTTTGAAAATAATTTATAGACGCAAACTTTTCAAGGAATGAAAAACTGTCGAGATGTAATGCATTATCAGTTTCTTTGTGATTTAGGTACTTGAACACCTCTGCTATGTTTTGTAGCTTCCGATGCAACAATGTTTGGCTTAAAAGGATATGGCAGGCTGATAAACTATCATACACTATCTAAACTGAAAAAGGGTTATTTCTTCCTGTATTGAAATATCGTTGAAAGCATGTTTTCAATGATACTTATAAACACAACTTAATCTTAATTACCAGTTTGTTAACCAATCAATATTTTTTGTAAGATACAAATGGGTTGCTTTAATGAAGCGAAGTTTATTCAGTTGATAGACAATTTTTGAATTGTGTTTCTATTCAATAATTCAAAATCTTTCGCGCTGTGTTCACTTTTATTTAAACAACAACAGTAATATAAACTATATATAATTTTAATAATAAGCGCAAAGCTGTCGCATATGTATGCAACGCGACAAGACTTAAAGGCGCCAATGAGTTTTTGTGAGGATTCAGCATATTGAGGTACGGAGCATGAGTACCATTGTTTTAAGAATGTGATTATGTTAGAGCTCACCTAAGAATCATTTGAATCTATTTAATGGAGTATCGTGGAAAAGGGTTGATAAGCATCGATTGTTGACTTGTGTGAATGACACGTATTTAGATTATGATTTGATTGTTTAAATTAGTGGTGGTTGAAATCGCATACAGAGTGATTGGATGAAAAACTGAATTTATACAAAAACACTCATTCTTGTGACCAAGAGTACTGAAAAGAATTGGTTTTCTTTCAGTTAAGTATTGACATAAATATGAGCTTGATACATTTCATGTGGAAAGTGAAATAATCACAATGTGTTTACCATTTCATTACCTCTCTTTCCGTTGGTACTCTAATACTTACTTGTTTGATCCACCATAGAAAAAAATTCGTATCCATAAAACACAGATAAGCCCAGAAGCAATTCATCGAAATGAACTTCATCAAAACATGTCTATTTGCAGACTCAGTAAAAACCCATCACTCCCAAAAAATTATCGGAAATACCAACAGCATTATTCCCTTAAAAATTTCAATATTCCTTTGAATCACAAAACTAATTCAAACCACATGAATTCACACATTTTTCCATCCCACAAAAGAGATTTTCCAAGGAAATTCATTTTCCTGTTCACATAATTATAGCAGCCACCCTACTTTTTTGAACGAATCATTGAAATTCAACGAAATTGAACAATTTCCTGGCCCAGCTGGCATCATATCTGCACCCTTAAAGCTGTAGGAAATTCAGTGGATCAGTTTATTTTATTTAAAATTAATGTTTTGTGATTTTATTTAGAAGTAAATAAGCGCATGAAACAAAAATGTTTTCAATACTTGTTTCACCTCTCTTTGGAATGTATAGTAATTTTAAGAAGAAGGAAAATTCATCCCACCGTATGAGTGCAAAATTGTATGGTTTTAAATATTTTTATATGTACCATTAATTTTTGCAGTCGTATTGATATGTATTTTTAAAAAAATCAATGAATAATATATTGAACGTTGGAACTAGAATAGTATTTTCCGGCTTTAGTTCATGACTTTGAATACAAGATGCACGCATATCAGCTTTATTGAGATACTTTATGTCCAACATAAATTCATGTATTTGTAGATTGATCATGCTCCCTCATTTATGGTCAACCAAATTTACTGAATGGCAAACAATATAAAATCCACTTTACACACATCAAGGACCAAATTCATTTAAAATGTGCACAGCTAAGCAAAAACTTAAATGCTCTATCTTAAGAAACTATCTTGGAAACTTTCATCATGGAAGTGTCTGCTCCGAAATTTATTGACCTGTTTCAATTTCTACGAGTACTCAAACTCACCATTCAGAATCTTATTCGTTGCCGTTAAGATGAACATTTCACAAACATTACACATCTTTCATTTTACAACTCAACAAAATTTCAGTTTATGACACTCATAATCCCTTGGCTATTCCTTCACACCCGAAAATTGTCGCAAGGAACATCTTGAAGTGCATAAAGACTAAGAGTATCCATGTGAAGCTTATGTTCGAAGAAGGAAAACATGCATGAAGTGCTCTCAGCAAGGACTCACCAAATTACAAATGACCAATTATTTCGGTATGGGTTGTTAAGCTGGAATATTCACCGGTTCATAGAATAAAAGCCCGAACAATGGAAACAAAGATGATGACTGGCGTCATTTGCGAATCCTTTAGATGAATCGTTTAGGATTAGTGCTATTTCTGAGAAATTCAACGGAAATTTAATTTTGGCATCATTTTTAAGACTCTAGTTTATATGCTTATGTACTTCAGTCCTTTGTGCGAATTATTAGGTTCCTATTTGTGTTTCTAATAAAACGTGTCGTGATGCTGACAGATAAGATATTTCAAGAGCTTTCCATATCTAGGATAGCTAGTTTAGTTGACGTATGGTTCAAAAAGGTCAATTGGTAGTGAGGTTTGGCCAGAGTAAACGGGTCAAACCTCACTATCATCAAATCATTGGGCCAATCTGGAAGAATTTTGCAAGACCTTCGCATTCAAGATTGTATGAACAGAGGATGACGGAGAGAAAAATTATCAATATTCTACCCGATAGTCACGCAACAATGAATGGTTCATATTTTTACACGCAGAAGTCGAAACTTACCTGAAAATATATTCAAAATCTCATCAATCTGTCAAAAAGAAAGGATGTGGCACTTGAAGAATGGAGAAGCCTTGGAAATATTTGAGAGAAAAGGATCTGTACAGGTCCAGAACCATTCTGCGATGTAGCCAATTGATGTTCTACTCCTAGTCTTAAGAATTGAAGTAGTAAATGATGAAAGACAAGTCGCTTTGATTATCTTTTAGTTCTTGCCAAAATATTAAGGTCAGAAGAAATTCACAACCTTCCAGAGGAGGAAGAACGATAAGCAACAGTTATTCTAGTGGTCAATTACCAGGCTTTTTAACGGGACTTCTAAAGGGAATTCAAATGGAACTTCCAACTGTGTATGAAAAGCGCTAATGATGAGCTCTGCCGACTCTATCAAATCATTTTGGAGACATAAGAACACATTCTACGTGGAGGCAAAAAACACGAGAAAAGTCACGAAAAGACAATTTCAACCCCACAGGACATTTTCATATTCTTCAAATTTCACAACTTATAATACCAAAAAATCGTCATCATTTTTCAAAATCATTTGTTTTTAATGCTTCTAAACTATTTCAGCAAACGGCAACACCCTTAACAAAAATAAAAATCACGGAACATTGAAATAACATAGTCAAGGGATATCTAAATACGACTTGGAACCACAGCCACCATCATAGGCATCGATTCTGCCGCCACCCTAGCAACCGCTGGTCACGCCTCGTTCTAAGCAAACAAATAACTTCAAGTTCATGTAAGACTCAACCAACACATGTGAATATTTTCTCTATATGAGGGAATGGAATTTCAAGCTAGTTAATCATTACGTCTCCCTTCATGGCCATCAATCCTTTCTTATTTAAAACTCATTACCAACGAGCAAAATGATGGGACGATTGAAAAGCTTTCAAACTCAGAAACAAGACGTAAAAATTGGACAATAGATATGATTCAATTGCTACAGGAATATTTGAGTAAACTAGTTAAGTTTATAACTGGAGATTATAAGAATGAATCTAATGAGACACGATCAAGGAACGAGATAATTAAATTTGCGATTTGTCGTCATACTCAAGCAAACATAGACTATCATCATATACCGTCGGAGAATGTGATACATGTTGAAAACCGTAAGAAAAAGTAGAAGAGATGAAACCGCTTTTTCAACAGCATTTAATTTTGGTAAAAAATGTCCCTATTTAAAATTACTGTATAAATTACACAGGTCTACAAAAAAAATATTTTTTTTGGTGCCAACATAATTGCGTTATAACTTCAATATCTACTGCCTTTAAATACAAAAAGTGGTATTTAAACGTCAAACCTACGTGTAGTTTTGGAAATAACCTCACTTAAAAAAATTTCGCAAAAAATACCGGTTTTACTAGTTTGTTTACATAATTTCGTTAATTATTAACGTTTTCAATCGAAATTTTCAATATGTCTTCGTCGAGGGTAAGGTGCTTAAATAATCCGAACACATTTTGTTACATTTGCGGTGAATATGTAGTGAAAAAGTGTCGAAAAACTTTATCCGACTTTGTGAAAAATGTGTACTTTGCTTACTTTAAGATACATATTACGGACCTAATCAAGCCATGGATTCCAAATACGGTTTGCAAATTGTGTAGTGAGCATTTAAGGCAATGAATAAACGGAAAACGAAGCCATTTAAAGTTTGATGTACCTATGATTTGGAAGGAACCGAAAAATCACTACAATGATTGTTATTTTTGTGCCGTCAAATTACATGGTGTTAATCGGAAAAAAATGACCTACCCTGACCTGGAGTCCGCTAAAAGGCCTGTGCCCCACTCAGCAGATACACCATTTCCTATTTTTAAAAATCCGCCAGATATATTGGATACAGAAATGGATACTATTGGCGCTTCACAAGACAGCTCTGAAGGTAAAAGTGATAGCGATTTTGAGACGACAGTGCGATCGTCGGAGCCTTTACTTTTCACTCAAGATGCGTTGAATGATCTGGTACGCGATTTAGACCTTTCAAAAGAACGATCAGAACTATTGGCATCCAGGCTTAAAGAAAGAAATTTACTTTCTACAGGTACGAATATCACATTTTATCGCAATCGAGAAAAAGAATTTCTTCAGTTTTTTAATTCTGAAAACGATATTGTTTTTTGTAACGATATTGGTGGTCTTTTAACTCAAATGGGTCTCGTCAGCTACCAACCTAATGAATGGCGACTTTTTATCGACAGCTCGAAACGAAGTTTAAAGTGTGTTTTATTAAATAATGGTAATAAACATGGCGCTGTCCCGATCGCTCACTCCACGAAATTAAAAGAGGAGTATCAAAATGTGTCTCTCGTTTTAGATAAAATTAAATACCGCGATCATCAGTGGTTAATATGCGTCGATTTAAAAATGGTAAATTTTCTGTTAGGACAACAAAGCGGATACACGAAGTTTCCATGCTTCATTTGTTTATGGGACAGCAGAGCGAAACATGACCACTGGATGAAAAAAGATTGGCCTGTTAGGAAAACCTTAACAATTGGGACACCTTTGGTTCCCAGAGAAAAAATAATTTTGCCACCATTGCATATCAAATTAGGATTAATGAATCAATTCGTTAAGGCATTGGTGAAAACTGGCTCTTGTTTTACTTATATAGCAAAAAAACTACCGAGTTTGAGTACTGAAAAATTGAAAGCTGGTATTTTCGATGGACCTCAGATAAGACTTTTAATGAAGGATAACAATTTTATGCAATCAATGAATGATCTAGAATCGGCGGGCTGGATATCGTCCGTCAGTGTTGCTAAAAACTTTTTAGGGAATCATAAGTCAATAAATTACCAAGAATTAGTGCTGGGCCTGTTGGAAAATTTTAAAAAGCTTGGGTGTAATATGAGTATCAAAGTCCACTATCTTCATAACCATCTGGATAGATTTCCCGAAAATTTTGGCTCTTATAGCGAAGAGCAAGGAAAGCGATTTCATCAGGATTTGAAAGTCATGGAAGACAGGTATCAAGGTCGATGGGATAAACACATGATGGCAGATTACTGCTGGGGCATTACCAGAGAATGTTTCAAAGACATCCATGTGAAAAAGTTTCGAAAAGGAAGTTTTGTTTGTGTAGAATAAAATAAACAATATTAAAAATTAATAAAATCCGTATTGTTTCGGTATATGCTTTATCACAAAAACTACATGTAGAATTAAAAAAATATATATACAGTTAGAATCCATATAACCAACAAATAAAAAAACCACTTTAGTCATGGTGGCACCGAAACCATTGTAGACCTGTGTTATCAATTAATATTCGGAAGAGCCAAACAATTGATTTAACTCGATATCATATCGTTTTGGTGGAGAATTAACACCGACAGCGAAGAGTGTGACAGCAGAATGCATTTCCGTATCCTTTCATCTTGAAGTCTGAAATTTTTGAACATTCCAAAAGCTGAATAAACTATTTTGCTTACAAGATTGGACAAAGAATGTCTATTTTTGGATATACGTTGCTGGGAATGCCTTCAAGATCACAATTATTTAGTTAAGATGGTATAATAAGATTCTTGAATCTCACATTCACCTAGCGGTTTATATAACTTTTCTTTTGAATCAGTTTTGTAGATCTTTCAATTGCTTATTAAATGTCTAAAAACACGATGAAGGTACTTTTTTTTTGCTTAACGACTATAAATTGAATGTTTAAGAAGATACGCTGGGTAAATGAGTGTTTAAGGTTAGTAAATTAAAATACTTTTGAAGCTTCCAAGCCATGGGTTAAAATTTAACAATTTAGAGAGGAAAAAGTTCGTTTTTAAAATAAAAAGATACCTTTTTAATTACTGCCAGATATATTTATAGTTGAAGAAAGCTGAAATGTGAAGTTTTGATTTGTTCAAGCCTCAAATTAAGGAAAAATTGTGATGAGTGTAAATAGAGCAGTCGTTCTTAGACGTCACAAGATGCAATAAATGATTTTTTACGAAACAAAAAGATGATTCTTTTAAAAATGTCTGTTCAACTAATTTCACTTGAGTGAATCTTAAAGCTTGAGGTTCAAAGAAATATTCACTGAAGAATTGTGAATATCTAGATCGTTGAAATAAATATAAAAACATTACTTAGAAAATTGAGCACATGTAGTGCTTTTGTGCCTGTAGATCAATTCCAACAGATTTAGTGACGAAAACTCTTATAAAGATTAACATAACATTATCTTACATATCTGAAACCATAATAATGTACTTTAAAAAGAAGTAGTATAAAGATAGAAAATACGATTTAATGAAACTTCGTCTGCTCAGTACAGTTTTTCATAAATTTTAACATGGAAACTAATTTTCTGAAAAGTGGAAACACTTGCATACGTGTGTCATTTGCAAACATCAGTTGGAGACTTATAAGTTGTCCATAACTCAAAAACAAGAAAATTATTAAACGTTAGGTTTCATAAAAGACTTATTCAAATAATTTCTTGACTTTCACTTCAGATACAAATCCCCTTTTCAAAGAATTTTGTTTACCATTTATCTGCTTTCTGCTTCTTTTATTTCGGAATACTTTTTTTCAAATTTGAAGGAAAACGAATACTGAACAGTTGACTATTTCAGAAATGATGTAATCCTTGTAAATCTTTTACTTAGCATACAACTTAACATTTATTTATCATTTGGTCACCCTTGGATTCTTTCCTGGAACCATACAGACCACAGATTTTAGATTTATTTATTTTCTTATCATTTTTTCTCTAGCTACTTTTCTGTATCATTATCTTACCTATTCATATTTTTTTGCTATTTTATCAAAATTCAATTCAATAAATGTAATAATTTACAATAGACTTTAATTCAACATAAATATACTAGAAAGTATGTAACTGTTATAACACTTTTACCTGTTTCATACGCTATCACCGATTTCATGGTTGTTCCACATTCCTTTTGCTGAGCAAACGTAATCAAATAACTTGAAATAAAATTCAATTTTCATTGAATTAAACAATTTCATCGTATTTACATGAAGGACTTTGTTAAATCTATATATACCTATATATATATGAACATGTGAGCATTAACACAGATCGTTGAAATTCCAAACAGGATGTGTTGCGTTATGTTGTATTGTTAACGTAAATCTTTTTCGATAAATTACTTAAATTCATTGTGCGTATGTTAACTGTTATCGTATCCTTTTTTCTGTTCATTTCAAAGGAAATGTTCGAACGAACAATTCGACTGATGCGAGTTTCAGCAAATGAAAATGGAACATCAAAGAGTTGAAGAAAGGAAGTTGAATATTTATGCAGCGTAATGAGCTGCCAGAATGAGTTTTACAATTAAACCTGCAATTCATCGAAGCGTGTGCTTATTTCATTATTGGTTTTCAATTTGAAAACTGAAATTAAAATGACTTTTCCACGTAGAATTCGAAATAAAAATCAATTTCGGGTGACCTGGTGGTCAGGCAAATGAGACTATTCAGAATATTTTTTGTTAAAAAATTCACCGCAGTTTGAGTGTGAAAAGTTCGTTGTGTTCGACCACGGGTGGTATGAATGGCGCTTAATTATGCACTACCTAATTTACTCAGATATACAAGTTGACGAGCATGTGAAAAATTCTGGCGAAAAAAATTAATTAACCGCAGCGTTCTTCGAAAGTACGTTATTAAGAGATTTCAACTGAAACATCAAATAGCTGTTCTTGATGGTTTTTAATTTATTTTTAAATTAAATATATTTTGTTGAGCGTTATCATACACGCAAATTTGGCTATGTCATACCAGCTTATTTAAATTATAAATGCTGTAAATGATGTACAGGAGCTACCAACAAATTGAGAAGAGTTAATTACATCACCTCTGTTCCAGGCCTATAGAAAAACTGATATGATTTAATGAAATTTCAATATAGTATTAAATACAAAAAAAAAGTCTGAACGCAAAGCAACAATGAGCAATATCTGCAATGCATGGAAAATTCCTTCGAAATCGAGTTTCTGTTGAGATTATGTGGACAATTTTTTTGGTAGAAAAACAATGTCAAGTTTCAATTCAAAAAAATTCCAGTTTTATATATGTAGGACTTTAAAATTCCGGATTTTGAATCACATACTCACAGTGAATAGTTTATTTACTTAGTTTTTTTTTAAATTGCATTGCGGAACGAGCCAGTGCATTACCATTTCAGGTGAAACCCTTATCGCCCGAAAAATTTTCAAAAATATTATACTTTTTCACCGTCAACTTTTACAATGCTAGATTTTACAAGCTTACTAGTGTTTGTGATGATTTGGCGTCTCTTTTTGTTAGTTTCAGCGTTGATATTGCAATCTGGTAATTGCAAAAACATCTTGATCATAGTTTTCTCTTCTCTTCATGCCAATTTTCTAGGAGAAACTATTACACTCACAGAAGAACTTTGAAAAAACCTCTCAAACAAGATTTGATCCTTTTTAGAAAAAAAATTACCATTTAATATTTAAATTCTCCTGTTAGATAGCTGGAAAGCTGCAAAGGACAAACAAACTAGTAATGTGCTATTTTTCAGGTTTGATTTTCTTAGCTTGGTACCTACAATACTTTATCGTCATGTTTTTTTATCCAAAGTCTCTCAGATATTGCACATTAAAACAGCCTTACTTTTAAATCTGCCAGTGATATATTTCAGAAATATGATCTTTCATTATTCTCAAATAACACTTCTCCTTTTTCCTAGGTTGAATCGATTTATCCTGGTGTGGTGTATTACAATGAAAAACTATCTATCAAATGCCTGATTAATTATACACTTCGGAATTTGCCAATTCAAATTTTACTTCGGTCATATTCGAAATAATTATTTCTGTCCGTTAAAATTGAACAAATTCAAGCAACAAACGATAAAATATTTTCATTAGCTCATCAAAAAATAGAACATATTCAAAAAAACTATGGCAGAAATACCGTCAAGGAAAATTACGAAAATTTTGGCTAAAAAATGTTCCACAAAATCTCATGAAGCTTATGAAAATCATGACAACATAACTCGAGAAAATATTATTCAGAACCTTATAAAAAAAATTTATTCTGTTAAAATTAAGCAAAAATCATCCGAACATCTCACAACTACGACTTAGCGAAGGACAACATTGGAAAATTGGCAAGTAATGTGATTTATTCGTTGAACATTTTGCAAGAAGTTTTCAACTTTCTATCACATCTAAATAAGATGTTTTTTTAAGGGGTTGAGATGAGATTAATTGGACACATATTATTAAATTCATAAGTATGATCATTGAGAAAATTGCAAAAGTTATCTAACAGCTTGACCTATATAAGAGTTCCGGACCAAACCAACTTCTTCCTGTTTAGTGCAACCGTTTCACAACTTTTTAACAAATCTTCTCGTTACGTAAATTTCAAAGCAATTGGAAACCCTCCCATCATCTGGCAATTTTTGAAAACGGGAATAAAAAACAATGGTAAACTGCAGAGGAGGCGTATCTATCTATCAAATTTCAATATTTTCGTATCAGATTCGTCTGAAAAATTGTCAGACACATCTCATTTACTTTACGCTGATGATTTGAAAATATATTACACCACTGATTCACAAGAATATGTGGCCTTCTATTAAATGAATCCTCTATCCCTTCAGCGATGGTGCCACCAAAACAAACTTCACCTGTACTCTATTAAAATCCGTGCTTTATTGGCAAAATACCACTTTGAACGACATCTACTTTCCTAATGAGGTTCATCTTGCAAAAGTGAACAAGGTTGTGGAATTTGGTGTTGTCTTGGATCTGAAATGATGCTTTGTTACAGTACGACAATATACTTACTAAAGATAACAAGGAACTTCGCTTTATTAAGAAACACGCTAAGAAGTTCAAGAATGCTTGGGTAATAAAATCTTTATACACTTCCTTTGTTCGACAGATACAAAAAAACTCGTGTTATACTTGAACTCAATTTTTGAGACTCAATGTGACAGATTTGAATCAGTTAAACAATTTTTTTTTCTTTTTGCTTGATGAGATCTCAACAATCCAAACAATTTGAAAGAAATAAAATGAACTATCACCGTACATGTAAAAACTCTGTCCTTTTAATTTATCTTCTTTGTCACCCAGAAGAATGATCATACGCTACTGCTTTGCCTTGGATGTCATTCCTGGAAGGATTCGAGAAAACCTCTATCTAGAAAGGTGAAATTTACGGATGCAGCAAAAAAACCAGACACACCCGTTTCTATCAAGAAATTCAAAGTAGAACTGCTTATGCGGAAAATTAGCCCATCAACAGATGCTGCAAATTTTTCAACAGTACAGAAGATATTAGTCAGCTTACACCACTTAAGGGGGAACATCACTGTAGTAGTTTCAAGGAATCAAATTTTTTTTGTTGCTCTGAAGTATACCTTATCATCATAAGAATCATGTAGCAAAGTTTCAAATAGTGGAAAAATCTGTAAGTGTTCGAAATTTTAAATTAGCGCGGCGCCTCTCACTGCTCTTTCGGAGTGCAATTCTCGCATATCCCCGCGCGTTTCCCCGCGCGCCGTTGGTATTGAAATTTAGAACAACTTTAAATAGAAATTTCTCAAAACTGTACATATGCTCTGTTAGTTACACGTTAGCAGCAAACGGTGAAGTACGTCTTTTGCATACCAGAGGTAATCACTTAAATTTTAAACGCGTTTATCTCGGAACAACGTTTTTCAAACTGGCCGGACTCTTTTCTCAAACAGTTTTTGTCCGATTTACTTGAAATTTTACAGTATGTTTAAACCTAGTATCTGCATAAAAATACGTAGGATTTTTTTAATTTGTGGCATTTTTCAATTGTTATTAAAAATTTCGGCTTTTTACAGTTTTTTTCAAAATCACGCCTTTTAGTCAAAAATCAATTTAAAAAAAATCCTACGTACTTCTCTGGCTGTTATTATGTTTTATCAAAAATTATTTGTTTGACAACCATAACCTTAACATTCAGGAGAAAACGTTCCGGCCGCGAATCCCTGAAAAAATAAGGCGTTTCTGGAGAAATGCTAGGGAGCCGCCATTTTGCTTTTCAAATTTTTGAAAAAATTCACAGAGAATGTCAAATACTTGTACAATATATATCTTTTTACCAAACTTCGATATGTGGTTTGGTTTTTGAGAAAGAAATTCCCAAAAAATGACTTTTTTTTTTTATTTCTACAGTGGTATTCCCCCTTAAGTCAATTTCAAAATAAATTCATTAAAAACCCTCTCGAAATTTTATCCACTATCAACCAACTTTCCCTTTAGTTTTAATAATTTTTTTGTAATGTATATATTTTGTACTTTGTGCCTTGCTTTGCATTGATATCAATCAAATTTAAATTAAATTAATTCTTATACATGATTTGGAAATACGAACAGGCATACATTTTTCGATGAATTGTTCTTGAAACAAAAACATGCTAATATTTTGCAAAACTTAAGAACAATTTTCACTCAGAAATTGATTTTAAAATTTGAGCTTGACAAATTTGAAAAGTAAATAAGAGGGAATAAAATTGAAACTTTTTGCTACTTCTTCCATTTCCATGAATTTCGTGAAACTACGAAAGTTTTGTTGAATTTTCACCCAAAATTCATTGAATTTCAGAAATTTTTAAAACAAAACTGTGTTCATCACAATATTACAACAACACATCCTGCGAACTAAATGCAACGCTCGTTCGCGGAAATTGTTATCCATCGTCGGCGACATCGATTGCATGGCCGTCGGGATAAACAAAACGCTGTTTGCCGGAAAATCAAGCTTTTCCGCTTCTGTTAACGATATTTGAATTTTCATTTGCTACGTACTAGAATCGCTTCGGGGATACAACCTCCTACCTGACGTAGTGCAACACTAACGATGAACTGCACTGCAGTGAGGCCAGCAGTAGAAGAAGAACGCTTGCGACTACAGGCGAGGTATGTGCAATGATTCGGGACGAGCTTCCGTGATGCAATTCGGCAAAACTTTCACCTGCAATAAGGAAAATTGTTTGTTTGTTTGAATAAGGTGTAATGAAATTGATGCAAAAGGAAAACTGAAAAGTTAAAAATGGAAGTAAATCTGCAAAGCTAGACTTAGCTGCGAGGCTTTGGATAAAAGATTACTAATTCCTGTTAACGACAGGAAAGGCTTAAAAAATTATCGCGATGTAACATATAGCGAATATAGTAAATACTACATCTCATTAATGCATGCAAACCTTCTGCCTTTACGAGCAAACGAATTTCAATGCGAATTGATCATTACGACTTCACTCACTGGCAGTGAATCATCCTTATTTAAAACTTAGGTGCAAACCGGATCGCAAAATATGTGCACGCAATTGTCATTCGTCGTTTAGCTCAAAAACTCTTTTAAAATCACCAAAGATCTTTATGGGACTACGATACAACATATGATAAAATTTGGCCGTCTAATGTCACGGGGAGTGTTTCAAGGAAAGTGGTATTCATCAAAAACAACGAAAATTGCTTTAATAATTCCAAACACACATCTCAACCATTTTAACTTTCCAGTATATGGGAAGTTCTTTAATCGCCTCGAAAATCGAAATTGAAATTTTCAACATATTTTTACGTTTTGAGGTCTTTAGAGTATATTAAGTGTTTATAGAAAAAGTATGTGCGTGTTCATGGACAGTTTTTCTTACGAGCTGTTGTTTTGGTCCAATGAAAGCCCTTCCTGCCATGCAATATATCTCGCAAACCAAATAAAGGATTTGCATTGTTACGAGGCGTATGAACATTTTCGTGATTTTTATAAACTTATCCAAAAACATGGTTGAAGCCGTTTTTAATAAGAAAAAGTACAAAAAATAAGGTTTCGTTTATAAAAAATAAATTTTCAACCTGTGCTGCCTAACACATTAATCAACGTTTATGAAATTTATTTACTCTAAGTAGTTTTTGTATAAAAATTAGCAAAAATTTTTATGAAAAACGATCAAATATAATATAAAAATCACTAAAGTCATCATGTAAAAACATATCTTTTATTATTAGGACATTGTTGTTAAGTCAATCAAAGCCTATTAATATTTGCATAATTTAAGCAAATTTTCAATATTTTCAACAGTACTGAATTTTTAATTGAATGAAAAATCTGCTTATATTTTGCAAAACAACATTTTTCTCAATCAAATTTGCATTTGTAGTAATAAACGTTTTGAGTGATGAAATGTTTTGTAGTCAATACTTTGCAAGGTCATATACTTTAAAAAACTTTCATCAAATGAAAAATTGTAGTTTTTAGTAGATTTATTCTTAAGTGTTTGTAAGATTTCAATTACTTCCTCCACCATTATGTGTAAAACATTTTACTTTTAACACCCAATGAAACCGATTATTGACTGCATATTCAGTGTTTCCCGAAATCGATTGAAAATCAATGAAAAAATGATCTAGGTGCGACCCTTATAGTCCACACGACTAACTTTCCAGTGGGATGAATAAAGTAACTATGATTTGTTTTTAGTATTTATGTTCATATATTCTATTATTATTCTAAAATATTAATTTTTTTTATTTTTTAGCCATAAAAGCCATTTGATAGTGGAAGACGTTTCCGCCCTCGTCGTTTACCAAAGACTCGACCAGATCCAAAATCTCCCAGATCCAAAATCTCCCAGATCCTAAATCCCCCAAATCCTAAATACCCCAGATCCGAAATCCCCCAGATCCTAAATCCCCCAGATTCTAAATCCCCCAGATCAAAAATCTCGCATATCGCAAATCCCATATATCCTAAATCTCCCAGATCAAAAACCCCAATATCCAAAATCCCCCAGATCAGAAATCCCCCATATCCTAAATCCCCCAGGCCCTAAATCCGCCAGATCCTAAATCCCCCAGATCTAACATCCCCCATATCCTAAATCCCCCAGATCAAAAATCCCCCATATCCTAAATCACCCCCGGATCCTTAATACCCCAGATCCAAAATCCCCCAAATCCTAAATACCCCATATCCTAAATCACCCCCGGATCCTTAATACCCCAGATCCAAAATCCCCCAAATCCTAAATACCCCAGATCCAAAATCCCCCAAATCCTAAATACCCCAGATCCAAAATCCCCCAGATCCTAAATCCCCCAAATCCTAAATCCAATATTAAATTACCTATAACAATATCCAATATTAACTGGATTCGCGTTTCCTCTCATTCTCTCAAACCTGATAATATAAGTTTGGAATTTAAAAAATAATCTTGATTTTTTTCAAATGTGTCTATGTGTCAATCAACGCGTATTAACATTTATGTGATTCTATCAAAATTTTAAAAAAAATTCTTGCAGCCGTTTTTTAATTTTTTTAAAAAAAGTGCAAAAAATTAGGTTTATTTTTCAAAAACACAAAATTTTTAACCTGATTTTAAAACCTAAGTAATCAATGTTTATATAATTTACATACTCCAAATAGTTCTTGTGAAAAAACCAGCAAAAGTTTTTTTCATGATTACAAAAAAAAATTGAATAAAAAATCAAAATTCATTAAACGTTCTAGGTCATTTACGTCATTCGTTATATCTCGAGAACCAAATATAATGTTTCCATCATTAAGGTGTCAATCGACGCGAATTGTCATTTTCATGATGTTTTTATATTTTAAAAAAATCATTAAGGCGGGTTTTTTAATTTATTAAAAAAAATGGAAAAGTAGTGTTTTTTTCATAAAAAAAATCATTTTTAACCTGATTTGCACATCGTAATAATAAATGTTTGCAGAATTTATAAAATTTTATCAATTTTCGTAGAGAAACCAGCAAAAACTTTTCTCATGATTACAAAAAAAATTAAATAAAAAATCATTCAAAGTTACCATGCAAAAAGGGTTCATTCGAATCATTGTACCTTAAATCTCTTATTCCAAAGACATTGTTGTAAAGTCAATCAAAGTTTATTAATATTTGCAAAATTTGAGCAGATTTTCAATAGTCTTCACAGCATGTTTAACTTTAATGAAAAAACTTCTTTGTAACCTCCCCCCACCGATTGATCCGCGTGAATAATCAATCAAACCAATGCACCAAAATCCTTACGTAATCAATTGACGCTCGCGTAGATGTTATGATTAATATTAAGTCATTTCAATAACTTTTATGAGAGGTACATTTTTATTATTAAAAGTAGTATTATTTCCATAATTATTATTGTGTTTAATATTTTTAATGTCTTTTTAGATATTACTGGAAAGTTGACCGTGTGGACCTCATGGGTCGCACCTCACGGCTTGTTTTCATTATTATTTTTGTGATGAATATTTTTAATATCTATGTGAATATTACTGGAAAGTTGACCATGTGGATTTCGAGAGTTGCACCTCGCAGCTTGTTTTATTTAAATGTAGAACAGCAAGTTCCAGCAAAATATTGCTCCTTTTTAACCGAAAAATACGGTTCTTCGTCATCGAAAAGCTCGATTAATCCCAATTAATCGGTTCCAACTATCTTTCGACAGTGTCCGTTATTTGAATTTTCCAGGCAGCTACAAAACGAAATTGGAGAAGCCGCTTCCCATCTAACTGACACAGATCTGACCTTAATTTAAAGTATTGACGCGCAGCCAATTTCCCGTGTGCTTGAATCGGAACCAAATCTAAATTTGATCCTGATTTAAATAAGGCCACACAATTCTGATAAACAATTACGGGGACGGGTGGCATGGTTTCTGTTGTCACGACGGCAATCGTGACAGACAGCCGCTTACGTCGCAGGAGATAAATTTAATTATCAATTGCGTTAAATGCTTGTGTGCTTTGTTATTTTCAATTAAAAGGATACACGCCACTTTGCCACCCTCGCACAACCCCACGTTTCTGTCAGAAGGACACACCAAAATTATCAAATGCCGTGGCGGGCACGCACCAACATACGTGCCAGTCGTCCTGATTGAAGTTTAATTAACGCACTAATCGGTATGTAATCGAGTGGAAATCCGTTGTAAATTAACTGACGTCGACACGGTTCAATAATTTGTGCAATGCACAAGACAATCCTGCAGAAATGCTGTTGTCCTTAATATTGAGTCTCGCATGACGCTGCTGTGTGCAGTGCTAATTACTCAATCAATTTCAAATTTCATGCGAGATGAAAGGTGACTGTGCCATATTGAATTGGTTAGCAAGGAGTAAGGAACATTATTACAAGGATCTGTGTCAGCTTGAAACGTACTGAGATGAAATCGCTTCGATGCTGTCCTGTTTGAAATGCGACAACGACGTGTATTAGTCTCCGAAGTAATTAAAATCCGTTCGAAACAGTCCCAGCTTAGGGAAATTTATCTTGTTTCAGAGTATCTTTTAGTTTTCTAATATTGCTGGTCGGGGCTTAACCTTTCAACGAACAAGTTAATGTTTTGACTACAGAATGTTCTTGAGGTACCTTAGGGAACAAAAGTGTCTAACAAACCAATCTCATATACGAAATTGAACAAAAGCGAAGTATTTTTTCCCATTTTACAAGTTTTAGATTTAGAGGTTTTTCAGCAACTAAGGGGAGAAAAGAGAACTTGGTAGAAATGATTTTGCTTCAAACGACATTTTTTTCGTTATTTTCAATTACAGATTCACTGGTTTCCAAAATTCTAAACCGGAAAAACAACATTTTTACTCCACACTATGCAATAAAAATGAAACTGAAATGAAGGAGGCATCCTTTTACAACTTTCAGGAGTGTATTTTTGCATAAACTAGTTGTTAAACATGCACCAAATATTGTTTTTAAGTGTTTAACTGAAATTCGCAGTCGTTCTAATGTTAGAGCCTTAGAAGTGTACCAATCTCTAATCGGTTTGGGAACAACTCGCATACACGCTCTTTTCACAAGATTTCGTTTTGGGAACCTCGCACAATATAATTCAAAAACTATTGAGCCACTTATTTTGGAATTTATCAACCTAAAATAGCATAATCCCTCAACCGTAGACAGTATAATTAGATTGAAGATATGTTGACCTTCGGTGTTAATACGTGCAAAAAGGAATTGACATTCCTCCTACAATGATTTCATCCTTAAAAATTGATTCTGGGCCTCTTAGTGACATTTTTCATCCCCTAAATTAACTTCCAATCAATAAACTACATCTCATCCCACCCATCAACCGGTTCTAAATTCAAATACTAATTCATGTTATTTGCGGTGTGTAAATTAACGTCCTTATAATCTCATTTGCATCGAAATTAAAAACAAACCAATCGTTCATTTCTTCGATAAATTTTTGTGCGAGGAAAATACAACGCAATAACCCAGGAAAATTAAATTATCATTTGCATAAGTCAAGAATCAAATTTAATAAATGTCCTGCTGGCGTTTAATTCATGAAGCGTGTAAACATTCTTCACTTGAAAGTCGTTCAGTTTTTCCTTGGATGGCTTTGGGGCTTTCGAATTTTCCACGATTGAACAGTGGTTAAAACGAAGGAAAATTGATTCAAGAAGTTTTTAATTTCAGTGAACATTCAAATAAGGATGAATTAAAAATAGACGAGAAGCTTCTTCCTTTTCTTGGAAAGTTTTGGGCAAATAAAAGTGAAAATTACCGCATTAAAAAGTATTGCAAAACAGATTGAATACTTTTATCATTATGAATTAGAGAAATACTGAATTTTTACATAAAAGTTTTTCGAGAAAATCGTGAAAGTTGTTTTGAAAAATCATGCAACTTTTAAAAGCCCTGATTTTTATTAAAACCTTCTGGAATTTTATGTTTTGAAAAAGCGGATGCTTGGCTATATTTTAATGTTTAAATTCATAGATATTTCTTCGAAGATGAAGTATATCATAAGAATTTATAAATGTTTCGCTGATTTGAAAAGTATAATAGTATAAGTATAAGCAATTACTATTTTCTATTAAAAATATTAACATTTCAATTTAATATGAAAACTAGCTCCTCGAAATTTTAAGGTAAATGCGAAAACGGTCCGTTTGTTCACTCACTCTACATTTTTAAACAGAATGTGAAGCTTATCTTATCTAATTAGTTTTTTTTGTTTTGTATCTTTTTTCGTTTGTTATTTTTGTGTCTTGTTATTAGGCTGTATAAGCATGAAATACTTCTAAATCTAAATGAAAAATGTGGTCTAGGTGTGACCCTTATGGTCCACACGGCTAACTTTCCAGTGGGGTGAATAAAGAATCTATGATTTGTTTTCATTATTTATGTTTATATATTCTATTATTAATCTAAAATATTTTTTTTTTTGACCATAAAAGCCATTTGATAGTGGAAGACGTCTCCGCCCTCACCATTTACCAAAGAAGCGACCAGATCCAAAATCTCCCAGATCTGAAATCCCTCAGATCCAAAATCCTCCATATCCAAAGTCCCCCAGATCCAAAATCCCCCATATCCTAAATCCCCCCGATTCTAAATCCCTCAGATCCTAAATCTCCCGGATCAAAAATTCCCTAGATCCTAAATCCCCCATATTCTAAATTCCCCAGATCCTAAATCCACCAGATCCTAAATCCCCCGGATCAAAAATCCTCCATATCCAAAATCCCCCAGATCCTAAATCCCCCAGATCCTAAATCCCCCAGATCCAAAATCCCCCAAATCAAAAATCCCCCAAATCCTAAATCCCTCAGATTCTAAATCCTCCAGATCCTAAATCCACCAGATCCTAAATGCCCCGGATCAAAAATCCACCAGATCCTAAATCCCCCGGATCAAAAATCCGCCATATACAAAATCCACCAGATCAAAAATCCCCCAGATCCTAAATCCCCCAGATTCTAAATCCACCGGATCCTAACTCCACCAGATCAAAAAAAAACCCAGATCCTAAATCCCCCAGATTCTAAATCCCCAAGATTCTAAATCCCCCAGATCCTAAATCCCCCAGATCCAAAATTCCCCAAATCAAAAATCCCCCAGATTCTAAATCCCCCTAATCCTAAATCCCTCCGATCCTAAATCCCCCAGATCCAAAATCTTCCATATTCTAAATCCTCCAGATCCTAAATCCCCCCGATCCTATATCCAATACTAAATTACTTATAACAATATCCAATATTAACTGCATTACCGTCTCTCATTCTCCCAAACCTGATAATATAAGTATGAAATTTAAAAAATAATCTTATTTTCAAATTGAATTTTTTACAAATTTGATCAGAATTTTGCTAAAACACACAATAATAATAATATTACTATGAAGGTATTTGGGATCTGCACGAATTAATAGTGCGTTTCAACAGTTTTAAAATTAAGCAATTTTTTTCAGTTTTTTATCCTCAATAAAAAACGGCTAAACCGATTTTGCTGAAAACTCATTCAGTTCTAAGTTACGTAATTACGCGTCGTTTAAAACCAGTCCCACGACAATGTGATCTTTGGTTCTTGAGATAATCGAGACGAAAAATAATTCCAAACGCACATACGCACATCCGCATATACGTACATACACACTCACAGACATCTCTCTAAAAACGATGGATTTGGATTCTAAACACCTTAAAACGTGAAGATATGTAAAAATTTGGGACTCGCGAAATCGACCCCATTACAATAACTTCTCACAGAGAAGTTAATAAACGGAATGAAAAATGATCATATCCTTTCCCTTTGCCTAAAGGACAACACATGTTCTTTTTTGCACAAGACTTTATGAACCCTTTAAGTATTTTGCCAACTAATTTAAAGACTTATAAATCACTGTCAAAAATGTATTAGTAAGATGAATTTTATTGGACCTATGGACTTCATTTCATCGGTAGGGCTTTAACAATTAAACAGATCAAACACTTTGGGTTTTTTGCAAGTTTCTCTCTCTTTAAATAAATTATTTCGAATGTTTTATGAAAATTGGGTATTTGGTAATATTTTGAAGCAGATTAGAATATTGGCTGTTTAGGGATACGATTAAAGTGCTGCAATTCCGAAACACGCCATAGTAACATTCAAATAAGCATCTTCAAGAAAAATCAAAAGTAAATCCTTGGCTTCGATGTTCTAAGCAATCTTCGATGTTTACTGCTGAGTCGATTCGGGTTTTCAAGATAAATCCTTTCTATTACTGGCAGTATTAGCATTACTACTTTTTACCTGTTTTATTTTTGAACTTAAAGCTCTACAGTAAATTTTGATTCGTTTTATTTTAGAACTTAAACAGGAACATCCTTTCCTTTTGGCAGGATAAAAGTTTAACCTAAATGCCACAGATCAGAATCAGCGTAAATTATGTCGTATCAAATTGTACAATCTATATGCAAAATAGATTATGCTTAAATTTGGGTGCAAAATTCCTTTTGAGCCTTTTTGAGTCGTTAAATTCCTTTTCGTAACTTTCACTTGTTTTTCTAACGGTTGACTTTTCTGTTGCAGTTTGTATGCATTTCTACACATCAAGTAGCTTCTCTCCTTGAGATACTAGAAGTGAAGAAAGTGGCATAAATAAAGATTTTCAAGCAATAGTGACTGAAATTTTCCAGGTCATCTTAAAATGCTTCTACACGTACTAACAGCAAACTTGAAAGATGCAACATTTTTATCTCTGGAAAGTGTTTTGCACAATTCGAAATAATTATTTCGTTTGAAATTGAAGATATTTCTGAAAAATTCAGATACTTCCGACCATTTAACCATAAATTTTATCTATGGCAGTGCTTTGTTCGTTCCCTGCGTTTCTCTGCATTTTCCACATGAATCCTTTCATATTTCCATTTTTAAATTTTCTCTCTAAAGATTGCACATGAAACTCACTAAACCAGTTATCCTCTCAAAGTCTATACAATTATCGATATATGATTAATATCAGTTGTATCAAGCATTTATTACCGGTTGAATCATTTTCAAATCATTTGTCTCCATTTCTCTACTGAATTTGCATCCAAATCCCAAAAAAAATCATTGTTGGCCTTATTTTATGTTAAACTTTGATCTGAAAAGTCCTACCAAGCTGAAAAGTCAATCCAACATGATAAAAGTCGAACAAAACACTCGTTAAGCAAGTCACCATAAAAACAACATTATATCAAAAAGTATACAATTTTAAAATGAATTCGCGAGTTCATACGGTTTTATAGTTTGCAGGATTCTTTCAAATTACATTCGTATTAAGGGTGGGAGTCTAATCATAACAGCAAACACTGACTGTATTTTATGGCCACCATAAAGAATGCAATTCAAGTGAATTAATAGCGCAGCCTTACAATCAGATTATCACACGATTTTTACGAGTTGTGCTTTTATGTGTTCAAGTATCTTTTCTTATGGCGGATAATTCAATTTACAATGTAAAAATTGAAAGAGAACAAAATGATGGGGAGTTATTGTGCGGAAATAAATGTAGACGGATTAGCATTTCCATGGGAGTTTTTTTGTGCGATTTTTTAACAGAGATTGACTTATTTTTAAGATATTTTAGGAAGCATCGGAACCAAATTTGACAAATGTCTAGTCTTACTGATGTGAGCATAATTCAAGAACCTTGTGAAACAAACGCACCCGGAAAAGTTTGCAGGAACAAAACTCAAGTTGAAGTTTATCGTGAAAAACCTTTCGTTGCAATTGATGGGAACTTTTATTTCAGATAAATAGATTCATTTAAAATAAGGAGCAACATTTTGCTTTCATGTGTAGCATTTGTGCCCGGTAACGAGTAAAATTGTTGTTAAAATATTAGATGTATTAATTTTACATAATTGATACGATTTTTTTTTATGAAAATTTTATTGAATTTGAATTGGTTCATTTACACTTACTTTACACAAATAACTCTCAGATATGTATTCATTTGTGTAAGTTTTTCTTGAATGCGCTTCAATAATTTGCTTTATATTTAAAGGTCATTGTTTTTAACGATCTATAAAGGTGATTATTTCTAAACTCTTACTCCAAGGTGCAAAACCATCACAACGGTGTCACGGAAATACTTAAATATGCTCATTATCCTGAAGTTCAAACATAATAAACCCTATCATCCTGTCACAATTCACCCATAAAGTACATTCAAACTCTCAATGCTACAAAGAGTACTTTTCATAAATTCCTGCTTGCAATTTGGCTAAAACAATAAATTACAAACGCTATTTGAATTCAGTTATATTCCACGCCACCTACTCTGAAAAATCACCAGTCTTGGAAAACATAAAACGCTGTCGGAAAATAGACGTAGCCTATTTTTCAGGGAAACTCAAGATACATATCACATCACAGGTATATTTTTCGTTTTCATTTTCAGCGCCTCGGGGATAGATTCAAACCGTACTTTTCTCGATTTGTATATTCCATCTTGATTCAAGGATAACATGTTACATTGTTTTTGTATCCATTCACGCTCTTTTTTCTCGTTGAATCAGCGCCAGATTCAAATCCGCGAATCTACAAGAAGTTGTTGATGCTTGTACGGAAAAACTGTTCTAAAATGTTGGAGCAGAAATAATGCAGTCAATTTTAGAGCTATCAGTAAAATAGCGTGTAGGCAAATAATATGGAAAGCATCACAGGAATGCTGCTGAACCCTTCAAGCTAAAGAACGAACAAAATGAAAACAAGAGCCGCGCACATCAATTACAGGAAAAACGTTTCTCTGAAGGGACGTTAGTAGGATTACTGCCCTTGAGTATCGTTGACACCATAATTGGTGAAAATACTCTGTGGAATATTTTTAGCTGATAAATAAATGAAGGGAACACTTTTCAATCAGTCTATAAACCACTGCAATTAGTTAAAATAGTATGTGATACCACTTATGAGAACTATGTACTTCATTTGATTAACCTTTCCACGTTTTTCAACAACAACAGCAGATACTTGTGAACAACTTACCATTCAAAATATGCACCATTATACTATACTCATGCGAGGAATTGATTGAGCACGTATAGTTCCCCGAGTCCGACTTATTTATCCTTGCGATGAAAAGCGTCGAGTTGGCACCATCCTCCATCAGCTCCGTTTTCACACTGCAATAGAAGAGAAAAAGAAAAGCAAGAAAGCATTATTTGGTTAGCTTACAGCCATTATTACGCTACACAATCTCTCAACAGCCCCTGTACCAAGTTACTCAACAAACTGGACTGACCTAAATAGCCACCATGCACTCCTGGCTATTCATTACACAAGGCTGCTCCTTGTAATCCCTGTTCGCATAGATCACTTTAATTCTATTAAAAACTCTGGAATTGTTTGTTCTTAAGTTGGCTCCGCGGCACAATTGCACCTAGTAACCCAAGGATGAGCGATAGGAAGATAGTCTTTGCACGTCCTGGCCGTGGTTAATGGAAGACGGAAAGGAAGCAACATGGAAGCAGAAATCGTGAGGCATAGCACGGATGAAATGTTGAAATGCAGAGGCAATGAAATTCTCCTCATAAGAATAGTGACATAAATCTTTCTGACAAGACACGAAAAGCAGGGTGCTGACTAAGCACGAACACACAGAGACACATCCAGTTGAATGGTAAGTGAATCCTTACAAAAATATTTGTTTCCGTTGCTGGGCCTCCTCAGGCCGTCACGAAGTCCTTTCATTAAAGTGTCTCCTGATGTGATTGTAGGGCAATTGTTGGAAGTTGTTCTGAAGACGGAGTGTGTCATGTTTTTAAAAAAATCAGGTGAGATGTCCTTTTGCAAGGATTGATTAGTAACTTGGAGCTTGAGATCCGATAACAACATAATACTTCTTCGCTAGTTTTTCACTTCAAATTTGAATAATGTCTAGAAATTTCGAGGTTCGTACTTGAAAATTGCAATGAGGATAATGTTTTTGATTTAAAATCGATTAAAATTTATATGAAAAATAAGATTTTTGCTAATTGTTGGTCAAATATCGACTGCCAAAAGAAGTGCAACATATATTTATTTGGGCAAGCTTATAAAAAAGGCCTTTCTAAAGCTATTACTTTCATATACAAGACTCCTTGACAATTATTTTGCTTATACTATGTAAACATTTTTGACCACACTAAAAATAATCGGACTAGAAAATTCTTATCGTAAATACTATGCTAAATTTTTTTGAAGAATGTTTTGGAAAAAATAGATTTTGAATAAAATTCATATGATTCAAAGATATGAACAAAAAATAACTTCAAATCAGCGAACATTCGAGAATATGTTTAATTAAAACGGAATTTAGAATGTTTTGAAAAAAGCTCTTATTCAAAGAATAGAAATTCAAATAAGAAAAACAAAGCAAATAGGTACAAACAATTGTTATGAGCTACACTCCATCGCAGAAAACGTAACATTTTCGAGCCCCAGCAACTGATCATTGTAAAATAAAATCACCCTAAAATAAGGAAAATTTATGATAAACCTTAAGTTTTCCAATAAGTAAATAGTTTAATAATAATGAACATTTAAGTGTATACATAATAACAAAATGATAAGTGAATAATAAACATATAAAAACCTGTATGTAATTCATTTTCCCTCGGAATAAACACGTTGATTATCGAGTTTCCTTGATAATCTTGTTAAAAGTCAGTTTTTCTGCAAATTGGGCGTAAAATATGCTCTCTTAAAATTTCCGAAACTTTTTCTCAGCAGAAGTAAAAACATTCATGGTTTTGAAAATAAATGTTTTGTTTCTTTTTGACTATATTTTACTACAAACAAATAAATCAACCGAGCATTTAAAGGTAAACAATCTTACAAAGAAAAATTTAAATTTAAATAAAATGGATGCAGAAAGAAGGAATGTTTAAAAAAACTGTTTAAACATTCCTTCTTTCAAAGTTTTCTTGCATTTTTAAACGAGCATTCCAAATGGCTGTATAGCCAAATTTGTATACGTTTATAAAGGAAACAAGAATCAATAAAAAATCATCACAACATTGCAGAAATTTTTAATGACAATTTTCAATTGAAGACTACAGTGAAATTTCTTTTAATGAACACTTCCAATTAACAAACATTTCTTAATAGTGGACGCTTTTTAATTACTCTTTTGATCGTTTTTGAATTGGGAGACATTTTCAATAACAAACACTTTTCAATAACAGACACATTTTTTTGGTCCCCTTCCTGTTTGCTATAGAAATGTTTCCTTATTTACATTTCTAGGGGAATCCTCGTCAACGACAACTAAACGACAGTAATTAATAAAAAGAATTTCATTGCAATCAGACTTCTGGGTAAAAAGTTTTTCTACTATTTTCATTCTAACAAAATCTAACGCAAACTGTCGCCGAACATTGTTAAAATTAACAACAGTTAATCAAACGGGTGTCAAAATTTTTTGGGCTAAGTTTTTTTTGCAATAGATGACAAAGAAATAACTTTTATAACTTTAATTTGACCAAATTACTAAAAATTCAACACACTGTCCTCACAAACTTGAAATACAAGACTATATTAAATTATCCCCTGAAAAATTAGAAAAACCTTCTATCCAAATTGGAAACCATTATTTTTGACCGGGTTTTCAAGAAAAGTGTATATGGAGTATTTTTAAGAAGATATTTAAAAAAAAACATTACCAAATATTTCGAATAAAAATCTCCACAGTTCATTCATGTTGATAAATATTTTTGGAAAAACCTTAAGAACAAAATTGATGAAGAAAACATATTTTAAAAAAATCTGTAAAAAGTGAATAGTCGTCTGTACATTTCAAGAATTTACTGAAAGATAGAACATTTCTTGAGAAAAGTCGAATATAAACTAAGCGAAGAAATCTACTGACAAAACTTTGAAAATACTTTCCGAACAAGCTTGTTGTTAAATTTCTAAAATAAGTTTTTCTTAGAGTTTTTGAAAAATTTCATACAATTAATTTTTTTTTAAATAAAAATAAGAATATTTATTGGAAATACTAACTCTTAACATAAAACTTTTCAATTCTTCCTTAAAATGAATTTACAAAATGCATAAATCCCATATTTTTTTCCTGTAAAATAATAAACCAGTAAACAACAGTTGATAATTTTAAGCAGGTCTTTTAATGCATAAATATGTAATTTTTTTCAAGTAACACATTCCAATATAACGCTTGCCCATGTCATATTATTTCAAAGTTATAAACTTTTCATTCCTGACTTATGAAAAGTTGAAAATTTGAAAAATACATAATGATTACAATGCCCAATTCCATAGTTAATTTTTTTTGCTATAACACAAATAGACAATCTACCTACAAAATGGTTTCCCTAAAATGATACCAAAAATACTTGCACTTTCAGATTAGGGATGAAAATTTCGATAACGATTTATAAAGTATGAACTAATCAACTTTTAGCAGATTTAAATTATGGATCCCTTGCATAGAACGGAAATAGCTTTTTTTGTATGGCTATAATTTGTTTGTTGAAATATATGCTTTAATAAAATTAAATTAAAGTATTTAGGAGGTTTGTTGAAGAAAGTAAAATTTTGATGAAGTTTCCGTATCAGGTTTGAATAAATAAAAAAATAATAAAAAGACTAATCAATATTGAATAAGCATATCGGGTTATTTTAATTTAATATTTGCGAATTTGCACACTTTGATTAATCCCCTGATATTTTGCACAAAAACCTAAATTTATACGAAGGAAGCTTCAGTCCAATACTCAAAATGATATTTAACAAGGACTTATGCATTCATTAACATTTTAATAAGGAACTCTTTATGTGATATTTTTTATTTTATTTTATTACAATTTACATAGAAAGGGTAACCAGCTACAAATTCAAAATAGAAAAATGTAAATGTAACAAATTTACCTTCTCTTGAATAAAGAAACGATTTTGCAGAAAAGACAATCGGGTCACTTTGGTCTCAGAAACAGTGGAATACAGTAGCAAATTTTCTTTTGTTTTCCCAGAAATTTGCTGGCGCCATTCACCAAAACATTTCATTTGACCTTTTCTTTCATGAAAACAAAACTAAATCTCTTGATCGAAACAATAATCTAGCTCAGAAGAACGTCCTAGAAGAATTTCTGTTAACGGAATTCATTCATGAACATTTCTCATTGTGAAGATTGAATTTTAAAAAAACAGTGGTTTACGTTTTTTGATCCTTAAAATGGATGTAATCAGCAGGAAATTGCTCTCAAACAGAACTGGAGAGTTGCTCTGGAAATAATGAGTGACCCAAGTTTTATTTATCAAGGACTAAACAAACAATCAAAAACAAATGAAAGGATCAAATCGATGAACTTCCTCTATCCTCATTATTTTCTGTCCTTAGTTTATTATTATCAACGAAAAATTGAATGTCCAGCAATTAGTGTGAATCATTCGTTTGTTTTCGCAGCATAAATCAATTCGGTCCTTTTTAAATAAGTGTTGACGGGGTTATGTTGTGAAGATAACAATCTCCATTGTGATTTGCATTTTTCTTTGCTGCGCAAAGTCATGCAAAGTATTCCTTAACTGTAATTGTTCGTTTTACATAGGCAACCTATTGTTTCTTCAGCAAAATGAAATCCTTGTTGGTATGATTAATGAATTCTTTATATGCAAATTTGTCAAGGAGTGAATTTTTGCTGCTGCCAAGAAAACTTTTCTTTTGATTTAGTACTTGAAGTGCTATTAGCATGTTTGAAGGGGAGTTAAAAACATAAATTTTATGGTAGTGACATGTAAATTATTAGGTATAGCTTTCTTTCTTAAATGATATTGTAGCATGGAAATTGAAGAATTTTAGTATTAACATCAATTCTAATGGAACAAAAGCTATTTTTATATTTCATGAAAAATTTTCTCTCATGCAAGAACATAAAAGTTTAAGTTTTACTACAAAAAATACTGAATACGTTTTTCAACAATGTGAATTTCAGACAGAGTTTGGAATGATAAATGTTCTTCCCCACATTGTAGTTAGTCATTATCAAATTACGGGGATATTTTAAGCCTTTTTTGTGAGCACCTCATTCAAATTAAATATTTTGCGTATAGCATCTGTGATGGTTTTCCCTGGAATCGCACTGCATATCACAAATGGATTCTTAATTATTCAACAAGATAACGCCGCAGTCCACACAACTTTCTTCGTAAAATAATATTTCAACCACGATTTTTTTTATATGAATATCATTGAAAATGTAGAAAGAATCCGTCCTCATTTAGTTTTATCTGGAGTAAAGCAATACGATAGCGGTCCAGACCTGACCAATTCAACAACATGGTGTTAGAAACATCTTAAAGAACTTTAAATAATATTTTATAAAGACTTCCGAAAAGCATTCATGAACATATTAACAACAAAAAATACATATTAGTCGATATGACCCTCACTCATTACTAATCTGTATTTTTATTTTCTTTCAAATAAATGAATCATGAAATATTTGTATTTATGCAACAATTTTAATGTTTGAAATTTTCAACATCATAGTTTTTCAAAATCAATATGTAGTTGAAATTTTTTGATGCATGATATAAATATTTCAAATGATAAATACGTTTTAAGAGTTAGCTAAAACTGTGCAAAAAATATTTTTTCGGAAAATAAAATTACAATGTGCTATATTTTTGCATGGAAGTGTATGTCCTACAAACTCACAGCCCACAAGAAAAATTAAACCAGTCCAATCCGAAACATGGAAGTTAATCGTTTACCAAATTCTGATATATGAAAAAGACGATAAATTGGGCATTCACCTCTAAAATTTACGAAGTTTCGCGATAAAATTCGATATCCTTTACGACTTACTCAAAAAAATAAAAATCTCATCAAATTAATCTAAATGAACCTATAGTTAAGACTTAAAAGGATACCAAATCTTCTTATTGAGGATTATTTTCCTTTTCCAGTTAATTAAATTTATGGTTCTTCAGTAAAGCTTGGATGATGCCGAACAGGATTTTGACCATTTCATTCAGTTCAAAATAGTATGAAAATATTGATCCGAAAGTAAAAAGGATCTTATTTCCTTTCACATTTCGTTGCATGTGATTCGTAATTAAATACTTGTAAGCTAGCATATTTATAAAATCAAATATGCTTTAAATGAGCAAGAACGTGAAATAAGGAGCTCTGCCTCAAAATCCAGATTAGTATTGAGATACCGTTCTACAAATTAGTAGTATAGTATTACATCCTAAAATTAAATATATTCAAAGAATTTATCAGATAAAGTAGAAACTGATTAATGTTTAGAATATTTCTCATATATGATAAATTGTGCTGAGTTTCTGAGATTTTAATAGACTAGCGCTAGTTACGCGTTAGACTCTATCGAAGCATTTTTTAAATCAATAATAGAATTTTTAATTAAAACTTAATGCAGTTGAAAGTGTTTCTGTTGAGCAAAATTTAGGAGACTGAAATTTTTAAGCAAGTTATCCATTAATGCTGGCTTAAATTTGTAAAAAGTTCATATTCATCTCAAAAGAGTATGCCATGTATGTAGCATTTCCCAAGTCAATTAAACGTTTTCTCACGCCTTTTAAACTTTTACTTTTCCTTTTTGCCAAATCTTTGAAATTACGCAAAACCGAAAATGTTGCCATATCACGTTAGAAACTGTGTTGCGCCCTGTTAGCAAAACAGTTTTGAATTATATATAGCGATTCCCGATTGAATTCAACCATATTCCAAATTAAAAAATATTCCTTCGAAATGAAAATGTCGTTTTCCTGAATTAAGTGCAGGGTTATTCTAGCAACCTTCTCAACAAAAGGTACGCATTTTTCAAAAGTAAATATTACGGCCTCTTTAAGGCGTTACATGTTTTTCAAGTTGAAAGATTTTTTATAAAAGTTTCATCAATTTTCAGACTAAAATAATCTTCGTTGTTGAATTGCTTGTAACTTCTTTACGAAGCTGAAAGTATATTTTTTTGGACAGCTGCATTCATTATCATTTGTCCCAAAAAATTGCATCAGCTTTATTAAGAAGTTGCAAAGATCTTGAAGGAGAGAAATTTTTAAATTTTTTACACACAAAAGTGATTAAAGGTATATAAAAATCCTTATTTTTTGAAACTTGTTAAAAGAGTAGAAACAGTGTCTTTTGTGAAACAATAAAGGTGTTGTGTTGTGAATAGTTGGGCTGAGTGCCTTAGGGAAAAATTCGAATAAATTGAGAAAAGGTTGGAGTGATTTAGGAAAAGTTTAATTAGTCTGAGAAATGCTAAAGATTGTGAGAAAAAATGTTGTCACTTTTAGGTACTTCAGGTCTGATTTATAAATATACCTTGAAATTTGAGATGAATCATGAGAAATTGAGGTAAGTAGCATACAATACACAGAAATATTTAATTAGACATCAAAATCAGTTTAGGAAGAAACTTTTTAAAAAAATATGATTAAATAATTTGTTTCCCTTGCCCAAAATTTTTCTCAAAATCATCTAACGAAGTAGAATAAACAATCGGTACAGTGAAATTAAAAACCACTTTTAAAAAAGCATCAAAAATTTGATCTTACACAAGTCACTCAATATCAAGTAAAAATTTGAATGAATCATAGGATTAAAATTTTAGGGGAGTTATTTTTCATCCAATCAAAGAAAAGAAAGTGTTTTAATGATGAATAGCCTTTTTAAAAAAACGTTTTTGTGAAATCCGGAAACATCTACAAATGATTAGACGCAGCAATATTTGAAAAGTCGCTTTAACAAAGTTTCGTGTCAGATGAGAATTGAATCGTAACCAAAATATGTCCTGGGAAAGTCATGAAAATAAAGCCTCAAATATTGGGAGTCCACGATCACCCTTTAACATCAAATAAAATGAATAACAATTTGAAGCTGAATGAGTTTGGCACAAACTTTCCAAAAAACTAAATATAAATGTGTTCAGCAGAGATTCATCCAATACAATATAAACTTCGGAAAATTAGTCGTCAATTTTCAAAGAATTAGAAGAGCTCTACTGTACATAAATGCTAGACACTCCTAAGTAAATTCACGGTTTTCGTTCAGACTTTTGGGTCCATCAAGGAACTTGACCGACCTTTTTCATTCAAAATACTCTTCCGTGCATAACGCATTAAGTTACGTAGTGGGAACTAAAATTTGGCGGTGAAAGTTCTATTCAATATTTGTCTTTATGGGTGAAGAAGCCATTTTTTTTTCTTGTTTCAAATACTAAGTAAATGTAACCAAATTCTTGACCTTCATATTTCAAATAATAATTGACTCACAATCCAAATGTTTTTCGATTAATATTTTTTGCGAAGTGGATGAATAAAAAATAGATGGTTCTCACTTCAAAAACAACACTTATGTAGATATGGAAAAAAGTATAGAATAATATTCATAGCTATTGATGGTTTGAGATACTGAGCACTTTCTATAAAATTCCGCCATGTCTTTCCAATAAAGAGATCAAGTTACAACGAACCTGTTGACGATAATTTACGATTAGAACTAAGTATTTTCCCATTTAAAGCCTGAACAGACTTTTTTTACTGTCTCTATAGCCAAAGTTAAAGATCATCTCACTTTACTTATAAGGACCACAAAAAAAGAAGCCAATCCAAATTGAATCATAAAAGGACTTCTAAGAAAACTGTCTACGCTTTCAAAATCAAACTAGAAGCTCTTCAAATGATCCTAATTTCAACCGTCATTCTCAATTTCTCTACAACTCCACCGTCACAAGGGCCTACGAGACGACTAGAACAATTTAATATACTTGTTTAGTAATTGGGAAGTCCCGATTGGCTCCTTCCGAATAGATTCCTTGGCTCGCGAACGAACATGCACAACAAGGATACGTATGCAACAGACAAGGATTGCGTACTCGTGTGTTTGCGTACTTACCTTACACCACCTCGAGTCGTATCGTAATTTAAAATTTGGTCCCCGTGGCTCCAGTACACAACGGACGAGGACATCACCACATTCCGCACGATGCACGAAAGCTGAAGCGTTGAATCGATTTCGTAGTATTTCTCCTGCAGGGCAGTTCCATATTCATCCACTATCATAACTTCGGGGGCTGCAAATAAAACGAAATAATCTCGTAAATGCTTTATTGGGACTTTGTGCTCAAGCTAATGATATCGAGGATTCTCATCGATTTATGGATATTACATTCGACCTAAATATATAAACATGAGCGCCATAAATAAGTAGCAGGAGATGCGTATAGTATGTATTGTGTCCTGCAGCCATTTGGCCCCGATATTGATTCCGTGCGGGTCGTAAACGAACCTCGGCAAACAATAAATGTGTTATCCTTTCGCAGTGGTGGCGGTTGGCGATAGTCATTCGATGGATATAAATTTTGAAAGTTCGAATAAGCCATAAATGATATTGCGGGCGTCACTATAGAAAGGACTTTTGGCCTTGATTTGTTGCGAACTCAAGGTAAAGTCACTTTTTTTCTGTTTGGGTAGCAAAAATTCAAGGGGTTAAGGTTCAAGCACATGCTATTTTGGGGTTTCGATTAAGGGATGTTGGCGAATAGTTGCATAAATTAAATGGAAATGTGTACTATCGGCAAAAAGTATTTTTTTTAAGCTACAAAAATGAAACGCAATGAAAAAGTTCAATCGTAAACTTTTCAAAATGGCAAAAGGTTTAGGGATTTCCCCTAATCAGCATGCAGCAAACATTTTATTCAGAAAAAGTGCGCATTATACAGAACGAAAATACAGCCGAGTGCTCATATTTCATGTAAGATTGCCAAACAGCTACTTTAGAAGGTGGTCACAAAAATGAAACGAAATATGCGGTTTCGGTAAGTAGTTAATAATTTTTTTTGTACAGTTGAAATAAATCACAATGGGACATTTTTGCACACTAGCTCCAACTCTGTTTTGAATAAAAAAAATTTGCACTAAAATGCCACAATGCTGCAAGGATGCTGAATAGTTTTGATAATTTGGTTGTTTATTTTCTACGCTTTCAACGATTTGACCGAAAAATATGCACACATTTCTGAGTTAAATCCTGTATGATAGATATTATTCATTTTCACATTGACCGCCAAATATGTTTCGCATATCACAAAATGGACGGTTTGATGACTTCCTTTTTTGAAGTGCGTGTTATTTCAACACAAGCAAGAGCGTTGCGCATGATATATTGACCTATACAATGTCGAACCCATGCTGTATGGAATAACAAACAAAGCAGAAAGATAGGATTGCAAATTATTCTCTCGTAAGAAGCTCAATTTCATTTTGAAGACTAAACAAGCAGAAATATCGTATTCGGGGTTCTCAAAATTAGCATATAGTCATCGATGAGTCTGCTTCCCAAAAGAGGGATGGATTGATCCTGATTTTGATGTGATGGCAATCGCGTTCCTTCCTTCTCTTAAATTGAAAAAGATAGTAGTGTAACTTTTAGAGAAATGCACTGTAAAAAGATGGTAGCTGCATTCATGTGACCATTATTTTAGAATTTGGGTTTGAGTAAGTTTTGACTTATGCTAAAGGGCCACAAAAACCGTGAAGCAATCGGTCTTATTCGTACTATCTACAAAAAGGAACCAGGAGATGTTCAAAATACTTTAACTAAGAAAAAGTCAAAATCTTTAAATGTTTTATCTGTATCTGCGAACTGAAAATGTCAAAAAAGGTAGGAAGCGAGGAATATAGATGCCTTTCTGCTTAAAAAACAATGAATAAATATGGAAAAAATAGTGAAGAATGACAGTTTTGAATCATAAAAGTGTACAATAAGTCATTGATCTGAAAAATATTACGTTTGGAGACAAATTCTTTGTGAAATTTTTCATGCTGTAGAAAATATGGTTCTATTTGAAGATGATGATTTTAAGATATGGATGGTTCTACATTTAATCGCACAAATCACTCATTAAAAACATTCGATCTAGCTTCGAAATAGCAACGAACTACTCTCTTAAAGAGATTTTCATCAAACTTCGTTTCGTTCTGTTGCTCTGATTATATTTTACTATAAATGTTTCATATTTTAAATATATACTACGAAAAAATAATATCACGAAAAAAATTCTGGCAATTTTTAGCGGCAGTAACACTCTTTCCATTTTTGAAATAGACAAAAAATATATTAAATTAAACCATCAAATTATTTTTGAAACTCATTTTTTCCTTCAGAGAACAAAAATCATAATTAAACAAACTTTAAATTTAAATGTCGACCATACATTCAATTTTTCAGACTTCGATGTTTATCATTTAATGTCGCATTTAAAGAAGTATCGAATTGACTGCTAGGTTTTCACACCAACGTTGCGCAAAAATTCTTATTGAAGCGCTGAATATTATGAATTTTGATTAAATTTAAAAGATACAGATAGGAGCTTTACGAAACACCAATAAAGTGAAAAACATAGATTCACAAAACTGTTCTAAACTGATTTAACTTTCATTAAATTACTGTCAAGTTAATTTTAGTCTCAATAGTTTTGTAAAGATTCTACGATTTTGGCAGATTTTCGATTTGTACCAATTTTCAGCATTTAAATTATTAAAATAAACTAAAAAGCATACAACCAACGGTGAGAGTAATACTTAAAATTAAAGGGCATAAAACTGCTTAACAATATGCCGGGAACATGAGGTGCTGATATTATTATGAAGATGACATCCATATCAAACCAAAAAAGCTATATCAATAATCATGATCTGCCGAAACTTTTCTGGAAATTCCAAATCTTTTAAAAAAGCTAATCAGCCACAGGAAAGTTTTAATACTTATTCTTACTGTAAGAGACTATCTTATTAACTTCCCAGTATAAAGGGAAGTAATTGTGCTTAGTCTTTTTTGACATACCTATTTTATGTCTTAGGTGTAGTTTAATAGTATTTTTAGAAAAGAAAATTTGATTTGATTTTTGTGCAAATTGCATTAAATTCTGAAAAGGACTTCACTTCTCAAGAATCATCATTAAATACCCAATAAGTCAAAAACTTTCCAAAAAAACATATATAAATCAAAAAGCAATCTCTGAATTGGTGTTTTTGATTCGTTAGGAAAATGTTATCTTTCGTGTAGTATATAATTAACATCGGCAATAGTTCAAGACTTTTTTTAATATAAGAATGATAAATTAGGGAACTAAAGCATTTCTCTCAAATGGTTCGACAAGCAGTTTAGCAGTTTACATTTTCAAATATCAACGTATATTAATTTATCAAAATTAACATTGTTCGTCTTGAGCATTTTATAGGAAGTGACTCGTAAATAATGTAAAAATATTAATTGAAGATGTAAAAGTATTTCACAGTCGCATTTATTTTCTGCTTTGTAAGCCAAAAATGTAACCAAAAATATTAAAGATGAAACAGGCACTCACTTTGAAATTCATTTATTAGTTCAATTCATTCATTGGAATGAAAATATCAAATAAACAAACATCGTTCAAAAATTTCAACCTAAATGTTTTGTCTAGCTGAAAAGTAAGCTTTCTAACGAAAAATCTCATTTGATTTCCTATTATAAGCATCATTTTCATCAACATCACTTCAAAACACTTACTGGATAATGCCATCCTGAAACGAGTTCAACAATAAACTACTCTTCTTCTCATGGGATCATAGCACAAATCCCATTTATACTTTGGCTTACAAATTTATGTTTCGCATTAAATTAGATCTGACATTGCAATTTAATGCACTTCACTTTCTCATAAAACATAAATTCAATTCATTATTACAAACACAGCCCACCCTCCTCTTTCCACATTTCTCATCCATCAGCCGCAAGAATCCTCAGGAAAATGTTGTCGAAAGTCAGCAAGCTACGTTCTCAGCACTTATTTCTTACCGCGTTTCAGTTCATAACCAACAAGCTTACTTGATAAATCTACGAATATTAAGCATTTCTAGATACAAAGTCGTCCTGCATCGTAAGTGCTTGTTGCCTAAAAACTCCTGCGAGACTCACTGATCCACCTCCAACTTGAACTCCTGCTCCTACCACCGCTTTGACCATGCAGCCGAGAATTTAGAATTCAGAACTCGGATTTCAAAGTTTCCAGGAAAACTCTGACAACATAAATAAATAATTTTTACGGAGAACATCAGCACGAAGGTCTGGTTGTGTCCCACCATTTTGTCGGGACGAGCATCAGTAGCAGTTTCAGAATGCCGTAAAGAGTTTCCGACAATGGAATAACATGAGCCAGGACAAGCAAACAGTGCTGGGAAAGGAAAACTAATAGCGAAATGCTGGGAAAGTCATATTATTTTTGGTGCGATCGAATGAGTTAATAAACATCCATCAGAAGTTTTGAATTCCGATGGATTTGGAAGCGTAGCTTTCGAACTCATAAAATAACTTTGAGTTGCGTTTCAATTTTGGCCTTGTGTTTGGAAGAATTCTTTTCAATTTTTGCAACCAGCAGTGAATTTAGTATTATGTGTTGGAGTTTTTCTACAGATGTGTTTCCATTCAAAGACTTTCTCTAACGATGACTATGAGAAATATGGTACGCACATTTTCTAAAGGACAGTGATTAACTTTCTCTTTGCTATTAATAGAACAGTTCTTAGACAGTGTTTTTCCGGGCATATAGTTTTAGTTTATATCGAGCCATCGTACATTACGTTTCAAAATTCATTTATATTCTACATTTTTATACACGCATTTGTCTGCTGTGATTTATTTATACTTCAAATAAAAGTTCCTTTTTAATACACGCGAGTATTGAATATTTGAACATAAATAATAATTCCAACAGGTTATGGGCCCAGTGTTAATAGTGTAGAAATAAAGACGATCTAAAGACAGTGTAGTGAAGTTAAGTGCAATATTGACTTTTTTGGCATCGCATACATTTTTACAAAAATGGCAGATTTCTTTAAAGCTGCTGTGCAAAGGCTGAATGGTAAAAATTATGCTACTTGGAGCCAAAAAATGGAAATGCTCTTAATTCGCGAAGATTTGTGGAATGTAATAAGTGATGATCCTAAAACTGACAATGAATGGATAAAGCGTGATAATAAAGCTCGTGCAACGATCATTCTTTTTATCGAGGATAATCAACTTTTGCACGTAAAAGGTGCTTTGTCAGCTAAGGATGTTTGGAAAAGGCTCAAGGATCACTATAAAAAGTCTACTCTATCAGGCGTGATTCACTTATACAAGCGAATCTTTAAGTTGAGTATGGCCGAAAGTGGTGATATGGAAACTCACATCACCGATTTGCTGACGCTAATCGATGAACTCGCGGAACTCGGCGAGACCCTAAAGGAAAAGTTGCAGATAGCTTTACTTTTGAGTAGTGTGCCCGACACATACAGTCCGTTGATAAATAGTCTCGAATGCAGAAGCGAAAGTGAATTGACGATGCAATTCTTAAAGGATAGGCTATTGCAGGAATACAGGAGACGGCAAGAGAACAAAGGAGCTTCTGCGCCAAGTGACGAATCTGCGTTACATACAATGTATAAGGGTACAATTAAAGGAAAAGGGCAAAAATCATGTTATTTTTGCAAGTCAGTTGGTCATTTTAAACAGGAATGTGAAAAATACAAAAGATGGCTAGCGAAAAAGACAAATAAAAGTTCGGAAAAAGCAAATCTAGTTTCAGAGTGTCCCAATTCAGATTTGGCTTTTATGGTTAAAGAAAGCTCATGTTTAAGTGTCGATACTAAAAGGCAAGATACCGATGTGTGGCTTATTGACTCAGGAGCTACAAGTCATATGTGCAATAAGTTGCAATTATTCACTGAATTAAACTGTAATGTAAAGTTACACGTGCAGCTTGCAGAGATCGGTAAAAGCAGTGAAGTGCATGGTATAGGTACGGTTCAAATAAAGTGCGTTGTCGACGAAAAGGAAATGAGCCTTAAAGTGGAAAATGTGTTGTTCGTGCCTACTCTCGATTCTAATCTGCTTTCGGTTAAGAAACTCACCAAAGATAACTTTTCTCTTTTGTTTGAAAAACATAGCTGCAAAATCTTTAAAAACAAAGAGATAGTGGCCGTTGGGCATATTGCAGAGAACACTCGAGGACTATTTGGGTTACAGATGTTTTCTGAAAAAGTGTGTAATGTAACGAGTTTCAAAGAACATAACGAGAACTGTCAACACATGTGGCACAGACGTTTCGGGCATCGTGACGAACATGCAATCGCTAAATTAGTGAATAGTGATCTAGCAACCGGCATTAAGATTAAAGATTGCGGCATAAGTGAAACGTGTGAAAGCTGCATTAAGGGAAAAATGACAAGGTTTCCTTTTTCAAAGGAAGCAGAGCACAGAGCTGAAGCAGTGCTAGATTTACTGCATACATATGTCTGCGGACCAATGCAGACAAAAAGTTTAAGTAATAAGCGTTACATTATTACAATTATCGACGACTACTCTCGCTTCACATACGTTCAATTTTTGGAACAAAAGTGTGAAGCAACTGGTTTCATCAAGCAGTTCGTCGAAACTTGCAAGACGCAATTTCAAAAGACGCCAAAATGCATAAGGTCAGATCGAGGAAGGGAATATGTAAACAACAAACTTCGTAAATTTCTACAAAGTAATGGTATATTATTTCAATATACAGTTGCATATACACCGCAGCAAAGTGGAGTTGCAGAAAGGAAAAATCGATCACTGCTGGAAATGGCGAGATGTATGATTGCGGATGCAAATCTTTCTAAAGACTATTGGGCAGAAGCAGTCAATACGGCAAATTTTTTGCAAAATCGATTACCATCTAAGGCTGTAAAAAGTACACCGTATGAACTATGGCATGATGAAAAGCCCAATGTTGAAAATTTGCAGATCTTCGGTAGTGACGCCTATGTTAAAGTACCAGATCAACAGCGGCGGAAGCTCGACGACAAAGCAGAAAAATATACGTTTGTGGGCTATTCCAGTGAATCGAAAGCTTATCGCTTAATTGATCAACAAACAGGCCGCATCAAGATTAGTCGTGATGTGATTTTTCTTGAAAAAAGGGTTAGATCTTCAGACGTCATCGAACAAGACGACAATACAGAAATTATCGTGCCCGATATTAATGAACAAGGTAATTTGACGAATATTATATCCAATGTTGAGTTTGACATAGATAATACGGAACCGAAGCCTCCGAGAGTACCACCTGTGCAAGAGCAAAGGCGATCAACTAGAGAAACCAAAGGCGTACCTCCAGACTTTTACGGTGCAAGTGCTCGGTTGATTGTGCAACAGCTCGAAGATCCACGTACTCTAGAAGCAACAACAATCTACGAAGACAACCAAAGTTGCTTAAAAATGCTAAGCAATAAAAAGTTCAGCAATCGGACTAAGCATATAGCGACCAGATTTCATCTGATTCGAGATTTAAAAGATAAGGGCCATTTTAATTTCGAATACTGTCAGACGGATGAAATGCTTGCAGATATGCTCACCAAACCTTTGGGCAAAGTAAAGTTGCAGAAATTTGTAGCAGAATGCGGCTTGTTAATTCAATGAAGTGCTCATCGTCATCGAGGAAGGGTGTTGGAGTTTTTCTACAGATGTGTTTCCATTCAAAGACTTTCTCTAACGATGACTATGAGAAATATGGTACGCACATTTTCTAAAGGACAGTGATTAACTTTCTCTTTGCTATTAATAGAACAGTTCTTAGACAGTGTTTTTCCGGGCATATAGTTTTAGTTTATATCGAGCCATCGTACATTACGTTTCAAAATTCATTTATATTCTACATTTTTATACACGCATTTGTCTGCTGTGATTTATTTATACTTCAAATAAAAGTTCCTTTTTAATACACGCGAGTATTGAATATTTGAACATAAATAATAATTCCAACATTATGAATGACATAAGAAATTGAATCAAATGTTAGATGAGAAGAAAATGTAAAAATAACTTGAGTTTGAAAGCTTTCAAAAACAAGCCGCGAGGTGCGACCCTTGAGGTCCACACGGTCAACTTCCCAGTAATATCTACATAAAAATCAAAAACATTAAACACAATAATAATTTTGAAAATACTACTACTTTAAATAATAATAAGAGGTATTCATAGCAGTAACAGGGATGAGTTAATATTAATCATATCATCTACGGAAGGTTTTTTTGGATTTTCAACATTTAAGCAGTTTTTTTATTAACACTAAAACACTGTAAAAACTATTAAAAATTCGCTCAACTTATGCAAATATTATAAAACTTGAATTGAATTTACAACAATTTTCTTAGAATAAAAGATATAAAGTAATATCATTCGTATGAACCCTCTATACATGATAACTTTGAATATTTTTTTATTTTTAATTTAGTTATTTTATAATCATGGAATATGGTTTTTCTGGTTTCTCCCCAAAAACTGATAAGAATGTATAAATTTTACAAACATTTATTACTGTGCTGTGCAAATCAGGTTAAAAAATATTTTTTTATGAAAAAACTCTAAAACTCTAAAAGCCTAATTTTTTGCATTTTCTTTTATTAAATTAAAAATGGCTGAAACAATTTTTAAACAATGTTAATACACGTCTATTGACACCTTAATGATGCAAATATTATATCTAGTTCGTGAGATATAGTGAGTGATAAAAATGACCTTGAAAATCATGATGACTTTTAATGATTTTTTGTTTTTAATTTAATTAACTTCCCAGTATATGGGAAGTTCTTGTAATAGCCTCGAAAATCGAAATTTTCAACATTTCTTTATGTTTTGAGGTCTATAGAGTATATATAAAGTGTTTTTAGAAAGGGAGACGTATGTGTGTGTGTGTACGTACGTACGTACACACACACACGTACGTACGTACGTACGTCTGTACGTTCGTGGACACTTTTTTCTACGAGCATAACTCACGTAAACAAAGTCGTATCGACTTCGTTAAGGTGTCAATCGAAGCGTCTTTGCAATTTTAAGAGCTGATTAGTTTTTGGAATACTTCGGTCGGGGGGTTTGCTGTTTTGCCCGTTTGAAGGTCATTTCTGTCTTGCGTTATATCTCGCGAACCAAACATACGATTTGCAAGATTAAGGTGTCAATCGACGCGTATTAGCATTTGTGTGAATCTATCATATTTTGAAAAAAATCGTTGGAGCCGTTTTTTAATTTAAGAAAAAAAAGTGCAAAAAATTAGGGTTTTTTTTTATAAACAATAAATTTTTAACCTGATTCACGGAAGAAAGTATTCAATTTTTGTAAAATTTATATATTTTAAGCAATGCTTGTAAAAACAACATTAAAACTTTTTCACATGATCACGTAAAAAATTAAATAAAAAATAAAAAATCATTAACAGGCATCATGATTTTCAAGGTCATTTCTGTGGTGCGTTATCTATATCTCGCGAACCAAACATACAATTTGCATGGTTAAGGTGCAAATTGACGCGTATTAACATTTGAGTGAATCTATCAAATTTTGAGCCGTTTTTTAATTTTTTAAATAAAGTGCAAAAAATTGTGATTTTTTTCAAAAACAATAAATTTTTAACCTTATTGTCAACTCCAAGTAATCAACCTTTGTATAATTTATATACTCCGTACAGTTTTTTAGAAAACGCCATCAAAATTTTTTCTCATGACTACGAAAAAAATCACATAAAAAATAAAAAATCATTAACAGTCATCATGATCTTCAAGGTCATTTCTGACATGCGTTATATCTCGCGAACTAAAGATACGATTTGCATAATTTAGGTGTCACTGGACGCGTAGTAACAATTTTGTGAATGTGTCGAATTTTTAAAAAAAAATCGGTGGAGCCGTTTTTTAATTTAAGAAAAAAGTGCAAAAATTAGGTTTTTTATCATAAAAAATAAATTTTCAACCTGATTTGTGAAATACAGTAATCAATGTTTACAAAATTTATATAATTCAAACAATGTTTGTAGAAACATCATCAAAACTTTTCCTCATGACTATGTAAAAAATTAAATTACAAATAAAAAATCCTTAAAAGTCATCATGATGTTCAAGGTCATTTTCATCATTCACTATATCTCACGAACCAGATATAATATTTGCATCAGTAAGGTGTCAGTAGACGTGTATTAACATCTTTCTAAAGTTTTAACATTATAAAAATTCGTTTCAGCCTTCTTTTTTAATTTAATGGAAGAAAATGCAAAAAAAAATATTTTTTTTTCATAAAAAATATTTTTTAACCTAATTTGCACAGCACAGTAATACCAGTTTATAAAATTTATACATTCTTATCAGGTTTTGAAGAGAAACCGGCAAAATTTTCTTGCATGATTATGAAAAAACTAAAAAAATAAAATAAAAAGTCATTCAAAGTTACCGTGTAAAGAGGGTTCATACGTATGATATTACTTTATATCTTTCATTCTAAAAATTGTTGTAAATTCAATCAAAGTTTTAAAATATTTGCATAATTTGACCAGATTTTTAATAGTTTTTATAGTCTTTTAATTTAAAAAAAATGCTTAAATTTTGAAAACCAACAAAAAATTTCAAGACCAAAAAGGCCCCCCACCGATTGATCCGCGTGAATATTCAATCTGTCCTCATCGACCAAAAACCTTACGTAATCAATGGACCCTCCCGTAGACGATATGATTCATATTAACTCATTCCTGTTACTGCTATGAATACCTCTCATTGTTATTACTTAAAGTAGTAGTATTTTCAAAATTATTATTTTGTTCAATGTTGTTGATGTTTATGTAGATATTACTGGGAAGTTGACCGTGTGGACCTCAAGGGTCGCACCTCGCGGCTTGTTTTTTACGTAATCATGAGAAAAAGTTTTGATGGTGTTTCCACAAACATTGTTTGGAGTATATAAATTTTGTAAACATTGATTACTATATTTCGCAAATCAGGTTAAAAATTTATTGTTCATGAAAAAAATCTTAATTTTTTGCACTTTCTTCTCTCAAATTAAAAAATCGGCTCCAACCATTTTTGTAAAAATTTGATGGATTCACGCAAATATTAATACGCGTCGATTAACACCTTAACAATGCAAATTGTATGTTTGGTTCGCGAGATATTTATGACAGAAATGACCTTCAAAGGGGCAAAACAACAAATCCCCCCGACCGAAGTTTTCCAAAAACTAATTAGCTCTTAAGATTGCGAAGACGCTTCGATTGAAACCTTAACGAAGTCGATCGGACATTGTTTACGTGAGTTATGCTCGTAGAAAAAAGTGTCCACGAACGTACATACGTACATACGTACGTACACACACATACATCTCCCTTTCTAAAAACACTTTATATATAAGTACTCTATAGACCTCAAAACGTAAAGCAATGTTGAAAATTTCAATTTCGAGGCGATTACAAGAACTTTCCATATACTGGGAAGTTAAAAATTGATTTAAAACTTATTTTGAAATATCAAATCAGATTTACGGTCACAATTTGTAATGTATAATATTCCAGATTAAAGCACAAGTCAAAAACTAGAGCTATTTTGTTTGCAAGAATAAATTAAAGGTGTTTGCATTAATCCCATTAAGTATTAATCAAAAATTCTTCCTCTTTGATTTGCGATGATTGTTTCCAATAAGAAGCAGCAATTGATGCCAATTATAGTTAAAGTTTTGTCCTTGCAACATAGTGAAAAAATAGCAAAATGATGATTTGTACATTTTCATGAACTACTTTAAAATGGTTGTGATAGTACTTCACGCTGAGTTTCAGCAAACCAATCCCAAACGTAAACTCCTAAGGACGAATAACTTCAGTTAAGCAAATCAATTTCAAAGTCAAAAATAAACAATTTCAAAGTAATTCCTAAAAAGATATTTTACTATTTGACCCACAGCCATCGTAGTATCCAATTCCTTATGATCAACACGAAAAACAAGCAAAAAAACAGCATCAAATTTTTTCCACGGCATTTCAATTCTAGCCAAAATAAAATAGAAAAAAACCAAACCAATTTCTAACCAAAAATCAGCAAAAAAAGAAACTTAATTCCATTTCAACTGAAACTTTACTTTGAAAGTATTTTTCTAGCATTTATTACCATGGTGCAGGATAATCACAAGCTCAGCCAAGCAGATTCAGAACTTGGCCAATAGTACTACCGAGAAAAAAGTCTTGCAGGAACTCAACAAAAGGTGCTAATATCTACTATCGTGCCTGAAAGGACGACAACGACATCAACGATAGTACCAGCAAAATTTACGTGAAACGATCCGAAAAAAAATATCAAAGTTTAGGATAGCTGCAAAGTTACACGAAAGATCCTTGGCAACAAGTGAATAGAAAAATGGAGCACTAGCAAAAATAGCCAAGTGGAAGAGACTGAGTCTTTCCAAGTCTTTGAACACTAGCTGGAAAAGGTTTTGAAAGAACGTAGTTGGAATCTATTTTTGTGGCTTCTTTTTAGATATTTGCCTGTTTTTTCTAAGAATTCACAAGAAAACTTTTTCAATAGAAATGCATGTCATTTGATGACGACAACTTGATTTTGCAATCAACGCTTGGATTTCTCAAATTTCTTTCGCAGAACTCTATTCATTCTCACTCTGAAAGCAGTAGCGAAAATGGTTTTGATTTCATATTCTCAAAATGACAAGATTCAGTGGAAAACACTCAGAAATTAACTTACTTTCACTATTCAATGTGTTTCTGCGAAAAGATTCTATTTGGGCACTTCATAAGAATTCCAGCATTGAAGATTCTAGTCAGTCTCTCTGAATGTTTTTTGGAATAACAAATGGTGAAGCTATCGCCATCAAATGATTCCTTTTAGAATTCTTGGTAGATGAGAAAGTTTTTTTTGTGTCTCTACTCAATGGACGGTCGTTAAGGCTCGAAAGATGTGTCTGAACCCAATTTATTCACATACAGCATTCAAATACAAACTCACTTGGATGTAGGCAGGCGTTGTGGTTGATGTCCCATTTCGCATGCGAGTGTATAACAAGGACAATCCGAGTCACCTCAATGTTTGTGTTTCCCACTATCTTCCTTTTTATCATTCAATTGAGTTATAGAATGTGTGACATTCCAGGAATTTTCGGTCGAAAACGTGGAAGGGTCGAATTCTTTTCTATTCACTTCACTATGCAAAGAATGTCTGATGGAATTTGTCTAGCTTCGGCGAAACTCTAGGATCATTACGTATATTTATTTGAAGAGTGTAGTGACTTTTCACTAGATAAGTTATACCTCAAGAAATTATGAAGAGGGTCTGAATTAAGTGAAAACCTCTAGTGAGCCCAGTCGAACGGAAAATTTCTTTCAGAGATTATTCTGCATTCAGTAGATTGTCAATTGAGAAGTTGTTGGATGGTGAAGCCGCCAAATTGATTTCTGCCATAGCAGAAGATTACTTTTAACAATTTTTCTTCGGCAAATGGTCTTCTAAGATTCGATCCTACTCTAGTCTGGATTTGCATAATGTATATCTTCATCAATTTTGCGTCCAAATTATATAAATCCTCATTGAAAATGAATATCAAGGTGATATCTTACCATTCACATGTAAATTTATCTGTATAACTCTCGGAGGATGTGTTGAAATTTGGCATTCGTAGAGTCCTTCGTCGGATTTTCTAGCCTGTACTATTTTCAGTCTCCAGTTATGAGGATATTGAAAGTCCATTGTGAAACGACTATCGCCGCTGTACGTGTGCATGCCGACGGTTAGCAGCTGAAGAGGATTCGCCACGCTACCCTTTCGTTTCACCCACGATACCTGACAAAATTCAAAAGAAAATCACAAATTACATGAAAAAGATTCAGAAACGATTTTCCATCGCATCCCGAATGCGAATATAAATGAAGTAGTTATTGATGTTGACGTACCGTTTTGTCTTGTAGAAGACTGATTCGACAGTTCAAATTGATTGTACTACCAGCCTGTACGGTGATGTTTGTAACATTGCCGGCTGTGACGATATCTTCGAAGTGTGGACCATACCTGGGAAAAAGGAGAAAAGTTATTGAGTTCAACAGAATAAGTAGACGTCCATTTAAAAGTAAGAATAGTATTTGGTTAGTGATGAAAAGACTAGTTTTTTTTACTTTCCAGTATATAAAGAAGTTATTGTACTTAGGCCAAAAATTAAATTCGAAATTTTCAAACAATTTTTTAATCTTAGAAAATATTAAAAAATATTTTTAGAAAGAAGCATGGATATGTGTATCGACAGTCCATATGTATTGTTCAATTGTAACCATTCCTTTCTAGAACGATATTTTAAGAAAGAATAGATGTATCGACTTCGTTGTGATGTTTATTAAAGCGAGCAATGACCCGAACGGATTAGATTTTGGTGAAATTCGGTTCGATGTTTTTTGATCACGGTCACTAACTTTTTTATCAAGGTCACTAACATCACGCACGATATTTCACGAGTAAAACTTTGCATCAACGTCATTAAAGTTTCAGCGTAGCGTACCACCGTTTTGATAAATCTATTAAATTTGCAATAAATTTTATGTTTATCTTCAATTTAAAAAAGAAACTTAAAAAGTACTTAAAATAAATTTAAAACATTAAAAAAAATTGATTTGCATTTTTGGCAAGTAACCTACAACTTCTAGTTTTTAAAGTTTAATAGTTTTTCCATAAATGCAAAAAAAGTATTCATCTGAAACTATTAAACCATGAATAGTTATACTGATTAAGAGATTGATACGAACAATATTATGTAAGTTCACTAACTTTTATGATTTGTTTTTGGTTTTGATCAAAGCTTAACAATATTTGTAAGATTTGGTAAATTTATGAATACATTAGGCGCAGCCATTTTTTAATTTGACCCTTACGTGCCACCTAGGTGTGGTTTAAACTTCTGGCTATTTTCTCTAATGTTTAGTACCTAACAGTTAAGAGAATCCCTTTATATCAATATTTCGCAATAATTTGAGGACGTCAGTATTCATTTATGGCATTGTGCTACCTGTGGTAACTCAAAGAAAGTCGCTTGGGGTTTCCACTGCTCCAGTGTAGTAAGTATGATCGAAATTGATTTTTCCATTTGAATTATTTTTCGGGAATATTCTGACTCTTGGGTGAAGAACATAGTTTTCATACTATATTCTTCAACTTCTATTTTTTTCATTTAAAATGTTCAAGCAACTATAATTTACAACCTTTGATATTGTACCTTTCTTATTTCACATGCGCGACTAAGACATTTGTCTAAAAATAAAAATAAATCAGGCTGTTCATCCTGTCACCGTGTAGTATGTCAAATGTACAGCGTACTTATATACACTGACTATGTTGATATTTAAAATAATACTTCAGATTGAGTTTATCTTTACAATAATGGTTTTCCTCTTTCTTTTTTTCCTTGTTTTCATAAATAAAATAGTATTTTTGGCAAAAATGCATAACTAATTTTTCCATTAAATTTCGTCCTTCATTTCCGAGAATAAATTCCTCTTTCGATAGATCCACTAAATTTTTTTTATCGACTTATTAGTAGAAATTTCAGCTAAAATTTCAACCTTGAATATTACAAAATGAAAAAAAATTTGAATTGTTTTTGTAATAATTGTATTTGTTCATATTTTCGCTTTTACAATATTTTAGTCTACATAACTTGAATTTTTGACTAAATATCCTATAAAATCTTTTAAACTAGACTTTTAAGAAGTTTCAAATCAATTTTCAAAGAAAAATATCCCATAGTTTTTTTTTTATTGCACTTTTTGTGGATGGGGTGGTCGTCATATTATTGTGCAAGTGTGTGCCTTCGTGAAAGTGAGGCAAGTAAGGGTTGTTAAAATTGTTGATTTTTTTCATATCTATTTTTCAATCTGATTTGCACGAGTGACAATCAGTGTTTAAACATTGAATTAACTTCGACAACATTACTAGTTATTATTTCGGATAAACTGCTGATTTTCTTATCGAAAAATTCATTAAAAGTTGAAAAAAATATGAAAAACCCATTGTTGCAGTGCTTACATAGAAGAGTATCTAATAAAATCTCAAAACCCCAGTTGTTATACAATTAACAATTAAAAAAAACGCCTAGACCCAAGCTGCAGGCTGGCTTCTTCTGAATTGTAATGTACTTAAAAAGGAATAATCATTCAAAGCTAGTATATTGCTTTAATTTCCACCAAAGCAAATCTGTTCACCCAGAATTTGAAAATTTCGTGTCAACTTACTTGAAACTAATTAAACGGCATTTATAAAAAATATTCCTTGACTGTTCTGCTTCCTGTTCTGTCCTTTCAGAAGCACCAGATGTCACGAAAATTTTGCTTAAGTTTTATACAATATATTCATTTATGTTTATCATATGGCAGTTTTTACATCATCCTGTTGATGATCACATTGTTTGCCTCCAAAAAGTTCTGAGATTATATATTTCTGTTAAAATATTTTTTAAAATACTCTTGTAGATACGAAAAAAAAACTGAGCAATTTACAAAATTTAAAATGTTTTAAAAATATGTTATTGAACCATACATGAATGACATGCGTTAAAAGACAATATAACGTGTTTTCTTTTAATTTCTATAATCCTATATATCTCCAAAAGTCAAGTTTCAAGCCATCAAGTAATTTCTGGACCAAAGAAAAATGATCATATAATTATAAATATTCTATAATTATAAATATTAATATATTAAATATATATAATATTTATATAATTATAAATATTCTTTATAATTTATGTTGACATTCAAAAAAGTTGGTTTCCGTTATATATATTACTTTTTAGTTAGTGCGCTAAATGTTCAATTGAATGTTTTTGCTAGAGTGTGCACGTGCGAAGAGATAGCCTAGGCATATAAACGAACATTATTTGATATCTAGTATTTATATTCAACTTCTAAAAGGCCTTCAGAAGAAAATTCAAATATAATTTTATTGCTTTATTATTGCAATATTATGCTGGCGTCTTAACATTACTTCAACATTTTAACACCTCTTGTTTATTACACATCAAGAAGTTCTTTTGATGCTGTCTCAACAATATGACGAGCACTTTATCAGGACTACGTGCGCATCTTCCCACGTCCATGACTAAAAAACATAACGTAACGCGTACAACACAGAATTAACACCAAGCAAGTGAATTTAACAGCCTTCTTCTATAAAAAAAATCGGAATCCGCATCACGTTCCCGCCATTTCTTCGCTCTATTTAATGTCCTTGCACCCAACGCAGGACGTTCAATTCCCAGAAACTCTCATTGCAGCTTCCACACTGAATGCTATCATTCGCAATGCCAACGAACAAAGTTTGCCCGGGCTCAGCGTTTATAGGCAACGGCGATAAGTATCTTATTCACACACCAAGAAAAGATACTCGCATGCTTTCTTAATGCGCTCAATGTTTGCCAACAAGGAAATACATTTTTTATCTCGTCGGTCGGATCGCGCCTAGTTAGGAACCATTCTTGGCTTTTGATTGCTTCTAGCCTGCGGCCCAACTTTGTTCATGATTTTTAATTAGTCGTAAAGAAGCGTCTTCGCTCGTAAAATAAGACACCACCACCTCCGCATCTTCCTCCGATTCGGATCCTACCGTGACGCAAAGTTTTAATTGCGTAACGCAATCAAGAGAGTGATGGCGACGAGAAATGGTGTCAGATCGTAAAAGGATAGCCCATCAAAACATCAAACGAATTTCGCGTTTTCAAACGGCGGAATAAATCAGGGTTGTCCTTTCGTTTCTGCTCAGACATCTGGAAGCGAAAGTCCCCACGAACGAGACCCATTTTCGATGCATTAAAAGAATTAAACCCCTTCTACATGGATCTGGAAATTGTTGTGTTTGTTAATCCTGCTCTCATTCCGTCTCAAGGACACACCGAAATGGACTTGAAATGATTGTCCTGAAGCTTTCTACTTAATTCAATGTTTAAGATCCTTCGCGTCAAAGACACTTTTGGTGCTCTCATCGTCGCTACTCGAAAGTTGATGGAAAAGTTTGGCACTTTCCATCTACTTGCTTACGGATTGCCTTTTTCTACAGTATCTGATATGAAGCTACCACAAGATGCTCCTGGTGGTTTCGAATGAATATTTTACGCTTGAGTTTTCCACGAGGAAAACAAAATACTTGGGAAAGTTCGCAAAGTTTGCAAGCGCCGTTTTTCATACAGGGAAACATAACTTGGAATGTTGCTTTTCAATTCAATGGAGTCTGCAGTAAGGAAGCGGGCATAGGACTATTGTTCGTAAAAAATTGATTGGAAGGACGAATTATGTGCAGCATTAAACATAAATAGATAATAAGCTAATCTTTACTCTTGAATTTTTTTAAAGAGGATACTTAACAAAATGTTGAGAAAAATGGAATGAAAAATAACAGGCTTATTTTCAGATGTATATTAAGAATTTTTAACTGAAAAAGGATCAATATTTATTGCTCGATAAAAAGTTTAAGTCAGAATAACTTTAATGTCTCAGACGGTAAAAGAAAATAAACTTTACTACTAACGTTATACATAACTTTATTATTGCCATCTGTGATAATCATTTCGGAATCTAGTCTCTTAAATTAGTTGTTTACTTCTTCAGTGCTACTTTCTGAAGTAGAAAATGGCTGAAATCATTTTGAAATATTTTAGATTTACACATTTTCAGCTTGTATTGCTAGAGAATCACTTTTATAGGATCTTAGTAGTCACTATCTAGATGTCGGCTCAACGGTATGTCTGGGTATTGAAACGATCAATTCAACCAAAAAAACCATTCCTACGATCCACATACAACTTTTTCAATTTCAAAGCTCTTGTGATGAACGAACTCTATACGCCAAAATCTTTTTGATCTGAATCCTATATTTATTCCTTTTACATTTTTTATTGTGTCTTTTCTCTGGAAAAAAATTAATTTCCGAAGAATTTCAACGTAAAAACACACTCGTTTGGATCATTACCAAAATTTTCAAAAACTGTTCGACTAAATGATACAGATTTTTACTGAACCTCAAATTAATATGGCGATTGACTCACAATTGAAACCATTCACCACGGAACTGAAACTTAAATCCAATCGTGTTGAAAGAAATTTTCTTTGAAGCTCTTGAAAAATAGGTTTCACAAAAAAAATTGATTTTGGCACAAACATCTTCGATTGATAACCATTTTTCTAAGTATTTTTTAAAAAATATATGAAATTATGAATTTAAAAATGATTCCTTAGACATGAATATTTTCAGTTGAAAAACTACTAATTAAGTGAAACAAAGCAGCTAAAAATCTTAAAGGCTGTTCATCAAAATCTGACTCAATTGAAGGAGAAAATGGTTATCGTTAGTAAAATTTTTAAGCCTAACAGGTTTTAAAAATCAATTGTTCTAACAACCGTCATCAATTTGTCATCTGAAAAAGTTTTGTATTGAAATTTTAGTCTAACTTTGACTAGGATTTAGTTTTAACTACATTTATTATAGAAAATTTTTTTTGGCAATATTTTTTTCGTTCTAAAGCAATTTAAAATTAACAAAATCACATCTTCGAAGCAATTTGATTAGATATAAAATAAAATAAAAATTTATACGAAGATTCTCGTATTTTCCTGCTTAACGCGAGTCCGAAGGTAAAAATCATGATATGATATCTCTCAATGACTTTAATGAGCTTCTAGCAATGAGATTCTATGAGAATAAATCTATATTGTTGTATTCTAAAAACGGCTGATGGTTTTAGATATATTTTTCAACCGAAATATTCATATTAAAGTGATTTTTCGTTGTAACCTTGACAGGATTATGTAAAAATCACACGAACCAATTTCATGCTTTGAATTTGAAAGTAAATTTGAAGCAACTACAACGTATTCTCATTTTACAAAAATAATACAACCACACCTTTTCTATTTAAATCAATGTTCTTGGCAGCCCAAAACCACATGCTGCTATATACAACCGGAAATTATTGACTAAAAACCTGTAACATTATAAACACGCTGAACCTATATATTAAAAACATTCTCATGAAAATGTTGTTCACTATAAATCAAATGTTTTTCATTAATTTTTTAAAGACATGAGCCAGTATTTTCATAACAGATTTTCAAATTCTCAATGAGTTTCGCGCCACTGTCCACGGTGACTTGTCAAGCAAATCGTAAATAGCATGGCACATGGAATAACAAATATGGCGACTGTGACAATCAGAAGTTCTATCATTCTTATTGAAAAATCAACACAAACAAATTATTTGGCTTGTATGCAGACATATATTGGCACGGAAAGTATATAAAAAAAAATTTAACGAATGGAAATCTCAATTGAAGAAGATTTTGATGAAATATGCATCATAATCAATATCAAGTCTTTGTTTTTCGTGATGTCAATTCAATTTTTTTGCAAATTTTCAAAGGTCATCCTGTCGTATACATCTATATTAGAAATGTTCATCAAACTAAATGATTGTGAAATACTTTTTTGCAGTACTCAGATATCCACTACAAAATATTCAAATTGACAAATGCCATATTGAAAATGCCACTTAATAAAAGCGACTATGTTGCCAACCACAATAATGAATGTTTCTGCATTAAACTGGGTTGAGTTCTCCGGTCAAGGACAATTTTTAGCACAAAGACTATGGTGGAGCTATTTTAAAAGGATTAGTACCAACAAATATTAGCATGCAGTTCGCGAAACACTCATCAAGGGTAAAAAACTTTAACCTTTTAGAAACATGACTTCAACCTGCTCTCTTACGACGAAAGAATAATCCAAGATGTTAGCTGTTATGCATAAATTAGTTATAGATGCAACAACAAATAGTTTATTTTGGTAAACTGATGAATAATAATGTCACAGCCTTAATTTATTTTATCCCTTAGTCAAAATGATACAAATCGTTAATGCACTTTTCAAACTGTTTATATTCGATGTTCTTAGTAGAAAGGGGGCTTTCAAAAAAGACTAGCTATTCACTTAGGTTTTATCTTTACAGGATTATCTATATTTTGAACAGTGAGAAAAGTGAGATACTTAGTTTTCAAGTACTTTTTCTAAAATTCAAGAAGAATATTTTCTAACAGAGAATTTCAGATTAAAGTGAGTTTTCAGACGACTAGCAATCTATTTCAATTTTAGTAACAAATTGTTTTGTAACGTTGCGTAAAATTGATTTGGATCCATGAGTTTTCACATAAGTTGGCTTGGTTTGGTTTTTAAAGACTGATCTTTTTTCCAGCTGAATTGCGTTACATGTTTTAGATAAAAATTGAACCTGAATAATTTTTGCACCAAACTATTAATGGTAGTTCATTCAATGTTTCCCGAACCTTATGATAAATGTCTGTTTTTGTGATTAATCGTAATTTGTTACTTCTGAATATTTAAAAGGAATTTTCAATGGATAGGTGAGTAAAAACGATTATAAAGACAGGTAACAATACAATATGCATAATTAAATTTATCTTCACAGAATGTTTTAGTTGTTTTTCAAAAGAAAAGGGAAAGGGAGAGGAAAATCTAATGAAAAAATACAAATAAAATTACAAGGAAAAATTGTATGTGTGCATTTATTATAAGATTTGCAATCGATTTTCGACCATAATCGTTCGGTTCTCCTCAGTGATTAAGACCGTCGAAAATCAGTTAAAAAAACAAACAAAATTAGAAAGAAGTTTCTTTTGAAAAACAAACAATACAATAATAATGTTGATATAAATAAGAATCATTATCACTAACGCTTTTAACAATATTTCATGCATTCCTCACAGTTTATGTTATCTTTCTTAACGAGTATATCTATTGCTGCAGGATGTTTGTCAATCCGGATCATATTGTGTATTCCTGTGTTTTGATGTTGTAGTTCCATGTTTGGTTTGGACGTGTCTTCGATATTTTCATGTCCTGGGATACCGACGCAATATTTTTTCAACGATTTGTTACTTATCCTGCTACATATATATGCTGTGCTATTTTAAGGATTAGGATTTCTAGATTTCATAAGAAAGCAGAATGGTTCACAGAATGAAGTAGAAGATTCTTTTATCTCAGGGTATAATGGTCCTAAAACTATTTAAGTGAAACGGAAGTCATTTGTCTCTGCACCCTCATAGACAAACATAGTCTTACTCTCTAGATAACACATACCTCTAGAACTTCTGTCTTATTCATTCTTTCTTATTCCAATCACTCCAAGTTACCCATGGCATACGCTTTTCCATATCTCGCTAAGCCACCTGATGTGTCCTTGCAAATACTATATTTATCGTCCAAGTTTCACAGCCGTAGGTCATGTCAATAACGATGAACTCAAAAAAGGTTTCATATTGACAAGCATTATTTACCTGGATAGGATGGCATTTTAATCGAAAATCGTTGGCGTCACTTTAATTCTTCTATTTGTTTCTGGAATATATGTTTTATTTGGTCTACATGTAACAGAAATCCACTACTTTCAGGCCAGTGTCGCAGCTCTAATATAATTGATAATTGCTTATAGTTTTGCTAAGATTTATTCTGATCCATTTTATGTTGCTGACCGCATTCACCTCATATATTAGATTCCGGAGTTTGTTCAAATTACTAGTCGCTAGACAACATCATTGGTGAATTCCACGTGGGTCAAATACTCGCCATCTTATTCTTATTCTTTAAAGTGTCAGTATAGATTTTCAAAGGCGTTTTTCAAGTTTGTAAAATCGGGTCACACTATCAATTCTTCCTTCAAGAAATTCTTGGTTGTTTATATATATTTTCACCCTTGCTCTCTCCGGTGTACACATATGTATGAACCAGACTATTTAAATAGGAGCTGACCATCTCTTGATGCATCAGTCTGTAGTAATGCTTCCAGGTATATAGAATCCAATGTTATTTGTTGGCTACGAAGGCAAGTTTCCGTAGCACTTGGTGTTCACAGGTTCAAGTTAGTATGCACCAACGATTGGACATTGCCTTCTTTTACATCAGCGCCGTATCAAGTTTTATCTTCATTATTTTGCTAATTGTTTTTGTGATCACTTTGTAAATTCCATGAGAGTGACTTACACCATTAAAGTTATTGATGTCCGCTTTGCTGTGACATTTAAGGATCAGCATAATTTTAACACTTTTCCATTACTTTGGTATGTATCTAGTTTTTATACAGGTTGTATGTAAATTGACCATCGATCCATATTCTAGAAGCTCTGCTGTTAATCCATCCTAACGAGAGATTCGGCTATTTCCACTTTCAAACCATCATTCAGAATGAAACTAATCATTTGCAGTTAAAATGAATTAGTGTACACTTTGCCCAGTCATACTGTTTGAATCCATAATACATTAATCCATTTCCATGCCCTCTAGACATTGTAACACAATGCCAATACTTTCCCGGATAATTTCCTTTTGTCTATTGAATTACTAAGTCCATCTGAAGAGCTCTGTGTATCGCAGAATAGTTGCTTTTCCTCTCCAGTCAAGTTTCCCATTTCAACGAATTTCCCATCAAACTGTTTCGATAGATGAATTCTCCGTTTGATTTGTTCTACCTTGCCTACAATACGAAGCCAACCATCTGTAAGGACTAACGATTCTATTGGGAACAACTCAACAACCCTTCCAACGATTGCCGGGCAAAGTTCAATTTCCATTGCCTTGTATGGTGCGCGAAAACTCAGTAAACTTGGAAAATGCATGTAACGATAGATAAGGGAAATGCCGAGGTGAAGTGACTCTAATATGCATTGGCTTGAGGGTTGAAAGCGCCTGAAACAGAAGTCGAGCGCCGAGTTACCAATCCATGCCTGATATATCCTGTGACCTAATTATTCCAGTTAGCCAGGTTTCGTTTGCATTCACGGAACATAATTATTTTTATTAATGGTTGGATTCTCATCCAGTAAGGCGTGTGGGTTGAGCAGTCGGCCGTAATATCGGAATTTTGCTTTTCATTGTCCTTTTAACTTTTAATGGGGCACATGTGTAATATGAAATTGTTTTGCTGACCAACTCACGCTCATGCCAGACGACATAGTGTTTAACAGCTATTATAGTCACTTATCAACTAAGCCTTTATAAAATTCCTGGTATCAAGTATTTTACTATCCCATTAAATCCCATTATATCTTGAAGAATTTTCATTGAATAAATAAGGTTAAATGATCCTAGTCACCATAAACGAGCTTGACCTGTTGAGAATGTCACACAAAGCTCTACTGCGAGGCCAATTTGTATCTCTAAGAAAATATATGCAGTCTTTATAACCTATAATTTTTAATTTATTCAGTAGTGAGGCTCAAGAATCAACCAAAAATTACCCATCATCAGAGAAAATGATAATTCATTCAGTTGATCCGAAAATAATTTGATGAGTGGCCAAGATTTGAAAACAAAAAGATTGGACTGCTATGCAAAAATTGAATCTATTTTAATACCCATAAAAAGTGTTTTCATCACTACCGTCTCTTCAATTAGTATTTCTTCGAATAACAAAACCATAAAGTACTATGAAACAGATTGAATTCCTAGGAAACAATCTTGGACCTAAGAATAATGAATTTCAATATGTTCAACCTTCAACAAAATTTCCTCGCAAAAGATGATAAAATTACTTAATATATAAATTGATCGTTTAGTCAAAATTTCATCTAAAATGCAAATTCAATGTTCATTTAAAAGTCAAGTCAAACGAAACAGTTTGCTTTCAGCTCCTATCAAGAATCAAAACATTTAAGCTGTTTACGAAAGGAATTTCCAAGAAAAATAATTGCACTTTTATATGTATCTGTATCTTATCCGCCTTATTTCTTAGTGAGTTTTCAGATCCATTTGATCCATTCAGTATTGTACGAGAAGTCACGGCCAAGACAGCCCAGCAATGTATTGTAACTTACTTTTGAAACATTTTTGAGTTCGAATTTTGCGTACTTTCTTAATATCAAAGTTAGAATTGAAGTAAATGAGTGCGCTTTCAATTCTAACTATGATTTAAATATATGAAGCGACGGAAGGAATAAAGCCAGTCGTGACAAAGAATTGATATACTCAGGAAGATATATTTCGAATGGATTGAAGACCTTAACCTAAAATTTTGTTCAAAATATTAACGAAAGACTTCAACAAAAATTTTTTTCCGGCAATCCCATCCAAAATGCAACCGATCAGCATCCATTTTTGCCTTATCTAGCGTATTATTCGCATGCAGCGCGGTTATACCGCGTAAAATCAGCTCCTGCGATGCTCTGAACATCGCGAATGAGGCGAATGAATTACTATAAGGACCTGGAATCGACGACTCAATGTAAGTCGCTCAAAAATAACTTTAATTCATTAAATCGCGGTAAAAAAAAGCTTTAAACGCATTTTTCTCGAAACTTTGTTTTTCCGTGCGGTAAGCACGATTTCTCGAGAACGAATCGACCGATTTTGCTGAAATTTTGCACCGTTCCTCTTTATAGTATTGACTCGTGCTTGAATGGAAGGATTATCTTTCGGTGAACTCGTTCTTGTTTTAGGCGTAAAAAAGTATTTTAAAAACGATGTGAATCGGAAAAATGCTGAAAAATATGAGACGAAAATTCATTCAAATCCATTTCAAAACTTTAAATTTCATTTTTTTTCAATTCCTTCGTCAAAGCACGAGCCAAAGGCATAAACTATAAAAAATTGAATTTTTGATTTGAGATGAACCTGCACCGAAATATTCTGCCAACCGCAAAAAAGCTTGGACGAGGAAAACTGCAGGAAAATTGACAATTTTCAATGTTTTTCACTGAATTTTTTTTACAATTTCTTGAAATGCTAAACCTTAAGAGAACTTAGAATCGAAATAAGTATAAAATTACATTTAGGCAAAGTGCTCCGCTGTAATGCGTAATTTTTAATTTTATTACAAAAAATTGAAATTTTGAGGACCAAATTTGCTGAAAACTATTTATTCATCAATAAAAAGTCACTTAAAAGGTGTAAATTAATGAATGTTGAAGATAAAAACAATGGGCTCAGTTTTATTAGACAGAATTATAGGATATTGTATTATCTTAGTAAATTGTTGCTTAGTTATCACGAAGAAATTTCATTTCAAACTACTTTCTAAATAATGGCAACCCTTTTTTCGACGAAAGTAATTCACTCCTCATCATAAATCCACCGAATTCCCATCACTATGAAGATATCCATAAAAATATATTTATAGAGGTACCATACTTTATAAAAGGACATACCTCTGATCGTGATGATGGTGCTTGTTCGCCGTCGAGAAGGAATCAAAGATATAGTTGAGCATCGGTGCATCTGTCTTTTGCGGTTTCGGCAGACTGAATTTCGTTTCGGTTTTCAGTTTCGCGTTTTTCGACAATGTCACGTTGCTTTGCATCCCCAAGTAAGTCCTGACGGTGGTGGATGCTGGCGGAATAGCAGCTCCTTCCAACTTCAAGGATGCCGCAATTGTGGCAACGGGCATTATTTCTTCATCGTTTTCAGGCGACGCGGATGTTATTGCTCCTTTTGAGACTGCTGATATAGTTGTTGGCGCGATAAGCAGCGATACTGCTTGTCCTTTAATGTTCTTTGCATGAAGACGTTCGTCATGGATAAAGTTGATGTCTGGAAAGAAAAGATAATGTTTTTGTGATATGATTTGTAGCGAAAATGGATCATATATTTTAAAATACTATTAACTCTTATAAATTTACTCAAAATAAAAATTGGTTTTTAAAACGAACCTTCAGTAAAGTTTTCAACACCCAACTCAATATCTTTTTTGAATAAATGTTTGCATTATTTCTAAATTCTTTTATTTTTTTATTCTTTCAATATTTTTTTCATTTTTTCTTTCAAAAAAAAAAACTTAGCAGCTTTTTATCCTGCTAGAAAATTTTTGTGCCAGCATGTTTAGTTTTAAACAATGATACATTAAAAAATTGTTCCTAAAAATTTCGAATGCAATCAATTGTAATTAAAATTGTTCGTGATTGGCTTCACAACGACTAGCTACTGTTTCTTACATTTTGAATTTCCGTTCATATTTATTTTCCAAATCAACTTCAAATGTTCCATAAACTAACCCGGTTTGAAAGTTTTTTCCCAACCACAAATATGCAGAAGAACGAAAAATTCAAAAAAAAATCTGCCATGAACTGCCATGAACTTTCCAAAGATATTACCAAAAAGGTCAAAGATATTACTAAAAATCTCAAAGACGCAACTGTTCCATCACCCCCAAAAAAATATGCAAATTAACTTTTTACGAAGCGTAAGTAGAATCAAAATGATTTCCTTTCACATCAAACAAGATATGAACAGGCTGTTTCGTCCTTGTTACGAATTGAATAAGGGCCAGTTGTTATTTTACCACTTCCATTTCGAATTGCGAAGATGACCATCTTTATCCATTAAAGAATCGTTTTAAAGTCTAGATTATTGTTGTTGTTGTTTTCCATTTGCAGAATAGAAACGGGAATTTCATTTTCTTAAAAATGGAAAACATTTATTGGCATTTGCATACTGATGGTAGATAAAAGCTGTCTTCTGTCGGAAGTGATGGATTTTCTTTTGGTTAGCGACAATAGTCTTCTGGAATTTTTCTTTTTTTGGTTGTGTTTAGATTTTTTGTCGGTAATTTTAAGACTAGATAAACTGCTGATGTTTGCAAGATAAAGAGAAATAAAAGTTCAGGAAAGTTCATTTAAAATTACGGTACAAAGTTTTAGAACTACTCTTTTCAGTCACAATATTTCCCAGAATTTCAATTTACAACAAAACCATTGAAAACTTTATTGAGTTTCGACTATATGAAAGGACAAACATTGGAGAACAATTTAACAATCAGTTTGAATTCGACGGCATTTTCAATGAAAATTGCTGAAATATTTAAATATATTTCAGCCAGTCTAGTGCGTTTCCTTGAACACAAAATAATAAAGCTACTTTTTCAGACATTACAGTTTAAAATCAATGTTAAGTAATTCTTCCAGCAATTTTCGGACATGAATAATATTCAGGGACTTTGGAAACCGTCTTAAATTAAGTGTGATTTGGTTTAACATCAGCAACATTTTTTTAAGCCTTTGAGTGCTATTACGATTCATTTTTGTGGTGAATTTATTTTAAAAGTCCATAAAATCATTCTCGAATTGAATTTTTTTTTGTCGTTGGGAGGTGGAAATCTTCAAAAGATACCAATTTGCTCCTGCTCCTCGGCATGTCGGATTTTTACCGACTAAACCCATCTCCGCTTCTTCCAAAAACTTTTCACTCCATCACTCATTGTTTACACTGTCCGTGTGCAATGTATTTTCTCAAGGCTTTGTTTATTTACTTAGTACTTCCCAGGCAATGTACATCATCAAAAAAAATATACCAGTATCTCAACAATTTTTATTCAGGGTTCAATATATCCATATTTTGTTTCATATTTGTAGAATAAATCTTATCGTTCTGAATTATTAAATTGAGTTTCCGAAATTTTTTATCTAAACAAAATATCTAGACGTTTGGACTGTTTGATGTCGCAATGTCTGAAGAAACTGAATTTATTCTTCTTACAAAATCCCCTTTTATTAACATATACATATTTGTAAATAAATTTTACTTTAAAGTCACTCGAGTCCAATGCACTGATATCTATTATAAATTCTGAGCTCGTGAACTAAGGAAACTTGCTAAGCTTTGATCAACGCATCTTGTTAGAGTTGATTATTGAACTTAAACGTTCACAGAAAATTTGAATTTTGATCTCATATTTTTTTCATCTTTAATATGTTAGGTTAAAGAAAGTAGTATCACAAACCAAGCCTCATTCAAAACTAGTCATTTGCTATGCTACAAGCAAAATGAACCGTGATTTGAACGTAATGAAATGTTTAATCATTTAATTCTTGTTATTGGTTTCAAAATTAGACTAAAATGTTAGTCCTACACCAAACTCTATTCATTTTAATTTTGAACGAAAACGTTTACAAAGCCAAACATGAACATATGTAGGTTAAACACTCCAGCATCGCTCTTTATTAGTTATAATTAATCATAGCCACTGTTTCATCTATCGCAAATGAGTCGTTTGTCTAACAAGATCAATTTTTTACATTGCTTAAAAGTCATCACACCTTATCAAATATGCATTAACAGGAATCAAATCCTTAATTTAAATAAGACAGAAAAACATTCAATAAGCTGTACAAACTCATCCCCACCCCTAACTTTGCCATGGATAGAAAAAATCTAAAGTAGTGTCAAAATCACAACGATCCCTATCTGAATTGCTGAAATTTATTTTAAACATCCAATGAACAAACATCTTCACTTGAACTGCAGATAATTAACATCCTCCTTCTAATTTTCCGAGGAAAACCATCCCACAATTTCTTTAATCCCGATCGAAATGGCTCCTAATTGAAATGGCAAATGCTTTCAATCACTAAATCAGAGCCAACAGGAAAATTGATTTGTTCGGGCCTATCGTATATCCTTGTTAGAACATTCTTTCGAGTGTTCGATACAGCAGCTCCTTCTTGTCGAAGTGGCTGCGATAAATTGAAGAAATCTACGATTATTGTCTGTAACTGAAGTAATGTACTTGGGGGTGATTTCCTTTGTATAGTTTGAGTCCTTGACAAGTCGAGAAAATAGATATTTCCTTGTTGTTTAGAAGTTTCGTGAATGGGTCTATCGATGAGTGAGAATAAATTTCGATTGCAAACGATAAGCTTATTGGGCTTTCAAAATGATTGGAATTGTTGAGACAACAATGTATTCAGGCTTATTATCTGTTTGTCAGTTCAAACAAATCATATTGAACAGCTTTCGAACAAAATTTAATCAAGTTTACTTGAACAGTTTGATTTTAGTGAATGTTAAAGCATTCCAGATTTTAGAATGAAAGAAGGACCGTGAAATTATTAGCTTTTTAAACTTCACTACATACTGTTACTTCATATTTTTCCCAAAAAGCTGTGATAATCAAATTTTTGGGCTGATTACACCATATTTACGGCTCAGATCGTTATAAAATTGACATAGAAGAAAATTTCTTATTTTTTGTATTGACAATAAGAAATTCTACCCAAATTTTGAAAACAATTTACTTAGAAATCGATCCTTAATAATTCTTGTTGCAATATTTTAAACGTGTCTTTTTATTCAATTTTTTGGAATATCGTTTTTCGAAACCGTCTAGGATTATGTTTGTCGTTGGTTCAAACAACAACAAAACTCTTTTTTTTGTACTTCAAGTGCTATTACGTCCCATTTTTGAATGGAATATATTTTAAAAGTTATGCAAATATGTAAACAATGTATAAAAAATACTTACTTTCCAGCATAAAACCACTAAACAAACTTAAACTAGCATTTGCAATAAATTATTAGCAATGGTGTTGAATATATTTTTATTATTATATTGATTGAGTGGATTATTTTTACCAGCTTTTTATATTTATTTAATTTAAAATTTTATTTTTCTTGCTGTAGTTATCTTTAAAAAATGAAATCTTTATTTATATTTTTTTTATTTTAGTTCTTTTCTTCCATGTTATTTTATTACTAACTTTGAAATGTTCTCCACTGATTTCGGTTGAAAAAAATGCAGTAACTTCTCCACGATAATTTTTTTAAAATTTTCTGATAATGCATGTGAAAAATCTCGTTTTACATGCCGTATGGATTTTTGACCTTAGAAATGCTCCATTTGATTATTTTGAGGCATTTGAAAAAAATTCTGACGAATTCTCCTAACATTTCTGATCCGTTTTGAGTAGCATATTTTTCATTACATTTAGATTTGTTGCATAGTTTTAGAGTAATAAAAATTTTATCCATCAATTTGAAACTGTATGTTGTACTTGGTTAATGATTTTTCAAACATACGCTACACAAAATCTTTGCAAAAAATCATAAAATTTCCTAATTAAATCAAAAGACTCAACAGTTCTAACATATGACTACAAAGTCTCCTGTGGAGTAGAAATGCAATCGGTGCTACTGTTTCGTCCAAAAATTATTTCAATAATATCAATGAAATTTTCGCGAAAAATTTCGAAAAATTATTTTATAGAAATTTTCACCGATTTTTTTAACAAGAACTCTCTTGGAGATTTTTAAAATGATATATCAAAAGTATTCGGGAACTTTTTTTGCAGATTTTTATTCAAGTATTTGTTTCATAAGAATTTTTTGAAATTTATTTTCAATTGTTCAGTAAACATTACAAAAGTTTTGTTAGGCAGCATAAGGTTACAAAATGCCTTCATTCACCTTCATTCACCTTGACCTTTGACCGTGGAAAAAAGTGGGGGACCGTGGGAAAAAGTGAATTAGAACATACATATTCATACTACTTCAAGGTTTTGAACGGTAAAATGTTTTGTGGTCCACGCCTTAAAAAGCTTTCATCAAATACAAAATTGTAGTTTTTAGTAGTTTTGTTTGTAAAATATCAATTACTTCTTTAATCATTTGTAATGTATTTTACTTTTTACATGCAATCGAACCTATTTTTGACTGCATATTCAATGTTCCTCAAGACCAACAGAAAATAAGAAAAAAGTATTAGCCTCATTTATTTAAAATCGTGAAAAAATACAAATTCAGTGAATATACCGGAATGTTATCAATTTTAAGCGCAACAATTTAAAATGGCCATCACGTTACAAAATCTCTTTAGTGGGCGTAATAACAACTACTGCATCTATTTTTGCCGCTCTTTTATCGTTCAAGCATCGATATGAAAATAATAAATAACGTTGAAAAGGATTTGTAACCTGTCTCCCCTCCGATTGAGCCGCGTGAATAATACATAATCAATGGACGGTCCCATAGATGATACGATTAATATTAAGTCATTCCAATAACTTTTATGAGAAGTACATTATTATTATTTAAAGTAGTAGTATTTTCATAATTATTATTTTGTGTAGTATTTTTAATATTAATGCAAATATTATTGGGAAGTTGACGGTGTGGGCCTCAAGGGTCGCACCTCATGGCGTGTTTTTTTTTCATTTTCGTCATAATTGATTCAAAAAACTTAGCCATTATAAATCCCAATTTTTATATTGTTTTCTTTGGAATTGGTATTCAAACTGGAATTATTTTCTTTCGATGAATGGACCTTCACCAATGCACCCAACTTCATTATTGAATTTATATCATTTAACAAGAATCAACATCAATTCAAGTTTTGAATAATTTTTCCGTGAGAAATTTTTGCCTGTTTTGTTTCGTATTCAAAAACGGCTATTGACATGTTAAAACTACTTACTTCTGGTAAATTAAATAACGTTGACATAAAACTAAAGTGTTTCCAATAAATTTCGCGACAATTCGCAGAAGAGAGAAACGAACTATCGTAGACAATTTGAATGGTTATAAATCTTCGTTGCAGGTTTAACGCAAAGCGAAACATTTAAACATCTAAATGTATTAAAAAGTGCTAACAGTGAAAACGGATTAGTCTCACAAAACAATTAACTATGAGATTTAGCAAGCCCTTTTGCTGAAATGTACATTTTTTACATTTTCGGGCTCTACCACCGATATACCCTCATTGGAAATCGGATTTGGTCTGAATAATCAAACGATGGCCTGAAATAACAAAAATACTATTTTTTACTTTGCGATGTAAAACAATCTCTTGCTAAAAGCACATTTTCCATAAACTCCAGCGCGTTTGATTTATTTTGATTGGAATCCAATGAATATTTTATCAGCTCCCGATTCAGTCCAACGAATCATCTCCAAACTCATTATTTATTAAAATTGAATCAATCATTCGCGCGTTCGCCTAGCTTTCGACTAATTGACAAAACGACGGAAACTAACCCAATTCCTTCCTTTCGCTAGAACTAACTAGGCTTACATGTCGAACATCCTTTCAACTTCGCTTGGAATTAGTTTGAATTGGCAAACAAGTGCAAATATGCAAGGATCCACGCCCCTAAATGATTAATGTGTCACCCATTTGTTCCATAATGTTTGCCGACATTTGATGGCAAATATTGTCGCTACTCTAATGTGTCCTCAAGCCTGCCACCATACCGTCAAGGATGCAAAAGCAAACTCAAAGTTCGCCGATGAGTAATGGGGAAAACTTTGTCACGTTTCAATCGAGGCCGGTATGAGTCCTGGCTTTTGGCCAACACAAACACACCGAATTTCGGGCTGAATGTGCCCAGGCCGATCCTGATCAGATCCATGTCGACAATGTTCTAATATCGTTTGCATTGTCTCCAGTCGGGATGAGGGTGCGGTTAGAAAAACACGAAACAAAATTTAATGAAGGATGTCCTTACGGAACAAGTTGATTACATCGAGTTGTATCTGAAGCTTGTAGGACGGCTTATTACAAGTAGGTCCTTCCTTGCTGTCGTGGTAAGCCCAGCTCAACCAGACTGAGGTCTCTCTTTAAGCTGAATTACATAAAATGTTCTGCTGCTTTTCAGTAGTTGCAGATGGGATCCTTGAAGAAGAATCGCATTCGGTGGCATGGAGGCGGTTTGTTTGATTTATGCTTCACAAAAGACAGTATCAATTACATCAAACGTACTTGAGAGCACACGCCTTGGGGCTGAATAAAATCTAGCTTCGTCTTCATTCATCATTTGTGGCACAGGATCAAGATTTGTTTGTGTGTGTTTCCAGCGAAAAATAATGGCAAAGGAAATATGTAATTCACTAGTCACGGCACAGCGCCCTCACAATATTGTGGCACGCAAGCTGTAACGGCTTAAAGTCCTCTTAAAGATGCCCATAAATCCTTTTTATTCACATGGGAGTGTTAAGCTGAGAATGTTGTTCTATGAATAAGTCAGAAAGTTTCATCACATACGCTTTAGGCAATTCCGACTTCTATGGAAGATTTTTCCGAGTTACTGTGATGCGGACCATGAACATGTTTCAGGTTCTTATAATTCTGATGGTAGCCGAAAGGCTAGCGCTTGAAGATGGGAAAACAATCAGGGACGGAATGATGTTTGATGGTTGATTCTAAAACATAGATAAGTGAAATGTATAATTTCATGGTTGCTCCTAGATTTTGTTTTTGATTGAAGTAAAATACATGTTAATTATTTACATTTATTACTCACTTACTTTATTATTACATTATTATGCAATCAACATCAGATTCAAACAAGGACGGATCCAGCATTTGATTCAGGGGAGTTCACTGCCTCGAAATTCACAATAAAAGAACACAATATTGCAAAAAATCGTAAAAATCACTAGTTTCCCTAGGCTTACGGAGTCATGATCCCCATGACCCCCCCTCCCTTATACCCGCCCTTGGATTCAAATTCGAATCAGACAAATTGTTTAACTTTATAACACACAGAATCAAACAACAATCATGATATTATATATTTCACTTATCTTGGTTTCCACGACTATTTTGCCATTTTCAGGCATTTCAGGAAAATCTTCAATAAAATCCTTAATATTTCTCAACATTTCAGTATGAAAAGTTGAGCCATTTTGTTTGAGAATCAATTTTTTCAATGGTAAAATCCAATAATTTAACATCCGCAATTAGTTGTATACAATAGTTTGTACTTATTTTTTCCAATTCTAATTGACAAAATATTTTGTAAGTAATCTCAACGAGTAATTTAGGTAATGCTTTGAGAAACTAAATGTTTTGTACACCTATTCTAAAGCCAACAAATAGTGTTCTTCATTCATATACGAGCAACAACCGTCCATTAGTATTTCTGAAAAATACTTAAAAATTAAAAGATCAAATTTCAAAACGTAAAACTTGTGATTTCATAAACAAATTCATGGAAAATAAAACACCAGAAAAGGATTTTCGCAGTTTTTTAATGTTAATCGTATATTTTCTTCTTTTAAATCGAAGCAAAAATACGTTTCGAGCATTACTAGACACTCTTTAAAGCTGCTCCAATTTTTAAAAAAATATTTTCCGAGCCTTCTCAGGATAATTATCCTTGAAAAGTTTGTGCAAAAAAGTCAATCAAACCCTTCCAGTTAAATATTATTAATTTCCCTTTCAAGTAAATAAATGTACAATGAAACATAATGTTCGTATAGTTTGATTCGGAAATTTATTGAGTTGATTCGAAAATTATCGAACTTGATGACGAATTATTACAGAAACATTCAAAATCGTCCATTTTTTGAATGATTTTCTCAAGTTCGATTTCAGCATGATGTTTTAGAAAAGCTGTCAACTATTTTTTCCCGTGACTTTCTTCGCTGTAAAATAAAAAAAACATTGGAAGATTTTTCACAATAAAAGTTTTTTTATGATTTGCATGCATTTTTCTGTTCTCAAAAAGTATATAATTTTTTTAGTTTAGTTGAAAATTAAAGCAGGAACAGTGAATTGCAAGCCTGTGTTGATGTTTGCCCAAAACCTAAAATTCTTTCATTCAATTTGGACGTATCAATTTATCAAATATTTTACTTAAAAAACTCACTCACTCACATCTTTTCAACTTCTATCATAATAAACGACACATAAAAAAAATTCGCGATATTTCCTTCAGTCTTGATTTTATGAGCAGCTGCAGACCCCTTAACTGTAATTTTTCGGGGAAAGCAGTTGTTGACTACATAATTTTTGGCTTCTTTCAAACAACATTCACAAAATGAAAAAGTGTTTCCTCCTTCTTTTGATTATAATAAAATTTTCTAACGCAGCTTGAATTTTTTACAGGTTTTCTTAAAAAAAATTTAAAATTTTTTTTTCTAATTGTACCAATTAAAAATTGAAATTGATCTTTTTTAACTTCCCAGTTTATGGGAAGTTCTCAGCTATTTGAATTTTTGGACGAATTTTTTCATATTATTACTTTATTTTCCACGAAAACATTTGAAAAGTTTTCCAGTTTAGATAATTTGAAAATAAATGAAAGTTAACGCCGTTTTTTTTGTGATTTAGATAAAAAAAACCATTTGCGCAATTATCTGTCGTTTGATTTGGATGAAATATTGTTCCATGTAAAGCATAGCATACGTTTCCTGTTTCCTCCTCTTTAACTTATGATGATAGAACAGTGCATACGCTGTTAGAAAAATGTGTGCTTTTTGCGAAGTTCTTCTCGTCTGTTTACTCGTGTCATCCTAATACTGCTCCTTTTCTCACAAATATCATGCATAATTCTCCTTCTTCCTCTGATCTTGTTAAAACTCCTGTTGCTGTCAAGTGCCTCATATCATATCTGGACTGAAGTTGGAAGGTGATGCTGGTCCTGATGGTCTACCGAACTATTTCCTTAAAAAGACAATTGATTCTATGTCACATCCCCTTTCCATTATTTTCAATAAAAGCCTCAATTATGGGTGTTTACCAAATGCGTAGAAGGATACTCTCGTTTTTCCTATTTTTAAAAAAGGTGATCCTTCCCTTGTATCTAATTATAGACCTATATCAATAGTTTCTGCATCTAAACTCTTAGACAAAATCTTTTATAATTTCCTGTTCACGTCTTTCTATCACTTAATTAGTCCTTGTTAATGTGGGTTTCATAAAGGTAGATCAACTGTAACTAACTAAGTTGAGTTCACCAACTTTTTTGCCAGTGCAGCTAATGATAGAAGTGATGTTCATGTTGTGTACACAGATTTTGCCAAAGCTTTTGACTCTGTTAGCTTCGATATCCTCCTTTCTAAAATGAGCTTACTTAATCTGCCTGATAATCTTATTCTGTAGCTCAGTACGTATCTCAAAAATCGTTCATGTTGTATTGTTTTTAACGATTCCCGTTTTCTTCACTGTTTGGAGTTCCACAAGGTTCTATTTTGGGTCCCTTGCTGTTTTCCTTCTTTATTAATGACCTTCCTTCTTTGTTTCGTTCGCGTTGTCTTCTTTATGCTGATGATTGTAAAATATTCACCAGAGTGTCTTCTATAAATGATTGTCACATGCTGCAAAATGATCTCAATCAACTATTTGCCTGGTGCTCTGCTAATGGCCTCATGCTTAATGTGAGCAAATGTGTTTATATGGTTTACTCCTTAAAGAATTCTCCTACCAACTTTGACTACATTCTTTCTAATGAGTCCCTTAAATGTGTAGATGTGTTTAAATATTTGGGTCCTTAAATGTGTAGATGTGTTTAAAGATTTGGGTGTTACCTTCGACACTTCTGCCGTGCAATGGCCAAACCGTCTAAATGACATTTTTCAAAATTTTGTGATATGTGCGTTTAGGGACATTATACCTTCCCTTCTTTCATATGAGCTTAACATTTTGTTTCATTTCCCTCCCCTTCAAGAGTTATGACCCTGGCCATTCCATCTATTATACATCTTGCTGCCAATTTCACATAAAAAACAAGTGGCAAACCATCTAAAGTCCTTTAGACGATTTATCCATTGTACAACTATACAAATCAGAAGGAAAATAAACGTCTATAAGCATTTAGTTCCATTTTCCGTTGCATATCTAGTCCAGTCAATTGTTAGTTTGACCGTGCAGTTTCAAAAGGCAGATTTTTTATTGCAATGCGTGGGAAATAGTATAATTAGCTTAAGTTCAATTTCCTGGGATCCCCGATGATGGCGTTTGGGCTCCATTTTCAAAACAAAAGAAAGTGGGACACCCCCATATCTTCCAAACCGTGGCTTCCACAGGAAAGTTGTGTATGGCAAACTTGCGTAGAATATAAATTTTAGCAAGTCGTCCATACATAAGTTTTGCGTGGTATCAATAATAAAAAAGATACAATCCAAAAATCGTACCCAAAAAGGGGGGAATAACTTTCGGGCGTAACAACTTTTTTAATTTTACGTTTAACGCGAAACACGTTGGGATACTCTTCTAAGATAATTTTGTGCGGTATTGATTGTTCCAATCACTGCACATTAACGGGAGATCCTAAAATGCTTTTTTCTTATGACTTGTCCCCCTTCAAGACGCAATAAATCCCGACATGGTACAGTGACCGAAACAAGCAATACCGCAAACGTTTGGTGATAAAACTGCCTAAAAGTTATTTTCGGACGAATTTCGCCGTAATAGGGGAAACAAAGAAGTTGTGGCGCGCGAAAAATATTCCCCCCTTTTCAACGTCGTTTTTAGCGTGCAACTCTTTTAATATTGACAGCACGTGAAAATGATGTATCCACAACTTACTGCAAATTGAATTTTAAACAAGTTTGTCATTTGAAACTTTTTTGTGGTAGCGGTGCTTTCCAAGATATGGGGCCGTCCCACTTTTTTTTGTTCGCAAGATGGCGCCGAGGGGATTGGAGCTGCCACCCCAGAAAATTTAATTTAAGCTTACATAAAGGCATATTACTCATTGCAATTAAAAAATTCTGCCCACTGAAACGCTCCGTGAGTTTTGCGATGGGGGGTTTGCCATCGGAATTCGATTATTTGGCCTAAAAATGCGTTTTTCACGTGAGCTTTCTCCCTTTGGGATGCAATAGTTCCCGCCAGTGTACAGCGATCAAAACGGTCAATACCGCAAACGACTTGTGAGAAAATTGCCTTAAAGTTATTTTCAATGTGTTCTGGGGTTAAAGTGAAAACAATGAAGCTGTGGCGCTCGAAAGATGTTCCCCCCTTTTTGGATGTCGTTTTGAGCTTGAAACTCTTTTATTGTTAAAACCACGTAAAAGTGATGTCTGCATGACTTGCTGCAAATTAAATTCTACACAAGTTTGCCATATTCAACTTTCTTGTGGGAGCCATGGTTTCGGAGATATGGGGGTGTCCCACTTTCTTTTGTTTTCAAGATGGAGCCCAAACGCCATCATCGAGGTTTCCAGGAAATTGAACTTTAGCTAAATATACCATTTCCCACGCATTCCAATAAAAAAAATTCTGCCTTTTGAAAATGCACGGTCAAACTCGCAATTGACCGGACTACTAAGAGCATTTGGAGCGTTTGTTCGTTGTTTTCTTATGCAAGTTTTCCTTTTACGCACACGGGACAAAACGTTTAAATGCTTTTAGACGGTTTGCCGTTGCATCTGAAGATGTGTTTCAAGCGAGAAAATAAATCTAAAAATAAGTTTCCTTCGTTTTCATCCCCGCATTGGCGATTTTTGTGAATCTTGAATTTATATTGCATTCTTTGTACGTCGATTGAAAGGTTTTGGCAAGCAAATTTGGTAATGTAGGCAAGACAGGGGAAATGCGGAAGCGTTTTCACGCGAAATGTTTGAAGCCATTTATCTCGATATCGATGAAACTGCAGTTAGACGGTTTGGCCATTGCACGGCAGACTTGTCTTCGCTTGCATCATCACTTTACTGATATAATTAATCGTGCCTCTCGACTTACTAGATTTGTCCTTCGTAGAGCTTCTGACTTTTCTTGTCCTTCCCCATTTGTTAAATTATATTGCTCTCTTGTCAGAAGTATTCTTGAATATGCTTCAGTAGTTTGGTCATCGTACCAAACAGTACACTCTGCATCTATTGAAGCAGTACAAAGAAAATTCACCCGATTACTATTCTTTAAATCTGGTCTTTCCTATAGCTCTTATTCTGCTCGTCTTTGTTTCCTTAATCTTCTTCCTCTTAATCAACGTAGAATCAAACTTGATCAATGTTTTCTTTTGAAAATTTGCCGTGGTCTTTTAGATACATCTTTGATTGAAGCCATTAAATTTCGTCCGGTAACTCGAAGCTCAAGACTAAATATCGTCTTTGATCCTCCTGTTGCCGACCTTTGTATTTATTTTCATTCGCCTATTGTGCGATTAATGCGCGATTTTGATGTTATACAGCTTGGTCGTCTGCCACTTTCTTTTAGTCTCTTTAAGCGAAATTTACTTTTAAAAGTTGCTAACTATGCAATCCCCGAATAATTTTTTTTTCTTTCTTCCCTTCGTTATATAAAGTTACTTTTCTCTTATCTCTTTTTTTTGCTTTAATTTAGTTTATTTTACTTATTACAATAGATTTTTGGACACATCTGTATATTGCAGTCTTGTTTAAATAAATAAATAAATAACATAAGTTATTATCTGATGCGGACTTTTCACAATACTTTGAATAAATAGATAAAAAATGACTTTAATCTAGCAACAAGCCGCGAGGTACGACCCTTGAGGACCACACGGTCAACTTCCCAGTAATATTTACATAAATATTAAAAATACTAAACAAAATAATAATTATGAAAATAATACTACTTTAAATAATAATAATGAGAGGTACTCATAACCGTAATTGAAATGACTTAATATTAGTCGTATCATCTACGGGAGCGTCAATTGATTACGAAAGGTTTTTGGTCGATGGGGCAGATTGATTTGATTGAATATTCACATGGATCAATGGGGGGGGGGGGGGGGTTCTACGTTATTTGTTATTTTCATATTGATGAAAGCTTTTTTTATAGCATATGATCTAGCAAAGTATTGACTACGAAACATTTTACCATTCAAAGCGTTCATTGCCACAAATGCAAATTTGATTAATTTTTTTTGATTTTCAAAATTTAAGCAGTTTTGATATAAAAATTAAAACACGGTGCTATGAAGACTATTAAAAATCTGCTTAAATTATGCAAATATTAATAAACTGTGATTGGCTTAACAACAATGTCTTCAGAATAAGAGTAGTCGGGTAAAATCATTCATATGAACACTTTTTACATGGCGACTTTGAATGATTTTTTATTTTCAATTTAATTTTTTAAACATCATGGAAAAGCGTTTTGATGGTTTGTCTCCAAAAATTGATAAGGATTTTTAAATTTTATAAACATTTATTACCGTGTTGTGCAAATCTGGTTAACAAATTTATTTTTTATGAAAAAATCCTAAATTTTTGCATTTTTTTTGTTAAATTAAAAAACGCCTCCAACGATTTTTATAAATATTAAATTTGGTTCGTGAGATATAGTGAATGGCAGAAATGACCTTGAAATCATGATGACTTTTAATGATTTTTGATTTTTAATTTAATTTTTTTGTAATCATGAGAGAAAATTTTGTTGATTTTAGCACAAAAACTGTTTGGAGTATATAAATTTTATAAATATTGATTACTGTGTTTCGAAAATCAGGTTAAAAATTTACTGTTTATGAAAAAAAAACCTAATTTTTTGCACTTTTTCAAAAAAAAAAACGCCTCCATGAATTTTTTTAAAAACTTGATAGAATCACCTAAATGTTAATACGCGTCGATTGAGATCTTAATGATGAAAATCGCATGTTTGGTTCGGGAGATATAACGCATGACAGAAATGACCTTCAAACGGGCAAAACAGCGAATCCCTATGACCGAAGTATCCCAAAAACTAATCAGCTCTTTAGATTCCAAAGACGCTTCGATTGATACCTCAATGAAGTCGATGCGACTTTGTTTACGTGAGTTACGCTCTTTGAAAAAACTGTCCACGAACGCACACACGTACGTACGGACGTACGTACGTACATACACAAACACACACACATACATACTTCTTTCTAAAAATACTTAAAATATACTCGTAAGACCTCAAAACGTAAAGAAATGTTGAAAATTTCAATTTCGATTTTCGAGGCGATTACAAGAACTTCCCATATACTGGGAAGTTATAAAAATGAAACAAAACCACAATTTCCTTTAAGAGAATTTTTTTGAAAAGGATTTTACGCTATGAAAACAGATTTAAAATTTTACCATTATTAAAACTTCCAGGAAATTTACACGCAAATTTTTTTTTGAACAATTTTGTTATATTTCCACAGCGAGTATCCTGAACGATTTCTGATTTACATGAAATCGGAATTTGCAATACCCAACGAACAGCTCAAAAATATGATTTTTGATCCTCAAAGCAAATTCAATTTATTTATGGTATATTAGTTCACATAGCTTTACAACCAGCAACAAAAATTCTTAACAAGCTTAACATCTCAAAATCCAAAATGTATTCAATAGCTCATAAACTATCATTACCCGTTTCATGCTGATTGAATTTCATTCACTAAATTAATTTTCCAGTTACAAGAAATTTCAATTACAAATTTTTCTCTTTAGTCTACACTTTCAATCAGCAATTCCACATGCTTTGATAGAAGATCGAAGTTGATAAACGATAATATTCCTTTGAAACAACATAGTCTATGATACAATTTTATGAAAGCGTACCACCCTTTTCATTTACATCATTAAAAATCGTATTAATGATAGCCATTTCTGATACTGTTTGCAATATTAATGGAGAAAAAAATCCTGAAAATTTGTATCGATTAGGTTTGAAACGGAACAGTTTTTGTTTGTTTGTTTTGCAATTTTCTTGGTTTTAAGAGATTCAAATTCGCAGAAAGCATCGGAACATGATTTTCAAATTTTTCTTTGTACCAAGCATCATTCAAGAGAAGCAACAACTTTTCTCTGATCAATGATTCTTTGGAAAACTTTTGTCGAATTAATTAGCTTTTTTTAATTATAGAATCTTTAAAGAGTTTACATTTTGTATACAGATTGAATTTTTCGGACTATTCGAGATGCGAATAATATATATTCCAAACAACGTGCAATAGAACCCCAGTCTCCAATAAAAATCAGAGTGAAAATTGTTCATTTCAACTAAAAATACGAATTGAATCGAGAATGAAGCGACATCAAAATACTTTCTGAAAAAATCACCTCGAAATTTCAGTTCACTTACTACCCATACACCTCCACATATGCATGCATTTCTCAGAAGAAGAAAACCGACATAAGGATTCCAATCTGTACGTGACTAAAATCCTCAAAGAATCTCACTCGTTAGTAACGACAACATTCAGAATGATGCTCAAACTATATTAGAAACGATTTTCTGTTAAATTTCCACTATTTGCCATTTTCTATTTCGATTGGACAGCAGTGACACAATTTTCAATCGGCTAAGAATTCCACCTTCGTCCTATCAAATTCAGCTGGCAAGGACACCGAAACCTACAAATCGATTAAATAAATCCAATCTGAGAAGTGCAATTGTGTCGAAGAATAATGTTTGAAAAATGCTCACACTGGACAATTCCGTCACCGTCACCTTCAGCGTCAAACTTTATATGTTTGAAACCCGAAGGAAAATCACATTCAGACAGGATTGCAAGTGGAAAAGAAAAGATTTCAGACGGGATTTATTGCACCTGTTCACAATATAAATTGGTGTGCATTTTGCATTGTAAAAATATGTAGAATCTTATCTTTTTTGCAAGCATGTGATTTGCATAAATGGAATACATTGCATTGGGAAAGTTTGCGATAGATACATGCTATACTAGCTTCAAGTTTTGAATAAGGAATCCTGGAAGATCTTGTAAACTTGTATCTTTTGGAAATTCGAAGTTTAGTTTTGACATGGGCTTCACATCAATAAAAGTTTGTGATTTATGTGGATTGAAATTGTAGCTGAAAAATGATGGTAATGTATCTTGAAATTACTGTTGTTTTAGTGAAGGAAAAAGTTGTATTCGTATTTCATGATTGGTTTTCTAAAACTAACACCAAATAGAATGTCTTATCAAAATTTATTTCGGTGATTTCACTATAATTCATTGAAATTTCATACACATACTGCATGACATCCTTTTTTTGGAACTGCTTATAACACATTTTGGATAGTATCCAGCTCAGATTGGTGAAAGAACTGAACGGAACTTGAATTCAAGTGTAGAATTAATATATATTTTACTTGAGGTTTTTGTTCGAACTAAGTGTGGCTAGTCTGCATAAAAAATTATAAACAGGAAAGAGGCGGAAACCAAATTATTCGTTTTTGCTTGAAAGAAATTCAGAATATCAGTTATCACATCGTAGAAAATATAATCGAAAATATGTGGAAAACCTCCTAATAATGAAGGTATGCTTTTAAACTGCTGAGTTTGTAATGTTACACTGACCATATTTACCTTTTGTATGATCATGTCCAACTTATTTAATGTGATTCTTCATTTCAAACTGATTGAAAATTATTGGAAAATATTACTCATACTAATGCCATAAAAAATTAAAAATCTCACGTTAATCAACTTTAATGTCATTCTCTTTTAAATTGGAGTCAACTGCAAAGAAATACGATCTAAATTCAGTAGCAATCTACAAAATATATACTAAAATATTCAATTAAATTAAAAATGATTCTTCTTGAATATCCTGCTCATTCAATCACACCATTCTCTGATAATACTAATAATATTTTCAAGTTCGTTCGCCTATTTGTAACGTAGCCTTGTTTCAAATGTAGGTCATATTAAAAATGTCTAAAATTTAGAAGAATCAGAAAGCAATGTAAGTCGTACTTTCAGCATTTTCATTATTTTTCTACACGATTATTTTTTAAACAAATCATAGCATCTAATTGCTAATATTTTTTAAAAAAAAAATTATGAATTCAAAGAAACTTCTCTTGAAGGTAAGAGCAGCCCTACAAACATTAAATGTTCATATTTAAAAAAAAAATTGGATACATTTCTTCGTTTAAAAACTTATTCATAGCTACGAAAAATCCATACTTGAAGAAGAAGAATAACATCTATAGAACAAGATTTCTAAAAGAATGTATTTTAAGGCCTTCAGAATAATGAAAACATTTGATTTTTCAAGAGAAATTACGTATGACTGGAAATAAAATTCATTTATTCAATTCTTTAAAAATATTTAAATAATACAAGACATTTCTTTTAACCGCGATTGTTTGTTTAGAGTACTAGCTCAGAAAATTAGTCATGAAATCGTGAAGATTTGCATCATTTGAAAGTGTGTTGAAGATTTTGTTAAGATGAAAAGATGGCTCTTCATAGAGTGTTTCATTACAAGCAATAATTAAAAATTTTCAGACTTACCAGAAAAACATAAGAAAATTGACGTCGTAAGATCATTGAATCCTAAATTTCCAAATAAGAACTGGAAGTCAAGGTTAATCTTTTAACAATTTTCTTAATTTCAAAGCTGGAGACAGAGTTACTACAAACGAGCAATGAAGTCTTTACTATACGTAAAAATACATTATTTAAAATCACTTAAAGATTCACTTTAGATAAGAAACAGAGCACCTTTGATATCCACAGTCTTCTGCATCATAAAGTTTTTTTGATTAAGGACGAAACATGGTTCTATTGAGGCTCCAGATGCAAAAAACAAGAAAAAAGGTTATGAAGCAGGCATTTTTCAAAAGTATAAGCTACGAAACTGCTTTATGTCGATTCAGTAGCTACTTAAGAAAAAAACTGAATTTTACTGAAAAATACCAGTTAATGGAAAATATTGAAGAATCATAAATTTTCCAGTATTTTCTAAACAATGTCTAATAAATTGGCTTCCATTTTGACCTTAAAGGATGCAATGCTACGATACACACAGTAATTAACTCACTCAAGATGCTAATCTTTTTTTTCTTTTTTTAGAAGTATGGATCCATTTGCATTGAAATTTGAATTTATGATCCAAAGCTAAAAATGAAACCGATTTATTCAACATTTGATCAATTAGTAGAGCAAAACTACAGCACCTGGTTCCAAAAATTCTTGAAAAACCTATCACAAAATGAATTAAAGTCCCCTTGAAAAGATTTAACGCTAAAGTCGTGAAGCATTTGAGAGATTTTTTACACTTTCACAATTCAATGTTTTTTTTTACCAAAAACTAAACCGGAAATCTTTTTTTTTCCTTGGAAAAAATCTATCGTAAAAAAAGTAAACATCTTTAGAAAAATTTCAATGGCTTCATATTAAACCAGGGCGGATCTGTAAAAATACGACTAAATTTGGCTGTTCAGGGGGGAACAATAATTTTTGCAGAAAAAGTTGTGTGACATATCCTCGCTCTCAAAAAATTCGGGAACATTAATAATCGAAATGTTTAAAAATCATAAAAATAACGATTTTTTCCTACTATTATCATTCCTACTTTTAAAGCGGTTCATTTTATATCAAAGTTGTTTGGAGATAAAAGTTGTGTAATTAAATTTTCTATAAGGTTTGATTGGTTTAAAGTTTAAAAAAATACCTTTGCCGCTAAATATGATAACAAAGGAAAAAAACCTTTTTTATTTAATTTTTTTACCACTTAGAATGGACTTAGGACCTTCACAGCTCACCTAGAAATTTTTTATAATATAATAAGATAGCAACCAAATTTTCATTCAAATCAATTCAGCAGATTGCGCATAATAATTTTGAAATCTAAATTTATTTTAAAAAATTCAAATTTTTTAAAAACTTGCTAGTCTAAAGCATATAGAAAAGAGCACTTCACCATCAAATCCACCTTTCGAAATTAAAATCCGATTAATAGGACGGCCTCAGGAGTTTTTGCTAAACTTGGTAATAAACTCTAAAACAGTGCTACGCGTCTGCGGATTCAGTCCGTTAAAGCATGGTTAAACTAGACTGAGCCCGCAGTTAGAAAAGTCCTAAGTGCATTTTAAATGGTGAAAAAATTAAATTAAAGAGGTTTTTTTCCTTTTTTATTATATTTATTGCTATTTTACGGCAACCATATCTTATAAAAAATTGCATTACGCAACTTTTATTTCCTCACAACTTTGCGTTTTAACGTTTTAAAGTACGGAGTGGAAAAAAGTAGGCAAAATTCGATTTTTTTCATAATTTTTAAACATTTTGATTTTTTTATTAATGTTCCCGACATTTTCGAGAAGGAGGATAAGTAAATTATTGGGAGGATACGTTAATTATTGCTATACGAATAATTTCACAACTTTTTCTGCAAAAATTAGTGTGCCCACCCCTCAACTGAAAACAGATGCGCTCTGGTCTATATAGTTTAGTCTACTATCTTTACTACATTTCAGATAATGGAAGCAGTATCATCTTAATGAAACGGCAAATTTAAAAGTATTATTTCCTTGGAGACAATTAATTAATTTAAAGAAAAACAGTTAATTTTTAACCAATAAACCACAGATTTAATTTTAATTATTAACATTTATATTTCGGGACACAGTTAGTCCCTTCTTCAGTGTTGTTAAAACTGATAATTGAAGAAAACCTTAATACCTAGTTCTTAAATATCTATAGGTTTTAATCCGGCTATCCTAATTATATCCGCAAGGCACTCTAATTACTTCACGAGTTTAACAAGTCCTGAAAACCCATTTCCCAGGTCATGGTTGATTCGTCGCGTTTCCGGGGTTCTCGCTATAAATAGGCTCTCGTAGGCATCGAGTTGAGACCTTTTTTGGACCTGTTTTATACACGCTGCGTCTTCGATAGCAATCATGTGGCCTTTCTCAATCATGTGTTTGCCTACCGATGACCTTACGTCCGTTTTTTGGGATCTGCCAGCTATCTCGGCTTCTTTTAGATGCTCACCGACTCTCGTTGGTATCGGCCTTATGGTTTGACCAATATACACCATTTGACAGTCAAGGCAAGTTATCTTGTAGATGCCACTTTTTTCTTGTGTAAAACGGCGTCCTTCGTCGTTCCCAGGATTGTTCTCAGTTTAAATTTCTGACTAGTTGTTGTCGCTATCACGTTGATTCTTCCGAGGCTCTTTCTGGCTCTGTCGCTCATATGTGACCGGTTCACTGCTGCTCTTTTTATTCCGTTTAGTTTGTCCATGCTTGTTGATAGAAGCGTGGAACTCATGTTGCTCTTCATTTTCCTCTCTTTCTTCTTAATCACATTTCTTATTACTTCTGGTTCGAACCCGTTTAGTCCGGCTGTTTCTATTATGTGACGAGTTTCCTATTTTTTTTCTTTTCCTGGTTTAACGGTTTTGAAAGCATTCTGTGTATCATGGAGCTGTATGCTGCCATTTTTTGTGCATATGAGTGGTTTGACGTCTTTGGTATTGTCCTTTGGGTGTGGCTAGTTTTTCTATATATGTCAAACTAAATGTTTCTATCTTTTCTGATGATTTTTAAATCCAGGAAGTTTATCACTCCCTGTTCTTCTATCTCCTTTGTGAATTCGATGTTCTTGTGTAAACCATTCAGTCCAGCGAAGGTTTCTTCCACTTTGTTCTTTTTTATTATTACAACCTTGGAAGAATGCCGCGTTCTTTTATTTTGGCTTCAATGGAGCTCAAAAACACCTCGCTGATGATTGGTGAAAGTGGGTTTCCCATCGTGACGCCAGAAGTTGTCTTGAAAAACTTCCCCCGGAATGTAAAATAATTTTCTTTCATGCATAAGTCGGCCAGTTTCATGTATAACCTCACTCTTTTTTTCCACTATAAAGTGTTATTGTGCCGCAAAAACTATTCTTTTAAAAAGTGCATAATAATTAAAATTAAAGTTGTGGTTTATTGGTTAAAAATCAACTGTTTTTTCTTTAAATTAATTGAGACACACAACGAGAAACTCAGATCATTCTTTGAGACAATTAATGTTAACTGATACTTAAGGTTACCGTTTTTTAAATAAATTTAATCAACACAAATCATTATTATCATTATTAAAGCTAAACGCTAACATGAGAATGTAATTTCAGGTAAATGTAATTATTCAAAACACTTTCAAAGTCATGCATTCTATGAATAAACTCCCCCCATCTCTGCATTACTTTTTCGAACGTTCAACCAATTGGTCTTCTTTCAAGGTTTCGATCATAATTTCAAATTTCAATAACCATTCCAAATAATTTGTATTAACGCATGAACGCATCTAAGTTGAATTCAACAATAACTTAAAATAAAATGTTATGGAAACTCGTAACAATAGCACAATGTTAATTTGAATCCACCACGAGAAGAAGCTCGCCAACACGGAATCCCTACGAATACTAATAAATTCTTCAAATTTACCTCCTTTCATGCTGCTTGTGGCTCAAACCCTGATTCTTTCTATTCATTGTTGAATCAAAACATGAAGTGGTTCAGTTGCACACACGTTGCTTTCATTTTCGTAACAATATTCAATCATAACATGTGAATAAACCGCAGAATGTGACGATCAAGCATATTGTGTACATGTTTAGGAGCAGGAAGTTGGCTGAAACAATTTTCTTTTGAAAGAAAATACTGTCGTTACAAACCCTCTCTCATGTTCTTTCATCTCCTTACTTTTTCACATCCATTCACTGTTTCAGCATAATAAAATTCTTCATCCACATAAAACCATAAGATTCTATATTTCAAGCACACACACACAAAAAAAAAACAGGAGTATTTTTTTGATTCTCGCAGTTTTTTTTGCTAAAGTCACCTTTCTCACTTGGAATTTTTGTTGGAACGACAGGAAATTAAGTTAAACCAGGTACATTCAAGGATATCGATTCTATCACTGATTCCATAGAAAATCACCGGTGGGCAATTTATTTCACGGCCTCGTGTTGAAGCCATCCCTAGTTGTCGTTTCGTAAGGACACAAGAAAATTGGGCTAGGACTTGGGCTATGTTAACATTGCCGTCACCAAAATGAAATTATTTGTCGAATCTACTATGTTCATATTTTTGTGGTCGTTTTTTTTGTTTTGCTCGGACAGCGGAGCTTAATTTAATAAAACGGAAATTGTTGACCAAATAGAGAATACCACGACGGACAGAATATAAATTATATTTCTCAAGGGATGGATAATCAGATGTTATAGTTGTGTTTGAAGGTGACACTGAAATAGATTGAAGATTATTATACTGTACAGAGGTAGTGTATTTCGGAGATTTTTATGGATTTATGGGCAAATAAGGAAGAAAAACATATTGCAAAGATACAAAGATGGACTATGATATAGGTAGTCGTTTTTTATGGAGACTAGCAAAAAAGATACATGGTCGCAAAAGATAAGTAGATATTTTTAGGTTTTATATGTGTATTTGCTCTACACGTTCAATCTTCTTGAAGGCAACGCTTAATTTTTGCTATTCATCTTCACGTATGAGCATCTTGTATTACGAAAGGTTACTGATAAGTCAGTTACGAAAACATATAGAAAAACACAAAATTTAGCTTAAATTTTTTAAGACTTTTTTCACTGAATCTTAATCTTAAGATATATTGACAAAATGGATTATATTTATTCAGAACTGGAATAAATGTTTAAAGAAACATCAGCATGAGTATCGATGCTTTTGATTTCTCCAAACTTTGATTTTATCTAAATCTGGTTAAGAATTTGGTTAAAGCTCAATAATGAACTCAATTTCTAGGCATGTAGAACCTTTTGCCTTAATGAAGTTTTTCAAAAATATATTGGCGACAAATTTTTAACTTTGTATTTAGATTTTCAAAAAAGCCAATGTTCTTCAGAATATTTCGCATTACGGATACTATTGGGCATTGAGGCTTCGGATTAGATGACTCCTACAATCCGGAATGCTACTCACACCCACCCATACAAGTTTTATTAAGATTTTTTCAGCTCTATACAAGATATGTTATTCTAGCGTTTTTCAGCATATTAAAGAGGTTAAGGGTAATTGTTGATGTGAAGGAATAGACACTTTCAAATCAAGTTTTCGAGATGTTTCTTTACTTTACTGATAATGCCAAGTAAATATAGGGCGGTTTTTTAGGGTATAGAACTTTTTAAATAACTAAGCAGAAAACAATTATCATAGCGGTCAATTTTTGGCTTTATTTGTTTGGAAATTTTATGGCACTTAAAGTTTTAAAATAATTTTTGGCGTACAATCACCACGATTGGGTCTTAGGAAGGCCATCTTGTCGGTACAATTTTGCACTACTTTTTCCAGCATAACCGGCGCTATTTCGCCAACATCGCGTCAAATACTAGCTTCCAAGTCTGGCTTATCTTCTTTTCATAGAAAGAAAATTTCCAAGTAGAAGACGGACACAGGTCAAGTTGTTGAAAACGACGTTGAATCGATGAGTTTAGATCCTTAGTCATACCACCCTCTACCGCAGCAATAGCTGTCTCGGTACGCACTGTACGAACTGGAGTTGGGTGAACATGTGTGTGTGTGTGTGTGTTTGTGTTTTAAGTAGCTTCACCATAATGTCAAATCAAAATATTGGTTCTTCACTAAGTTACCACCTGATCGTTCTTTTACATTCGCGGTGATCATAATTAACAACTTCTACATAGGATATCCAAAAATTAATGAAAAAAATATATATTAGTCTAAAAATTTATCTAGTGAATTGAATTCTTTGTTTTTTTTGGTCAAATTTTTTCTCGAATAATCAACGAGAGTTTTTCTCCTTGAATACACATAAGTAACAAAATAACAATTACAAAATCAAATACTGCGAGGTCTATGAACGCTACGTAAATTAAACTGGTGAAAACATAATCAGAGACCCTAAGAATTTCTTTGATTTTGTTAATCTCAAGAGAAAATCATCGGTTATAATAATATTTCGCTAAATACAGAGTCCTCTAAATTTAATCCTATGGTAGAGATTATGGACATGTATCCCTCAAGGGAAGATGTTGCTCAAGCTATTAACAACCTTGACGTTAATAAGAGTCCTGGGCCAGATTTACTTTTCCCATTTTTTATGGTCCAGTGTATGGACCAGCTTGAAGAACTTCTTAACTTTCTTTTTAATAAATCTCTGACAAATGGAAGTTTCCCAACTTATTGGAAATCTTCCCATATAATTCCTATCTTCAAGAGTGGTGAACAGCACTCTGTCCTGAAATAGAGAGGTATTGACATACTATCTATAATCCCTAAATTATTCGAACAAATCGTTTGCCAAAAACTCTCAGTTATTATTGAGCCGCTTCTAAATGAGCAACAACATGGTTTCCGCAAGGGTCGATCAACTACAACTAATCTCATGGTTTTAGTTTCTGATGTCCTATGTAAAATGGAGATGGGTTACCAAATTGACGCAATCTACATAGGTTTTAGTAAAGCATTTGACCGGGTCGATCACTCCATACTGATTTCCAAATCGCAGAAACTAGTTATCACCTGCTCTATGCTCGCTTGGTTCCATTCCTACTTACGAAACCGAAGTCAATTAGTAAAATTTCAGGGATATTTGTCCAAACCAATTCTCGTACATTCTGTTGTACCTCAAGGTAGTCAACTCGGCCCTCTTCTTTTTAATGTTTTTATATCAGATTTATCTGAAAAACTCTCGGACATTTCACATCTTCTTTATGCTGACGATCTGAAGATATATGACACCATTAAGTCTGAATCAAATGCTATTTTTCTTCAATCAATATTAACTTCCCTCCAGCAATGGTGCGATTTAAACAAACTTTATTTAAACGTTGGGAAATGTCATTAATTGACTTTTTCTTGCAAAAGCACAATATTGAACAATGCATACGTTCTCAACAATACGGTATTGGATAGAAAAGAAAACATTGTTGAACTTGGAGTTGTTCTAGATAAGAAACTATGTTTCAATCTGCACTGCGATCCAAAGCTAATAAACAGCTTGGCTTTATTAAAAGAAGAACCAAAGAGTTTAAAAAATTGTGGGTAACAAAATCATTATTTACCTCACTTGTTCACCCATTACTAGAATATGCTAGTAATGTATGGAACCCAATTTTCGGAGTTCATGATGCTAGGAATAGAATCAGTCCAAAAACAATTCTTGTTGTTTGCTTTGAGAGATCTCTGAAGCCCTGATGACTATCTAATGTTGCCTCCTTATGTGGAGCCTATGAATTTGTCGACTCTGAAAGCCAGAAGAACAGTATTGTCCTCTTGTTTCGCCTTTGAGATGATTAGGGGCCATATAAATGTGGAGTATCTGACTGATAAAATAAAGCTCAAGGTACCTGCAAGAAGTACACGTAACACACGTTTACTTACAGAATACCAGCATCTTACTAAGTATGCAGATAATGAACCTGTTAATAGCTGCTGTAAGATCTTTAACACTTTGAGCAAACACTTCTTCCCTACTATCATCAAGTTCAATTTTGAATCTTGCATTTATAAAGCCCTTCATTATCCATCCCTAAATTGTGACGTGCTTACAACAGTGTGAATTAATGTTGAGTATGGTATGTATTTTACGGTTAAGTGTATGTTGTATTTTATATTTTGCCATGTCATTGCCTTGTTTTGGCGAAATAAATAAATAAATGAACCTTTCAGACATCTTAATGATTTAAAATCAAAGAAATAAACCTGCATGAGGTCTTAGATAAACTATAAACCTAATAATTTCTCATTTTTATATTGATTTTTAAACAAGATAATTGGAATCACTCATCGTTAGCGCGAGGCACTTTATTGAAAATGGGGACTAGAGGCCAAGATGATAATTAACCCTAAGCCTTTCAGTACCATAATAAACAATATACATATATTTTAATAAGCCATGAACTCTTCTTACTGTATAATTTCTTCTTTCCACAACATTAACTTTCTAGCAAAAATTGAAAACAAAAAATCAATGTTAAGTTAAAGCTCATCCTATGAATATTGAATGCAAATACACTTATTTAATTTTATGTCTTTTGCATAAGCAATTAATTCATGAATCCCAAACCATTTGTTCATCATTAAATATTCCAAGGATTAATAAAATAGAAGTAAATCCTCAGGGAAATTTATATCTACTTCACTCATGCTTTAGCATTGAATTTCCAGAAGAAAAACAATGTTTCCCTCCATGTATCCCCTGAAAGCTGTTCTTTTGAAATTTCATGGGATCAACATCAACACACAAACGAACATTTTTCTATTGCGTCCCATAAACAACCTTTCGACGGCTTGTAAAGCACATTCAATTCAGTACCCTTGAGCGTTCTGTAATTACAAACAAGTCATATTGCCTGCTTCTGTTTCGTCCTTACGTAAAGAGGTAAATTATTCATGGGCCACTCCCAACAGTCGGTAGTGTGTCGTGCCGTACGTCACGGTACATTGTCAGGACTCATCTATCAGGACACTTCTATATTATCCTGTTCGGAAAACTCCTGTGTTGTATGAATATTGAAAACGATTAATAGACCGTAGACGACCATGCACGAGAGGTTGCCAGACGATAGAAAAGAAATGGTGTATCACGTCAATTGAACGAGTCCTTCGTCAAGGATTTCATATAGTCAATCATCGATGACCTGATTATTATTGTCATCGACTATTGATTACACAAATTACAGTCGTTTGAAGTGATGTCGTCGATTGATAAAACCTAATAAGTGGGGTGGAAAGGTGAAATTAGAGCAGAACGTTTACATGTTTTATGCGGTAATGAGAAAATGTAAACGCTATCATGACAAGGGTAAGTAGAATGTTTGAGTTCAATTTTTCTATGGAAAAGGGCTCCTGATGCTTCATCGAAAACTACGTGAACAAAACAATAGAAAGAGCATTTGTTCAGAAAACATATGTCCTTGTACGAATAGTTTATTTTTGATGTGAATAAAAAAGTTCAATAACTATTATGATCCCATATTTGACTTTAAATGTAGCATATGAAGCAACCCCTAGGTTCCAGTGAACATCTTTGTAACATTTTGTAATCAGAATGGAGAAAAAATTCAGCGAAATCGATGTTCCAAATGCTTAATAAAATGCCAAAACTTTGTAAATTATTAGGTAATATGAATATTCGCTCGTTTCGTTCTTTCGTTAATTATCACACACAAAATTTAAACGATAAGTTTTGAATAATAAAAAGTTTCAAATGTTTTTCATAACACCACGGCTGATTTCATTTCTTCTATTTAGTAGGTTTCTATTTTAAGGAATATTTTGTCTCGGTAAAACATAAGGTTTAAAAACTCGATGGTACATTAAATTCATATTCTACACAACAACCAAAGACAATATAAGTGTCTGCTACTGAGGAAACGAAACTTCTTAATCTGATTATTGCATTAGATTTCTAAATTTTTTGCTTTGACCACACGACATTTGTCAACTATTTAGATACTTTGGAAACGCTACAAGCTCACAGGTATCGATGATGGGTGTAATCGAATTTTTTGACAGAATTTCAAATTTTGGAATCCAGTTTCTGATTGAAAGTTTTCCTTATTTATAATACTTTCTTCCATGCCGAGACGCATATCCATCATAGAACTCAATTTACAAATACGTGTGCTCAAAATATGTTCCACATAATGTCAATATCTTTAATGTTTCATGGTAGAAAATCCATCAAAATTTTATTTCATCGTTTTCGCTTCAATACGTTTATTGAATAGATTATTTCTATACGCCTCCTTTTTTATATCTGTTATGTATTTGGTGACTCTCTGGCGCCTGTCTATCACAAATTACTCTGGACGTATGATTGTCCATATTTCAACAAGAGTTCAGCACTTTTTACTTTTCAAGTGTATTCCGAAATAAATATATAGCCCAAAATCACAATGTGAATGATCGTTTGAATTTGCTCATCACTTGCTCCATATGTGTTAGATTCTTTTCTGCATTTGAAAATGTATATAACATCCGAAATCTTCCTTTCTTCATAGCTTCTCTGACATAGCTATTTTTAACTCATCAACTGATATGTATCTCTCTGGCAAAAGAAAGTCTTTCCATATTTTGTAACCTTTGCTTGTTTGACCAAAATGTTTTAAAAAATGTGATTGGGTCATAGAAATTTGGTTTCTGATTTCACCCTTTCATGACCCTTTGGAACAGTCGCGACGAATATTTTTCAAAGCAGTATCTAGATCCAACACTATCAAATCTTACATTTTTTAGGGAAAGAGTTTTGCAATGAAAAGTAGATTATAAAAGGAATCTGTCACAAATATTTTTTTAACATAAGTTGAAGCATTAAAATTCTTGATTTATCTCCTTCTTTATCCTGTACTATATAAAAAATACTTTATTTTATTTATAGTAAATATATTGCTTACTCAGTTACTAAGCTATCTCATTAATTCATGAGTGTTTAATAATCTAGATTTTCATTTTTAGGGATCCTATTCCATTTTGTCGACAGGCTGGGAGTCCACTTATCGCCAATCATCCGTCAATTTTGCGTTAGATGGCAATTCTTTAAATTCAAGGAAACAGAGCTCTTTTGATGGTTCTTTTTCGCATCTAAATAGTTTAGATTTTTTATGAGTTGTTGTCTTGTAAATATTTTCCAACTTTCAATCAAAAGATAAAGATTTTATAAATTTTTGTTGGGAAACTTCTTACCGTCTTATCAAACAAACTTAAACCCCAATCTATTAGCGAGAGCCTGCAAACTTATAATGGTATCAAAAAGTCTAGTGTACATTTGAGCTTCTGCAAAATCATTAACTGTCTGATTTACTATTCGCACGAATTTCTAACAGAATTAAATTTCAAACTAATCGATTTCGATTGTCAAAATGAAAATCCAACAGGAACCCATTAACGAAGACAATATTTATTAGCCATGCTTTAAAATCTTTTTTTTCAGCTGAATCGATTTCAATTAAAATTCTACTGAAACGAAGAGCAAATAAATTTCTTTTAGACTACATCCACCCACACACAGAGATCCTCTGGCTTTTGTCAGCCCATTCAAAGAATCCTTAAAATAGAAGCATTTCACATAATTCTCGATTTCAGTTCCGTTCCAAACAAAAGTTCCCTGCTTTGCTGCTTCGAGAAAATTTAATTAGCCCCAACATCGCCTGAGGTCACATGTATCTTTCCAGTGGGAATGTGTTTGTGCCGGTCATAGCCCAAAACCACTCGATTCCAGTGTAACCAATTGAATACCAATTCCAAACAATTAAGAAAGTTTCCCCCCGAAACATTATTAGGATGTCAATTAGCTCTAATGGAGCGCAGCCTGCACGCCGTTTGGGATATCTTTCAATATCCTGAGGCGGTTGGCCATTATTTTCATCCGTTGACTAGTGATTTCAGTTTCGACATAGTATCGAAGACACGAAGCTAACTCTTTGCAAAGGCAATTATTCGGAACAAACATTCGTTTTTGAACGAATGTTGTGTTGTTGCGCATTTTTTTTTATACAAATTCAATGTTGGTTGGATTGAAAAAAAACAGAACTTAATTATGGCAGAAGTTTGTGTACGTCTTAGCTGGGATAAGCTGATCAGCGGAACATTTGGAACGGATGTAAGTTCAAAGTTTTTGCACTAAGTTTTATGGGTTGCACAACATTTTCCGGACTAATATTATATCTCCATGATAATCTTCCCATGATAAATAATGTATGGCATATTATTATATAACAAAATTAGGTAATTTCTGCGTGAAAATTGTTCAATCATATCTAAAGAATAATATCCTTTTATGTATTCACGACTATTGCAATAGCTTATTTGAATTTACCCTGTTTAAGGGCATGTTCGTATTCACCGTCCTAAAATTCAATGTTAAAGCTGTTCAATTTATTCATCATAGGTAATATTGTGTTTCTGAAATCGCTACAAATATTTTTGCATAAAATAAACATAAATCGCGCGTTTCTCACGTGAAACATACATGACAACATATAATTGGAACAGTATCCTGAATCTTTAAAGCCTGTGCGTGATTTCGCTTACAAATGCATACATCAAAACTCTCAAATAATTTCTCACGGCAGTGAAAGCAAACATTCACGCACCTAAGAAGGTTGAGTGCTCCTTTCGTATGCATGAAATTGCCGCGATATGTATCATTAAAAATAATGCGAGGATCCTTTTGCATCGCGACATCGACGTTGACGATGGATTCCAATTAAATTTTATGCTTCAACATTTTATGTTGATTCCGCCACGGACACGGACAGACATTCTGGGTTGATGGGCCAAGAATGTTTGGTAAGGCAGCAGTACCAGTTGAAATATTGATTTTGGTTCGTGGCAACCTTCCGAGTTTTATGCAAATTGAGGTGTGGTTGTCGTAAAAAAGCTCAACAGTATTACAGCGTCTTAGAAAGGATGTCCTTCAAAATCACCAGTAATGGTATCAATGATTGAGGTGGGTTAATGGCTTTTTAGTGGAGGTCAAGGGTTGGAAGAGCTTGTCGTATAGCGTCTTTTTTGTCCAGGACGTTTACTGGCAGAACTTCAAGAGATAGCTTCAAACTTAGCCATTAATAGCATCATGGACATATAAAATTCAGGTCAAAGTTGGAGATATTAGAATCTCAAATAGGAAACTGGTACCAACGAACAGAATTGGGTCATCTTTTTGGCATTGAAGCATATATCGAAAACAGTGAATTTCACATTAAAAATTTCATTTTTATTGAATTTATTTGTTCAACATATAAACGTTCTGAAGAACAATAACTTTTTTAAAAAAGACACAAACCAAAGGAAACCCGAAAAATGGTTCCTCTGAGCTTAAATTCTACAATTTTTCCCTTTTTATTTCCATTCATAACAATTATTCACTTTTATGCTTGTCTGTGAGTAAAGCGTGATTAAATATTCATTCGAATATTGCAGGAGCTTTCCATGATATAAGCCAAGTAGTTTTAAAAATTTCTATTCATTATGGTCGCCATAAAACTTAGAAATGTGGTCACGTTTTGGACATTTTGCTTACGTTTTGATCGCATGGAAATATTTAATGGTACTATTTTCTGTTTTTAATATCTGTTTTAAGTGTTTTATGGGCAGATCAGATTCATGTAACAGTTTTATATTTCTGTTTTCATTTATCTCGTAAATGCTATGATTCATGTGTTAAATTGTACGGAGACTCGGCCTTGATACGACAATTTGAAATTAATTCGCCAAATTTGTTTAGAGTGCTTCATACAAGTCAAGTTAATTAAAACATTTTCAAATTATGATTTCTTTTTAGAACAGATTTTATGGAAATCAAAATAAGAAGCCAAAATGACATAAAATAAAACAGTTTAAACATACAACAAATAAGCTGCTTATAATTTGCAATTCAAATGTTCAAAAACTTTATCTTACATCTTATATCGAAAATATAAATCCTAAATTTTTTTTAATGACAGAATAATTTTTTAAAATCTGCGCACAATACTCCAACAAAATTTCACACAAACAAACACAAACTTTCATGAATATTTAAAACTAAAATTCTGAAAAAATGTTTTGTAGCCTTGTTGAAACGTTGATGTTTTCTCGCGAATATTGACTTTTATTTAAAAAAACAACTAACCTGTTTTTCCCTCTGGGTGTAATAATTATAGAAATAAGCAAACATTTTGTTTTTCAATAAACTTGATACAAGAAATACGTCAACATTTTTTATTCAATCGACTGCTTTTTAGAAGTATTAGAAGTGGAGAAAAATTCAAGAAATAAATATTTTAAATATAAAAACAAAATTTGAAACCAGTCAGACATCTTGGAATTTGTTTTTTTAGATAGTTCAGGAGAACGTTTGAAACAAACAATCTTATTTTCTTACTTGTTTCAAACCCGATAGTTGGTTAAATAACGATAAAATTCTAGTTACTACAAAGCGATTTGTTTCACAGCAATAAGATACAATTTAAATGAAAAACAGCATACAAATGTATTTGATCGTCATAGGTTTTGAGAAAAATTGTACTTACTATCAAGAGCTTCAAAATTTTCATCCTTGACAGACAATGATGTAAAAAATATTTTGGAAAGAATAAAGTAAATAATACGCTAACAAAGTTTGAAAATCAAAGTTCTTGATAAACAATTAAAAATGGACTTTCGGTAGTGGAAAATATGTGTTGTAAATTTTGTCATACAAACTCAAAAAAAAGTGGGCTGTATTAAATGCTTTCATGTGAAAAAACATTATTTAATATCCTGAAAGGCGGATCACTGCATGGAACATATAGCATTTATTTTCTTCATTCGATTTCCGACTCAAATTGGTGATATTCTAAATCAATTTGGTGATCCAAAATCATATTGAAGGTTTTCTAACCCAATCGTTATTGAAAAAGTGTCGATATTCCATCAGTAAGTTTGAAAAGCGTCAATTTGAGTTGGAAAAGTACTCATACTCATTGAAAAATCGACAATTTGGTTCGAAAAATAACTGGGTATTTTCAAAAATAAACAAGCCGTGAGGTGCGACCCTTGAGGTCCACACGGTCAACTTCTCAGTAATATCTACATAAACATCAACAACATTGAACAAAATAATAATTTTGAAAATAATACTACTTTAAGTAATAACAATGAGAGGTATTCATATCAGTAACAGGAATGAGTTAATATGAATCATATCGTCTACGGGAGGGTCCATTGATTACGTAAGGTTTTTGGTCGATGAGGACAGATTGAATATTCACGCGGATCAATCAGTGGGGGCCTTTTTGGTCTTGAAAATTTTTGTTGGTTTTCAAAATTTAAGCATTTTTTTAAATTAAAAGACTGTAAAAACTATTAAAAATCTGCTCAAATTATGCAAATATTTTAAGACTTTGATTGAATTGACAACTATTTTTTAGAATAAAAGATATAAAGTAATATCATACGTATGAACCCTCTTTACACGGTAACTTTGAATGATTTTTTATTTTTTATTTAGTTTTTTCATAATCATGCAAGAAAATTTTGCCGGTTTCTCTTCAAAATCTGATAAGAATGAAAAAATTTTATAAACTGGTATTACAGTGCTGTGCAAATCAGGTTAAAAAATATTTTTTATGAAAAAGCCATAATTTTCCGCATTTTCTTCTATTAAATTAAAAAACAGGCTGAAACGAATTTTTATAATGTTAAAAACTTCACAAAGATATTAATACTCGTCAACTGACACCTTAATGATGCAAATATTATATCTGGTTCGTGAGATATAGTGAATGACAAAAATGACCTTGAAAATCATGATGATGTTTAATGATTTTTTATTTTTTATTTAATTTTTTACGTATTCATGAGAAAAGGTTTTGATGGTGTTTCTACAAACATTGTTTTAAGTATATAAATTTTATAAACATTGATTACTATATTTCGCAAATCAGGTTAAAAATTTATTGTTTATGAAAAAAACCTAATTTTTTGCACTTTTTTTTCTTAAATTAAAAAACGGCTCCAACGATTTTTTTTAAAAAGGCGACAAATTTACAAAAATATTAATACGCGTTCATTGACACCTAAATAATGCAAATTCTATGTTTGGTTCGCGAGGTATAACGCATGTCAGAAATGACCTTGAAGATCATGATGTTAATGATTTTTTTTTTATTTAATTTTTTACGTATTTATGAGAGAAAGTTTTGATGTTGTTTTCACAAGCATTACTTGAAATATATAAATTTTACAACAATTGAATACTGTCTTACGTTAATCAGGTTAAAAATTTATTGTTTATAAAAAAAAACCAAATTTTTTGCACTTTTTTTTCTTAAATTAAAAAACGGCTCCAACGATTTTTTAGAAATTCGACAGTTTCATAGAAATATTAGAATGCGTACATTGACACCTAAAAGATGCAAATCGTATGTTTGGTTCGCGAGATATAACGCATGACAGAAATGACCTTCAAACGGGTAAAACAGCAACCCCCCCCCCACCGAAGTATCCCAGAAACTAATCAGCTTTTAAGATTGCAAAGACGCTTCGATTGATACCTCAACGAAGTCGATACGACTTTGTTTACGTGAGTTATGCTCGTAGAAAAAAGTGTCCACGAACGTACAGACGTACGTACACACACACACACACATACGTCTCCCTTTCTAAAAACACTTTATATATACTCTATAGACCTCAAAACGTAAAGAAAAGTTGAAAATTTCAATTTCGATTTTCGAGGCGATTCCAAGAACTTCCCATATACTGGGAAGTTAATAAATCCTAAGATTTAAATTTGAATTACGACTTTGCGTGGGAAGTTTAGTGTACGTGGTCAAATGTTCCCTGGGCGCACTCTTAATTTTCTCTAGTTTTCCATGGCTTGTTGTTTTTACTTACAGTTAGCTCCATTGATTTATTTATGACTTTTAAGCTCCCCGGTGTTAAAAGTCCATTCTGCCATGTTTCTAATTAATCTAACATTATCGCTAGAAAATTTCATCCCCTACCTGAAGCTTGTTTTATCTCCTTAATATCTACACTTTCCGGTATAATGTTGCGGCTGCTAACGTTCATACCACTTAAGCTATCGCTGTACAACAGTTGCCTTTACTATACCACAAAATTTCCCAAGCTTCTTTCGTACACCCTTAACAGTACAATTTCAACTAATCCTTCTTCAAATCAGCCTCTTGTCTAGTCCTTTTTCACCTTCTCATCACGACTGTGGTTGTCTCAATTTTATCTTGCCATGACCAGCATCATGTATTATGCAAATCCGTCTCTTAAGCATTTAAGTAATGAACAAAAAGGGTATTTTGCTAAGTTTCAAATATTTCGCCGCTGCAAAAATGACTAGGTCTAATTAGGATTAGCAGCCGTTAACTTACTGTAAGGGATTCCGGAAGATACCAACATTGCGACACGTGGAAAATTCATGATGCGTGCTAACACCAAAATGGAAATGACAGAGGAAACGATGTCGAGAGGTTTTCAACTCGCGACGAAGATGCTTTTTGTAAAACAAGTATTTGTCATTAATTAGCATTTGTTGAGACAAAGTACAATTTAATGTTGATTATTATTTCGGGGGCGCATTTAACACTCTTCATTTTATGATTGTGTGCCGCAAGAAGATAAGTTAATGGATGTTCAAGTGGTGGAATTGCTGGCAAAGTGTTGCTAGCGTCCTTATTTCAAAGAAAAACGAAATGTGGAAGTCTTGTCACAGGAAAAGCTTAGAATAATATTTATTTTATTCTTTTGTAACAAATGAAGTACCATTTCATTAGGATATCGTATTTCACAGTTGAATTCAGCAAGAGAACACAATAATTTCCATTAAGAATTCAAACGATGAAATTCTATTTGTAAGCTGGCGCATTCGAAAATATTTGTGATCAAAAATTATAACATGAATTTTGCTTTATAAGTTTAAGTTTTATAAGTTTATAACCTCTTTTTCTTGTATAGAATTCATCACTTCAAAGCCTGAAAATATTTTGGAAATCGTGAATAAAAAATTTTCAAAAGGGATTATAGATTCTTGTCATGATATATTCCGAAGACATGAACACGTGGCTTTGTTTAAAAAAATAAAAACTCTGAAAATGGAAGACACTAAGCACTATCTTCAAACGCAATTACATACCAAGTTATGTTCTCAAAACAGCGGCACTTTATAAAAGGAAAATGGTAAACTTAAAGAAACTTTCAACAGTTACATGAGAAACACAGACTTTTCTGATTTAGCAACATGTGTAGGTCATACAAAAATATTCAAACCAGCTATTAAAAATAATTCAAAATTCTTACCGTTTTTCTCAAAAAAAAATTAGTATGTCCCTTGAACGAAGTAAACAAAGCGTTTTAACTTTTTGATGATCGTTCATTTAGAACATTAATGTTTATCTTCAAACTTGGCAGATTCATTCATGAAGTCCTTTGCTTAATTTGACGTTAAATTAATATATCTTGAAGAAAGTCTAGATAACATCAAATATTTTCTTTCAATATCAGCTGAAATTATTTTATTATTTTTAATATGAACCTGACCAAAAGAAGCTGATTGCAAAGTATTAACTTTTTTAACAAAATCCTTAAACTAAACGAATCTTTCCGGATAAATTGTCTAGATAAATTTTCGTGAAAACCATAAAAACTACTGCAAAACTATTATTTTGCGAAAAACTAGCAAATGGAAATTGAACATTTCTTGAAAAACATCTCTTGCGGAAAAACTGCGTTAACAATCAATTGAATAAAATTTTAATCCAATCAACGCTTCAGATTGGTGATCCATAATATTTTCTAGCTTTTAGTACATCATTTATTTTCAAATTTGAATTATATATATTATTTTCAAATTTGTATTATATATATTAAATGCTATGCTTATTTAAGGCGTTGATGTCAAAAAATCATTTTAATTATATTCAATACTAATTTTATTTCTCTTTCGGAAAGAAGTCTGATTTAGTCAGGGAACACAAAAAATTCTAACGCATAATTTCTGATTAGTAAACACTTTCTGTGATAAATCCCAATTAGGTCCCATTAAGGAGGCACAAAATTTTCAAGATGCTTGTTTTTCATCATGCTTGAGTATGTACTAAAAAGTATTGACTTCTATCTTCACTGGAAAAGAACAAAAGTCTCTCTACACGAGTGTCTAATATGTGCAAACCGTTTATGCGCAGAGTATGAATAAATTCAGGATCATAATTAACTTTTAAGATATTATTAAAGCATATTTAATCACTACATTGGTGATCATTCAATAAGTATTTCCTAAAGTTTGAAACAAAGATTCTTAAAAATTACCAGACATTTGGTGTACGTTAGAAACTTTTTTTCGGAAGAACAATTTAATAATGTTTATAAGCGAATTTTTTTTTTAAAAATTTACAAATTCTCCAAAAAATATTTCATTTATGGATCAACAAATTTAATTTTCGTTTATGAGTGCAAGCAAAAGAACTTTTGAAAACTTTTTACTCAAAAAAAGACAAGATAAGACTTGGAAATTACATCTGAAACTGCTTGCTGTATACTTGCACGTATATTTTATGTCCAGAATGAGCACGATTTTTTCGAATCAAAGCTAAAGAATTTGATTAAAGTCCTTTACTGATTTTGAATTATATCAATTTATTTGATATTTGAAAAAAATATTGAGGTATCTAATATTTCCATTTATCCGATGATTAATTCATATTAACAAATGATAATGATTTATTCATATTTTTAATTTTGAACGAAGAGCATATCTAATTTTTAGTTAGTTACTGATGCCATTGATTTACTTACTTACTTACTTTTTAACTGTGGGCTCAAAAAGATTATTTTACAAACCGTTATGCTTATTTCTATAGACATTTTTCAGTTTTTTGATTATATGGTTCGAATTTTTGCGGTCAAGAAAAGTTAATTTGATCAGGCTTAGGGGTGCATAAAAGGACTCTTGTTCTGTTTGGGGGATACTCATTTCTCTGGTCATCTTCACGGGAACCTTTTTGTCTAGGGTAACAATTAGTTTTCGAAATAGCCAAGTATGTATTTTACGGACCTGCAAACCTCGTACTCGCAATTTTATGTGGTAGTAAGCATAGAGATAGCTTGAAAACTCTTTTCTTAATACTTTCCAAGCGAAGAAGCTATACGTTAAAAATTACGTTGTATCGTTCCTTGCGTCACTTTTTAACGAAGCTTACATTATTTTGAATATTTGAAAAATTCATATAGTTTGATTCGAAAACATTGCCAACGACACTTATTATTGAAGCACACACCGTTTTGTTAGTTTTTATTAAAGAAAGAAAATCAAAAAAAAACTTTTATAATTATGAATAATGTTTAAAAAAATTGTTTCCAAAAATTTAAACGCTATTTTTTAGTTATTTTAAAATGCCCAAAAACAGTATGTGCCGTACTCACTATGAAAATTTAATCGGCAGTTTTCACGCTGGTTACAAAACAATAAGAATATAAATAATATAGTTTAAAGATGAAAAGCAACCGAAAGTTTTGCTAAACGTAGCAGACATTTATGATAAACTTTGAAATCGAGTAGCAAATATGTAAAAATTATTTCGTAGACTAAATGCACAATTTTTTTCGTTTTTTTTTTAAACGGTCGTTAAGGTTTGTAAAACATATTTTCATGTGTTTTTTCTCATCATTCAGTTATTCAGATAAAACATTAGTCGCTTTTTTGTAGGTAATATGAAGATTGGTTTGGAATTCTCACAACCTTGGTTGCATTGAAAGCTGAGTCAGTTTTAAATGAAATTTTGGATTTTCCGAGCCAGTTTTAAACACATTCTCTCTTGCTCCTAATATGAAACAATTTTTACTAAATATACCAACAGAACTTCATATATGTTGCTGATTTTAAATTTTATCTGCAGGCTTAAATTTTTTAGCGATTATTGACTTTATCATCAACAGTGCACCGGTCTAAATTAAGTCATAGCTTCTTGGAACTATTTTTTCCGCTGTTTTGTTTTCTTAACCATATCTTGCAGTTTTCGAATGTTAATATCAATTTGCTATGTATCTTTACTGAGTATTTCCAGTGTTTTCGTGGCAGAGGCAGTAGATATTCTTGATGTATTAATCCATTTTGGAAGTTTTCTTCTTAATATTGACGTAATCTTGAGGAAATTCCTTTTCGTTTTTCAAATTAGATGTGCTTCAACAAAACAATTGGATTTCTAGAATTCTAGAAATGAGAGAACTACTAAGCACTTTTAGCGCTCAATATGTGACTAATTCATATTTTTTATCATTTTTGATTATTCTGTGACAAATCCACAAAATATATGGTACTCAAATCCTCGTAGCAAAATGTCTTCTTCCATCTGAACATTATATTACACAATATATTTTCATCCTTTTATGCTTACTAGAGTCTATCAAACCAACACGTCCATTTATCATATTTATCGTTAAACCCGCAAACGATTTCATCTCACACCTCATATGTGTTACTGATTAACATATGAATAAGATATTACACTCCTTATTTATTCATTTATATTCACGCAAAGAATAAGATCCATTTGGCTGTAAACTGTCCTATTGAAATTTTACAAAACCCGAAATTCTTCGTAATCCTATCTTTTACCAAATTTTTGGTAATTTACATATGAAGAAAATGTTCCTGTCACCAAAAATCCCTAAAATATACATTAAGACGCGTGCGGATCAAGAGAGACTGATGTTATGAATGAAAATGCTTATCGTCTTTCACAAAAGATTTTAATGGATGTCAATGAAAATGGAAATTGTTTTTGTTTGTCTTTTTTGAGTTGATTATCTTTTGAACGGCATAGCGATGTAATATATAGAAAATAATATACATAGAAAAAGAATTATTAGAATTTTAATGGTAGATAATGATAAAAATTCAATGCAATTTTACCAAATTTTAGTTTATTTTTAATACTATCGTCATTCAGTCTGAAACCTATTTCTCAAAAGACACAACTATAATGTTTCGTTCGTAAACGGTGATCATAAGCCAATATTCACTTTCTACACGCCTTTACTAAATACCAAAATCTCTGTGGCAAATAAAACATGTTGAACATCATCCTCTTTCCGTATGCCACGATATAAATCAAGAAAAGCCAATTACTGCCACAACATTTGCACCCGAATAGACCGCAACTCATACAAGCTTTCACTAGCACCTATAAATCCTCACCATTTCACCTTTCTTCGCCCAACAAACGAAAACACCGAATAGGAGTTTCCGCAAACCACACAGGACTTTGCCTTAATGTGGAAACCACATCAACAAGGCTGTAGCCATATTTTCCTTTTAATATTAACCAATTTTGCGAGGTTTTCCGCCACCTTCTCGACCACATTTGTCCTTCACGACGAGTCCTTAGCGCCAAAATTCCTGGGGCCACTTTCGTCTCTCATTACCGCCTGGAGAGCAATTAGGTAAACTTTCTTAATGATAGACTTAAGCAACGAAATATTATCTGGGGCAAATTTCGCAAATACCGGGAAAGGAAGTTGCTTGAGAAATTCCTTCGTCGGCAGCATGTCTTAAATGATTAAATGATTATATATTTTTTTTGAAAGAAAACGACTGAAAAGATTACTTCAAGTGCTTGAGAAATGCTTTCTTTCCGGATGTTGAGATTTTGACAAAGGGTACATTGGAGTTGGTGGGTTTCTGGTTATGTTGTTCATTAGTGGTTACAAAGTTTGAATCTGAATGGTTGTTGTTTTTCGAGTTTTAATGTAGACCTTTCCATAAATTAGTTATGAAACAAATGTTTTGCAAAGCTGCCTAATTATGGAAATATCTCAACTGAATTCATAGAATGTTTAGTGCACCTTATTCCTCCCGAAAGAATAGTAAACAGTTAAACATTACTGAACATGTTTTGCCGTGTACCCTTTTCTATTCATTATTCAGTCATTGTTTTAATAAAAATAAAACTCATATAAAATAATGCTGGAAAAACGTGACTTTTTTATTCTTTCAACCCTCCAATGTATTAAATTTGATTCTTGCCCTTCCAGCTACTTTAACAGTTTTAATGCAAACTATGCTTATCCAGAGCGCTTTGATTGTGTGTTTTTGTTAAATTTTCTTGATAATTTTACAACAGGTTCTTACTAATTTAGTCCTTGTTTAAAATGTTTTAAATGAATACTTAAATTACAGAAATCTTTTTTAAAGAAACTACGCTGCACACTCATTGACTTGAAAGATTCGCATCTGAATATCAAATAAATCCAATATGAGCATATCAAAAAGCAGTAAATTTCCCAACAATTCTATATTTTCATTCCCAAGAATAGTTCAAATGAAACAAACCGAATTTCTGGCAATTTCCTAGAAATCTGAATAACAAATCAACTCAAACTGAAAGATATCAAATGGAATCTTGAATGAATACTAATTTAGAATGAATTTCATTGCCTAAGGGTTGTAATCGGTATTGCTGACATTTATAACCGATGAAGCACTAACTTGACCTCAATTGTGTGAGCTGCCGGTCTTTCTACGCAAATCAAGGACACTAATGCTACTCGAGCTGATATTGCTGTTCCATGCAAAAATATTGAATGATGTTGTGCAGATGATCAAAATATGGGTTCATAGGCATTGGATATTAGATATTTGAATGGATGAATATTAGTAATCAATATCAGAACATGATGACTTTGTAAGCTGGATATGATTAGCTGTTGTAGACGTACAGCATTTTCGTAAATAGAATGTTAACAATATCGACAAAATGTTTATTTTTATGATTTGAAATACAACATTGAATCAAACAGAATATATATATATATACATTTTCATAGGATGGATCGGCAGATGGATTGTTTTTGATCTCTTCTTGAAAATGTTTAAAAAATTTCCCAAAAAAAATCAAACTGCAGGAAAGCAGCTGCTGCAACTGCTCGACCAATTAACGTGTCTATAAGACAGCTTCAAACACGACTATCAAGATCAGTTAAGGATTCATTCTCAGCCGGTAGGGAACCCAGCGCCACCTTTCTGAAAAGCTAGTTGAAGTTCAGATCGTCTAAAAACATACATATATCAAATCAGTAACCATGCCTTTCAAACATATTATTTTTATCGAAACATTATTATCTTCATTTCAAAAGACGAAGAAATTTGATACAATAATGCCACCCCGGGAATACCCATACCAGTCACTCCTTTAGATTAAATTTTGTGTGAATTTTCGGGACAGCGTTTATTAGCGACATTCTCATGTTTCAAGATAAAAATAAGGTTTGTCCGAAAAAATAGCTTTCCGACCAACATTCACGTCGTTTTCCTACTTTTTCCAGCCCCCATTTAGAAGGAATAGTGGATTGCAAAATGCTATATTCTTCTCATCGAAAGTTTGATTCTATTGTCAATGCAGAAATGACCCGCACTTTGGAAAATATACAAATCGCTGCTTTAGTTCAAGCCTACTTTTGACCAAATTGAAATTTTTTAGAGCCAATTTAAACTTGATTTTTACTATAATATTTCAACATAAAAATGTTATTCACTTTATAATAACGCCAATCATAAATGCATGAATGTAAATAAATTCCAAAAAAGTAATAATCAATTTTAAATTTAATGCATCGTAAAATTTTGAATTAAGACATAAGGTTGTCTTGGCACTAAGGTAGCGAAATGAATTTACATAGAATTAATGCTTATGGATGAAGTGACTTTTTCTTCACTTCAGATTCTTCTAAAATAAAAAAGCACCAAGAAAATTTCAAAGAAAACTTTTAATTCATGAAATCATCAACTTAATTTCAAGTTTTGAGAACATTTGAAGTATAAAGTTTTATAAAAATATTACCAAATTTATTGTAATGTAATTTTTATTTTTATTTAATTTTTTTTACTATTATTTTTAATTTAAAAAGCATCCAAATTGTTTCAGAGTTTTGAAAACAAAAAAAAAAAACAAAAAGGCTGTTAATTTTTTCCAATCAATTTTGAAATTAGACTCGCATTAATCAGCATAATTTTTTTCACGGTGAAAATGTTCCATATACGTCATTTTTAATAGTCGTATTTGAAAATAAGGTCAATGTTAGGATTTTGGCTACCACTCCCGAAAAGAGAAAGAGGGAGGTACCCCTACTACTATGGCATAAAAAGCTCGCGCCGGTTAATTAATTAATTAATTGATGTAATTTTTATCATGAATGTGTCCGGGCCCCTCACCCGGCCGAACATGGCAACGGGTGCAAAACGTGTGTCTAAACTGTTACCCTTATTTATATTACATTTATGGTAAAAATCTCATCCATAAAACTTTTTATATTTTTTTAATTTTTTCTTTTTTTTCAGTTTAAAAAAAACCTTTTTTAGTATTTTCGACTTCTAAGCAAGTGTAAAAATCACTTCCCAGATGAAATTTTCGGTTTCATATGATCTATGACAATAATCAAAATAACCGTTTTTTAGTACGAGAACCCCCATAACTTCTTATAGGACCGTGATCGCCTCGAACATTTTTTGCTATAGTAATGTGGGAGCAGACTTTTTTCGATCTGTTTTACCCCCACCAATGAAGAGGGTGCAGGCCATAATCTTAATCTTTACCAAATGTAATGTAAATTATGACTATGATGTTCCAATGAAAATTGATATTGTATGTTTTCCAGTAATTTTATTCCTGATTTTCTACCCTAAAAATGTCACTCACGAATTTCGTTTGGATGTGCTTTTCATACATATTTCAAAATTTTGTTGAAAATCGTTTTTCATGACATTTAATACTTTATATTTCTTCTCCGTGCTTTTCTCATTAAAGAGCTCATATTATCTTACAATTATTTAAAAAAAATTACAAAGGTTTTTTGGCAAACAATGTCAATCATTAGTGAGCTTCAGAAAAACTTTTTGAAGAAATTCTTTCCAATTTTTTTAATAATGCAATACCGAAGACAGTAATCCAGATAAACATGGTTTGAGACTAAGCCGATGCCCAAATTATGGGGGTTTTTCCGTCGAAAAAAGTACCCGTTTGAAAGGTTAAACAAATTTCTCGCAAAACTTTCTTTGGATAAAAAAAGGTCCATCAAAATCAATAACTGAGCCTCAAAAAGCATGCATGAAAACATTTCTAAATTAATTGGACTATACCCGAACCTATTCCAACAAATTCGATTCTTAGAAAACGATTCAAAAATTTATGGAATCTGTGATTTATTTGCAAAAAGTCATTTCGTGGACATTTCGCCATCCGGAATACAACATTTTGTGAATTCCTCACCGAATTACATAAAATGAAAACTACCAGGTATTTTCTTGCAGTAGAAAATATAGCAGGAAAATCATATCAAAATTTAAAAGGTACCTTTCTGACTAAATAAATTTTTAATGAAACATTCTGTTTCCAAGAATTATGTATTGTTTTTCCGGCCAAATCGAAGCATAATAATGTTTACATCGTTGCACAATACTTGCTTCTGGCAAGGACATTCATCGGAGCAATAGTGATTTGAATAATAGATTCCAAACGTAATAGATGCTTTAATGTGGTAATTATTGACGCTTCGCTGACTTATGGGTATTTTTTGGCTTCCTGAGGGGAAGTTTGTATGTATAAAAATCATCGGGAAAGTGTAACAAAAATATTTTTTTTGAGAAAATAAATATTTCACGGAAAATTGCTAAGAAAAATTTCCGCTCAGGTGCATTAAGAGTAAACAATATGTGACTTCAAATTAAAATTCTGAAAAATCATATTCATTTTTTATGTGCACAAGAAAAGATATCAGTGTATTTCATTTTTAATGCAAAAGAAAGATTGTCATCTAGTTGGTTATAATTTTGCCAAACTCGGGAATATAAAATTTGCATAAATAATTGTTTGTTTCTAATGATCAACTATTTCTAGTTAAACTTGAACTTTTCCTCAAACCTTCTACAGTCGTTAAACGCTGATCCCAAAAAGGACATTGCCAAGGTAGAACACAGACTTAATCTTATTTTATTTAGAGAAAGTTTCACAATGAAGAATACTCTAGCTGTTTATATAATACTTTCTTAATAATGGATACCAAAAACCAAAATATTTTCACAGGTCATTTGTTTTGGAAGCAAAGTTCAAGCATTCTTGCTAAACCACTTTACGAGACAATTTTTCATCTTGAACGGTTTTTCTCTTTTTGCGCTTTTCGCTCAGACTCACCCCCAAACTGTTCTTCATGTCGTGAAAAATCACTTTAGTTCCCAATAAGTTGGAAAACATATCTTCCACGATAAATGATTCATTATTTTATATCGACTGTCTAATGACTGGCTGGGCGGAGCAATGGATACCATCAATTCTGACTATCCAATACCAAAATGAACTTATCCATCCGAAACTCAGCCAGGATACATGGCGCCGAATGTTTCAGATACTTGCACTGATTGTCATTTGAACGAAGTTTTCCTGATATTGTTAGAAGTTTCCACAGAATGTTGTAAATTTAAGGATATTCTTTAAACATGCTTACGTAGCCGCAAATTTATATTTGTGTTTAATTTTATTTTCAGGTCTCTTTTCATAAAAGCTTATTTTTTGTGGAATTTATTGAACCAGAAATAAAGCCATTTAGCAAATAGGAAAACGTTCAATTGAAATCAATCATTTTATTCCGATGAAACGTTTTTCAGTGTTTTTTTTTGAGATATAATAGAATTGAGCCAACATTTTCTAGTTGCTGAAATTTAGGTGGAAACTGATTGTGTGCTCGTACTTTTATTTGTGTATGTTTTTCCTAGTATCTTGATCATTTTTCAGAAGCGTTCCGATGTTTGACCCACCAACATGTATTTTATTTTAGTTTTTATGTTCCAGGTTTTTCGAGAAAATTGATTTGCTTATTCGTATTGAATGTATTCAACAGTTTTGAGTAACCTGGAACAGCTTTAAACTAGATGCATCCAAATAAGTGCAGGAAAGTAGGATCTGAGAGTATTTGTAGCTCAATTTAAGAAGCACCAGCCAGTTATGCCATTTTTAAATTCTCTGAATTTTAATTGAATTTCAGATATCGATTTCACATATTTTGTTAGTAAGTTAAATGTTACCTAAACGCAAAAAAAACTGAGAAACGATTTTCATGGATCTAAATTATATGTGAAAAATTTACGCGATCTTTCTTATTTGTTTAAAAAAATATAAATAATAATTTTTTTTCTAAATTCCATTCAAATTACAAAAAAAATTAGCAATTTTATAATTAAAATGAATCATTAAATAATTCTAAAGGTTATTATTTTTTGGGAAAAAATTAAGCGAAAACTGTTCCAACATCATTTTAAAAAATGGTTTAGTCTTAGAAATTTTAAACAATTTGTTTTAAAAGATATTTATAGAATGTAAGGAACTATGAGAAAATCCAAAATTTAAGAACCTTGCCGATATTTTTTTTGTTTCTTGATTTGAAATCTTTTCTTTTGATTCGAGTCTTTTACAAATCAAAGACACAACTAATTTGAAAATTATGCAAAACAATTCGTAACGAATCCAAACTTAAAGTATTTTGTGATAACGAAAAAAAAATTCCTCATACAAAATTTCAAATGAAATATCCTTATGATATTCATTTCAAAGTTCTTGATTGTTTATATATAAACTTAAGTAAAAACAAAGTTGAACAAAGTCAAACACATGTTCGGAAAAAATCCTTAATAACACTGATACTTGAGTATGTTATTCCAGGGAAAAAGTTAATTTTTACCATGAATAATTTATACAAAAATTTGAAAATAAAGAAAGAACCTATTTAAAACATCGATTTTTCGATTAGTAAGTCATCAAATAAAAATATTTATGTTTAGTTCGTCTAAATAATTATCTTTTAATGGCATTTTTCTAAGAATAAATCGCAAATAAAATTGGTGAGATGGTTCAAAAGCTGCGCTTTAAAATTTTCCACGCGTTTTGGTGACTTGTTTATAAATTCTCGAGTAAATCGACGAATGGAAGTTTAATACATACTTTAAATGTTTTCCGATGGATTGATGCCAGTTAATTAGTGTTAACAAATACGCTTTGATAGAACATCAAGCTATTTGATAATATCGGACTCTCGATTCTTATTTGTGAGTTCTACATAAAGATACTTTGATGAAAATGTGTGGCGAGCTAATGATTGACTCGGTTGAAATTTCATCTGCTTGTATAAGATATAAGTGTAAGTGTATGAGTTCATTAGTTTAGTTATGTGCTTATGACGGGGAGATTATAGCGGTAGCGATCCCATATAGTATTAGGGTCATAGCGATAGCGATCCCATATAGTATTAGGGTCAAAGCGGTAGCGATCCCATATAGTATTAGGGTCATTGCCTATTATGTTTGATTTTTTTAGGATTTTTTTTATTTTTGAAGTTTTCATTTGTTAGCCAAAAAAATTAGTTATGAATATTTTTCAAAATTAAGAGAAAAATTAAACACATGAAACATTTCCTTGATGAAGTTTCTAGTAAACAAAAGTCAAAAAAACTATCCAAATTACACAATTAAAAAAAAATCACATTAATCAAATTCAATTTAGAAATTAGTAAAACAACTTAATTGTAGCATGTTCTTTAGGAAATAAATGAAGTTATGCATTTTGGAAGAGAACATCTTACAAATTATTTAGAGCACATAAGAGAAAACTGAAAATGTAATAATAAGTTAAGAAAATATTTTGTGAAATGATTAGCAAATTAGCAATAAGGGTTATCTAAAAAGATGTTTTTTTATATTAAAATCGTGTGAAATGATTCCAATATATAATTTAAATCCAAAAATATGGACAAAGACACTACTTTATTTTACTATTTTGAAAACTTACAGATTAATTTAAAACAAAAAAAAATTCTTAATTTTTTATAAAATCATTTTTCAATCTCACTATTGATGGTTTTCAAATAATAATTTATATTGTGATTAATGTCCAACATTATCAGTATATTTTATATTACACTTTTCTTTAAGCTTAATGAGGAAAACTGTCAAGATTACAAACCATATTGTTCATACATGATTACATACCCTCAGTATAAATATTTTCATCATATACTATTGTTTCCCCGTTGCAGAAGCAGATTTATGTTCAGGAAAAAATAGAAAAAGTTTTAACAAGAAGTTGGTCTCAATTTCCGCTGACCTTCGTCCGTAGATGATAACAAAAAGCTGAGCGATTTTGCAACAACTAAATTATACCCTTCAAATTATAATCTTGATAAACTTTTCCATAGCTCATGTAAAGCAATATTGTTAAGTTTCTACGCAAAATCGATCCAAAAAAAACACCGATCAAGATGACACCAATAAATCTCACTACACACATTCGACACGCAATCAATGTCGATAAAATCGATTTTGATTCGAACAAACAAGCAAAAACTGAAGAGATACAATCATTAGCAACCCCTGTCCAAGTGTATTCCCAAATCTTTAGTACCCTTGTCTATGTACGACGACGATATCGTTTAGTGATATGGGTTGGAAGGGACATTTTCCAGATTGGACCAGAAAAATATAAATACGTGGTTTGTACGGACAAGTATGATTTTGTGAATGACGAGAAGCCGACAAGGTCTAGATAAACAGATAAAAATTTATTGGATAGTCTGTCGCAAAGACAGTTGTGAAAGTATCTTAGATTTGTTTCTAATCTATTCAATTCATGACATGAAGGTTTTATAGAAAATATCGATAATTGTTTGGTGAATTGAAACTCATAGAGTGATTATTCAGTTTAAATTTGCCGGCAAAATTAAAATAAAACATGACGAATTACAATTTATTTCTCGTTCATAATTTTTTTTTTTAAATTTCCTTTGCTAGAATTTATAAAACTTTGAAAACCCTGTCAGAATAAGTTGTTTTCTCGAATATTTACGTCTGTTCAATCTTTAAGAAAATTTAAGCATTCCACTTTACTTATTCTTTAATTATTTAAAACTTGACAAAAGATCTTATGTTGATAGGCCAGTTTCATTCTAAATTCTGAAGCATGTAAAAAATCATTTACTGCCAATTCCATTACAAAATCTGTTTTCGATCTCCCTCTTTTTTAAAATGTTTCGTCCGTCTACCGTAAGTATTTGTTGCCATCCTTAATACCTGAGTTTATTACTGTTGAACGAACGACTATGCATTTTTCCAATGAATCAAATATAACGAGGAATTAAAGGAATTTCAAATTTATTATTGCCATTATTTCATGATATTTGATTTGACGATGTTACTTTTCGACTTCGCCAAAAAAACAGACTTCACGAAAAAAATTGCCCTTTATAAATGTTATTCCTCGGAAATGAAGTGAAAAGAAACAGTAAATAAGTTAACAATGCGAAAAATAAGTGAATAGACGCTCCTTAAATTCAAAAAAAATCGTTGTCAAAAATAAATAGAATAATTGCTTCGTTACTTCTTTAAAGTACATTTCACTTGTTCCCAAGTAAACAAATTCATTTTTTGAAATATCTTTAAAGAATATGTCATTGAAACTTTATACCTTGGACTCTAATTTATATCATTATCTGTATTTAGATTTCTACTTGAAAATATAACCTCAAAAAATTTATATATAAAGATAAAGTTAATGTAGTGGGTGGCAATGAAACCTTGTTAAAATTGAAACTTTATACAATGTAAGACTTTGACGTGCACTTAATCAATGTTGCGACTGATTATAAATATAAAGAAATTAAGAATTTAGTGTGAATGTCTTCAAAGCAAAAACATCACCAAAAACTTGTAAACGATAAATACGGCATAAATAAAAATGACTAAAAGAAAACAAAGACAAATCAACGCTAAGAAGATAAAATAGTAGTTCCTATTATTTTAATCCAAATAGAGCGTCAGCTTTTCATCAGGAAAAAAATAAATAATCTTTAAAGCACTAATGCGATGTGACAGTTTAAAAATATTGTGCATTTTTTTCTGTAAAATATTTTGAAAATAAAATATATTGAGAGAAAACTGAAAATTCTAAACAGGAATCTAAAGTCCTTACGAAGCTATAGCACTCAGACGAGAACGAATCACGCTAACGCTCTATTCGGTACTAAGCAGTTGCCATGCTAAGCCAAAAGGATATACCAGCATTCAATTAGTTTTGAGTTATTTCGATTTATGTTTCCTACTAGCCTGTCAGTGTTTATAATGATTAAATGATGCCTATGAAGAAACTATGGAAAAGACTTCGCTGATTAGAGGAAGTTTAAAATTTCCAGGAATAATCTGTTATTAAATCTTTAAGCCCGTAATTATCGAAACCATATTTTTGATTATTGGAATGCATAGCCGAAGTTCACATAATTTTACTATATTGCTCTGAACATTAATGGTTATCGTTGGAATTAGAATCATTTATTTTTATACTTCATTTTCAACGATAAAATACGATTTTTTTAAAAAAATAAATACTACATTTTTTGGATACTTTACGATATAAATAAAGTATTCAAATAAACTGAAAAGTTTTTTTTTTATTTTGCAGAGATTAATAATGAAAAAGCTTAAAATTGAAGAAATTACACAACAATATCACCTTAAGACTGAATCTTTTTGCTTAAAAAAATGGAGGAGATCTTTAAAAGACCCTTCAAATACTCGAAGAATATTTTTTCGGTGGTATTTTCCAATAATTGAACGTAAATTAAACGATGTTGAATCCAACGATTTTTGAAGGTTGATATATTGTAATATTTTCGAGCTTATCTTTAATGGTTTTCTGTTTTAGTCAATTTTCAGAATGATTTAACCAAAATTTCTTATGATTCACACTTGAAAACAGTCCACTGGGCTAATTTTTGAAAAAAAACGTGTTTCTGATGAGTTTATCAAAATGTTGGATATAATCTTTATAGCAACAGCCCTTTAATTGCAGGATGAACTTTTCTCAAGTGTGGATCATAAGTGAATTGGGTCAAACCATTCTGAGAACCGACTTAAAGTTAACAATGCCAAGAACACTCGGTCAGAAAGATTTTATTAACACTGAATTTTTTCCTGGAATAAACCTTTTAGAAGAAGCCCTCTATTTGATTATTCTTTCTGGGTAAAATAGAGCCTTCTTCTTTGGATAAAGACTGCAAAAATATTGAAAGGATCATTGATTTTACTCCTTTTCAGTTTTAAATACAAACCCGTCAATAGCTTGGCTATAAGCAAAATTTCTGCATAAAACCTTCAACCACAAGTCACATCAGTATTTTCTTCGGTTTTAGTGAACGAAATTCGTAATTGAGCTTAATTGGCTTTTTCGAGAAAAGAAAATATTTCACAGTTTTGCATTACAGTTTGCTGACTCTATTTTTGACTAGATAAGTCACAAAAAAATATATCTTCGCAATATTTTACCTATTTAATAGTATTTCGGCTTCAAGTTCAAATTTTTTATAATCTTTAACAGCACCAGTGGCGGCTTAAGCATCAAAGTAGGTTAAATATTACTTTCCTTTTCAAAGTTGGAATTTATTTCATTTATTATTTTGTCTTTTTCTTTGTAAAATAAATTGAATCAAATCGAGATGTTTATTTTAGTATAGAGTCTAAAAATCTATTAACTTATTATTACGTTTTAATCTTCTTTAAATATCCATCCATTTAGTTTGTTCACCATAAAACCTTCGGTAGGGCAAATTTATACTAACGAATATAGATTGAGATTTATTTTATTGATTTTCCGTTCATAAAAATAAAAAAAAATGACCTAATACTTTTTTTAAAACAAAGCTGAAAAACTAAAAACCTTGAGAAGTCATAATGTTCCTTAAAATAAAATTTTGATAAATTAAAATTTTCCTGCCATCTGCCTTTTATATAAACTTATGAGGATCCTAAGCCATAAACTTCTCCTTAAATCAAATGAAAATTTCTCTTTCTCTGCCTTCTTACATTCAAAATGTAAAAACGTTTGAATAATGTTCTTTTTCATAATTTGAGCAATTTTATTGTGGAAAGCATCCATATGATTTTTGATTCCAACGTAATTATGCATTCTTTTGATGGTTAATGCCCTGCCTTTTTCCCACAAACATATATTTACGCAAGGCAAAGAAATTTTCAACATTCCTCAGCTAGAAAATTACTTTGTACGTTCGTGTGCGTCTCTACTTCTTTATTATTCTATTTTTTCGCACCAATTTTTTTGTCAAATAAATTTTGTTTTAGTTAATTTACTAATTGATAGTCAATGGGAATAAATAAGTTTGTTGAATAAATTCAACTGTGCGGAAAAATCCTATTTATAATCAAATTGAACACAGCAAGTCAGGAAAACCTATGATAAATCAATTCCATCAAATTGACAATTCGTTGTTAAGAGTTCTAAAAACAGTTGATTGCACCTTAATCTAAATAAAAGTTCCAATTTTAAAAGAGATAAATTCGAATGTAAAATAAAAATTGGTTTAAATAGTGAAACAATACATGAAACACAATAGGAATTCATTAACAAAATCAAAGCAAAAAATAATCGCTATCCATTCTCGCGAAAAAAACTCCCACCCCACATTGTTTCCGCAATTGTTCTTTAATTTCGATAGAGAAATGCAATCTGTGTATGTTTGTCGTTACCATAATATTTATTTTAGCGAACGAAAACAACCCAAATAAACCATTACGGGCTTGCGTTGTTTCCAATTCAGTTATTTCCTCGGAATTTCACATTTTCCCCATCGAACAAACACTTACCATCATCGCCTGATGGAGGTTTTTTCGTTTCGCTGTGTCCAATCTCGTAGTTACGACTGGATACCATCGAAACTGCACTATATGATCCTTCTGTAGGGGATGCATTGCCACCCTCCATCACATCATCGGCCCGCCCTTGAAACCTGCCCATGGTGGCTACAACAGCGAGTAGTGTTATCGTTTGGACAGTCAATTTTGTAGTTACAGCTGCCTGTAACATGGTTATTTGATTACGTCACGGACACAATAAAAACAACAGGAGCTTGATGGCAATCACTCCGAGGACGCGCACCAGACATTTCACATTATGGGATTGTATACACTTGAACCCGTAAGGGACACTGGATGCCGCCAAGGCGTGAGGTAGACACTGAAAAGGACATCAAAATGGACGATACACTCGGACTCTGGTCACGACTTCATCACTATCGAGGATCGAACATAGACATCGTAGCAAGAGCTAAGGAGCAAAACATTCACTTGGCACAAGAAACTCTTTCATATCCGTGCTGTTCACCTCACAAAATTTGAAATTGATTCCGTTCGAATTACCTCCGAAATGTTACTGGCCAAAGAAATAGGACGTACGGTTTTTCCCGGTCGTTTCCACTTGCCACCCTTAGAATGACAAAGTTATTGGAAACCTGTCTGGTGTGCTTGTATTTTAGATTGCCTGCGGCAACATAACCATCCTTTATTTCTTGCGATAATGTCTCGGCTTTTTCATTAACTTCATCCCATTTCACTGTATGACATCAAAGGAGTCAATATACTGAGTTCCATCAACTGAACAACCTCTGGTGTTCAACGACAGACGAATGTCTCATCAGCTACCAAGTAAACCCCAAAAGGCGTTGTTCATCCAATGAAGCCGCCCTACCCTCCTGCTGCGAAACAGTTGGGATACAAGGATATTACTGCACGGACAAAGTAATTTTCCTTGTCATAAGAAAATGAGCACAGTCACACTGTAACAACCACGACTACATAAAGTAACAAATGTTTCCTGCGACCATTTCCATTTCGGATCACTTCAGCATGTGCTTAATCCTCGTTGCAGCAAAAATGAGTATCTCAACGAACAAACGGAAACCCTCGCAGACTATAAGCCCAGCCAACCATGCACACCACCATGAATCCGCAAAGGAATTGGCTCGGCGATGTATTACTAAATCCTTCGAAACGGCGCTAAATTTACGTAACATGCGAGAGCTCAAGACGTGTTGAGCGGCGTTTTTAAAAGAGCAAGGACGAGGTCGGGCTGAGCCGTTAAAATGCACGTCACGATTTCGACAGTTTACCCGAACATGACAAAATCAGACCAAGAACTGGATGGATGTTCCATCTGTCTTCAGGATTTCTGTCAACCGTCAGCAGCTGCTCGGACAGGAGGCAAGCATGCATGGATATGGTGAGTATGCGCAAACCAGCTTTTTGCTCCCTTCTGAGAGAATTCTCTTTGCTAAGTGTGCCTCCAAGACTAGGATTTATGTAGTACTAGATTTTTCAAAAGTAATTTGTATTGTTCGATTATTTGAAGCGCTGAAAATGCATTGGACACTCCGTAAAGTAAAAAGATATTTTTAACAAAACCTATCTCACTTCGAAACTTTGATAAGGATTCTCGAGTCACTATGAATTCACCCTGCTGGGGATCTTATATCAAGCTCCAAAAATAACTTCAATGCATTATCGAACGGGGTAATTGAGCAGGCAAGAAAGTTAAATAACTTCGAAACATGTAACGTATTTCAAAATTTCTTCAAAACAAGAACCAGTAAATTCTTCGGTAAATACACATATATAAATATATGTGCAAAAATCAAAAGTCACGTTGAAATTAATTTGTTTTACGAGGACTTTCCATGGCAGAAAATAGATTGACAATTTGTAATGAACAACGTTTTTAAATGAAACTTAAACTTCCATTGCATTCAGTTCCTATTCACTACAGTCGGAGTTCGTTTCTCATTTTTTCGTGGGGTAGTTTTTTCCAGTTCAAGCAAATTTGCATTCCAATGGTTAAATTAAGTTACATTATTGCACTCGTTTCCAAGGACAATTTGAAACAATGAAGGATGCAAATTACGCAACTATTCGAGATTTTAAAGGGAATCAATCACCCAAGTTCAAAAATTTTCTTCAACAGGCAAGAAGGATTTCAATTAGGGTGCAAAATTTTTCGATGTGGTACAAAAGTTAAGCTCAATGATAGAGAAGGAAGGGATGAATTATTCCTGAAAATATCATGTTAATCGTGAAGATAGAAGTCATTTAGTATATTCAGTGTTAATATTACGAATCATAGCTGGATAACAGAGGACTCTTTGATGTCCGTTGTTTGAGACATTTGAAGCACGTCAAAAGTGGAAGGAGATAATTATCATTATATCCTATCAAATGAAACTTATATACCAGCATTGGTGTAACAAATACTGCGAAACTTTGCGAAACATTGAGAAACTTTTTATTCTGCAAAATTAAATAAAAAATTATAGAGTGGCAACTCTAAATTTCAGTTTTTGTGAAGCAAGATAAATTTCTAGGACACCAGCGGTTATACTTTTTTTTAAAAAAATCTATAGAATGTTTCTTAAGCTACAAATTTAATGCCAGATACTTTCTACACAAAGTTGGTTCATAAATTGAAGATAATCCCAAAAAAAAATATTTTTGTGACCTATGATTTCCAATAATTTTTTAATGGAAATTTTAGCATTTTTATGTGTAATCCACAAAATCTAGATCCGTGTGATCTGCTTGAATTTTCCTAAAGTTGTGTGAAGTATTATTTGTTCATAATTTTGTGAATCATAGTTGTAGGGTTTTTTGCTTTTAAATTTGTTATGGTAACTTTTTGTTATTGAATTTGTTTTGTTTCCTTATTGAATATAGACGAATGCAGAAAATGAGTTTTTCATGTAACAGAAAAAAAATATATTTTTTAATTTTTTTTTTCAAATTCTCTTTCAGTCTCGAGTAATATCAAATAGCCTCTTGTTCCCTTCTGAACACCACTTTGTACTGAAAATATTCATGAAGGTGATCCAGCAAGCGCTCAGTCTTCTCTCAAAAGTTATTTCACCATTTTGTGAAGCTACAGCTGGTTAGATCACCCATAAAAAAGCAACATATTTGCCTCGCTATAAATTTTAAAAAGAATTTGAAACTGTTTCGACTTAAATTTTTGGCAGTGAAAGAGTCTGTTAATAGGTCCTAGAAAAAATAACATCTTTTAACTAAACTGATCACTCAATTCACGCAACTATTTAACTTACAAACAACAATTAGTAGTAGTAGGACAAAAATTCGAGTTCAAAAACAATTTTTTGACTCACATACCCAACTCAACCTGGCAATCAGCAAAGACAGATTGAGTCCTAATTTAACGTGCTTTCCCCGAAAGTAATCATTAAAACACGGGCCTCTTAACCCAGGGTTACGATGCTAGCTTGCACCAAAACCCCCATAAATGTACTACTCAGTAGTCCATAACTAAGTATAGGTACTGCTTTTCTGAGTACAGGTTCCAGATCTCATCCAAAGCTTGCCTGGACTTCTTCATAATTCTTGGTGATGATTTGCCCCTATCAGCATCCTTGCCACTTTTTGAGTAACGGCACCCTTGTCGTAAACGCAACAGCGCGTGATACAGAAGGATTGTCGAATCAATCCGGTCCCAAACTGTATTAAAAATGAAAGCACTCGCTAATGGGTGTGCAGCTACAGCCCCCAAGTTTAAGCCTCCACAGGTTGCTCACCGACACCGGCAGGGACAAGTCCCTGGGGCCCCGGATTCCTTGGTACCAGCATACCCCTGGTGAGATTTCGAGGAAGCACAGACACAACCTCTTCAATTGAGCCCCACTGCAAAGCTCCAGATTCATTGCCGTATTTTAGGGCTTATCATCATTTATCAGTAAGCCACCCTATTATTTATTATACCTTTACCTCAGCATCCTGTTGTAAGGATGTTGTTCTAGATCAGATCGGATCGATCAGAATCCCTCCTCCTTTAAACTGGTTCGGGACGTTCTCAGAAGGAGAGCGGAATTAATCATCAGAGACAGTAAAGAATTACTGTAAAATAAGTAAACATTAGTGACAAAGACCAAAGACAGAAATAGTTCATTTTTGCTTAAATTAAAAAGGTTAGCCGAAAAGAATACAAAATTTTTGTCTATTTCAAGGATTTTTTTCGGATAAACATTTTTGTTTATTTTTTTTTGGATAAACGTTTTTGTTCAAATACATATTGTTTACTTAAAAAAATTCCTAAGTCACTTAAACGTTTTTTCAAGTCACTTAAACCATTTTTCAAATCGTTGAAACGTTTTCCACATCATTTAAACTCTTTTCCATATGGTTCTAATGCTTCCCGATTCATTTAAACTTTTTTCTGATCATTTTTCAATCATTACCCATTGGAGTAAAATCTACTTGATATTCCTAAAAAGTGCAAATGATGCAAAATAATGAGAGAAATTGTAAAGCACTCTGTTAACGAGAGAGATTCTAATCCTACGGCATTTCCCGATTGAATTAAACTCAATTCTACATTAATTTTTTTCTCATAAGTGAAAAATTCTTTTCCCAAATGAATGAAACCGTTTTCCAATCGAAAAATCCTTTTTCCGCACCAAATACAGGGTGAGCATGGTGCTTCCACCTATGCTTGGTCGCTCTTTTTTTTGAATTAAGAATGGGCAATTCAAATTTAATGATGACTTGTTCCTAACATTTTCTTCAATTTCTTTAATTTCTACAACCACTTAGCATTCAAAGCAATGCATAAACGAATTTCAACTTACTTTTATATTAAAACAATTTAAATCCGTAATGCAAGACTACGTAATCAAACTTCGAAGACAATTCATCAAAGACATCTACAATTCTAGTGGAAGCGGTCATATCTCCGATGATTAATGTTGTTCATGTGATACTTTTTCGGCATTGAGATCTTCTATCCACGCTAGAAATTTATATAAGCAATTTCGACCAAGTTGCAGGATAACGACCTGAAAGCTCCAAAAACTTGTCATGGTAGCGAATCCCTTGTTAAAATTCACAGCGACTTATTAAATGATTCATCACAAGCCGCCAACATGAAGCTGGGCGAGCTGACATATAAATCCTAGATATCTGAATCCTTAATAGCGAGCAGGGTTGCAGTTTTTTCTGTAAGGATACAAGGCACATTTGATGTGGTAACATGATGTTGAAAGAGCATGAAATCGATACATTTATTTGCTCAGAATTTAATTTTAACATGACTTATTTCTAGCGAGTGGGGACCAACCTAAAGTGTTGTTAAAGTTGCTGGATTTATAAAAAATTGACTTCTAGTCAAATTGAAATTTTATCAATAATACTTAACTCTTATTACTATTGTACGCGTCACCATTAACATTATCCTTTCAAGGAAAGACGGTAACACTAACTCACCATCAGATTTATGACAAAATTTCAAACACAAATGCGAATTAAAGTAATCTAAGTTGATGCTTTCCTGGGAACGACCACTTCAGTCGATGTGATCAATCATTGGGAAAGTTTGCAAGACAACAAAATGCAAATTTCCAGGATTGAATTGATTTTAAGTACGTGCCTGTAATATGCTTATAATTCAAAATGACGCTGCTTCTGTATTCAACGACGATTGCATCCCATCGATAATGCAATTAAATCCTGCTTTTGATGAGAATACCTTTGAAAGTTTTGCGGAAGCAATAGAAGTTTTCAAGTTATTCAATTTTCAATCAAGTCACACTGAAATCTATCGTCGAAATGGATTTTGAAGAGGAAGATGGATTGACGGGTAAGCATTGTAGGAATTGTATGTATTAAGGCGAAAGGATATGAAATTCTTGAAAGAAAATAGCTTGCGTTCCTGCAGAAGAAAAGAATAAATTGAAATTTATTTTCATGGTCATATGAATTCAATCAATTGTAATACCACATATAGATTTATCAGAATATTAAAAGCTTGAACGGAAAATTTACCTCCCATTATCGCTACATAGTATCCCGAATCGCCAATCAGTATATAACACCTGATCCCTTCAGTAACATCTACTGAAAACAACACATCTAACTTGCCCAGATCCTCCAGCAAAATGCATGCTCCTCTCATCTTTGAAACTCGGCCAACTTTTCATGCATACACTTTTGTCTCAGCTAAATTTAAATTTGGAACCAAAATTGAGTTGTTACCATACAGAATCATATTTCCATACAATCCATATCCTGCTTGACTGCAACACACAGTCCTTTATCGTTAGTCTAATGCATTCAATAATGGGTCAGATTCCATGGTGCCATCTTATCGACCGGCCGAAGCCTTCGTGCACTTGGACTTAATCCAAATGTTATGCAAGGATAATCCCGAGCTATGTTGTTAAACAACGTGGAAGTCCGTTACCGCATAGTATGATTGGGGCTTAGCATTTAATTCGGACAAGGGGGGGAGATGCAGCTGGAAGAAGTATTCATAATTGAGAGTGAATGTGCATCGTATCCGAAAAAAACGCATTGAATTTTTAGAATAGGGTTTGTTTCTTCACGGTTTTATGAAGAAGTATCAAAAACAACTATTACGATGTACAAATAAATGAAATTTCTCGTGTTGAAAACAGATCAAATATTTGTTGAACGGTATCATCCTACGAAATCACCAAAGATGGAAGTCCTAATGACCCAATTCTTCTAAATATACAGTACCAGAAACCGACGCCAATCTTGGCAACCACAAAGAATAAATACCAATACGATTTACTTTATTCATAGAACTCCCTAACCATCTCATCCAAAATAATCATCCATAAATGACCGAAACGCTTTTCTTTATTTCTTCCCTAGGCAGGAGTTCTTCAATCAGGATCCGTGCCTCCTACTTTCCAAACATTCACAGCCTGAGTTGATGGCAACATTGTATCGGCCATTTGTTAGCATTCAATCGAGTTCAGATCTATATGTGTCGATATTTGTGATTTGCACGAATAATTTATTCCTGAAATTGGCGATCTACTAACAATTGGCCTACACAGAAAGGAACAGAGCTAGTGCGAAAAAATCCTTCGTCCAGAAAACGCAAAAAGTCTTCGTAAAGATTTTGACGAGGGTCTTGAACATCAAAACATTACCAATGCTAGACAGGCGGTGCGTGCTTCGCCTTAATCCTGCAAGGAACTATTTTCAAGGATTTCCCGAACTGCCCCTTGTTTTGTTTAGCATTATTGGTGCTTAGTTGGAACGTGCATGGAAATATTTTGTCGGTAGATTTCGTGTGAGGAAATTGAAATAAAAAACATTGCGATGTAGGTTATTTCAACGAATTATCGCATTTTGTATGGAATTCGTGATTTTTGAATGGTTTTTGTTATTTCGACAGTCATATTTGTAGGCGAGATAATTGGAAAGATATTTGGGAAGTAAACAAACCTTTCGTTTAATAAAAGATGCAGGAAACAGAATAAAATGAATAACATGATTTTGCTCCCTTGTGAAAGAGTTTCTTTAAAATTTGTTACATGAAATTAGAAGCATTGCTAGACTAAAACTTCTCACCAAGGGCTTCACTTTATTTTCTAAAAAACCTTTTTGTGTCAATCTTTATCCTCGAAAATTCTGAAATTTCCTTTAGTGAAATAATTTTTGTGTCTAGCCATATTTTGCACAAAGATTTCTAGTAAAAGTTAATAAAAAAGAAAGAAAATAAATAAATATTAAAAAGAAAGCTGATAGGTGGTACAAAAAATTAACTTTCGTTAGGTTTCGCTTCAACCTGGTCCTTGAATGAAGTTGAAACTTTTGAGTATTGGCAAAAGGTTTGAATTCGGTTGATATTTTTTTATTATGTTGTTTCTAGCTTTGTCTTATCTGACTATCTTCAAAACGCTACGTTCCTTCATTTTTTTGCTCATCTACATCGGCCAAGAATAGTATTACGAACATGTTGAAAAAGTCTGCCTCGATTGTTTGGCTGGGGGCCGAGTTGAAAGTGTATCTTTGCGTTAAACCTTTCTCTCCTGGTATGCTGAATCTGTTATTGATACCTTGTGAAATTATATCGTGGAATAACATTATTTACCGGGGGTAGTGAATTTTCTAAACATCCGATTTTTTTTCATTCCAAAATTTTCATGTAGGATTTTTTATTATTAACGAGTGTTAATCTTTTGGACAGGCAATAAGCACTACATCGTTTGCAAATCTCAGATGGTGAAATATAGGCAATCCAAGGATTTTTATAAAAGATGTACAAACATTGCATTTAACAGGTCTTTATCAAGGGCGTTTACTGGTCTCACGCATTTCTCTAGTGAAAAAAAGGAAACTAGTGTCACCCAGAATGATTTTCCCAATTAAATTTTTCATATGTTTCTTATAAAATGCTTATAAATTTTTTGAGGAATCATTATTAGTCCAGTAGGTACGATGTAGCCCTTTTAGAAGTATATCATACAGTTTAGACGGTGGTTTGATTTTTGGCAACTTTTTTCCTAACTTTGTTTATGGTTTAGGGATGATTGATAACGAAAAAACAATAACAAAAAACTGTTTATTCTAATAGTTTGTTCTTTAAAAAATGAACTCAAAATTTCTTCTCAAATTCGCATAAATATGTAACTTATGTTGGCAATAATATTTATTAGATTATAGTCATCAAAGTTTGAGAATTATTCCCTTGTTGAAGCTGGACGTTGTTTACAATGTTCCACTCGGCAAGCATTGGTTCACTTTCAAGGACCTTATTTATTAAAGATGTAAACTGCTTTATTATTACAGGAGGCTTTCATCAACCCACAAGTGATTTTCTCTTTGCCTGGAGACTATTTTTTTTGGATTTAGCTGGACTACTAAAGATTCAACTATCTGTAAAGAATAGAAAGCTTTTCTTTGTAGGTTTACTTGCTAATGATTTATTTTTTGGATTACACATCATTATATTTTGAGACAGCTCTGGCTTTTTCAAAAATATTTTTTTATCATATATAATCTCTTCGTTTTCATTTGTTGTTTTGTGCTAACACCTCTTGTCAGGAATTACTTTTTCGTCGTACTTCTGAATTTTATTTCTTATTGGTTGGCTGATTTAATTGTACCTTTCTTTTGCGAGTTTACACGTTTTTTCTTGTTTCGGGAGATCCTCTTAATCAAATCGTTCAAATCAATCAGATTAACAGGAATTATTGAATAATATCTGCAAAATATTTTGCAAACTAATTTTAAATTCAATAAAAATCAAGAATTCTATCAATATTCAAGAAACTCGATCGAAACAAGGAAGCGCTTTCATACTGTTTTTTAAGAATTATTTTTTCTAAGCAAAAAATTAAAGATTTTACGCTTTCGTTTTGAATATTTTTACCTATTCCCATTTACTACTGAGATTTTTTTATTCACCAGCTGATGTGCATCCGAAGATAATATTTTCAGCAAATTTTTTACGCAAAATCGTCAAATGTAAATATTTCCTGCGGAGAAGTTTTTTTTTTGCCATCATTTTCATAGTTGAATTCATTTTTTTTGCAAGTCTACAAATGTTTGAATGGAGCATATGTTTTATGACATGCCCTTTGATACAAAAAAAAATCTACATCACTGGAAATTGAACATACTTTGCTTATTTTATTTTTCAAACACTGTGACTAAGGAAAAAATGAAATCAAATTTATTTAGCTTTTGGAATTTGTAACAAAAATTAATTTTCATCATATAATTATCGATACAATTTGTATTCAAATTTATTTACGTGCAAAAAAATTTTTTTTTAGGAATTTTTTGGTAACATTAAATAATTTTGCTCTGGGAGTATTTTAATCCGAAAAAAATTGCTGGAAAATGATTTGCAAAGCATTTACCGTGGATGCTTTTGGCTCCATTATAGATTTTGGTTCGGGAATTTTTTTAATTTGAAAACCAATTATTTGGCAAATGTTATATAAAATTTTTGAAGTGAAATTGTGTATTTGAAATAAAACGAATAACTGTAATGCTAAATAAAACATATATCACAAAAATAAAAAAACGAAAAATTGTAAAACCAAAGGTACCACGAAAATTCCATTCAAATTATATGTTACGTATTTTTCATTTGTTTTCAATGTATTGAGAAAAAAAACATTTCTAAGTCTTTATCAAGTCAGTCATTTCTTGACAGAACTTGTTAAAAGCCTTATCAATTAATTTCTATTAGTGATAACAGCTATAATAGCTGCATCTGAAAATTTTCAAAATTGGAACAATTTGTTGTGCATGTAAATTTTTTAAAAACAAATTTCTGTATATTTAAATTTATTAAATTCAGTCAGCCGCACATTTTGCATCCATTCATTTCTGTAGTAAAATTTCTTGAACTTAAAAATCTGGAAGCCACAATCAAAATACAAACCCAAAAAATATATGAGCTATATTAAATCCAGACAGAAATGAATAACTAATGTAAAATCAACACAGAAGTTTGGTGATCAAAAATGTTCAAAGGGTAACAGGACTCTAGAGACCCCCTTTTTTATGATTTTTCGTAAGTTAATAAATTAAAAAACACCAAATCCGCCGATGCTAGTATATTGTATAACTTAAAAAGTACAAAAAAAATATTATTTTTACCAAAATGGCGGCCACCAGACCCCGTATTCGGCTGTTGTATGATCCACCTTTAAAAAGTTACTTGTAACTTTTCTCTCCAACGGTCGCTCCTAGAACAAAAAACAATTTTTTTGCTGAAGTGCATACTAATATCTACTGCAGTACGTAGGAGATTTTTTTAAACTAATTTTTAACGAAATGGCGCTGTTTTGACGAAAAAAATCGATTTTTGCCAAAAAAATTAGCCGTAAAATGTTTATAAAATTCAAAATAAACAAATAATCCCTACGTTCTTCACTATATTTTGGTATTTCAAAGTTACTGTCAAAATTTCAAATGGATCCATGCACCCGTTCCAAAATAATCTTACCGGTATGCTTGAAAAAAGTGATTTTGAGAAAAACGCGTTTAAAGTTTTTATAACTGTTAAGTAGCCAAAAACAGAAGAGTCTTATGAGCGACATCTATTGGCCATCTTTGAAACTATAAATACCTCACGTGATGTAGGTAAGAAGACTATTTATTATCCCGAAAGGTATATTGGAGCAGCTACGCCCAGCGGCGCGTGATTCACGTGGGGCTCTGGAACGAGGTGCAGCAAAGTCGCTGAGTTAGCCCTTTAGAAATTTTTCCACGTTATAAAACTACCGACCTTTCATTTTTATGACTCTAAAGTACAATTTAAGTCAATAAAAAATCGATTTTATGAAAATTCTAGAGATTTCATTTAGTATAGGACGAAACAAAAACTCAAGCAAATCGGAAAAAGAAATTCCCGTAAATTTCGTAACTTGAGATTTACTCAACATTTTTGTTTGTTTTAGGCTCATAAAATTTAATTTAATTGAAAATCAAGGCATATTATTAATATGAGCAGCGTTTTCAGTATTTTGGGAGTGCTTCATTTTTGATCTCATTTTTTTTTATTTGTCAAAAAATACTGCCGCTAAAACCTTAAAACGCAACCTGAGTTTTAAAACAAGTTGTCAGGGTAATATTTTTAATTTTCAGGAAATCTTTCACAAACCGCTTTCCTTAATAGCTTTTGTTTTAAAAAAAAGCCTTTATTTTATATAATTCTATTCTGTATACTAAAAAATATTCCAAAATTTGTTCCAAGATTGTTTCCAAAAATCATTTTGTTGGAAAAAGGATGTGAAAATATTTTAATACCCACGTGCAACATCTTTTTATTAAAAATTATTCCCAGGTATTTTAAAGTCACTAATGACGAGTTAAGCCTCAAAATGATAAACATTCTGCAATTTGTTTTAAGCAAAAATATGTGGAAATAAATATTTATCAATTTCACGTGATGTTTTAAACCCGCTCTTTACGATTCAATTTCAATAATTTCATAGTTTCGACTTTCCCAATTTAATTCATTGAAAAAAACTACGCTTGTGGCCCTTTTTAATCTGAATGGAATGTCTTCTGCGTAATACTTTGCTTGTTGTTTCGGAACTTGATTTTGCCTGTGAATAAATCAATTATTCCCAAAAAAAAATTTTCGGAAAGAAAATATTGTTTTTTGAGTGTGGATCTTGTGTTGAAAATTATGAATAAGGTAACAAAACAGTATTTCATTAAAAACTTTGAAATGAAATGAAAATTTGCGAAGAAAAATAAACGAATCAAACAATTCTCTTGCTTAAAAACATTAGAAGAATATTCCCGGAAATAAATAATTTTGAATCTCCAAAATACGATAAATAATGCCAATAACTTTTAATGGAAAATCGAATTTTTTGTCGTTTGCATAACATGGACAATATTTTATTTCCAATCACACAATATTCAATTTCTAAACAACCATCAATGCAATAGCAATTTTTTTTAGTAGAACATTTACTTGTTTCACTCAACATGCTGTTCCCTCTTGGGAACAATATTTGCAACCTTCAACCAGGACTCTATTGGCCAGTTGCCATATAGCAGAGATCTCTCCCGAATTATAACTTCGTCCCGACAAGGCTCCATAGCGGCGGAAGCAAGCCTGATTGCATTTGTACCAGTTCACATTGTTCAGCTTGTCGCACTCGCGGGAGCTTATCCTTTGCAGCCGATTCTGAGAAATGAATTTGTGTAAAAAGTTCGGACAATCCGGGCGTAATTTTTGTCCTGACGCTACATTGTAGGTGGTCGCTGCCATTATTCGTCCTTCAAAATTGATTCTAAACGGATAAAATACAATCTAGTTTGGTGATTTATGATTGTCGCTTGCCAAGTGGAATTGGACTCGTTGCCAGCAAAACGAGAGGGATTTCCATTCGAGGAAGCGAGTTTGAATTCGGAACAACGAAAAAACATTTTGCGATCAATTGAAATCTTTGTGCAGCTCTTTCCTGTATCGAACACTGTGTGATTTATGCAGTTTTCTCAAGACTTCCATTTTACTTGCATCTTCGAATGTTTTGGTGGATGGCAGCAAGGATCCAATGTGAGTGACGGAAACCATTTTTCAAGAAGCAAAAGGCAGGAAAGATAGGAAGGATGCAGTCATATCGTTTGTCATATTAATAGAGCATAGCTTTTTCTACGAAACAATCTATCTCAATCAAATGTGTTCCTCCGAATACATTTTTCAGATACTTCGACTTCAAGGACCTGTAACTTTTCAAAGAAATATCTCGAGACAACCTATTTAGCATGCTAACATAGTCTCATTTACAGACATACCTATTTCGCGACTAGCAAATTACTTGCCGTGACTCAAATATCATATCCTTTCGAATGCTGCATCCTACGTTAGACTTTCCATCTCTCACCCCCCAACAGCAAATCATCGCTCCGATGGCAACGAAACACAACATTAAATATTAACCTGAAACATTTTGCTGGCAGCTTAGAATCCTTGGCCGTAACAAGTCAAGAAATATGTATCTGGCAAGCTCCGTTACCGTGCACGGCAATAAATTAGGAAGAGAAGGGTTTTTTCTACTACTTCTAATATTCTTATCGCCATTTCTTCAACTCTTTTCTGAATTATTCATGACAATAATAATGCCTCGTCGTTTCAACGAGTGACATTGTGAAATCGCGTGTGATTTATTTCACAAATGATTATCTTAAAATAAATATACTTAGATAAAAGAAAATACATCCTTTGCGACTGGGAAGCGTAGGTTTTATGACGATTTCATTGGCAACTTACCAGACTTTCGATAATTTTGAGACAATTTTTCGTATGGAATCGACACGTGTCTTGTCTTCGATGTTTATTGTAGTTTGAATAAAAGATACAAAAAATGTGCCAGGAATAGGAAGTTTTTGATGTGTGCAAAACAACAGAGGGATGAACTTTTTTCTGAAGCAAATATTTGGAGGAATATTGATTTTTAACAGAGATGATTCGTGAGAACGTTAGAAAGAGCTTATTCCTTTTTTACTCAAACATCAAATCATAGCTTAGTTTTCTCCGGTTTTGAGTTTTAGTTTTCAAACAATAATTTAGGTTGCGTCTTTCTATTCACTGTTAAGTTATTTTTCGGATATGAAATGAGAAAAAATTTAACACTTATAGCTGGTTCGTGCAAAATGTCCACTGAATGATAATGTCATAGAACATGAGTTGCCCGAAACTCTGCACATTTTACAGAAAAATGTAAGTCAGAGCAATAAATGAGTCAAAACTAGGACAACAGTTGGAGATATTTAAATGTTGAATAAAATGACCTCACCTTCAAAATATCTATGGAATTGTATGGAAGCATAAACAGCGAAGAAAGTAGTCCACAAGTTGTACCAAAACACTTAAAAGAAGCAAAATGAAGCAGATACGAATATCTAAACTAGTATGCCAAGGTGAATTTCAAAAATCTTTGGTGTTCTTGGAACTGAATAAATGATTGATTAGATCATGACCAATTGTTTTAGCAAACAAAGAAGGAAAAACATGCAAGTAATTCATTGCAGACCATTTCTTCTTTCAGATTTACAAAAAAAGAGCTGGGCAAAAGCAGCTCGTCATCTCTTGAAGTGCGACATAAAAAACACTGACAACATATACCCAGTCTATTCAAAAAGTAAGGTACCTAACAATGAAAACACTGTTTTTGGCAAAATTTGATTTTATTCTCCAACAAATTCTCCTTTTAGCTCGATACACCGAGTCCAACGAACCTCCAATTGTTTTAACACCTTCCAGTTAAACAATTTGACAAGCAGTCCAAAATAGCTGTCAGTTTTACTATGAGCGTCAAAAGTGATCAATCAAATCACAGGCTTCAATTTTGAAAGAAACACTGATTCAAAAATATTTTTAATTAAATATTGTTACTCCTTTATTTGTAAAGAACAATGTACAAAAAAACTAGTTCCACATATTCACTAACAAAAATCTTACAATACATCAAAAACAACAACTCAATAAAATATGAACCAAAATACCATACAGTCAATATAATAACAATTCTACTAATAAATTTAAGGAAAATTAGTATTTGGTTTGACCCCCTTTTGCCTTCAAAACAGCTTCCAATCTCCTATGCATGGATTTGACTAGTAATTTGGTTATGTTTGTCTGTATATTTTCCCATTCTTCCTTAAGCGCAGTTTTCAAGCTTTACTAGCTTGTAATCAGACGTTGCCGAATTTTCCTGTTTAAATAATCCCATAAATGCTCAATGGAATGGAATGGAATGGAGGTCTGGGGGTTGGGGAGGATGATCTAATACTTTAGGAGTTCTATAAAGCAACCACTCCTTGACTAAATAGGATGTGTGCTTAGGATATTTATCTTGCTGGAAGAACCACGTCCTAGGCAGTTCCAATTTTGAAACACTTTCCTCCATATTTTCTTGTAAAATTTTGAGGTAACCTTGCTTATCCATTGTCCCATCAATTAATGCAAGATTTCCAACTCCCGTTGCTGTCATACACCCCCAAACCATAACAGATCCTCCCCCATGCTTGACCGGTGTGCCGAAAACATTTTTTTCGTGGGACTCTGTGTTTTTGGTTCTCCAAATTTTTCGAACTTGCCCTCATCGGAGAATAAAACGTTTTTCCAAAAGTTGAAATCATACGTTCTATTTTTTTTGCATATGTTGAGCGTTTTCTTTTGTTCGCCTTAGAAATGAACGGCTTCTTCCGTTGCGCTCCGCCATTCAACCCGTGTTCATTTAATATTCTTCGAACTGTGGTACCTGAAACAGATTGATTGTTTGTCGCGAAATAATGTTCTGCTAATTTAACTGCAATTGAGCGTGGATTACACCTAACTTCTTTCACTATATTTTTTATATCATGTTTATTTAATTTTCTTGATCGTCCGGATCTGTTCAAATTTTCTAATGTTTTGCATTTTTTATATTTGTCAATAATTTTTTCACTGTGCTGTGTGGTCTTTTCACAATTTTTCCAATTTCCCGTAAGCTTTTTCCTTCACAATGCAAATTCAATATAATTTTTCTTGTTTCTGGCTCAGTTTCTTTTCTCATTTTAGGCCAACTGTTTCTAGCACGTTTTAAACCAAACTAATTTCCAGACAAATTACTTTACTAAGAATTTTTGTGATCGCTATTTCCTGAGAATAACATTGAAGTTGCATTCAACTGTTCCGTTATTTTGTTTATGGCTATAATTCCCAAATGTTTGAACACCTGTGCACTTACTTTTGATTCATATTTCTATGAGTTATTGTTTGTGCTGCTCTGTAAATATTTTGCGAGTTAATATTGGGAACTGATTTCTTTGTATAATGTTCTTGACAAATACGAATTTAAAAATATTTCACTGAAAATATTTTTCTATATCCTCATTTTTTTAAATTGAAGCCCAAAAACAAATTTCAAAGGTGTGCACTCACTTTTGGTGCTCATAGTATATTTGAGTACATCATTCGATTCAAAACGCATGCCTGACAGTCATTTTTTGAGGTTTGGAAACAGATAAAAGGGCCAAATCTAGCGAAAGAGAAAAAATTTCAAAGCCTAGTTCATTCTGTTTTGCTTGTGAAATGAAAGATTTGTGAGATGGTGCATTGTCTTCGTTGAAAAATTATTGTTTCCTTCTTCTAATGAGACCGTTTCTTCTTACATTTCAACACTCTATCGATCCAATAACGCTGAATAATATACGCCAGTTAATTTTCTTCCCATTGGAAGATGATTACATGTGGATTCTAAAAAGCCCTTTCCATAGCCTTCCCAGCCGATGGTTGCGCTTTTGAACGCTTCGGTCCACTACCACTTAGTAGAACCCACTCTTTTGATTCTTCACGTGGTTCCGGTGGGTAGTGGTGAATCCATGTTCCATCCATTGTCATATATTGGCGCGAACTTGGATGAATTCTTCTGGAAAAGTTCCAAATTTCAGATAGCAATGGTCACAAGAACGAGTTTTTAGTCAATTGTGAGCGAACTTGACACTCATCTTCCACGAAGCTTCCATTTTTTCATGCAAAATATTGTAGTCCGATACTTTCCGCATTTTTAATCTCGAATCGTCAAATATCATATCGTGCATTTTTGTAATCATATCTGGTGTTTTTACCTCGCTTGGGTGACTTGAACAGTGTTCATCACTTGTACTCGTACAACCACGTTTGTATTCAGTCATTCAGTATTAAACCATAATGTTAATTGAGCTTTTATTTTGTTTCGTTTGAGGATTTACCCTTCAAAAAATAGTGTTCAATCCCAACACAAAATTCACTTTTCCTTTCATTGTGGAAAAATAATCAAAGTTGATCAGTTTCTACGGCTGTCACACAAATACTGATGTACAGAATGTCATGAAATTTGACATGTGGTCATCTGAAGGCTTAATTCATCTGACAGCAAAGAGATTTGTCTGTTTGTGGCGTCCTCTATTGTTAGGCATCTTACTTTGTGAACAGCCTGCACTATCAAATGAATTCGTAGAAGAAATTCATAAAAGATCAGAAATACTTCACATTTCAATCGAATCATTAGTGAGCAGTGCCTTTAATTCGGGATTTTCATTCATCACTTTTTCAACTATTCTTCAGAGTGAACTTTAACTCAATAATTGATTGGAACTGTGGAGTATATAATCAAAAAAATCAAAGTAATTGTAATCCTGAATAAAATATGCCATAAAACAATAACAATTTGACAAATTTCACATCACTAAAGCTGTGTTGCCTTGTAAACTGCGTCAATTTCGAAAGCATATATAATACTTGTACTTGTTTCTTTCCAACAGCAAAAAAAATCTCATGGAACACCCTCAGATCAAATCGATGAGAAGATTCTTTCGACAGAACTCATCTAAGATAGCTTAATCCGATTAGCTATCCGTAAAACTTTCTTATGGATTGTAGCCTCAATTTTCCAGAAACCAATTTACGAAGATTGACTCACCCCACAATTCTGATCATTTCTTTTCCCAATCGAAGCTACATTTAATCGAACCCAGGGCAACTTCCCAAATAAATCAATTTTCATGTATCCTTTTTTTTTCCCGTAACGAAAACTTTACACATAAAAAACAAATAGGCGAGCACAGCAAGTCATTGGCACAGTGAAAATAATAAATCGTAAAGTGCCCAATTTCGTGGCATTTTAGGCCGTTTTCCAGGTCGAAATGAATCTCAGTGCTGGTCAATTTTATCATGAATATCATAAAATACGGAGCCAGGATGAGATTTGTGATGCCATTTGTATTGGCAACTTGTTGGTGATATAATGTCGGGTGAAAGTTGTCCTGCCGAGTCCTACTGGCATTTGACTTAGGCTCCGCAGGCAATTTTCTTCAGTGCTAGCCGTAAAGAGGTAGATAACATCGATTTCCACTTAACGAACAACGTCTACGAATCTTTAGTAAATGGCTGCAAGATACGTATTTTGATTTCTTGTTAATATTTGATAAACATCTGTATGTTTGCGATTGGTTGGGCTGTGGAGGCGTTCAGTAAGGAACTTTAACGCCATTAGGCATGAGTATAAATTTGTAAGACGGTGTTTTTCATAAACTAACCATAAAATTACAACAATTGTAACTCTGATAAATGGCAAGGATCTGACCGTTGAATTACCTAACAAAATAGGACATTTTTCATAATAACGAAACGAAAATAACAATAAAATTAAAGCAGGTACCCACTGAATTCACATAAATATGGATCAAAACTTTGCTGCCACCGATTCCTATTAAATTCGTGACAAAAAAGATCACCGACTGTCACCTTAAGATTTCCTCGTGCCAAGTTACCATAAATTCAAACGCCAACGATTTACACCTTCGCATTCTTCACGTGTAATAAAACCACACATGATACTGTTCTTCTTCAGCAGCAACTACCCTCTTGCATTTGTCATTGGCTTTTCATTCTCTGTGCTCCATCCGCAACAGAAGTAAATTTCCCGCAGATCCTTGATTGCATCGTGTCTTCGTATTTCCTTTTAAAATATGTAAAATGTATGCACATACGTTGAAACCGAATTCAAGCTGATTTAATTTAATGCCACTTCTTCAAGCAGGCTGGCATTGTTGTAGATATTTTATAGGGAGAGGATAATAATAATCTTACTGTTTGTTGTACAACGTGTGTGGTTTTTGATTTGAATTTTGTATATAATACTGTGAATGGTTTCAATCGATGTGACAATAATTATTTATATTCTGCTAGAACAATTTGCACAATTTCGTATAATATACACCGATTATTATTTTTAATAAAAATTTGTTTATGAAATTAATTTTTTTGGGTAGATTATAAAAATATGCAATCCTCTTCAAAGCACACTTTGTGCGCACATAAGTATCCAAAAATCACTTTAATGACAAGACACTATTTTTTTCAATATATAGAATTTTTAGACATAAAACTACTATCTAAAAATGTATAACACACATCATCATTTAATTCACTTTGTTATCAATGTTTTCATCAGTTTTGTGAAATGAAAAAACCGCCATAAAATTAAATATCGTAAATTATGATGTTTGGTTTACTTTGATGGAAGAACACATCCGCAAAAATCTTTCAACAAAGTGTCCTGCTATCGAATTTGAAATAAACGAATTAAAAAATTCAATGAAGAAATTCAACAAAATTTTGGCGTATTACCCAGAACAGAGCTGATGGTAGTTAAGCTTACCAAACAAGTTTTATATAAAGATGAATGGTGACTTTGATTTGAAACAATAATGAGGAAAATAATTTTTCTCAAAATCATATTTTTTTTAAAAATGTTTGTTTCAAAACTTTTTGCACCTTCTATTACGGTGGGCCATTTGTAATTTTTATTTTGAGACTAGTTTTCAACGATTTTCTTTTTAATTTTTCTTGATTATTTTTAAAAAAATTTGCCATATAAAAAGAATAAGAGAATTATTTATAAAAAGTAGGTTCATTTAAATGGCTACCATGACTGCCTAGTAGTAGTAGTCATCTGTCCTCATCGTCTAATTTCATTAAACATCTTTAATTATTTGAAGCAATTTGTCTTAAATTGTTCGATGGTTCGTTTCTAAGTTTCATCCATTGTTTGAGGTGTTTAGAGTCTTGAAAATATTTTTCTATGCAAAATAGTCTAGCAATGCATCAAATCCGACACAAAATTTGGACAAAAATTTGTTTCAATAAAAAGCATTTTAACTTTCGCACAGTTTTTGTAGTACAGCGTTTACCTTGAAAATAACTTTTAAACACTTCCCAGGAGTTTTCAAGTGTATAAGTAATGTTTTTTTTATATCAGAAATTTGATCACATATATAAGTTAATATTTAAGGCACGTCACTCTTGCCAGTGTTGAATTCCTTTCAATACAACAGTGGAAGAACCTTTTATCGTTCTGCTAACTTTGCCTGCTTTCAAATAATCTTTTAGCCGTAAAAACAAACGAAAATTCCCACCTCAGTATTTAAGAGAAAACATTTTTCATAAGGCAACCAATGTTTCAACTACTTCGACCTTAAATTTTCCTACAGAATCTAACTAAAAAAAATTAGAAATCGTTACGTTCCTCCGATCTTCAAACAGATTTTAGTTGCAAAATAGCCAAATAAATTTTGTTATTTTTATCCAAAGAATATTTTTCTTTTCTGAGTAGTTTTAAGTGAAATTATTCAATTACATATTAAAACCAAGTGAAGCCATGAAATTTTACATCAAATCTACGTGAAATTGATATCAAGTAAAAAACATCATGTAAAATATCTTAATAGAAATTTGATCATTAATTAACAATTTCCAAAACGAATTGTACCAGAAATAGTTACATTGTGAAGAGAAACGCATAAGCCTCAAAATATTTTAAAACATAATATAATATTGCGGTTTCCATACTAATGTTTGTTGAACATGGTTAGAAACAAATCATACTACCAAACAGTATTTTGAATGTTCGGAAACATGTGGTTCCATAATTCACAAAATGGTGGGACATTGTCAAGAAAAACCATTTAAATTCAATCAAAATGATCTTTTACCTTAATTGTCTTGGCAAACTGTTATTATTTTAAAAAAAATGGATCTTAAACCTTTCCGCGAATATGAAGAAATGATTATTTTGAGAGAGAAAATTAACAAAAAATATTTTAGAAAAAAATTTAGCCTTGAAATTTTCTGGTTCTTGGTATCAAAACGCTTTTTGGATGCTAATATGTGAAACCAACTATCATTAAATTAGTCCTATGAATAAATCTTTAAGACTTCATACATTCTGGAATATGATTTATGATTATTTGCTTAATTATTTCTATTTCATTGGCAAACATCTTGTCAACAAAAAAACAAAAAAAAAGATCAAAAATCCTCCCAAACAAACCGATAGATGCAAATCAGAAAATTTTCAAAAGTTTCAAATTAAAAAATAGTTTTTAAATGATGCTTTCATCAAAGTTGTTTCAACAAAATTTTCAAAAAAAATCGGATATATATTTTAAAGAAAAAATTGTCTTATTCGAATTGAATGTGAATATGTTGAGAGAAAAAAGTACTAGTTTAGTTTAGTTTTTCGATGATTAAAGTCGAGTTGATGTATTTTTGAAGTTATCTATAGGTCATAGTTGAATTCTGAAAGCACTTTTACTCCAAAAAACTCCGCAACTAATTTATCATTTATTTCTAAATGAAATTGACTCATCTATCTCTTGTAACAAATTGTGTTTTGTAAGGCTGAACATTTTCATGATGGTGTCAATTCAAGTTTGAAAATAAAAATTCTTATTCTTTTTTTGGAATCATTTAAAAAGAAATCAATCAACTTTTTACAAGTAATTTTACTTTAGATTAAAAAAATTTGAAAAGAAATTTACAAAAATTCAGTAAAAACAACCGGTTTCAGCCCAATCATAGTTGCCTATTTTGTCGATACGTTGAAAATATTTTAGTCTGAATGTGAACATAAAAACCAAAAATATTATTTTATTAATGCATACATTTTCATTAAATATATTAAAAATTATGACAATTAATTTTGTCAATAAGGTTCTGCTGTGAAAGTAACAAAATCTTATACTTTGGAAAAAAACGATTTATCAAATTGCCAAGTAATAAATTTGATTTTTATAATCAAGTTAATAAAGCGTCAGCGGGCCTGGAAATGTTTGGCAGTAATTTTTGTGAACATTTTACTATGTTCACTCTGAAATTTAACATTTTCACGCAAACTACTCATGGCTGATCTATTTTTAATGCCACAATTATATATACGTGTATAATTTTACATTGATTGGAGTATATTTGGCGCTTTTACCCTAGTTTATATTGTGGTACTTATATATTCAAGTAGCATTTTCATGAAATTTATTCACGCCGAAGTGACATATCGTCACTATATGTGCAAAAGGCCGTGTGTTGGTGTTCCATTCAATAGTATGATGCTGAACTAAGAATAAAACAGAAAGCATATATTTATAGAATCAAATTATGAAACAAAACTAAACTGGAACATCAGCCCAAATCGAGGTTTTATCTAAAAGACATAACTTCTTGAGGTCTAGTTTTAATGGCTTGCTTAACAACTCAAAACAGTGATAATTCGAGACTCCGCACTGTTCCTTTGATTCAAACGCTAAATTTTTGCTGAATGTTGTCAAACATTCCTGTTTTAAGATATGCTATTTCATATTTTGTTCAACTAATACATTTATTGCAGCCTACATCATTATCTTATTATTATTTTTAAATTGCAAAATATTCTTTGGATTGTGTCAACAACCAGAAATATCTTTGTTAATACTTATTATTGTTATAATTTTTAATCATATGTACTAATATCCATTAATATCAAAAAGATTGGTAAATGATCAAAACCATACCACGATTTTTCTTACAATTTTATCATCTTTTGCATTTCATCTGGAGTATAAACTGTCCTCGAAAGTATCTTGTAAAACCGTAGATTTCCATATTTTCACCAAATCCGCAGTCAGTACTACATTCGCAAAAGTCCTTACATAAAACTCGCGCTCAACCTCGATAAACTTCTTTGAATTATTGTCCACACAGCGCCAGCTTTGGCAAATCCTTTGGTTTTCACATCACAACGGGTTGCGTCTCATTTCGGCCTGAGAATTGCTTCTGCAGTTCAGGGAGCACTAAATCCAGCAGATGATACGCTCAATAAAGTATTTACGGTGTACAAAGGAGCCATCGACATGATCATTGACTTGCATAACGAAGTTCGGGCTGTAAGATTCGATTCCGAAATTTATTACCGAAACATTGAGTTAGAATCTCCTGCCAAACAATTTCACCCCATTTTCAACAAAACTCTTGACAAACATCTCCCGTCCGTAGCCTCGTCCTTGCATATTCTGAAGATACGACCGTATAAATGGTAGGCGAAAACTCTAGTCCATATCTAGAGAACGGAACTGGTAAAGTTAGTGAACTACCCACGACCAAGTGCTTCTATCGATACTGCATGTCGACGAAAAGGACTCGATTTCATCCTTCCCAATTTCCCGTTCAAGTAGACAGATAAAATGCATTTGTTTCTGTATCGAAAATTCGTATCTGGTTTTTGTTTCGCAAGATCAGTTTTCCGTTTTACGTTTTACTCGACAGCATGATTCGCTTTTTGAAAGTGTTAAATATCCTAGTGAAGGATGAGACATGTTTACACGAAGAATTGATGGTTGGTGTTCGTTCACTTATAAATTTATTACTTTTCAGATAAGTTTAACTCGCAATCAGAATTTATGTCTTCGTTGATAAGTACGCGAAAATTATAGCCATAAGCTTTTGGAAAAAAGAAAAGGATCAATAACAGACAGTTGGTTTTATAGCTCACTAACAGTCTATGTATTTTATTTTATTTTGATATGCAATTGAACAACAACAGCAATAGAACCCCAAACTTTTATGATCAACATAAATATTATCAAAAGGATTCCGGGAGCTCATCTATTTAACTTCTGAGTCGATATTCCATTTATCAAATTTTAGGCTATAAAAAAAACATGCTGTTTTGACGAATCAATCAATCTCGATAACTATTGCATTTTTCTAAGTGCCATGTTCTTCATTTTCAAACTGTAACGGTTCTTCACACTTGTTAGATCCTCCTCTTCAATTGAACTTGCTGCAAAGTAGTCCTTTCTGGATTTTTAGGTTCATTAGCTCGGCAAGCATTGCCGCATCCATGAACCTCAGGCTGACAATGTTTGAAACAAAATCGAGACTTACAGAACAAACAAGCTTTTCCCATCAACCAAACTCTAGCCTTGCATCCTTGAAAGATGCAAGTGTTGTCTAACATGTTTATTGCACTAACAATCCTCCCCAAATTTTTGTCAACCGTTCCGGAAGGAATACGTTTGACCAAATCCGATGAATTGATCGGCTGGAACTTTTCAATGATGTTCACTGCAGGAATATTGTCATCATCATCCTTAATGGTATTTGATATCGATTTCGACATTTAGGAGTTATAATTTTATTTAAAATTTAATGAAAACGTATTTCATTTAAGCAGTTGACATCGTTTTGTCAGTTTCAATTGAATGGTGAATATGTGTTATTTTTTAGTTAAGTTTGTTTTATTCAGATTATCAGTAAATATTTTACAAACAATAAGAAAATTGAAGCAATCAATCAAATGAAAATCCTTGGCCGTCTTTAGTTAAAATAATGAACATAACACATATATCATACTTCCTTCGGTAAGCTTACGAATCTCGATGATTATATAAAAAAAAATCAAAATCAGGCATAGCTAACTCTAAGAAAATATTTTCGAAGTATTTAAACATTTGCTCCTTTATTATTATTTTCTTTATAATTCATGATGTACAACCACGAACATAATTATTTTGGAAATATAATATGTATGTAGAATTAATGACTCCAAATTGTCTCTACAGTTTTCGATACTAAATTTGTCGAAAATCGGAATTATTAGCCGAAATGTGTGTCATGAAAGGACATGATCCAACTCCAGAACTTTGCACTTTATAAAATTTATTAAAAATGAGCTAAACGCCTCGCCATTTAATTTAGCAATAATGATTAATAGAAAAACATTCCACATTTACCGTGGTCCATTTGATTTACGTTTTTCAAAATTCTACTACTTCAGCATTACGTTCTACAAAATGAATCCTTTTAATTGAAAAAATGGGTACTTTTAATTTCAAAAAAATTCAGAAATGTTTGGATGATGTTGAAGTTCAGACCAATGTATGTCCTTTATTCAAGCTTATAAACTGGAAAAAGACCTTAGTCTTTAGAAAACCACTGGTTTTGTGTTTTTCCGCCATATTTGCAGTGAATCGTCTACCCTTGTTCTCCCAAAAAATTAATTTCCATAAATGAACTGAAAATTTTGATAATTTTATGACTTTTTCAAGTACCGTCTTAGTTCAAAGTGTTTCAAGAACGAATTATTTGAAAACTGTGGCTCATGACCGAATGATCATTCTCGTCTATTACTCGCACTTTCCGCTGGTAATATCAGGATTTTTTCTCTGGCACGTAACAGCTCAACAGATCCAATGCAAGACCATTGACACCCTATTGGTACAATAAATCCATCCTAAACTCTCTATTTTTTCGCCTATTATCTGCTGTAATCATGAATTTTTCATCACAAACACTTCCATTACACCGCCCAAACTTGTATAAAAATGTTACTCTTGACTATTAAGAATTATAGCCTAATAAACACTACCGTAAAAATGTCCACAATTATTACAAAATTCTAGTAATGAAGCAATTTATACGTAACACCATACATCCTGGGACCCTTCAAGGTCGCAACAACCTTCATGAAGCCTCTCGCGCAACATCCCCAAGTCTAGAAAACAGATAAATTTTAACATTGTCATAATCATAAACTGTAGACAATTACCTACCGTCTCTCTCGCTCTCTGGAGGTTAACTTGCTGTGTCCTTTTGCCCAGCACACAGATTTTTTTGATGTGCACAACCCCGTGCTAGAACGCATCCATCCCTCGCTAGCTTCAGCTAGCTGTACTTGTAATATGTTCATGATGCTTCGCATCCGACTATTGAAACAAATGGCATAAATCTAGGATTTCGAAAAGAGCAAAAGCAAGGATGGGATTTTGTGCTGACTCCTTTATGGTGTGTTGATTGGTCCATGGTGTCTTGAAGTGTGTTATGAGTTGTAAACTATTTTCATTGTTTATTTGATGGGCAGGGAAGCATTCGTTTGTGGTCATTTATTTACGAATGGAATTTATCAGCGTGAGCAATCAGTTGTGAAAAGTTTATAGTGTTGCTTGGGGTGGTTAGTGCCGTTCATCCATCCATTCATCCATATTTTATGAGTTCTGTTTTTTTAGACAGGGGTTTTCATTGTACATCCAACCAAGAGACAATAGAAAAAGCTTTATTTGTTCAGTGTTGTAGTGTGTTTCATATGCGATCAACAAAGTAAAGCGACTAATTCATATTTTCGGAAAAACATCAATAATTGTTGTAGCTAATTTTATATCAGAATCCAAAAATTCATTGTGGAAAAAACATCTTAACTATTAATGGCTAAATATCATGTTTGAGCATTTGTTCGAATTGCTTTTGGAAATGAATTATGATGAGACTTTAATGATTTCATCAAATGTTTTGGTGACATACATATATTTTAATTTTCCCATAAAATATTTAATATTTTTTAATGTGAACTCAAATCAGCTTATTCCTGCAAATTGTCAACCTTATTTTTTGGAGGTATGAAACTTCCAATAAGGAAATATGTCATTTTAATTGTTAAATTTAGTTGCCATTTTGATTTTCTGTTTTATTTATTTTGTCAAACTACCTAGTAAAGACTTACGTCCAAACAACGTCTCGGAACAGTTGAAATTTATTTCAGGAGTTCGCGTTCTGTGCATCAAATTTATAAAGCAATTATTTTCCAATAACTAGTGCTCATAATCGTTCATCTGAGCAGCTAATATGCAATACAATGGAAAAATTTATCTCCACTTATACCCTATTGGACAATGCTCATCCAACAGGCGCTCTTACAGTGCGTGCCGAAGTAGTTATTGCTGCAGTGGAGGACAGTGTGACTTATGATCCAAATTTATTGATTCTACACCGTTCTCAACAACTTAGCCTCAGTCCGTCAACTTAAACTATTTTGTAGTATTTCTTCCTTTGAAAACGAATGCAAAACATTTATTATTATTGGTTTATAAGCTAAAACTATTTTAAGGCCTTTAAATAACAGTCTCTTGGTGAATTTTAACATCAAAATATGTTCAGCTATTTTATACGCAACATGAATTTAATTGAAATCCAAACAAATTTTTTTTGTAACTGTCACGTTGAATATTTTACCAAATACAATAAATATGCAACATACTCAAAGTTACGAGTATTATTACATATGGAATTTTGTTTATGGCTTCACATAAGCCTTCCTTACTTAATTTATCTCAAGCCGAAATATTTTAATTTTTTCCTGAAACTTTGTTTCAAAATTATTCTGCAATGGATATATTTGTTCTTTGATATAAAATTATTATTTTTTCCATTGCTTCATACAGTTTCAGATTTAATACTCTTTCCAAACAAAAATCAGCCAAAATCATTCATGTGAAAACTTCTTGAATTTTTTTAAGATATTTTGAAGAATTTTGACACTTACAACTAATATAAAAACATCCTGGTATTTCAAGTTCATTTCAAGTTTCAATCTTGAATGTTCATTTGGCCTGAAATTAAATTTATATTTTTGTGGATGTACTTTGAGTGTTTTTTAACAAAATGAAAGGATCGATTCTACTGTTTCAATGTCTTTTTGTGTAAAATTATATTTTATTTTATGCTGAATTAATATTTTTTGGGATGTCATAGGATGTTGAAGAGAACCCTAAAAAGGTTGATGTATTTTATTTATATATTTTAAAATGAGAAAAGTTTGTCCGTAACATTAAACCATCATACTTTATATGCCTTCCTCTTTTTTCCGATAAAACTCAGCGAGCTATCAAAGAATCAGTTGATTAATAATACTACTTTTAAGCTTTCTTCTAAAATATTGAAATCTAATATACTCAATTTTCTCTCTGATTGAAAATACTCTTTCTTTACATCAACCCAAAAATAACATCGCAAATATGCTTTCTCACACAAAAACTTTACTAAAACACAAAAATGTAACAGTCATCAAACTAAAACTTTTCTGAAATTTTCCAGTATATTCTCATGATTTAATAGTTTCACCTCTTCAAGCAAATTGTGACCGAATAATTTTCCGTTTGGCTTACTGAACACTTTCAAAAAAATAACTAACCAGACTCATGTCAAAGAAATTGCGTCCAACAAACTTTACTTCGTTCGGTGAAGTGAAGAGGACGTATTTTAAATAAGGAAATATTCGGCTTGAGCATTTATGAATGGAAACGAGCTTTGAAATCAATTTTAACGAGGAAAGTTTGAAAGGATTTTAATTAAGTAATACTAATTGAACGAACATCGTTTTCAGCTTTCATTTTTGTGAAATTAAAATACGAGCAATGTTCTGAACAGGATAGTAGCAAAATCAAATTAAAAAGAACACCTCATTTGCATGGTGAATGTTTTCGAGTCGTTGATGTGTGATTGATCTTTAAATTAATTAATCATTGAATTTGAGAGACAAATTGAAATTAAAAGGCATGTTTGCAATTACCAGGAAAATTCAACTTTTCTTCGTTTTCTAGCTTTAAAGATCTCAATTAAAACTTTAATTAAAGCTTTGACAATCATTTGCTTGAATCTTGTCTACAACTCGTCTTCAAATTAACCTTAATCGAGGACAATTAACAGCACAACACATTTGCTTGGTACTCCTTGATGAGACAACTATTCCGTTGAGTGACATTCGTCAAAGGAAAAGTTCACATGATTTCCACACATTACGGTGTCGACACTCATTCCTCTGTGGTCTCATCATTTAATTGTGGACAATTTGCATAAATCCGTTGAAATTCGAAATGTCTCGTGCATTGCGTTTTCGTAAGATTTAATGTGACAAGCGCCTGATGAATTTCGTCCCGATTCAGTGAGCCTGTCTTCAACATTATTACCACCACATACTGCCGTCATAACTTCGGAAATCATGGGCGTCCTTGCAGGTGAGTGAGTGAGCGGAACGAAGACTTCTCGTAATAATATTCAAATTTTCTGCATTCATTTCCCTAATGAGGGAAGCATCTCGCTTTCAGTAGATGAAATTTCTAATTCCTAGACAGGCTTCAGGATCTCACCTATGTTTGACTCCTCTGACGGTTGCGATGGAATTCCAGACCAGAAGGCATGAATAATTTATAGTGTAAGCCTGCATGATAGGGTAGACTTTAAAAAGCTTGGCTTCTTGCTTCCTGTAGGAGTAATGATGCGTGAATATCATATGATAGTGGTGTTTTTTAATATATTGTAATGGAGAGATTCAGATTCTTAACAAGAGTTAAAGAATCGTGGATTTGATGTAAGGATTATACTTGCATGTTTTTCGGCATTTTTGAGGATTTAACTATATTTGCATTTGCTTTTTTAAACATTTCTGGGTTCAGCTTAAAGGTAACTTTGATTAGATTGCTTGTAACTACTCTAACTGCTTTTAATTTCAAATGAAATACCTACGTTCCACTGAAAAATATACGCTTTATATTCAAATTCTCTGTATTTCTCGATCAATAAACTTATTATTCTTGAAATAACGTGTCTTGGATGGTACATCCTACTAACCAATTATTTTTATTATTATGAAAAATATTCTTCCACATATGCAAACACAAAAACATAATAGTCATGAAGTTGATTTTGAACTACATAAATGTGAAAATATAATATTCTACTTCATATCCTTGAACCAATGAAGATGAATATTTTCTTGAAAAATTTAATAATTGAAGAAATTGAGATAATATTTACCGTAGATTAAATCGAAAAGCCAAGATCCTTGCTTTTAAATAAATACAGATACCAATCGAAAATGCATTTGTGAATTTGATGTAATTTTTAACTTCCCAGTATATGGGAAGCTCTTGTAATCGCTTCGAAAATCGAAATTAAAATTCTCAACATTTCTTTACGTTTTGAGGTCTATAGAGAATACATAAAGTATTTTTAGAAAGGGAGACGTATGTGTGTGTGTGTGTGTACGTACGTACGTTCTTGGACACTTTTTTCTACGAGCATAACTCACGTAAATAAAGTCGAATTGACTTTGTTGAGGTGTCAATCGAAGCGTCTTTGCAATCTTAAGAGCTGATTAGTTTTTGGGACACTTCGGTCGGGGGGGGGGGGAATGGTTTGTTGTTTTGCCCCTTTGAAGGTCATTTCTGTCATGCGCTATATCTCGCGAACAAAACATACGATTTGCATGACTAAGATGTCAATCGACGCGTATTGACATTTTTGTAAACCTATCAAATTTTGAAAAAAATCTTTGGAGCCGTTTTTTTAATTTAAGAAAAAAAAGGCAAAAAATTAGGTTTTTTTAATAAACAATACATTTATAACCTGATTTACGGAAGACAGTATTCAATTTTTATAAAATTTATATATTTCAAGCAGTGCTTGTAAAAACAACATCAATTTTTTTCTCGTGATAACGTAAAAAATTAAATAAAAAATTAAAATTCATTAACAGTCAGCATGATCTTCAAGGTCATTTCTGTCATGCGTTATATCTCGCTAACCAAACATACGATTTACATTGTCAAGGAATCAATCGACGCGTATTAAAATTTGCGTGAATCTGTCGAATTTTGAAAACAATCGTTGCAGCCGTTTTTTAATTTAAGAAAAAAAGTGCAAAAAACAGGTTTTTTCATACAACATTGTTGGTCGCTGGGGAAGTCCGAGCGATTACGGTCGAAAATCGATTACGAATCCAAATAAACCTAAACAAAATTAAAAGGAAGTTTTTTTTATAACAAAAACAACATCATTAAGGTGGCAATCGACGTGTTTTGACATCTTTTTGATTATTTTAACATTATAAAAATCCGTTTCAGCGTTTTTTTAATTTAATAGAATAAAAATATTTTTTTAACCTGATTTGCACAACACAGTAATAAATGTTCAAAAAAATTATACATTCCAATCAGTTTTTGAAGAGAAACCAGCAAAACTTTTTTCATGATTCTGAAAAAAACTCAATTAAAAATAAAAAATCATTCAAAGTTACCATATGAAAAGGGTTCTTCCGAATGATATTACCTTACATCTTTTATTCGAAAGGCTTTGTTATAAAGTCAATCAAAGCTTTAAAATGTTTGGATAATTGGATCCCTCGATCCCCCAGATCCCCGGGTCTCCGGATCCTTTGATCCCCCGATCCCCCAGATCCCCGGATTCCTCGATCCCCCATCCGCCGATCCCTCGATCCCTCGATCACCCGATCACCCATCCCCCGATCACCCATCCCCCGATCCCCCGATCCCCCGATCCCTCGATCACCCGGATCCCAAGATTCTTCGATCCCCTGGATCCCCCGATCCCTCGATCCCTTCGATCCCCCGGATCCTCCGATCCCTCGATCCCCCGATCCCCCGATCCCTCGATCCCCCCGATCCCCTATATATCTTGGAACCTCCGATCTCCCGGGCCACCTGGATTCTCAAAACAGAATGCAACCATCCGGACCTACGAAATTGCTCGTGTACCATTCGTCGCGGTGACGATGGTAAATCATTAACGCCTATCTACGCTGTAAATTGTTCACATCTGAATCTGTATAATTTATAAATTTGTATCAATTTTTGTAGAGAATAACCAGCAAAAACTTTTCTCATGATTACAAAACAAATTAAATTAAAAATAAAAAATCACTCAGAATCTCCATGTAAAAAGGGTTCATACGAATGATTATACCTTCCGTAATCAATTGACGCTCGCGTAGATGTCACGATTAGTATTTAGTCATTCCAATAACTTTTATGAAAGGTACATTTTTATTCTTTCAACTTTTCGGGCATGTATTCATTTAACATTTTGGTTAATTCAATGCGGATCAGGAAGATCATAGCGAAAGTTCTTACAAGTCTTTTAGAAACAAATGTATACCAAGCACGTTGCATCCCTTCAGCTTTTGAGTAATTACTACAATTTCCCAAGAGTCCTTTTATATTCTTTGTTACAATACCACAACAGCAAACGAACAGCATTGCATCTTTCCATGTCTCATCGAACACCGACAAGTACTTATAAGCCAGCGATGGTCTACATGTCCCAAGGACATAATGGCCTACTCAATCATTTTGACAACGACTCTATGTGGCAAATTGTCAACAATTTGTTCCTTTTGTCCGTTGCTCCTGGAATTAACGACTTTCGCTTATCGTATTGAACGGCCTATTTGTTGACGGTGACACGATGTGTCTACGAACTTTGCATATTTAAGGAAGGACGTGCCAGGACTCGACAAAACAAATGAAACTTGAATGAGTCCACGAAATGAATTAGCGACGATGATGGTAATGCTGATGGTGATGACTGTTGGGATGAGACCAGAAAGTTTCCTGAATTCAAAATCGACTACACCGCCTGTCGGGACAATCGATCAAATTCGTCTACGTTTTCTCGAGCGAATGAAATTGAGATTTTACCTGGAAAATGTTGGAAACTCATCACGAAAGTGTATACTAATCATATTAATTCGTTTGAATTAATTGCATTCTATCAAGTTTGTGAATTCATTTCACGATTGGATTAATTGCTTTTGAAATTGATGATACAATGTCACTTGAATTGAATCTAAATTAAAGAGAGTTTTATTTTAAAATCCTAAAAAAGCAGTTTGGTATTAGGTTTCATTATATTGAAGCTACTTTGAAAAAAACCCTTGCGAAATTTCGGCACAAAGCATTTTATTAGAAAAGTCATTTGTTTGAAGATTTTGTTTAAAACTTATAGTGGAAGCATTTATTTGAGCATAGCACTTTGTAAACAAATGAAATTCAGTAGAATTTCAAGGTACAAGGTGTTTTTATTGACTTTGCTGCAATCATTCTGAAGCTCAAGAAAGCAGAGTCAAATTTGTGCTTCAAAGTTTAACTGGATATGAAGACCACAGCTTTTTTATCCTCAGAACTTTGCACAAGTTACTCAAAAAAAGTTAAGTCGTCATAAATTTGATCACAACAAAAAGTTCAATTCTAATTTTATCTAGAATAATGTGAGCTGCAAAACACACAAAAAATAGATTGTAAGTAATTTCTATTTTAATGAAAAATAGTTTTGTTGCATATATTACACCATATCATTGATTACAATCAAACGGAATTCAAATAATCCTTAACCACACGCTATCAATCCGTGCATTGAAATTTTCATAATTCATCTACATCCCCAATAAAAATCAACTTATCCAACGAAATATGATTATTTGCGGCACTTATCATAAATCCATGTCATCTTTGTGGGGAGGAGAAAACGATAATAAATGTCTCCCAAATGAATAGTTCAATTTAAAGCTTCACGAAAATCCAGACAAATTTATTTATTTAGAATAATCGAGGCAAAAGATGCTAGTATTCCAGTGATTTAGTATCAGTACTTTTTCATTGAATTTGTACCCAGGCATTCTTAAATTGCATGTCCTTAGAAAATTCATCTGTACTTGGGATACAATTTTTAGTCCTTGCTTCGCAACGTATAACGTATGTACTCTTAATTCTTCAGCCAGTGAAGTGGAAATATTCTTGGTTGCTTTATACCACACATTTGTTGAGCAATGGTTGGAAAATATTGTAAGGATGGTAGTTTTTTAAGGACTTGGGAAGTATCGAAAGGATTTGGTAGGTATAGAAAGCAAAAAGAAGAGGTTAAAATTTAATATTTGAATGATAACAACGTAATGTGAAATGAAGAATTCTATAATTTCGCTGGATGTTTGTAGTCAGTCTGGGATAAAACACATTTTCTAAATATTTTCAAAAACATTTTCATAAAATCTACTATACATGTACAGAAGCCAAAATTATCCTAAAAATATCTAATTCGATAAAAGAAGTATCAAAAAAACACGTCATATATCAAAAACTATTCCGATTTTAAACTCCAATCCACAAAACCCTTCATCCTTTTTCTCGATTCCATAACACACGAAACAGGACGACATCGTGCCACACGAAACCAAAATGGATACGATTCAGTTGTCGTGGCGGGAAAAACGTTTCAGTATGGCCGTACTATTGTAACGATGCCATTTTTATCTGGTGAATTGCTGGCAGTAAAATGTCTGTAACTAGGATTAAGCCACTTTGCAAAGTTGTGATAAAGATGTAGTGGCTATTTGTGACAAAATTTATGTTGAGTGTTTTTCGCTTACAATTCACTAAATGACTTTTATATTGATGATGTACGAATGTTGGAGCGAACACTTGAATGGTCTTTTCCGAGTTTTTAGAAGGACCCAAACACTTTGCGAGATCGCTTGAGAAAAGTTATTGCAATTGAAACTGGACTTCCATTCCAATCTGTTTTGATGGCATCATCTGATATGTGTGTGCCTACGGAGCTCTGAAATGTAATGAAGTTGTCCTAAAAATCAAAAAAGGATGTAAAAGTGCAATAATTTTGATTGATCGGATAAATATTATTCACTTGGAAAACATTCAAGCGAAAAATGAAGCACACTTTTTGTACAACAGGAAACAATATGCAGATACGTAAGTGTTAAAATATGCTTGAAAAGCTACTCTTAAAGATGAGAAACATGGAATTTTTAAATAAACTGCCCAAAAATTGCATGTTTCTGCGCACTTTTGCCATTAACATAAATGGTAGACTCTTTAACCTGACATTGAAAACGAATCTCTAGTATGGTTTGCGTCCAAGACGCAACCAATCACTGTTGAAGAAATGAAAAGCTGAACGTCTCTACTAGCCCATTTACACTGCTTCAAAAGCACATATTTATGATTGACGCATTTCGAAATGCATCAGAACGTTCACACTGCACTGACATGCTTTCGTTTGCCAGATACATATGTTCAGCAGCTGCTGTTTCATGATAAATGATACCTAAAAATTTGTAAATGCTCTTCGGAATGAAGATAATCTCAATAATATTCTTGTTACTGTTGAAACCTAAGGGGAAAGTCGATGAAAATATGTTTGAAGCAGTTTATGCATTCACTCCTGTTTGAATTCAATCTATTTTTCCTGAAGTGAACAAAATCTTGCTAAAAGCACTGCATTTTCTGGTGAATTCAACAAGCAACACTTTTTTTCAATCACAACATTAGCTGCAACCTTGTTTTGATCCGTAATTTTGTCTAAATTACGTTCTAGAGGTAATTTTGAAATGTACGAAAAAACACGTAGTTTTGAATCCAATAATGTTTAAAATCAGGAATTGAGCCAAAAATATGCAGCGCAAGTAGGCACTGGCATAGTATTTTTGATACAGATAGAAATTATATCTTTCTGTATTTAAAAAATTATTCAAAATGAGCATCAGTGGAATAGAACTCATATTATATCTCATATCCAGGCAACAATCATTGTACTGAAAACTTTCGAATAAGAGTCCAAACTGGCTTGTGAATATTTTTGAAAATCTTGTCAATCTACCAAAAAACTTCGCTTTAATATGAGTTTCAGGATACACACAAAAAGACAATAAAGAAGCTTTTTGCATGGTTGAAAATAAAATTAAAAAACAAAATAGAGCTCATACAAAATTAAATTATAAGTTAAGAAAAATGTCAGCTTTTTATCGAAATCGAAATTGTATCACCGAAAAAGCTATTTCCTTAAATTATAGCACATTTTCAACGACGCAACTTTTATAAAATTTTATTTATCAGCTCATGATTTTCGATTCCTTGTATAAAAGAATGATGTTTTCTTTTTAAAAAGACAATAATGTTTTAGCAAGAGTGATTTGCAGATACTTTTGTAACAGAAACCACTAGATTTTTCCAAAAAAAGCGATTTCAAATCGTATTGTATTGAAGATTTTTAATCGGACATTTCGTTCAAATTTTTGCGTTATTCCGTTTATTCTTTTAACCTCAACCTGTAATACAATTTACAACATAAATCTATCCACCATTTCTTTAATAAAACATCAAGAACCTTTCAACGATTTTCTTCAAACCGTTTTCAGAGCATAAAAAAAAATCATTCGGATTGCGTTTTTTCAACAATAAAAGTTTTTCTTTTGAGACTACATATACAGATCAACTGACACTTTGACCCACTTTTTCATTTATTTTCAAAGACTTTCACAAAATAATTCCTTTTGAACACTTTCCATTCTTGTCGATTTTAATTTTTTTTCTCTGCCGACACTCGTCATAAAGTCACTATGACAAAGACTTCGTCTCCAACTTTGTAGCAAAATAAGAAGAAGTCAAAATGCCATCGTGACGAAAAAGATACATTTTCACGAGTACATATGCTGCTCCTATCTTTTTGGGCACCTTCGACCTCGACTCAAACAACTTGCCTTAGGGAACTTTGAAGAGTCAAAGGTGATTTTCATGCATACGTTCTTGATTTTCAGAAAAGTCTGATTTTCGCGTTCTTGAAACGAAAAAAAATTTAGGACACCTATTTTAGATATCGCTGGGACAACATAAAAGGACCGGAAATACTTCAAAAGGAATCTCGTTCTTGGCTGTTGCCAGACTGATGCAAAAAGGACTTGTAGAACGCCTCGTTTTCGGTCTAGGCAAAGACTTTATATAGCCTCTTGAATTTATCCAAGCATTATCAAATAGGGTTATCTGAGTTCCGCCCGAGCAGAAAACTCCACACATCAACGATAGGCGAAAAACTTTTCTGAAGATGCCTCCGGTAAGGACATCACATGTGTATCTTGTTAGAGGGGGGGGGGTTTAAACTTTTCCCAGACTAAATATCGGATTCCTTTAAATTGTTGTAGATTGTTGGGTGTTTCGGTGTGAAGAAAATGTTATATCTGAAAGCGATAAGCGTAACGAATACAAAACTGATGGTATCTCCTAAATGAACTTTCTTTTGGAAGCCCTTGAAAGTTTGTTCTCACGGAAATGAGGATGTTCAACCGGTGGGGTTGTATGTTTATGTATGTAAATGATAGCAGGGATGATGTTGAAACAGCAACATAAAATTCTTATCGGTTAATGGTTTCACTGCCGCCTATCCACGGAAATCCGTCAAAAGAAACTTTGCAGCTAAAGTAGTTGTTATATCGAGTTGATATCGAAGAACAGAAATTCAAAAGATGATAATGAGGAGTAATTTGAAGTTGAAATGTTTCCGCTTAAAGAGGCGTTTTTATCGCGGTAGAGAGAAATTCTCATTTATTATTGGTTTTATTGGAACTTTAACTAAATATGGTTTTTTAAATTACTTTCTTAACAAGTAAATATTTAGTATATATGCTCTACGTTGTCAATATTCTTTGCTGACAAATTTAATTGTTTTAGTGTCTAACTTCACTATAAATTGAATACACTTTAAGAGCTTAACCGTACTACACCTAAACTATTACCTTCCTCTCCGTATTTGTCGAGATGCTATAAAGTATATATGATCAACCTTTTTAATGCTTTAGAGAGACTCGAGCGAAAATCATTGAATTTCTATTCATTATTGAATTATCCATATATTTATCCATTTTTTGAAAAACTCAAAGCCCAGAGTGAAGTTCAAGCATTTGTGTCCAATACAAGCGTTTTTCAGATTCGAATAAATTGCTCATCGAAATATATCAGTTTCTTCCAGTAAATCTAGTCTGTAAAGCTAGTAGGAATTCTAAAATTTTATATTTTCTAACTTCCACAAATTTTAGATCACGTGAAAACTTCTTCCTTCAATAAAGATGAGATCCTTCATCACAATATTTGTTGTTGATAACACATTTAGATTGAACAATTATGTGTATCATCATCTGCCGTAAAAAAGAAAGACAGCAATAAAAAATGCTTCCATGAAAGAACATCAACAAGGACAAGTTGAAATATGCAAAAAATCAGAAAAGCTTACGAAATGTGATATCAAGAGTCGAGCAGCAGTGATTTTTTCCAGTCGAAATAGAGTGGGCGAAATGCATCGGCACTGTCATATGCCAATAGTCCGGTAGCGAAACCTTGCCATTCCGATGAGGAAGGATTAGAGAATGAGAGTCTTTTTATAATGGGTGCGCTGGGTGAATTTTTTGGAGAGTATCGGTACAAAATAGAATTGGCTGTTTGTCTGTTTCCAATGTGAAAATAAATTTTGAATCACCTCTATTGGAAAAATGAAAAATGAAAATCCCTGACCGAGAATCGCACGTCCATTGCATTTTGCTTTGAACAAAACGGATGTTGATGGATATTATAAAAACATACCAAAATACTATAACGTTCCGAAGAATATCGTAAACAGCATTTTCATTTGTTGGCTGGAAGACGCAAGTGTCTTTCGTCGTGGAAAAATGCAAATAAAGCTCAAACCCTTGTTTGGATGATGAACATTCTTGACTTCTTTTCCGTCTTAAAGACGACATAAAGTTTGAATTAATGACCCCGTGCAATGTGTCGAAATATAAAGCTAAGGGGGGAGGAGTACGTCCTAGTGTACCGCTAAAAAAGGATCGATATTTTCATTAGCAAAAATTTTCTAGAGCCTGATTTTGAACCTTAACCCAATGAGAATTGTTTAGTGATCTCTTAAAATCCAACTATCGCAAAAAAAATTCTAGCTTGTATTTATCGAAAAAGAAATAAAATATACTTAGAATACTCGAGATGTACATAAAGGTAATCATATCCATTGAGAAGTATACTCGGGATGTGCCCTTGCAAACTTTTTCGTTCAGCATCTCATACTAAAGAAGCAGATGATGCCTCCTTTGAAAATGTGAACCAATTTTAGGAGAATGAGGATGGGAAATTTTAAACAGCTTCTATCACAAGCAAGCGATCTATGAGTACAGCGTATTCAATGACACTTAATTTTTTCCTACCAATTCAAATAAATAGTTTAAAAGCTCAAGTAATTTTCAATGGAAAATGAGAAAAGTCGTTTTTGATGCCGAGACGTAATGTGAATTTTTTGGTGAATTATAATTAATTTATTGGACATAACCCATGGAATCCAAATAGCGCTTTTGACTAGCCTAAAAGGACTAGTTTTTCATTTCAAATGAAAAAAATCAACAATAAACGAATGTCTTCGCGTGAAAAGACTTTTTACCAGTGTCTCACAATTACTATATTTCAAATGATCTTTAGCAGCTTGGTTGTGCTATCAAATTTATGAGCATAGATTTGGTTAAATCCTTTTTTTCATTATTGCGTGTGGTTGAAATAATTATTGCTATACTCAAAATCCAGCGTCAACTTTGCAAACAGATTTATTTTAATTGTGGAAAGGTGAAGTAATTTTGAATTGTTTAATGTAATTCGAATAAAATAAACATCTGTGCAAATTCATTGCAATGTAAGTTTTTTGTTATAATTTTTTCCCCATGAATCAAACAAACGTAACTTTACTTTGCGATCTTCCCTCCGATTTGATTTTCAGCAGCTAAACGTCACCTTGACTGACACAAGTAACGATGATCGTTTTCACACATAACATGTGACACTGTAAACTATAGGCCGTGGTAGGGTGGGCCCAAGCATCAACATCAATGTCTGGCGAGCTCCGCTGATTTCCATTTATACGCGAGAGAAAGATGACCAATCAAAGGACAGTTCGATCATGCGTCAAATTTTTATAGCTTATGTTTTAAAAATTTGTTTGAAGACATGGCTCCTAAAAACCTTTTGGCAAAACTTTAAAGTTTATTTTCTTCAATCTTATTTAGGAAAATTAAGCACCATCTAAAATTATAAATTTATTAAGCTCCATCGAAATTTCACAAGAAAAAAATACCAGATTCGACAGTTGAAATGAAATATTGCAAACTAAAAATTATTTTGCAAAAAGAATTCATGAAATTAAATTATCGAAATTTCAGGGATTAAAATTTGAAATTTCTATATGCACAAAAAACTATCTTATTTAGAAAAATTAAGCAGCATCAAAAATTATCGTATAATTTAATTCCATCAAAATCCCACAAGACTAATGAACAAAAAATTAAAAATATGTGAGCGAAAAATCTATGGCAAGAATTTAGTGAAGTTTCACGACATGAAATTCAAAATTAAGGCAATACATCATTCGGAATATTTATTTAGGCAGAATATTTTCTTGGAATATTTTTTGAAAAACCATCATCGAATTGATGCTTACTCAACTGAACGAAATAAATGTTATGTGAGTTTTTAAGGAAACGTTGCCATAACAATTTTCTAATGCAAGGTTACTTTTTGGAGCCATAATTTAAGCAAGAAGTGCAAAGTGCTTCAGGATGTGTTTGGAGGTAGCTTATTTATAACTCATGCATAAATGCCTATATAACTGCTGAATGTATCTCAATCGACAAAGTCTTTTTATTTTATTTAGATCACTAACTCGGACAACATACATTCAATTTGAACATACAGTTGAACAGGGAGCAAAAGAATTAATACTTTTTTCGCTGTAAATATCATTCATCATCATCATCGGGCCAAGAGTACAAATACACTCATACCTCAGAAAAATCAAATCAAAATTGTTTCTTCAAAAACTTCTTCCTGGCAAGTGCATCTTTGAAAAGAACACAACATCCTTGTTCTTACAATTTGAACAGCAAAAAGAACCATTCTTCCCGTAAGATACATTGACTCAGCATATGCTGTCAGCGATTTCCACTCAACAAAAGCTTTTCAAACCGTTTCACCCGTTAAACTGCATGTACTCACTGCCGTTTCCTGGATAAATAATTTATTGTTTTCTTATAGCTGCAATCTCAGAACGAGTCCTGCAGCTCCTTACATTCATTTAGTACTTTCTCGTACACCGCTCTACGCTTCTCTCCAATGAAATGTGCAACTATTGCGGACTTTTGCCAGCAGTGTGTTACGACAAGATAATAGCACAAAGCTTGGGAAATGTCTTACAAGGATATTCTTTACGGAATATAATAAATAATTGATTTCTTGAAACTGAGTTGGTGTGCTCATTCAATTGTTACATGGTGCAGTGCGTGCTCAAGCAAACAAACAAAGTGCATGCTCATACAAAAAGATGCAGATAGTATTGAAAAGTTAAAAAGTGCAGTCACAATTGAGTTTTTATTGTTTATTGTCAGATCTTGCATGCATATGTAACAAATACTCGTACTTTTATCATGCAAAATATTTTTGTATGCTATTCAAACATGCTTATTATTTCATGAAAAGCAAAAAATCTTTATGTCTGAAGAGTAACACACATAGTCAGCATTGGCTACTTCTTACAAAATACAGCTACTTGGAATTTTTTCCTCCAAATGCGCCTCTTGAAGTTGTCTTCATTAATTAAACCTTGCAATGCATCAACTGGAAAAGTGCAATAATATGAAATATCAAGATATTATTTCGACCTGATGCCCACACATACATGCACTTCATGAGCTCGAGCTTTGCAATGTTTAATGATCTTTTTACATCCTTAGCGTGTCCTTCGCACCCCATTGAATTACCTTTACGTGCACTTTGGTCAAGAAAACTATGTAAGCATAAACTCTTAGCTAAGTTTCACTGCTAACAAGCATTCAATTTGGAAAAATAAACTCATCGCAATGCTTGAGAACATTAATATGCAGGCTAATAAGGCTTACCGGGCACTGCATGTGCTTCGATGTGGAATGCTCCTTTATCCTTTTCTCAACAGGTATTCCAGTTTATAGTTTTGCTCTTTGGTTAGTCGGATTATTCCTTGAATGAACAAGCCGTGAGGTGCGACCCATGAGGTCCACACGGTCAACTTCCCAGTAATATCTAAAAATATTAAACACAATAATAATTATGGAAATAATACTACTCCAAATAATAAAAATGTACTTCTCGTAAAATTGATTACGTAAGGATTTTGGTGCATTGGTTTGATTGATTATTCACGCGGATAAATCGGAGGGGGGACAGATTACAAAGCAGTTTTTTAATTAAAGTTAAACATGGTGCTGTGAAGACTATTGAAAATCTGCTCAAATTTTGCAAATATTAATAAACTTTGATTGACTATACAACAATGTCTTTAAAATAAGAGATTTAAGATATAATGATTCGAATGAACCCCTTTCACATGGTGACTTTGAATGATTTCTTATTTTTAATTTAATTTTTTTGTAATCATGAGAAAAGTTTTTGCTGGTTTCTCTACAAAAATTGATAAAAGTTTATAAATTCTACAAACATTTATTATTACGATGTGCAAATCAGGTTAAAAATGAATCTTTTTATGAAAAAAACACTACTTTTCGAATTTTTTTAAATAAATTAAAAAAACGCTTTAACGATTTTGAAAATATAAAAACATCATAAAAATTATAATACGCGTCGATTGACACCTTAATGATCGAAAGATTATATTCAGTTCTCGAGATATAATGAATGACGTAAATGACCTTGAACGTTTAATGATTTTTTATTTTTTATTTAATTTTTTTTATAATCATGAAAAAAACTTTGGCTGATTTTTTTACAAAAACTATTTGGAGTATGTAATTTTTATAAACATTGATTACTTAGGTTTGAAAATCAGGTTGAAAATTTTGTGTTTTTGAAAAAAAACCTTATTTTTTGTACTTTTTTTTAAAAAATTAAAATACCGCTCCAAGAATTTTTTTAAAAATTTGATAGAATCACGAAAACGTCAATACGCGTCAACTGACACCTTGTTCAAAAAATCGTATGTTTGGTTCGCGAGATATAGCGCATGACAGAAATGACCTTCAAACGGGCAAAACAGCAAACCCCCCCGACCGAAGTTTCCCAAAAACTAATCAGCTCTTAACATTGCAAATACGCTTCGATTGACACCTCAACAAAGTCGATCGGACTTTGTTTACGTGAGTTATGCTCGTAGAAAAAAGTGTCCACGAACGTACATACGTACGTACGTACGTACATACACAGACACACACACACATACATCTCCCTTTCTAAAAACACTTTATATAAGTTAACAATCAATCCCATGCTAATTCGCAACCGGATGCTGAAGTTATCAAACAATTCTGCGATAGCCAGAATTCAGGTGCTGACAACGCATTTCCATCCGACGCGTGTGGTCGCTGAACGGACAATAAAATTCCGCGAACTTGGGAAATGCAACTGCAGCACAAAATTCCTTTAAATAGCCGAAACGATGTGTTACAGTTAGTTATTGTATTTTTGGTTCTGAACGCGACGGGGAACCTCTGCCCCGCGCGTATTAAATAAATATCTTTTGTTAAATTCGGATAGATATTTAACTTATATACTCTATAGACCTCAAAACGTAAAGAAATGTTGAAAATTTCAATTTCAATTTTCGAGGCGATTACAAGAACTTCCCATATACTGGGAAGTTAAAAAGGTACAAGTGCTAAAGATTCTCATAGAATTTTTTAGCATTTTGAGAAATACCTGCAACCTTTTAAAACTTTTTAATAAATTTATATTCTACTTTTTGAATTGATATATAAACATTTTTGCTGTGAATTTATCAAATATTTCCTATCAATTGCTTTTAATGCATTCTTGTCAATAAATTTGAATCAAAATACTGGAACGATAACAAAGAAACTGACAATAATTTTGTTAAAAAGTTTTACACATTTTTTTTTATTCCAAATCTCCGGAGCTTACTACTAGGGTTTTGAAAACTGTTTCAACCATTATTGCCTTCTCTTGCCATTTTGTCTGTGCAAATCATTGAATTAAATTTATTCGCCATGAAAAGCATCAAAGATAATCGAATTTTGTTTTTTTTTACGAGAAAAAGAAGTTGGGTTCTCAAAATTACAAAATTAAAACAATTGATGTTTATTTTTAAATCTTTCAAACTAGGAATTTCAATGGGAATTTTTATGTATGACCATTTTTCTTTGTTATAAATCTACTGCTAACATTACGTGGAAAATTTTATCAGATAACGAAGCAGACAGAATTAAATAAAAATTTATTTAATATATTCAGTGATTCAAAGGATTAAGCTTTGCCATAAAATTTTACCGAGCCCTTTAACATTGCAATATTATATTTTTAAAAACACTAGGTATGTTAGGTATATAAGTAAATCTGATTAAATTGAGAAAGTTACAAAGGTTTTCATACCGACGGATGCCTGCCGCGCAGTCAAGTAAATCAGCTGCAACTAGGAGTTGCATGCATTGAAAATTAAGAGGAGAGGAGGAAATTTAGAAAATCAAAAGTGATGGTAGGACTGCTCAACGAAAACCATAAATTGTCTTTTTGTTTATTTACACAACTTATCATCGATCTTAAAACAAAATTTTCATTTTACATATTTATTTTAAAATTCTTTTTAATTCACGTTGTAAAAAGGTAAACTTAATCCCATATTGAAAAAGGATTTTTATGCTTAAATATTAAAAGAGCATAGGCGCTGGATTTCATTCCCTAATAGACGTTCTGCTACGCAATAATCTCCGGTGAACATTTTTACCCTCCTGTTTTCAAATTGAAATCAATATTAAAACTATTTTCTCATGATAAGTATGGACAGAGAATTTTGATTAAGGTCAATTTTTAAAAATTTAGTAGTCCGACCAATGGCAGTCCTTTATTTTATCTGTAAAAATTAACTTTCGTAATTCGGATAAAAAAAATTACCTGAGCATGATTAGGACCCTATTGAGCATGCCCATTATTTGGTGTCTCATTTGCAGTGATTTTACTGTCTTCACTTTCAGAAAGCATTTTTACTCCAGCTGAGATTCATTTGTCTCTTGAAATTGTCGTTAACGGGGATTGATCCTCAGCCTAGCATGCCAAAATTAGAAAGTAAGTGCTCTAGTTTTTTTTCATTTGTAGAAGCAGTGGATAAACGAATGGTCGAATGGTATTTAGAATTCAGTTGAATTAAGCATGATATCATAATGCGAATATGCTAGGCCCAAATTATTGCATAAAGAAAAATGCAGAGTAATAAAAATTGATATAGTAGAAGGTTCACGATGGGCAAAGTGTTAAACCAAAAAGTCGATCTGGTAGAAGGTTTGCGTTGGCCACCATCTCCGATAAAAATTATTAGAAAATATCTTGCTAATCATAGATTTTACGAAAAAATATATCCTGGATATGCAGCTCTCGTCTCAACGTGATCCTAGTCAAGAAAGTTTAACCAAGCAATCAAAGTCTAACCCTGAATTTTTCTCAAGATTTACCAATGCCTGACCCGGACCTGATATATGCTTTGGTTTGACCTGAGGTCACTTTTAGTCGGGTAAGCACTTTTATCCTTTCAAAAAAATCTATAGGAAATAAAAGATTTTAAAACAAAGAAAATTTTGTGGAAAATGTAATAACAATCGATTTATTGGTTCTCGAGACATTTTGGTTACCGTTTTAGCAAATTTTTTTTGATGAGAAAAACTTGTTTGAAGTGTTGGATATGAATTTGCAAGAAATGTAGACAAAATGTTTTAATTGATTTATCCTTATACTTACATTCAAGAATCGCTTCTTGTCAAAATTTCTAGCCAGATAAGTGCAAATTTCGCGAGCTTCACGAGAGCATGGATTACACGATAGTTTGGCTGAATATACCAAGTAATATATGCCATTTTATCGCTCAAAGAAGCTTTAAAAGAATTTTCCCCGAGAGTATGCTAAGTATAAAAATCAAAGCCTCCAACAAATTAGATACTTTTCCAAATATAAAACACAAAACCTAAACGAAAAAATCATGGAAAATTTGAAATCAGTAGCATTTAATTTCCGTTTACCTTTCACCAAATCATAGCCGTGTCTGTGATAACGATAAAATATAGTAAAGAGGACTATCGAAGGTAGTGCACATTTTATTCTAAAAAATGTGAAAATAAAACCCATGAAAAACAAACAAACAAATTTCTTTTATTCCTTTTAATGCACAAGCTCAGTAGCAATATGCAATAATATATTCAATTCTCTATCACCAACAGTTGATCATTTCAATTTATTCACTAACTAATTCTGTATGCATCCATGGAAACCAACCAACCATCTAACAAACAAGAATATCAGCTTACCACATGGCCATCAGAAACGAATTCAAATGCAATTTGCAACTTCTTTTGATGGTACATATAAGAATATTATCGTGACCATACGATCTCGTACGAGCGCCATGTCAGAAAGCTTTCAAAAACCATTTTATCTTATTTTTCGTTTTACAATTTCCACCTAGCTCTTATCCAATTTCTGTGTCCTTTTCAGATCTTCACCGCACTAATACCCATAAACTATTTGAATAAACCTACGAGAAAAAAATCACTACCTCTAAAAACGCTTGAAGGAAAACATGAAAAAGACGAGAAGCGAATGTGTCCTAGACGCTTTCATGCATTCCTTTGAAAATTTGAATAGCAAACAGTTGTCCCTGGCCAATTAATAGTGTGGGAAGGTACACAGCCGGAGTCAACATTTTCAGATTTTTTTTCCGCTAAAAAAATTACTTCAGGCAGAAGTCCTTTGTGTAGCGCCACAGAAAATCATATTTGTCGTTGAGCGTTTCAACATTCTTGCATGTTGATTTTAAAAATTTCAATGTTGTTGCATATTATTTTTTTGTTTTTGTTGTCGGGTTGTTGTCGCGACGAGAAATTGTATGTTAGATATGTGTGTAGGTGGTGATTATATTAAGGACAATTTGAGAGAAAGTTTGAATAGATTTGGGCGATTGTCATCCTTAAATTTTTTATAATGTTCAAGGCGAGATTGTTAAGGAAAAATTCAATGATTTGGTAAGCACATGAAAGTGAATGCAGAACGATAAGTATAGAAAGAGAATAATCTGATCTGAGAAAACTGGGTGTGTTTTTCAGACCTATCTATTACAGTAGAATGATCATACTGTTCTCATCTTCTTTTATTTTTTTGTTCTAGGATATGTTCATCAATCAAATAACCAAATAGTATGCGGTTTTTCAACAACTTCAACAACATGGACTTTCATACCATTCCGCGATTATCTATTAATAAAATGAACCCACAAAAATTCAATCAAAACTGCAAATTAACCTTTTCGGGCAAATGAAAATTTACCAAATATGATAATGTGCATGTGCAAAGACCACCATTTCATATCAGTCAACACACTTTACCATATGAAATTTAATATTAATGCTATGATTCCACTATCCCGAATTGGTCGTATTCATTGGATCAGTAATTAAATTTCAGCGTTGATGCATTCAACATTTTGCAATATATGCAGAAGCTCCGTCCCCATTTTCACGCCGAAAACGAGTTCACAAGGATTTAAGACCCATATCAGGACACAACGTTTCAGCGGAATGATAATTTCCCTGGATATAACCACAAATGCGCGGAATTGGAAATTGGGATGATTGTAAAAGCTGCACTAATAAGGCAGCAGATTATTAAGGGTAACTATGAAGGGTGGTCGACTGAATTCATGAAGCATAGCTTTGAATGTGAGTACTGTTTAGAAGAGGAAACTAGAAGGATCTTTGGAATCGTGGTAACTATTTAAAACACATGTTTGAAATGTGTGCTGTTTGTTCGTTTGCAATGCAAATCGATTAGGCAAATGTGCAGTATTAGCTTTGACGAATGAAGTTTTCAATGATTATATTTGAATATGAAACGGTCGTATTGGGAAAATGAAACGACTTATTTCACAACCATTCAAGCGTGCAAATAAACCTCGACAACAATTAAACATATTCATCAATTTGCGCGCCCAATGTGGGCTACGATGTATGCAATTTTTAGTGAAAGATCGATCGTTTGACACTAAATAATCACTAATTACTCCTTGATTACTTTTTTGAATGCATCATTGTCACATCTTTTTTCCTTATATTAGTCGGTATGCATGCCTTGAAGAATTGAAGGGAAAGCGATGTGCGCTAGCGTAAAAATTAAAAGGAAATGTACTTGAAATCTCTCCACGGTTACATACACCTACACCAACAAGGAAATTTTTGTAAACACTGGCCTCGCAGCATTTTCATGTAACGTTTTTGGATTTTACAATCTTTTTTGTATGGACTCTGGTGCAATACGGTGAAGAATGAAAGAAAGTTTGACAACCAAGGAATGTCGTAACTAATGATGGCTTGGGAAGTATCAGAAAGTCGAGTTGAAGGCAGACAAGTTAAAGGGTTTTTTGTGATTTGGTCTGAGCCTTTATGTTAATTTTTGTTTTGATTCGTTGACTAATTAACCAATTTAAATGATTTTCATATATCTTACCCACCTTTTTGCCTTATCGTAGCTTAGGTGAACTGCGATTGCGTCATGGACAAAAACAAAAAAGTTTTTAAGTTGACTGGAAAAAAACAAAATCAATCCAACAGCTTAAATATATCATAAGTGTTGACATGTTTAATTGCGACTTTGCCATGTACATAGAAAGAAAGTGATCGAAGTCATTTGTTCAGTCAATTAACAATAAACGGTATTTTTGAATTTCATAAAAGGAGGTGATTGATATCGTTCGCTCTTCTTGAGTGGTGGAAATTTTACGGACATAGGTGAGTATGAAAAACGAATCCAGCAAAAGATGAATGATGATATTTTACAAGGACTTCGTACTAAGCACCAACAACCGATCAAGGGAATACGAAGTAAAAAATTGCAGACTAAAGTAATAATCATTTCTAAAGATGTTAACCATGGCAGCTCAAATAAAAATGTCTAAAAATTAAATAGCAGCAGACAACTTGCACAATATAAGATTCTGAAGAGGCAATTTACTGTATATCAATCAAATTAATTAAGATTGTAGAAACCGTTTCCAACCTCAATTGTTATTATCAAACATTCGCTTCGTTGCATCCAAACTCTTCTATTTTTTAATATTCACTTCAGATAAGCCATTGTTGAAGGCTCACAAACTCTCCCCCAACTCCGCTGCTATACGGTTTCTTCAAAAACTTTACCAAAGTCACGTCCTACCAATGACAATAAGCCAAGTCCTTCTCACTTATATGCGTCCGTGCCGGACGGAGGCGAACGATAATGTCTTTGAGCAAGTTTTCCCATAAGGCAGACATTTTATTGCCGAACGTCGGAAACTTTAAATTCAACTTTCATATGCGACACTACCAGATTGAGAAAATCCCAATGAATCTCATTAAAGTGTGCCGAAGCAGTCGTTAAAGTTTTATTGGGTGCCAAACTTATGGCAATTAGTCAAACATGCATTTGGAGCATATTTTGGAGTCCTTGCAGATGATACCCTTGCTTCAAAGATTTTTAAGGGTTTCGTAAGAAGAAGCGACCGAATGAAAGATAACATGAATGATTGATGAGCGTAAGAAAGTGAGAAATGGTTATGATATTCTTTTGCGTTGAAAATTCCCGTCAATGATTTTGGATACGACGCTGCAATTTAATTCTGAATTTTTTTCGTCCTGCTAAATATTTACCAAGTTTTCTTATTCGTGAAATATAATCTCAAAAACTGCTACAAAATACAGCCATCATTTATTTAAGTCATCGTATCATTTTTTAAGAAGTCGTCAATTAGTCTGACACATTGATAGTCATTATTTTTAAAGGGAACTTGCTTTAACGGAGATTAATGTGAGAGAGAAGCTTAGTAGTTTTTCAAGGATGATGGGTAAATTGATATGAATTTTTTTTCTCAGTTTAAATTGGCAACAAACAATGTATCAATGTATCTAAAACTATTTTAATAATCTATGAAATTTATCTGTCTCAAAATCGTAAGGTCCAATTTCAAGGGCTGGAATTTGGTAAGATTAAATGCTTGAGAAGATGTAGGATTTTATTACCGTGCTTTATGCATAGAAATTTTTATGAATCATAATTGGTACATTTTCTATACTCAAATGACCAAAGAACTTATTAGATGCCATAAAAACAATCCAGCCACAAAACTGTATACTTTTGGCGGTTTTCGTGATGTTGATCATTATCGAGTACAAAAACCACGTAATTTCCACACAATCCCAAATTACTTTTGGTACGTCATTTAAACAAAATCAAATATGAAAACAACCTTGTAATTAATTTTGACATAAGCAATAGATGTCACTACTTTATATTTTCAAATTCAACACGCAGTTTGACACAGTATGCCAGAAATTACAGTGCCTCAAACAAGAGTTTGTACATTTCAAGAAAAATAAATCGAATTCAAACAGTTATGAGTGAGAAAAATTGGTCCAAATATACTTTCATCGACTATTGCCTTGGATTTCAAAGCAGATAACGACATTCCTGAGGTTGCTTTCATTCATGACAGATTTTATAAATAATTTGACATCCATATTTTGAGACCGCAAGTGTCAAACTTGTGCATCTGACAAACATAAGCACTTCAATGCAATATGAACGCTTAGAGGTATTTTGAAATGTGCCAATCATAAATGCATATTTTTGGGGCAAGGTAAATGAGCTAATAGGCTCGGTCATTCAGTACTAGTTTAATCTCAGTTTAACTGTCGTCCAAGTTTAAACCGACGTTTAAGATATACTGATGTTTTTTAGTGGGTGCGTTTTAACTTAACCCACAGTTAAAACCTAGCAACGGTTTCTCATCAAAACATCAACCATGTTTTTTTTTCGGGTCGCACGCAAGTTTTTCTTGTACAAATAAAATATTTTCTTCTGAAGACATTTAATTTGAATAATGATGAGCGCTGTTTGGAAATTCTACTTATATGTTATTATTTATGATTTTTTTAGCTAGGTGATGCTTAATAAATCAAACAAGTTACGCAGCAACTTTTTTCTAATGGCACAATAAATAAAAAGGATGCGTAATACAGGCACTTTCCATTCGGCAACTTCAACAATAATGCCTGTTCTCGATAAAAATGTTTTTTAATAGATTTTTTTCATTTTCTCATGCTCTCACGTTCAATAGCTTTTGCCTCCCACTAAGCAACATTTTTTAAAAAATAAGAATATTCTTTTGTTATCGAAAGTCTGAAAATTTGTACAATTCATTCCGCCACTGGCATTCAATTCATCGGATCGGCCAAAATATGTTTGCTCATTAAACGAAGTAAATTTAATGATCCGCAAAGGCAAAAATAACCACCACCCCACCACTGAATTCTTCATTCGAACAAGGTTCAGTGCAGTGATGGAAAAATAATTGGTAACCGAAGGGCATTTTTTCGTCCTGAAAATGTGATTTACATCTTATGGAACTGGAACGATGACGTCTCTTCTGCTGGCAGGAGACATAGCTTCATAGTTGTCTCGATCCTTTCGTATTTGCTATGGTGATAAAATAATGGCAGACGCTACTACGCTAGCAAGAAATCAATTAAGGAAGCGATAAATTCACGAAAGCTGTGTCTATGTGATTATATAAAACCATTTCTGAGAATTGGGTCTTTGTATGACTCCAAGTAGAGATAAAACTTTTTTTCAAAATTACCATTTTAGAAGATACGACAGGCAAAATTGTAATTAGTTTCATTAGGATATCCTTTTGTTAGCGGCAATTATGATTGGATCTCTTTGACTTTGCTACCATTTTTAATTACTTCCTATCGGGTTTGTTTTAATATCTTCTGGCTTTTTCAAGTCAACTCTTAGCTAGTTGGAAATATTTTACCCGTGCTTCACAGATTATTCAAAACCCTAGGGACTTTATATTGTCTGAACGGTAATGTATTTCTAAAAAGTTTTGATGAGACACAATTACTTGAAAAATGTCTTAAAATCTCTTTGACAATATGATGATTTACCTGTCTTAAAAATAGCTGCCATGCAGACAAAATGAAAAACTTTTGCAGTCAGGCGATCCAGATATAGTTCCATTCTCAAATTTCATCCTGACAAAATATTTTTTTCTTTTTCTAAGCATGACCTAGTTGTGCAAAGACAAAGGCTATCTTTCTCCGAAATATCCACTTATTATCAACTTACCTTGTCCGCTTTAGTTGGTCAAAAGCTACTTTCTACCTTGCTTCGAATTTTCTCCTCCAGCAAGTCCAAGTCTTCAAGATTTATTATGGTAAATTTGAGAAATCATGACCTCACAAGGATTATCACTGCTCCCTTTTTGGCTTAGCCATTCACTGTGGCTTTTCCATTCCACTTGAATCCTTTTGCAAACTGTGAGTTTGTTCCATTATAGGTATCATGTTGCCAAACTCACAGTCAACTTCAGGTTCGGTCAAGGATTTCAAGTAGAAATCGTTTGTCCATGTCAGAAAATCACAACATGAAGTATTTGATAACGTGTAGAAGTCAAGATTGATATCGAATTTTCTTGGATTACAGAGCTTTAATCGATTTTATTGGAAATCAAAAGTGAAATCTTATACCATCAATAAAAAAGCATCGATGTTAGACACTTAATCTTTGTTGAAAGCGTTTTTCAAGGACAATTTCTTACGATCTAAATTGAACGTCTGTCTTTTTCTTAATGTAGAAGTTGGTCTGTTCAATAATCTTCTCCTTCCAAGTAAATTGAATCAAAGTTTTGGTCAACAGTTTTATCCCTTCCAAACGTGAAGACAAATTAATGAAAATTTATGCTTCGCAGAAATCAAAGCTTTACTGATTTTCGCCATGCCTAGATTAACAAAATTCAACATAATTTTGTATCTCTCTATGTTATATAAATATTTACCTAGAAATAAATTTTATCTTTATTGAATCCATAATGCAGCTTTACTCTCAACTACGATTCAAACCATACAAATTTTCATGAGTTTGAACGCGAACAACGTTTAAATTAGCAAATTTTTCATAATTAATTCAAATCTGAATTGCCCCTTCTGTCTCGATAAATAATTAAATGAATATCATTCAATTAGAGTTTTATGAAATGTTTAAAGCCAAATGAATTGATGAGTAAATTAAACAGAGGGTGAATACTAAAATCCTACATTTCTATGGAAGGATGCTTCTGTCTCATTTAAGGCCGCTGTACTATATGCCTATCACGACACTGGGAGCGAGAGTTTAAGTGTTGCTGGCTAAGAAAATCTGAGTATTTATTTTTATTTGAAAACCTTTTTTCGATGCGAAAATTATTAAGATATTATGTTTCTCGTATGAAATTTTTAATTCTATAATAAACATTTTACTCTCATACATGCATTGATTTCAAAGTGTTACAAATTTCGTTAAAATTTTGATTAGTTTAAAATCTAACAAAAAATTAAAGACTAGCTGAAAATAACATTCGAAATATTTAAAAATTCTTAAATTTTTTTTATTTAATTGACTTCAAATAAAGGAAAGCTTAAACTGAATATTAAACGATCAACACTCAGGACATTATTTTATGTCCTGATTTTAAAAGAATAAATAAATAACAATTCATTCCCATTTTTTTCATTGTCGCTACATTTATAAATTTCAAAGCAAACTTTTAGGAAAAAAATGTTTAAATAATAATTAAGTGTTTGAAAAAATCACTCTATGGAATCCATTTAAGAAATTTTTTAAAAAATTCAAACATTTTCAAGCAAAAATGTAGAAAATTCAATTATATGATTAATCAATCAATCAATCAATTGCTTATAAATCATTGATTTATTGAGAAGTGATTTTACTTCAGGATGTTGAGTGCTAAGTGCCTCACCTTCTGTTGAGCCCACCAATCATTTCAACCGGTCAAAAAAAGTCACCTTGAACAATTCTCACTTGGGGCGAGAATTATTCAGGGCAATATTTTTCGCTGTGAAAACCCTTAATCACCAACGGGCTAGTGCAAGTGAACATCATAGAACAAAAATTTTATAGCCAATAGGAAGGAATTCAATTGGATCGAAGTTGAACCGAATTTGGATTGTATGGTTAATAAAATTGGACCTAACTTGGTAATCATGTACCAAGATGAGGAATTCAGTATGGGTAGAGATTCCGTGTTTACGCCTGGAACAAAGTAAAGAAGCAATCAGGACAACCAAATCTACTATGCATACCTTGACAATATGAAATTAAAAATTTTATAACAGTTTTTCGATTTTCACCGGCTTCGAGCGGTCCCGAAAATAAAGTCATATTATATGTCAGAAAAACTGAAACATATAAAATGCTTGTTTTAAAAGCTTAAGCAGTCATGAACAATTTAACCCAAAAAAGTCTGAATAAATTAAATACGATATTCTAGTTCGAAGTAGCGATGTTCTATGTTGCTAGAATGAGTCAAATCAATATTGGCTTTAGATCCTACCGTAAATATCCTTGTGGGCAACGTGCGGACGAGCAAAGCCGCTAGTATGACCAACATCCCAGTCTTCAGCTTCAAAAATCTGCCTCTACTCTGTTAATGTTGGAACTACTCGTAGCCACTACTTGCTGACAGACTGTCAACTGAGAACAGTCATTGGAACGACTAAATATCAGGAGATGTGACATTCAACCCCCAGCTGCTGATGATCGGAAAAAGACCTAGTACGGTGGAACGAAACGCGGCAATATTCGTGACCTAACCTATACGGGTCAGCCATCGTCAACGCTGGAATAAAATCTTGGAAGAAGATACATAGCAGTGAAACGGTGTCGTTCTTTTGAAGTTACTAGATTTGGTAGATGGTCTTTTTTGGGTGTTGATTTTCGATGTGCTTGGGAATAAATTCTGAGCCCGGACACCATTGTACATATCTTTCGAAGCAGAGTGACATGCAAAGAGAAAGCTATTTATGGTTTTGTTTGAGCTGAGGGTCGTCACATTAGGAGGGGCCTATCCAAGTTCATTATGCTGCTTTGCACAACTAAAGTCACGTTTAGTAGCAACCACTATCCTGTTGAGCAGAACTGAGGTCATTTTTTATAGTATGGTAGGTCACTCAAAGATAAGTTTACTCTCGTTTCCCACATTTATTAAAGATAGAGATTTTTGCTAGACGCAAATAGAAACGAATAGCACGCGAAAAACGTTTTAGAGTAAAGTAAAAGGTATAACCTTAAATCGCGTTTTTATTCATTGTTTTTAAATGCAATTGTTTTGTTTATTTGACTTTATTGCTTATTTACCAATGATAAAATTTCTAGTCATGACTAAACGGGCCAGTCGTTGACTATATTCCCGGAAAAAATAAGCGAGTTTATTAACAATCATCAAATTTCTAGTCTTCACCAGGCCGACCGACGTTATTGATACATTTTCATTGCCAAGTTCTTGGACTATATGCCTTCAGCATTGATAAGACTTGATAATTAAGCACTTTAAAATTCGCATCAAAAACCATAGAAAAACTAACAGAAATATTTTTGAGAAAAACAATGCTTAAAAAATTAAATAAAATTAATTCCTGGATTTCAAATTTTCGTGGAATTCTCATTTGTTCCCAAGTAAATAAATTTCAAACAAAATATCTTAAAATATATTCCGAAAATAATCTTTATAATGAATATGAATTTTTTTGGCCTTTTTGATACAAATATAAACCAATAATTTAAGGTATCTAACAATTGACTCTTCATGGGGATTTAGTGAAATAAAAACATTTTCATTCAACAAGCATTAAACAATATTCCAGCATTTCTTGTCGCACGAAGCTGATAACCCGAATCAAGTCCTTTCGCTAATCCATCTGACACAGGAGGCGTTTTGTGTGTCATCATGTTGGGCCTTTGTCCCTATATTGTTCAGTCAACATTGCAAACGATGAAAGCGAGACAAGTGAAAGTACCCGACAACAAATCGTCCTGGAAATGAACAATTAGCCTAAGGCTTATTTACGATGTTACAGCAAAACGCACGCTGACTGATAGTATGAAATGCTCCAAGGAGGGCTTGACTCGAAAAAACGGTCGTATTTGTTCGTTGATCCTACAGTGAAACCTCTTTGCTCTTTGTCGACAACGGTAGTAGTATTTCCACGTTGCAAAGGCTTTTCTCGGCTGCAAGCAAATGAAAATAAACAGCAAAAAGGACGAAACGGTTCGAGAGGCAAACACGTACTGTTCTTTGATTCTTGACTTCTAACATTATTAATTAAACAGAATATTTAGCAGCTTGAGTGGTGTACGGTGGATGTTTCACCTTTTTACTTAATGAAACGGAATTTCGAACAATGTGATACCTGGGGAGACGAAAAAAATCTGTCGTTCGTGAAACTCATAAAGGAGGCTTTTTGTCTTATTTTTTGGGTTAGAGGCATTTATTTGTCGGACATTTTTCGAATTATTATGTCATGTCCTAAAGCTGAAAATAGATGAAAGCGTCGAACATTAAAATCAACTTGCATATACTAAAGCATGTTGTACGTTTTTTTAACATGGCTTGAACATTGAACGCGTTTTTCATTGATCTATTTTAGAATAAAACCTAGAACACTCCTTCAAAGAAACGAAATTTTTCAAAAATTATTTTCTTATCAATCATTTGCGTTGCCTTTTAAAGTTCTTCGAATATTGGAAAGTTCACAAACGATTTGATGTATTGCAAAAAGTAGGATCTCATTTCCCGAACTGCCAGTTTCTGAAAAATTCCACCCTACGCTCACACTAAGTCTATCGTTTCAGTGAATCCTTTCAACCGGTCCCACCTTTGATAGGCATTTTGTTTGAATAAAACGAAATGTTACTGATACTTATACAAGACTCTGCGACATCTTTTCAACCAGTCAATTTCCTCGATAATTTCCGTTGGCATACAGCGAGGACGCGTAGCAAAAGTATCAATGACATACAAAATAGGAATTTGTCATTCTTTCGATAGCTTGCTCCTTCGCAAAGTTCATTTCTTTCCCTATAAACCCAAAATGAAAGGATTACATTTGTTGTTGTCTGCAATTGCTCTCTAGAACGCTTCAAGCATTTGACGCTGATAATACCCTGGATGTAATTTCAGCGATGAAAGGAACAAACGCTGAGCCACGAGGACATCAAGTCAGATTCAATTTAGAACTTTATCGTAACGTGCCTCCTTTTATGACTACTTCAGGCGTTTCTTTTCATAAGGACAACATTTTTGTGTTGCTTCAATGCTATGCTACTATGCCACTTCCTTTTTTGGTATGTTCGTCAAGCACCTGTAAACGTTTACGGCGAACATCGTTCGGTGGCCCCCTTCGCAAAGGCGGAAGCTACGGTTGCCAGACGCCTGTAGTATCAGAAAGGATCATCGAAAAATCAAAAGTGCTTGAATAATATCAGAAATCTTAAGAATGTCACATTGTGTTGGCTAATGACACAATATATTGTCGCTTGGAATGAAGTGTGAAATGGATGAGTGAACGTGTCGTTGTCACTTGAATGGCTTGGCATGAAGTTGAGCTCGAAGGATTCTAAGGGTGAACGTTCTATCGATTGTAATTTCCTATGGATGTTGAAAACATGATATAAAAAGGTCAATTTGATGATGTGTATAGAAAGAAGAATGCTGTTTTTAGATCAAGCCTGCGTAGAAGTCAAATTGACCTCATAGATCTTTTTTTGATTGCGTCTTTTGCAGAGTGATACATATTCTAATGGTGACAAAGTCGATATTATCTTGAAAAATTTATCAAAGGAATTCAACCATTTGATTGGCTTGATTTTTACCACCTAAATCTATGCTGTTGACCGACTAGTTAGATATCGTTGCTCCATGTGAAGCAATTAACACTCATCATCATTTCAGTTATCAGGAGTGGAAAAGTATGGACTAGTTGGTCATCTCTATGTTTTTTTTATTTGAGAAATACAGTTGTTGATATTTTCTGCAAAACCTGTGTACAGTTCTCCTTCAATCACGCTCAAACATATCTTTACACAAAAGCATAGAGCTTGAGTTGATGTGGTTTATTCATTAAAACGAAGATATCACATGGCTGAACGTATCAGCTCTACCTTCACTCTCAGAAGAAAACGCATTTTTGGTCCTAGCGTCGCGGTTGGATTTTTAGTCACTTTTTTAGGTCGGTTTGCTGTGAAAAGATCAGCCTTTGATTTAAGCAAATGTGAACTTGGGTGAAATCACAGGTAGATTTTAAGCACTAATAGCTAATACATTCATCGCCTAATCGAAAATGGTCTAGGCCTTCTAGAATACTCCACTTTGCGAAATCTTTGCTCTTAAAATCTTGTTTCTCATTGTGACTCCACAAACTGCTGCAATTCTGCATTGTGAAGTTTTTCTTTTGCTAAGAGTAGATTGCTTAAAGTACACATTGCCTTACTATTTTATTAGAGTCTCGTCAGCATAGTCTATCCCAGCCTTACGCAAATATAATTTCAAATTGACTTGTACCTGCTATTTAAATTGCCACCTTAAAACCACAATATCTTTTCCTATAATATTTTTGTATATTCGCGCCTGAAAAAACTTCATCCTTATTTTATCATCATCAAATCCTCAGCGTCTGTTACCTCCTGCCTATGCCATTATAACGATCAAATATGTTTCTCTTCTATCAAAATCCCAGCCGTAAATGTCCCGAAATTGCCTCGCGGCAAGCAATTTCAATGCAAGATAAAACGAGAGAGATATCTAATAAAATGGCCACATAAAATGATAAATGGTCCTGTCGCTTGAATGAAATCACAAAATCACTCATAGATTCGGAAAACGATAAAATAAATTGAGCCTAGAATCGAAATTATCTCTTGATGATAAGCCCATCGCCTCACCTGGGACATAGTGAGCCCGAGCACATTTATTTTATCATCTCGCTATTCGAAATCATGGCCTTTCGCACCAAAATGATTTTCGCAATCAATTGAGCCTGGCTAATGTCCTTAATGATTCCGGTGGGCCTTAATGTGATTCCTGGCCTGATTTCGTTCAAGTGCACGCACGCTAAACTGTACTTAGTTGGCAGTTATACCCTCGACATGGTAAAAACTCACTTGAAGACAGTCAGTATGATTTCTTTTGGCAAATCAAATGTCCTTATATCGATGATGGCAGTGATGGTGTTCAACCAAGTGGAACAATGAAGCATCTCATCGTGTAGATGTATTGGCATGGATAAAGATGGAAAGTAATCATGTAAACATGATTCATCTCTTTATCCGACTGTGATCCATAATCGGCTTATGGATCATTTGTAAGGATTTATGCATGTTGTGGATTGCAAGGACTTGAAGGTGGAACACGTTCAGCTAAAGCACAACGCCTGAATCAATTGAATATAACAGCTACGTATACACTCGCATTTGAAATGAGATATCACTTCATCAGATACGGAATTTTGGTATTCTGCTCATCTTCAGTTGAGAAATATAGTTTTCTTCGACTAAACCTATTCCATATTGACATATTTAAGGTCACATGATATATCAAATTGTTTTCAAAATGTGTTCATACTATTGTTATGATGTAAGGTTGGTCTTTGCTGAGCGTAACAAATCGCCCTCTAAAACATGTAGAGACGTATCTCAAAAATCTCGAAAATTGAACTTCACTACCATATGAAGGTTAATTAGTTAATGTAGGCTAACATAAACTTACGAATCTAATTTTTTGTAGTTTAAGACTTAAATGAAACACAGTCACCGTCAATATTGTATAAAAGCAACCTTACGTTTTTTAAACCTTCAATGTATCTGTTGGAAATATAGACATAAACTAGTTGGGCTGACATGCCGGCAGAGCGCACTACGTACGCACTATCCAAAATGGAAACGCGCGGGCACATCCATGTCCGCTTTACATTCTAAGCTTTAGTTAGTTTCTTTTGACTTATGTACACTCTTCGCTGATTTGTCGAAGCATCGACATTAGTACAATAAAATATACACGTTTAAATAAATTTCCGATTATCTCTTCTAAAATCTGCCATCCAGTTTTAAAACAAATTGAACAACAGTATCTCCTGAACAAGTTGAGAAATTGAAATACGCATCTTCGAATTTTAGGTGACGGAAATATTCGTTGAAAAAATTGCAAATCGAAGCCACTGAGTAGCATAAATTCTGTTTCATTGTATGATTTTGCAGATAAAACAGCTAATTTAATACTTCCGCGGATGTTTACATCAGGTTGTTAGGAAAGTTGTCTTGTTATTTATAATTAACAATGGAAGACGATTTTTTATTAGTGAATTGATATTTTAATGAATTACATTATGTCCATGCTAGTCCAATACCTTTTGCAATATGTATGGCAGTAGCATAACTTCACACTCATAAAATTTTTGTTCTTTGCTGGCAAAAAACTGATCCAATTGATTTTTGACCTCATTCGAAGTAAAAGTTTTACCGTCTAAATTTTTTTTGTAGAGACAGGAACAAATAATAATCAAAAGGTTCCAGATGTGGAAAATATGATGGGTGTGGCAGTATATCCCATCCAAGCTGTAAAAGCTATTGGTGAGCTAACAAACTTGTATGAGGTCTCGCATCATCTTGGTCAAACAATATACCTTTTTTGATCAGTTCTGACCCTTTCTGTTTAAGTGAATCTTTCAATCTGTCCAGCTGATGATAGCACACTTCAAAATTGATCGTTGTCTTGTCCGGTAGAAGCTTAAAACGATTTCTTTGACATCCCACCAAACATATAGCATCACCTTTTATTGATGAGTATCGGCTTTCGAAGTGCTTTGATTCGATTCATATTCACTCCATGATCTCTTGCTTTTAACATTGTTATAGTCAATTCATTTTTCGTCTTCAGTGATAATGCCTCTCAAAAATGGATCATTTTTTGACATTTGAAAAGCAAATCGCACACGTCAACGTGACGGCACAAATTTAGTTCCATAAGGAACCTATATGTCAAGTTATGACATTTACCCTAGGCATTTGAAATGATCATGAACGGTCAAATTCGATAAATTTAATCTGTCAGCGTCCTCACGAGTTGCTATTCGCGGGTTTGTGTCAATTGATGATTTCATTCTAATTTTTTAAGCTTCAACTGGTCTTCCAGAACGTCATGCATCTTCAACATCAAAACCATTTTTGACATTGACGTTTTATCAACACATCTTTTTGAAACAACTCGGATTATTTCTTTCTTGCTTGAACAGCATTTTTTGCCTTTTTTCGATAGTAAAAAAGTAAAATATGCCAAAAATGCTGCATTCCACTTTTCATATTTCAAAAGATACAAACCACAAACTACTGCGTAGAATCAATCGAACTTTCCACAAACAAGCCTTGCTATATCAGCTGACAATGCGGCTTAAGTGTGAAGTTGGCTGTGAATAAATACAACTAATTCCTCTGTTGGGAAAAAACGAAATTACTTTCAGAACAATATAATATGTTGAAAGAAAAATTAGACTTATTTGGTTGATTTGGGCATCACTTTTGTACTCAATGTTTTATAATTACTTTCTATGTACAATTTCTACCCATATTTCTTTTTAAATAGCATATAGGCGCTCACAATTAAATTAAAATGTCCCAATTATGACACCACACACGTTTTTTTAGTAATATATTCAGTAATATCTACATAGCTATTAAAAACAACAGTAAAAATATTAATTCTTATAATAATAATGATGATGATGAGTGAGGCATTAGAGTAAGTAGAATGAGTCTTTGTATTATTATTTTTATTTTTTAGTTCCAAAAAAAAATATTTATTGTTTGATAAGAATTTTTAAATGCGTCTGATCCTCTTGCATAGTTATATAAACTCTACACAGCATCTGGTTGTTGCTGGTGCAAATCAAAGTTAAAAAATGGAAAAATTTAATTTTTCATAGACTCATTAAAATGTTTACGCGCTTTTATTTATTAATTTTGTAAAGAGATCACATTCAGAAGAGCAAATTTACATTGTTTTTGAAATTTATTTTGTTTACCCTTTTTGAAAAAGAAATATTTTTTGAAGATTTTTTATTGAATAAAAAAACGGCTGATTTTAGTTCATTGAAAGTTTCTTAGACTTATTAAAATGTTAATGCACTTTGATTGAAACCTTAATGACGTTAATATAATGTTTCGTTCTTGAAATATCGTGCGTGGCAGAAACACCTTGAATGTGTTAAAACAAAGAAAACTACTGTACTGAAGCTTAGCTAAATATAATCAATCAAGTTCATTGTTAAAACGCTTCGATAGACACTTCAACTATTACGATATGAACTTTTTTCCGTGGGATATCGTTCTATAGAATAAAATCAGCTAAACGAACTTTCTTCTAAAAATACTTAGAAATTACTTCTAAGAATCCAAATCTTACCAAAATTAAATCAATGATCAGCTCAACGAAATCAACACAACTTTTTTTTCTTTATATCTCGTTCTATAAAAAAAAGCTCCGAACGTTCGTACCTACAAACTTCCTTCTAAAGATACTTTTAAGTTACTTCTAAGACTTTGAAACCTGACGATATGTTACAATTAACAGTAACTAACATTAACTAACAGTAATACACTGAAGTTAAACAGGTCTACATTTTTATTTTACTTCACTGTTTAAAACAAAGTTATAATTATTTTTAAGTGCCTCAAAAACTGCACGAATATTTATTAAAGAAAATGATGAAAACACATTACCAAGCCTGGTGTTTATCTAAAAACATAACTTGTGCTATTCACTCTTCTAATTTTATCCATCAGCATAGTCGCAAAAACTCTTAACACTAATTAAACTCAAGAAATACTACAAGTCATTACATCTTTTCATGACACACCCCTGGAACTACTTCATTTTCAAGCAGAGTGTTACGGCTGCTGGTAGACATTCCTTATCTATGTACTTTCTATTTATCTGCCGCTTTCGACACAAGGATTTTTCCTCGATTCACATCCAAGCTTCTTATGACACATGACAAAATGAAAAATTACTTTGGGTTATCTGATAAATGAATTTCTTTGCGTCCTCGCCTCGAATTCCTTCACCTCTTTAGGTGTCGCCACGGATGCTGAATGATAAGTAATTCAACCATGAGATATCCTCATGAATGGCATCGTCATTTGGAGCAACTGTATACGTAGTAGGTATGATGACAAAGCAAGCCAGTGTGAAAGGATCCAAACATTCAGGCATTCAACCATCATAGCATCCAAGGATCCAGGAAGTGATCAATCAGTCTCTCGTTTCCCACATCGAAACCACGTCGCCAAATCAATACGGCCAGGAATTGTCTTTCATACATTACTGCTGCTAGCTAGCTACAAGGATCTCATTGTTCGGCAGATACAAGCTTTATGTGGGTGTGTATGCATCATGGAATTTGTTATCCTGTTGGTAACCAGTTTATGAGAAGGAAATATAGCCTGGAATTCCTTATCATGCAAGGAATGTAGTCTGAATAAATTTGTGATTAATGCAATCAGTCTTATAAATACAGGTCCTAGACGAACTAAATAGGAGTGAGATTCAATGAATCGAAATGTGATGGTGCACTGTATGGAATTATTTATACGTTCCGGCTTTGATTGAGTGGATTCATATGAGCGTGTGTCCTGGAGAACACATGCTGACTGAGCAAAATCTAGAGGAAAAACATTTTATTCTGATTTCTATTTGATGAGTAGGTAAAATTGGTAAGTAAACCACATAAGTTGTACAATAACTACCAGTTTTACGATTACCATTTTCTTTCACTTTTTATTTTATGAGTGTATACTTGAAGTCGTATAAAAGTACAATCTCTTAAGGAAAACATGTATATAAAGTTTGAGAGATTATTTTCTTATAAATGAATTAAGACTAAAACTGTTTCATATTTGGTACGGATTTGTGAGTTAAATAAAAATGGCTTACATCGTCCGAAAGAACGAATAATTTGTATGATCGATTAAAATCGATTACTGAAGACAATATCAAACAAAGTGTAATTATATCTTTCTAAGATTTTCAGTTGTTGTTTTTTTGAAAGAGCATACAAACATTGGAAAAGTTTCGTCGAATCTAATCGTAAAAATAATGGAGTAGTTTTTTCACAACCATCAAATCAAAAATTTTAACGGTCATCGATTGAAACAACATTGAATTCTTTGGGCTTGATCCCCAAAAAATTATATAGCAGAACAATTTAAGACATTTATCTAGCCAAGCAAAACGCCTCATCGATTCAATAGATAGGTAAATTATAGCAGGTTTCTTCTACCCGCACCCGAAGAAAAAATATAATATTTCAAATATGTACCAAAACTAGGGCGGGCAATTTTGATATTCAGTCCTAGCTATGACATACTCACAAAGGGTACAGATCAGTATGGCTGTAATTTAATAATATATAAATATATTTCATTCAAATAAACCCAGTTTATAAATATAATATTCATTTATTTGACTTCAAATATAATATTACCTCCACCATCACTATCAAAAACTTGAAATCAGGACTATAAACAGAACTTTTTTACAAAATTAATAGAGGTGTAGGTTTATATTGAAAAACCTCTTTCAAGTATTTATTTTAGATAGTTTCATGACTGTTTTATTATGATTAAATCACTCGAATTTAAGAAGTCTACCCTCTTTATAATTTTCAAAAGAACGATTTTTTTCATTGCATTGTTAGAAAATATATACATGAAAAAATATCATATTGAAATTTAATAAAGATTGGAGCAGTCTAACTGTCTTTGTGGGCAACTTTCACTTTGTGACCCAAGCGCGATTTTTCATTTAAAAAAAAATTTAACCGCGTTTTTCTCGAAACAACGTTTTTCGACGCCGCTTTGATGAAATCTCAGGAACTACTGAACCGATTCTCACCAAATTTTTACCAAACATTTTTTATGACTACAACTATAGCGCGAATAGGTTTTTCAAAATTTTGATTTAAAATACTTTTTGGGCCAAAAATGTTGAAAAAAGCACGTTTTTCCGTAATTTTTTGAAAAATATCTGCCATTTTGTCAATTTTGCAAAATTCAAAAATCGTCTTATTCGCCCTATAACTGTTAACATATTAAACCTAAAACTATTTGTTTTTTTTTGTTTCAGATCGATCACCTCAAAAATTTCATCAACAGCGCGCACCCCTCTCGTTTTTTCGATATTTTTTCAAACAACATTTCAAGCAGATCAGATGAAATTAATTAAATTAAATATATTAATTACATTAACTAAAAATAAGATATTCTTTGTCTGATTCAAATCGTTTACATTGGCATGACTACCTAATGTTTGCTGAGACAACTTTCTTTTCTTTTTGTTTGCTTGTGAAAAACTTTTATTCAATCGTTTCCGATTGATGAACTAAGCAATGACCATCGAAGAATTATTATTTTACAAAATAATTTACAACAAAGCTTCATGTCACCATTCGCAAACCAAGTTGTGTCTTAAAAACTACGGACAAAATTTTGAATAGTCGCATCTACGGTGTTTTCATGTTTTGCTACAGGCTTCTTTTATAACAGGCTCCTTTTACAATAGGTCCCAGTGTGAATAGAAAATTTAAAAACGCTGTAAGACATATAATCATCATTGCATCGCACTACCAGCTATCTAAAAAATTAACATCAATCCCTAACATTTTGAAAACGACATAATTGCTATTTCCCTAAAGAATCTTAATGGTTTAACCAATTAACTCTTGAATTATGATAAAAAATATGAGCAGCTTTCTGCTTATCTTAACACTCCATAAGAAATATTGCCTGACCTCGAACATATTTCTTAGCTCGAAATTCTTGAAAAATATCATTAAGCATAGAAAGAAATGTATAATTTTCTGGACTTTCATTCCAATTAAATTTTTATCCTTGTTTTTTGTACTCGTGAATAAAAGAAGAAAAAGAAATTAAGAAAACCGATTAAAAAACGTCTTACATTGAGTAATTTTATCAAGACGGAAAATTTATGTCTAAGATAAATTTTGAAGTATTATATCTGGTTGTTTGGATTTATGCGAGTTAAAAAAGAAATTATGTTTTAATGTTGAGTGTGTTTCATAATGAAAAATACATTTTTTTTTACATTTTCGGGTAATGTTTTTTAACACAATTAATCTCTGATCTATTGCACTAAACACTATAAAGAATAATTTCAAATAGTTTTTAATGCAAAATGTTTGTTTTAAAGATTTCAATATTTTATTTATACTTATTCCATCCCATACAAGCCTAGAGAACGCCGGTATATGTCCGGAGATAAAATCAAGCTGGGCTAGAGGAAATCATGAGCAGTTACATTACATAAAAATAGAAACGGAAAATTTAATATTATTCAAAACACAAAATAAAATTTTAAAATGTTCTTAAAAAACTTTAAGCGAAATCAGGTTTTAAAAATATATTTCATTAGCGCAATCGCTTTTGAGACCCATTTGTCCAGTCACAGTCACAGTCTGACCAGTGCAAATTTTTTTATTCAAAATCAAAAGTGCCAAGAAAGTTTGCCAAAGAAACATCTACCCCGGGCTTTTAGTGCATCCTGGAAAGCAAAGTGAGAGACGATGTTGTTCATTCTTCACAGCCATTGCATCCACGAGCAACCAATAACGATGTGGATGCAGATTGCAGTGCGGATCATGAGAGGTGGAGTTTAGTTTGCCTTCTCTCTTTTCGTTATTTTTCAATGACATTGGTTGAATTTGCTAACCCAGGAAAAATAATTTTCTGTATGGAATAGCGCAGACTTATTGTGCAAGTTACTCCAACTAATGAGACAAAAAGTTAGTCTCGGATAAATTTGGAGATCTTTTCGCGATTTGCACGAGGCAAATAGATTTAGCTAGCCAAAGTAGTCAATAATCAATAGTCAAAATAGTCAATAGTCAAAATAGTCCTCTAAGAAGTTTATATAGTAAATATTGGCTATATTGCAACTCGGTGATTTTTTCCTTCTACTGATGATGATGTACCCTTATCGGCTCAGATCGGAGGAAATGTACTCAACTTTCGCTCCTGTTCAAGTCTCATTGAAGAAAAATAAATACCGGTACCAACTTATTCAGGGATATATTATAGATTTGATTTCTTATTTTCAAAAAGAAGAAAAAAATTCACTGTTATCTTATGAAATTGAATTCAGTTTCTTAAGGGTAAAAATACGTTTCAACGAAATAAATTAAGGAAGTTTTTTGATAATTTGGGTTGAGGTTTGGGTTGTTTAACATCTGTAAATTTAAGGAGGGCCAACTTAGAAACTAACTAAAAAATGTGGTTTAAAGAAAAATTTATGTGAAATCTTCGATATGTTTCGAGGTAAGGTGTCTCACGCTTACATGCAATAAGCTTCGAATGACTTTGAATTTCGATTTGAAACTATACTACTGTACACTTCAAATGTTTAACTAGCATTTTTCGTCCCAAAAAAAATTCTTCTTAGTTGACTGATACTTTTGTTTACCAAATCCCCCCTAACCCAGTAATAATTATTGCTAAGTATCTTTTGATTAATATAAGAACTACAAAAGCAATCGATTAAAAGACTGCTTTTTTTAAAAATTCGGTCATTTTTTTTACATTTTACGAGATAATCGGAATAAAATATTTTTCTCGTTCGGAGTACTAGCAACGCTTTCAAATTATCGAATTTAACTATTGAACCAACAGATATTTTATTAAAAACGAATAAATTTATAGTTACCGCGAATCAAAACCATTTGATTACCTATAACAAGTACTTTAAGGGAGAAATAGGGTTCGATGGTTCAAAAAATTGATTTTTTTATTTCATAAATTATTAGTAAAAGGATTGAAAAAGTGATCCCAAAATTTTAAATGAAAATTCTGACTCGTTCTAATGTTATAAGCCATTAAAGTGAGTAGCTCTCCTCCAGGTCCCGAGCGCTACTATTTTTTTAAACGTGTTCTTCTCAAAATGACTTTTTTTTAACTTGCGTGTACGCTAGTTTGAAAATTTTTCAACCAGCCGTTTTGTCAATTGACGGTTACTTTCTTCATAGTGATCCGCTCTATATGAACTTAGAATCGGAACATTATCAATATTTAAAATAATTTTTTTCTTTGCAAAAAAATTGTAAAAATGACAAAAAATCCTGCTTCTTTGTTTTGACCCCTGTAGAAAATTCAATTTTCTATTTTTTTGATAGCATTTAGGTTCATATAGAAGAGAGACATATAATAAAAGTAAATTTTAACCTTGTTTGATTTCAGATGAAAATTGCGGTTTCCAGAGTGTACGCAAAATGCTGAGTCTGGATGTGACCTGCAACCTGGGGTCGCTAATATATTCGGTGTTTTTCAAGGAAATTTTTCAAAACTTTTATAGTATATACTTAAATATATTTATGAAATATTCTAAGAGTTTCAATAAATTGTATTCATTTTTTATACTAAAACTTCATCAAAATCATTGAGAAAATGCTGCCCTTACCCTATTTCCCCCTTAAATGTCGTCTTGTAATTGAATGATATTTTTTAATTGATTTTCTTTAAGAAAGTCAAATAAATTGACGATGTAGAGCTCGTCACAATTTTTCCCCCCTCCACCACCAAAATCAAACAAATTTTCTCGGAATAATTCAATATAACTGCTCAATAAATTTTCACATCATCCAACTCTAATTTCAAATTCAATGAACAGCAGCTAAACTACTCTCTCTAATTTTCAAACGAAAGAAACTACATCTTACGATTAAGCGATTTAATTGATCATTCAATCGTGAAAAATCGAAGAATTTTCATTGAAGAAATTCTCTTCAGTTCGAATAGTTTCGAATCAGGACTTGAATCATTGAAGCTTGGGCAAATGATTTTATCAATGAAGAATGAATTGAAATAATTCCATTAACTGTGAACAAATTGCAATTAAGTGGTGCTTTGAAAATTTTGGAATTGAGTCGAGTTAATGTTTTTTATGCGGTTCGATTGAATTAAAACTGGAATGAAATATTTTTTAATGAAATTGAATATTTTTTAAACATTATAACTTTTTTCTAGTTTATTATTTGCTGTACATTTCAAATGGCAGTTTTGCATGTATTTCCATAAGAACTCAAATAGTATTCATATTCATACTATGAATATATTTACAATTATACTTTAACCAAATTTTAACATCAATTTGTTAGAGACCATTTTAATGAAAGTAGTAGTGCTTTGTTTTGACTCATTGTTTTAAAGAGCATTTAAAATGTTGGGTATCCAGCAAATTACATGAGAAACCTACGAAACTATTTTTGATTCCATATTGAACTACATTTTTACGTACCCGAAATTGTTCGCTAACATTCACAAAATGTTTGTTTCTCCAGGACAAAAATTTTCATATTTAATAAAGTCCAAACATTCCTTTTAGTCCATGTTAATCTATCTAATATACTGAAATATTCACACTTCTCAAAGACTTAAGAGTATTATCTATGTACTTTCAAAAATATTGATCAATTTAATTTTCTTATAGTTGGAAAACAATTCATTCATTTTCAAAAAAAAATAAATAATAATCAATTAAATTTTTTAAACAAGCACCATTGAATGGAAGTTTCTGTAGTACCTCAAAAAAATAATTCCTAATTTTAACAAATTAACTTTATGATCCCGTCATAACAAATAACTTCACAATACGCAACGAATTCATAAACGTCTGCAACACATTCTTAATGTTTTTATATTCATGGCGCTATATAAAATACATCCCAGGACTTATCACACCGCTTTCCATTTAATGAAGCACATTTTTAATTGATTCATATCCATAAACTGATAATCTTTCTCAGCTTTGCGCGGTATCCACCAATTTTATGAGTAGTGAATTCCCAATTTATCACAATAATAAATACTCGCCTCGACGTAAACTTAATTATTTCACGCAACTGAATTTATGACAGTGCGAGCTGTTGATGCCATAAAGTGTTCAATTTTCCCATTTATTAGCCATGCATTAATACATATATGACTTCAACAAAAAGTTGGTCCGGCAGGACTCTAGGAAGTTTATAAGGAAGTCCTCCATTCGAATCGTCAGTTACGTTGATTTAGGAAATTCAAGCTTCATCGAGGAAACTACAGAAATGAAGTCTTCAGTCGGATTAGTGGAACATTGCAAGACTTGGATGTATTAACATGACAATGTGTGTATATGTGTGTTTTGTTGCTGGCATCACATTCTCGTATCTAATTAACTAATGCCCGGAGCGTAAAGTATATTTTATGTATGCGTTTAAGGATTAAGGTGACTTTGTATACACTGCATGATTATTCGATGCGTATACGGATTGCCATTAGTAAATATTGACGTAGTTTCAAGGTAACGTTTATATAAAGAATAAATGTGTGAGATGCAGAATCATTGATTGAATTGATTTCATTCAATGCTTGAAGATAATTGGATGGGTTCTGTTTGCTTTGCTTTCGATTGAAAAAAAATTGCAGTTGAAAATCTCAATAAACATTAAAGAAGATTCACCATGAACCTCTTAAGCCTAGTTAAATTAATAGACGAGCTTTGTCAATTTTGGATTAATAACTGAAAATGAATAGTTCATAGGTGAAAATATAGACTAACGTGAATGTTCTTCTTTTTTTAACGTTGGCGGGGGGGGGGGGTGGAAATCTTCAAAAGGTGCCGATCAGCTCCTGTCTCTCGGCATGCCAGATTTCTACGGACTAAAACAACCTCCGTTTTCTTCAATCACTCTCTCCATCAAAATTAATAATTCTCCGTATTTAAAATTTCAGTACATAATACTTCTCAGACGATTAGAATCGATATAAGGGACGATACCAAATTTGTAAGCTTTAGTGTTCTTTTAGTTAGATTAATAGTTCAGACTATATGTTTATTAAATATTTCCTGTTGATTACATGTTTGGCTTTGACTTTAGTGGATGTGATTTTATTTGTCATAATTAAAAAAATTCGAATGAAAATCCATGCAACAGAAAAATGGAAGCAGGGTCAAATAAAAGCCTTGCATATTATTGAGTGAAAAATACTGATTCAAAGCAAAAGACCGATACGATTGAAGCTGTTCAGAAAATTATCTAGCCTGCTCCCTACTAGAATATAGACTATTCAAACAATGACCTATTTTAATGGTTCAAAGAAATTTTTAACCATGGTCCTGACTGTATTGACAGAAATTGTCACCTCATTAAGAGTCGTGAGCTGTCTCATACATTTTTCACTTTCTTGAGATTCTGTTTCATAGTTAAAGTCATAGCTATCAGTTTCACATTGACGCTACATGGTCAATTTTTTGTGCGAAAAAGAAGTGAATATTTTCAAAAAACTCTGACTGTCTTATCGAATTTAAGTTTATCCCCGACGTTGCTACCTACTATCTGTTTGAAGACCTATTCTATTTTGATGTATATCAGATCAAGTTTGTCATATTCAACTTTTTTGTGGGAGCGGTGCTTTCCAAGATATGGGCCGTCCCATTTTTTTTGCTCTCAAGATGACGCCAAAGGGATTGGAGCTGTGACCCCACAAACTTAAATTTAAGCTCACATAAAGGCATAGTACTCATTGCAGTTAATAAAATTCGGCTCACTAAAATGCTCCCTGAGTTTTGGGTTTGCCATCGGAAGTCGATTATTTGGCCTAAAAATGCGTTTTTCACGTTAGTTTTCTCCCTTTGGGATGCAATAGCTCCTGCCAGTGTACAGCGATCAAAACAATCAATAACGCAAACGACTTGCAACAAAATTGCCATAAAAGTTATTCTCTATGTATTTTAGGGTTAATGTGAAAACAATGGATTTGTGGAGATCGAAAGATGCCCCCCCTTTTTGGATGTCGTTTAAGGCCTATAACTTTTTAATTATTAATGCCACGTGAAAGGGATGTATAGACGACTTGCTAAAAATTTAATTCTACGCAAGTTTGCCATACACAACTTTCTTGTGGGGGCCATTATTCCGGGATGTAGGGGTGTCCCACTATTTGTTTGTTTTCAAGATGAAGCCCAGAGCATTGAAGCTGCGATCCCAGGAACTTGGATTTAAGCTACCAGTAAGGCATACGACACATTCCATCAAAAATTTGTCTGCCTACCAAAATGCTTCGCGAGTTTCGCAACGGGGGTTTGCCATCGAGAGCCGATTATTTGGCCTAAAAACGGGTTTTTCACGCGACTTTCTCCCCTTTGGGATGGAATAACTCCCACCAATGTACAGTGATTGGAACAATCAATACCGCAAACGATTTGTGACAAAATTGTCTTGGAAAAATATCCGGGCGTGTTTCGCGTGAAGCGTGGAAATAAATAAGTTGTGGCGCCCGAAAGATGGTCCCCCTTTTTTGTGTGTGGTTTTTGGCTTGTAACTTTTTTATTATTGACACAACGTAAAAGTGATGTATGAACGACTTGCTAAAAAAAATTATTCTACGCAAGTTTCCCAGTTTCTTGTGGGAGCCATGGTTTAGGGATATGAGGGCTGCCCAATTTCTTTTGTTTTGAAGATGGAGCCCAAAGGACAGGAGCTGCGGCCCCAGAAACTTGAACTTAAGCTATCTATACCATTGCCCATGCATTGCATTAACAAAATTTTTGCCTACCCAAAATGCACGGTCAAACTGCCATTTGACTGAACTAGAATAGACCCAATAAACAAGTCTTACTATCTGTCCACATGAGCTGTGAATCACTATCGGGAAGACATGTTTTGGTGCTCGAACAATCCGATGAGAATCTTCGAAACGTAATTACCGTGAAATACTGTGGACGTTGATGGTTAATGGATGTAGATCGCGGATTTACGATATTGTAAATATTTGTTTCATTTACTTCGAACAAATCAATTTGGTGATTGCACAAAATCTATGGTTTTATATCGATTTATGTCTGAAATACGTAACACAGATGAAGTCGAAGTTAATACCTCTTGTTTTCATCCAAGATTGAGTTTAATTTTCAATACTGTTTTTTTATTCCACATAATTGAAATTGATTAAGGCTAAAATCGTAGATAAACGTGGAAATGTACAGAAATATTAAGGCTAAAGAAACAAGTCGCAACCGCATTTCTACGAAACTGGGCTACCCTACCAAGAATCATCATCCTTTTAGTAGACGGAAAGCTCTGTACTGTCCTAGAGTCTTTCAAAGGTCACTTTATTGTACTGTATAACACTAGAACCAGAAAGAAACCAAGTCAATTAAAATCCATGTTTAGAATACTTTAATTAGCCTGAGACGCTACCCATTATGCTATTACCTTCAATGAAAACTTAACTCGGGTTCTTAGTCACTCCTATTGAAAGCAGCGTGGGGTCAGGATATGTGTCCAACACATGTTTTTAAATTATTTCATTTATTACTTCATTCTCAAAGTTTATTTTTTTCGCTGATAGTTCGTATTGAAACTTTAAGGTGGAATTCTTATCATAGATGATTTGATATGCCATCTTTCAAATCACAAATAGTAACCAGTCGTTCGAGTAGTTTTCTTTATCTGTCGATAGAAAACACATCCGACAAAATGAAGTGTTCAACCAGTTTCTCATATTTTATCACAAAACAAGTAAAAAATCCACGAAATTTATTTTACATAATTTAAAGAACAAGAAAACAGAAATCAATAAAATCATCATTTCAACATCATTTTCCTCAAGGTTAACTCATTCTGGTGTTCCTCGCTTCTACTCGTTTTTTCTATCCTGAACTTAAAATTTTATAATTATTTCTTAAAAAAATTTGAAATATTTAGTTTTCTACAGTCTTAAATCACATCTCAATTGTCTAGTATTAAAGACTTTACTACTTCCGATTTTCGATGAGGCAAGAAGCTAAATTCATTTCAGTAATAACACCAAAATTGAGGGATTGAATCTGAATTTTATAAACCATGTTCGCAAATCAACTTCAATAGCGTTTCGTAAGCAATACATTTGATTTAATCGTTCGTTGTAGCGAAAAAATTAACCAAAAAGGTGCCTTAAAAACCTGAATTCAAAGGGATTCCTTCAGATTTTATTTTTCTGAAATGCGAGGCTTATAATAATGATGGCTGCGATGAAATTGAGTGAGCTCCAAGCATTATTGAATCTTTTTTTATTGCATAATGCGTCATCATATTTATTTTGATAACTACCAGTTCTTTTCGATTAAAAAAAGCTAAAGATGATACAACATACTTTGACATATACAATCCAAATAGCTTTTATATTTAATAAAATACATGGAAAAGTCTTCAATACACCAAGCATACATTAATTTTAATTCATCAATCATAAAATCGAATTCAATTTTCTGGTTCAAACAAAATCACATTAAGTCACAGGCGTTACATGGTACAGTGATGTCTCAACACAAGTGGGGAAAATCTTCAAAATGTAAACGAATTTCAAAATATTTCCTGCTCATCTTGCGGAAATTTATTTGAATAATTCAACATTATGACATGGTCCCGAAGGCAACCCAAAGAAAATTCAAATAAGTGGAAAAACTGTAGTAGTCGCCTCGTCTATCACATCCTCATGGATTTTATAATTGTTTCGTGCTTGAAAATATTATAAAATATTCTAATTTAATGCGATTATCTAGGAGCAAGCGAGCTTTCTGCTCCACGGCAAATTGATTTGAATTTCATATATGTCTAGTTGCGGAATGATATTCAAATTTAAAAGGAATACGTTTGTGTATTTATATTTTTTTAGGTAAGTATAAGCTTAGATAGATGATGTGTTTTAAATAAATTCGGAAGTCAAATAATTTTATTGACCAAAGAAAAAAGTGCATTTGATCCATATCTTCCGAAAAAAAACATAATGGAATACACAAGATGTATCAAACATTTTATGATTCTTCGAAAACACCTTGCACAGCAATAAATTCACCAGAAGTGGATTTCGAATTTAAATCATAAAGATAAAGAATTTAAGTAACTTTTTTCCAAGTTTTCATAGGAATCGTAACTTTAACAACCAGGCCTTTCAGTTTTAAGCGGCTAAGCATGACCCTGCACTCAAAAATCTCTCAATAAAGACAATAGAAGGCTTTCAAGCTCACTACTTTCTAACTTTTACCCAAATTAGCTTCTATTGTTAGCAATGACCAAAATCATCCTTTCCATAGCACAACATCATCGTTCTGTCAACATTAATTGCTGTTTACTCACCCTCTTCAGCATCCGTTGTTCAAACCCCAACTTTTCCGCCAATAATTGACTAGAGTTCACAATATTTGCCCCGGGAACTTTTCAATCCGGAAACAAAAACAAATACTACAAACCTTTAAAGTTAAACATAATAATGTCAAATGGAACCGGATATTGACCATTGTATTGTCGTAGTCCTTTTTTTTATAGTAGACGATATAAATTGCCACCACATTGGGATATCTACGACAGGACACCATGTCGACGCCAGATCGTCTGTAATGGGAAACTCGAAGGGTTGGGGGCTCATACTGAAATACAACAGAAACGGATAAAAAAAATGTGGGAAACTGAAAACCAAGCTTGTAAGCTGGCATCATTAACAGACACGCACTTTTCCGGATAGTGTGGAAGCGTCATAGTTTGTGACTTGTTCGACATTGTTCTGGAAGGTCCTTCGGATACATCAATAAATCGGAAAACGGGCTTAAGGGTGATTGTTTGGGAAACATGACTTCAATGGGGTGTGACGATTGTTTGCCTGTATTCGGTTTTGCTTCGAAAAGGTTTATAGTTGGGTGGTGACTGTGAAGAGTTAGGGAAAAGTTTGATTTATGATTCGAGAGTTAACAGGCTGTGAACTATTAATTTTAGAGATGTTTAAGTTTTGGTTTGAAGCAAACTATGTTCGTCAATTATATTTCTCGAATATAGTTACACGACAAACTTTGAACTCACTACCTTTGAAGTGAGCATAAAAGTTTCAACAATTATCATACAGAAAAGCATCACTATAAATCGTAAATAAGGATGTACAGGATACTAATAGCATGATGCCTGGAGATGTTTTATTTATCGGGAACTTTGGATAGACTAAAAATTCTTGTTCCTTCCATATTATATCAATTCTGTCTGATCGATATTTTCAATAAGGAATTTAAGAAGACTACTAGAGATAAGCGTTTAAAACGATTTTTTTCAACGGCTTGTTTGGTGATGCAATTTAAAAGACGTTTTTTTAACGATTAAACTGAAAGTTCTTATTGAAATTTTATCTCGTTTTTTTTTTAAAAATTTTGTTAGAAAACTTTTAAACGTATAAATTATTCAAGAAACTTTTATTTAAAAATATATTTGAAGAAATTTTAAGAAAATCCATAACTAAATTTAGTAATTTCACTTATGGTACTTTTGATATTCTTGAACGGAAATCGATTTATTATTTGTCGAACAACAATTTAATATTTTTCTATTTCTCTGTATATGATATTTCGAATCAGGAATCAAATTATAAGTGAATTTAATGCGTTGACAAACAATCAAAGCAAAAAATTTTCATTGGATTTTTATTTAGAAAAACTAGAAATTGAAAAATCCACGTAAATTTTTTATCTGGATCCATTCAGAAGTATTGTATTTTTCGATAATCTGAATTGCTTAATGATAATAACGGTTAAATATCCAGGAATGCATTTGGATTACGACGAAAAAATTCAATTTCATATTAGTATTTGCAATTTTTTTTTCTTGAAACGAGTGGAGGGTCGTCCGCTTTCAAAATGTCTACGCCGAATTCAAGCTTTTATTGCTCTAAAAAAATTGAAGCGAAAATTTAGCGATATGCATATTTTACCAATTTTTTGAAATTCAAATATACATATTTATATATATATATATATATATATATACATATATATATATATATACTAAATTCCGCTTTCTTCGAGCACTTCGGATGGTTGTTAAAAAACAGCAACTTGAAACACACATTTTTCACAAGCTTCCTGGTGGTTTGAGAGTTGACAGACTAAGGATTCTATAATCAGGTAGGTTAGAAATCCTATTTATAAAATTTCAGCATTCTTTCACCTCATTCAAATAACTACCTTTTAAAATACTTACGAAATCAGGCTATCATTATATCTAACGAACAAGACTCTCTACCATTTTTTTTGTCTGTACGATCTTCACTATCGCATCGAATTCACAAAAAACAAGCAATTTATGAATAAGGTATCCCAATAGAAAGTTTCAGTTTTTGTACCTTAAGGATCACAATTTCCATTGCACTCGGTACACCAAACAAAATCAAACTCTACTTTTGATCCATTTGATACTTGGAACAGCTTCCAAGTATCAAAATAAAGTTGATTCCTGACTTCTTAATATTTCTTTGAACGATAAGATCTCCACAATAGATCTTAGGATCAATGGTGATACCGTAAATCTTATACTATTTTTAAAATTGCCTGACAAGGTTCATAATTATTGGTTCATTATTTGATTTCATTTCCTTTTCTTCGCGAACATCAATGCCCAGCATTTCTCAGGAAAATTCCGAAGAAGTCCATATTTTGGCATGGAACTCGATATTGTCGTATCAAACGAACAACAAAAGTTTTTATCAATTTGAGACCCGCTATATTTATCTTCAGGGTCAAAAGATACAAAAACTGCTTTTCATGAGTATTTCGTTAACGCGGTATTTTAAGGAGAATATACTTACCATCAAATTTAGAGCGTCGAAAAGTTAAACTTTTAATTGAGATCTAGAAAGTTGTAAGATTTTAATTTGGTCAGAAAAATGATTTCCTTGCCACACCATTTTTAAGATACAAAAGGCTTTTTTTCTAACCATCCCCAGAAAACCTGATCCATTATTATTTTGGCTTGAAAAAAATCTTTTTAACAAAATTGCTATGATTTTTTAAATTAATTATTGCATTGATGTTTGGAATTCCAATCTTAATAATATTAATATTATTTGCAATGGAATTTTCGGAACCATTTCATGTTTTATTTGAATGGACATATAAATCGAGAGATCATACACTAGGATCTCCAGGATCGGAATCGAAATAATGCAGCACTCGAGAATTGGCGTAAATTGGATCTATAGAAAGTTACCGAATCACGTTTATTGCTCCAATTCGTCTTTAGGGAACCAAGTGGTGTTAATATGTTCGAAATCAAATAAAAATTGCGGTAAAGATGCTTCGTTTTCCCACCCAATGTTTTCATTAATTTATTCTTGAAAATTTCAAGTATTTGAATTTTTGACATTGTTTTCCAAAATTAATTAATTAATTAATTATGATTCATCCCACTGTGAAACTTACATTAAATTTCGAGATTGCATGGCATTTCAACGAATGGAGTTGTGAGTTCCAGCAGAAGTGGCTCCGATTAGCATGAAAGAAGAATTCCTGAATTGATTGACTTTAGATTTGATAGCATAAGCTCAGACACAAAATAAATTTTACTATTTGATGAAACATATGACTGTTTTGCTCACGAAAAGATTTTTCTCTACTATTTTCTGTATCAAGCCCAACATAAAGACCTACAAAAACCAATTTCTGAATGTAGCCCAACATAAATATCTACATAAACCATTTTTTGTCAAAACTCTTGAATCAAATAATCGAAATTTTTCCTTCTGAAATCGTGTTTCAAGAAAATAAACAATTATGATCAAATTTCGCTCGTATGTACCGGATTTTAATACAACACATTGAAAACTATTCAAGCTTCCTTTATTTTCTATCTTCTGATGATACTTTTACTCCATTCATAAAATAAGAATGTTTCTCTTAAATACTCTACTACTATTTAGCATTCACACCTTAAAATCAAAATAACATCCAAACCAAAGAGAAAACTCAACGAAATCCGTACCAAACATCTCCTACCTTCTTTTCACCATAAAATGGGCACATGCCCAGTGAAAATCAACAAATCGACAACTTCGTTTTGGGTTTGGCAATCACTTCCTGAAATCAGTCTTCATCAGGATTCCAAGGAACAAACTCTTCACCATCAATCATCCATTCCAACGCCCACATTTACGTACAGACTATTGGGCGTATACCTTCGTGTCCTTGATTAGCTTCATACAATTTAAGACCCACTTCATAATTAATTGTAAATTTCATTAAAAGTTCAGTTCGTGCAACAGTAAGGACTCATGCTCATCCAGGAACAACAAGTAAAACTATTGTAAGCTGACAACCATCAACAACATCCGTACCATAAACAAATTATCCAAGAGTGTGGAATCCATCCGGATTTAAATGGAAGATCCCATCGAGTCCTTGAACAGTGTGGCGTTAATTCAATTTCATCATTATCGTGGCGAAACAAACCGCATGGAATGTATGCCGAATTCCTTCTTGCCCAGGATAATGCCTTTTGAGGCACGACCTCTACGGTTTGGGTGGAGCTGAGAAAAATCTAATTTGCATGTCGAGCAAAGATTTTAAGAAGCACATGCTGAGCTTTACGAGGACAATAATTGTGCAACGAAACGTGCAAAGTTTTCTCATATATGAGACACCATTCAATAAAGACGAGGAGTGTTTATTGTATTCCGGAGGCTTTGTTGCGACGACTCCTTCGTTCTACATTGAAATCGGCAAATAGTTTCAAGGACTGTATGCTCTTCGTATTGTTTGTAGTCATACAATCATTTCAATACATGTTTGTTTTATCAGTTGTGAGCAAACTGTTCTAAACAAATCAAATATAGGACATGCAATTAAATTTCAGGAAACTGTTGATTCTCTATAGTGTTTGTGGAAAGCATGTTGGAGGTAAATGAAATCCAGGAAGCATTAATATTTTAGATGGCTCAGTAGGTAGATGTTCATTTTATTTTTAAATAACAGAGAGAATACATTTCAAGGATGACATTGTTATTATCTGTTAATTTTTATTAAGTTAATTATCAAACAACTAACCAAATTAGAAGTCGAACCTCATATGTATGGTGACAAATTATTTCAATAAATAGATTAGTTTTTGTCACTGCTTTCAGAGATTTTGCGCTAGGAAAAATAATTGGATTTGAATCTTTTCATTCCAGAAAATTGGGGCAAATATAGTCCCCATGGACGTATTTTCTTAGGTTTAGTCTCAATTTTCTTACTGTGGGTTGACTAGAACATAATATTGAGTTCCTTCATGACATACATCACGGCAAGCAGAAGCTTTCAATAATTCAAAACTAAGTAAATTTAATTGATTCTTGAAATTTATTTCGATTCACACTCGAAAAAAATAGGCAGAATAGTTCATATCTGAATACGAGTACTTTCAAGTATTTAGCTTTTTTTTCTTGACATCTAAACTACCACAAAAAATCTTCTAGGTGTGTTTCAGTGGAAAGCTAATTAAATTTTGCACAAATTTTCTCTTAAGGGGGCAGTACCGGTTATAATTTTGAATTTTATCAAGATATTCCCAAAAATAAACAAGTTACAGCAGTTTGAGCGCGCACGCCTTTTTTGCTTGGTAAGCGATATTTTCGGTAATCAAAACTTTGAACGCGTTTTTCTCGAAATGACGTTTTTCCAACTGCGGACACTTATTTTCCAAATCGGCAGAACCGATTTAAGTCAAATTTGGTGTGCTACTTTATTCAAGTATTTTGTGTGTTTTTAAAATTGAAACGCCCACAAATTTTCCTTTTATTCTACTTTATATTTAAATAACTTCAAACAAATTGTTTCGTCCACTACTTGAGGACTTCATTAGTGATGAATGGGTTCATTTCCTAATTCTACCCTGAGATATTTATACAGACGTTTTCAAAAAACTACGGATGAAAATATATCTCCTAATGCGTTTAAGGGTTGCGGACAGCTTACGGATTAACCTAATTACTATGCTCGCGTTTTAACAATTTCAACAAGCAGGTAGAGCCGTAACCTGAATCGGTGTTCAGCAGGTCAGCCAAAAATCAATCCAAAAAAATTTGGCAAGCGAAACAAAGTAAAAAAAGCGAATTTTCGAAGAAAAAAGTTCAGACAACAGCTATTTTTTTATCGGTTTTTCAAATGTTGTGGTAGATTACCACGTAAGAAACATTCTTCTTTGAAATGTGGTTAATTTTTTATTTCAAATTCTTCATTCCTGAGATTATCTATCTGCAGTGGGATGAGGTATTTTTCGAAACATCAACTTTGGCTCCCGCTATAAATGAGTAGAAAAATGAAAAAATTATTTTCAAAATGTGTTTTCTACCCACGCATAATTTTAAATTTATATACAATAAAGAAGCTGAGAAAAAAATATTGAAAGTTAGGCTGTTTTTAAGCATTCTAATTTGTTCAGCTCCCTTAAAAATTTGAATGATTATGTATAAAAAATCGTTTTCATTTAACTATCAATTGAAAGTCTATGAATACTTCTGTGATATGGCGAAATGTTTTTTTTTCTCATCTACCATTAATTGATATTGTGTTTCAATAATTGCTAGTCTGTTAGAACCAAATCAACTACAATTTTTAACTTTAATTAACATATCAAAACTCTTGAATGTCATGTACTTGAATAAAATATTACATTTATTGATTATAAAAAAAGTTTAGCAAACAATGAGGCGCTTTTTATAAGGAAAATACACAATTCGGAACTTATCACCAAAGTAAAATAAATTTTGTTTTCTAATTCTATGACTGTTCTCCGCCAAATACTTCCAAATCAAATACTAAACATCTTAAAACACTTTGGCTAAACGACTCAACAATAACTCTACAACCATTTCTCAATTATTCGAAAAAAAATTCAAAAAATATACATGGCCAATTATATTTATTGACAAACTAAGTTCCCTTAAGGTTTTCTTGAAATTATTGCCAAAGTAATAACAATAATCTTTAAAATCAATGCAAAAGAGTTGTACGTAGGGTCAAAAAAGAAAATTTTGTTTAAAAATAAATAAATAAATAAAAATGTTTTTCCCATATTTTTCATATCCTATTCCTTATATTTTTTCGATCAACTGTTATTTTATTATTTTTTTATGTTATTTCGAAAAAATTTTCAAATTAAATAAACGGTCTGTTTTACTGACTTTCGGTGACTGCAAAAGTCAAAAAAGTTGCAGAAACTCCAATTCGGCTTACACGAAATAAAAAAAACTTTGGGGACTATTCGATAATCTAAAATTAATTTTAACTTTTAACAGGACTGTTTTTATATAGAAAAATCATGATATCGGCTACGTGACACACAAAATTATGTCACGCAGTGGTAATGGTGAACTCCATCATGTGTGTGGATATTGGCATTGATGTTAGTAAAACACATTACACAGTCCTTCCAAAATAATTTTCATTCAGAGCCTTTATGACAAGTTCCATTTAAAAAACTGTAAATAGCACTACAAACATATATACTCTTCATACACAGAAATGAAAATTGAGATGTTTTGTTAAAGAATACACTAGAAAAAGCAGCACATTTAAAAGTAGGTATCTAATTTAACTTTTCGTAGAAATAATTTCTCTTAGAACAATATACAACCCTGTTCATCCTATGAAGCTTTTGTATTAAAAAGTTGACGAGTTTCATTGCTTTCATAATTATTATTGAAATGAAATCCAAATTTTTGCACAATCTGTAGCACAATTTAGTATTGACTGGGACATCACTCTTTCAGCATTAGATGTTGAGGACTCTGTGTCCTTATTTTATCATATAATTTTTGACGTCATTGAAAGATATGTCCCCAAAATAAAGAAACGGGACAAACTATCCGAGCCTTGGCTGGATAGAGATCTCAGACACTTAAGAAATCAAAGAAACAAAATGTATAAAACATTAAAAAGTAATAAAGGCCATGCCAATGACGTGATCAAGGAGAATTACGCTATTTTGGCTAACGAATTTTCCACTAAATCCTATGAAGCGTATAAAAATTATGTCACCATTACTGGAGAAAATATTATTCAGAATCCAAAAAAGTTCTTTGATTTCGTAAATATTAAGAGAAAAGCATCGGGATATCCGACCACAATGACTAGACGTGGGAATACGTCATCAAATAGTCAAGTAATTTGTGATCTATTTGCTGATCATTTCCAAGAAGCTTTTCATCCTGCTAGCCTACCTAAGTCTATTGATTTGGAAGACTTTCGGACTATTCGGACACAGGTTGTTGAAGACATGAGTCTGAATATCGATGATATTAGAAAAGCCATCAAAGAGCTGGACCTAGATAAAGGCCCCGGACCAGATCAACTTCCACCTTTGTTCCTATACCAATGTTCTTACCTAGTCCTACCACTTCACATCATCTTTAACAAATCTCTCTCGTCAGGTGTCTTTCCGAGTTGTTGGAAATTTTCCAATGTCATACCCATTTTTAAAAGCGGAGATAAACACTCTATTGAAAATTATAGAGGAATTGCTATCCTTTCAACTATACCTAAGTTGTTTGAAAAGGTGTTATGTGATAAACTCACGAAAATATTTGACCCGCTTCTAAATGAACAACAGCACGGATTCCGAAAAGGCCGTTCAACGTCTACCAACCTTATGCTGTTTATCTCAGATACTCTTAAGGCGATGGAACATGGGCAGCAGATTGACACAGTTTACACTGATTTTAGCAAAGCCTTTGATAGTGTCGATCACGGCATTCTAAAATGTAAATTACAGAAATTCGGTATTCAGGGGTCTCTGCTAGATTGGATATATTCATACCTTTCTAATCGAAGTCAATTTGTCAAATTTCAAGGCAACAAATCAAAAAAGATAAAAGTCACTTCGGGCGAACCTCAGGGTAGTCATCTCGGCCCTCTCCTTTTCAACATTTTCGTGTCTGATTTGTCTGAAGAATTGTCGGACATACCTCATCTATTTTACGCAGATGATTTAAAAATTTATCACACCATAGATACACAAAAAGATGTGTTGTTCTTTCAATCGAAGCTATTATCGCTTCAACAATGGTGCAAACGCAACAAACTTCACCTTAACACTAGCAAATGTCAAGTCATTAGCTTTTCGCGGAAAAAAATCCCTTTCAACAGCACATACCTTCTTAATGACAAACAACTAGCAAAAGTAGATAGGGTCGTAGATCTCGGGGTTGTTCTGGACCAAAAATTGCGCTTCAATACTCATTACGACACTATACTAGCTAAAGCTACAAAGCAGCTCGGCTTTATTAAGAGACGCGCTAAAGAGTTTAAGAATGTTTGGGTAACTAAATCCTTGTACACTTCCCTTGTCCGACCGCTATTAGAATACGCATGTATTGTCTGGAATCCGATATTTGAGATACATAGCGACAGATTTGAATCAGTGCAAAAGCAATTTCTTCTCTTTGCCTTAAGGGATATGTACAACCCAAATACCTTTAACCAATTGCCACCGTACATACACAGGCTCGGTCTTCTTAATCTAACCACTTTGTCATCCAGAAGAATGATCGCGTGCTGCTGCTTCACCTTAGATGTCATTCAGGGTAGGAATCATGCAGAGTTTCTATCAAGGCAATTTATATTTAACGATATAGTTAGACAAACGAGACACACTCGTTTGCTCAAAGAAACTCAGCACAGCACTACCTATGCAGAAAATGAGCCCATCAACAGATGCTGCAAGTTATTTAACTGTATGGGTAGACATTATACATCCAACATCACTAAGGCCTCTTACAAATTCAACCTGATAAGGGCCCTTCTGAAACTCCCTCCACTTTCCAACTCACTTTCCTTAGTTTTATAATTACTTTTAACTATTTTTAACTTTTGACTGTACGTATTAAACTGTACTATATTTATGCCTTGCTTTGGCTTTAAATAAATAAATAAATATTATCGTTATAATACTAACCACAAAATCATCGCAATCTTTCGTAATAATATTGAAGTCAGATAAATAATACGAGACATTTTGTTCAAGGCACTGTATGTTGTATAATAATACGACGTCTCAACTTTAATATGGACTTTAACCATTGAATCAATATTTGAGCTTCACTCACATCCTCAACATGCTTCTTACTACCTACACATCTGCTAAATGTTTCCATCAAATCAATTCATGCAAATAAATTTGCAATTGTCTTTGGCAAAAACAAGAACTTTTTCCAAGGATCCCACACACAAAAATATTTACTCAATATTCAGCCAGAAAAATAGAAAGTATGTTGCCAAGTGGTACCAGGCTACGATTGCCTGGAAGAGCCAAATTACAATTGGCATGGGGGATGGAAATGACGAGGCAGAAACTTTTCATTTTCACTAGAAAGAAAATCAAAACTTTACTTGGTCAGACACATACTCTTCTTTAAAAACAATCAAATGTTTGTTCAAGCAAAATACAAAGACTGAATTCGTTGGCATGCCCTGCAAAAAAGAGTTGTTTAAGTCAGCAAGTTACATCCTTTATGAAAACTCTATTGTTACTTTCTCTTCTTTTTTCCATTTACCCTTTAAAAAGGCAGGGCAAAAACTTTTCATCCCTTCTATCACAATGTCACCACCAACATAGCTGGTAGGTAAGTCTAAGACAATGGTCTGATTCTTGCTATCTTTGTGTGTTGACTCGGTCGCAAACTTTCGACCATTTAATATTTATAGAAAGGACACTAAATAGCGTCGCTTATCAACAGGACAAATTATTCACGAGAAAAGTTTTATTGAATTGAAAACTGCACGGACAAGGAACAAGTTTTCGAGGTCTCTCGGACATATTTTTACCCTTGTTTCTAGAAGTTGTAATAGCGTGCGATTGTGATGCTTCGTTTGTGGAGGATGTCTAGAAATTCAGGGAATTCCAGCAATAAACTTTACTGTGACCCATCAGTGGCATAGAATAATTTTTGTCAGTATGATGAGCACGACAAGGCCTTGAATTTTGCTATGAAGGTCAACTAACGAAGTGCAAAATTAGGTGATACTACGAAATCAAATATCATGTTAAATTTAGTTATGGTGTAAGTGCCAGGACCATTCTCACCAAAATAATGAAATGATTTCATAGTCTAGTCAGCATTTTAAACAAGACTATGAATTCATTTCAACATGTTGGCTAGAATTCCACTGGCACCTACACCACAACTAAAATTAACCTCCAGTTTTTCGTGGGTTTATCAGAAAATTTTGATCCTTTTCCTAGAATCACCCAAAATTTTTGTCTCAATTCTTTAAAACGATATGGTGTGCAGAAAATCATCTGAAGCACATTGCACTTCAGTCTAATACTCTAAACTTTTTCGCCATCCAAAGCTCCTTTTATAGATTTTCTAGACTAACCAGGTAATCGTGCAACAGACCTCATGTCCAGTTTCACAGCATAAATGGAAAACAATTAAAACTAAACGAAAGTGCCAGGAATTGTATTCGTTGCACCATAAAAACAATGGCAAAGGACCCTCTGTGTTACGTACACCTTAGCTCAAATTAAATTCCTGGAAAATATTCATTTTTGCAGACGACGTAAATATTTGGGAGGCATGTTTTAATGAAAATTCACAGCATTGTGTGTACATGCTTAGGTGCATATGTTTTCCGTTGGTGTATTACGTACATATACCCGTATATGAAACGTAGACAAGGACTCGCTAGACTTATTGTGCTTGAGCTCACCCTGAAGCATGTCTGAAAAATTGTTGTTTTATTAGACAGGCATTATGCACCTGGCACGGCTACGAAACCTCATATGGTAACTATATTTGGTCTGTGAAAGGGTTTTAGTGGAATGAATTCACGGTAAGTACCTGAGTCCTTAAGCTTTTGCACTAGGCATGGTATAGGAATGTTAGAAAAGCATGTAGAATATGCATAATACAAAGTACGAAATCATATTTGACCTAATGTGGCGCAGTACGAGTATGCAGTGTGCAGTCATGATTCATACAGTTTTCTCAAGGCAAAGTTAGTTGTTCAGTCGAGGACTTTGTTTCAAGTAAGTTCCTATCACAGTTTAATGATAATTCAAAACAAACAACAATTGCCTTCATTTTGCGGAAATGCGGGTTAATCTCCCCAGCATATTTCAACTACGTTAAAAGTTTCAATGCTCAAAACTGTTAACAATATATGAATGTTATAATTTTTCAATTTGTATTTTCCATCCAAATATTATCACAATTTTATTGACAATAAAATAATAAACTAAACTTTAATCAATTTTGTGTCATTTTCTCTTCAAAATTTGGACTAACCGAACATTTTTTAGCATTGATGCGACGCAAAATCTTAATAACTTTTAAGTTTATAGTTTCTCCATTAGCCTCTCTTGCACTGCTTCATTTCACTACAATTCCAAACAAAGAACATGCATCGCGAGGCAGGCCGAAAATTGTTGTGAAATTCACTTTGAAAAGTTGAACGTCTGATGGTCGAGCTCTTAAAAGAGGAAGTTTTAGGTTACGACTTTCAAAAAACACGTTTTTTCGATGATTTTTTCTTCATATAAGGAAAAAAGATATCGTTTTGATTTTCGCACAAATATTCACTACCATTTTAAGTATCCAAAAAAAAGATTTTCAGAATTTTTAAAACTGTTTTTTTATTTAACGAATTTTTCAAAAAAAAATGCCCAACATTGATGGCGGACATGATTTTGCAAGTCTGGAACATCTGAAAGAAAACAATTTAAACAAAAATTAATCTTTGTTTAAATGGCTATCACATGAACCAGGATAATTTTTTTCCGCCAAAAAATAACAAAATGGCGGCCATTCAAAAAACAACGATACGATCAGTACTGATGTATGACTGCATGTCCAAGACTTTGGCGAAAGCGTCAGACATCTTCGACAGTAATGTCCTTAGAAGAGTATACGGGCTAATACTGGACGACCCACTTGTTTCCACAGTTTTGAAGCTTCGCAATGCGGGCTGGCCATATGAAACACCTGGACATGGATATCTCGACGCACCCTGAGGGTGCAGCCCAGAGAAAGCGACCATCACACAAGCCGAGAGAGCGATGGGAGCACATTGGATGATATGCTACATAGATGCGGACAGCAGAGTATTGCTAGAAATAGAGAATTGAAAACGCGACCGCTAAACCGAGATAATGGGTGGCATTTACTGCAGAAGACTAAGGCCCAAATAGGACTGTCGCGCCGTTGATGATGATGCTTAAACAAAGGCGAAATTAAACCCGCAATGATCATTTTAGTCGACACGTGACATTAAAAAATGCTGCTCAGAAGGATGTATTTGATATTTTCAAATGTATTTGATATTTTCATCGAATATTCTGTTGTAATTAATTTTTAGGGCTACATTTCATGACAAAAATAACTTTAAGGAAAACATTATTTTGTTAATGAATTGTTTTGAGAATTTCGCTTGGTTTGGCTGGTTTTAATTTTTTGTGTTTACAACTGTGAGTAATCTGTTCTTCTACTGCAAATTATTGAGAAGAGCTATCAAAAAATTTGATATTTTTTGAAAGCAAAAATCAAAATTCTCAAAAAAAAAATAATTTAGCAAAATTTTGATGTGGCTTGCCGCACTTCACATGGGGCTCGTATGGGGTTGGAAGGCGTTTACTACAGTTGCGGTCGTGGTGGGATTTGCCTTACGCTGGCCACATTTTGGGCTGTTCTGGGAGTAGTGGTGGTGAGGTTTGCTGCAGTTGGAACAATTTGACGCGCTTCAAATTGGAAACTAACACCCTTAAATAAAAACATTGGGTATAGATTTGGTAGCATATTTAACGGTCTATAACCATCATTGATACTTTTTTTCGTACAATTTGCAGTTTGCAATAAACAACATAAAAATCAGTTCAAGAAATCTTTGAGGTCATGTTCGTCAAAATACAAAGGATATTTTGTTTTAAATAAAAAAGGACGATAATATTTTTTTGCTGGATCAATGATTTTCGAGATAATAGTAAAAAAATTACTCCAAGTACGCAGATTTCGTACCATGTCAAATTATTGATTTTACACTCTGCACGTACCCCTCTATTAACCACTTATGCCAAATTAGGGCGGAAACTTTTTGGACGGAACTCCTTCAATTTTTGCTGACTCTATTGCTCACCAGGCACAATTAAATTTCAACATGGGAGCACCAACTTCAATTCCCGATGAAGACGGCAAAATTTCATACTTAAAAGGTTTTCCGGTCAAAATATTGATGGCTCAACATATCGCGGAAGATGGATTGAAATCGATGAAGGTTCGTGGATTCGATACCGAAACATCAAATATCATCGGCCTTGTAGGAATATAAAATATGAAACATACATTTTGATCAGATTTACATGTATGCATACATGAAAATGTTTCCATTTTTGTGTGCATATAGAAAAATACCACACATTTGTATAGATATCTCAACTTTAAGTTTTAGGAGGAATTTGTTGTTCCGTCGAAATGCGGCAAACTCCATGTGGACCGCATTAGAACCATATCTCAAATTCTAGTCGCGTATCAGGATCAAAACTAAAATTAGGAAATAAAATTTGTTTTAAAATTGTATGCTGCTGCCTACCGAGCTATTTTAAATACATTTTTCGGATCATAAACATGAATAGAATTTTGAAAAAATATCTTCTGGATTTGGATTCATATGCATCTAATAATTTGAAGACAATAATTCATACATGATATATATATAAAAACAATGGTAAGAAGGAAGGAAGGATAACCGTAAAAGCTGTGCATAATTACTTGATAAATGTTCCTTGACACTTTCCACTTGAATTAAGTATGTAAAAAACCAATAAAATTTACTAACAAATATGAAAGCCACATTTTCAACGAAATTGAGAGAATATTCAAGATTTCCACTGCATTCACTATGTAAACTTAAGTTTTCTAAGCAGTTAAAAAAGAACCAGTAACAAGAACAACAATACGGCTGATGTTTATATATAAAATAACTATAAATGTAGAAAAGACAACGAAAAAATTAGAAAAACATTAAACAAAAATCAAATGTAAAAGTTTCGCGACAATATACAATAGTTTGTATTTTGAAGGAATCTTTATTTCAGGGAAAACATCGTCGTAATGATCGGAAAACTTGGTTTAGATATAAAACAAAATTTCAACGTAGCTAGTAAATATGTAAAATAATTTATATTTCGAAAAAAAAAATATTGTAGCTTATTTTCTATCTTGTCTGCTCAGTTTTTGATTGGAAGAGATAATTGGTATGCTATAGTAAAAAGAAGACCCTAAATTATGATAAACTTCTGAAATAGATGCTATCTAAAATTCCTAACAAGCAATTGAATTGTGACTGCCAGCAAACCATCATTGCTGATCGAATTTCCATTTTATTCCAAATGAAAAAGTTGAACTTATGTTGTGCTTCTCCCCTTTTTAAGTAGATGTTGTCTTAAAATGTACTTCAAACTTCTCCTGACTTGATTTTCTCTTCATTCAAAAATATTTGAAAATCGGTTCTTAAGTGAAGAAACCATCCGGAATCAATCTTTTCTTGAAATTATTACGATTGATTATGCTGAACTGACTCATTTTTTACGAGGCTTTATTTGTTTTTGTTTGTTTGTTTCAATTGTTTGGCAAAAATGCTTTGATTGTTTTGATTTATTATAACTTTATTTTATATTAGTTTTATATTGATGAAACCTCATCTACAATTTTAAATTGATACCCAGGTTTTTTTTCAATTACTGTTTGTCCTTCTAATAAACAATTTTCAGAAGCAGCAAAATCATAGACTTTAAAAAAATAAATAATGCACAAGCTACTATTTAAAAACATGGGTAACTCGACAAGTTCACCTACTCATCAAACAAAATAACTTCCACGAAACTCATCAATTTCTACTTAAATACCTACGCCAGCTTAATTCTATTGATAAAGAGATGTTCTCGTAGATAATTTGAGAAATTAATGACTACAATGTTGTGGATTGACGCAACTTTATATAACTTAAGTTATCTTTTCCTCCCACATTGTGTCTTCTTTCAAATTACCAAACACAACATAGGCAGACATTTTCTAACAAATTTACGAACATCCTTAGCCACCTTCCACCACTATATTTACACAAAACGTTGTCTCTCCTAAATTCCGTAAATAAACTGTGACCTAGGCAGGTAATTCAGTATGGTTTCTGTCAACAATCGAAAACTACAAGACTGTTTATCAACTCGATTCCTAAACTTCCACCGTACAAATATAAATTCTACAAAACACCCCCAACTTCCATGTGTTTTCATCCCCCGTAAACCACACGTTTCGTGGGACGATATGCCTCAGTGGGTGGGAATTATTGCAGTGAAAACCCAATTATCTCTCACAGTGAACTAATTACGGGGAGCCACCAGTATCCACAGGCTCAGTCCAAACGATTCGGCATGAATAAAACGTCACACCAAATTACATCTGTGAAACTTGAAACCAATTATCCTGGAAACCAACAACTTATATTTTCCTCGCAAATTTCTTCCTTTCTGCTTGGTGGCAAAGTGAGCGAGGCGATTATATCTCCTTCTCCTGCAATAACTTAGAGAACATGGTCTTTGTTCAGATGTCCTTATTGATGCCGCCCGTACTTCAGTGGACGAATTCAGCTCGTGTTCTACATGAAAATACGGAAAAATTGATGTATCCTTCACATGACCTTATCCCTTATCAGTCTATGGATTATGTCTGCTACAACGTCGTGTAACACATTTCCGGCATTCATGTCCGTTCAGGACAACATATCCCAGCATTTCTACATTTTCCTAGCAATCTCAGATTTTCCATCTGAATGGCGAAGTTGATACATATGTAAATCACTCGTCAAATACAGGATAGCCTTCACTCGTTGGACATTGACCATGGACGGGTCGTTCAGGATTGTATCATTCAGACTAGAAAACATCAACAACAGAGTTGTTACACTTTTGCATTCGTCCCGAATGACAGAGTCAAAAGACAACAGAGAGGCCTCAGGATTTTTCCTGATTACTACATACGAGTATAAGTCACGAAGATTGCTACAATATTTCTAGATTTAAGGTTTGTGTCCAATCATGGCCGAGATAGCCATCATGTAAGGGTCTTCCCAGTCACTTCCATCATGGCTATTTTATTTGTTAGTAGAACCCAGCAACGAATCTGAACTCTTATGCATACCATCCCCCACTTATAATGTTGGATTACGCAAACACAGATGGGCCACTCATTAATCAATCTTGCAACATTATAGATTGCTGGGGATATGTAACACAACATTAAAATCATATTGTTCTGGGTCCAAAAAGGACCAAATAAATAATTCAAGAGTGCTAATTCAACTAATTATGGTACAAGGACTTTATGCTGACAATAATGAACGCATGTTTGGACAAAGTTAATGAAAGGACACTATGTGAAAGCGAATATATAAATGGTATTGAATATTTCACTCACTAATTAGCTCACTTTTAGTGTTTTCATTAAAGCTTTATGCTTATTGTTTTGTTTGTCGCTGCATTTTATAATCATAAATAAATTGATTGTATTTTCAATTTTGCTGGCCGTATTGTAGATGATGGCTTTAGCACTGAGATTCAAATATGATAATGAACAGAAAACCTTTGAAGTTCCAAATTGTTGATGGTACATCGAAATGGAACAAATCGAATTGAAGATGTGAAACTTATATTTAATAACAATTATCGAATTGAAAATGGGAACTTGCAAAAAATCTCGATTTCTAGATGAATTCAAGTGTCAACGACTTTCGTATCTAAGTTGAGAACTAAGACTGGTATCCCAATCTTCATCCAAGATGCATTTCAGGACCATTGATTCCGAAGATTAAATTAAATTTCAGCAAGTATCTTTCATTAAGAAAATCCTAACCCTCATCTGTCTGTTTTCAAGTGCTTTGATTTTACATGGAGCGAAGTTTATTTAAATTAGAAACACTTCAGACAACACGTGTTAGGCAGAACATAAAAAAATCATAAATTTCAGCACTTTTTCAATCATTAATATCGTTTTTATCTTAAGAGTTGAGTGTTTATTTATTTATCAGACACATTTGTCGATACATTTTCAATAATCGAGTTTTTACGTGGTAGCCATATCAAATTTAAATCTAAACCTAGATAGTATCCTCGCTTCGAATCAAGGCAGAACCACTCAACAATGCACATTTTTCTTATAATTCACATAAACCTTTTTGAAAAATAATCATTTTTGAGAGAGAGAAAAACACATTTCGTGGTGAAAATGAATGACATTTTCAACCATGTTCGTGAAAAATTAATGTAAGTAAAAAATTTCTTTCTAAATTTATATTTTCTTCGACATTTTATTTGAAAAAGGAACCATGTGTAGGTTTTCTGAAACTTGAGAAAGTATCCATCAGTTTACTACAGCGTTATCCTCTTTCGTAGAAAAGGGTTTCAATCTCATGTAAATAATTCGTTTTACTTTTTATTGATTGATTGTATTCCAGAACACACTATATCATCATAGACGCTGCAACAATTCGAATTTGAATCCGAATAGGTCTGATAAAAATGCCTTCGTTACAAGACTTTTTTGAAGTAATCCTTTTTGTAAATACTTGTATGCATAACAACAGATGCATCCGTTTAGAAACGATAAGCAAATAAGGAGAGAAATCAATAAAATATTCTAGAAAAATATTTTTGATAAGTTCTGAAGGTATACCGAAAAAAATTTCTGATACATACTGACAAAAGCATCATAGATGGTTTGGCTGGAAAGATTTGCAGCAGCCTGAATCCTATCAAGTAAACTTTGTCGGGAAAAATGATGATAATGTGATATAAATGTCCTTCGAATAATCAAGTTTATGGCAGATCTCTGCTAAATCATTTCGCTTATTTGAGTTGCAAATACTGCATACAACTATTGGATCAACTTTACAAGTGCAAGGATGCATTATTTGGATGAAATGCTGCTGTATATTTCAGGGTCCATCACTATTACTCTGGTTAGCCTAGAAAAAAATCAGTGATAAAATAATATTTTCTCAAAAATGCCAACGCTTAGGTATACAAACAAAACTTTAAAGGACAAATAAATGAAGCAAAAGGATAGTCTACTGAATGGTGAAGTGACAGACTTCATTTCAACAGCTTGGAGTTAAGCCGAAACATTTGAGGTAGTTAACTTCATGATGCTAGATTTGATGATATTGAGTTTTAATATTAGTAATTAGATATGAGTACTTATAAGTTGATTTTTCATTACTTTGATTGTTGAAGCAAATTCCAATGATTGGTTCAATCGATTCAAAAAGGAGCCAATGAATTCGATAATGTTTAGTGCCAACCTGAGCCAAAATTTCGTATGCCCGCAGCAGTCCTGCATCACGCTTGTACGGTTGGTGCACATTACGACCGTACCGAATAGGCATTGTGAAAAACCCACTCACATGACGTTCGCACGGACGGCAGCAGGCCTGCAAAGTATACATCACTGGGCTGGTTGCCAATTCCAGTATGTGAGCTTGAAGTTCGATCTCCATCAAGGACACCTTCACAAGACAAATAGATTTTGTCCAAAGTAAAAATACCTTTTTCAATGTCATTCGCGTCAACCGCGGCCGTGAATGATTAGTTTGTATGTCTGTGAAAATAATAGCAGAATCCATCACTTGATGTCTCATTTGAAGAGATTAATATTGGAAAGGCATTTTAACCCTAGCCAAAGTCCATTTGTCGTGTGAAAGTGTCGTCAACGGGAATCGAACAGTGCCGGTGCAGGCGAATATGCTTCATTTGAAAACTGATCGTTTTAACCAAATCATCTATCGAAACAGTTTATAAACAGCTATAGTCATCCCAATCTTGAACTATAGTAAGGAGGGAGACACTGACTAAGATTAAGAGAATGGCGTGCTAACAATGATAATGCCCACCACTCTCACAGCTGTCCTAGAAATGATCCCAAACATTTTGCCATTAGACCTATACTGTAAGGATGTGGCAGCTACTAGAGCTGCGCCTTTCAAGCAGGAAAGTCTCTGCAGCAAGAGATTCTGCAAACATTTCATCATATTCATAACTCTGTGATGGATGTATAATGGTGTTAACACTAGATTTTAGTACAAACTGGACTGGTCCTTAAGAGAAGAGTGGGTTATCGGCGGTGAAGTAGGTAGAGCAAGTGTGTATATATACACGGATGGCTCAAATACAGGCACATGAATGGGAGCTGGAATATCAAATCTTTGGAGCTCTCCGTGTTCTGCACAGTTGTGTGGGCAGAGTTAGTGGTAATCTTGTGAGCTGCAGAGGAAGTCTGCAGAAGAAAGAATGTCCATAGAAAAGTCACATTTTTCATTACATCCACAATATGTAGTAATTTCCTCCAAACTAATGAAGACCTATAGATCGGAACTTGGAAAAATTGTGCAAAACAACAGTCTAACGCTGTGGCGTGTGTCTGGATACAGTGAGGTAGAAAGAGATGTGATATTGAATCAGCTTGCAAGAGAAGGATCAACGCCTGGACTCCTTCAAGAAATCACAATAATCCAATTGGTTTGGAAGGTTTCCACGTCTACAAGGCACAATTAATCAAATCAAAGCAACTGAAGTGGAAACCATTTATCTAAGCACCAGCACCCAGCCCAACAGTTTGATTAACTTTTTGTTCAAGAAATAATCTCGTTTTGTGACAAAGTGAAACCAGTAAATAGAATAAAGAATTTACTCTATGCAACCCTGATTGCTGCATACCTGAAAAGTTGTTGTACTTTATTCAAGTAACCGCAACTGGTTCCGAATTTTAAAAAGCATCACCCTTTCTAATTGCTTTTCATTCATTGAGACAATGAGACAAAAAAAATATTATTATAATATGATAACTATGAAATTGAAAGCAAAAACAACAAATGTTTTATATCCCTCAAAGAAATTTACTTCAATCCTTCAGGAAAAAAAGTTGAAAATTCATTAAGTTTAAATTATTCTGAAATTCAAACAAAAGTCGAAGATTTATCATCTAACATTGAATATAATATAAAATGCTAGACTATCAATAAATTCCAAAATGTACGAAAATGTTCACATTTGCATTTGTCCTTGCCAAACTATTTCCCAGCATCTTTAAAGATACATAACCAAGTTCACGTGCCAAATATACATCACCATTTCTTGCATCTAAGAAAATGAAGCAACAAAATATGATAGTATGATAAATGAAGCAAAAACAGTTTGACTAGGACTTTCATTATAAACCATGTAAACTACTTTAAACCTGACAAATGTTTTTACAGCATGTTACACGTTTGAAATATTGTCAATTGATTCTGATAAAAATCTACATTACCTATATGCTTTTACAACATAAAAATCTTGTCGCGATTTTCATGACATTACTAGCTGAATACAGTTTATAAAAGAATATGTTACGGCTATTCAGTTCATATGGTATTTCAAGTTTTCTTCAAGACATTCACTAAAATCAACGAAATTTTAAATTGACTTACCAACCTGAAACATAATGCTTGCCTCTGAAGTAATAATATCCTAAATATACTTAAAGAGCGAAATCTAATGAAAACAAACCTAGTAAACTTGCTCATACCAAAGAGCTATTAACTACTTTCCTCCGCTATACCAACCATAAATTCTCTTACACCAGCTAAACTTTGCAATCTTATGAATATAAAATTCACTTTCTCTCAGGCGAAACAGTTTGCTTTAACGTTTCAACCATCTAAAACACCTCAAAGCCAGTATTGCTAGCACACATATGCACTAAACCTGACACTATCTCACCATGAAAAGATAACAAAAATTACACTTTATCTGTTCTACCACTAAACTACATAAACTTCACATCAAGATAAACTGAACGTACATTCAAACCTCCACCAACAGCACTATCCTTTCAATTTAGCATTCATTTTGCCCATAGAATTTATTATCCTTCCAATAAAATCTGCATTGTAATACACACTGTCTGCAAGACTTACATCCTTTTGAAGGTGCGTAACACTAGAAGGTGGTGCTCAAACGAGATTTCATCCATTTTAGCATCTGATTTATGGCAAGTCTCCTTCACATCTTGCCAAGGATATGATGTGGTTAAAAAAGAAAACTCATGAACTAGTCAAGTAAGTACAGTGGGGAAGAGTTTTGTGGCGGACTGACGAGTCCTAAATTGACTTTTGATGGTGCACCACATCTTGGCAAGTAGAAATTTACAGCGACTTGGCGAATTAGCGAGTTAAAACTAAACGACTTGCGAATCCGACTGGCTCCTACAGTCCTTTGCACCACACCACAATTGATCCTTGAATTATACTTAGGACTTTGTGTGCTCACTTAGAGCCATACGTGAATGAATATTGAGCATCCTTGATAATAATAATATGTGCTTCCACCAAGTGTCGATGGTGTTTGCCGCGAAATTCGCAAACTTTCCATATGCTACGTTACATGACTTCGTCCTGGCATACAGATGTGCATTTTCGCATTAAGGTTCATTCACATGCTGTTTACTTTGACTTCATATGAGCTTAGAGTTCTTGCTCGTCGAAATCTTGTGAATATCTAGAAAATTGAGTTTAGATCGATGTGATGCTTACATTGTGCTCGCACATTATCCAACAAACGGAGGATTCTAAGATACTCGGATTCGCATTAATATTGCCGGGTTTGAGTTTATAATCTTAGTCAGTTCTTTGGGTAATTTGTTATGCAATATAAACACCATGAATATGTTTAAGGAATTTGATTTACAGAGGATATTTGAGCTATTCGCAGGGAACATTAGCATGATCATATCGAGTGTGTTATTTCTACTTTATTTTGATTCCCAATTTGAAATCAGCTGGAAACTCCTCATAAATTATGTATGAGAGTGAAACAATAGAGCCAGTCCATTGATTTGATTATTAATTTTTAGTGAAGGACGTATTTATACCATAATTTATGAATTGTATTTGGAATATCCTCTGGTCTTCAAATTCAACATATCCTAATGTCTGAATACCATTCGGTTGAAGCAATTATTTCATCTAGTCTGTTTCAATTCATATGCAGCCGCATTGTTATGTCCTTTTTGTAAATTTATATATAATAAAATATTCACTTCATATGATAACAAAGCCTACTAAATTTTATAGAATAGAATGGACTTGTTGCAGTATAAAAATTCGTTTTAAAATGATGTGTTTTTAGTCAGTATACAAATGTTGAGTATATATATATATGTATTTTTTGCTTGATATTCAATAAACTCCATTAAAAAAGTAAGCTTTTAGTCATCTTTTGTTAAACTTTACTTTTCTACAATAAGCAAGTGTACACCAATTTGCCTGAAACTTGATAGATATGTCGCAATATTTTGTATTATCCAGCAATGAAGGCTTTGTGCTGAGAATTTAAATAAGGGATGCATAGACTTATTTGAGTACAATGTGTGAAAACATAGAATGCATATTACGTATCAATACTTGTATACTGGATGCGGTGGAACCTTCCTTTAAATCAGAACGCTTGCAATGAAAAATGACGATGTCCTGATCCATGGTATAGATTCAAGTTTAATCAACCCTCTACTTTCCTTTTGACCCTAAGCAAATAATCAATGTTGTAAAAGTTACTCGCCTGCCACTGTTTCTTTGTAGCTTTTGATCCTTAGCCTTAGCAAATAATCATTATTTTCATGATGAATAAAATTACCTTTTATTGAAAGGGTTGATTACACTTATATTAAACGTAGAAAGAGGCACATACAAAAGTGGAAATAAAAATTATTTATGTGATATCCTAATGAACTAAGTACATATAAACAAAAACATTAGATTTTTTAAATGTTTCGATGATTTTTCGGGCAATATTTCACCTCAATTTTTGCAATTTTTTTATTGCTAATTTTTTTCCTACAAATTCAAAGAATGGTTATGTGTACTATCTGTCGTTTTCGCAGAAACTTTTCTAACATGTTTTGTTTATATCCTACTCATGGTTGAATTTTGCACAATTAATTCGCCTCTAAATATGTATGTGTGTTCTTTAAGAAGTATTGCACAGAATTAACCCAAAACGTTTTAAAAGTTCAAAACGATTTTTTCAGGCAAACTTCACATACTTTTAAATTTCTAAGTTGCACCATTTTTCGTGAAAATTTTAAGAAGATTTTTAGCTACATTTTGTGTATTTTTTGTGGAAGTTTAATGATAGCTCAATTCACTACTTGATTTTTTCCACAGCGAATTTCTATTGCATACTTTCAGGGGGAACAACACTGTGAAAAGTCGAAAAAAAATCATTTTCTGAAAGTACATACTTACACAATGTGTGGGGAAAAATCAAGCCAAAAGTCGAAATAATAAACAATCATAGCTTAAGTTGATCTGAATGACTGGAAAAAAATTGGTCCTATTTTCTTGGTAAAATTCCTTTCATAAATAGATGCCTACTTATAAAACTATTGAGCCTTACTTTCAATTTGAAATTCAATCAAAATTTCAATTATTTATACGTCACTTAAAAAGATTTATGGGTTAATATTTGCTGAAAACTGCTCTTTGTGAGATTGAATTTTCACCCGCGAATCAAAATACTACCTCGATTTTCTATTTTAAAAAATTAAAATTTTATAAATTGTAGCAACTATCACTTCAGGTAGCCGTATTTTCAATGCTAGTATTTTTGGACCTTGAACACATGTGAAAAACTCTAGGCAAAATGATATGTTGTCTTGTTATATTTTATTTTAAAAAAGAATTTTACTTGTAACATTTCTTTCGATTTTTTTTTATTTTCTCGGCTGCGATTAGATCGCAAAATTTTGGTCTTCCACCTCTTTAGTTTCAAATTTTTAGGGTGAAAATTTTTATTGCGAATATTTTCGTGCTTTTCATTTGAAGAACCATGGCTGCACTCTCAAAACTTATTAACTTCCCAGTGGGAAGTTATTGTAATGGGGTCGATTTCGCGAATCCCAAATTTTGAGGATTTGGAAGACTTTGGATATGGGGGATTTATGATATGAGGGATTTTGGATCTGGGGGATTTTTGATCTCAGAGATTTTGGACCTGTTCGAGACTTTGGTATATGACGAGGGCGGAAACGTCTTCCACTATCAAATGCCTTTTATGGCTAAAAAAATAAAAAAAAATTGTAATATTTTAGAATAATAGTAGAATGCATAAACATAAATATTAAAAACAAATCATAGTTTTTTTATTCACCCCACTGAAAAGTTAGTCGTGTGGACCATAAGAGTCGCACCTAGACCTCATTTTTTATGAAGAAAATACATTCAATTTGAACACACTAGAAACTGTTTGCTGATAACCAAATTATTTATTTTCAATAGAAAGTTGTCCTTGAAATTCTAATTTTAAAATTCCTTTCAAAAATTTGGCTCCATAATCGTTCGAGACATTTCTTCACTTCGGTTTTTTGAACTTTGCCTTTGCAGACTTTTGGATTTCTTTAAGAAAAAATTGAAGCTAAGGTTTACCAAATAGTTTGTACTTCATAAATAGCAGTCAAAAAAATCGGAATGGAATTTCCTCATTATGGATTTATCATGCACAATTTGATTGGTTAATTATTGATAAAAGCAAACATGTAAATTTTTGTGTCATAAAATTTCACCAGGAATTTCAGCCCAAAACAGAAAATTAACTGAATGCTAATTGAAACTATGTCAACCTTTAAAATTGTACACTAACATATCACAGGTCTCTGTTTGCTCTTTACATGTATACCCAAGAATACCATCAGAAGAAGCGGCAGTAAATGACGGTCCAAAATTTTTATAAAAAATTAAAAAATTCGCGAAAAAAGCTGGATGCAGCTAACTTCGTTTTTCACGAACTAGTAAGGTGAACACACTACATTAAGAATCTTACCTTTTCAAACTATGGATACGAGCAGTCTTTAAAAATCTAAATACAATTTACTGAATATCAAATTACGTAGTTCTATAAAGGAGAAAAATACACAATAATTCAACTTGAATCTCTTTGGAAAAAATTATAGTTTCAACTCTTACTGAAACCATATGCTATCCAATTTAATTCAACAAAATAAGAAGTTCCTTTTTCGTTTATAGCGAAACTAGAAAACTATTATTCAATTAGATCGATTCGATGATAATACTTCTAGTCAACTCATTGGATTATTGAAGCAGAAGGACATGTTACTGATACTGAAGAAGTCAATAAGTGGATTGCAAACGTAGAAACCAATTTGTTACATCCAAAGCTCCATCTGGCTTTTACCCTTATAGGCAAGTCACTCAAAACATTTCATCCTTGTGTCTTGAAGATCTTCGTGATTGATTAGTTTCATGACATTCATACTTTAAGATTAATGTACTTTTCTCGAACAGAAAAACATCCAATCATTTTCAGTCACCCAAGAAATACTCACATTTGTAACATTAATCCAAATGAGATATCGTTTCATATTTCATAAATCTTTTAAATTATTTCGAAATTAATAAAACGATTGGATTGTTTTGCATGTTTTTTTTCACTAGAACTGAAAGAAATTTCAAAGAGTAATCGATGTTAAGTTTGTTTTATAAACAAGTTCGCCTATTCTTACAATCTACAGTTTCATTTTTGGCATAAGTTCAGCATTTTCACTTCTCCCGCTTCTTGTTGGTTCTGAAACTTAAAATCAAAGGAGTTTGATCTTTCTAGCCTACTCAACACAACTTTTTTGAGTTTAATCGATTAACTAATTTTTTACTAGCTCAATTGAAATGATTCTCTGTAAGAAAAAGTCGGTTTATTGTTTTCAAAAATTAATTTAGAAATTTTATCATACTTTCAACATCAGAATAAATTGATAATGATTATTACTAACCTACTTAAATTGCGCTGTACAACATCAGGAAAAGAGCAGACCATGGTGAAAAACTAAAAAATCAATCACATTTTAATAGGGATGATTCGATGAAGGTGCTCAAACATGAAGGCATTCAATCCAAAGCTAATTATGTTATACTCTAAAATTCTATCATTTAAGTTCATTCAAGCTGAAGTCATACACATTACGAAACGTCCTAACATCAAATCCAGCTCCATTCAGGGCTACTAGGATCACTAACCTGCAGATACTATATCATTAGTATCACTTGACTCATCATCATTTCCTTCAGCAAATAATCCTAGAACACTACAAACGACCGCCATAAAAACCCAAACATAACGTCAAAAAATGAGAAATCCTCCTCAATGGGCCTGAACAGAATCCTGTAAAAACAATGACAATCAATGTCATTTGATGTTTATACTTCACATTCAAACTTTTTGATCGTATCGTTAAACTCACCAGAGAAGAATTGCTAGAGTCCTCCTTCGCCGCTTATATGTGGGCCAGAATTGACGTAGACTGTAAAGTAAGGTCAAGGTTTTTTTTTGCCAATTCGTTTTCAGTTCGTTAACCATTCTGTATTCCAAATTGCCACTGAAATGTTCCCGAGCTCAATGGCAATATAGTGGCCAAAAGCATTTATCCAAAAGAGTATAATAGTCCTGTGAGCTCTTCCGTTACAATCTACATAACCTCAAATGGCTGTTGGTCTTGTATTCAAAGTCGTATTCCACTTTCACATTCAGGAAAAAGATTCATTCATTCATTCTCTCCGTTTTTTAAGCATTTATTTTTGCTGTTCCATTATCCTACTATGGCGGTTGGATGGAGTCTTCGGTGCTGGGAACATCTTTCACCACTTGAAGGCACATGAACGTTAACTGGGATTTGCACTACAAATGCGGTGACCATGGCGCCAAACGGACTCGAAAGTTTTTTTTCGGGGTTTGTTCTTGTCCTTGTAGCATGGAACTATGCAACTTCTGCATAGTTCCTGATATTCTGTAGCCTTATTCTAGAAAAATAGTTTTCAGTTTGCTTTCAATTACTGTTTGATTTCGTCTATTGACCAGATTTAGGTGGTTCCTTTCTCGTATCCTTTCAATTTCAGAAGTAAGCAGAATACAGCGTTTTCTTCGTAAACGATCTATTTATGTAGAGATTCGCATATAATCTGTGGCTTCAAATATTCATTTCCTCTAAAATCAGCGCAACTTATAAACTTACTCTAAGGATATTCAAATTTTTGGCGACTAAGAAACAATCACGACTTTTTAATAAAATCCCTTCAGTGCTCAAACGGCAACCCCCATCCACGAAGCAAACCTACTGAATTGATGAGCAGACATATCAAGGATGTTCCAGTCTCCTCTCATTCGTTGCTTTAACAAAATCCTATGATGGACCAAGCAATTGTAAGATGTCCATCTTAATGGGATTCATGTCTAATAATTCTTTTGTCAGTCGAGCAAAAAAATATGATGGAAAATCTCGTTGATGTGTTGGAAGCGCACAGAAATTGTCTTTTATGTATCTCAATACAAAAATCGGGTGTTTGCCCATTCATTGGCAGTACAGCTAGCTGCTTTCCAATTGATACGCCACTCATCCTGCTTCAAACGGTGAGATCCTTGCCAAATCTTTTTTGATGTTTTCAAGATGAAAGTTTGTGTTGATTATCTGATTTATTTTTGTGTCGTTTGTAAGGATTAGTTTTACGCTTCAATTTTTTTATAGGCCCATGCTAGGGATCTAGAAATGATTATGTATTTTTTTTTTGTTTCAAGTTGAAATTTTCACTTTTTGTTTAGATATATGCATGACTTATTTTGACTCGTCAATTTTATAAATAATTTGAACTTTTCTTGAGATGTCCTTTCAAACTTTGCAGCAACTAATTGAAAAGTTTACTATCTATTCGTCTTTTACCTTTTAGAATATAAATATTGAATATTTGCGTAAAGTTAATATTGGCTATTCACCAAATAGAAATCTTAGTTTGACTTGTTATTAGGAAGTATTAAAGAAGAATAACAATGAATTTTTGCTTTTCTCTTCAATCTGAAAGATTGCAATCATTAATACTGTCCTGAGTTCAATTTAATTGAATTATTTCGGAATTTTCCTAATAAATTATAATTTGCGTTGGGAAAAACTTCTTTGATGTCCTTTGTGTGGAGAAATACTTTTAGCTTGGATTGATCAATAATTTTAAATCATACACTGTATTAAAAAATTACAGTCCCTTATCTCTTATAAAAACCTTTTTTTTTTAATTTAAAAAAACACTCTTGTTCTATCTTTCCGTATTTATAAATTCTACGCTGTTAAAGCATTGTGGAGCAAAACAGTATTTGTTAATTTTTCAGTATATGGGAAATTCTTGTAATCGCCCCGAAAATCCAAATTGAGATTTTCAACATATCTTTACGTTTTGAGGTCCTTAGAGTATATTTAAATTATTTTTGGAAAAAAGGCTACATGTGTGTGTGTCTGTGTATGTACGTACCTACGTATGGACGTGAAAGTAGTAGTTGTGAGTTCTCAATAGAGCTGTGTAGTAATTCTTGTTCAGGTTCTTTTTTCTTAAATTCACACCGAAAAGTTTCAATTGAAGCGAAAAACGTGATTGTAATGCCTAATGAGAAAGATGGAAGCTATGCAAATATATATTAAGGATCATTGGCAGATCAATGTCGAACAAACAAACAGTTACGATTTTTTTTAAATCAACAAAAGCTACGTAATTGCCCCAGGGAGTGGTTGGAAAATGAGCATTTGGGAAGGAAAATCAAGTGAAATATTAAGAGTGATTATAAAACAAATGTTCCTGAATTAGCTGCAGACCTTCAAAGGAACAATGGAGTTTCATTGAATCCTTAAACAGTGCGCAATTTTCTGCATAAAAATGGTTACAAGGGATGCATTGAAAGAAAAAAAATCGTTCATTTCGAAGAACAATGTTGCTCGGCGAGTAGTACAGTATGCAAGAGAGTATGCGAGAAAATCAAACCAATTTTGGGAAGACGTTATTTTTATAGATTAAAGTAAATCTAACCTTTTTGAATCTGATGAGCAGGGATTTGTCTAGTGAAAAGTTAATTCGGCGTTACAATTAAAAATTTGCGACCGACTGTGAAACACGGTGGCGGAAATGTTATGGTTTGGGTAGGCAATTTCACGGAATGTTGTTGGAAAATTGATGTTTGTGGAAAGTTATATGGACAAGCATTAGTACTTAGAAATATTAAAGATAAATTTAAGAGTCAGTAGTTCAAAAATTGAACTTAGCCACGAATGTTCACTTGTAAATGACAATGATCCAAAACAGTCTTAATATCTAGTAAATGAGTGGTAGATTGTATAACATGAAGTCTGTGCTTCTTCATCCACCCCAATCACCAGACTTTCATCCCATCGAACATTTTTGGGATGTTTTGGAAGCAAAAAAGTTCCCGGAACATTAAATCACAAGTCGAACTCACCCAAAGGAGGTAATTTAAAATGAGTGGGCAAAAATAATACCTGAAATTACTAGAAAACTAGTCCATTCAATGAAAACCCGCTTAAAGCAAAAGGACACCACACACGCTATTAGAATAAAAAAAACAGTAACCAATTTTCTGAATGTATGTGGAAGTTTTTAATGTAGGTGCAATTTTCTTGAAAGGAATTATGTTTGAATTTCGAAAATTCAAAATAATATAACGAAATACTGTTTTGTTTCAAATAGTGTAAGCTGTATAGAATTTAAAAACATTTTTTTGTTTAAAATAAAAATGCGTTTTGATTAATGATAAAGTGGTGTACGAGCAGTTTTTGCATCATATACAACTCAATTCATATTGTGATAGTTTTTTTTTCTTTTTTGGGAAAAACTTTCTTAAACAATTGATTCAACACAAAAATATACAGTTTACATTGTTAACCAAACGAGAAATTCTGTTTATTTGTTCTCTTTCTTAATTTTCAGGATTCATAGATTCAAGAAAAAAACACGTACCACCATAAGGTTGAAATAATCCAATCGTTTTTGTGCTATCCTTGCAGTAGCCGTAGAGGATAGTAGTTCTTCGAGGAACAATTTGTATTCTCTGGTGTTTTCTTTAGTAAAACATTGATTGATTTCATTTCGTCGTTGTCTATCGCTAATGCAGACTAATATCCTTAATTTATATTCATTTTCAGGTATTTAGGTAAGTGTTGTTTTCAGTTTAAACTCAATGAACCCCAAAAATGGCTGTTGTTGTTGAAAAAAAGGTGTGGTTGAAGAAATTTGCTACTACGATTGCAAATTTGGATGTCCTGGAATATTTTTGCTTTCTTTTGAATTTGCAATTTACTTTTATTGATTTTCAGAACTGAAACTTGTGTAGTTTGGTACGGAATTTTTCATATTTTTGTTAATTCGTTCTTTTGGGATAAAATACTGTAGTTTGAAACAGGCGTCAATCCATTGGTCTACTATAGAGCCTATCGTGTAGAACTTCCAAATGACATCAATGACTTGTTCAAAATAACGTTTTTCGATGATCGAAATGCTCAATCCTTCACTAACATTTCAGGAATTATTAATAAGTACGTTTTCCACCAACATCAATAGATTTTTTCTCCGATTCTATGTGGGCTTTGATTTCTCTTCACTGACATATTGACTGAAGAATGTTTTTTTGAGAAAATATCCTGCAACTCTTTGGTCGAGTTGTTTTCGTAGGCACAAGTTTGGTCGTAATTAGAAAAGTTGTTTCATTTGTTCTTGTGCTTTTTGAAGGCCTCTAGGCCAGTTAGGGTCAAATAATATCGACTTTAAAAGATTATCAGGTAGGAAATAATATTTTAAGAAGTCCTGAATTGAGTTGAAAATCTGAAGATATGAATAACTTTTTGAGATCCCAAACTATTTAACCAAACATTTACATAGATCTAAGATTTTCCTTGATAGTTCCTCATTTATCTACTATCCATAAGAATCTAGCTCCTTAAATTGTACCATTCTATAAACTAACAAGACTATAACAGATACACAGTCGATCACTTCCTAACAAGCTCATCAATTATCCTTACACTTAAATCTGAAATGTTTTGCCAACATCACGGAATATAACACGATGAGCTGTTAAGCATCTAAAACGATGACTCAATAAGATCCTTTGAACTACATTACGTCAATCAACGTCCAGGACACAAGATTTCAGAAGAACTTCCTCGAAGGAGCAACGTTTCCCGAGCCCAACTGCACAATGTTTGTACCACTTACTTGACGAGAAATAGAAATGTCTGTAATGTCGCATTACACAAAGATGAAAGTGTTTTCGAGAAAGTTGGAAAGTATCAATTTGCCCTATCTATTACGTGAAATTTGCATTCAAATGGCACATGCAAATGAACCTCTAAATGTAGATTGCTTTTATGCTAAGTTACACAACTGCTCGCTATATGTCCTGTTTTGCTTGCTTGCTAAGCAAACGCGTGTGTGCCCGTGTGTGTTTATGGATTGAGGTGTTTCTACTCTAGAGAAAGTTTTCGTTTCCTTGAAGCTGATGCCATTCCTCCGGTAATGAAAACTGTTACTGCTCATATCTCGGAGGTATATCAAAAAGTCATTTACGGTATTACATCGACATCGTCAGAAGGAGGAGTCAGTCGGTGAAGTGGTTGCATCTCAGTTGTTAACTGGGCCCAGAATAATTTCCATGCATGCAAAATAGTACATGGAGTGATTAGAAATTTTAATAGTTCCATGGAAACGTAATTATCGTATGAACACGATGGTGAAGGAGTCTATTAGTAGACGCACAACAGTGGCTGTTTCATTAGCAAGTTCGTTGAAATATGGAGCAGTTGCTGAAACGTTATCTTACTCAACCAGAAATCTTACACCAAGCAAAATTTTCAATCAATAAGTTGGACAAACTTTTTTAAAGCCTTCAATGTAACCTGAGGATGGCAAATGAATCTATTGATTTTTTTATTATCCACTGCTCCTCAATTCGCATGTTTCATATTGTGTCCCGAATTCAACCTCAACCTCCATCCTGTATTCTTATCCAACGTAGAGCTTCAGCTTGTTTTCGCCTCTTCTGAAAATGTTTCCGTTTTTCTTCTCAGAGTTCTAAAATGTTTTGTATTTGTATTATTAAGGGAATTCAGTTTCTTTCTGTTTCACGGAACAAGAATCTCTGTTTTTATTAGGGTGAACTTTTAAAGAACTTATCAAGAAAAGAAACCATCTAAAGTGTTCGTTTAAGTTGAATTTGTTTACAATCAATTGAAGTAGGTATCTAATTGTTGAAGCTTACTTTCTTTCAGCCACTCTTCTTATTTGAATGCAAAAAAAAACAAATTTCCTCCTCTTAAGACATCAGGGTTATTTTCGTAGAAAAAAAGGACATGAATCTTCAAAATAACAATAGATAAGTAGATTCATACAAAAGGTATATAAGAGCTGCTTATGATAATCTTTAACCATTAAGAGCTTTAAATTAAAGAAATAAAATTATCATGCAAAACAATGCAATGAAATCATTTTCGTCTTTCTTTTTTTTTTAAATTGAGTCAACTTGAAAATTTCATAGTACAATATCGAGCCAAAACATTTTTCAATTTGTGCTTGAACGAAGAAATTTTGATCACGATATAACACAATTTTTTTAATATAAAATTAAATATATTAAATATTTTGCTTAATTTTTTGCTTCAATCCATGCATTTAATTACCATTTTCCTAACTACAGCTGCTTCAAATTTCAGAAGAGTGATGTTCAATCCATTTATAATAATAAAATAATTTTTGACCTTTCAGCGTCGAAGATTCAGGATTAAAAAAGGGAAAACTGATATCCATTGACTTAATGGATATCATTTTTTCCTATTAAACAACCAAGATTTCTGTGGAAAAAATTATAATAATTATAATAATATGGCTTGTTGCAATATTTCAAATTGACACAAGATTTGAATTTGAATTATCTTGTTTTTGAATCAAGATTAAGTACTAAAAGTTATGGTTTTCACCTGTACAGTAGATGAGGTGTTAATGTTGTCTTCATGTAACATAGTACAGTAAAATTATCAGTTTCCTGGAAAGTGAAAAAATTCAAACATTCGTTATTGGCAAGTCAGTTTCAATTTGAAAGCGATATTTCTGAACTAAACAACAAGGAGTCTGCACCAAAATTAAAGACTATCGAGTTTATCTCGCCACTCTCAAAGTAAACCCCAACAAATTTCCCATTGCTGACTTGACTACTGCATATTCAGCATGAAAACTGATTTAATTTTCCACAACCGAATATCCATCCATTACGATCTCTTTCTTCTGAAAATAAGCTCGCGGTTTTCACATCTAAAATGTTGACTTCCATTGTAATCTTGCGCTTCTTGCCAACTTCTTGGTCTCGATGGAACACTAAAAAAACTTTTCATCGTAATGGGTTCATGAAATACGAGAGTTCTACATTTCGGAAAATCAACCAAAGTGAGAAGTACGACATTGATATTCCAGCACTTTCGCTGGTAGTATTTTGAGTAGACATTTCCGACAAAAGGATAAAATTGAAAGGAATGCCTGAAAGCAAGTAACCAAGCCAAATACACATCATTCAATTGTTTCGATAATTTTAAGTAACATTCAGTTTAAAGTGCTTTTCAATTCAGATTCGAAGTAGGGACGATCGATTCTAAGAGTGATAGTAAAGATTCTGAAAAATAAACGAGGACGACGAACTGAAGGACATGTCGTTTCAAGGAAATTCTTGAAACTTTTTTGTAAATTAAAAGCTTTTCTCGCCCTGTAGTGTAATTCCAAAAACTTCGATCACTACTAGCATAAATTCTAGAAAATTTTCTTTTTTCCAGTAAAATGTAAATTGAAACTAAAAGATTTTCCCACATTTTATATCGTCCCTGTTATGAAATTTAGAATAAGTGTGAAATACTACTACCAATTCAAACTCACAAGCCAAAACCACTCTTCATGTCTTGGTGGTGATGATGATGATGATGTCATCTGCTTCGTAGTTTCTTCAGATGCAAAATTCCATGTGAAATACTTTCAAGTTGGATCAATGCCAAATTGCTGCAACTCTAGCGGAAATGCGATAAAACTTTGAGTGGTTTCAGATTAAAATCCCAAGTATCCGAGTTTTTGTGTATGTAGTTTTGTAAAAGATATCCAACAGTAACAATAAAGTTAGTTCCTACCGCAAAACTGTATCACGTTATCTCCTTTTGTTGTAGGACTTTATTAGGCTCCGATTTATGTATATATGCAATTGCACTTGAACTCGTATTCGTGTGTGGTGGAATGGTTTTGTCAGTTTTAGAGTGGACTTAATCAGGACTACGAGTTAGTCAGGAAGGATAATTAGGTGCTTGGTGGGTAGCACAGATGCATGAGTTTAATTGGAATTATATTTATAGGGTAATTTCAAGTTGAAGCTCGTAGGTAGAAAAGCAAAGGAATTATTTTATAGCAAACAATTGCATAAAATAATTTCACCGGTGGAAAATTGCAAAAAAATTTAAGGTATTAGTAGAAACTTAAAACAACATTTTAGGTACATTAATGAACTACAATATTCAATCCAAAAAATTTGACTCTAAAACTGTGGAAATTTCGTCGCGAGCGTTAAAAAAATTGTGTGTATCTTTGAGGAAAATACAGACACAAAAAGAATTTTCAAATAATTATTTTAGATAAAACCATAACCTTTGAAATTCAGTATATTAAATAACTTAATTTTCATTTTTTTTGAATGTTTTATAGAAAACGCTTATATAAAAAATAATGTTTTACCAGAGGTTTACGTGGAAAATCGCTAATATTTTCTAGAAAAATTAAGATATTGATAAAAATTCAAAATAACGTTGTAGATACATTGCTGTACAGCAACTTTTACATGAAGCATTTTTTTCGAAATGTGATTTTTTAAAAACTGCGACAAAACTGAAAACTTCAAATAGGAAGATGTTTAAAAATTCGTACTTGGGAAATTGCTTGTATCTCAAAAACAAATGCCAATATCAAAAAACTCTTCAGATAAATTTGTGGGTAAACTCAACAGCCAAAAATTCAGCAGTTAGCTAATTATGACATTTTATTTCTATTTTCATTATTTAAACTATTATAGTAAAAGAACTAAAAAAATCATTTACTGACTTTCCGGGAAATTGCATATCTAGCATTGTAAAAAAAATTTTATACTAAAATTAACTCTTTCAACATTTAAATTTTCATCCTTTTTGTAAGCTTTACGGGATTTTAAGAAATTTATATGCTTTTTTACCACACTTCTACGGTAGTAGATACCTCCAACAAGAATAGATAAAATTTCATAAGTTTTCTCCGTATAGGTTCGGTTCTTTTTGTTTGAAAATTTGTTAAGACACGCTTTTAATTTGGAATAAAATCATGAACAAGATTGGAATCATAAATTAATGATATCAGCCTCGAAGACAAGATTTCCAGTCTCATGAAAAGAACTGCTTATTTCTTTCGATTTTTCATTAGAAAGTTACTCAATATCAGGCTACAATTTTTAAAGGTTGTTGATAGATAGGATTTGATTTAAATGTTGAATATGTTAAATATTAACCAAAATCTCTTTTCCCCTAGACAATCCTGCAATGCGAATTTTCTAATGGTAAACTATTTTTGAAATTATAATCATAAACACTAATTGATTCACTCCCTCAACTGTCGACACAAATTAACGCACAGCAAAATGATTTATTCCATGCCATATAAATTCCAACATCTAACCCGACATCCACTCATACCATCGTCAGCAAAATAACACAGTCCTTCACTAATAAATCGCTCCTGCTTCTATGAACTACATAAATTTTCATAACAAAAACAATCGGATAGCTTTGTGTATTGCGCTTTGATTAACATCGGCACAAAAACTTTCTGCATAAATTCCACTCAAAGATGTATATCACAATAAAAAGAGTTCAACTGAACTAATAGAACCCACCCCTATACTTTTCGCTTCCAACGAACCTCAATATACCCTCCCTCAGGGAACTCCACAAAATACCATCGAAATAATTTATATTAAGTACATCTACCTGTTTATTAATGCCCATAGATACATACAACAATGGGCACAAGGACTTCGGCTGGACCTTTTCAGGACTTGAATTTTATTTCTGTTTTATTACCCGAAATTGCCCAACTAAAAGCTCTCATTCATTAGAGTTATTTATGACTTGGCCAAGGTGATGCCACACGAAAAATGGGTTCCTGGCCGCAATATCTCAACATGTATCTGTAGCCGCACAAAAAAAAACTTAAACGTCCTTCAAAATGATGGCCGCCATAAAACCTCAAGTAGCACTTATTAAAGTAGTTGACCGAAGTAATAATATTATGGATGGCGCTGCCTATTATAATCTGATGAAATAGAGAGGTTCAACTTTAATGGAATTTAATAAGGTGGAATTTATATTCCTGGACTGGAAAGTGGTTGTAAGATTTATTGTTCGCCTCGGAAAACCTGGACAGACAGAAAAATGAGAATCAGTCAAAATTTCAAATTGGTTCACCGCAAATAAATAGGTGTATTAGTTTAAATTGTTTTTGTGGTGTGCGTGGATATGCGTCTGTAGCTCATTTAAATTTATCAAAAAAGGAGAAACATGAGTTCCAAAACATTATATCAGCGTAAACTTCTGTAAGTAATTATTTAATCAACATCGGAAATCATTCAATATGTTTTTTGAGTGTAAACATGAACCTTGTCTCGAATTCCAACTATTTTCATAATTTTTCATGCAACCAAAAAACAGACTATAAAATCTTTCCAGAAAGTTTAAACGAATATGTGCTTCTTCCATGGAAAGCCAAAGTCATTAAAATATATCTCCAGCATTCCAATTGAAACGCAATAACATTTTTAATAAATTTTCACGTGTATCCAAGTAGGAATATGAAATTTCACAGGAACAATTCCATGCAAATGATTCCCATCCATGAAAACAGATAGACTATGACCGTTTTCTGTTTATTTTTAGAAAAATGATTTTCGTTGTTACTCATAACAACTCTTATTTTCAGCATTTCAATAGTGGTAAACATCAGATTGCATGAAATTTAAGACGAAATCTGTTATAGATTCTATGAAAAAATCTCAACTAAATTCATGGTTTATGAATTTATCGAGTTCAAAGTACTGGGTTTACGTATCACGGTTGGAAAATTCTAGGAAAAGCAACCGACTATGATTGATACAATCGATTGAAAAAACCTTGAAAAATGATTGCTTGTGCTATTTTTATTTTGGGCTCTGAAAAATTATTGAACCGAAATAGTGACCGATGATCCATGTTCTTCCATGGACAGAATCTGATACTAGCTTGTTAAGATGAATGCGAATGTTAAGACAGATGGCCAGCGTGGAGTTCTGAGAATATGTTATTCTGTGCTTCAAACGACTTTTTAAAAATATGCTTAAAAATGTTCGTGCTTTTTTTAATTGATTGATTTTTAAGATGTCCTTTTATGATGTTACTGAGTTCTGCTTGCATATATTGTGGACTTCTTGCAGACTATTTGAGTAACAATTTTTTAGGCTCATACAAGGAATTAGGTTTGTGAAAATTCCCAAAAACGGCAAGCACTATTTCTAGTATGCAATATTAAGTTTATTTCATTATTTCGGGGGCAATATTTTGAAGAGTTGTAATATGTGGCGTTCCTTTGGCCATTTTTTGTATGCTGCAATCTTATCCTGCTCAATGATCGAATAAAGTACTTAGGAAACAGTAGGTGTGTCCATGGTTCTGTGCCCGCTTGTGTACCGCGTGGGTATTTCGCTAAAACCTTTTGTAAATGTTGAAGTGGAACGATATTTCATCTCTTACAATTCCACAAGAAGGAATAATTATCTGCTTTGTGGATTGTACCGTGAGTGCAATGAAGATCAAACAAATAGAATTGAAACTACGTTCCAAAAAAAGAAGTGAGTATACTATAAAACTCTGAGAACGATAAGTTGGACACGGTTGATCATAATAGCATGGACACCACGCAATTCACACGAAGAGACTACTAGGGTACCAAATCTAAATTGGTAAGGGGTTTGAAGCCGTGATTGAAACGCCGAAAAATTTACTTTCACCAAGAGATTTTGCAATCAACTGGTCATACTACGAAACAATATCCAGGAGGAAAGAGGAATCGAAAACACACTCTTTTATCCGTATATGGTGAATTCATGACTGGCAAAATCCACTTACAAAAAATTTCGAAAATTGCAGGATAATCAGTATTGTTTTGTGGGTAACAAAAACTGAGTTTAAGATCGTATTCGCCGTCCTTGTGTTGGACTAAGCTCTCTGGCTGACGATGTGGTTAATTGCGTTCTTATGGATCCTTCTTCATGACTCGATACTGACGAGCTCACTCTCAATTAAAACCTGGAGCTCTATTTTCACTTTGTCGATTTTCGTCTCTTTCATAAATTTTAAACTATTCGCGTTATTAGTTGATTTCCCTTTCATTTTGATGTCACTGTAGTTCTCAATGTTGGCACAGGATGTTAATCGTACATTTTTTAATCGATTCGTATATACAAAATCCCCAAACATAATTTTAATATCTACACAACCAGCCCCAGTAGAGCGGTTTTATGGTATCAAGGATAATCAACAATGGTGAGTCGCTATTGTTCCTCAGGTTGTTTATCCCGACCTTAAGTAATTTTTGCTTCAAGTGGAAATTATTGTAGATTATTTTTATACTTGACTGGCTACGATGAGTGATGAGCCTAACAATCTCTTTGAGGTCATGATTTGTGCCTTAATCATATCGATGAAGCATATAACATGCCCACTATTAAAATGGAAAAAAAAAGTTCAATAGAAACCAGAAATACCATCAATTTTAACAGGTCTGAGCTAGGAAATCAGTTGTCTCGAATTAGTCCTGTGTAAACTTTATCGTTTATATAACGATATAGCGTTTTCTCAGGACTGCCAATTTTTCGACTGTTAATTTTCTCAAATACTTATTGGAGTACACATTTTCCACCGCCTGTATCTGTCGTTATTGGATAAAAGTAAGCCGCTTGTCAGCCTTGCTCCAATTTCATAATATGTTGGTTTACTTAATTTGAAGTTTTTAAATAAAACCTATAAATTTGAGACCTTTACAAAAATGAAACACATTAAAAATTACTATCTATAGCTCCTTCAATGCTTTAGCGATTTTCGGGCCAAACCATATTTGTTAAGTGAATTGGTCTTATTGAACTTCCAATTTAAATGTGGTATAGAGTATCGCTCAGAAAGAGGGTCTAGAATCTTTCAGAAAACCTTCGAATTTGGGCTCATTTTTTGCAACAAGCCAACAATATTTGTCGGTTTTGAGTTGCAAATGATCACATCCTTCATTTTGTCCCTCGGCTTAATAATCATGGCTGTTTCTATTTATTAAAAAAAAGGGAAAATTTGATTATTTTGGCTTATTTCAAATGAAATTCTTTACTATTATTGATATGGCACTACTTTACTATTGAGCTGTGTGCACTGGAACTTTAATCAATCAATCACTCAACTTAAAGGAAAAATTATGGAATTTTACATATTATTTGTGTAGTCGTATTCAAATAAAACATGATCTATAAAACTGCCAAACACGAATACTACAAAATTTAAAGTAAAAAATGTTATCACTTTTCCTACTCGTCGAAAATGGCATTCTTTACTATTGTATCACATCACCTTGCAACTATCAACCAGTACAAACATGTCATCAATTGATGGGCTATTAATCAATTTGAAAAATCTCCAAAAATGCTAAATTTACCCAAAAATTCCATCAAAGCAATTATCAGGATGAGTTCCTTCCAATCATCGTATTCTACATAAGCTTGCAAACTTAAAGCATGCCGCAATCTCATCTTCTTTTCTCGCATTCTCTAGAACACCGTAATTACGACCTCAGGTGAAAAGGTCTAACAGTTTTAGCAACTCATACAATTGAATCCTATTCACTGTGACTTTGAAAATCACCCTTTGGCATTTATAACGCCTGTAAATTGATCCAATCAGTGGAAACTTATGCCGAACAAATTAATTAGGGTTTAAGTTGAAAACCAAAATACTAAGTTGAACCCTTACCAAAAAAACCTAACTTCTTCACAACACCGAACTCAACCACATAGTTTAACAGTTAGCTATAATATGAAAATCCTGACCCTTGAACTTTCGCACAATTGCATTTTCGGTGGAGGTTTTTGATTGACAGGGGCTTTGAACTGAGGGTAATGGAATGATAATTATTCATGTAAATTTGAGCAATTTATTAGATTCATGTTGTGCAATAAAATGGTGATGACAGGAAAATATTTCAGTTCAAATTCAAATTTCGAAAAAAAATTTATAACGATTTTTCGAGCTGTGAAATGATGGTAAATTTAAAAAAATATTTTAAAAATTGAGGAAAACAATTCAAGCCTATATTTTTCAAGCGAACTTTCACGTCATTTTGAAAATAGTTATAAAGAAACATCGATTTTGGACCCAGTATTTATCAAAAATAACTAATGCAAATCATACTAACAAGCTATCAATTAAGCAGCTCAACCCATGAGCACTTAATATCATAACAATATTCATCTGTTCTACAATTCCTTCACTCACATCAAAGGATTTCATCTGCTTACTTATGACTAATTGATTATTACGATTGTACGAATAACATTGCGGAAATAATTAGTTTATGGGCCTGACAACTAACGTACAATAGAACTCTGTATAATGAAAGCCTTTCACTAATTTCCATTTCCTTTTGCGTGCTCACAGTGAATAGTTTTACAACAAGAGCAGGAGACGGTTAAGGGCTATTGAAATGTTGAAATGAAAGGAAGGATACTTGTTACTTTGTTTATTTATGAGCTTTATTGCAATAAAAAGGAAACTTTAAGAGGCATTTCTTAATTCAATTGCAATGAAACAATATTTATGACTGGTGTTTGGTGGATAAATACTAGTTTCTTTGATTTCCGCGGTCAAATAAAAGTGTTTAGTTTTTCATGTTAAATGACCTTTTGGCTTGTAAATTTTGCAAGGTGTTTATATTTCAGCCCACATCGACTAAAACATGCAATTTAGTCCTGTTAGTGGATACAATTGGTTTTTTAGATTACTCTATTTATGCAATTTGTTTATACAAAAAATTGTACTTATTCATGAGTTGCATTAGCAGTGCCTTCAAAAACAATAGGTGTTCTTTCGAGCTTTTTGGTTTTGCATCTCCTCGATGTAGTTTAAGCAATATTAAACCTCATGCTGAATCTTTATATTTTGTTATATAATTTAGTTTATAAGAAATTAAGCAAGTCTTAGCTGAACCATATCCTTTATTTTTGAAAAGTCTTTAAAGTAATACCGACCTGAATTTTTTTCTTAGAAACAATTTCACTGCCTCTACACAATCTTTCGTCAAAAAAAATTCAAAAAAATCTCAATGCAGAACACACGCTTTTCCTACACACTACAGCACCATTTTGCATAGGCATGACCAAAGTGAAAAGTCTTATTTTATCTTAACAAAAATTCACTTTGTACACCTCAGCAACCATCATAGTTGCGGTTTGTTGCGGAATTCCGCAGTAGAAAATAAATGCAAAAAAATTAATGTAAATGTTTCGCCTATGTAAGAACATATTTATATGAACAGCAGAAATTAATTTTCAGTTGCATGTGAAAACGGATTGGATTCCAACTTCAAAAGCAGAAATTTAATTCTTGGCCACATCGTGTCCGACACTTTCCATCCAAACTGCCTCGAATTTTTTTATCTCGACTCAAAAGCATGGTCTGCACTGAACTCTTCAAGCATTTACCACATCTGAAGTGGTTTGGTTAGATTTGAATATTATCGGCACTTGGGCGAAACCCCTGTAAAAAAGGTTTATTTGGATAAATCCCTAAAGGGTTGGTATTGTTTCATGTCGATTCAGATTTGCAATTTGACGGTTTCAGTTTGGATTTGAAATAGGCTTCAAAATTCCATTGATAGTATCTTTTGGTTGGGACTTTGAAGTAGAGGATTTTTTGCAGAGTACTAGTGTTGAAAATGTAAATGGATTCAGAACTATTTGTTGTGGTACAGCCTTGAGATATTTGGAAAAAATCAATTTAACAATAGATTGGCGCTTCAAGTAAATCAAGTGATGTGATTTTCAATTAAATGACCATTTCAAAACCAATTCGCAAACCATTAAACCAATTATTATAAAGTTCTTTCAGCACATAATAAATAATGCAGTAATTTATGTTCATTATCAATTAACATTAAAACCCCGAACAAAATACCAATTCGAATCAAAACTATCACTGAAACCTACCGCAAAACAACACCACAACAATACAAAGTGGTTAAGTTTGCTATCAGGATTCAGCATAGTGTTTCCTCCACCGTAACACATTCACACGATATGTACTCTATTTGCAAACATTTTTCAATAAACTACGAATATTAAGTACATGATTGCGGTCTGAATGGAAAATGGTTGGAATCATTTGAAAAGTTTAACATCATCACTGCCAAATTGAAACAATACGAACACTATTGCTTCTAAATCAATGCCACCACAAATGCTTATGGAATTTCCTCACTTTGTAGAATTTCTATTGCTTGTTCTCAGCTTAGGATGCTAGCAAAGTTGATGGTGGATTTAAACAACTTGGTTTTGAGTTGAAAATTGTGACATAGGAGCTGCCGTTTACGAATTTTCCCATTTGGCGTTTATTCTTTTGATAGTTCCAGCGTAATTTGCTGAACTATTTTAATGGGGGGAAACAATTGTGAAAATCCTCATCCTAGCTATATTTCTCTAAGCTCAGTTCTTGAAATCTTAAAGCAATATATTTTACTTCAGTCACCAGAAAAATATAGTAAATAGCCCCACTTTACACATACGAAGAAAATTTTGAATATACCTAACAGGTGGCAACCTCTCTGCGTAAACATAAATTTTTGAGTCCAGTTCTTTACTATTTGGTTTAATTGATGCTTTAACGAATTTTCAACATTCAAATCCTCGAAACTACTAAAAGAGTTCATAGCATTTAACTAGCAACGACCATCACTGAGTATTTATTTTAAATATCAATAGAACATGAGCCCACGCTGGGCGCTACTTTTAGTTTCAACGAAAATGTTGCTTGATAATCAAGAAAGAATCTAAAAAGCTCGTTTGGCAGTTTTTTTGGAAAAATTGTTTGCATAAAATTCTTAAAATAAGCAAAAAGCAAAGATAATTAAATTAATTGAATGCATTATGATCAAATATGCTGTGATTCTATTTAAAATGGTGTGAGCCTGTGATTTTAAAAATGTTATTCAAATTGAATTGGTATGATTTTTTGAAAATCTTTTAAATACAGAAATTTATATCAGTTTGAAATACATGATCATGTTTTTAAAAATGTTATACATCATTTTAAAACAATACTTTCAGATAACTTTCAAGATATTTCAAAAAAAAATTACAGAGAAAATAGTTCAAAACTAAAAACATCAATTTATGATTCGATTTCTTCGAAGGCGCTTTGATTATTAAACTATCATGGTATGTGACAATCCCGAAAAAACTTATACTTCATTTGACTGGGACAACAACCCGAAAAAATCGGTTATGCAAAAGAATGTCTGAACAAATCAGGTGGCAATACATTTCTACTGTACGACTGATTGATGTTGAGCCCGCTAGGCATTGCTAAGGTCCACCCTTCATGGTCTGCCACGTGTATTACCCCATGGTATTCGCGGTTATGCCCTTAATTTTATTCGTTTATCATTCATCAGAAGAATTATCAGAAATAATAGCGTTTCATGTGATTCAAGCTTCTCTAATATCTAGAAACAAAATTTAATAAAACAAATCCTAGTTAGTATTCACCAGTTTATAGCCAGTAACTTCCATCGTTGTTAGATCTGGAAACACTTATTTACTACCAAAAACAATATATAAATGTAAATATAGTAATTCAAACATCATATATGTACGAGTTCTTTGGCTTCCGGTTCTATCCAATCCGTGTTTTCCGAAAAAATATAAACTTTTTTTTGGAATTTCATCATTTAATTGTTGGTTAGATTTACTTAACTTTCACTTCAAAAGAAAATACAAGACATATTCTTTTAAATATTACTTTATTTTAGATGAATGCTTCGTGCTCAACGTATGCTTGTGAAATTTTCTTCGCCGGTTATTCATGCGCATCTTTTGTTCAAATCCATACTTCTAGTTTGTCATTCATGAAATAATATTAAAATAGTGCGTGAACAATCTGTGATCACGTGGCCGAAAGGAGAAATATCAGGTTTTGTTCGGTTAGGTAGTTTGCGGTTGCTACTACGACACTATCCTTTTTCTTCCTTCGTTTTCGAATCAGGGATAAAATTTCCATTTTAGGTGCCTTGACACCATCCACTTTTGAAATTTACAAATGTTGACAATCACGGTAATGAGCTCCTTACATTTTTCAAGTCAAATTCCATTGCATCACGAACTCTTTGTCAATTTATTAGATTCACCTACAATTTTTAGACTGAAACTTATATAAACTGAAACGAGGATGGTTCGAAAAAGTTTTGGTATTTACTCGACTCATGATTACTTTTTAAAAACCTCGCACCTGGTTCAAATTTGGTGCTTTCCCGTCTACCGATTCTTATCGTCCGGGAAGTACTATCTACTGAAATTTTAAATACGGAGAGTAACTAAATTTGATGGAAAGAATGATTGAAGGAAACGGAGGTGGTTTTAGTTGGTAGAAATCCGGCATGCCGAGAGGCAGAAACTGATCGGTATGTTTTGAAGATTTCCACCTCCCAACGTTGAAAAAAAACTGTTTGGTTTCTAATTAGTTTTCGCTGCATTTGCTAATGGTATTTGTGTAAAAACACAAGAATGATTTATAATCCAGATATGACTTAAAACAGACTCGGGTTGTGATCTCCTATACAGAAGCTCTATAGATAATTCACCGGGTTCCTTCATCATCCCTTGTTGGTTTCTTTTCAGCATTTTCTTCAAATCTTCACCTTTCCGCCAGCCATGTGACACATAATTCGTGTCCCCAGCAACGCAATTATCAAATGTTTGTTTTCAAAATTACAAACTTGATTTAATTTCCTAGCATGACAATACTGTCTCAAAATTTTGGCTATTCTATCAACCACTTCCGACGTACTCTTATACCAACATATATATGTGTCCCCATTTAACTCGGGTAATAGAATTTGAATAATTCACTCTACAGCGGACCATGTCATTTTTGTTGTTTCTGTCAATAGCAATGTTGCCGCTATCAATATTTGCGTTCAGCGGTCGTTTAAGGATCTAACGACAAACGTGCTGGGTTCAGCGCAGTCAAAAACTGACTTCGTTACATGATTGCATCCCTTCCAAACCGAATTGGGTTAGTTGGAGATGTTCAGCCCAAACATTGTATCCGAAGCTGAAGCTCGAAATTCTTCGAGAATCGAAGCTATCCATTGAATTGTCCAACACAATCTGAAATGCACATACCAATGCTAGTTGGTACATGGGCGGAAAGTTCTACAAGAATTTCAGATAGATTTGTTAGCCGAATTGGGTATGTTGGCTATGGTGATTTTGTTCGAATGTTTCAATAGTAGTCTGCTGAGTTGTTACCCAGGCATGATGGCCATCGAAAGCTGTTCCGAAGTTGTAAATAATTCAACTTGAATGCTAAAATAACAGCCAGATCGGTCTTCCTCATCTTGGAACTAGGATATATTGTACTTTGATAGCGTGCCAAACCATTTGCAGATTATCGGCTACTGATGTTTGAAGGGTGAACTTGTGGAGATTGTGGTTCTATTGTAATTTTAGCCTTTGCGGTTGTAAGGCTGCAGAACTTGTTTGTATACTTTGAAGGTATATTTACCCAGAAAATCATTGCTGGTCTTATGATAAGTATTGAGAAAAATATTGTTTCTAATCTAATAGGATAAAATAGACACATTCATAAATCGAATTTAGGATGTAGTATCTACTCACCCGAAGTGTGACATATGTACGTACTTCAACAAAACAACAGGATGAAACAATATTAAGCCTACACCTACTCCAGGGCATCTGTTTTCACGCTATGTGAGTTCCTTTTTAGTTATCTTCTTCCCTATTTACTTTCTCGTACTTCAACCTTTCTAGAAGATCTTCCGCTCTGACAATTGATGTTTTACGCATAAAAGAAGACACATTTCCAACAGTTTCCTAACCATCTTTGCATTATCGTCTTCCATGTTGTGCTCGTTGATGCTTAGAGCTGATGGGCGAAACTGTTTCCACCTTCATCAGGTGGAGATACTTTTGACGTGAATTAATGATGGACCGAATGAAGTGAAAAGCGCTTCATTTTTCATCTTCATTTCAATCCACTTCTCATTGCAGGCTCGGTGCTATTCGAGTTAACATTGTCGATTTTTCTCGACTTTCTCCATTCATAATCGAATGTGTTTCCACTCAACAATTTCCTCGGTACATTCTCCGCACTCTTCCACGTATCCTGCATCTTCTCAGCCACCAATCTTGAAAGCTACCCGAAAATATTTACCAAAAGACTGAGTTGTCTGTTCTCGGAATCAAAGCAATTTTTGAATTGAATTCACCGAAGCGTGATATTTTATCAGGTGTGTTTTCAGGTATTCAACACTTCTCCCAACAATAGGGTGTAGCAATCCCTCGTGATGCTACACGAAAAATGATGTAGAATGTGACCTAGACGAGTTAAGGGTCCTTTGATATCGACAATGCTGCGACTAAAGATATTTCGGTTAGGAATTCGCTATTTTGAGGCTTAATGGTGTGCGTATTGAGAGCTTGTTATGCGTTGCTCAATTCCACGTGGAATAGGTGTTGTCGGAAATTGTGCGTAGGCACTTGAAAAAGTATTCCTGTTCAGTGTAAGGAACAGCAAATTAGGACTTCATCTTTGCTGTCAGAGAACATGGTGTGAGAGATAAGCTTTTTGTATTTGAATTTTTTGGTGCTGAAGAATGTGCTCATACATGATTGAGCCATGTTTCTTATTTTAAAAGATACGAAGAAATTTTCGTCATAGCCTTTTGTATTTCGTATTTTTTTAACATGATTTTTTTACAGAAAAATAATTACAATGTTTGTTTCAAATGTTCAGTCAACGTTCAGCATGAAATGATGAACGATTGATTAATAGAATTAAACAAGCCGTCAGGTGCGACCCTGGAGGTCCACACGGTCAACTTTCCAGTAATATCTAAAAAGATATTAAAAATATTAAACACAATAATAATTATGGAAATAATACTACTTCAAATAATAAAAATGAACTTCTCGTAAAAGTTATTGGAATGACTAAATATTAATCGTAACATCTACGCGAGCGTCAATTGATTACGTAAGGATTTCGGTGCATTGGTTTGATTGATCATTCACGCGGATCAATCGGAGGGGGGACAGGTTTCAAAGCAGTTTTTTCATTAAAGTTAAAACATGGTGCTGTGAAGACTATTGAAAATCTGCTCAAATTTTGAAAATATTAATAAACTTTGATTGACTTTACAGCAATGTCTTCAGAACAAGAGATTTAATGTATAATGATTCGAATGAACCCTTTTTACATGGTGACTGAATGATTGTTTTTTATTTTTTATTTTTTGTAATCATGAGAAAAGTTCTTGCTGGTTTCTCTACAAAAATTGATAAAAGTTTGTAAATTCTATTCTATTTACTATTACGATGTGCAAATCAGGTTAAAAATGATTTTTTTTTGAAAAAAACACTACTTTTCCAAAAAAAAAATTATAAATCAAAAAAATCGCTTTAACGATTTTTTTAAAGTATAAAAACATCATAAAAATGTTGATACGCGTTGATTGACACCTTAATGATGGAAAGATTATATTTGGTTCTCGAGATATAATGAATGACCTAAATGACCTTGAACGTTTAATGATTTTTTATTTTTTATTTAATTTTTTTTTGTATTCACGAAAAAAACCTTTAGCTGGTTTTTTCACAAAAACTATTTGGAGTATATAAATAATATAAACATTGATTACTTAGGTTTGAAAATCAGGTTAAAAATTTTGTGTTTTTGAAAGAAAAACCCTAATTTTTTGCACTTTTTTTTTAAAAAATTAAAAAACGGCTTCAACGATTTTTTTTTAAATTTGATAGATTCATAAAATTGTTAATACGCGTCGATTGACACCTTATGGATGAAAATCTCATGTTTGGTTCGTGAGATATAGCGCATAACATGGTTGACCTTCAAGGGGTGAAAACAGCAAACCCCCCCCCCCCCGACCGAAGTTTCCCAAAAACTAATCAGCTCTTAAGATTACAAAGACGCTTCGATTGACATCTCAACGAAGTCGATACGACTTTGTTTACGTGAGTTATGCTCGTAGAAAAACTGCCCGCGAACGCACGTACGTACGTACGTACGTACATACACACACACACATATATACATCTCCCTTTCTAAAAACACTTTATATATACTCTATAGACCTCAAAACGTAAAGAAAAGTTGAAAATTTCAATTTCGATTTTCGAGGCGATTACAAGAACTTCCCATATACTGGGAAGTTAAAAATCAATTTCACTGAAGTCCATCCAAAGTAAATGTTGCCACTGATTTTTTTCTCCTACTGTATTCAGGGTTGGGTGCGAATTTCAATTCTAGGGATACAATTTCTTCATTTTAGCCTTATAAATCATTTAATTTTCTTTCGGGATAAAATATATCCTGAATGTTTACCCATAATACAAACTATCACTCTACCAATTTTCATCAAGATCTGTTTACTACATTCAGTGAAATTTGTCCAGTGGGCACAGACAAACTGATAGAAGTTCCAGATGTGGAGTTTGTATGTTTCAAATAGTCTTTCCAATACATTTTGTCCTAACTAAATTCAAAATACAAATATTCGCCTCTCTTCAGTTTTCTTCTAGTTAAGATAGATATCGTGTTTAAGTTAGCCTACTATGGTTTACAGCAAAAAACCATACAAAATATTCTGAAGAGCACGAAACTGCTCCAAATATTTCTCTACCATATTTATTTTGTTAGCAAAAATTGACCACAAATTTACATGTCTTACTTTAAGATCTGCTGACTCAAATCTTTTGAACTAACTCGGATTTAAAGCATGGTGGTAGCCTTGCGCCTATGCTATTGAACTTGACCCTTAAATATGTCATCAAAAAACATGAAAGTCAATGTGAGAGAGCTACTATTCAAATATTACCAAACAGTAGTGGCGATATCAATTTCATGGTCCAATCAATTTATCGCACCTAATAAGCATTAATAGACCAATATTATCAATAAAGCATTTCCCGATTATTTTAAACTTTTTCAAAAATTAAAAAATCGTTTTCCTAAATGACAAATCCAATCAAAGAAGAAAAAAGTTTCCCAATAGAAAAAATCCTTTTCCCAAATTAAAAAATCCTTTTCCTAAATAAAAAATCATTTTTTCAAAACAATCACACATTATTCCAAATGAAAAATCCTTTTCTAAATTGAGGTGCAGAGTATACAAGGTGGTTTTATCGATATCTGCAATTGTAATTCTGATTAAAAAACTGTTGAATAAAAACTTTCACATCAGCTCTGTTAAGGAGCCATAAAGGTTTCAATATCAAAGGAGTTGTCTCATTTTCTCAAACCCAAGTTGTTGAGAACTAGGCAAAAATCGTTCGTCCTTAAAATCCCACTTTCTTCAAATACTCGTCCAAAAACTCTCTCGGCCATAAAATATTTTCCCCGTAAAATCGACAGTCCTTATACAAATCCTAACCTTAGCTGGTGCAAGATTTTATGAAGATCAAATTTTTATAAAGGATGAATCCAATTGCATGTTGCCCGTTTGCAGAAATCGGTAGAATTTTCTTCTACATCCTGATTCGAAAAAAAGATTGTTTTCTTTGGGAAAAAGATTATTTCATGTGGGATATAGTTTAATTTAATCAGGATGCCTGCAACATTATTCAAGGCAGTGTCTTCAGGAAAGCAAGGCTCGTATTGAGCTGAAGTGCCGTGAATTGTAATGAGAACCGGTTTTTACAAAAATTTGGTTTCAAATTTGAATTGTTTAAATTTTAAGTTTGATTTAAAGCGGGTTGTATAAATTTCACAAACCTATGAAAATTTAAAGTTTTTTTAATTACTCACCTCAAATTTTTCGCTAATTTTTACTTGGCATTAACAAAGTTTTATCGGGGTTTTAAATCTACGGAACAAAGATAACTTTGCGAATATTACACAGGGATGACCTCATTTTATTTAGGATTAAAATTCAAAAACTTTTAAAGTTGCGACAGAGGCTCTGCTTTCATAAAAATACAAATAAGTTTGACAATTTTATTTAAAGGAAAATAAAAAAGAGTCAGATGCTCTTTTTTTGAATCTGCCCAACCATTCAGCCCACTTTCTGATTAAATCCAACGTTATATATATGTATATGTATACTATTTTTCTAAAATTAGCTCTAGCAGGCGATGAAAAATTTAAATGAACTTCACTGAACTTCAGATAATTATTTTCGAGACCAATTTATTTCACTTTACATCATTGACCATTCAAGAATTTATAATTGATAGTTAATTTAATTTGTTATTTTAAAATATTTATTATGATCATGGTTTTAAACGAAAAAAGTATTCATTACATGGTTTAAAAAATATAGTTTTCGAGTTGATCGAAGTTTTCATTGTGCATAGTTTTGATATAAGAATTTATTAATTAATGAATTCATTTTTAGTCCAGTTCAACATTGAAAATTTTTTCGGAAAGCTAAAGTTTGGTACACTTACAATAAAAATGTAAAAAGTTTTCATCGATATTGAAAAAACTACGTGACGTTAAATGCCGGAAACTACACTTTTCATGAATATTTCGCTCACCATCACTTTCACAGAAAAAAATATTTTGCATTGATTTTGTTGATCAAAAAATTTTCTAAGAAAAAGTAAGCAAATTGACGATCAAGACAAAGCAGACTCTAAATATCCATTAAAAGGATTCACTTAAGAAATGATGACTCTCTTAATGGGCAATATACATTTTAATAGCATTCATATTCGCTTCTTTTCATATCAACTTCCACTCGAATATCATAAAAACCTATTCTTTTTATCATTATAATCACAAAACAATGCCTACAGCCTATTTCCTGAAATCTCTCCAAAAAAACCATGGCAACAATATCCACAATTTTATGCAAATTTCGCTCCCATGAAAATATCTGCATTAATAAAAACGTTCAACCATAAAATTGTTGGAAAAAACCGCCTCTCAACTAATATTGAAACGTTGAGTGATGAAAATACAAAACGACATTGAATACCATTCTGATACATAACATTAATAAATTTTCATATACTTCGCTACATTGTACCCATGAGTTATTTAAGCCTCGCGTTGGGTGCATTGTAACAGAAACAGAAATGATCCCTTGTTGTCGTCAATTCGACCGGCAGGGTTAGGACAACCAACAAAAAGGACGAAATACTTGCATAAAACTCAAGTGAATTATTGGCACATTCTGATTGAGAACAAATGACTGACAACGTAAAAATATGTGAAAACATATATCAGATCCATAGAATGTTTCTCATATCCTTATTGTCTTTCGGTTGTTATTAATCCATCAACCAAAGAAACTTTGACGTGCTCGTTGAAATTTTATTTGATGGAACTCACTCGTATATGGAATATAAATCTCTTATTTTATAGTAGTCATCCTTTTCTTGGAACGCCTCGCTGAACATAAGCTATCCTGAATCTGAGGTCCTTCGGGATCAGTTGTCAACGACAGGTGGAATAAATATGAAAGTAGTGTCGCTTCGATACTAGATCATAATAAAAACATGTCCCTACTCAGCTTCTCAACCCCCATCACGTAATTTTTCGCCACAAAACTTTAGATACGAAAATTGAAGTTACTTGGCAGACTCATAAACCTTTCTTGCATGTATATCCTTAGTCTTGGTGCGGTGGCATGAGTGCTTCCAAGCATTAAAAGAACAAATTTATGAAAATCTACTGGCCTACGGATTGGAGAGCTTCTGGAAAAACAAAATCACTTGAGCGCCAACCACAACACCGACCTCATACTTCACTCAATCTATTTTACGAGTCTTCAGGGATAAGAAACTTGAGCTTTAAACATGAATCCTGCTGCAAGAAGACATACAAGCCACATATAAGCAAATACCCTTCCCGGAAAATGGAGTTTGTTTCGATCAACGGTCGTCCCATCGCTTCCTCGCACTTGAAGGAATTGCTTTTTGTAAAAGCCTTTTAGACCATCGGCCTATTTTTATGTTTTCAAGTGAATAAAAACTGATAATATATATATTTCCGTCAAGTAAAGAGTTTGTTGCTCGTGCAAAGAAGTCGTCAAGGGGACCAGGACTCGATGTAAAGTGTTAAGAAATTTGATGCCATACATGAAAATGTTTTGAAAGGTTTAGGATCGCATTGAATTTTAATGGCTTTAGTTGTGAAACCAATAAGAAGTGTGGTAATCGTGGGGTAGTGGGGTAATGTTTTGAATTTTCAAGAGAAATTCACGACAAGAATGATATTATGTAATACAATTGATACGATCGACGAGCTTTCCCGAATTCCATATGAGTAGCCAGAATCTCTTTTTAAAGTCATTGATATAAAAAATAAAGCAAATTTTACATTAGCACTAAAAATGCGCCCAGATTTACCTTCGCTGCTAAATTAACACATCGAATTTATCCTGGAAAACTCGAAAAAAATCAAAAATGCATGAAATATTGAAAACTTTTTCGGTACAGCTCGTAGACCATAATAGCTTCCAAATACCTGTGAAAGTGAAATATTTTTCGTGTCATCTTAATTTTTATATTTATTAATTGAAGAAATCTTTTAAAAAAGATATCATGTGATAAAGGTGCATTTTATTGTAGAACAATTTAATTTTACGACCCACGCTGGGCGCTAAAATCAGCAAATTATCGAATACGACAAACATGTGGAAATAAATGTATGAAATGTTATTAATTCATTGTGAATTCGTTTTTCTTGATAATTTTAATGCAAACTGTATAATTCTCATTCATTTAAACCCAATTAATAATGAATAAAAATTAATAATTTGAAATATAAAATTAAATCACCGATTAAAAAATACAATCACGTATTGGAATTTCTAATTCAATGCCGTCTCAATAGTACCATAGATATATTTTTTTTACTTGAAAGATAGACATATCTTTGGCCAGAAATTCCATTTCAATGTAGTCTGCCAATCACTGAGCAAATCAGGTGGTTTTAAATTCATATGAAAATACATTTTTTATTACATTCTTTTTTACATTGAATGAACGCTTGGATGCTCGAAAATGCATGCGTTTGTTAAGTAGCATAAAACAGAAAATTTTATTATTAAATATTCACTACTTAAATATTCAGCACAAAGTTCACAGTTTGACCTTTATTCCTCATATTGAAGCGAACATTTTTCCCCAACAAATATTAGAGTGAATCCATCTCAGTTGAATATTTATTGGCAAAAAATCGTAAAACGTAAACATTCGAAAAGTCAATGTTGTGTCCTTGCTCTTCAAGCACACCGCAATTTCTCATGTTTAAATTTATGGCACTGGAATTTTTAAAGCTGTATTTCAAGCTTATTTTTTTTCATAAGTTCCTGGATGGCTAAAAGTAAATTTAAAACGTAAATCAATTTACAATTAGTTTGAATGTTAAATTGAAATTGTCCCGACTTCCTAGAAATCATACTTATTTTGATTTAAATTTACTTGGGTAGAAATTTTTTATAGGATATATCTCTCTATTTTTAAAAACATAAAAAAATCTCAGTCTTGAAGTTGGAACGTAATTCCTGGAAATTTTTTTAGCAAGTTTAAGCCACAGAAAAAGAAAAATTAGAGCGTTAATTACAATTTCACATTAATATAGTTTGCATCAAATATTAAATACAATTATTATTGAATGAACGAAATCTGAAATTTCAGAAGGAATGGAGTAAATCTAATACTGTCAATTTTTTACTGGATCGTGTCTAGAATTATAAATTGTCTACTGGTTTTTTTCTTAAAATTCTTTTTTTGACTCCTTTTTATGTTTTTTTCTTTATATGTGATTATTTTCTTATCAAAATCCAGCGATTTCAAAAAATTCATTTCAAACGCGCCTATTTCCACATTTCCATTGACAATTAGTAGACTATTTAGCTGTAGCTTTTAAGGACTCATGGGACATAATCTATTCATTTTTCATCAATTGCATAGGTAGCCTTTGAGTTGCTCTGGAAAAAAACTTTTCTATACCTTTTGTAAAATAAACAAGCCGTGAGGTGCGACCCATGAGATCCACACGGTCAACTTCCCAGTAATATCTACATATGTAGATATTAAAAATATTAAACACAATAAAAGTTATGGAAATAATACTACTTCAAATAATAAAAATGTACCTCTCATAAAAATTATTGGAATAATTTAATATTAATCGTAACATCTACGGGAGCGTCAATTGATTACGTAAGGATTTTGGTGCATAGGTTTGATTGATTATTCACGCGGATCAATCGGAGGGGGGACAGGTTACAAAGCAGTTTTTTCATTAAGGTTAAACATGGTGCTGTGAAAACTATTGAAAATCTGCTCAAATTTTGCAAATATTAATAAACTTTGATTGACTATACAAAAATGTCTTTAGAATAAGAGATTTAAGGTATAATGATTCGAATAAACCCTTTTTAAATGGTGACTTTGAATGATTTTTTATTTTTAATTTTATTTTGTTGTAATCATGAGAAAAGTTTTTGCTGGTTTCTCTTCAAAAATTGATAAAAGTTTACAAATTCTATAAACATTCATTATTACGATGTGCAAATCAGGTTAAAAATGGAATTTTTTATGAAAAAAACACTACTTTTCTAAAAAAAATTTAATTAATCGTAAAAAAAGCTTTACCAATTTTTTTAAAATATAAAAAAATCATAAAGATGTTGATACGCGTCGATTCACACCTTAATGATGGAAAGATTATATTTGGTTCTCGAGATATAATGAATGACGTAAATGACCTTGAACGTTTAATGATTTTTTATTTTTTATTTAATTTTTTTTGTAAATATGAAAAAAAAATTTGCTGCTTTTTTCACAAGAACTATTTGGAGTATATAAATAATATAAACATTGATTACTTAGGATTGAAAATCAGGTTAAAAAAATTGTGTTTTTGAAAAAAAAACCTAATTTTTTGCACTTTTTTTAAAAAAATTAAAAACGGATCCAACGATTTTTCTAAAAATTTTAAAGATTCATAAAAATGTTGATTCCCGTCGATTGACACCTTAATGATGAAAATCGCATGTTTGGTTCGTGAGATATAGCGCATAACATGGTTGACCTTCAAGGGGTGAAAACAGCAAACCCCCCCGACCGAAGTGTCCCAAAAACTAATCAACTCTTAAGATTGCAAAGACGCTTCGATTGACACCTTAACGAAGTCAATACGACTTTGTTTACATGAGTTATGCTCGTAGAAAAACTGCTCGCGAACGCACGCACGTACGTACGTACATACACACACACACACACACATACATACATACTTCTTTCTAAAAACACTTTATATATACTCTATAGACCTCAAAACGTAAAGAAAAGTTGAAAATTTCAATTTCGATTTTCGAGGCGATTACAAAAACTTCCCATATACTGGGAAGTTAAAAATAAATATTATAATAATTACAAAACAAAGTCAAAAGTGCTTACCACTTTGAATTATTTATGCAAAAAAAAACTATTTGCTAAACTTGTCACTCGATTTTTTTTTTGATTTCATGATTCCTCGATCGTATAAAATTCAGAGAAATTATTTTAAAAAATTGTTTATATGAAAACAATTGAATTTTCGATGGTTTTATACTTTCCAATCATAAGTGCCAAAAAAATTGGAAAGATTTGACAAAAATAATTGAGTGTTTCCCATTCACTGACTATTTTCTTTAAAATTTGATTTTACCATGGTTTAGATATAATTTATTAATTTATCTTCTTTTCAAAAATACTTTCGAATATTTACACTAATTGCCTTGAAATTTATGCAGATACATATTTTGCATTTGAAAAACAATTTTTTGTAGAGCATATTCATTCTTTGTGAGTTTTTTGTGGATTTCGATTTGCAATTGGTGTCATTTTCATCTGGTTTTAAAAAAATTGATCCTTTTCGTAGCAGATTTATTTGAAAATCTATATAAATAAAAATGTCGTTTTGTTCGTTTTATGTTAATTTTGTATTAAATACTTTGAGGGTTGTTCGTTCAATATTTTCTAAAAGCTACTCCAGAGGATTTTTCAGATAAATGTTTTAATACCTGCTTAAATTTGCCATTTCATTGCAAAGGTTTTGATCGTATCTCAAAAATCTTCCAGTCACATCGAATTTAAAGGAGACCGATCATTTAGTGTCGAACCTCAAACTCGATACACCTCTCGAGGCTAAAAGCCTGCTAATTACTGGCATCATTTTCGCATACTGCATGCAAGTTCGCATTCCATACGTGGTTAGGCTCTCCATTAGTTATCTACATAGGACACTTTCTCCTACCTATTGTAAAAAAATAACTGGTTACATTGATTTTTATCATAGATTTTCTCCTGGATTTATATCCTTTTGCAATTCAATATTATTGTAATATAAACTGGATTGAATTTATTTCACAGCTATTAGTTATTAAAGTTATTAACATATAAAGAGTAAGAATGATTCAGAATTCAAAGCAAAAATTAATGCAATGGAAAGATAAAGGAAGAAAGTCGCCGAAGATGTTTAAGGTGAAAAAGTAAACATCCAAACTCATGTTTACGATTTTCTGAGATTCCGGAGGATTATTGCTTGTTGATAACTTTCCAAAAACAAACAACAAACAAAATTTTTTTAAAAAAAAAAAGTACCGAAAAAAAGCATTTTTGGCAAAATAGTGCACCGGTTCCCACGGCGTACTTTCAGCCTTCCATTCCATTCTAGCCAAGTTATTACTTTCTTTCTATTAAGTTTGAAGAAAAACTCGCAGTGGCGAAAATTTCAGAATGGAAGCTACCGTACAGGGACATTTTAAGGGAACGATAAAGTCTATTTTCTAGTGAAATGCAGACCATTTACAAAAAATGTGAGAAGTGCGTTCAAGTTGAAAGAGACTATATTGAAAAATAAATTTTACTTCGATTTTTATATCGACTTTTAACGCACTAAGCTCAGAACTTTTTATCTAGACTTTTAGCACGTTGGACTCGAAACTTTTCAAGCCACCTCCCGTATTTTTCTTGATAAATGCAACTGTAATAACTTAATAATTTCCTCGTTCTAAATATCATCATTTCGATCATTTTTTGGTAGGTTTGGGGATTAGGTTAACTGATTTGGGAAAAAGTTTAATTGATTTAGGAAAAAGATTTTGAATAGAGTTTAATTCAATTGGGAAATACTATATAAATCTTTGTTCTTCATTTGAAAAATAATGCAGAACAGACAATGTAAACTGAATGGATTTTCAGCATTTTCATCTATGCCCATTTTTTCCTCAGCGTATTTAACTTAAAAACGGTCTCAAATGAAAATTAGTGCAATTTTGATTCAAACTTTTTAGTGTTTCGTTCAATTTGTTTAATTTTTCAAACGACTATCTTATTCAAAACCTGTAGAATAATCTAAATAGCCTTTTCCACTCAAAATTCGGCGACTTTCATCAAGGATTGAATAAAGAAATTTCTCGATAAATGTGAAAATATTAAAAATTGATAGTCATTATAACATTGAAAAAAGTATTCTTTATTTTTCTGTCCTTCATCATCGTCCTTCTAAAATGTGTGGAACCCACATCTAAATCCAAATTCTTCTTTAGCCATGCATGCATAATAAAAATGTGGTTGAATACATTAAAACTCAACTCAATACCATCCTGCTAACTTTTTTGACCACACGCACATATAAATTCCACATGAAACTTTTTTTGTCTTAATCCCATACATGATCCTTCCATCCTTTTAACAAAAAAAAATGTTCAGAATTTCAACAAAGCTTACCATATTCGGTTTTTATCTTTTTCCCTTAGACGAATTCCACTACCTAATTAGATACTCCCGTTTATCTGAGGTCGGTATTTTCTCCCGTCTAATACCATCGGAAGCTCTATTTTTCGTGGTGAACGTGAAAGAATATGAAGTTTAGTTTTGCCTAATATCCAAGGATAAAGTTTAAAGCGTACAAGTTGAAATTAATTTTTTTTTGGTAGTTATTCGAGTACAAATGCTCCGAGCCATCATTGGCTCTTGTCGGGTTGCAGCCAAGATAATCAGCTTAAAAATTTTCCTTGCCAACATGAAAGTTCTACGTAATGAGGATCTAGTTTTCGTCTAGTTCCCTATCTCTTCACCCTTCCTCGTGCATTCTTCCGAGTGCTTCAGGTTTGAATTTATTATGTTCTTAAATTTCTTATTGTAGTACGCTTCTCGGGAAAAATGGAAAACTTTAAAGCCTCGAAAACATCTCAATGAATGGAACAAGTATCCACTTGTACCGTAAACTGTATTGGAAGGAATCGTTTTGACCTTTGTCGGTCTCGGTCTACACCTATCTACCTACCAACATTAAATGTGCAAGAATGGGGTGAATAGTTTATGAAAGTATCCGGAAGCGGTGTGGTGTAATGTTATAGAATATTCAGGATCGCATGTTTGTATTGCATTTTTTATTGATTGGAAGTACCCCTGGACTGTATTGGCCTATTTTGGTTTGGACGAAGGTCACTAATGTGTGCAATTATTATATCGATTTCAACTTTGAAACGAGCTATCTTAAATTTGAAGCAAAACAGGGAAGGTATGGATTAAAAGATTCAGCATATTTGTTGAAAATTTTGAAGTTGATGGATTTGAGTCAAATAATAACGCTGCAACATCATTAATTCTTCCCGAAATGTAATATGTAGATTTTTCAAGAACATCAACGAATGATTGCAGCAAGGAACGATGCTGCCATCATTTTATATTTACAATTTACTTTAATCAATCTTATACCTACTAATATAGGACCTTCCAATTGGGACGTCCAAACTTTGACAGTTGATAGCGGCCATATTGTTAAAGCTACATCTAACAAATTGGCTGTCATTTATTCAGTCTGTTTTGTCAAATCACCACAGAGGGATATAGCATTCAACAAAAAGTGCAAATGATAAAATTGTTGTATCAAAATGGGTGTTATGTGCGGGCAACGCTTTGCCCATTTTACGGCTATTATAATCGTCCTACCGACAGAACTATTCGCAGTGTGGTAAATAAGTTTGAGATCACTAGTTCGGTAAACAGTTAACCAACACCCGTACGTGAACGAAACCCAAGATCTGCCGAATATATCGCCGGTGTCCGGGAGAGTGTGGAGGAGAATTAGAGTCAGTCAATTTCACATCGCTCACAAAACTCAGCCATTCGCAGACCACAACTTGGCGAATTTTGCGTCCTGACTTGGGCTTGCACTCGTAAAAAATTCAACTGACCCAGAAGCTGAAGGTAAACGACCATAGACAACGACGTGTGTTCGCTGAGTGGGCTCTAGAGTTGCAAAATTAAATCGAAAAATCATCTTCAGGGATGAGGCTCATTTCTGGACTACTGGGTATGTCAACAAATAAAATCGTCGACTTTTGGACGATACCAATCCACATGAGATCCCAGAGCGTCCAATGCATCTGGAAAAAGTCACTGTTTGGTGCGGATTTTATGCTGGCGGCGTCATCGGTCCATTCTTCTTTGAGAACGACGTTGGCCAGGCCATCACCGTCAACGGAAAGTCCTACATGTCTATTATTACCAACTTATTTTGGCCTGAATGGGATGTCACATAGAACATTCTGTACGAGGGATTTGAGGGCATAGTAATCTCACGTGGGGGTGATGTGAACTGGCTACCGAGATCGTGCGATTTGACCCCGTTAGACTTTTTTGTGGGATTTTTTTAAGTCCCGGGCCATTTGCAAATAAACCATAAACCATAGTCGCCCTCAAAATCAACATAATCCATGTCATCGGTCAAATTCAGCCTGATTTAAGCGCTAGAGTCATGGAAAATTGGACATTTAGAATGCGCGCCATCCAGAGAAGTCGCGGCGAGCATTAGAACGATGTAATATTTCGCATTTTGGCATCGATAGATTTTTCAAACGAATAAGGAATTTCGATGATATCTTTGATATCTCACACTTTGTTTTATTTAAGGTGGAAATTTTAATTTTTAGAGAGAAAAATGCAATTTTTTAGCACTTTTCTATTAAATTCAAAAAACATCTGCACCAAATATTTTGAAAATTTTAAAGGATCGTACAAATGCTAATACACTTCAATTGATTTTTCAACGAAGTCGATACGACTTTTTTACGTGAGTTATGCGCGTAGAAAAATTGTTCACGAACGTACGTACATACACACAGACTTCTTTCCAAAAACACTTTAAACATACTCTAACGACTCATTACATAAAGATATGCTGGAAATTTCAAAATGAATTTTCTGGGCGATTACAAAAATTTCTGAAAAATCGAGAAGTTAATAACAAATGATTTTTGAATTTAGTTGTCCGCGAAGAAAAAAAAATTATTTTAAGATTTATTATTATTCTTTAATATTATTTATTATTACGTCGCGTCGTTCCAACCAATAAAAATCAAATAAGTAAAATAATTTTCAATATAGGTCATGCAGTGCCACTTTATTACGCCTGCTTTACCTCAAAAATTAGCATAAGCAAATTAACGGTTAATAGCCGTCTTTGAGATTCAAAATTAAGATCTAGAAAATAACCTTAGAATAAGTCGAGAAGATAGTGAAATCAATTGTCCAATTTTGATAATTTATAATACGACAACAGTGCCTGCGTCTTCGTTATGCGTCTCGGGTATGCGTCCCTCGAAAAGTGCGTCTCGGGAATTTTGTCCTTGTAAAGTGTGTCTCGGGTAAGAGAATAATAACCATATTGTTCTATATTCATCATTGATTCATATGGATTATTTATAATAAAATTTACATTGCAATAATCGTTTCATACCGATTTGAAATCGCGGCATATGATTGCAGAATTTTCCATTTCTTGATATGTAATTTCACAAATAAACTGTTAAATTGCGTCTATTGTGAACAGAACTGCTCTACCACCATTTCCTGTGGAACGTGGCTATCAGCTCACCTTAGTTCGAAGCAGCAACATGAAGAAGAAGCTGACAGCTGTCAAGGATTGTTTACTGTCAGTTGGTAAATGTTACTTTATCGCTGAGCCGGTGAAATTGCTTTTACATTTCAACGTAGAATTTTACCCCACGAAACATGGATCAAGGTAAAGTTTTCAATTATATTTCATAAGAAAAAGAAAGAAAATTTCCAAACATATTCAGATCGTGACATGGTGTGGATGAAATCCGGCGATAAGCCCATCAAACTAAACTTGGACGAAGCAACCACTTATTACCGCACGAATTCCTACAGACAACAGCTATTAAATGTGTCCTACACGTGGCACATGATCGATGTCCATCACCGCGGCATGTATAAGAAAGCAGAACTGTTAAGTGCCATTTTCAACGTCGTTGGCGATTGCGAATTTTACCCGGTGGCCTACAAGGTATGATCTTTTGAGCTGCCACCGTTGAATGCTCTTCTTGATTCCACGAAAATTTCAGGAAGGAAAATCCATAGACACATTCTTTGTTCGAAGCTGTAAAACTGCCATCCAAAAGCTTTTCGCCGTCAGCCTCACCTTGCCGATGTTCGACAGGAGTAACGTGTACATGACGATTGCCCTCAATGCGGCCAAGTACACGGCCGGTCAAATATTCCCGACAAAAGTGCTCGAGAAAATTATCAGCAAACAATTCAGCCGCCTCGAAACGACCGTTCAAATATCGAAAGTGCTGAACTTGGAGCAACTGCATAATCATCCGGGTTGGTTTCATTCGATCGTATCCTGTGGGCATTCACTCCACTTTTCGCCCATGAATTTAGCCAGCCAAAACAATAGAACGGATATTTCATAACGAAAATGGCTTTGTCGCCCGCTAACCTTATTTGATGTGAACATCTTCTCTTTCCAGAAATGGTCGACATTGTTATAAATTTGTCAAGCTTGGCGGCGTTGGAACTGCTGTGTAAAGTCGTCGCCCAAAATCATCACATCTTGAACACCATCAACGGCTTGAATCTATCCAAAAACAGCATCGAGAATCCCTCGCCGCTCAAAGAGTTCGTTCATTCGAACATCAAAATGATTGATCTACGACATAATAACGTAAGTATGAATCGTTCAATAGAAAATAGAACGTTGACGAGGTAAAATCTTACACTCAAATTGTTTCAAAAAATTCATAACTACTGTTGGCCAATATTAAATTTTCAAACGTACACACAGTTATTTATGACATGGCAATGTTACCCACACGCTGCTTGTTTCGCTTTCATAATGTATCATTGTGAACTTCATGTCCATACATTTTTTACATTTTCCCTGCTTCCTGGAAACTTTCATATACAATTCCTATCCACAAGTCTGGACTCCTTTCCTCTGCACGCAACTACCGTCCCATAGCCATGTTGTCTTGTTTTTCGAAACTACTTGAGCGGTTCGTTTACAATTCAATAATTACTTCCATCAGACCTGTTATTGCTAATGCACAACGTGGTTTTGTTGCTGGTCGTTCCTCACTTACTAACCTCTTAGAATTCTCCGACTTTGCGGCCAAGTCTCTGGCCAATAGAGAGCAAATTGATTGCATTTACACGGATTTGTCTAAGGCTTTTGACTCCGTTGACCACAATATTTTAGTGCGTAAGCTGAAGAGCTATGGCTTTCAAGGGTCTTTACTCAGATGGTTCTCTTCCTATCTGGTTAACCGTGAATGCATTGTCTCCTTCTGCAATCATACATCTGCTCCTTTCTATCCATCATCAGGTGTTCCGCAAGGCTCTATCCTGGGTCCTCTTCTTTTTTTTTACTTTTTGTCAACGATTTGCCTCAATTCATTCAGTCTCCCTGCCTCCTGTACGCTGACGACTTTAAAGTCTTTAGGACAATCAACTCCATTATCGATTGTCAAGCCCTTGACCAGGATCTATGTGCGTTTCAACCCTGGTGTGACCTCAATAACCTAACGATTAATGTTGAAAAATGTCATAAACTCACCTTTTCGCTCAAATTCAACACTATTGTTTTTCCTTATTCCTTACATAGCAGTACTCTCGTTGAAGTCGATCATTTCTGTGATCTAGGTGTCATATTCGATCGCAAACTAAAATTTGATCATCATATTGCCAATATCGTGCTTAAAGCATCAAAGCTTTGTGGACTCTTACTTAGAAATTCCACTGCATTTCGGAGACCCGAAACTAGTATAAAACTTTTCAATTCTCTCGTACGTAACTTGGTCGAATACTGCTCCCCGATCTGGTCTCCACACAGCAAATGTGATACAAACTTGATCGAATCTATTCAGCGTAAGTTTACCCGCACTTTATTCTACAAATTCAATATTCCCTATGCTCCTTACGATGTTCGTCGCAAACATTTCAACCTTGCCACCTTACAACAACGTAGGATATATTTAGACGAATCTCTCCTTTGCAAGCTTTTTCTGAATATCCTCGACACTCCTCTCTGCAATGAACTTCGCTTCCGTCACTCTTCTCACCCTTGTAGAAACCTTTGGATCTTCGCCCCTCCCTTCACCACGTCTAACCTATATTATAATTCTCTCCTGACTCGCTTACAACGAAATCATGACCTTATGCAGTTTGGTTCCTTCGGTTACTCTTTAAATACTTATAAGATCAAACTAAGAAATCTTATATTTTCCTCTTAATTTTAGTTCTCAAAATTTTTTTAATTCATTCACGACTGTTCTTTATTCTTATTTTCTATTCTTATTTCATTAATTAATTTATTTACTCTTAGAGTTGTCTTAGTCTTAGTTTAGTTCATCGCTACTATGTAGTTGGAACTCTTCTGTTTAGTAGCTTTGTCAACAATAAACAATAAACAATGGCAATGAAAAGTTATTGAAATATTTCCGTAACAATATACTGACAACACTGTATTTCGTTTAGATAGAAAATACCGTAGCCGAAGCGAAAAACGGACGGTAACTTTCAGAAAATCCCATCCGGCTTTCACCCATGAAGAGGGGCGTGGGAATAATAATACTAAAAATTAGGTCGCCATCCGTTTCTGTGCTGGGACTACCCTACCTACAAAATCCCAATACGAGAACTGGATCTGTTGTGACACGAAATCACCGAGCACAACAGGAAAAAGGGTCAAAACACCATCCGCGAACAGTTTCTCTTTGCACACTGCATACAAGTTAATTACCAACTCCGAATAGTAAACAATTAAAGGCAATTTCTACTAATTTACTTCAAATAAGATTTTTTTTATTAAAATGTCTAACTGACCCTACGACACACCTGTGTACTTATAATTTTTTGGAGTATACCTCTAATCTCCATATACATTTTCTTCAAATCACTGATGGATCAATCACGCCGTCCACACTCCAAAACGACTTCCAGTCCAAAGAAAGATTCCTCCCGCCAGATATCAATCAGAAATACACTCCATCCAAAATGACTCGATTCCAGCCTCAGTCAACGATGATTCCCATCCAACCAACAAACGAAGAAAAAGTCTTCCATGACGATGACTTCAATTCAATTAAGCACCGTGGAAAATGGGCTTCTACCGGCTTCAATTCTATTATATATAGAATCCCTCGATCCCGTTCGTTGATATCGGGAGTAAACGACATGGCGAGTTCATCGGACTCGTTTCGCTTCACTTTGCCCCACTGGCATTATGCCGATTGCCGGCGATTTTTATTTCGCGCGTGAGGTCTTCCTCATTGGTCATAACGTTGAATATTCCGGCTGTTTTGTGTGTGTGAGAGCGAGCCTTTGGGCAGATTCAGTGTGACGCTGGCAGCGGAGGACCGCTCTGAAGATAGACAAACGCAGCGTTAATTCGAACACGACACTGTAGGCGAGTGTAACATACCTATGCATTGTTAAAGTGCGACCTTAAATCTTCGTTTTGCGACGTACAAACTTATATCACTTTTACAGAATTTATTTCCAGCTTAGATACTAATTACAGTTTGCTCGTTATTTGAAACTATCATTTGAAAGGAATTACAATCGATTCGTAACTAGATATAACAGCACGACACAGTTCAAACCCCTCCATAACGAGATTTCCTCCTATTTATCTATCCAATTCGAAATCCCTAACTTAAATAAATCCAATCCATGTTTATACTCCCTATTTATATATTGCAATATCCTTACAATTCAAAATAATCAAGTACGTGACTTGTGTGAAGTGCGGAACGCGTATTCAATTTTCAATCACCATCGATTGCCTACACTTTGTACTGTCAATGGTTAAGGGGTTTCAAGGACAGTACAACCCCGAGTTTCGTCTTGAATAATCCTCGCTTTTAGCGTGGATTTTTATTGGTTCTTTTTACTATTCAACTAACATTTCTAAAATTTCGGCGAATAACGACATCGACGACGATATCGATTTTGTTGACGCGTCAATCGAAGTAGATTTGCAATGATACGAGCTGATTAAATTGGGCCAAACTTCGGTCGGGTGGTTTTTTCATGTTGAACCCTCCAAGATCGTTTCTATCATGCGCCACATCTCGCGAACTAAACGATGAATTTGCGTCACTAGGGTATCAATTGAAGCATATTAGCGTTTCATTTCAAATAAATTTAAGGGGGCAACCTACTTAAAAAAAATATGTTTATTGCATTTTCATAAAGTATAAGTGTTCAAAAATTTTCTCTGAAAATTTTATCGTGATCCGAATATTCCTTTGATAGTTATAAGCATTTAAGCGAAAAAAAAACACCTCCAAAAATACATAAAAAAGCCGGTAGAATTCACAATAAAATTGACAACGTACGGTTGTCTACGTATTACGGTTTAGCCATTTGTAGAAACGTTGATCCTGCAGAAGGAATGCGCAAAAGTATTTGGGTCACCTTTTATCACAAAATATCAACCGATGAAAATTCGCAGCATTCATATTGCCCAGAAGGAGCTGACTCCTGGTGTGAGTGTTAAAAAAGGGATCCAACCGCTAGTAAGCTCACAATCCCACAAAATAAAAAAATAAAAATTCTTAACAAAATTTTCAAATCGTTAAAAAGCTCTATGCAAAAAATCTCGATTTTATTCAGTCATTAAAAAAATTTATTAAAAAAAAGGATCCAATCGGTACTAAGTTCCCCCCATGTGAAAATATGCCTTTACTCCCTCACCCCTCTTACTATATTCTCCCTTGTGATAATATGCTCTTACTCTCCCACCCCTCTTACTCTATTTCTTTATAAATTGGCCCCTATTCGTGGGGAAAAAAATTATTGAATTTTTTGACAAGAACTGTTTGGAGTATTTGATTTTTTAAAGCATTGATTGCTTGCGGTGAAAATTAACTGGGAAATTTATCTTTGAAAAAAGCATTTTTTTGTCACTTTTTTATTAAATTTAAAAGCGGTTCCATTAAGGGGTTACATAGGTCTTGAAGGAAAAAAAACAACTTTTTCAAAAAATTGTGTTTTAAAAACCAAAAATCTATTTTATTTAAAATTTACACACATAAAAGTTTAGTATTTCAAGACGTTGGAAAACAAATTTTCAGCCAAAGACATTGAAAATTGTCTATTTTCCTGCAGTTTTCCTCGTCCAACATTTTTTTTTGCGGTAGGCAGAATATTTCAGTGCATGTTCATCTCAAATCAAAAATTCAAAAAAATTCTTATAATTTAGGCCATTGACTCGTGCTTGAAGGAAAGAATTGAAAAAAATGTTTTGACATGGATTTGAATGAATTTTCGTCTCAAATTTATAGCATTTTTCCGATTCTCATCGTTTTTAAGATATTTTTTTTCGTATAAAACAAAAACGAGTCTACCGAATGAAAATCCCTTCGTTCAAGCACGAGTCAATACTATAAAGAGGAACTGTGCAAAGTTTCAGCAAAATCGGTCGACTCGTTCTAGAGAAATCTTGCCTACCGCGCGGAAGAACAAAGTTTCGAGAAAAACGCGTTTAAAGTTTTTTTACCGCGATTTAATGAATTAAAGTTATTTTTTAGTGACTTGCATCGAGTCGTCGATTCCAGGTCCATACAGTAATTCGTTCGCCTTATTTGCGATGTTCAGGGCATCCTGTTGATGTTGTGATGTTTGATGAAAAAGAAAGGAGCTGATTTTACGCGGTAGAACCGCGCCGCATGCGCACGTACCGACCACGCGATATTCAAATCTCTATAACTCCGGTAATATTACTCGAATTTACTTGAAATTTGGTGTGAATACTCTTGAAGTACTATACTTTCATAAATTCGATTTTTTGAAAATACAAGACCTATGTAACCCCTTATGGGGGCAACCTACTTTAGACTCTCGGAACATGTGTTTTTTTGTATTTTTCCCTAGAGATTGCAATACAATATTTTCATATAATTCTTTTTGAGTAACATAAGTAAAGCATAAGAAAAAACATTTCTTTTTGTTTTTCGTAGTTTTTTTTATACAAAAAGCGGTTTTAAAAAGAATGTCTTGAAAATACACGCCCTTGTGAAGTTGATGATTTTGTGGAAATGGCTTAGTTGAAACAAAAGTATCAAACATTTTCATGATTGCTATTACAATAAGTATCGTTTGACCCATAATTATAAATTTTCATTCAAAAATACCAAAATGGAGAATGTTGGACCAAAATTTTGAAGAAAAAATGTTTTTAGGGTGATTTGATACCGAAAAAATTTATATCTTGTTCATTCTGATTTTTTTAGGTTCGAACGATGTAAAATATGTAGCAGAAATTTGTTGAGAATTGTTTCAGTCATTTCTCCAAAAAGTACTTTTACATTTTTGTCTGTGGAGAAGCGTTTCAGCCTTTGGAAATTTTCCACTTCTAGAATAATGATACTCATTTGATCTAATTTAACTGATGTTTCTTCTTCAAAATCCCATCTCGCGGCTGATTATTAGTATTACTATTACAAAAACATATCAATTGGAACAGAAACTCATTTCAGATTTACCATACCAATCAATTCAACCAATTGAAATGTCTCAATATCGACGAACTGTACGTGGTTGGCAATCCTTGCACTACGCAATCAAACTATTTGGATTCAATAAAGAAAGCGCTTCCCACTTTAAAAAAATTGGTGAGTAAATATGGACACGGGGTGTATCCTATCCTAATTCACTTGAATTTCTGACGAAATTATCTTCAAATATTGGCAGGACGGCATTAATACCGAAAAGATTATGGAGACAACAACTGATTCGATTGAAATGATGTATCCTGGCGATGTGATTCAAGATTCCAGAGATCGTGTTTCGTTTACAATGTATCAGAATAGTGATATGTGGTGTCAAGTTATTGTAAGTATGCATGAAAGTAATTCGTTTAGATTTGTTCATTGAGACTATTGGATTATTGCATTAGTTCTTTCATTTCTAACTGTACAATATTATCCTTAAATACAGCATGTAGTTTGGAGCATTGAAATAATGGTCCGCATGTTTGTTTTATTGTTTGTTTGTTTCATCGCACCTAGTTGGATTCTAGAAAGTCCAAGCAGGTTGTTCAATGTGCGCCGCTCTAGCATATTATTTTGATTTCTCCCCAGCTTTCGCCGCTTTTTTTAATACAAATTTTAGATTATATTGATCTTTCCGTGTTACCTCCGGTCTACTTGCATTCTACTTTCCATTTAGATTTTCGTGCAAAGCACATCCAATGAAACGGTTGCTTTATTCTTTTGGTTATGTCTGCATTATTACACAATCGAGATAACGAAACTAATGCGCGTTTTCAATCCGACAAAAGTGTCATTATAAGGTCGGTATACCTGGCACTAACATCTCTATATAATTTTTTTCAACAGAATTATTTCGTCGAGAACAACGTCGAACAAACACGGGTAAAAAGAACATTCTTGAATAACACCTGATACACAGCTGCAAGGATTGCTGAACTGTGCAAGAGGCGCACATTTTTTTAGCGGCCTCTAACCATGGCTTTCCGTCAGACAGGATCAAATACTGCCTCAAGGTTTGGTTCAGTTTCAGCAGCTCTGCAGGAATTCTACAGTGACCCACCGTTGATAGCTTTTTTTCAAATCTTCAAAAGATGCCGATCAGCTCTCGCCTCTCGGCATGCCGGATTTTTACCGACTAAAACCACCTCCTCCTCCTCCTGATCACACTCTCCATCAATCATTCATTTTCGTTCTTATTAATTGTCCTGCCTTGGTGTTTCCCAGACGATGTAGATCGGTATAAGGGATAGCACCTAATTATCAAAATTTGGGATCATTTATTTTATTTTATCATTCATGTAATTTTGTTGTTTCTGTTTGATTTCGTTATGCAAAAACTTTGAGTAAAGATGCAGCTGATGCATTCACTTCCGGTTTTGTTCATGTATGAGATACTTTTTTAGCGTCATTTTAAACGTGTTAAAGTTTGGTATGTCCTTTATGTAGTTTGGTAAAGTATTGTAAAAGAATGCTGCTTTATTCACGGGATCTTCCTTTCGTCGTTCCGTTCTAGCATATCTGATCATTATATTGTTGGCACTCCGGACATTATAAATATTTTTTTCCGATATTTTTTCAAGGTTTAATGAACTACAGTACAACCTCGTTAAAGGCAACTAATAAAATCCAGCCCTGTTGCTAATAACAAGGATTTGCTTTTATCGAGTTTAAATTTTCTCATAAAATTATTGCATAATAAAAAGTGCTAGCTCACGTATTTGTCCATCAAAACATATGTACATATTCATTTATCTTCTCGCATAAACAAAAAAAAACTTTTCATTTAAAAAAATTATTGAAACATCACTTATTTTGTAAAAAAGTTAGTAATTTTTGATTGTTTTGTTTTAATGTTCCGTGAGTTTACTATGGCACTTTCCTTTATATTATATAAGGCCATCATATCTTTTGACGAAACTTCATTCTCATTAGCCCATTGAAGTACAACTTCAATGCTGCTTAAGAGTTCATTAAATTTTATTTTGGGCTTCGAACTAATGTTTTCTTCGATACATTCGTCCTCACTTTCACAATCTACGTCAATTGATGCCAGATTTGGATCGTTGTCTGCTGAAGCCATATCGGTTTCTGTTATCCATTCGGTGATCTCTCCTGTGGAGAAGTGTAGGTGACTTATATCGGTCAACATTTCCTGAATCGGATTTAGCTCATTAGTACGTTGGCGAATCAACTGAGCTAATGGGATGTTATCGTCCTCATCGAACTAACTCATCTTCAAACTCGAACAGCTTCCGAAAGCATTTCTTTATTTGGGTTGGTGTTAGATCTTCCCAAGCCTTAGATAGGAAAGATACAGCATGCTTTAAATTTATTTCTTTTATTGCTTTATCGATATTATCTCCTTGTAAACCAACCAAATGGGTTTGCAAAAGCTTTTTATAGCGTTGCTTTGTCAAATTTATGACATTCTGGTCCATTGGCTTTAGTAGCGCAGTGCAATTGGGTGGCATGCACATAACGGTTATAAGTCCATCGTTACTACAAAGCCCATCACTCTTAGGATGGCATGGCGCGTTGTCAATCAAAAGAAGGGCCTTTATCGGCAAATTTTTCGATTCAAGGAATTGTTTCACTTCAGGAACGAATATGTCATGAAAACATTCTTCAAAAAGAGCACAAGTCATCCAGGCGGCTTTATTTCCCTTATAAACCACTGGAATGGACGGCATTGACCTCAGTGCTTTAGGACGCAAAGATTTCCCAATAACCATCGGCTTGATTTTGTGCTCTCCAGATGCGTTGGTACATGCCACGAACGTTATCCTCTCCTTCGAAGACTTTCGGCCAGGTGCTGATGCCTCTTGAAGAGTCACATAAGTTTTGTTGGGGAGTAACTTCCAAAAGAGGGAGCTTTCGTCAGCGTTGTAAATTTGATGCTCTGTTAATTTGTATGTACGAATATTATCCTGAAATTTGCGAAGAAACGGTCTTATCGCATCCTTGTTATTCGAAAGTTGCTCGCCGCAAATTTTTAAAATGCGTATCCCGTATCGTTTTTTGAAATTGCAGAACCAACCATTGCTCGCATTGAAGCTACTGTTTTCTTTAATTTGGGCATGGAGGTGAATAGCCTTTCCCTTCAACAAGTTTGCAGAAATCGGTAGGTTATTCAACCTTTGATATTTAAACCATTTGTACAATGCTGCCTCCATTTTGGGATGTTCTGGATCACGCAGCCTTTTTATGTTCCCAATTTTAACTTCCATACACTTGACACGCTCTCGGATTCCTTCCTCACTTTTCTTTATTTTAGATACAGTGGCTTTGTTTATTTTGAACTTTTCGGCAAGTTTTTTATATGCAACACCAATTTTTATTGAATCCAAGATATCAATTTTATCTATCAATTGCAACGTTTGCCTTGAAGCAGGAGCCATTTTCAAGAAACTGTAAATGGTTTCCACACATTTATCTAACGTGTAATGTAAACGAATTGTTACCTAATTTGTTCCGATGGAGATTTCGAGCAGATCACAACCAACACTAACTGCAGCTTACAGAATGACATATGCACGTGTGCTGCCCATTTAAAGAAGAATTAGCAATTCTAGGAAAACAAATGAAAACATAGTTTTCATTCACTTCAGAAGATGCTTCACATAGAGTTGCCTTTATCGAGTTCATTATTAGGAGGAGTTGCTTATACAGAGTCAACAATGTTGAGGTTGTTTGTGTTGCTTATATCAAGGAGTTGCCATTACCGAGTGTTGCCTTAACGAGGTTGTACTGTATATTCTTTTGAGTGAAGATATTTATAGGTGAATTTAGCTCTCTCCATATTAATTAGGCTTTCTAGACTAAGCTCTTTAGCTGTTTTGTATACCTCGACCGTTGCGGTTAGCATAGGGAGATTATATATATATATATATTATAAGCCTTGGTTATAAGTCTGGAGATGGCTGTAATGTTACTTTTGGAAGTCTGACTCCATATCAGCAGACCGTAAGTAATTTTCGAAAGAATATGCGCATGTACAATTTGAATTTTACTGCTAGTCGGGAAGAAGTTGAATCGACGCAGGAGACCTACGAGAACTGCTGTTTTTTTTTTCTAAGATCGTTTATGTAAAGCGTCCATGTAAGTATTTCATCAATTGTGAGTCCCAAGTATTTCATTTGCTCAGCCCTCTGAAGAGTTGTATGATTCATTTTGATCAGTGGATGTATGTCTGCTTTATTTTTCTGTTTAAAAGGGATGTATTTTGTTTTTGTATAGTTGATTGATAGTCTGTTTTGTAGTAGCCAGCGCCAGTATTTGTCTAGATCGGTGTTCACGTTACGTTCAATGTCAAGTTCGTTTTTTCCAGAGTAGATGAGTACTGTGTCATCTGCGTACATTACAATTTTCGCAGAAAGCTCAGCACTATTTATGGAATTGGTGTATAACAAGAAAGCGTTGGTCCCAGGATGGATGTGGCACTCTTTATTTCCGCCCACTATAACGACTTCCGATCATCGCGATTGATGTCTTAAACACTAACTGATAGGTGTTCTGGCGCTTGAGTCTCTTCTGCAGTATTCTTTCAGCAAGACTATTGTTTTACTTATTCCATACTAAATTTCGTTCGAAAAGGTCTGTACTTTCATACCAAGCTGTCCCAGGTTAGTTTGCCTGCCAGCTTCATCTGCTTATGTTGCCTTGTTCATGATTTTTTGCGTCAATTTTGTTTAGCTAACTACTTAGCAGCAGGGGCTCTTTTACTACATATATTGATGGTTGAGTCGCTCTAATTGCCATCAAGAGTTGAATTTTATTTCTTCCTTTCCTCGATGGTGGTCTAAGTATCATTGATATCCATATTTGTCTTTCTTTCTAACTAGTTCCCTTTCCTCTTCCAACCGTCGATAGATTGGCTATAAAGACTGTTCATCATCATCATCAATAGCGTTCAAATCGGGCATTTTCCTTCAGGATTGATTGCTTTCAAGCATCTCGGTTCAATGACGACATCTTCCAATTTCGAAATCCTAACTAGTACACGCTCAATGCTGCCCTTCCAACGCTTTCTTAGTCTCCCGCGAGGCCTTACTCCTTGAGTCCTGCCTAAGAAGCATTCTTATGTCGTTCATTCACCGCACTTGTCCAACCCATTTTAGTTTCTTTGTTTTAACCAAAAATGACTGGTAATTTTTATATTTTATTGTTTTATCGCTATCTGCACTTTTCTGACTCTTTCGCAGGTCCAGTAATTCTTCGCAATATCTTCCGTTGGCCAGTGTCGATCGATTTTTCAGAAAGTCAGTACGGGTCCATGTTTCACAGTCTACTAAGACTCCATCTACAATTATTCTGAAGTTATTTGCAACGGTCATTTTGTTTGTCAATTTTCTTCTGATTTCTTCGTTTTTCAGTTAACTAGCACGGAATGTAGATCTTCTTGCACCTTATTCGATTGTTAATGGAACCAAAACTTCCATTTCATATTTTCTCTGAAAATGAATACAACCCATCTTCACTTTAACTGATTTGTAGCACAATAAGGTCTAAGTATTCCTATTCATTTTTGCCAACAGATTGAGCACAAAGGACAATGCACTAAGCGTGATATCATTAAAGCTATCTTCACGATTGTCGATGATGAGTTTTATCCCTGCTACTACAAGGTAACTATTAGAATATCTTTTATAGAAACTTCCATTATTGATCATTACGTTTCACAGTCCTCCCGAATCGAGGATACATTTTTCGTTCGAAAATCCTACAAACAACTTGAGAACTTTCTCGATGTGGGCATGTCGCTACGCGTCCCTAATTGTGACGAAATCCCTATAACACTTAAAATGAACGTGTCGGACTTCAAGAAAGGACATATCGAACCTTCCGAAGCCATCATTGACGCCATGTCGTCTCGTTTTAATGTGATGGATAAATGTTTGAATCTATCAAGTTTGCACGCATCGCCAGGTTTAGTTTCTGTATTCCGTACTCATCCAACTAAATTGTTATTCATACATTCTAGGACTGAAAAACGTTATTGTCTACCTCTCAAATCCTCATATTCTTGCAACTGTTTTAAAAATGGCAGCACGACGCTTTCTCATTAATTTAGAAGAGATTCGTTTGGGTAAGAATCGAATATCTGATGTGAAAGTATTTCGAACGCTCAACAATGTGAAGAGCATTAAAATCTTGGATCTCAGCAATAATTTGTTTGACGATCTAAACGAATTTGAAAATGTGATTAAAATTCCAATCACCGAACTTACATTGGACGGCAATCCACTGTGCAAAAAATACAGTTCGGCGAGTGTTTATATGCGACAAGTGAAGAAAATATTTCCAGAATTAATAAAATTGGTGAGTTTGTGATTGTTTCCTAAATTTAGGCTTGAATTGTAATCAATAAACTGTTCCATAGGATGGTTATCCTGTGACCAAACAAGCATCAGCTCTTCCATTCGAAAAGAATTTCCTGTGCTCCTTGGATGCCTATGGATTTGTTGATTATTTTGTGACACACTATTTTCCGATTTTCGACTCGCCATTACGATCTCAATTAATTGGTAAGCAACTAAATCATTTGAAAAACGGAAAACTTGCCAAGTAATTATTTTTTTTTTTGCAGAAATGTACGACAAACATGCCATGATTTCGCTTACTTTCAATTCGGATGCATTCAAATTGAACCCATATTTGGCGTCTCGAATAGAAAAGTACCAAAGACTGAACCGAAACCATTTGGAATCTGTCACAACTCCATTGCCTGATCCACGCTGTAAAAAAGAAGAGATTTTAGACTTTTTCCTGTATTTTCCGGATACAGAACATGACCTCTATAGTTTTACAACAGATGTGACTATTTTCACGGTGAGTATTTTATTTCAATGTGTTTAATATGAAAATCTTGATTGATCATCAGGATTCCGCGTCTTACGAAAAACCCCAGATGTCACGATAGTCTTCAACTAAACATCATTCAATTTCTGAAAATTTTCAGGACGATCTCGTTTGTCTAACAATTTGTGGCGTCTTCCAAGAGCCGGCCAGCATTACGGAAAGTGAACTGAGGCTCGCCTTCACGCGAACATTCATTTTCAAACGATACGCCCATGAATTAGTGATTAATCTTCTTATAATTTATTGAGCATATCCGTTCTTCATTGCAATGCATTTATAGGGAATTTTCAAAAACACAAACGAATTCAAAATTTCAAATGAAATAATTTTTATTACGAATCCAACAAATGAACAATCGAAAACATCGTTTCGATATTCAAAACCGAATCAGACAAAATCTCTCGAGCCAAATGTGGATGATAAGGAGAATTTTATATTAATGTTTCAAAAAATGACAGGATTAAAGACTATCTGGTGCACACGGTATGTTAAGGATATTCATATGTATGTTTGACAGGCGTTGACTAAACAGCACGATTTTTTCAGGTGCTTCGAGGAAGCCAATTGGGATTTCAAGAAGGCGTTGGAAGCATTCATAAAAATGGAAAAAGACAACCGAATACCGGAAACTGCATTCAATGAAGTCTAGTTTTATTTGGTTATTTGTTTTATTTTTGGAATATCTTACAGTCTAGAATTATTTTTATAAAAATTACAAAAATAAAAAAAACTACATCATAATTTAGAGTATATGCACAAATATCGATGCGGAATATTTTTTTTTGTGTTTGCATATAATCAACGTCTTGATTCGTTTCTCCATGATAAAATAAATAAAGGAATGTTCATTGGAAATTTGGAAGTCGTGCCGGCAGAGAAAATGATATATTTCTTATCTCAAATATTAGATTTGCCAAATTTCGCATCAAAGTATTTTTTTATGAAATGTGATTAGAACTAGCAACGATTTGATGACCTTTAGATTTAAGAATCAACTTCCTTGGACTCCACGTTGGCATCACACTAAAGTCGGTGCTGTTTTCGACGGTTGATCCCGCAGGTTCGGGCTTGCTAGTTTGGTTCGTCCTTCACGTATCCCAGAATGCGCCTTAGAATGTGATACGCATAGCTACCAACTATCTTTTCAGAGGCCTGCGTCAGGGACCTCTCTTCACATCCGCACATGAACAGCGGACATGACATATGATTCTTTCCAATGCTATTTGTGATTTGAGAGGATCTAAAAATACGTTATATGATTGCGCAATTTACACGCCCCATTTTCTTATGTATAATTTTGTCGTGATTGACCTGATTGACATCTTTGTTTCTTGTATTTAGTCTTGCTTTCCTGTTTTGGTTGCTGATACAAAAGTCACTGGGGAGACTTAAGGGGGTTCGGACACAAACAAAATTACATTTTTTTTATTGAAACATACTTACATATTTTTACACATTTTAAAACCAATCTTACATCAGTATCTTTATTAGTTAATTTCAAATATATCGCAGCTCAAACTCAGTAACCTCCTGGCGCATAGTTGTGCTCGTCGCCGTCTTCCTCCAAAAACTGTCTCTCTAAATTCTGCTGGGCTCTTCAGAACACAAGGAAGGAATTGCTTGATACCATGGTTAAAAAATCAGTGAAAATCAGGGATGACTGGGCAATATAAAGAAGTGTGATGCAGGAATCGGTCGACATCTATACTGATGGTTTTAAAATGGATGGAAAAGTTAACTGTGGCGTTTCCTCAGAACAGCTAGGCCTGAAACTATTTTTCCGGCTTCCAGACCACTGCAGTGTTTTTCAGGCAGAGATCATTGCAATATACAAGGCAGCAGACTAGCTGAAAACCCCGAAAATTTCTATAAGAATCTTTAATATTTTCTCTGAAAGTCAAGCTGCTATCCAAGCATTATCCAACGTATACAACTCGTCCAAAGTTGTAATGAAATGTCTTTCACAAGTGATCCTATACTGGATACCGGGGCATAGTAATATATCGGAACTTTGCGAAGCAGCTGCCCTAGTAAGACCTGGCACTAACCTCCAAGATTATACACTCACACCCCAAGTCGACCAACCTCTAGCCTCCATGAAGCAGGGATGGAGGCAGCATTATATGGAGGCTGCTAATAGGATCTGGTTACGGAAAGAAACCTGGAGGACAATCAGGAAAACTGGGCACGCACTGAGCTCCAAACGCACCAAGCAGCTCCTCAACACGAGTCGTGAAACCTTCAATTCTATCGTATCCGTACTGACGGGGCATTGTCTAATTAGCAGGCTCGCAGAAAGATTGGATGTTCCTTTCAACGATTTCTACCGAAGTTGCAGATCGGAAGAAAAAGGAAGAAACAATCCATCATTTTTTGTGCGAATGCCCAGCACTATCCAGGAAACGCACGCAAACTTTAGATTCACCCTTCCTGGACAGCCTCACGGAAGTAGCTGATTTAAACAATAGCTGCATAGTCGGTTTCATACGAGAATCTAATAGGTTCTCGTCACCCAGCAGCTAGATTTTAGTGCCGCCTCAATCTTCTGTGATATCACAATGAACCTATTGTGGCCTAAGTGAGCCATCTTTTGATAAAGAGGGCTGCCAATTCAACCAACCAGCCTATGATTTTCGTCACATTTTATTGTTTTGAATATAGTATCTATAACGTAGCGAAGTCAAACTTTTCAGGACAATTTCGTGGTCTCGCTCTGACCTAGGACCTATCTATGAGTAATTTTTTGTTTGAGTAAAAAGAATTGCCAGGCACGAAATCTTCTAAATTTACCTGTGAATGGAGAGAGAAACAACAGGGACGATAAATGAAAAGATAAGGAAGAATATGTGGTATTTTTATCAAAAAAAGTGAACATTGTAATTACTACAAAGCCATTTTCTAAAGTCTCTGTGCGCTTAATCATTGAAATAATCAAGAAAAAATGGTAATTTTTGATAACTACACTTCCTGCTGAATTCAATGATGTATAATAAAAATCCATAATCGATTTCCGATCGTTTGTTATCCGTTTTAAGTGGCTTAATTGCAAGTTGTGTGGTACTCAACCGTTTTGTAAGTAGTAGCGCTTCTGCAATGTCTTTCATTTTCCTTGTGTATTCAAAGATCGTGTTGAAGAGTATAGGGATGATCCTCACTCTGTTTTATATCCAATTCCGATTTGGATTGAGTAAGCTCAATCTAAGTGATTTTGGGTCATCCGAATTTGTTCCGCGTGTATTCCAAAATCAAATATTGGATTGTCGGAAAATTCACGACACATTTTACAACAAGTAGCCTCAGTTTACTTTCGAAAGTACTGGAGCATACGCGTCTATGTGTTTTGCTGTCTTTCGATAGTTGACAATCACAGCTTCATCCAGAAAAAATCGAACAGGATTCATCTGTATTTTAAAGATTTTACAACAAATTTAAAATGAATGAACTGTATTTTCACCATATTTCAATTTTACTTCCGTAAACGGAAGAATGTGCGTCAAACTCGTGAAAAGTTTTTATCGGTAACAATGGTCTACAAGAAGGTGGGTGTCGTAACGATTAACATAATGCTGTGTCATAATCTCAATTACGCTCCTCAGTCGGGAAGTCCCACTCAGGTTGATGACGACAAGATCTAAGTCAACCTGCTTCCGCTTCACTTAGACAGATTTGATCCTTTGTGTCCTGTAAACATTTCGTGAGCCATCCTGATTGCTTAAGGAATTCCTCGAGTTAGTCCATTCTAATAGTACGAGGGAGAGTCAAATATAAACCGGACTTTTGTCTTTATGAGTCTCAGACTCTGCCGAGCGGTCTGGTTGGGTGGGGGGTCTTAAGTTGGTTGGTTGAGAGTGGGGACAGCCACCTTCCGGGCTGCTCATTCTTCCAGTTGATCAGTAGCAATCATGAGTGAGCAAGTGGTGCCTTTATCCATTGAGCAACGTATTATTATTAAATTTTTAACAAATGAAGACGTTTCACCATTGAATATTTTGGCTAGGTTGAAGGTGCAGTTTGATGACAATACGCTTTCACGGACACAAGTGTTTGATTTGGCTAGAAAATTTAAAAATGGACGAGAAAGTGTAGAAAATGAAACTCACGATCAACGCCCAAAATCAAGTGTAACTGATGACAATATTCGAGCGGTTCAACATCTAATCGAGGATGAACGCCGATTCACTATTGATGAAATCGCTTCAGAAGTGGGTATTAGCCATGGTAGTGCTTATTCCGTTATCACAGATCATCTTGGCTTCCGAAGGTTATTGATCGAAAATCAAAAAGCAGAAAGGCTGAAAATTTTTGAGCGACTTTTAAATCGATTTCGCTATGAAGGCGATAGTTTTTTGAGACGAATTGTCACGTGTGATGAGACTTGGGTGCAGCATCACACCCCCGAGTCAAAAATGGCTAGCAAGGAATGGCGGCGGAAAGACGAAGATTGTCCAGTGAAAGCCAAAACGCGCCTCTCAGCCGGAAAAGTCCTCGCAACTGTATTTTTTTGATTACAAAGCAGTTTTACTGTCGATTTCCTGCACGACCAACGTACAATAAATGCTGCCTATTACTGTCAGCTGCTAGAGTCAGCAAAAGCCGCCTACAAAAACAAAAGAAGGAAAAATCCCATCAGAGAAGTCATTCTCCTCCATGACAATGCCCGACCTCACACAGCTGCATTGACAAAGGATAAATTAATTGAGCTGCATTGGGAGACCCTGGAGCACCCTCCCGATAGCCTAGACTTGTCCCAATGCGACTATTTTTTTGTTTTGTCCCATGAAGGAAGCTGTGGGAGGCGAAACATTTGAAGCAAATGAAGAAGTTGAGGCGCGCGTGCGCAACTGGTTGACAACTCGACCTCAAACTTTCTATGAACAAGGAATTTTTAAGCTGCCAAAACGTTGGGAAAAATGTGTAGAGCGTGCAGGAGACTATGTAGAAAAATGATTAAAGTCTTATTTGAATATTATTATTGTTAATAAATGTGTATAAAAGAGTCCGGTTCATATTTGACTCACCCTCGTACCTTGCTGACTCACTTCCGCGAAAAAGAATGTCTCTAAGTGCTCATGTCTCCTAGCAGCTAGAACCGGACATCTGCATAAAAGGTACTCTACTGGCTCTGTCTCCTCTTCATCGGCACAGCTCCGACAAAGGGGTCTATTTCGGAGCCTGATTCTCTTTGCATATTCACCGAAAGCCACACGACCCGTCAGTAGACCCACAAGATTCCTCGTTGATGCTCTGAATATGATGACAACAAAATATAGGCATTAATCGAGTCAAGCCTACGTTAGACGGCACAAGAGATTGCAGAAACATTAAACGTTCATAACCACCTAAGGAAGCTGTTATACGTAGATGATATTTCGGTTACTAATGAACTCAAGGAGGTTCACTTGATGCGTATAAACATCTACGATATGCTCATTAATAAAAAAGGAATCATGAAACTAGAACTTCATCGTTATCAAGGTTCTCGCACAAAAAAATAATTTGCCTGCCTATCATTAATAGATCTATGTTCTTCATAAAAATAAAGAAAGTTTAAAAATATTGTCATAGCTTCACGATCCTTTATGAGTTCGTCAGAATTTTTTGGAATTTAAACGAAATTTCACTACGTACTACTAAAACATTTCTTTACGAATTGCAATTTACATTAACACTGAAACACTGTACTTTCCACTCGAACGCTGTTTTCGACATCGTCTAATAAGTTTGCTTCCTAAAAAAACACCAGGTCCCCCCCCTCAACCTTTTGTTCGCTCTCAAATTCAACTTAGAATGCGTAGTGCGCTCTAAAGCCCGTTCGGATATAGTACAGGCCAGTTAGTGGGTGATATTTTTCAATATTCGTCGATAGAGAACTCTCGTACCAGCTAGAATTTACTCAATTCATTCTAGGATGTTTCTATGAAGTGTGTTTTCATCGCCTCCTTTCCGAAAACAGTGTAAGACTACGAAGAAAAATGCAACAAGAATTTTAAAAAAGGTTGGTTCATTTTCATCATATTTTTTCTATTATTTTTTCATTAATTTTAGATTTATAAATATGAGATACACATTTCTTTATCTAATTCATATTTATACAGAAATATATTTCAGCTAAACAATTTGCTTTATTAATTTATTATAGAATTTTTTTAAACGCTATTTAAATAAAAATATATTGAAATATGACAAATTGCAAACGCTACGCGTTCATTAATATTGATACATGTATATAGATAGATTTTATTTATATAGAATTTCAATCATTATTATTTGTTCCTAGAAGACATATACATATATAGATATATATATATGCAATTAATAATAATCTATTTTCTTTTCTTCCTTAAAAAAATCAACCTTGATAATTGTTATCTACTTTTTATGCCATTCATTTTTGGTAAATAGATCGCTTTATTTTCTTTTCTTTTTGTCATTACATATTCATTTCTGATTTGACTGAATTGCCCAAAGGTACTACATTTTCTTGCACTATAATTTTGTTGTTTTTTTGTTGTTGTTTCATTTTGAATTTAGAAATCGTCATGTTCATAGCACTATTTGATTTTGTAACGTTATTGCTTGTTGTATTTTAGAGGATAGTTATTGTTTCGAAAAAAAAAACATTTCGTCGTCTAAAACACATAGTGGCGTATATCAATTTTTCAACTTGTTCACGGCAGCGAGAGGCGTTTAAAGATTTTTTTAGAAATATCAAACGTTGTTAGTGAATGATATCTAAGGACCATAAACGGTCTAAATGACGCGAAAGCCGCTTAGCACCCTCATAAGCTAACCTAGTGGATGATATTCAAAGGGACTGTTGTTTCATTAATTCATAAACTATGTATATAGAATTCAGATTCGTAAGTTTGTGCAAACATAAGAGAACTGTTAATGTTGATTTGTATTACATTTTTCGACGTTTTTCAAATGCGCCACTACATGTTTTAGGTGAGGAATTATCTGAATTATGGTGTGAATTGATGATCTCTACTTATTTTGATGAATTATTAATTAGGCCACAATTTAGTGGTGTTTTCGATTTAGATTTCGTTAGTTGTCAACCAAATTGCTTGGCAATGTTCTATACGTTTCAATTGTATTATATATATAATAAAAGTTCCGACCAAGGGTCAGTATTTGCTAAGTTTTATGATCCCACAATGCATTTGCCATTGCAAAAATAAATAAGGTAAGTAAAATTTGAAAACATCACTGAAAAATGAAGTCTGATATTTTTACCGAACTAAGCATAGGAAGAAACATTAAAGTGGCAGCTACAGGAAGAAAAATTGTATTGGTTCACTTCTCTAGAAGCTTCACTGTTTAGCAATGCTAGTATCAGAGATAGGGTTCGACCCAGCAGAAAAAAAAGTGCGATCTTCTACGCCAGGCAAATGAAATAGTCTGCTTTCTATTTTAGGATATCGAAATCAGCGAATCTCGACCTGATTAGGATTTCTCAATAGGAGACTTCTTTTAAAACCAAAAATAGACCTTATTCGAACAAAATACAAGGAATTTCACAATTGTAATATTTAAACCGATATCGTCTGAACAGAACACAAAGTAGAAACTCGAAGATGTGCTTTTGTGTTAACCCAAAAAATATTCTACTTCTTTTCTCTAAATAAACAATTATACTTAACAAGTCGTGTAATAATGAAGAGGGGGGGAGAGTATTTGCAAGTCGGAATAAATTGTTGATATAAAGGTCTTAATTTTAAACCAAAAAATAATGCATTGTCGCTGAGATAAATATTGTCTCCAAAGTAGGTGCACATTCCAGTCCTCCAAAATATTGTTTTGTATATAACTAGGTTTTTCGTTAGTGCACCAACAGTTTTAACAAACTCATTAAGAGATCAAAGAGCAATCTCATCGCTTGTTTGAGAGTTGTGCTGACACAGGTAACCTACATGAAGTTGAAATTGTTTATGATATGTTACATAGTAACTGTTTTGCATATAATATAAAAATCTATAATTTTTAACAGGAGATATTTATCTTCACGCATAGTTTGTAACTGTTATAGCTTCTCACTGCCCAAACGGAAAGCTTATAACATCAAAAAAGTTGATCCTGAAATGCTGAGTTTTTAACTACTTCCGATTGGAAGAAAACACGATTACGAGGTCTGCTTAAATTCATTTAAATAAAACGACCCTTAGCATTTTTTTTAAAAAAAAAAACATCATCAGTTCGCCTGCAATGAAATTTAGAAGCTGAAAAATTTCAACTACTTGTATCTCCTTCTACACAAACCAATAAGCTCACTATAGGCGCAATTTACACTCTGATTAATTGCTAACATTTATGGATACTTCCAGTATATCAGAAGTAAGTTTTACTTTGATAATATACTTGGTGAAAATATTAGCAGAACTTTCTTATTTTTATCGAAACAGTGGCTAACAATGCACACCAGGAAGGTAAGCATTAGCTATAAAGAACTTTTATGATGGATTTAGATAGTTGCAATTATTTACTAAAAAATCAGTATAAATTTACGTGACTTTTGAATGTGTTATCATTTATCAACCAGTGTCAAACCAATAAAGTATTAAAAACAGCTTTCATATTAAATATTGCGATGACGAAAAAAAAGCATTTTCGCTATTAGAAGAAACAAAAGTGGAAAAATCTTAAAAAAGAAAGATGTTTACAACAAAACTGTTGCAAACATCTTTCTTTTCACCTTGTTTCACCTTAAACAAGGAACCAGGACGAGCTAGGGACCGAAAATGTAGTGGTCATCGTAATCATCATCAATTTCGCATGGAGATTATTTATAATTAAGACTTTAGTGATATAGCTTCAAGTGAAAACGATGTCGTTACACCCAAGCAGGCGTTAATTATTGTATAGAAGTTACTTCGACTTTTTGCTGTTTTTGCAGGGCGCTCAAATTTGTTCTTTCAAATTGTACGATTTAAACGTTAAGCAAAAGTTGTCATGATTATTTTCGTCAACATTTCCCTGATAGTCGATTCACTGGAGTCGACCTGAGGATCCTCAGAAATTCAGAATTTTTTATACAGGAAACGACCACGAGCGAAACTGCCTGCATGATCTCGGGAGCTCAATCGAAGAGTTTTGATAGATTTCAAACACCTATACCTTAGGGAGCGTTTACTTCTACATCGAAATTGAGACGAAAGATGTTCGAAACCTTAGAAATCCTTGCATGCTTCTCGGCATGTCGAACTTTTATCGACTCAAACCACATCCGATTCCTTCAAACCTCTCTCTCTCTCCATCATTCTTTGCTTGCACCTTCCGTGTGCAATATGTTTATTCAAGCTTTGTATGTTTGCTTAGTACTTGCCAGACGATGGATATCGATATAAACGATAGTAATGGATTCTCACTAATTTTTTCCATCATTGATTTTAGTATAAAGGTCTGCCGTTACAAATAAATCCATTCGGTTTGGCTGTCTAGGCCTTGAGCCATGACAAATAATATTCTGAGTTTTGGTTCAAGTAGATGTGTTCTTAGTGCTGTTTTAAAAGATGATACCTTGGATATCCTTGGATACTATCCCTTATACCGATTTCTTATCGTCTGGGAAATACTATGTACTGAAATTTAAATATGTAGAATTGCTAAAAATTGATGGAGAGAGTGATTGAAGGAGACGGAGGTGGTTTTAGTCGGTAAAAATCCGGCATGCCGAGAGGCAGGAGCTGATCGGTATCTTTTGAAGATTTCCACCTCCCAACGTTGAAAAAAAAAATTTATTATTCGCGTTTCTTATAGTAGTCGTTCTCCTAATTTCTATCTAGTTTGATTGCTTTCCCTTCATCGTATTGTAAAATTGTATGTATGAATTTCCCTTTTTCCATGTAAATCAACCCATGTAGGTTGAGTTCTTGGGTTTATTATACACTTCGGTCGTAGGAGTCAGTCTAAACGTTTCGATTGACGATTGAAAAATTGAAATTGAATTTGATTGAAATATTATTGATGAGGAATTCGTTGCATCAGAAAATTTATGAATTATAATTATAAAAAACAGTATATAGCAAGAAATTTTTGCTGGTAAAGCATTTCTGAGTTCCAAGGAAGCAAATAGTTTCTTATTTATCGATGATTAAATTCTGCATGTGAGATTATAAATTTGTATTTACGTAATTCAAATAAACTTCATTTAATAATAGGCGATGACTTTTTTTTTAATTTTATATACTTCAATCAAAACAATAATGAAGTTAAAAATATTTATCCATTTTTTTCGATTATTTACAAAAAACTATTACATATCGTGGGCATATAAGAAAAATCCGCTAAATCTATAGACCATAGTTTCGAAATAGATTTCAATGTTCAATTCATATCCAATTTTTTTTTTGATTTTCTAAAGTTAAAATAAAAATCTGTACTGTACTGGGTTCAACTGAAGAATCGTATAAACATCATATTGAAGTCAACAACTAGTTTTGAGTTTAAACTGAAATTAGCGGGTTTTACACCTGATTGCACGATACGTTCCAAGCAACATTGGTTGAAAACTATTTTTCCTGTTCACATGAAAAACTAAGATGTCTTAGTTTGATCGAAAATAACAATTCGTTATACAAATAACCTTTACAATCCTTGCAAATTAAAAATAAATAAATATGTTTTCACGAAATTAGCAGAGTAGAGTAGATGGAGTATTGTAAATATTAGAACATATTGTCGATGTATTTTTTTTTTGGAAATTCACAAAATTGAAAATATTATTTTGAAATATTCACATTTTCTAGACACAAAAAAATTCAATACTCCCTACTACGATTTTTTTTTGATTCTCTTCATACAGTAACGCATACATTTGATGATTCTTCAACACATTCTTTCTATAAGCAACTTTGTTCTTTTTAACTTAAGACTTTTTTCCTAGATTTTTTTTAAAGTAAATAATAAAATTATGTTCACTGTATTTTCTAAAGCATAGTTTCCAATCTAATCACTTGAGAGAATTGGTTAGTTTTAACTAGCGTTCATTCCAATTCAGATTCAGTTTGATCTGTGAGCACCAAATAGAATCGTCATTTAAAACAAAGTGACTTCAATGCTAACGACCTAAATAAAACGCTATGGCTACTATAAACAGCTATCTAATATCTCTTACTAAGTTCCATAGGCTTCTAGTTTGGTTCTCTTCGATATCAGGCCACGAGAATAAGAAAACCATACTATCGATATCAGTCTTTCCAGCCAAGATGCTTGTACAGTCTGCATACTTAAGAATAAACGACGCAAACGATGTGATTGTTATGTTGGCACGCTGCGACAACGTTCCCGTCACGTGGACATCATCGATCCAGAAATACGGCGTCTTTTGCGCCTCCACGTACAGCCGGAACGCCACGTCCGGAGAATAGATGATCGAGTATCCGGGACAGTAGGGTGGATAATAGCGTCCCGGATATTCACGAGTGCTCACCCGCCACTTGGAGCGGTAGCTTCGTTTCACCATTGAAAAGGTGATTTTTTGGCAAAAGAGAAGCTCCCGTCGATCGGCTGTCGTTCGCAAGTACTTTAACAGGTATGGAGTGTTCACAAAGACGTCATCGTCTATTTTCAATACATATTTGGCTCCGGGACAATAATACGAGAACCATTTTAAGGCCATCACATGTTTGTAGGTCATGTTTCGATAAGCGTCGATGAAGTTGCCTTGCACCATGTCCGCAAATATGCTGTTCTCCTGCTCCAGCGACTGCTGCAGATCGGTGGAGTTGACAGCACCCAGCAGAAATATTAGACGAAACGCAGGATCAGTCGACGAGCCCCACGTCTCTCTTATTAGATATCGTTTGTTGAAGTTATTTGGCGCCGAATGCACAAGCACCAGCAGGAGCGGATCAGGTATCCTACTTTCCGTTGTGCTATCATCGTCCAGTCCTCTCGAAGTAAGTTTTCCGCCGCTATTCAATGAGTTTCGACGATTGCTGCAGGGCAACTGATTCATCAAAAAATCAAAGTCTCGCAAATCGATCAAAGTATTCGAATCGTCCTTTGGCAACAGGTCGTAATTTACAACCGACGACGACGGTACACTAACTACACTTACATTATAATTGCTACTAGATAAACTAATATTTGGAACATTGTTTACATTAATATCATTACTGCTACTAGAACTCGACAGTGGCGGGAGCGTGTTGTTAACATTTCGCTTTCGTATGTCGCCATTCTGAATTCGGGGCACCTTCAATTGATCACCGCCTTCGAGATTGCCACGCCTCGGCGTGTACGTGTACGCCGCTGGTGATACCGTGGCAAATGCTGATGTCGATAAAAAGGACAACAGCTTGCTTTTCTGAGACTGTGGCGGGTAATGTTGTGAGTATATTTCGTCTTTCTGCGTCTGCAACTCGGACTGCGGATAAGCACGAAAGTGATAATAGTTGGTTTGTTGACTGTTCTCCGTCGCAAATATTGACGCTTCCTGCACTGATATCCTCCATATTGAGACGCAGAATGTTAATAAAATTAACAATACAAATAGCGGTCTACGCTCCAACATGACACCTTTCAGCAATGATGATTTTTATGCGGTCGTGTCATCGAATCGGACATTTCATGGTGTCGAGATTGTTCAGGATGCCTAAAAGAATGATAAAAACCGTTTTAGTTTGGAGGCTTTTTAATATTGCTGCAAGATAGCATTTGGAAACAAGTAAATCTTTTAAGATTGATAAAAACTTAATTTATGGCTAAGATGGGATTTTTAAAGAAAATTCCAAATTGTGTGATTCCTGAATATTGGATTTATTTTTAAAAAAGAGACGTTCATCTAATTATTTCGGAATCACCGCGTCCCATTTGAAAAAAATAGTATGACTAGCTGACTGACGCTTTCAGCACAACGATCAATCTTAAGCAGGATGACGGACGGGACTAGTTCCTAAATAAGACCAACCAAACAGTGGCGTACGCATAATCCCTACAATAAAATATACGAAGCTCTTAATTGTAGGCTGTCACCATTCCAACACGGAGGCGTTCCAAATCGATCAACCAACACGAATCTCCTTGAACTTACCCAAACTGTCGCAAAGGCTCGCTCTGGACAGCCGTACCCAAGTTGATGTAGTGTATACTGACTTCAGTAAGGCATTTGACACTGTCAACCTACATGTTCCACTTCTGAAACTAGCTCACTTTGGCCTGTTTGGACCATTACTCTCCTGGCTTGGAATCTTATATCCTTTCGCGTTCATGCCGTCTTATTTTATGTGGAGCATATTTCTCTCTCTCTCTTCCACCCCACCTTCGGCGTTCATCAAGGGTCTATTTTAGGCCCACTTTTTTTCTTACTCTACATAAATAACTTTCTCTCAGTCATAGCGTCTCAGTTCTGTATGATGATGACTTAAAAATTCACCGAGTTATTCGCTCGGAAGAGAATTGTATTGCCCTCCAAAGGGGTCTCGACGCAATCGCTTCTTGGAGTCAAACTAATTTTCTCTCCCTTAATGTCTTGAAATGTTAGAAAAAGTTTTTCTCCCTAAAATCCCAGTACAATTGATCATACGTTGCACTATATTCCACTTACGGCTGTTTTTCAAATAAAAGATTTGGGAGTGATTTTCGACCCGAAACTCACATTGTGGCTTCAGCCGCACGTGTCTTTCGTATCTCCGGGTTCGTATTAAGGCACTCTGAGATGGTTACTGACATTTTCTTCGCCGTCAATCTATACACTAGCCTAGTTAGACCCATCCTTGAATATTGCTCGCAAGTATGGTCACCACACTATCAATATTTGAATTCTATGATTGGTTAGAGTATCGTATTACAGAACGCCCTGCCAGATCTAATGACATATTTAGCGTTCCATACGCTAGTACGACCATGCTCTCAGTGAAACTCGGTGCAGAGCGTGGTTTCGGCAGTTCAAAGACGGAATTTTTAACGTGACCGACAAGAAGCGCGAAAATCGACCAAAATTTTTTGAGAAAAATGAATCTTCTTTGAAAACCTTAAGCGCAAAAAATCGTGGGTGGGCCCCGGCGAACCCTCAACATCGTCTGCTAGGCCAAATCGATTCGGGAAAAAGACAATGCTGTGTGTTTGGTGGGACCGGAAGGCGGTGGTTTACTACGAACTACTGAAATTTGGTGAAACGATCAATATTCAACGCTACCAACAACAAATCATCGAATTGGATCGTGAATTGTGCAAAAAAAGACCGGAATACGCGGATCGGCATCAGGGTATCATTTTCCAGCATGCCAACGTACCATCACACACAGCAAGATTGGTCCGGGATACGTTGGATGCACTTGGCTGGGAGTTGCTACCCCACCCGCCCTACTCGCCAGACCCCTTCCGACTATCATTTGTTTGCGTCGATGGGACACGCGCTTGCTGAGCAGCACTTCAATTCTTATGAAGATGTTAAAAAATGACTCGATGGGTGGTTCTTATCCAAAGGGGATGAATTCTTTTGGGGTGGAATCCACAATCTTCCCCAAAGATGGGAAAAATGTATAGCCAACGAAGGAAATTACTTCGAATAAAATATTCTTCACTTTTCTGTGTTAATTATTGTGTTTTGCTAAATAAAAAAACAGCCGTTTTAAAGTTGCACACCTGGTAAATATCCTGTCCATAAAAACATCCAAACAAAACAATGATAGAAGTTGGTATAGAAGCCACTTTAAATAATACAAAAACTATGAATAGTTCACCAGACCAGACTAGAATAGAGACGAAATTGACAAAATATGGAAATTGCAACTAATCAAAAAGGCGGGGTCAGATCGCTCCAGGTGCACTAATCTGCAATAAAACCTAGTGCTACAAGAACGATACATGAATCCTCACACATTCATATGAAATGATACTAAATGCTCTCAAACGGACCATCTTTAAATGCATTTTCGAAGCTACCGAATACCGAACGGTAGATAGGTACAATAATGTGATGCACTATGTATATATCCGACGAACCAGACGTCTCTAAAATAATTTATCTTTGAAGGCTAAAATGGACTAACAGCATGACGATTCTCGAATACGAAAAAAGGGGCTTCGACATAAGAATGGAAAGGCAGGCACCTTTTTGGAAGCCGATAGCAAACTTCTTCGACAAACTCATCTCATCCAAATCCAAGTAGCGATAACACAATTAAAAATTGCATTTATATGACCAGAATTTCTGAAAATAAAGCAGTCGTTACGCTGCTTTGTATACTGCGACATGTTAACAAAAATCCGCGAAGACCGAATTTATCAGTGAATATAATTTTAGATCAAGTCCCTTAATGGCTACCCAAGTGCTGATAGCGCTGAAGAAAATGCTAGGAATTCAATGACGATATCTACTAAAGAGACGTTTCAAAGACGAGCTAGAAAGGGGCAGGGTAACGAGCTGAAAACAATGCTGTTTAATATAGCAAAATCTCAATGAAAACTAGAATGACACCACTTATCAAATCCGCCCAGATTGTAGCATACTCGGCATATTTACAAAATTCAGTTTATTTTATTTAAAAAAAAAGAAACCTTGATAAGGCTCAAAGATGGATTGAAAGAACTTTGAAGCGTATAATCTAAATTGACTGAGCTAGTTCGTGAAAAATGTATTTTTCAGTTCATTCCATCAATTCAAGAATTTGCGGAGATTCGCGATGCTTCGAGTATATAGAATTATATATCAGTTTGTGCTTGGTTTCGAATGCAAAACGTTGACCTTAATTCAGGCACCAGAAAAAGTGGTATATGCCTTCGTGTGGAAGAGCCTACACAGAATACTAAGTATATATGTATACGTATATAAACCTCCTGCAAAGACAACACTCGCAGTACAATCAGCTCCACAAAAATTGAAGCTTAATTAAGCTTTTTAATAATTATAAATATACATCTTGAATTATAAAACGAACTAAAAGGACTTCAAAATCCACGAATTACGTACTTTCCCTAATACCGATTCTCATCGTCTTGGAAAGGACTATGTACTGAAACCAAAATAAGGACAAATAATGAAAATTGATGAAGAGAAATTGATTTGGAGGAGATGGATGTGATTGCAGTCGATAGAAAGATGTGTAGACAAGTCTTGTCTATATAACAGGTGTAGAAACCCAGCATGGTGCGAGGCAGGAGTTGATCAGTATCTTTTTGAAGATTTCCATCTCCCAACGTTGAAAAGAAAGAGGATCTCCATTGTATACATCCTCTAGCTACATCCTTTATAACTCTCCACTTGAGTTCTATAAATCTTTCTTTGAGTCTTTAACTTCGTTATGCCTCTCCCTTAATCTGTCCTTTCGTGTTATCATCTGCGGTGATTTCAATCTTCCCTCCATTGGCACATTTTTTCTCATATTGAAATTATCTCTTCTAATCGAGTATTGAACCTTCTCTCTAATTTTCTCTGATTATCTCGTTTTTATCCATTCAACCATGCCTTTAACTTGAACGGTCGACTTCTTGACCTTGTTCTATCGAATATTATTCCTAACAACCTAATTTCAACCACTGCTCCTCTCCCATATGTTCCTCCAAATCAGGAAACTGGGCTCCTTTTTTGACTTACTGTAAACATTCGTCAGACTGTAAAGTTTGAAAACGCTGTCACTAGACCCAAGACTCGAGGCAGCTCATAGCGCTACAAAAAACGCAGCCATAAAGGTATGATCCACCACGAGCTGATGAGCTGCGACAACGCTAGTCTAGTCGAGTTATAGTTAGTCATTGCCAATCATATTTGACTTGTTGAACTGATGTTTTGAAGCGTTTTAATATTAAGGACGAAAGTGAGAGAGGATATCGACTCGTTTCAAAATATTTCTCTAAGGTTTTATGGACCTTCTTTAGAAGTAATTTTGCATCGTGTCATAGCCGATGAATTTTTCGGATATTTTTTAAAATAAAATACTTTTGAGGATTCATGCAACTGCGATAGTCCAAAAGCGAATTTGTGAAATAAATATATATTTTAGCCGAGATAGAGGATAGTTCACACTATCTACCTAATAATATTTTCTCAGCAAAATAATATTATTTGCATGCAAAATACAACCATTTAATGTTCAAAACCAACTCTTTCCACGGCATTATGATTTATGAAAGCTTTTAATGCAATCGATATACTCTTCATTTCTTATTTATGGAACACCTGATGATACCCTCAATTACTTATTTTCTTGTCAAGCGAACGGGCAACTTCTAATACATACCAATTGTTCCTGCGACTCTCATTAAATTTTCAATAAAAACACCTCATCCTGCGAGACGTGCTTTTATTATCGTCATCTTCCACCCGCTTATTTACACGACCTTCATCATTCCAGCTCGTTGCCATAAACATTATAATGTTTTTTATTTGCCCAGGACGACCTTACCCATGACAACATTCCACTTAACGACTTTAACCTTAGTGTACGATACGTTACGTCAGGAAGAGGCAAACATAACTTAACATGCCATTATGCGGGCGGGCTGGCAAGGATCGTAATTTCGAGCGGGGAGTAAACTAGCGAGTTTAAGATACTTCATCAAATATTAAAATGAGCTAGCATAGGTGAAGTAACAGGACGGACAACGTTGTAGATGAACTCCATTAGAAAGGATCGAGCGACTTTTTGCGAGACTTCATGACAAATTACTGCATGGCTTACAACCGAAAGCCTGCACCTCCTCAAGGAACATGCGGTGAAGAAATTGAGGAATCAACTAACATTTTCTGTTTTTATTCTTGCACACAGATTACGACAATCCTCATGTACTTATACGTATTAAAACGTTTGGATGCAATCCCTCACAAGTTTTTTTGAAGAATGACATTATATCAGTGTGTGCTTTATCTTGTGTTTTACTTAAAATCTTCCTCGGATAGATAAAAAACAAGAATTAGTTTTATTCGTAAAACAAAACCATGAGAAAAATATCCCATTAAGGACAAGATACTCTATTCTAAATGCACTCAAAATCTGAGAATTAGCGAACATGCAATGAAAATTTCAATTTTAAAAATAGGACCACAATGATAACTCCGAAAGAAAGACACACGGACGCAATTAATTGTGCCATTGACTTGATCCTTGCGGCTGTTATCGACTTCGTGTGTTTTTTCTTCATTTAAACAAAACGAGAGTCATACATGTATATGTTTCATGTTCTTAGCTTAAACCTTCTCAAGTCAATGGTAGCTTCAGACATTGCCTGAGGATAATACGCCCAGTATCACTATTTTTAGTGCTATTTATAGTTGCGTGGAATAATAAAGAGAGTATCTGTACAATGTCGAAAAATCGATGAAAATAGTTGAGTACATCAAAGTTTAAATCATATTCTGGGAAAAACAATAAGCTTTGGAATTATCTGCAAGGATTTTTTTTACAGAGCATAGAGCATGATATTTTCAGGTCAGGTTAAGTTTAATTTAAAATAAGATACTTTTCATGTTCCATTAAGTAATGAAACTAATTACATGCTCGGGTAATTTGGGAAATAGTATACAATATAAACTTGGACATGGTAATTCACGGTAACTTTTACGAGGAGTATTAATGGATTTCAGCTAATGAACTTGATTAACATAATGAGTAACTGTAGTTAGTATTAAACAAATTTTAACCATTAAGCTATCGAAAATTTAAGCTATCACTGCAATTGTCTTCCAAGCAGCTTCGGAGGGGGGGGGGGGTGAGAATTGCACAGTATGTAAATTTTTATCCGTGACATTGACGCTCACTATGGACGAGTGATCCAAATGTAGTCTTAATGAGTAATTTACATTAAATTTACGGTTAGAAATTAAATTAATTTGTCTGCAAGATCTTAGTGATAAATAAATCAATCAAAAAAAGCTCATTTTTTTGACCTCGAGTAGTTTTTGCGGTAATATTGACTTTGCCTTCACAAAATGTGAGGGCATCGATCAACACTTTGGTTTTGTCTACAAATTTTTTGCTGCAAAACTGTTCCTCCAGAATAGAAATGCCCAAAAGTGAAGAATAAGAACCAGATCAAGCAATTTGAAGGGGTAGAGTTGAGAATAGATCCCTTCACAAGATGGAATAAGAACCCCCTTCGTAATTGTCTTATTTGTTCTCTTCCGTTTTCTGCAGAAGTTTTCTTATTTTATGAGCCAAGTAAGAAACTACAAAGGAGCTTCCTTTAACAGGGAAATTTCAAAATACAGATCTAAACTTTTTGACTTTGTCTCATTTATTTAGTAGTAGAGTATTCCTTGACTACAGTGTCGCCAGGAGATCCACTCACTAAAACCATTTCAATTCAATTCGCCATAAAAATCCTGAATATTTCCAGTCAAGCCGATTCTGTCCCTCACGATTCAAATTGTTGCATTTTCGAAGCGAGAATGAACGTAAGCCGAAGTAATAATATTCTAGAAATATTTTAGGTAAATCCTAGTCATATCTTTTTTGGAGGTATTAGCAGTTTTATTTATTTAAATTTGGATTATTATTTTATTTTATTTCGATGATATAATTTGAAGATTGAGTTTAAAAAAATGTCTAAACAAACCCAAAAAAGCTCTTATTTTGCCTCTGTTTGAAAAAATCTCTGCATCTAAGGTGAAACCTGATTTGGCATCACTGTTTGGCCAAGCGTATGGTAAAGATTCGTCCACGACCTCACATTTTGTAGTTATTTGGCATTGTTCTTAGTAAGGTACGTGTCCTCTCAGTTTTCAGCTTTGCTTGGCACTTTTTGCAGAAGCACGTGAATTTTTTTGGAGCAGAAGAGTCTTTTAATATTTCAAAACAGGCAAGAACACTTTATTAAACGAGTTACGTAAAAAAATTTTTCATTATCTTCTTCACATTCAAATGGAAAATCACCAACCGCCCCCCCCCCCCCCGTCCAAAAAAAATTATGACCTTTTAGGCACAAGTTTGATTTTGAGAACACCCAATTTTCAACACTTTTCGATTATCCCCCGGATTGTTTACAATGGCACTTTTTTTCAAAGCTAAGTATAACTGATTTTTTGGGACATATGTGTCATAAATTTTAAATTACAGCCAAGTTAGTATTTTTATTCCATTGTGCAGCAATTTTTTCAGCTTTTGTTTAGGTAAAATTATGGACTTAAATTACGATATACAGATGATACGCCCCCCCCCTCCCCACAATAAGCGTTGGGTAATGTAATGAAGTTGACTTTAATTCCTTCAATGTGATTGGTTAAGACACATGATTGCGGAACAGAAAACATCGGTTGTTAAAAGATAATCGCGGGGCAATGGATTCTTTCACGGTGATTCACATAATAGTTGTTTGCAATCCCATGGAAATATCAGAAAAGCAATCTGGGTAGCTTAGTGCTTAGAGCGCTTGCTGCCTATGCACCGAGTACCAAGTTCGAAGCTGCTTGACAACATATAGTTTACGGAAATAAGATTTTGTGCCGGACTATCAGTGCATTCAGCTGTAATTGAGTACCTGAGGCAAATCAGGATAATAATCACGGACGAGCATGTTGCTGACTACTTCACCTCTTAGAGTTCCGCTGGGCAAGTAAATGAGATAACTTTAAAATTGTCTCAAGAACTTGGCCTATTGACTGTCGCGCCATCGATTGTTATTATTACTGCTAGTAGGAAACGAAAAAGCAAAAATTGATTTTTCTATTCGGTTTTTACGTTAATAAAGGCTCCAATGTGTTATTGAGAAGAATTCCTTGTAGGTTTGCTTATAGATTTGGTAATCAACTTTGAATCATTTGAAATTTATAAAATTTCAGCACTTTTACTTTTGATACTACATGAAAAAAACTTTGTCAGAACAAACAAAGCTGATGGAAAACCTCTTAGCATTGCTGATTGAACACTTCATGTTATACTACACGCGTGTTACAAATACCCACCCCTTGCCATCTTACAACCCAACCATACCACCATACAATTGAATTTCCTTTCTGTTTCCAGTCTTGAGTCAACAGGTGAATAAATTTCCCTTTGGTTCCTTATCGTTATTGCTTGTTTCGATGCCATCTAAAGCACCTGTTCTGTCTCTAATACCGCCATAGTCCCTCCCTGCTTTGTGTAGCACGTTAACATCTAGATTGCCTGCTAACTCGTGCCTTTTGTAGCAACTATTATACATATATTGATGGTAGCGCAACATGAAAGTCAATAGACATTCTAGCGAGCGTTCGAATTTCAACTTCTGTCCCCGACAGATTTGGTGCGATGATTTTATCGCTATTTCGTCCTTCTGTAACTAGATACGATTGTTGTTTTCATATAAACAAGCGTTTACATATGGAGATTGTCGCAATATATATATTCTTAAGAGGGAGCAGTCATGAAATTGATTTGAATTGAATATCATAATATGATGATAGGATCTGAACAATTCAAGATAGATAGAGTTAATTTCAGATTGATTTGAAGATAGGCATTGTAGTATTCATGCATCGTTTACGACAAAATGTTGTTAAAAATCAGATGTAATGTTTTTTTACGGTTAAAAAATATTCACACATCCTTTTTTTTCTTACCATCACAACTTTTGACTATTTCAATATTCCACTCGGCAATTCATTTCACATCAAGTAGTTTCATTATAACGCCCACCTTATTTCGCCCTTCTGTTATCTCAATGTCCTTACCATAAAACAACCATGAAATTATACCATTTTCGAATTAATACGCTTTGCATTATCTTTAACACAAACTAGGTGACACAATGTTAATAAAAATAATTAGATACCATAAACGTGCATGGGTCAAAGTTGTAAAATTGGTCCGTCATTATTACACCTGAATGTTGTCCCTTAGCACACTTTTCATTCCACAAAAGGCCACTAAGAACAAAATGACTTGGTAAATATTTCCTTAGTAGCTTTTCATGGTATTTGGTGTGCTTGGCAATTTGTGTATTCATCGTAGTACAGTAGAAAATCAATATGACAACAGAGATGTTATTTGATAAGGTGCTAAACCGTCTGCAAATTATATCAGTTTATGCAAATTTGTACACATATGATTTGAGGTTATTTTGATTTAACATTTAGTTAGTTACTACAATTTGTTTACAAACGCTATCATTCGTAATTATTTGCTTGCCATGCATTGTTTTCTAAAACCGAGGAAAGTAGTGAAAAGGAAAATAAATCCATCATGTGATTTAAGAGCTTCCATCACGCTTTTGATCATTAGTTAGTCGACATTTTCTAGGTGGATTTTGAAAGTATCTTAGTTATGTGTCTCGTTAATATACTAATCTATAGTCCCCAGTCAAAGTTTCATAAATCTAAAGATCCTAGTTATACGAGATCTGTTCAAAACGTATCGCGAATTTTATGTTTTTTCAAAAATTATTTATTTATTCATCAATATCTTTTTTTTCTCTGGAAAGTAATCCCCATCAGATATTATACACTTGTGCCAAAGTTTTTTCCAATCCTTGAAGCATTTCAAAAAATCATTTTTTGTGATCTTGTTCAGCTTCTCCTTCGATGCCGTCTTTATCTCCTCAATCGAGGCGTAGCGTCGTCCTTTCATGGACCTCTTCAGTTTCTAGAACAAGAAAAAGTCACAGAGGGCCAGGTCCCTCCCTGCATCATGGTGCAAAAGCCAATTTTTCTTCTTCCACAAATCCCAAATCATTGATAAAAATCGAATCGCACGAGCCCATCGATATGTTTAGGTCCTTAGCAACTACTTTAACGGTGATTCGACGATTGGCCAATACTATTTTCTTCACTTTATCAATGTTTTCGTCTGTTATTGACGTGCTCGGCCGTCCGGCACGCTGTTCGTCATTCACATCTACTTGGCCCTTTGAGAACAATTTGTACCACCGATAAACGTTGTTTTGGTCCAAGGTAGCTCCACCATATGCTACAGTTAACATTCGGAATGCGTCCGCACAGTTAAAGTAGTTTTTCACAAAAAATTTGATACAGATTCTTTGGTCCATTTTTTAGAATAGACAAAAATCGAAGACAAGCCAAAACACGTCCAGGCAAAATAGCTGTCAAAAATTAACTGAAGATCGAAAATTGCCGAACTTGTCAGCATAAGTGAGGAACATAAGTACCAACATAACGCCATAAAAATATCGAAAATCGAATAGCCGCAGTCCGCGGAAATTTTAAATTTGCGATACTTTTTGAACAGACCTCGTCTCATTGAACCAGGTGTTTTTGATAGATTTCAGGGTGTTGTTCCTATTCTTATTTTTACATCGAATTTGAAATTTTTGCTAATATTATATTAGTACTATCAAAAGAGTCCAATGTTATTGCACAGCCGATGTAGGAATTGCAACCCTTTCTGATGTCGTCTTACCAGTTGATCTGTAATAAAAAAAACATCCTTCCTTTTGTACGAGCAACTTAGAACCTCGTCCTTTAAATATTTTTCAATTTAAAGTGCAATGTTTTATTGGTGCTTTATATTTCCAACGCAAATTGAAGTTGAAAGATTTCGTCATTTCATTCGAATGAATATTTTTAAACTCTTCTGTTTATGGATCGCACAACATTTTCAAGAATCTTTTCAATTTCTTAAGTTTGATGGAGTTCCATCTTGTAAACAAAAGAAAGTGGGACACCCCCATATCTCCCAAACCGTGGCTTCCACAAGAAAGTTGTGTATGGCAACTTGCACTTGCGTAGAATATAATTTTTAGCAAGTCGTCCATACATAACTTTTGTGTCGTGTCAATAATAAAAAAGATACAATGCAAAAACCGTATCCAAAAAGGGGGGAATAACTTTCGGGCGCCACAACTTTTTTAATTTCACGTTTAACGCGAAACACGTTGGGATACTTTTCTAAAATAATTTTGTCGCAAATCGTTTGCGGTATTGATTGTTCCAATCACTGCACATTAACGGGAGTTATTCCATCCCACAGGGAGAAAGTCGCGTGAAAAACCCGTTTTTAACTTCCCAGTTCCCTATGGGAAGTTATTGTAGTGGGGTCGATTTTGCGAATCCCAAATTTTGACATATCTCTACGTTTTAAGGTCTCTAGAATCCAAATCCATCGTTTTTAAAGAGATGTCTGTGAGTGTGTATGTACGTATGTGTGTATGTGCGGATGTGCGTATGTGCGTTCGGAATAATTTTTCGTCTCGATTATCTCGAGAACCAAAGATTGGATTGACGTGGGACCGGTTTCATTTGACGCGTAATTACGTAACTTAGAACTGAATGACTTTTCAGCAAAATCTGATAAGCCGTTTTTTATTTAGGATGAAAAAAACTGAAAAAACGACTAAAAATTGCTTACTTTTAAACTATTGATACGCACTATTAATTCGTGCAGATACCAAATACCTTCATAGTAATGTTGTTATTATTGTGCGTTTTAGCAAAATTGTGATGAAATTTGTAAAAATTGTTATTTCAAAAAAAAATAAAGATTAATTTATAAAATTCCAAACTTATATTATCAGGTTTGGGTGAATGAGAGTAGAGACGCTAATGCAGTTAATAATTGGCTATTGTTATAAATAATTTCAAATTGTTAATAACAATCAAATAATATTAGTTATAATTTGATATTGTATATAGGTATAAAGTCAATTATTATTATTTAGTAACAGTCAAACATTCTTAATAACGAATGATTATTGTAAATAATAATTAAATACCCTCAATAATAGTTGTGGATTCCGAGGCTGAGATGGATAACGAGGTTGAGGACGAAGTGGAGGACAAGAAAGATGACGAGGATGAAGAGGACGAGGTTGCCGAGGCTTTGGTAGAGGATGACCAGGTGATAAAAAATTGATAAAAATAATAAAAGTAATTATATGAATTAAGAATAATAATGTTTAATAATAGTAATTATTAATAATAGTAATCTATATAAATAAATATGAATCGCCAAATGTGTTGCTAACCGCAAAACTCGAGAACGCCTCGACCGATTCGGCTATTCTTTTAGATATATTTTCCTTCAAGCACAACGATGGTTCTTACGGAGAGAAAAATTTAAAAAAATTAAAAAAAAAATTTTTAATTTTTAATTAATAAAATTATTTTTTTCTATTGGACTGCGACGGACCAATAACTTTAGACAGAACGAAGTCTGTTCGGGCAGCTAGTTAATAATAAAAGCAAATATAGCTTTTTATTCACCCCACTGGGAAGTTAGTCGTGTGGGCCTCGCACTTAGACCACATTTTTAGGCCAAATAATCAACTTTTGGTGGCGAACCCGCACGGAAAACAAAGCTTCGAGAAAAACGAGTTTAAAGTTTTTTTTTTACCGCGATTTAATGAATTAAAGTTATAATTTAGCGACTTACATCGAGTCGTCAATTCCAGGTCCATACAGTAATTCGTTCGCCCCCGTTGCGAAACTCGCGGAGTATTTTGGAAGGCAGCCGGATTTTTGGCGCAATGTGTAATACGTCTTACTGTGAGTTTAAATCTGGGGTCGCAGCCCCAATCCTCTGGGCTCCATCTTGGAAAAATTCGTGTAAAATTCAATTTGCAGTTATTTTTGTCGCTGAGGGCCCAAAGCGAATACTTTCGATAATCGTGGCTCTTCGGTTTTAACATTGCGACTGTTTCGAGCTTATGTCAGTTTGGTTTACCCATTAAGCTATTTGGACTCAAATCACGATCTCTACATGTGGTATACAAAGACAGGAAATTCAATTTGAATTCTCTCCGGATTTTGGCGCCGCACCCTGTATATTTGCTGTCGGACTAAAGATACCAAACAGCAAATTTTGAAGATTGATTCTTTTCATGAACATTTAACTCAGCTATGTTTGAACTTGGCATCAAACGTTCTGAGGACATTATAAAAAAATTTAAGAAAGATTTTAATGGCATTTTACCTAACATTATCTACCTATAAGTGATAATTTCCGCAAAACGATTTCAGTTCAATTTCATCTACTCACTTTTCACGACCATTCAGCACATTTTCCCAATCATCTATTCAATAGAATCAATCCAATAAATTCACCTATAACAAACCCTACAGAGATTACACTCATGTCAGTTGGCAAATAACATGATATCGCAATCGATTGAACTGCACCAACCAGCAACATATATATCCAAGATCCAAACTTATGACCTTTATAAAATAATTTTAACCCAATTTCAATTCTGTTTGGTATCCGCAAATACTCAAACGGGCTAGACAGACAATTTCGAATTGTGGCTCCGCAATTCTTGCTGGGACTCTTTTCACATTCATCGACTCCTCGATGTCCTGTTTGGTCGGCATTGAAATCACAACGCCTATATATGTACGCGGTTACAACTGAACATACTAACGATGCATTGTGAAGCATGCATGAGGTTGCAACTAATCGCACAGATCCTTGGATCAGTGCCAGCGCAATTACTTATCCGCTTTATTTTGAGTGAAGATATTAAGTTGAAGTGGTCAAGGTATTAAATGAAGAATGAAGCCATAGAAATGTCTTTTGGGAGATAAACATGAGTTCAAAGTTGGTAAGTTGGTAAGTTCATACAAAATGGAGATTGTTTAAATCTGGACTGCTGTAGAGTGTTTTATTTTACGTTTGATATTTTATATACTCTGGAAATAATCTATCAGTTCCATCAAAAGTAGATTTTATGTTTGAATTTGAATTGGATCCTAGATTTTAACAAGCCGCGAGGTGCGACCCTTGAGGTCCACACGGTCAACTTCCCAGTAATATCTACATAAACATCAACAACATTACAACAATGAGAGGTAATAGTAACAGGAATGAGTTAATATGAATCATATCGTATACGGGAGGGTCCATTTATTATGTAAGGTTTTTGGTCGATGAGGACAGATTGAATATTCACGCGGATCAATCGGGGGGGCCTTTTTGGTGTTGAAAATTTTTGTTGGTTTTCAAAATTTAAGCAATTTTTTTTAATTAAAAGACTATAAAAACTATTAAAAATCTGCTTAAATTATGCAAATATCTTAAAACTTTGATTGAATTTACAACAATTTTTTTAGAATAAAAGATATAAAGTAATAGCACTCGTATGAACCCTCTTTACATGGTAACTTTGAATGATTTTTCATTTTTAATTTAGCTTTTTCATAATTATGGAAGAACATTTTGCCGGTGTCTCTTCAAAAACTAATGAGAATGAATAATTTTATAAACTGGATCACTGTGCTGTGCAAACCAGGTTAAAAAATATTTTCTATGAAAAAAACCATAATTTTTCGCATTTTCTTCTATTAAATTAAAAAAACGGCTTAACCGAATTTTTATAATGTTGAAAACTTCACAAAGATGTTAATACACGTCAACTGACACCTTAATGATGCAAATATTATATCTGGTTCGTGAGATATAGTGAATGATAAAAATGACCTTGAAAATCATGATGACTTTTAATGATTTTTTATTTTTAATTTATTTTTTTACGTAATCATGAGAAAAAGTTTTGATGATTTTTTTGCGAGCATTGTTTGGAGTACATAAATGTTATAAACATTGATTACTAAAACTTGACAATCAGGTTAAAAATTTATTGTTTTTGAAAAAAAACCTAATTTTTTGCACTTTTTTCTAAAAATTTTGAAAACCGCTCGAAGGCTTTTTTTAAAAATTTTATAGAATAACACAAACGTTAATACGCGTCGATTGACACCTTGTTTAAAAAAATCGTATGTTTGGTTCGCGAGATATAGCGCCTGACAGAAATGACCTTCAAACGGGCAAAACAGCGAACCCCCCCGACCGAAGTATCCCAAAAACTAATCAGCTCTTAAAATAGCAAAGACGCTTCGATTGACACCTTAACAAAGTCAATCGGACTTTGTTTACGTGAGTTATGCTCGTAGAAAAAAGTGTCCACGAACGTACGTACGTACGTACACACACACACACACATACATCTCCCTTTCTAAAAACACTTTATATATACTCTATAGACCTCAAAACGTAAAGAAAAGTTGAAAATTTCAATTTCGATTTTCGAGGCGATTACAAGAACTTCCCATATACTGGGAAGTTAAAAAAATGAAATATTAATTGAGGAACTAACATTCAAAACAGAACATTTCCAAAAAAAATTGACATAGAATTTTGTCTCTACTTTCCGTATTTTTAGACATTTGAATGGAATGATGCAATCATTTCCAGCCAAAAATATAATTAATAGCTCAATTAAAATCATGAAATCAATACATTCAATGAAGACAATTGAATCAATACATTTGAATGACTAAAAAATAATAAAAGGGCAGACCAAACTCAAGACTAATTTTTTGAACATGTTACGTTTTGAATTTAAACTCCTCTATACTGGATGAATATCCATACATTCTCCAAGGACTAAGAGCTCGATGAGTAGCAATTTAAATAAACGTACTTTTTTAATTGGATTCGTTATTACCAGGCACAGTTAGCAATTGATTTCTTATTGAATATTCTATTGGTTTTGAACATAAAAAGGCAAGCTGTAGAATTTTTTGTATAATATATATGGATGGCGTCCGTAGTTCAACTTGAATATTCAAAATAGATTTCTTTAATGAGTGAATTATCTTCCATAATTGTATATTAATTGGACGAACAAAAGCGAATACATAAATAAAAATTGTTAGTTGATTCGCTGTAGCTTGTTAAGTATTATAGATAATTAAATAGCTCTTTTTGCATTGAATTATTTATACAGTTCTCTTGAATTAAGAAAGAAAAATAAATCCATTTCTCATAAAAAGCTTAAGCTAATTTTCAAAATCGTTTGACTGAACATGATTAATTTTGGTTTCATCTGACCAAATAGCTCTTTTCCCGTCTTCTATGGTCCACTTGCTGTGATCCTTACAAAATTTAAGCCGTGCTTTTACAATTTACATTTTTTTCAAATAGTGCAGATTTTTGTTTGTTTCACTGCAGACACTGATCCAATTCTGTGCTCTTGCAGCAATTTTTGATGTTCTTGCTTTCCTCGTCACCATCAATCGTTCCGCCATACGAGCATCGCCATCAGACAACCACCTTAGCCGCCCACCAGGACTACAAGGTGCCTTGGAACTTCATCGTTTTCTTACCAAGTTTACTGTTCCGTGACGTACAAGGTCTGTTCAAAATGAAGGGTGACTTTTTGTTTTACTCGAAAAATATTTATTTCCTCACCAATATCTATTTTGTCTCCGTCCAATTAATCCCCCCAGATACAATGCACTTGAGTCAGCCGTTTTTTTCAATCCTCGAAGCACTTCCGATATGCGCTGTTTGATATGACCTTGAGCCTTGATTTTCCCAATCGTGGGAAAACGTAATTCTTTCGTGGATCTTTTTAGTTTTAGGAACAGAAAAATGTCGCAGGCGGCCAACTCCAGTGGCTGAGGCATGATTACAATGTTGTTTTTGGACAAAAAATCAAGGACCAACAATGATGTGTGAGCTGACGCATTATCGTGGTGCAATAGCCATGACTGGTTATTCCACAATTCTCCTGGGCGATGCTCTTTCGACAGTTCTTTTGGTCAAAATTAAGCACTTTGGGAACAAACTTCGCTGACACACGTTTAATGCCCAAAAAATCTTACAAAATTACATGGCATGAGCCAATTGGTATACCGACATCCTGGACATTTTCTCTAATAGTGATTCGATGATTCTCCAAAGCATTTTCATCACTGTTTCAAGGTTTGCATCCGTTGTTGACGTTCTGGGGTATTCATGGCGATCATCGTCATTAACTCAGCCTTCTGTGAAGAGCTTAGACTTATTATAAATTTTATTTGGTCAAAATAGACTCGCCAAATGCCACAGTCGGGATTTTAAGGGCGTCGGAGTACTTAATTTTATTTTTCACACAAAATTTAATACAAATTTTTTGATCCATTTTTTCGATAGTAGAAAATCGCCAAGCAAACCAGAACAAGCCTAGCCTTTATATTTTTTAAAAGCAAAGGCAGAATACAAAACAGCTAGTAATGTCAACACAAGGTATTTATGTCAACATACATATGTTGGTGACATGTAACCAACATAACAAAACATCGCAAATCAAATGTGTCTAGCCCGCCAAATTTGAAAAATCACCTGTTTTTGTGTTAATGTTGTTCTCAAGTGGATTATTAAATTTTATTATAGCACATATTTCACTAGTTTGGAATATTACTTCTTTATCGCAAGTGGAATGTGTTAATATTAATTGCATCTTTCAAAAACAAAATGCAAAATGTAGAGTAATGGCAACATATGTCGCGGACATGTGTACCAACATAACAAAAAAATCGCAAATCGGATGTGCGTAGCCCGCGAAATTTGAAAAGTCATCTTATTTTTTGAACATCCCTCGCATGTTTTATTTTACCGCTATTTTCCGGCAAGAATTTCCATTTAGACTCAACGATAGTATTTAATTTTCGACTTGAGATTAACTTTTGCCATTTGAATTTTATTTTTGAATTTCTGATTCAGCGTGACTGCCCGAATAAGGCTAACAAATAGCATAGAAACACATAGAATGTCAAAACAAGCGATGCGAATGATATTTGCAATGTTTTATCATTTTCTAATCAACGAAATTTAATGTGGACAAGACTGAATAAATGATGTTTAAGAAGAATTTGGAATTTTCCTTTAGTTTTTTTATAGGAATTGTTTTTGCTTTTTATATTCAGAAAAAGAAGTATTTTAATGTTCAATGCCAAAAGAATTACTTAGTTATATAGTGTAAAAAGAGGTATATTGAAGTTACTAAAAGTTGTTATATATGTATTCGCTTTTGTCTGACACTCTATATCCACAACGGTTGGTATTTTTATCGCTAACACTTTTCTCTTGGTTCATTAGTATAATAAATTATCATCAACAAGTCATTTACGATAGGCAATCTATTTTATGAGATTGAACTTTTGGTGACTAGTTTGAGTAATTTTTTGAGGGCAAATGTGCAAATCAAGGAGAATACCATAAGCTGATATTTTCGAAATAACATCTTGCGTTTAGCTCCTGATGATATACCACCGGACAGTTACATGGATGATTTTCCCACTAGCATCTCCTTACATCTCCTTTTTCAATGCGATTGCGAATATCATATCTTCCTTTTCGTCACCACTTGGTCACTTTTTACCCTTTTTGATTGCTCCTGAATATTGGCAAACTTTCGGGTATTGAGAAACAAGTTTATATTGTCATCACCTCTATTTAGTAGACTCCTATTTCATTGTAGAATAAATTCTAAGTCCTGATATCTAGCAGCCTCTAAAACTTTCAACGTGTTTGGGATCTGTATCCAATTTCCGAACAGATCCAACTTTTAAACTCAATCACCAACTGCTGAAATGTGAGTTGTTCGCTACTAAAACTTCGCATGTAGCAAAGCAACGACCAGAGAAGGAGCAACAGGAAAATAACGAGCTTACTACTTAAAAGTTAAGGAACTGAAACGGTTATTTTCAGCAGAACTGTGAGGAATTTGTTGTTGATTTCTTCTGGGGGAAAATTTGAAAAGCACGCTCCAAGATACAGTTTATTTAAGGCACCATGCAACGATACGTGTTGCAGGGCAATTAAAAAAGAAATGGTCTATTCAGGATGGTTTTTACGATTGAAACAATCGAATAGTGTGCAAAAATCATAGCGATTTCTGACATGTATTTCATTTATGTTTTTTTATCATTTCACACTTAAATAGCAAGAAATTGCTTCCGTAGCAAAAAACAATACTCAAATAAATTAACTGAACGAAATATTTAACACAGCGTGCAAAAACTACTTTTCAAACAAAAACAAAAGATTTGAATAGTGATAATGTATCGTCTAACTTTATAAACTTACAGATTCTACGGCGGCATACGCTGATTTATTACAGCAAATTGTTTCACAGTCACCTGCAAAAAAACAGAAATAATTCCGATAAGATTACATATTGCTATAGAAACTGTTGCAATAGCTTTGTTAATTGCCATTTAACTTGGTCATAATTTACAACCGTGTCATTCATTCATTATGTTACTAACGGAAAATTTATGGTTGGAAAATCAAAGCGTTATAATTAGCAATTATATATGAAAATGTTCACGGATGCTTGTGGAGGGTGTTTTTTAGAAGTATAGAACTTTCGATAGAGTATAGAAGTATAGAACTTTCGATAGAGCTAAAATGCCTGATTGTAGCTGTAAAATTTAATTGATATTTCAACATTATGTTTAATTTACTTTGGAAAATTACCATGCAAAGAGTTACATTCGAACAACATCTCAAAATAGTGGAAATTTATTTCTGAAAATCGCATTCCGTGCGTCAAACTTTTAGCAATTCGTCCAATTTACGGTGGTCATAATCGTCCATCGAAACAGCTCATACGCAATCTGATGGAAAGATTTATGTCCACGTATACTCTACCCGACAATGTTCATCCAACACGAGCTCGTGCAGTGCGTATCGAAGCGGAAATGGAACTGTGCCTAAATCATGAGATTAGATTGCATAGGACCTGTTTGTGTTGAGGTAAGTCAAATCACTTGTCTATGCTAATAAACCAGCAATTGTCGATGACTTACAAGCCAACATTCAACACGTTATTGCAGAAATAATGCCGGCTATGCTGGAAAAAGTTGTGTGAAATTGCGCCGACAAGATCGCCTTCCTAACATGCAGTCGCGACGATCATGTGCCAAAAATTATTTATGAACACTAAATGGTAAGCCATTTGCAAAAAAATGCCATTCAGTCAGTTTTATTTGTTTGAAAAGATATATGTCCCTGAAAAAACACCCTCTATTTCGAGTAGCCAAGAAATTGCCTTTCTGAGACAGTCAACATTTGCAAATAATTTATTCGCCTCTAATTTTATTAACTACGATATAAGCAATTATTAACGTAAATATTAATTCTACAATTTACATATTTTTAAGGGTTCATGACAACCATTTCGCATTGGAAAAATTTGTGAAAACTTTTACACAAAAAACATATAGCAACACATTTGTTCGATGGAAAATTGATTAGCACTAAACTGTCTATGGTTATTTTATTCATAACAACTGGAATGGGTGCAAAAGATTCATGACTTTTCTATTAGCATAGCTGGTATTTGGGTTGATTACGGAAAAAACAAGTCATCATCTTGCAAACTAGTTCTTAAGTTCGTTAATCTCATCAAATGGTTCGATTTAATCCAACAACCTAAATTTGCATTAATTGATATATTTTTTGAGATTTCCATCAAATGACGCGGTAAGATTCACGTGGATTAATATTTTAGCTGGTGTGGAAATAATTGTCTATTAAGTTATGCGAAACCATTTCAAAAGGTGCACATCGAGTAGCTTTTCAAATTTAGGTTATCTGTAGTGATTTCCGACTAGTACAAGAGTATAGATAATCAAGCAATGCTTCAGATTATTGATGTAAAGTCAATTTTACGTTATGAATTTTTATGTTCCGAATCATGCATGTTTTTAGGCTCCTACTCTGCATTGATAATATGAACATGGAAAAGTTCAAAAGCTCAATAATAACATGTTTTCCACGTACTGCTAGCACATGAAAAAAATGACAATTAGACGTAAATTGCCTCATGAATACTGTGCACCTTTTTTAGAATATACAAGCAAAACATGGTACAAATTTGATGAGATACTAACTCGCAATTGGTAATGTTACAATAAAGTGTTGGGCGTAATTAACAAATTATTTAGTGGATTAATTCAGTCAACTAACTATGAGTTGTTCAAATAATTTTGTTTGTTATTCAACTAAATTAGTTATTAGTTGAGAGCTCCATCTAAAAAAAATTCAACCAAGTTAGTTGTAGTTAAAAAATCCAACTAAACAATTCAGTAAAAAAAATTGTAGTTGTGAATTCAACTAACAAATAAATTATTACTCGTTAGTCGCAAGAATAATCAACTAACTTGGTTGTAGTAGTTAGTTGTTAATTGCAATTGGTTCTGCCTAACTCTGACGCCTACTTCTTATGGCCTTAATAAATATTTGTGTTATAAATGAAGCGAAAATTTAAAGATGTATTTGAATTTACTCAGAAGGGACAATCATCATTATATCCTCAATGCCAGTCAAAGATGGGTCTTTTACGCAACACACTTATTTTAGTAAATTATTTTGAAATGTCTTTACAGAATATTATTATAATTAACAAATGTTTTGTAGCGACTCGGAACATGAGAAATTTTATGCCCGGACATTTGTTTAAAGCAAACTCGGCATGGAATTATTTGAATAAAAAAAGAAATGATGTAATTTTAAGGTAAACAATTAGACTCCATCTAAATTTAATCTATGTAGGTTATATTTTTACCAAGAAATTTTTGAACTATTCAATTTCTAAGGATGTCCAATGATACTAAATTTTCATAAAAAGCAGTTGCTATGTCAGCGCCGTAATAAAATTACGCCTAATGACGAGTTCTAAAGAAATCCAGAACAATTAAGGAGGGGGTAAGGTTAATTCGAACAAAAAAGGCATGTTTTTGTGATTTTTTGGGCGACGACACAGTTAAAATCTCTGTATTAAAACCAATGGTACACTAAAGTATGACATTCGAAGAATATTGTATAAAATTTTCAGGAAGAAATATTAAAAAATACGGCAATGGCAGCAATTATTCGGACGTGTCTCGGAAAAAAAGTAAAATTACGGTGCCCCTCATAACTTAGTGCTGGATCATTTGAAATCAAAAAATTAAAATTCATTCGTTTGATAATAGTTTTCCCCAGATAATGCTGGGAGGGTTTTTTAAATTTTAATTTTTCACTTTTTTGGAATACTTTGAAGGGAAAAACGCGATTTTTTGCGAAAAAAATCGGCTAATTTGTTATTGTAAAATATAAATTAATAACAAATTTTAAAAAAAACTACAGCGCTACCTCGTAAATTATGTACAGAGATAATGTTCAAAATTTCAAAAGGATCGGTGCGGTAATTTTGAAGTTATGAGGAGCACCGACTTTGAAAACGTGTGTTGTGGGGAAAACACGTTAAAGTTTTGAACACTAAAAAATCTGGTATAAAACATTCATAAGCGAATTTTACCATAGCTCATAACTTCGTCAACTTTGCTCGAATCAACTTGAAAGTTTGACAAAATATTCTTGAGATATTATGCATTCAGTTAAAATTTATTATTTATGGAGCTTCCGGATATTATTTTCAACAAAGATTACACGCATCAAATTTTTTGCACCAAATTTGAAGGTAACAAATTAATTCTTAACATTTTTGTCAGCTTATTTCTAAAAATCTCTATCAGGTCATATTTACATTCTTGCATATAGTGGCAATCTCAAAATCACTCGCAATAAATTTTTAGTGGACGGAAATCTGATTTTGGTTTTGATCGATAAATCTTGTCTCAAATACCAAAAGCCTTTCCCATTTTTTTGGTGAAATTGTTTAAACTGTTTTTAAAAAAATCTTTAATTTTTCATCCTAATTTTTAGGACTTTTACCGCTTACACTGCACGCTCAGTCATAGATACAAAGACATTTATTTGGATACTTTTTGTAGAGAACCGCTAGTTCTATAAAAAAATTCGCGGGTGCAAAGATGTATCTAGCATCGTTAAGAAGCTATGAATATTGGTAAAAACTTGAAAAAGTGATTTTTATCGTGATTTTTGAAATAACCCACCCCACACCGTAATAGTTAATCATTGAAAAAAAATAAGAAGGGCTCAAACGCTCCTGAATTATAATCATTTTTGTGTTTCCAAAAAAAATTATCGAATTTTTGAAATCATAACAATTTCTTTATTATTATATTTTTTATATATTTATGTTATTTTTTACTATATTTATTTATTATATTTTTTATCCATTTTTTATATTTTTTATATATTTATTATATTTTTTATTATATTTTTTATTATATTTTTTGGATACTTTCGTAAACTTTAAAATTGACTTTTATTCTAACTCTCTAACTCTATGGCAATGTGAAATATGCTACTCCTGGTACTCATAGAATTAAAAGAATTGCCTAACTTGCTAGATTTTAGGTTCGTCAAATTAAAAAAAAACATTTGCAACATTTTGCATTCATCCTCTACCCTTAAATGATGACCGGTGGGCCTCGCAGACCTAGCCAAAATTTTAAAAATATTTTTTCACGTCTGCCGATTCGTGACACATTAGGACACTTACAGCCGTTAGGGGCATATATTACGTAACACTCCAAGGAGGGAGGGAGGTATTTGAAAATGTTACTAAGTGTTACATGGAGGACGGGGGATTATGTTTCGTTAATTGTTATGTAACAAAATTTCAAATTAGTTAATAAGTTGAAAGTTATTTCTCTTCAAATCATTTTATTTTTTATAATAAATGGAAAATAAAAACATGTTTTTGGTAAAAAGTATTTATATTGTTAATATTTTGTGATTAAAATATTTAAAAGTCTGAGGGGGTTCGTTGAATTTGTTACGAAAATAAAAGTGGTGGGTAAGGAAATGTTACTTATTGTTATATGAGAGAGGGGCGAGTTGAAAGTTTCTAAAAATTGCGTTAAGTTACGTTGAATATAACGCCCTTGGAGCGTGTATTCCTTTTGCATTTAAATGCTTAAGTTGTGACATTTCGGTGATCGATTATTCCTGGAAAATTGTGATCGAAATTTGCTTTTGAAACGGAAGGTTTTGAGGTCTGCTTGTTTAAGGACTCAAGAAAATGTAAAAAAATAACGAATCTTTTTCAATTCAGTAAAATACATGTAGAGAATTTTCTAAAGCCTTCATTCGCAATACATCCTCGCTAAGAACACTTTAAAATGGGCTCGAATTCTGCATTTTAAATAAGTAATATTAACCTATCTCAATCGACAGTTCGAAATTAGGTCGCTGCACTTAAATTTCTAAATGTTTTTCTAATGAGAACATAAGTAATCCAGGTGTCAAGGATATTTAATGAAAAAAATACAATTTTAACATTAATTTTTACCTGAAAACGCCGCATTTGGTCTGAATGAACGTGTCCATCAAGCTCTTGACTAATTTATTAACATTATCTAGAAATCTTGATCGTCATGTTACATCCCACAAAAATTGTCGAGCCTAACAAAAACTAGAAACGGCACGTAAAATTGCGAACTAAAGAAGATACAAACATGTTTTGCAGCGCGAAACATTTGAAAAAGTAGTTACAAAAAGTAAGTTGTCAATTTCCATTAATATTTATGAATGTTCATAATTTTGCTTCAATGCAAAACTACAGATTGTGAATTAAACATTTTTTTAAACAAGACTATAGCTTTTTTATCTTTATTTTCATCAAACTTCCAACACAAAACTTGACTTGCCATGTTCTTTGAATCTTCTTCAAGATCTCAAGAGCAAACCATTACGAATATGATATCACTTAATCTAAACCGTTCCCACATTAAATCGACTTGCTACCGTTTGTCCGGATTATTTCCAGTTTTGTGGATTTGAAACAACAATTAATCTTTTCTACTCTTTCACAAACGGATCAACTGAAATATGGAATGGACGGTTGGAAATATAGTGCTCACCGTAATACACTTTGATGACCGATTAAACGAATTCTAGCCACAGATTTACGGTTAGGTTCTTTTTAAATCTTTCACAGGCACAGATACAAATGGTCAACTTTTAAAAATCTAACGTTTTTTTCGGGTGAATATTTGAATGATATTCTTCAGTAAAATAACACTTATTTCACGAACGTTAGCCACGAAAGAAATAGAAAGACTGGTTGTGATGCATGTGATGGATGGAAATGGAAGCCCTTCGGTTCGGATTTGATAGAAGCTTTATCTCATTTTTGGATTTGGAGAGCAAGCAAACAAGAACCGTGTACAGCATTCGATAAACATATTGACCGAATTCGATTTTGATATGAATAATTGCGTGTTCAAAATCCAAGAAACAAGTACACTTGTAACAGCACCTATGTAAAACTCTTGAGCACTAATCGGTGATTATAATCCCCACAAAAAGTAGCAACGCATCTAAGAATAGTTTCAATGAACGTTCTACTGTTTTTGTAGGTTTTGGGATCTCATATTCGACAGTGAAATGCTCGAGTCAGTTGTTCTGAGAAAGAACAAAAAACTCACTTAAATCCGCTACTCACCCAACTACAGCGGGTTCTGATAGAAATATAATAAGAAAGATTCAATATTCTTAGGTATTTTCAGACCCATAAACGATAATTTGGATGAAATTTGTTCTCTGAGATTGTCATCATGATCACAGATGAAATATAAAGTTGACTATATGACCCTAAATCCAAAGAAATATGCAGAAGAACACAAACCTTCCATGAAATTCAAAGTATGATAAAAAGCGTCGATGATGATGGCTACTATATATTGGAGTTATGAAGGCGTGAAGTTGACCGAATTCTTCCTTAATAGAACCACAATGATTATTACGTCAACTTTTGAGCCAGCTAGAATGTTAAAAACAGCCTAATTTTCAATATTTTTAACTTCCCAGTGGGAAGTTATCGTAGTGAGGTCGATTTCGCGAATCCCAAATTTTGACATATCTCCACGTTTTAAGGTCTCTAGAACCCAAATGCATCGTTTTTAGAGAGATGTCTGTGAGTGTGTACGTACGTATGTGCGTTCGGAATTATTTTTCGTCTCGATTATCTCAAGAACCAAAGATCACATTGACGTGAGACTGGTTTCCTTCGACGCGTAATTGCGTAACTTAGAACTGAATGACTTTTCAGCAAAATCGGTTCAGCCGTTTTTTATTGAGGATAAAAAACTGGAAAAAATTGCTTAATTTTAAAACTGTTGAAACGCACTATTAATTCGTGCAGATCCCAAATACCTTCATAGTAATATTATTATTATTGTGTGTTTCAGCAAAATTCTGATCAAATTTGTAAAAAATTCAATTTGAAAAAAAATCAAGATTATTTTTTAAATTCAAACTAATATCATCAGGCTTGGCAGAATGAGAGGAGAGACGCTAATGCAGTTAATATTGGATATTGTTATAAGTAATTTAATATTGGATTTAGGATCTGGGGGATTTAGGATCTGGGGGATTTAGAATCTGGGGGATTTGGAATCTGGATGATTTAGGATCTGAGGGATTTCGGATCTGGGGGGTTTAGGATCTGGGGGATTTTTGATCTGGGGGATTTTGGATCTGGTCGAGACTATGGTAGATAACGAGGGCGGAAACGTCTTCCACTATCACATGGCTTTTATGGCTAAAAAAATTATAATATTTTAGAATAATAATAGAATATATAAACATAAATAATAAAAACAAATCATAGTTTCTTTATTCACCCCACTGGAAAGTTAGTCGTGTGGACCATAAGAGTCGCACCTAGACCATTTTTTTCAGCTCCTTTATTGTATATAAATTTCAGAATTTGCATGGGTAAAACACACATTTTGAAGATAACGAAAAATTAATTTTTAATTTTTTTCATTTTTCTACTAATTTATAGAGGGCGCCAAAGTTGATGTCTCGAAAAATGCTTCGTCTCACTGCGGACAGATAATCTCAATAATGAAGAATTTGAAATAAAAAAACCAAACAGCATTTTAAAGAGGAACATTTCTTACGTTGTAATCTACCACAAACTTTTGAAAAAATGATCAAAAACAGCAGTTGTTTGAATTTTTTTCGCAAAATCGCTTTTTTCACTTTATTTCGCTTGTCAAATTTTTTTGGGATTGATTGTTGGCCTATATTGTAGATTACCATACAAGATACTTAAATAAAGTAGCACACCAAATTTGACTTAAATCGGTACGGCCAATCCGGAGAATAAGTAACCGCAGTTGGAAAAACCTCATTTCGAGAAAAACGCGTTTAAAGTTTCGATCACCGAAAAAATCGCTTCCCGAACGAAAAAGACGTGTACGCTCAAACTGCCGTACCTTCTTTATTTTTGGGAATATTTGAACAAAATTTTAAGACGTCATTTCTGAAGGTATAATAAATTGAAAAATGAAAAATTGATTTTTCAAAATTATAACCGGTACTACCCCCTTAATAAAACCACAATGGATGGTGAATATTACGTCAACAGTTTGAGCCAAATCTTTAAAGCAAACCATTGAAAAAACAAACTACGCAATATGTTTGCTTCTCACGGTGCGTGAGATCACATGCTGTACCACGAATCGCCTATATAGGACATGGTAGCATGCGCCACTTCAAACAACACATCTTCCCACGATCTGTGGACGTGAGCAGGCGCGTGATTCCACGCGCCATGAGAAGCCAACAAAGGATATTACGAAGAAATTACAGTTTAAACTTCGCAACCACTGTTTTATATTTGGAAATTAAAATATTGAAAAAAAGGGGTTGAAAAATGAAATCAAAGCAGCTGTGAAAGACTACATCAGACAGAAAAATTCTCAAACTTCTGTCGTAGGTTTCTATTTTTTGTTACTGAAGAACCAATGCTATTTTGGTACCCATAAATCCTACTTATCAATCAAATAATGTTTAATTTAATTTTCTTGAAGCTGTACTACTAAATGTTCGCATTTTGCATGGAGCTATTGTTTGTAATTTAGTCTTTTTTTTTATATGAGGTGAATACGGCATTTCGAAATGAATTCAATTTAAATATTGTCACAAATATTGATAATAGAATCGGTCTAATTTTCCAAGCCAATACTTTTAATAAAGATATTAAAGATATATCATAATGAACAATACAGCAACACATAATCCGGTTTCTGTTCCTCAATTAATTTACAAGTAAAATACGAACGATTCATTCTAATTGGATTGAAATTTTCCAACCCCTGAACTATTTTCCAGTAACTCGACTGCACTAGTCAGTTTCAATTGGAAAAAATTTGCAGACAGATTAAAATTGCTGATTAAATTCTAGATGAACCGATCAGCAGACTTTAATCATTTCGAAGCATAGTATCAGCAAAGCTAATGTTTAATCACTGATTTTGTAGTGATAAGGCTAAAAAATAGTGCTTAGTGCATATATCAACACAACATAAATTATGGATTTCTATGAATTTTCATAATTAACACGTGCAGTTACAAGAATATCAGCATCAGCCAAAGCAAAATAAGTCCTTAGGAAATGAACTAATCAGCAAAAGTAACCGAAGAGTACTGTTCATAAATTGTATGCACGTATCATTTTTGAATGGATTAATGATCTTAGCATAGTTTGGAAATTTCGAGCACGATCTGTACAGAGGCTAACACAGAGATATTTTTGGAAAACCATGAGAAAAATTTTGTAGAATATTAAAAATCGACAAAGAACGTTTTTGATTGTTCTTCAACTCAGATTCAAAATCATTTGGTTTCCTTGGGTTAACTCCGCGAGACAGGAAGGCTCAAATTGCTGTCAAGGTCATTTACATTGTATAGATCTAAATAGAATTAATAAATCAATGAATTGACTAATAATTTAGTTAATTAATAATATTATGGTTGCTTAAAAAAGCTTGCATAAGTTTATAGAATTCCTAAATGAGTGATTATAATCCTGATAACTTGATTTCAAGATGAATTTGTCTAAAAATGAAACAGAAGAAACACAAAAAGTAATACAGCAATGGTCAGAAGACAGCAATTTTCTTTAAAACAATCGTTATCTAACATAACTTTTATGGATGAACTGAATCAAATAAAAACTAAGCGCATGATAACTATATACATACATACATACATGCAATGCTTCTTGTAACGTATGGAGGATAAGGCTAGTGAAAGTGCACTTTATAGGTTTCATTATAGCTGGATTAACTTCATACCAAGCATTTCTTGTTTTTCTTACGGATAAGCCTATTTACTTTGCGTGTAATGATAACAGCAGATTAAATGCCACTTGAAATAATGGTCGGAAGTGTCACCCGCAATCTGCAGTAATTAAGAATCTCGTGATAGGAAAATTGTAATCTTATCAATAATCTGTTTAAGCGCATACATACTCATCATGATTAATACACATAAGTTTAGATAAAATTGGAGCAGCAGTTGCGGCCTACTTTTGAAAAAAGAAAATGTATTGTTTCGCGGAATTGATTTTCAAAAGTGTTATCTGCCATTTTCTCTTCAGTAGAAGGTAAAATTGAGCATCATTTGAACTATTTTATGCAAATTGGCTTATTTACAAACTAATCAAAATGTGATGCTTAAACGGAAACAAAAATACTTTCGGAACGTTCTAGATTACCATAGTTTGCATTGTCTTGAAAATAACGTTTCTTTTTTACAGTTCCAGAAAAATAATTGATATTTCTTCTTCTTCTTCATTTAATAGAACGCTCCAATTTCTTTGATGCTTGCTTCTGTGGTGAGACCTTAATTTGGGAACAAAATTCATAAATTTTTTAAATATTTTGAAGATTTTTTTTGAAAATATTATAAATATAAATTTATTTCTGAACAAACCACATAATGATATAATTAATAGAGAGTATTCTCTAAAATTTTGGTCCAAAAATATTAATTATTGAGCCACTGACAGCAAATTTTCGTAGACACCACAAAAAAAAGAAGTTTTGCGGTGCACAGCATAACTCATCACTCGATCATCTGATGACAAAAAACCAAAAAGATTTCGTTAGTTTATGAGTTTTTCGAGGTAACCACGTCAATATATATTTTTGTAAACAATTTTTCAATTTTTAGTATCAATTTCAATTTTTTATTGAAAAATTGATAAATTTTTTATTATAAAACAAATTATAATCATTAAAACTAAAATATCTCGTCGTGGTTACTTTGTGATTTATGTACAGATTAAGTGTGCAAAATTTAAAAAGAGTCGGATGAATAAATTTCGAGTTAGAGTGTTCACCGACTTTGAAAAAGCTTAGTGTTGGAAAAACGCGTTTAAGAAAAGAGAAACAGCCGATTTACAGTTTATAGCAGTTTATAAGAGCAGAGTTTTAAAATCCTGTAGCTCCATCAGTTTTACTCCAATCGACCTAAAAAAATTAACTGGATACTCTTGAAGAGTTCTACTATCAAAAAAAATAAAATACCATACTCTCCATAAAGGGGGAGATAAAGTTAGAACAGCGTTTTTTCATTGATTTTCATGAATTTTTTATAGTATAAAAAATAAACATAATTCATTGAAACTTTGAGAATATTTTAAACGTATATTTAAGTATAAACTATAAAACTTTTGAAGAATTTCCTAGAAAAACACCGAAGATATTAGCGACCCCATATTGCAGGTCACAATCAGACTCAACATTTTGTGTACATTTACATTTTATCTGAAATCAAACTAGGTTGGAATCTACTTTTATTGCATGTCTTTCTTCTAAACCTAAATGCTATCAAAAAGTAGAAAATTGCATTTTTCACAGGGGTCAAAATAAAAAAGCATTTTTTTGCTATTTTATACAACTTTTTTGCAAAAAACATTTTTTTTTAAATAATGATAATATATCTGATTTTAGGTTCATATAGAGCTCAATACTATGAAGAAAGTAACTGCCAATTTCCAAAGCGATTGGTTGAAAACTTTTCAAACTAGCGTGTACGAAAGTTCAACAAAGGTCGTTTTGAGAAAAACGCATTTGAAAAAATAGTAGCGCTCGGGGCCTGTAGGAGAGCTACTCACTTTAATGGCTTATAACAATAAAATGAGTCGGAATTTTCCGAATCGGAGTTTCACTAGCAATTTATGAAATAAAAAAAATCGATTTTTTGATCCGTCTAACCCTATTTCCCCCCTTAAGGATTTTTTTTTCATACAATATCTTTTGTGAAAATATAAATAATTATCGTTTTTTTATGTTACTTTAAAATCACAAATTGAGATTTTCTTTATTTTAACTGACATTCTTCTAAGACACATGTACTACCAAATACTAGAACCCTTACTGCCCGTAACAGTGGGACCAATTTGGTGCAGATGACGACTGCAGCTTGCCAGAAAAACACGTTTGCGCACCCTGTGTTTTCATCAGGAATATATACAGTGTGTTTTGAGACCCCTGTAGCCTCGACACTGTGTGAACTTGTCTCAATAGTATATGTCAACGCAAACCCTGACTGTCGGCTGTCGTGGGAACTAATTCTTAAAAGTACACGTTGCGTTAACTCATTGAACTTTATCTTTAAGTTTTCATCTAAAATATGTCTGAACATGGAAAATTTAAGAAAAAAAATCTTCTAATTTGTAGGCATACCTTTTGATTTTAACATTGAAAGCATTAATATAATTACCTTTTTTTAAATGCAGGCATCTTAATTATTGATTTGTTAGCTGAAAATTATTTTCAGTTATCATTTCCATATTCAGAAATTTGAAAATGCACAATTTAAATTAGCAGTGATAAGGTAACTGCGATCTTAGCTTTCTAATTTATTGCCTAAAAATTTCTGTATTTAATATTTTCAGCTATAATCATAACAAATTTCTGCTTTAGCGTCTGCCCGATTTATAGCCAGAATTCAGATAGCAGAGACACAAACTTTTTAACCCATGTTGCCCATTATTCTTGAGAGACCGGATAAAAGACCAAAATATATGTATATGCAGATATTTACAAAATTAATGCTTCCATATATTTTGGGCAATTGTCGAGCAACAACTTCCACCCCCAATAAACTGAATACCATATTCCACTCGTATAGTTTCCACGTCGCACTAGTTATTTCGTCTGTGTTTCACGAAACTATTCGTTTCCAAACTATTTAGTACAAATTTAAAAAAATAGTCCATCCATACCATACAATTTCAAGTGTCTTCTGGTTGCACGGCTAATGCAATGCACGTCACACGAACGTAAACAGCTCATAAATTAAATGGGGTCGGTCGCACAACATTCTCGATGTTACGTGTTACTAAATAGTTCAAGGAGCACTCATGTGGACCACATTGTGGTGTTTGTGGTGAGAGAGAAAATATGGATACTATCTAAGAGATAGATACCATATATACAATCTTTTCACGCAGTCTGCACAATCCGTTGAACATTGGCTTACGTTGCAACGTACTGGGAAGATATCGCACGAAGGGATCGTCATCATCCAATCGATATCTTAAAATAGCATGCTCAAATCAAATTGCAGCTGGTTCATCAGCAAAAGCAACAATCTTGATGGATAGCAGCAATTCAAGTTGTCTGGCCAAGCCCCAAGTATAGAACGAAAAGTTTCCAACTTCAATATACGCAATATACGAGTAGCATGCAAGTCAGACTACCAACGAACAGAATAACCTGGCCTCATGAAGTCAACTTGGCATGTTCCTATATCGGAAAACGCACTCTTTGATATGCAGAACTTGTCGACAAACTTTTCGCATTCATTTGCCACCGTGCATTATAAAGTAGGGCGAAAATTTGCCAAGAAATCCGTTCATGAGTACTTCTTGCGTAACAGGAAATTCCTCTGCACGTCTGACACTAGCCAAGCAAGTAATGCACTCTACAACACTATATAAGGATAAATTTCATGCTACCAGAGTTTACTAAAATCCTGTCGTCTGGACTTACACATATTTATTAATGAAGAGCATATTGTCTTAAATGTTACTCCCCTAATTAGTGTTGAAGGTTTTCAAACAAAAGAAGTCAGCACTACAGGCACATCCTTGTGAAGTGGCCTTTTCAGTATGCACAAGTGCATACGCGCAATAAAACAATAGCAGCATGGACATTTTTACAAGGGCTGACTTCACCTACAACATTTCTAGCATCTTTTTGCATTATTTTACATAAACAACAAACAGGAAATCTTACAGGATACAAACAGGAAATGGAATAGATGAATACCATATTCCAGATTACACACGTTTTAAGTATGCACATACTAACAATCATTGGATGTCATGCACAAGTGCAATAGATTCTATCTAAATATGTGTTCAGTGACTGTGAACGAAATGCCACACGATTTTGCTAGGATAAAATTATTATCAAAAGTCAATTGCATTAGGCTGACAGATTTTTTTTTAAATATAACTTTTAGGAGACTGAAGCAGATAAAATATGTCCGCCTGATGAATTTTCCAGGAAAAAATATACTGAGTTCAAGTCAACTCGACCATCGTAAATTTTGGTACATAAAATTCATCTTCATAGAAATAAAAATTTTATATTTCAGAATGTAAAGGGAATTCTTCAATTTAATTTTTTCCACTGAAAAATTGCACATCCTTTCTTAGATGCAACCTTACTTAGCTTATAAGGAATTCAATTCTGTATATTCAGAATTAAAAAAAGCCTTTAATCAACAACTCTCAAACGTTTTATGCTACCATCTTATGACGTATCCTTTATTTAATATTGTAACAAAATTTCAATCAAATTAACTTCATAAATTCAGAATCTCATGACCACTTTGAAAGTTCATCAAATCGAATACTGAATCCGGGAAGGTTACACATTCCGATTGATTTTCCATTGAATCTTGAAGTGGATTAATGTATTCTTACTAGTTTTATAGAACCCTAACACTTATTTTTTTATGGGATCAAATAAAATGAAGAATGCTTTCCAGAAAGACTTTTGGAGATGTGAAGAAAAAAACAAGAAATCCAACAAGCAATAATTGCCTAGATAAAATAATACAAGTAATGATTTATTGACCCATAAAAATCAGGTTCGGGCATATTGCGATTAATTCATGGCTAATCGTTGAAATTTAATTTTTATGTTAGGAAAGATAATGAAATTAACGAGATTATCAGGTAATTTAGATAAAATTGCAGACCAATAGATCAAAATTATAATTAGTCGCGTTCATTGATCTTGACAAGTTAGCCTTTTTTTGGTGGATGATCAACATGGTAGAAAACAATCACGAGAACAAATAGGTTTACATTATTCAATTAATTTTAGAAATGTAAATGATTACTACTTGCACGTTGAAAAGGAAAATCGTTTCAACAATGAGCGTCCAGTACCTTAAATTTCAATCGTTGGTATATTATACTATAAATTTTTACGTTACAACAATCCAAACCGTTTTTTTGTGTTTTATTTTTGGTAAAAAAATTATCACGAATACAGCTGTGGACATATAATTAGAAACACTTGTACCTTACTAAGAAAAATCCAATTTATCAATGAATCCTTCGATCTAAGTCATTCTTCTTAGGTGAGTATTTTACCTAAATCAATGGCAATTTGGGGAGGTAAAGTGTTAGCCTAGGCTACCTCTAAAAGAACGACAGTACAATAAAGTCTTGAAAAACTCAAGATTTCGAGCGGACACATGATTAGAAACACATAAAAATTATATTTAATTCATTTAATTAAGCAGATATTTTACCAAAAAAAAACAATATACGAGGTGTGTCTAAAAAGTTCGCGGAATTATTTTATAAACGTTTTATTTTACAATTAATTTTGTAATGGTACAATGTCCCCTTCAAAATACCCCCCCCCTTAATGCAATGCACTTGCTCCAACGATGTTTCCACTGCTGAAAACACGTTTTCAGTTGATCGTCAGTCAAGTCCTTCAGTAGCCTATTCGTCTCCTTTTTAATGTTCTCAACGTCCCCAAAATGGCGTCCCCGAAGTAGCATTTTGAAAATCCGTGTCCTATTCAGCAGAAACCCAATCTTCACAGCATTGAATTCTTCGATTTTTTTTATCTTCTGTCAGAAGTTTTGGAACAATTTTGGCGCACAATTTTTTCATTCCCAAATTTTCCTTCAGAATTGTGTGCTTTAAACCATGATGATCAGACAACAGTCTGATAGATATTCGTCTGTCTTGCATTACTGCATTTCTTATGCGATCAATGTTTTTTTCAGTTTTTGAAGTGGAAGGACGTTCTTCTCGTTCGTCGTCCTTCATACTGTCCCGTTCTTCCTTGAATCGAGTTACCCACTTGTGAATAGCAGTTTTTTTAAGGAATCATCTCCATAAACTGTATTCAAGTCCGTCAAAATTTGAGTAGGAGTTTTACCAAGTTTTGTGAGAAATTTAATGATGATTCGCTGTTCCTCTTCAGAAGAAATATCCATGATGGCGACGCGACACTTAGAAAGGGTTAAGAAAAAAATTCACACAACCGCACAACAGACTCAGAAGCCGATGAAACTTGGACTGAGGTTCAGTTAGAGTAAAAAGAGTGGGGCAAGGTCACTGGCTTGCCCCCACTACTCCACAACAAACCGTGGGGAGGGAATTCCGCGAACTTTTTAGACATACCTCGTAGAACGAAAACGTCAGTAACGTGCCAGAAAACTCTTCTTTTTCACAACCTATTGTAGGCGATCCTGCATCTTTCCCATGTTCTTTTCACCGTCACGAACATTTGATCCATATTTGTGAAATTGCTTACTGCTATGGCTTGTTTGGGACATCCATATATTACGTAACACAATTTTTAGAGTATTTTAGCCCCCCCCCCCTCATGTCTCCACAAAAGTACTCGATTGAATTTAACGACGCGATGCTCTTGTCCTCCAGAGACTTCCTTGTGTGTCGTGCCGTAGTTAGCGGTCGTTGTCGTGCTGATAAACTTTCACATAATAGGAAGATTCTTCTCAGCCCATGGCAACATGATGTTTTCCAAGATGTCGACATACTTTTCCTTGATTAAAATTCCTTCTATAGGATGTATTGGTCCAACACCAAACAACGAGAAACACCCACAAACATTGATGGAGCCGCCTCCGTACTGAAAACCAGTTGAAGTGTAGCGAGGGTCAAATTCTCAACTTTTTGATCGACTTACATATCTCTTACTATTAGGGCCAATGCGATTTATTTTTGTTTCGTCGCCCGAAAGGATGAATTATCACTCATTTTTTCAGGTTAAATTTTCCCGTGCGAAGTTCATTCTTTTCTTCCGATTAGCTGCCATTATCAGGGGCTTCTTTCTGGCTACCCTGCCATGCACTCTGGCTTCCACAAGACATCTGATTGTTCGCACCGAAATTTCACTACTTTCTCAGAAAAGTCGGCGATAAATTTCGACAGCTGATCTTTTTGACTCAGTTTCGAAGTGCGGACAATTTGTCTATCCATACTATAAGTTGTCATACGGGCTATTTTCGTGCGTGAATAGCTTGTCCAGTCCTGCGGCTTTCCACGTGTTTGTTTCAGGGTTCTGTAAACCGTTTTTATAGGACACTCTAGTCGGCTGGCAATTTGTCGATATAAAAAACCCTGCTCTCTCAAGTCTACAACCTTTTGTCTAACTAGAGGAGCAGCTGCATTCCTGATCTTTATAAACGGGTCCTTGGGTTAATAAGTAGGTGCAGCACATATATTTTGACTAGTCAATTAACTTCTTACTACAAAGAATGATCAGCTTTTATCTCATTTTCAACTTGTATTTAAATAAATTACTACCGTACGTCATCAATTAGCATTCGATTCAACTTTCATTTGCTTACTTAATGCAATGTCGACATTTCAACACAACTACGCAAAACTACTATGGTAAGCTACCTTGAACACCTTTCGAATAGTTAGCAACAAATTCCGACAGACTGACATCAATTTAATGTTGCCGTTTCTTTTTTGAAATGCCAACAGCAACAAGAAAGAACGAAGACTTGTTTCAATATGCAACTTCGCCATTAGAGACTGTTGTCGTCAATAGAACATTATTTCCCTAGAAATGTTCAATCAAAGTTGTTAAATCATTTCACGCTTTATTTATTCGTCTTGTTAAAATGAATTCTCGTTCATTTCTTGTCCATTATCAGCTAGAACGTCCATTTATTTGATTATGCGGAATTCAAATAAAATGACTTGATCATTTCTATTGATTTGCGTGCATGTCTGAATTTATAATATTAGTCATCGCCTGCAAAAGAACAGAAACTTTTGAATCTTAAATAAACGATTCTGAATAGATTATAAATGCAATCTTGTTCTTCGAAAATTGAATAAATAATGTATGGGAGCCTCTTTATTTGAAAATTGAATGTAATCATTATTTCAATTTGAAAATCAATGACGAAAAATGCTCAGACATTAGCACTCATCATTTTTGTTTACGAAATTTGGATTGACTAATGGAAAATCAATATTTTTTTCACTTTGAATGAATAACAAATAAATATGCAGCTGCGGACAAAGAAAAATCTAAAATAGCAATTTTTTTTCGGTCTTGAGTCGTCTGACCGCTTTCATTGGGATGATTGGGATTTGGCTTCGACGTCATAACTATAAATTCATGTTTTGTCACCAGTTTTGACCTTTTGAGCGAATCTGGATCGTCGTTGACGTCATTCAACATCTCCTGAGCGATGCTCATGCGACGGTTATTTTGGTCAAAATTAGTAATTTCAGAACAAACTTCGCTGGCACACGTTTCATGACCAAAACATCCGACAAAATTGCATGGCCAACTGATATACCGACATCCTCAGCAACTTCTCTAATAGTGATTCGACGACTGTCTAAAGCAATTTCCTTCACTGTTTCAACGTTTGCATCAGATGTTGACGTTCTGGCGCGTCCATGGCGGTCTTCGTCATTAACATCCTCACGGCCTACTGTGAAGAGCTTGTCGGTATTATAAGCATTTTTTTGGCTCAAAATAGACTTGACAAATGCCACAGTCAGCATTTAAGGGCGTCGGAGTACTTAATTTTATTTTTCACACAAAATTTAATACAGATTTTTTGACCCATTTTTTCGATAGCAAAAAATCGCCAAGCACATCAAATCACGTCTATCTTTTATATCTTTCAAAACTAAACTCAGAATGCAAAACGACTGGTAATGTCAACACAAGGTATATATGTCAACATATGTCAGTGACATGTGACCAACATAACAAAAAATCGTAAATCAAATGTGCCCAGCCCGCGAAATTTGAAAAATCTCCTGTTTTTTTGTTTATCAAGTGGATTGAGAAATTTGATTATATCAAAGATTTCGCTTATTTGGAATATTACTTCTTTATCACAAACGGAATGTGGTAATATTAATTGTATCATCTTGGGAAGCGTCTAATGATTACGTATGGCTTTTGGCGGAAGAGGGTCTCATTGAATTTTTATTCGGAGCGATCAGAGAAGAATTGGGGTTCCAAAGCCTTTTTTACGTAAGTGGTTATTTTTATATAGATGCTTGACAGCCAATAAGGCGTAAGCGAAAATTTTGGCGAAATTGAGATTAAAAGGTTATTCAATACAGTTTTTGTTTCTACGATTGAATAATTTAAAAATATTTTTCGATAAGAACTGTTTGCTTCGAGTGCAAATCAGGTGAAAATAAAAATCAATTTTATCCAAAAAAAATATTAAATTAAACAAACGGCTATACTGAATTGTTTTCAAAATTTGATAGATTCATACAAATGCTATTGCGCTTCGATGGACACCTTAATGATGTAAATACAACGTTCGCGAAATGAACTTGGATGTGTCAAAACAAAAAAAATACCGAACCGAATCTTTCCAAAATCTAATCAACTCGTCTCATTGCTAAAACGCTTCGATTGACACCTCAACCAAGTCGATATAACATTTTCTTCAAGATTTATCGTCGTAGCAAAATATGATCACGCACGCGCGTACGTACATGTATACGTACATACATACATACATACTCCACTTTTTTAGAAATACTGTTCAATTGCTCCTGAGACATTAAAACCTAAAGATATGAGAAAATTTTAATTTTGGACCGAACACAAAAACTGAGAAGTTAAAAATAGATAAAAGGATTCCATAAAATATTTGAAACTTAAACTTGTTATTTTAATCATGCGTTGGACTTGTATCTTTCAATATATATTCTTAACAAAGTAGAGCATATGAAACAGTAATACAGTCGAACTTCCCTAAGTCGAACCACCAACTGCCAAAGAAAATTGTTCGAGTTATAGAAAATTCGAGTTATGGAGTACGTTTACATTGATATTAAAATGCAGTTGCCAAGAATAAAATTCGAGTTATAGAAAAATTCGAGATATAGAAGTTCGACTTAGGGAAGTTCGACTGTATTTAAATGGAATGACTTATTACCAGAAGTTCTCATATAAATTTTTTAAAAAAATTCTATTGATTTTGCTGTATAAGTTAAGCACTATACAAATATGCTGTAAGACTTTACGCATAAAAGGAATAACGAAAACAAGCCCAAATTATTAAATGTTTATTTGAATGTGAAGCTAAATTTAATACACATGCGTTGTATAGAATTATAAGAACTGTTGGAATTGCCAAATTAAAATTCAGTGTTATTCAAGATATACACCGTAAAAGATTTTCAATCACCACAATTCATGAAGATCTCTTCGTCGAAAAATACTTTAACCAAAACTGTCTTCGAATTCGGCGACATCAGAATATCAAAAAGTCATGCTCTAGCCAAAACATCACTCTTCTTCGTTCAATTGGCAGATGCAACCAACAATTTCTATTTAATTTGCATGTAATTTTGTTTGTCTAGACATTGTTTGCTAATAACAGGGAGCCAAACATGCTTCAGCAATAATTCTTTCCTTCAATCCCATAAAAGTCCTAAACAAACATTATTTTCTATGCAACAGTTTCGCGTTTTTTGGTCGGATGTGTAATTGCTATCGTGCAGACTATTTTTATCTTTCAAGTTTATTTTTTAACTCAATTGTACACAGTGGTTCCACTCATATATCGGAAACGAATTTCACCCGTTCAAAACCAACATCATTTCAGTATTAGATTGTACGCTTATCATGTTTACATTTTTTTATTAGTCGAGACGATAACACCGATTGACTTGATTATGTTAACTGATAGGAAAACATGAATAAATGCTGGAAATGAAATTGTAAAAATGGGACGATAAAATAAAAGAAAGAGAAGATTAGAAATAGCACGTGGCAAAAGAGAAGATTAGAAATAGCACGTGGCAAAAGAAAAGATTGATATCAACCAAAACAATTGTAAATTTTATTGTTACATTATATTTCAAGGAAATATCACTGTTAGTTTCAAACAAAACAAATTCAAATTTAGTTCAATTATTACAAAAAATTCCAGAGATATCAACGGGTCACTTATTAGATTTAGGGTAAGGATACAAACAATTGATTTATGATCCTTGAATTAATAATTATAGATGGCCCAACAGCGCAAATTGGGCATTTATTTGATCAACGGAATTTTAGCTGGTGAAGTAATTGCGCTGATTGCGATTAGTACACTGATTTAACAGAGGTACTCATTTGCACCTGAGTGAACACCAAATCCCATTTCTGAAAACTACCGGTTGCCAAGTAGTCTCGAACTTGGCACTCGCAGCATAGGAGGCAAGTGCTACAATCATCAAGCCAGACTACATCACACTCTTAAATTCTTGAATTAGTTCTATCCGTTTCTTTGTGGCTCGATCAACAACTTCACAGTCCTTAGTGTTTTAATGAGCAAGATTGTAAATTAGATTTTGCTGTACGGTGCCGACTTGTATTTTCACGAAAATTTTTCGTTGCGTTTTTATCATTGAAGGTGCATTTTCAGATTTAAAACATGTCAACCAACTTTCTTATGCTCTGAATAAGATTTAAATAACGTGTAAACAGAGTAGGTATAGTTAAATATTCTATAACTGGACACTTGTGAGACTAGAGAATTGTTTCCGGTTATTAGAGAGGGAATAGCAAAGCAATTGGTGCACGGTACTGAGAAAACTGCTCGCATAATAGAGGAGGTGTCTGGAATGGTGGGTTTTACTTTAGTTGTAGGTCATTTCCTATGTAAGATATTTAGGCAAGATCATTATTATTTACATTTTGTTTAGTAAAAAATTCAATTATAGTCAATAAGAAACTTACGTTGAATTAATGTAAATTATCCTATTCGTCCTTGACATATTTATATTGAAGTAATTGAATGCAACATATATTTTGGGTAATTTTTTTTTTTCTGAATATAAATTCAACTGATATTACCCTCTAAAGGTATAGCATAATTTGAATAAGAAATTTCGAATATTTTTTATTGTAGATTTCAACAGACAAAGTAAAAAAACCTATTTTAAATCATATTGTAGCCTAGACTGGACTATAACGTTAAAATTTTAATCAATAAGCTTTGCAGTGTAGAGGACCTAACCGCGCAAACTATGCGAACGCGATAGGACATTGTAAGGTGGCCCATGGCGGTTTCATATGTGACTACCGAGGTCAGTCTTCCAGTCACCTCGAAAAATAAATTTTGTTTGGCGATTTTCTTTTCAATAAAATATCCGGATTAAGTTATACTATCTTGGAACGACCTTGTATCACGATAATCAAGTGGGTTCACTTGCAAAGTTACATGGGAGTAACATAGGAAGCATGGCAACGAACTGTAGTCATAATTTATTTGGGTTTTCTTGATATTTTTTTTTTGAAATTTCGTGTTATCAGGCTTCAACCGTGATTGAATCTCACAAAATAAGACAACGACGAAGATCAGCGAAAACGACAAAGATTACATTTCCGCATAGCTGAGGTATCCTGCTAGTAGTCTCTAACTCTCTAGTTTTCAAAATAACGAACGAAGTTGGCACTATTTTGGACCACTTAACGTTTAAAACAATAAGCAACAACGAGCTCTTGTGGTGCGTTCTCTCTAGGATTCAAGAGATCATTAAAGTATCCTTCAAACCCATTTTGCCGAAAATTGATTGAATGTTTCTTGGTTTTAGGACTGCAAACCACAACTCATCTTCGTGTTAGATGTTTGATTTCTTCTATACCAAACTCAAAGTGCCAAAATTCAGTTTAGTTTGTCGTTTTCATTCTTGAGAGATTTTAAGAGATCAGTTGCTTCAAAAATTTATTCAATCTTTAACAATATTGAATGTCACTTAATAATGTTCGCTGTCGTATTTTTCAAGTTTAAATCAGGACTAAATTTGGTTAAAGAAATTTTTATGAAGAATTGCACAGAAACATCAATTATGTGGGGGATTTCAACAAAATTGAATGCTTTCATCATTAATTTATTAAAATAAATGAAAATGAATTCACCAGGATAATGAACTGTTTTCGAGACACTGAAGAAACCGAAATTGTCTTCCAATGCTTACTTTTATTCCATATATTATATGTTAACTATTAGCAAAAATTCTTATATGTCTTGAAACTTTTTAACCTTTTCTCAAATAAATTCTCTAATGGCAACAGGATACATATATCTACACCAAACCATAGTATCCTTGAGCACGACATTCTCAATAAACATTTTGGGTTACTTATCAACATATTAATAATAACTCTTATCATAATACCATTCATGTTTAATTTCGTGCATCATAACTACATGCTATTAAAATAGATAGATCGTCATTTAAAGTAGTCATGCACGGCAATTATCTAGAGTATGACGAATAATCGAAATTATAGTGTTACGAGCGTCATATCTACACAGCAAGGATAAATGCATGTAATTTGTGTAATTTGCAAAACTGATAATGAATGATAATTCAGTGAAAATTCTACTTGTTCGTGAGTTTAGATTTGTGTCGACAAAAAGTATTGTTCATAATTTGCGTGCGAGTTGTGGGTGGATTTGAAAAATAAAAAGTGTGATATTCAGCTATGATAAATACTTTTTAACTCAAACTCATACTTTTTAAGGCAAAGTGTTTGTTTCAACAGAACTTAATTGAAAATAGTAGTTAGGTAAACAATTCCTAGCAAATGAGACATAACCGAAACCCAAATATATGTAATTTTTCATGATGAAAAGTAAGCGGATCGTTTACGAGGATGGTCAGTTTAAGAAAGATAGCATAAAAAATTTGCTGACAACTGCGAAATGAATTGAACCATAAATTTGATTCAAATTACGAAGAATCGAATCGATATTCACTTGCACCAAAATTTGTTCAGCAAGCAACGCTTGTTTTCCATTATTTTTTCATTGTTGTTGTAACCTTTTAGTGAGCTACGTTCGTTAATAAATTTTACCATTTTGATTGACTTTTTTGCCTCCCTACGGTGATCGGCACTACAATCCATTTAATTTACTGGCTCCGAAAATTTAAAGATATAAAAAAAATTCCTAAAACTTTAGTTGTAAAATGGAATGGAAATATTTTACATTTTATTTTAAATTTAGGTATTCAATAACCTTAGAACGACAAAAACGGGTAAGGAAATAATAAATAATCAATATTTATAAAAAATTATCAACTTTTTAATGGATTTTTGCATTACATTAAGCTTTAACAAGCGACAGGTATCATACTTAGAGCGACATGCACGTACTCTAATTGATACATCTCCTAAACTAATTTAGATCCCATTCTGCAATTTTTATGGTGAATTGTATACGTGTTAAGCTTTATTTTACGGCAAAATAAAAATAAAAAATAATATGGTCGAAGTTATTGAAAAAAATATTTTAAATATTCACTTCCAGTTTAAAACTAGAAAAAAAATTCAAATTCGGAATCTCATTTGAAAATCAAAAAGAACAGTAAATGTTCTATACAAAACACTAAATTTATTATTTAATTATAATTTGCTTCAATATGAAAATAAAATTTCAAGAAATCCCTTCCGTGATTGAGGTGAATTCTATAGAATCCCATATCTTATTAACTAAACATCAAATAACAAAAATATTATGTGTACACATTTACATATAAACCCTAGAAGTACAAATGTGCCCAATATGAACGATTTCAGAACCTCACTTTTTTTCGTTGTCCGTTTCACGTGAAATGCCCCATAAAACAAAAATAAGTCGACCGAATGAAAATCCCTTCGGTCAAGCACGAGTCAATACTATAAAGCTATAAAGAGGAACTGTGCAAAGTTTCAGCAAAATCGGTCGATTCGTTCTCCAGAAATCTTGCCTAGCGCTTGGAAAAACAAAGTTTCGAGAAAAACGCGTTTAAGGGGTTACACCACAGTAGAAATTTCCCAGAGTCGATGTTTTATTTCTTGGGTTAAAAAATCCTTTGACCCCTTTGAAATAAGAGACAAATGGTTTTATACCTGGCAGAAATCGTTTTCATTGCAATTTCGAACTCTTTCTCGACCCCTCCCAACTGCTCCGAAACGACTTCCGGCGGTAAATACGATACCTGCTCGTCGGGTACAGCATTATGTCTTACCATTCGATTTTTAACTTCTCTAATACACTAATAGATGTTCTTAGAAACATTTTCAAGCATTTTGAACACAAAGTACGTTAGTACAGCGTCCTTTGATGTTGAAAGAAAATGTAAAGTAAAGTAAAGTCAAAACTTTTAACGATTTTTTCTCGAAACACGTTTTTTCAAATCGGCACGCAGCATAACTCAAATAATATTCCGCATAGAAATACGTAGCCGATTTTCGATAAGCTAAATAATATTTCGATTTTTTAGGTACAAATAAGTGCCCGTTTTTAGGTAGAAAAATGAACTTTTTTTTCCAAATGCTCGCCAATTCAACAAAAGTGAATATTTTCAAAATCCCCTACGGATTTCTCTAGCTATACTACTGTAGTTTAAGAAACCAAATTTCATTTCCTTCTATATTAATTTTAGGAGCACTTCTATTGCGTGCCGCGAAGCCCCTCCAAAAAACCGTTCCGCAGAAACAGCTGTTGGGCAGCCATTTTGTAATATTTTTGAATAAACATATTTTTTAAACTTTTAAACTTCAAAACATGCTAAATGAGATCCTTAAAAAGAATCACTCTACTACTTTTCCTTCCACTTTAAAAAAATCGCAAAAAACTATAAATTTTCGCTCTCTACTGTGGTGTAACCCCTTAAATTTTTTTTTACCGCGATTTAATGAATGAAAGTTATTTTTAGCGACTTACATCGAATCGTCGATTTCAGGTCCATACAGTAATTCGTTCGCCTCATTCGCGATGTTCAGAACATCCTTTTGATGTTTTGATTTTCAATAAAAAGAAAGGAGCTGCGTATAATACGCTGGGTAAGGCAGAGCGCACGTACCGACCACGCGATATTCAAATCTCTATAACTCCGGTAATATTCCTCGAATTTACTTCAAATTTGGTGTGAATGCTCTTGAAGTACTATACTTTCATATAGAATAAAAAAATCGATCGATCTTTTGAAAATACAAGATCTATGTAACCCCTTAATACAGCCAAGGATTATGTACTTTAAGATTGACCGATAGAATACGCAGCCATAAGATAGGTGCTTTTGAATCATGTTTTTGCTTCTTCTTTTTTGATTAGCTCTCAACAATATCATCCATAGCTTCCCTAAAAACATCATTCCTTCAACAGTGCTCCACTTTATCGCGCTTGCTAACCAAACGACAAAAAATTAAATGAATTAGCCATTAAATGTCCTGAACGCAGGAGACCGACCACTGAACAGGGAAGGTCTTCAAAATTTCAGCAGCCTGATATGAAGGGAATGTTATTCTAATATGAGTACTAGAACAAGTGTAATAATCGTTATCCTGGGAAAAGTCGTAACAAAGAGTGTCATTTTATGTCCCAAGACGTTCTATGGATAACCTTAAGAGCATTTTGCTTTTGCTTTTAAGCGTTAAATTAAAGAAAAGATATCTTGAACATATTTTGCTGATCTTGGGCAATTCAACTCCTAAACCCTCTCTGAATTCAAATCCAAAGGAAATCGTACACCTTACAAATTAGGATTAAAGGCTCCTTATAGATCTTCTTATAACGGAATTTAGCCGATTACAGAATCTTAAAAAGATGGAAAGCGGCAACAAGTAAAGCCGCGAACACTCTCAGAAAAAAATTGTAGGCATCAGATCATATATTATGCGAATGCAATACATGATCTCATAGACGTAGAGACACGTGGACAAAGGCTTTCCAGTCCCAAACAAAATGGCATAATCAGTTCAAGGGGACATTTGCAGATCATATGTATCTTAACCTGTAATAACGAGAAACGGAGCAAAAAAATTAGATCAAGTAAGGTCACATTGCTCAGATCGGTAACATAAGTAATTCTAAAGAAATCAGTCGACCTCATTTCAAATCAAATACATCTCAAGATAATGTCGAAAAAAAGTGGATCATATAAATTGCTCAAATCTTTAACTTCTACTGTATTTCATCATTTTTAACTCTTTTTCTTTTGGTAAACTTGTCGATTTTCTAGGGCAAATTTCACTTACTTTATGCTAGTCTAAAGTATAGAGATAATACCCATTCTGCAAATTGATCTTATTAATTTTCGGTGTGCTCCAAAATCATGTCGAAAATTGCTGCTACCTTAATTTCTTCTACAAAGCTCGTAATAAGCCATCTACTTTTCCTGTCTGTCTTCATCTAGACCAAAAATTCTAAAGATCTCATGTAGCTACCATCTAATTTACAACGTAGCAAAAAATCACGCCTACTTTGAATCCAACAAACTTTCACATATCGCTTGATTCTTCATAACATGTTGCTCTATCTGAATCACATGCATCTTCATTCTGGTTTCAACACAATTTTTTTTCACTTTCAGATTGAATGGTGTGTGCAAAACTGATTGTAAAGCAACCATGCATCAAAACCAATTACTGTTTTACATAAATTCAATATGCTTAAACCAGAGGTCTATATTTGTTGAAAAAAGAACACCGAAAACAAGTGGATATAACATCCCAAGATTCGCTATCGAATTACCAAGAATGCAAAGAATTTCATGTTTGACTATCATGTTTCTACTAGCATACATGCACATATGTGTATATGGGGAAATCGAGAGTAACTCCAGGTGCTTAATTACAGGTGTATTATTTAGGAGTTGTAAAAGATATAATCGTTGCGAGTAGAGTGGAATATGGAAAGCGTTACTTACCGCATTTGTGTTAGCAATGTAGATGATCTAATTGGATAACGAGGACAATTTAAAGAAGATACGCGTAATGATGCAATTTTGATGATGCGAAAGTGTGGATTTGTGACGAAAATCTGAAAAACAAAGAAAAGATTTTGTTGAATGAATGTATTACGCGATCGGCGTTAAGGTAATTTTCAATGGAATAAAAGCGGTAAGTAGAGTAATTGTTTCAGTAAGTAGTATATAATTTGTTGCGCTCGATTTATAGTTAGACATTTAAATCGGAGCATATTTATATTTTGAAATGTTTATGTAATTCTATGGCATGCAGATAACGGACTGATAAATTATAAAGACAGCTTGAATAAATTCAGACTAGTTTGGTCTGTGACATACTATCTCCCATGGAACCACTAGCTACAATATAAAACCAAGTTGGTAGAAGCATACCTGTCATAGGAATAAAGCAACAATATTCTGTTAAATGATAAAACACATCTAAAAAGCGCCTCTAAAATGTTAATAAACGCAACTTCCCATATATATTTTTAATTAATTTTGACTATCAACAACAGTTGCCAATTCCAAATCCAAAAACCATGTTGACCAAATGTATCAACACATAAGGATTCACTTAGAAATTCACATTATCTCAAACACATTTATATCCTTGAATCACAGCTCCGCCTACTTACCTTTTTCTTTATCCTTTCGAAATGAAATTTCAAACCCATAAGTATAGTCACAACGTCGAGACTAGCAAATCGAAATTTTAATATCGGCAGTAGTATTTCTATCACCCCAAAAATCCTTGATTAAAAATGCCCCCCTCAAAAATACATTAGTCTTCTTCCAGGTTTCCGAATATCCCTATAACTTGAAAAATCTATCCTAGTCAATTTCTACTTAAGACGCCACTTCATTATTTATTGATTGATTTTCCTTTTAGCATCGTCATAAGGAAGCTTTTTCGCACTACCTCCGATTTTCTTTCGGTGCCTGGCGCCGCCATGGAAACAGGTGCAAGTTTTCAGCAGTAATATATCATGTCACGGATATTTTATCAAGGCCGAGGTCCATATGAAATGTGTGAATAATATGATTTCAAATAGAAGACTGGAATATATACATACATATGTATGTATGTATGCTCCGAAAATGTGCAGACTACGATTTGATTAATTTTCGCACACACATGGAATTTTTTATTTTTTTAGTGAATAATGGAAAACTACACTACACTACTTTTTGATTTTTTTTCTTAGTTGTTTTAGGCAACTTCACGTAGTTTAGGACATGACGTGGAACTGTAAGGAGACACATATGAAGAATGAAACATTCCCATGGAACGATAGAAATACAAACAATATTTTAAATTATAGTTTCAAGTTTCCTTAAACGAAGCTAAACGATTAGTAAATGATATTATCTAAACGAAATTAAAGATTGCAAAAGCTGCTCAAAGACACAATCATTGTGTCGAAAACATCGAATGGCGGTTTTCCATATTTTTAAGAAGCCGGGAGTGTATTTAATTTTTTAAAAAATCGGCAGTTAGTTTTAATGGCGAATATGCTGAAGAGAAATGATGTTAAATATAACATAGAATTGTTTTAAATGCAAAATACAACCCAGTATAATATGTCCTTAGTGAAATGACTGTAGACAACTTTTTTGGAGTTTGTACATCAACAGTTTAAATGAACCAAATCCTTTCTAATCAGGGAACGCTGTGTATACTATCAGATGTGTTTTTGCTGTTTTATTCTCGACTATTTGTTAGTTACATTTCAATTGTTGCAGACTATTATGCCAGCAAGATGCCTAGTTGTAATGAAGGATTCATTTAAAAATAAAAGAATTTAGCAGCAGAGAAACGATTCGCTATTGGTTTCTAAAATTAAGCCGAAGAATTTTTGAAAAAAAATCCATACACAAGCCGTCAAGGAATCCAATATAAAACAGTTGTGATTTAACGTATAAATTCTTGCATCAAGAATCGAGTTTTGCTCTATGAATATAATTTGATAAAAAACGACTAACACATGAAATGGCGCTAACAAAAAAAATTCGAAGATTAGAAGCAGCAATATCTTATCAAGAATATAATTCATTCGTTTTTATGAACTATTGCGAAATGTACTGAAAATTGACTTTATTCGACAAATGAGGAAGGTTTGAAGTATAGACTTAAGAAAATCGAACGAAAGGTAATATATAATGAAATTATCAAGAAATCGTACACTTTTTTGAATTTGCGGCCTTACACACATGCCAAATAATGCCAACATGCCGCACATTGAGAGACTTGTATCAGCATTTGTTTTTTTGCTTGTAAGGTATTTTGACAGAACCCATATGATAGACATCAGTGGCGAGGGGTGAAAAATTACTGTGGGTAAGCCGATGATTTTCTAGCATCAATTTTCACAGATAATTCGCAAGCCGGGAACGCTACCGGCTTTTTGATTTGTTTCCATATCCTATTGAGGAAAACCGAGCTGCCATTCTAACAAACGGGAGTTGAATGCCCACGGCACCTTAAATTATTGATGAATTCGAGACTCGGAAAGCTTTGCTGCAACTCTTAGAGATGTTGATCGCTTTGCTGGCTATTATGGAACTATGAGGATGTGTAGAATGAAGAGAATGGAGTATGATGGAATAAACACTGAGATCAAGTGGAACGATTGTGCATGTTAACAGTGATGCATGCAAGTAAATAAACACTTAATTCCCATATAAAACTGAAGTGTTAGACATTTTTGGAACATATTTGGAAAGGGAAGCCGATGGGAATCGGCTTATATGAACGCCTCGCCACTGATAGACATCTGTCTAAATCTAAACGTCACGATTTGCCTTTTGCGCCGGCGTGTTCTTCAAATGTTGAAACATTAACACCGTAAAAATCTACATGAAGGAATGTCTTCAGATACGTTTACTACCGTTTGGAAAACGCATAACGTACCTCTCTTATTGTGACCTGATTGAGCTACTGTCCATTACGCGAAAAATACGCTACATAGTTTCAAAAACTTCGTGCGGATTTTGTGGAAAAAGAGTTAAATCCACCAACCGATCGAACGATATTGGGCAATCGTTAAAGGCGATTTAAATAAGACCCAAAAAGCTTTTACTGGCGTGGAGGAGCTCGGTAAAGAATAGAATCGAATAACCAAAACATAGGCGAATACCAAATTAAAAGTCTAATGGAAGGACTTTGAGAAAAGATCAGAAATTGGCTATCGTGAAAAGTGTAAAAAAAGACTCTTATTTTATAAACAAATGTACAATTGAATATATAAATGCTAAAAATTAGAATAGCTACATAATATTATTAGGATTGAAGAGAAAATTTGATTTTTCGTTGAACAGAATTTTAGTGTTTAACGATTATAATTTTGAAAAATCAATTTTTAACTTCCCCGTTCCCAACGGGAAGTTATTGTAATGGGGTCGATTTTGCGAATCCCAAATTTTAACATATCTCCACGTTTTAAGGTCTCTAGAATCCAAATCCATCGTTTTTAGAAAGATGTCGGTGAGTGTGTATGTACGTATGTGCGGATGTGCGTATGTACGTATGTGCGTTCGGAATTATTTTTCGTCTCGATTATCTCGAGAACCAAATATCGTATTGACGTGGGACCGGTTTCATTGGACACGTTATTACATAACTTAAAACTGAATGATTTTTCAGCAAAATCGGTAAGGCCGTTTTTTATTGAGGGTGAAAAAACTGAAAAAAAGACAAAAATTGCTTAATTTTTAAACTGTTGAATCGCATTTTTCATTCGTGCAGATCCCAAATACCTTCATAATAATATTATTATTATTGTGTGTTGCGGCAAAATTGTGATTAAATTATTAAAAAATGTAATTTGAAAAAAAATCAAGAATATTTTTTAAATTCCAAACTTATTGAGAAAATGAGAGGAGAGACGCTAATGCAGTTAACATTGGATATTGTTATAAGTAGTTTAATATTGTTAAAAACAATCAAATATCATTATATATAATTTGATATTGTAAATATAAAGTCAATTAAAATAATTCAGTATTCTAAATAACGAATGATTATTGTAAATAATAATTAAATACCCTCAATAATGGCTGTAGATTCCGGGGCCTAGATGGATGACGAGGAGAACAAGGAGGATGACGAGGAGGTGGATGAGGAGGACGACGAGGATGTCGAGGCTTTGGTACGAAAGATTTTATGGCTAGGTAAAACAATAATAAATTAATTTAGAATAATAATTGTAAATAATATTAATTATTGATAATAGTATTTATTAATAATAATAATTAATAATAAAAACAAATTATAGCTTTGTTAATCATCCCACTGGGAAGTTAGTCGTGTGGGCCTCAAGGGTCGCACTAAGACCACATTTTTCATTTTTCAATTTATTTTACCTTCGAAAATCCCGTCTCAAAATTTTACTAAGAATTTCCCAAAAATAAAGAAGTTACGGCAGTTTGAGCGCACAAGCCTTTTTCGTTTGGTAAGCGATATTTTCGGTAATCGAAACTTTAAACGCGTTTTTCTCGAAATGAGGTTTTTTCAACTGCGGACACTTAATCTCCGGATTGTAAAAACCGATTTAAGTAAAATTTCGTGTGCTACTTTAATCAAGTATCTTGTGTGATAATCTATCACAATAAAGGCCAAAAATTATTTCCAAAAAATTTAGCAAGCAAAACAAAGTGAAAAAAGCGATTTTTCGAAAAACAACCACTATTTTTTTGATAATTTTTTCAAAATATTGTGGTAGATTACAACGTAAGAAGCGTTCCTCTTTAAAATGCGGTTTGGTTTTTTTATTTCGAATTCTTCATTCCTGAGATTATCTGTCCGCAGTGGAACGAGGCATTTTTCGAGACATCAACTTTGGCACGCTCTATAAATTAATAGAAAAAGTGAAGAAGAAAAATTAATTTTTTTGTAATTTCAAAATGTGTGTTTTATGCATGCAAATTTTAAAATTTATATACAATAAAGGAGGTGAAAATTATATTGAAAATTAGCCTGCTTTTTCAACCGGGACTACCCCCTTAAGCTTTTCATTGAATGAATGCCCGAGGGCACAAAAATGCATGCCAGTGAGTGTTAAGACGTGTCAACGTTTTTAATCACACAAGTGTTTCAAAGTTTGAAATGTCTTATGAAACAACCAAACTCATTAATTTCCCGAAATGCGAAATTTTTAAACGACTTGACCACTTCGAACTTTTTGCAGCAAAAATTTAAAACAATAGACTCACAAGTCATACTGATTCGCACTTGTTATTTGTATAGGTATTTCAGTACTCACTTACAGACTTATGCCATGTATGTTTCCATACATAAGTGCTACCTTTTTGCCTTCCTATTCTATAATTGTGCACTGATTACTGCATGACTTAGTCATCACTAGTTGGACATATTTAAATTATAAATAAGTCGGCCATGAATGCCAGCGACGACTTGAGAGCAATAACAACTTTTTAAGCATATTCGAAATTCGTCACGAATATTGTTTTTGAAGCAAATGCGTTCTTACCTGGTAGCAAATTCAGTGGACACTTCACACATTTTTTCTGAGCAAAATTTTAACTAGGATTCACTACAACTGCACTCCGAAACAACTTGATTAATAATAACGTAACGATGCAATCCCGCAAAAAAACCAATAGAAATATGACTCGTCTGAGTCATACTACCCTAGAATTATAGCACGCCCTATCTCAAAAAGCGCCGCATTGCTAATATTAAACCCTTACTACAATTCTAACAATCATTCCGCCAATTCACCGGTTTGATGACGTTACCCTTCCTCTGCAACCGACCATACTCTAAGTCTGCATTGTTGCCGACGACGCGACTCTTAATGAATTCTGTCACGCACACAGCACAGGTCAGAGTGTTATGTCCACACCAGAACAGGTGATCATTGATATCGTGGCCAACACATCTTGGTAGTAAAAATCTTTAAAAAAACTCCCCCAAATCTTGCACCTCCTCCAACTATGCTCTGCAAACTAATCTCGATTTAGTAGCTTTTAGGCAAATTATATTATTATTACACCGAAAAAAAATTGCTCGCCAGTTATTAATGGACTTACACAAAGGTCATGGTGAGTTTATTTTACGATTTGCGTTTTTCTCTAATTCGGCTGCGAAATGGATGAGTAAATTTAACCCCAAGTGGCAGCCTTGGACGCTACCAGGCTATTGAATCAGCATTGTTGTGGAAAAAGCATTTCGACCCAATTGATGGAACTAGGAGAGGCCACAATCAAATATCACACTTTTAATTGGGAGTTTTCAATAGGGACGTACATAATAAAAGAATCCAATTAGGAAAAAAATGGTAGACAAAATCTAATATCAATAAAATCTAAATACTCTGTCTAGGAGGACGGAATGCACAAGAAAAATAAATAGGGTTAAATCCCTAATTGACAATCATTAACTCACCTGCAATTAGGAGCTAGAGAAAATTCCACATAAAATCGATGGCGTATTCGTTGGACACGATACATTTTCAGGAGAAAACCAACGAAATTACTTGGTATATAAGTCAAACTCCCGGATTCTGTTTTCCATTTAAAGCTCTTAATATAATGACAACCATGCATTAATCTTAATGGATAATCTCTTCATGCTATTCAATAAATTTAGAGGAGCCGGAGATAGTTTTAGTTGGTAAAATCTATTAGGAGATTTCCACCTCCTCACTCAGATGAAATTAATAATAGATAACAGCCCAGTAGTATTCGTTTTGCAATAATAACCATTGGAATCGGTAGGTCGAAATTAAGATATTTGGTCGTTGTGCATATTTACGGCATGATGCACAAAAAATAATAGTAACAGAATCAAATCTGCATTACACTTTTAAAATTATTAACTAGAGTCAAATCTGCTTCCTTCATAACAAGCATTTAATTGTAAAACATTAAAACAGAAGAGATTACTTTATGTGCAAATACATGAGTGATATTTAGAGCAGCACACGGAATAATATTCTTTTTTTAATCACAAACCAAAATCAAAATAAACCCTATAACCCCAACCTACTTCGATTTGACGTAAAAATCAACGAGTTTTCGCTATTTCCTCCAATATGAGGCTTTAAGGGTTAATAGCGTCTATTGGGGCCTATTGATAACCTCCATTTTTGTGTCGTGAAAAACTGTTTTGGCTTATTAATTTCAAAAAATAGTTTCATATCGCGTAGCAAAAGAAGAAAAGTCACGGAAAAACAAAGAGAAGAGATGTGGTACCCGAATAGAACCTTGTGGTACGCCTTGCAGAAGAAGATGTAACTACATTTGCATCCAAAGCTCAAGAAGAGACGTCATATTTCCCTATCTAAAATTCAATTAAAATGTTAGTTCAACCCTGGATTTTGGATAGTCCTCTAAAAATTGTTTAACCTAGGCAAAAGTAGAAGATTAAATTTAATAATTCGGGCTCTTCTCACCGATTTTCAATATGAATTAGTTTTAAATTTATTCAAAGTGTCTTAGTCTTAAAAAATTGATTTGCGCTTAAAAAATGGATGTGTAGACGATATTTTTAAGACAAAAAGCGGGCGAAATTTTAGGACATTTACTGGGCGCAATTTTAAGACATATAGCATCTGAAAATTTTACTTAGCACAGTATTTTAAGGGGAGTAAATATCAGCAACATGAAAACATACACTTAATTTTTATATCACCTTGGAAATTTTTCAATGTACATCCAAGGATGACCTAAAAATGTTTTTTAAAAACCAAAAGTCTTCAAAAAAATGTTTGAAGTTGGAAATAAGGCATCGAAAAATGAAAAAAATATTATTATTGGCTTTTATTTGTCCGAATCAGGCACAGGTGCAAAGGTGAGTTAACTGTGACCTATGATACAGCAGAAATAGGTGTTTTTGACACAAGAGTGATTTCGAACGAAACAATTTCAGTCTGAGGCGATGAAGCAGCTTCAGATGTTTCCTTAGAAGAAATCTCTTGATATCGCTTACAAATAAACATTTTTGAACACCTATTGAAAGCTGGCACGTTAGAATGCATAGTGAAAAAAGAAATCAGTAATCGAACGCAAGTAACAGAACATTTAATGGGAAGCGTGGTTTCGGGGTGTCGGATGGCATCCTCTTCAGGTGCTGTCATTTACCATCCGCCACCAGATAGCACGACCACGGTTAGGCTTATTGATGGATTAAGCTCGTTGTACTTCAACTGGTTTGTATAAATATTTCGATCCGCGAAGTATAACGACTGTCAATTTTGTTTTTCGTATATCTGCCTACGTCGCTATTCTGTATTAGTTATTTAGCATAGGTTAGAACCTCCTAGTCTAGTCGACAACTTCACCTTCTAGTGTGCTTTTTGGTTAGCAAGTCAATAAGCCTAACCGTGGTCGTGTGGTCTGGTGGCGGATGGTAAATGACAGCGCCTGAAGAGGATGCCATCCGACACCCCGAAACCACGCTTCCCATTAAATTAATGATGAACCAGCATAAACTCTGGAACATAAGAACCTCCACCAATGTGCAATAATAGTATTAGTGACTTGCTAACCAAAAAGCACACTAGAAGGCGAAGTTGTCGGCTAGACTAGGAGGTTCTAACCTATGCTGAATAACTAATAACAGAACATGCTAACGAAAACAACAGACATTTTTAAACAAAGTTAACTGATGATTTTTAGAAGGATTTCAGTTCAATATACCAAAAAGTGTAAAGAAACCGAATTTTTGGCACCGTCACAATTTTTTTTAAAAAAGGCGTTTGACTGAATTGAGTACAGAAAATCATTTAAAGTTTTCAAAACGAGCGGGAAATATGCATTTTTGATTTGAAATAAACCTGCACCGAAATATTCTGCCTATCAACGTAATCTTTACCATGAAATAGATTTCCAAAACAAGATACCCATTTAAATATTACAGATCATAACAGATTTTTATCCGATTCGGCCATTTATTCAAGAAAATTTGAAGAAACTTGCAAAAATGCTAATTATGCACTTGGCCTTTCCATTCTTCTGTCCGTTATCTATTTTTTCCAAGTGATCATTTGATAAAAAACTGATTAAGAAGTACATACAAATGTAACATCTAAACTTCATATTTTTCCTAATTATCTTCAATTTACTTTTTCAATAACGCTATCATTTCGATCTATCGTCCTAAGCTAGGAATCAAATAAAAGCCTCCATGTCTCAATCGATCAATTCTTTTTCTTGTGTTTTTTTTTCATCACCACCATACACACCCATAATTTTTTCGTCAATTCACATTAGACAATCCAATATATATCAATAAATAAAATATATAGCGGGTAATTGACATATAATCAAGCTATTTACAATTTGTCAGTATTACTATCAGATTTAACAACACTCCATTACTCGAGTGCCGAAACCAGTGGAGCGTTGAATGACTGGATTATTGATTGCTCGGGTCGTTTGACACCAAAATTGAGCTGTAATCGTGTTAGCACGGCCGACAGTAAGAAAACTAGCTTCTAAATCACATATGCTTATACGCACAACATGTTTGATAGGTGCTAACAATAGCTTGTAAGGTCTAGAGAATAAAAAGAAATGTAGCTATTTTTGGATAATGTGGAAATATATTTGGAAGGCTTGAATTGAAGATAAGTACGGATTTGTTTTGTTTTTCACCTACATATTTTGATAACCGATAGATTCATGTGATTTAAACGGCCCACTTTATTTTAAATTCATTTTTTTTTTAATTTTTGTTGCTATTTTTTCTTAAACAATTTTGCATTTAAGTTCACATGTTCTTGGTATTAACCATTTCGTGTTGATTCCAAAAGTATTAGTATTTTTATATATAGCAGTCAAAATCGGACAGTTATCTACTAATCGAAATTCATCGATTACCCAACCAATATGTCCAAAAGATCACTTAATATTCAATTTATTCAATCAAAAATCAAATAAACATTTGCAATTAATTTTGCAACCTTTCGTATTCGAAATTGCTAGTGGCACTCTTTACACATGATCATTTTTACATCGAAAATTCCAGACAAATCGATGCATACTTCATATAATTTTGGAAAGTTAAATGTATCGAATGGAACCATGTACACTTTCGGCCACTTGAATAGGGACAGCCGCTTCAAAAATTGTTTAACTCAAAATCTTCACCTTCCTTCGCCAAAGAGCAGAACTTAGTATCGCAAATGATAGGCTACTTTATTGCTCTTAGTTTCCGGAGCGTTGGAGTTGGATTCTTGATTAACAACAGTAAAATTGCGATAACATTTTGTTCAAAAATGGACCACTTGAATATGGACACTAATGAAATTTTGGTTTTACTAAAAATAAATATAAATAGTATGGAGTGTTTGCTTCTAGTAATGAGTAGATCCTCCTTTATTGAAAATTACTTGAAAAATTCTATTGGACATCGATCCATTATAACATAAAGAACATTAAGCACGAACACGCCGACCTGTCAAAAAAAACATGTAAACAAAAAATGCAAAAACTACCCCTCTTTCAGACAGAGAGCTCTGGTTTCTAAGCTCGCGCGCGAAAGAGCGAGTAAAAGCACACAATGAAATTTCTCCAGGTGGGATTGGGCAAATGTATTGTGGCGAGGCTGCAATTGTGTGTCAGCAATTCCTGTACGTATACACGCTACGACCGAATTAGTGTGCGAATAACATGAAAATGCAAGCAAATTAGAACAAAAAAAATTCACACCGTGAATTCTATAACAGATTTGCGGCAATTTGGCTTTAATCTCCGTGCTATATAGAAAGGTACACAATTTTTGAAGCGGCTGTCCCTATTCAAGTGGCCGGGTGTGTATGTACATTTTGATAAATTTCAATAATTTTTTTTTAAACAAGTTTAGGACCTTTCGAAAAATTATGTTTGGATCAGCATGATCAGCGCACTAGCCTTTCAAAAAAAATCAGTTACGGTAATGTTCATGGACACGATTCAAAAATTAATTTTAACTTTTAAACGATTTATATTTTATTTCAGAAGCGTCTTATGAAAATTTAACGCTCTAACTCAATATCTATTTATCCGATCCTTTTCAAATTTTGCACACTTATTCTTAACATAAATCACGATGTAACCACATCGAGACATTTTATTTTTAATGATTATAATTTATTTTATAATAGCAAATTTATCGATTTTTTAATAAAAATTTTAAAAAATCATTTTTTTTACTTAGAATTGATACTAAAAATTGAAAAATCGTTAAAAAATATATCTCGACGTGGTTACCTCGGAAAACTCATAAACTAACGAAACCTTTTTGTTAACTTCCCAGTATATGGGAAGTTCTTGTAATCGCCTCGAAAATCGAAATTGAAATTTTCAACATTTCTTTACGTTTTGAGGTCTTACGAGTATATTTTAAGTGTTTTTAGAAAGAAGTATGTATGTGTGTGTGTGTATGTACGTACGTCCGTACGTACGTATGTGCGTTCGTGGACAGTTTTTTCTACGAGCATAACTCACGTAAACAAAGTCCTATCGACTTTGTTGAGGTGTCAATCGAAGCGTCTTTGAAATCTTAAGAGCTGATTAGTTTTTGGGAATCTTCGGTCGGGGGGTTTGCTGTTTTGCCCGTTTGAAGGTCATTTCTGTCATGCGTTATATCTCGCGAACCAAACATGCGATTTTCATCATTAAGGTGTCAATCGACGCGTATTAACATGTATGTGATTCTATAAAGTTTTTAAAAAAATTAATAAAGGCGTTTTTTATTTTTTTTTGAAAAAAGTGCAAAAAATTAGGTTTTTTTTTCATAAACAGTAAATTTTTTACCTGATTTTCGAAACACAGTAATCAATATTTATAAAATTTATATACTCCAAACAGTTTTTGTGCAAAAACCAACAAAATTTTCTCTCATGATTACAAAAAAAATTAAATTAAAAATCAAAAATCATTAAAAGTCATCATGATTTCAAGGTCATTTCTGCCATTCACTATATCTCACGAACCAAATATAATATTTGCATCACTTAGGTGTCAATCGACGTGTATTAACATTTTTGTAATGTTTTTATATTTAAAAAAAATCGTTGGAGGCGTTTTTAATTTAACAAAAAAAATGCAAAAATTTAGGATTTTTTCATAAAAAATAAATTTGTTAACCAGATTTGTACAACACGGTAATAAATATTTATAAAATTTATAAATCCTTATCAATTTTTGGAGACAAACCAGGAAAACACTTTTCCGTGATGTTTAAAAAAATTAAATAAAAAATAAAAAATCATTCAAAGTCGCCATGTAAAAAGTGTTCATAAGAATGATTTTACCCGAATACTCTTATTCTGAAGACATTGTTACTAAGCCAATCACAGTTTATTAATATTTGCATAATTTAAGCAGATTTTTAATAGTCTTCATAGCACCGTGTTTTAATTTTTATATCAAAACTGCTTAAATTTTGAAAATCAAAAAAAATTAATCAAATTTGCATTTGTGGCAATGAACGCTTTGAATGGTAAAATGTTTCGTAGTCAATACTTTGCTAGATCATATGCTATAAAAAAAGCTTTCATCAATATGAAAATAACAAATAACGTAGAAACCCCCCCCCCCCATTGATCCGCGTGAATATTCAATCAAATCAATCTGTCCCCATCGACCAAAAACCTACGTAATCAATTGACGCTCCCGTAGATGATACGATTAATATTAAGTCATTCCAGTTACTGTTATGAGAGGTACATTATTATTATTTAAAGTAGTAGTATTTTCATAATTATTATTTTGTTTAGTATTTTTAATATTTATGTAAATATTACTGGGAAGTTGTACGTGTGGAGCTCAAGGGTCGCACCTCACGGCTTGTTTTTTTTTGTCATCAGATGATCGATGAGTTATGTTATACACCGCAAAACTATTTTTTTAGGAGTATACGAAAGTTTGATGTTAGTAGATCAATAATTAATATTTTTGGACCAAAAATTCAGAGAATACTCTTAAATAATTATATTAATATGTACTTTTTTCAGAAATAAATTCATATTTACATTTTTTTAAAAAAAAATATTAAATATATTCTTAAAATATGTAAAATTAACCATACTCCCCCTTATGGGACTTTTGGATTCTGCTGCTTTATCGAAGAAAACTTAATTTTCCAAATGAAATGTTTACAATTTTCATTGTGATACTTTATGGATGCAGTCTGGGTTTATTGCATGAAATTTCAAAAAAACATATCGAAATATTTATTAAAATGTTTTGAAACTTTCATATAATCAAATAATGACCTTGAACTTTACCTAAAAAAAATTTTTTATTTTTTTTTTGACGAAAACAATGGCGACAAAATGGCGGACATAATGAAACCCTATTAAAAACTGGTTGATATGATATGTCGAGTCAGGTAAGCACGCGAAAGATGATTCGAACGGCATTTTAACATAAAATTGGGTGGCTATGGTCGAAACTAAAACTGTACATTTTGGATGAAATAAAACAAAATGGCGGACTTTCCAATTTTTGGCCCCTTTTAGCAACTACAATTGTTTAATAAAGAGGGTTACAATTTTATAAAAAATTATTGATTCTAGTACGGACTCAAACTGTTTATGTACTGTATCTCCATATTTCAGCACACTCCATTTAGGGGGGTATTCTCAATTGCAACCGTATTTAAGGTAGCTATGTTTGGGAATTTTTTGAAAGGACTTGAAAGTAGATATGGTTCTAATTCTTTTTGGGTTAAGTAATTACACCCTTGAAATATACAAAAAAAAATTTATTAAATTATTATGATTATAAAATTGTATATGGAGGATTCCATGCAACCACTTGAAAATCGCCAAGGCAAACGGTCACAAACTTTCTGATGAGAGAAATGCTCTGAAACAAAAAAAAAACAAAAAAAAAGTTGTTTATTATGACTTTGGCTATGGTCTCAACCTTAGAGAAGATGATATATGCAAAAATAAAAAAAATGGTCAATGTTTAAACATAAACGTCCAAAAAATGACTCTTTTTCGTGTGATTTTTAGGTTATAAAAAATATTAAAAATTGATATTTTATCAATTTGAAGGTTCAGACGATATCTATACGTGTGCTGAATAAATGGTTAAAATATGAAAACAATCCGCCCAGTAGATTTAGCGAAAACTTTGTGACCGTGTTGAAAAAAGTGATTTTGAGAAAAACAACGCGTTTTTTTAGAAAAAAAGTATGAAAATAAGGTACTTACAGCTAATCAGCAATGCCTGCTCCGTACAAGTTAGGCAAGTTTAAGCTCTTAAATTCAATATAACGGTACTATTATATTGATTGGATTGTATCGCAAAGCCATCTGCTCATATATATAGAGCTAAAAGAAAGGGCGGAGCAGCTGCCCGACTGTGTATGAAATATGTAAATTTTACTAAACGGACCGCGCTCGCTTCAATCAAGCATGACTATAATAAGAATGCTGGGATCGATTTTAAATTTTAACACGACATTCTTGAAGCTATATACTATCCAAATCCGTAATAATAAAATAGTCGAATTATTTTTTTTTCTAATTGAGAATAATTGATATTGAATAATTGAATAAATTGATTTTTCGAAATTGTGTCAACCAGGTTGAAAAACGTTGTTTTGAGAAACACCGGCAGAGAGCGCTCACACACGCTCTATTATATCGCTGTATATATGTATATTTCTGGGCTTCACCAACCAAAATGAGAGTTTGTATACTAATTCTACATACATATACATATAAGTCTATTGTTCCGCCGAATGATGTATTTGTAAAATCGATTTTTTTAAAAACTAGACTGCCCCCTTAGGTTGCTTACAATTTACGATAAAATCGCTTCGTCCATTACTGATAGTTGCATCATTTCTTAAATTGATACATCGAATATGGAAATCGAACAGGTTTAGTCGGAAAATTCCACTTTAAATCCCAATTCTCTGTGACAATCGAGTAAATGGCTATGTAAGTAAGTAAAATTTGTATATAAATTGTATATATTTTTGCAATAGAAGTAAACCCATCACTACTCAGTTCAACATTACACTGTCGTTTGCAGACAAAATTCACAAATAGACATTGAATCGTGCACAAGTGTTAACTTCAACTCAAATACATTTACTCGGAGCCAAAGCAAGTTGCGTTAATTATTCTAATTAAATGACAACCATCATATGATTATCGGTAGTTCGAAGGTGAATAATGGAAAAACCCGCGACCAAGAAAATTATGGTCACAATATCATTTTGAGTGTTATCCCGCATTAAAAGCGGACTGTATATTTATGCACCAGAAAGTTAATATTCAAAACCGCTTAGTCATAACAACTTTCCATAGAAATGACACACTGACCTTTAATTCTAATCATTTCTGGCTCCACGTATAAATGCGTGAAAGGATGGAAAAAAGCCAATTTTAGGCGGAAAGACCAAATAGCATTATTATCAGCAGCAAGGTCAGCCGCAGATTATAAAAATGTGGCAGAGTTATACGTATCAGCCAAGAAACAGTTTGGCACCATCTTTTAATTATGTTTCACCATCAGAATCACCGATAATTGAAAAGCATTTCTCGTAGGCGTTTTTCCATTTCAAAATACGTAATAAGATTGTGTGATTCTCAAAATTTCAGCCACTGATCGGAATCATCACTAATAAATGAATGCTGAAGGTCGCGTCATTTTTCAGTCTAATTGAAAAGCTAGCTCATATCAATTTGGGAGTTCCCCCACCAGCAGCAGCCTGTGAAGCAAATGCTATGCCGGATTGGTAAGACTTTATGGAGCAGTTGACATACGCCAGCAGATAGACTAGACTGAGCGCCATCGCAAATGGGGGCGGTTAAAAGGGTATATTTTTAGTTGTTTCTATTCTCGTTCAATGTTGTGAACAAAAATGTTTTATGGCACTTGCACTTTGAACGAAGTAGGAATTGTGAAGGAGATTTAATGTCTGGATAGCTAGCTGTTGATAGGAGTTCTATGGGATCATGAGCATGAAGTGGTATCACCCCACGGGATTAAAGACTGTTTATGTTTTCTTTGAAGGTATAATTAATGGGGTCATAAATTATACCTTCATATTGAGGTTTTTCGAAATTAATTCCACATATTACAGGAAAAATTAAGGAAATACTGCTGATATTTTTGTATGTTGGGTAGACTTTTTTTTAATGAAATGCATATGTATATAGAGTGGGCGAGAATCGAGAATCTGGATGGTTCTCGTCATCCCGCAGGTTCTAGTGCCGCCCTTATATTCTGTGGTATCACAATGAGCCTCTCGTGGCCTAAGTGAGCTACCTTTGGATAAAAAGGGGCTGCCACTACAACCAACCAACCATAGAGTGGGCGAAATGAATAGTACCCAAAAGAGCAATTAATAGAAGACATAATGCATCAAAATAAACAATAATACCTTCAGCATCTAGTCATAAATCTCGAAATTTTTTGAAAGTTTAGCTTCCCTTATGGAGGTTCTGACGAAAAGTGAGCGAGATGATTGAGCCCAGAAAAAGCGTTCCGAACGAAAAAGCGAACGGAAGTAAGATTTCCTATCAAAAGGTTCTCTTAAAATTCAAAGTGAACACAAAAGTATAGCAATGATGTGCAAATATAAAAGTAGAGTGACTGTTTCAGTGGGCAGAGCGCCCGACTCTTGCTCTTGAGGTAGAGGGTTCAAATCCCCGCTCCCTGTTTTCTTAGAAATATTTTAACTAAGCTTACCTACGATTAAATAGCATGAGCCCACAACAAAGTATGGTACAACCATTCATGCTGTCTTTTCAAGATATTTAGAAAAACTAGAATCGCAAACATTCGTTTTATATTTCAGTTACCACAAATCTATTGTATCTTTTTTTGAATTAAATTCAGCTGAAAATGTAGAGAACTCTGCAGAAAATAGAGTAGAAGAACTGTAAATTACTTTAAGATATTTTTTACTTTAACCACTGTAGGATTTTCAAAAAAACCAAAAAAAAAATTGTTACTCTAAAGTATACCTTATCATCATAGAAATCATGTAGCAAAGTTTCATATAGTGGAAAAATCTCTAAATGTTCGAAATTTTAAATTAGCGCGGCGCTTCTCACTGGGAGTGCTATCCGCCCGTATCCCCGCGCGCTGTTGGTATAGAAATTTAGAGCAATTTTAAATATAAATCTTTCAAAACTATACACGTGCTCTGTTAATTGAAAGTTAGCAGAGAACGCTGAAGTACGTATTTTGCAGACTAAAGGTATATCAAATTTATTCATGATTTTTCAATAACTTAAACTTTAAACGCGTTTATCTCCGAACAACGTTTTTCAAACTGGCCGGATTCCTTTCTCAAACAATTTTTATTCGATTTATTTGAAATTTTTACAATATGTTCAAAACTAGTGTCTGCATAGAAGCACGTAGGATTTTCGTTTTATGTTGCATATTTCAATTGTTATTAACCATTTTCGAGCGTTTTTTTCGTTTTTTTTTTTGACAAAAATCGCTTTAAAAAAATCCTACGTATTTCTCTGGCTGTCATTACGCTTTATCGACAATTATTTGTTTGATAACCATAACCTTAACAATTCAGGAGAAAGCGGTCCGGCCGCGAAGCCATGAAAAAATAAGGCGTTACTGGAGAAATGCTAGGAAGCCGCCATTTTGTTTTTTAAAGTTCTGAAAAAATTGAAAGAGGTTGTCAAATACTTGACAAATATAGATCTTTTTAACAAATTTCGATATATTGTTTGTTTTTTGAGAAACAAATTCCAAAAAGATGCCTTTTTTTCTACCTCTACTGTGGTGTTCCCCCTTAAGTTACTTTGTGTGATTAAAAGTAATAAAAAAAATTCATATTTTGCAACCTAGATTTTTTAATTTGTCACATTAATTCCTGAATTTTTCCTACATTTATCTATATACAACTTTTTAACCTTTACATAATCATTTGAAAACGAAGCTAAACTTCCCACCTTCCCGCAAAACTCTTATCGCTGTCTTTTTTTACCAACACGGTTAGAAAGCAAATCGGTTAGAATGACGATCGGTTAGAATGACGATCGGACACCCCACCCGCTTCAAGAAATTTACCGTATAGTGAATGTATGAAAGCAAACAAGAAGGGCACATTGTTCAGAAGAATTTCGTAAGAAAATAAATCGAATAACAAAACAATTAAAGTGAATGTAGCAGCAAATTTGCAAAGAATAGAATCAGAATGTATATGTTCGCACAATGCGACTTTATAAAGATAGCATAAGAGTGAAGAAGAAAGCACGATGTTTATGATTTATTTTGTATGTCGTGTTGGTAAGAACCACAAAGTAAGTTTATGGCCAGTCTTTCTCTTTCGATAAAAATTTCTTCGACTTAACGGTTAAGCTTCAAGATATAGTCACTCTTTCGTTATACATGGTCCGTGCATTTTCGATCGAAATAACATGCAATTTGTCTTTCCGTGCCGTTCGGAAGTAGGACTGAGCATTCACTTGAATAAAAAGTGAAGAAATTTGTTATTGAGTTAGGATTCTTTTATATTTCCCACAAATGGAAATAAACAATTACCATTTCAAGTGCACCTACAATCAACAATAATTTCTTGAGATTTTATGTATCACTAGCTGGGCCGCAACCTCGTTCGTATACACCTAACTTAGTTATCATTATTTTTTATCTCTTCATGTCCGTCCGCTCACATACACCCCGCTTCTAAAGTCTGAAAAATTTCATTGCCACTCGACAAACAATTTCGTCACCGGTACCTTTCTTGCATTGTGTTCAAATTTCACATTGGCGGGCTTTCCCAAAAAAAAATGTCCTATATATTTATTTATCATGATTAGAGGAACTAACTCTTTTTTGACCAATATAATCAGCCAACTGTTTTATAATGTTCGCTTTTGATCATTCTTTTACATCAACATAATGGTTGACAATTTTTTAGGGCTGGTGCATAGCCCTTTCTTTTTCGATCTAGTTACTTTTCTGTTGGCTTCCATGTTTCAATTTGAAGATTTCCATTGAAAGCCTAATTGTCTTTCTATGGACCTCGTTAATTTTTTTGTCGTTGCTCCGATTTTAATGACACAATCGTGGGATCGAACGCACTACTTATAAGGAGTGTTGTTGAACTTCAAATTCGAGAGCTTAAAATGGTGCATCCTTCAACGATAAATAATTTATTGTTTGATAACACTCCATTCAAAAAATTCCTGGTCTAAGCAATAAACCACAATTTTTATGCAAAACTCAACTTTATTCATTAGTATAATTTCCAGCAAAAACGATACCAGTCAGCTCAACGTATTTCTCCAATTTTTAACAGAACGATTTGTCAAAGCGTTCAAAATAGGCGTTTGTTCCGGATAAGAGTTTCTTTTTGGAGTAAATTGTCTTTCTTGGTAATATTTTTAAGAGTTCTGCAAACGAATAGTAACAGCTGCGATCAGACCTAGCGAATATGGGGGGTGCGAAAGCAATTCGAAATTCATTCCGTGATTTTCGGTAATTGTAACCATCGTCTTGTAACGTGGTGCATTGTGTTGGTTTTTCTTTAGCATCGCGCTTACAACAACGTTATGGAATAGTTTTTCTTTCCCCGAAGTAGGAAACGAATAAAATAGCATGAATATTCCAAAATACGGACGTCATAACCATTTCGGACAACATTTGTGTTGTGTTAACTTACGAACTTTCACTTTACACTATTCCAAAATACTTTCGCGGATTTTTTTTTGAAGTTTACTTGAGTAAAAACCTCTTTTGGGCGTCGAACGAAATACAGTTCCGCTTACCAATCAATGATGGTTGATTTGTGATGCCATCTTTTACTAAGACGATATTATACAATATATTTAAAATGCTTAATATAAAAAACGAAACTGTTTTCTTTCGAAAAATATCAAAAATGGTGTTACAAAGATTTCAATATCTCGGCAGCCAATGGTCGAAATTTCATCAAATTTCGACACGTATCTCATGAAGGTTGATGAGTTCTATCAAAGGATCTTGTAGGACAACTCTTAAACTAGTAGGCCACCTAGGTTTGGCATACTAACTAAATGTCTTTAGATTGTTCGCAGTCATTCGAACGACATCATCGCGGATATTTGATTTTCAGACTTTTGCGTTACAACTTTTGTAGTATTATAAAACGTATAAAATGAAAAAGGTTTAAAGAAGACATTCTATCTCATTTCAACAATTTTCTGTAAGATGCACCCTTCTTTTGGCAGACCTTTAACTTTTTAGAGGAAATGTTAGTAAAAACTTGGACACTCAAAATGAAAAACGATTTAGCGAATAATATGATTCGATTCAGCGGAATCCATCAACAATTCTGAAACTAAAATATAAAACGAAATTGCAAAGTTCTACAGCAGAATTCAGTTGAATATGTTTATTTATTGTTTAAATTTATTTGACCCCATTATGAGCGTATTTCATATGGCTTCTCACAAACATCATAACTTGGATCAATTTTATTTTATTTACTTATCAAACAGTGAACGAAGCGCTACTAAATTTTTCAAGATAAATATTTTTCTGGTATCAAAAATATTTGCATAAAAAAACATATAATTTTCCAGAATATCTAAGGGAATGACCATTCGATAAGGCTTTTGCATAAAAGAATTTTTCTTGTGAGATAATTTTTTTTAAATGTCCTATATGCTCTCGCCTCATATGCATAACGATAACCGATAAAAAATTTCATGTGTCAGACTAATAAAATCTTTATTGTATGAAAGAGCTGAAAGATATCAGAAATGATGTTAAAAAAAATTAATTTATCTATTTAGTACATGAAATCCTGTTATCCATAGAGTCTTAAGAATAAAGCGAAAAATATCCATTTGTAGACATGTATCAGCTTAAGTATCTTTTGGAAGTATTCTCTACAGCAGAAAAATCTTGTGAGGGTAGGGATCTCGTTTACACTTTAGTCGATGTGGCTTATATTTTCATCGTTCTCTAAGGAAGCCCAAATGTGAAAATTTGGCATTGCTACACTAAAAGTTGAAAGTGCTTTCGATCGCCCGAAAGAAAGGGATATTTTCAGATTCTGATACAGCAAATATGAATGAAGAGGGATGTGTATCTCATTAAAGCATTGCAAGTCTCTGAATGTATTTCGTATTGAACGTATGAACATCAAATGGCAAGAGAAGTTGATACTTGCATATCTTATTTTACAGAATTCCTTAATAGAAGACTTTTTGATCCAGTGTTGTCAGACGGTCCATAAAAAAATCCTGGATTAATTACATTCCCCCCGAAAAACCTCTAAACAACCTTAACCAAGCCGATTCATTACTTATGGTCCGAGTTGTTACATATTCGGAAGCGAAAGGTGCAAATAAATGGAAGCCAAAATAATAGAACAGAAACATTTGTAATTTGAGCATAAATCAAGCATTCTATTAGAATTAATTTGCGCAGTAGCTCGTAGTTGTCTGTTTTGTGAGTACTAACAGTTGTTTTCAGGGAACAGGCCCATTTAGTGTTTTTTTTTCAAAATTGGCAGATGGAAATCTTCAAAACGACAACGGGTTTCTCCCGACTTAAGGGGGAAGTATGGTGAATTTTTTTTACTCTATTGTACTGTCCTTGAAGAGGTTCCCATAAAATTTTTAAGTTGATCCGAGAAAAATTGATGAAGTCATGGGCTATACAATATAGGTATCTCTCATGAATGGGCACGCGAAAACGATAACATTCGTATTAGCAGAGCTGGTCAAAAATCTGCAAAAGAGTGCAAAGAAGGTCAAGTCCTTCGAAGACAACAATAAAAATATGCTCTAGACATCCTTGCTGATAGCCTTACACTTTATGGACCCGGTATTGACAATTCTGTGAAAGTAGAGAAAAAAATTCACTTTTGTCCCAAAAAAAAATTTCAAACACGTTTTCTGAGACTTTTTATTTTTAAAGTCGATGAAACACGGTGCTCAAAAAATAACGGGCCCATCCTTTTGAAATTTCAAACACTTATTCTGTAAACATTTTACAAGGCAACGCCGTCGAAATTTTTATAACTATTATTTATTTTTAGACTTTAATTTTTTTTATTGGAATTTTCCCAATTAGCAACCACAATTCTGAAAATATTTTTTTTTCGTTTTTTGGCTTCAAAATTACACCAAACATTAAATAAACAAAATAAATGAAAAAAAAACACGACAGCGTTACCTCATCAAACTCATTAACTAACAGAATCTTTTTGGTTTTTTTGGTTTCAGATGATCCAGCTATTAGTTATGTTTCTAACGGCAATTTACCATTTTTTTGAGATGTCATTTTGGATATAGAGTCAGTCAGTGGCTGATTTTTCAATATTTTTCGGTAAAAAATTACTGGATGCACTTTAATAAATGTACTTTAGTATAATCTTTCAGTCAATGAACTCACCTTTACCATATTGCTAAAAAAAATCTTAAAACTATGTTTCAAAAATCAAGAACTAACCATACCATACCGGTATTTCCTTCGTGTTTTCAAGCCTTACAGATATTATTAGCATTAGCTTCTACTTCAGAACGATTGTGAATCAAAACAACTAGGGACGAAGAACTGCAAAAAGACGTTTCTTAAAGTTGTCCTCCTTTCTTTTCTGTTTGGTTTCATTTGGGTGATATTATGTGGAGATTTCATTTTTAGTGTTCAAGTATGTGTGTCCTAACACATTCATTCGAGATATGGCTCAAAAAGTGCAAACATCGAACGCAATGATCCAGAGGATTAAGAAGCATTGTAATCTTAGATCATATCAAGTTCAAAAGGTACCTGATCGATCCGAGGAAAAGGAGAAAGAAGCGAAAAATCGGGCTGGAAAGCTATACAAGGATTACCTGACCAAATTCGATTGTGTTGTAATGGACGATGATACATACGTGAAGGCCGATTTCGCACAACTGCCTGATCAGGACTTCTATACAGTAGGATCAAAGGGTGGTGTTAGCCTAAAACATAAAACCAAAAATAGCACCAAATTTCCCAAGCGATATATAATTTGGCAGCCAATATGTCGATGTGGTCTCAGATTAGAGGAATTTGTAGCGAAAAGTACCATCAACTCAGCAGTATATGTACATCGAAGAGTGTTTAGAGAAGCGACTAAAACTATTTATCGAGAAATGACGACAAGTCATCATGCTCGATCAACAATGAAGTGGTATGAGGATAACAACATCTCGGTGGTACCGAAAGCAGCTAACCCTCCAAACTGAGCAGAACTTCGACCAATCGAAAAATATTGGACTAAAATGAAGAAAACATTAAAGAAAACAAACAAAATTGCTAAAACCAAAAAGGATTTTCAAAATAAGCGGAGAAACGCATATAAGGTGGTCGATAACACCGTTGTACGGAACCTAATGCGTAGAGTTAACAGAAAGGTCCGAATTTTTTTCCCTGAAATGAAAATTCATTGAATTTTTATGTAAATGTTAGTTAATATAATTTAATAATAAAAGAAGAAGAAAATTAGTTCGATGAAGCAATTGATACCACTTTTAGAGACATAATTTTTTCGATGCACCCCTTATATCAGCTTTTTTTGGAGAACTGACTTCATCTAAGGACAACACCTCGCCCCCATGCCATTTTAGCAAGCACCAATTCCACGCGAGAAATCAAAATGTCTAGACATGACTACTCACTCGAACCGCCGTGTAAAGTAATTGATTTTGAAATGATTAACGTGTCCTCATTGACGTGGATTGGAACGCATTGCAAAATATGTATGGGATTAATATCACATTTCTTGCTCCACATTATTTGCTTGCTTCATGCTCGCAAATTCGATACAACCAGAATATACTATACATTGTTTCTCGCAACATCAATCTTTCGCCTTCTTATATGAAATTGTCCAAGCGAACGACAGGTGAAAAAAAGAATTGAAATGGGTGTTGCTCCCAATGCGACCATAAACCACCCCATGAAATATTCGTGTCAAATGCAGACTTGAACAGGTCCCCATTGCAGTCAATTGTAGTATCCATTGTGCAATTTCGTTCAAGGCTTGTATCTAAAATGGATTGATTGATTGTCTTCAATTGTTACAACCCAAGACATTTGTTTGTCTTTTGTGTAGTCGACATCAATAAGACACCGACTTCACAATGTTGGGTGTATAGGAATGATACGCTGCCCACAACAGTTCGGATTCCAACGGCTCCATTCAAAAGCTTTCAGGATGGTCAATATCCTGAAGTCTTAATCATAAATGCAATAACATTTCATTGTTGTTCAGCTTAACTAACAGTTCCATTTCATTCAGGATAGCGAGCCAACAATGTTCAGGCAACTGGAAATGTTGATTTGGTCAAACAATTGGCTAACAAATGTAATTTGCTGTAAAAGTTTCAATTGGAAGCATTTCAAAGTTACTTCTACAGGAATCCGTTTTAAGGACAATTGGCACCATATTTCAGTCTTGATTGGCTGCCACTTTAGTGGTAAACATTATTAATTAAATTTTTTTCATAAAAAAATAAATGTTTAACCTGATTTGCACAACACAGTAATAAATGTTTATAAAATTTATACATTCCTATCAGTTTTTGAAGAGAAACCAGCAAAATATTTTCCAATATTAAAAAAAATTAAATTAAAAATAAAAAATAGTTCAAAGTCACCATGTAAAAAGTGTTCATACGAATGATATTACTTTATATCTCTTATTCTTTTAATATTGGAATTTTAATCGCAGTTTATTAATATTTGCATAATTTGAGCAGATTTTGTATAATTTTCGCAGTGTTTTAATTTTAATAAAAAAACTGCTTTAATTTTGCAAACCAAAAAAAAACAAATTTTCAATTGTGGTAATCAACGCTTTGAATGGTAAAATGTTTTGTAGTCAAAACTTTGCAAGATCATATGCTTTAGAAAACTTCCATCGAATAAAAAAAATGTAGTCTTTAGTAGATTTATTCTTTAGTAATCGTAAGATTTCAATTACTGTAACTGTGTGACACATTTCACTTTTTACATGCAATTGAACCGATTATTGACTGCACATTCAATGTTTTTCAAGGCAAACTGAAAATAATAAATAATTATTAGCCTCATTGATGTAAAATCGTGAAAAAATACGAATTCAGTGACTATGCCGAAGTGATGGCAATTTTGAACACAACTATTCAAAATGGCCACCACGCGACAAAATCTCTTCAGTGGGCGTAATAACAAAATCTCTATTCATTTTTGCTAGCGCTCTTTGTCCTTCAAGCATCGATATGAAAATAATGAATAACGTAGAAAAGGCTTTCTAACAAAAACAACTCAAAAACGCAAATGTTGATGGCAACAAAACGACCACAAGAACGTTTCAGCGTGAACACTCATAAAATGGCATCTCGTCGTGTTGAAAATGTTTTTCGGGTCCATTAACAGATTGAGAAGTAAACAAACGAAGAACACGCACTCAATGGACACTTTCGTAGAGTCGAGTGTGTGGGAATTCCGCAGATGGTTACAATGTGTTCTCCGTGGGGATGACGACGCATCCAGAAGCAAATCCCCAGATCAGAGGCTTTGTCTGAATTCTGGCTGAGATGAGTTCGTTTCGGTGGAACTGGCTTGGCGCCCAATTGGGAATCAACCTTGGGTGCAGATGTTGGCGGTCAACCACATTCAGGCCGTGATTCACAGTCGTGGAATGGCATTTCGCATTGGGGCCATCGCCAACGGGTCGCAAATGATGACAAAATGCTAATCAGATGGCAAGTGCCGCCGGGGTGCGAGGCAAGTTCGAATTGTTTCCGCGAACAGGGCGAACGCCACTTGGGATTGGATTGGGCGCACGAGGACGGAATGCAAATTACAACCGCGTTGACGTGGACGCGAGAGCCTCGATGAGCTCCAAATTCGACAAGTCAAAGAACCTCGCCGGCCGGCCGGCTGGACCCCACGACGGCAGTGAACCCCGCGACAGCAACATGGGTCTGCTGCAGGCTGCGGATCCGTCGTGTCGCCGTAACCAGACCACAGCCGGCAGCGTAGGTCAGGGCCACTCGTGTGCGCCCGTCGGGGAGGCGGGCAGTGGGACAGCGAGCGGGTCCGTCCGTCGAGTTGCTGGCTTGCATCCAGCATCCAAGAGATGCTAACGGTACCGGAAAACAATTGAGCTTACCTGGCCGCGGCGGGAAGGGCGGTTGTGGTGGGGTTCACAGATCAAACCAGCACGAGTCGCGGTGCAGCCTCCAGCTCGTAGCGAATTTACTCCGGGCAGAGAAAATCATTGCACACCGCGCGAACGGCGAGAAACAAATATTCACGGGAACTTTCCACTTCTCATCAGTTCGGGGCTTTCCTGATTGCCCGCGGGCGGCGCGTGGGAACACGGCGGGGCGCAATGATAAGTGAGCGGCCGCGAAAGCGAAAATCGCGGATTTCACTCGCTCAGCACTTTCATTCGAATCGTTTACTCCGATCCGCGGGATCAAAGACCGAAAAGGGGAGGCACAATCACGCGCCCGACACGCAAAGCACCACCGCACGGATGCCGATCGAGAGACGACGCCTTTTTGCTCGCCTTGGGCCCCCGACGTCAAATTCAGGACGAGATGGAAACACTTCACTTGATCTCTTCTGGCAAACAAACTGCTTGCAGAAACTCCTCGACGGCACAACCACTTCCAACCAGCCAACTTCTAGTACTGTGCCGCTGTCACGTCAAATTTTGCTGGCGATACTGTTCGCGCCGTCACACTTTGTTGCTGATACTGTTCGAATCGTGTAGCGCGCTAGAGATATCGCTGGTGCACCTCTCATGCGACTTCATGTTTATCCATCTTTCATGCTACACATTTCCGCTGTCACTGCGTGGCGTACACTTGCATGACACGTTAACAATTTGATTTGATAACAATTCTCGTCCATGTCTACTTGAATGTCTCATATCAGAAATTCTTTTTAAAATACGAAGAATATGGTCGCAAATCTTATCTTGAACTAATAACTCCACCAGCTAACGAAAAAAACTACATCCCCCAGTGTACGAGCAACATATGATTTGTCTCGGCTCTCATCCAAATGTCAAGGGATGCTGACTAAAATGTACCAGTCGGACAGTGGTGAGAATAAAAAATGACCAGGTAGAAGCTATTTGAATTATCAATTCGATTTATTTGAGAAGCAAAGTTCAGATCTTATGCGAATGTATGTTACATATTTTATTTCTTGATATTCGGTTGGAGATTGTACGTCATAATCTTAATTTGGAGCCAGACTATGAAAAATAACTTCATGAACATGTCACGACTACTAACCAAAGCATACAAGACCATATACAACTTGCAAAAAATTACCGCTACATCTGAAATATATAAAACAGCAAAAGAACATAACGTAGACGGACTGATTTACATGGAAAAAGGAAAATTCATTTTTTTAAATTTACATCATGAAGAAATGAAAACAACGAAAGTAGATATAAATGGGGGGAAACGATTTTAATATGAGAAACGCTAATGATATTCTAATAAAATTTGCTAGGACAGAGCGCCTGAAGATGGATCCGTTTAACGCCGCATCAAATTTTTACAATGAGCTACCTCACACAATAAGAGAAGCACATAACATAATATCGTTTAAAATCATGCTACGTAAACATTTACTGAAAGCTCAATTGAATAATTAAGAACGGTAAGATTTATTCTACAAATATGAAACAAAATTGGATATTTTGAACTCTGAATAAAAATTGTTGAGATACTGGTACTATCCCTTATACCGATGTACATCGTCTGGAAAGTACTAAGTAAATGAACAACAATGACCGTGCATGCAATGAGTGATGGAGTGAGAGGTTTTCGGAAGAGGCGGAGGTAGTTTTAGTCTGTATAAATCCAACATGCTCAGAAGCAGGAGCAAATCGGTATCTTTTGAAGATTTCCACCTCCAAGCGACGAAAAAAAAAATTATCTTACAAGGAAAGCATGTTGATTATGTTAATTCAAATGATTCTAAGAATGAAAAAATTTCATTTCACTTCATTCGGAGAGCACAATGTCAACTCCGTTACTATCAGCTTTTCAACGAATTATTTTATGTTTCGAAGGGTTATCATCATGTTTCAAATAAACAAGATATTAGTTCACAACTATAAAAGCGCAAGCATTTGAATATCTACTCGAAAAAAACTCATTTGAAAACATGTTTGGTGAAATGGAAAACTATTTTATGATTGCGCATTTATTAGCTAAAATTTCTACAAGCCAAACACCATAGATGCTTTGAAGTTGATAAATAAATAAATTAAAAGATTTAATTTTATTCAAACAATTTTATAACCGATAACGTCAAGTTTCTTTGCCTGATTTAGTCAATCAAAAGAAAAACCCAATTATATTTTCATTGAAGACTTTTCGGTACAGTTTAAATTAATTAAGACAAGCCTGGAGGTGAGTAGAGGAATACAAACATAATTTTGTCCAAGCATACTTTTAACTTACTCCTAAGAATATAATGAAAAATATAAACTCTTTATATACTGAGAAGTTAGTTATTGTTTTATTGCAATTTGAATATAAAAATAGTATTTTGAACTAGCTATATGCCGTTTTTACATAGTAAAAGATGACTTTTGATGCTTAAAAGGAAGTGATATACATATGTATTTGATTCGTGATCGATTTTAATTGAAACTTTTCATTTTTCTTTTAATTCTCAGTTTAATATGAACATTTTTTAAATATGAAATTTGTTATCGAATACTAGACAACTAAATTGTTTCACTAATCTTTTGGTTGCAACGATATTTTTGAAAATCCCTTCGAAATAGCTTCTGTAAGTCGAAGGATAGTTTCAATGATTAAAATATTCAGAATTGTATTTTGTTTCCTCAACTTTATGCGCTTGAGCGTACATATGAAAAATAAAAATACAAGAAACCATTTTTACATATTAAAATAGTACTCTGAATATATTATACGCAAATCTTCGAAGCTTACGCCAGAAGATAGAAGACATTGAAATTTACCTGAAGGATCACAAGGAAGTTGATGTCATGCTATTCTGCGAGACATGGATATACGATTCGGAGATTGATTACAACATTAACCTACTAGACGAAGATACACACTACCGAACATACATGGATACTCTTATAGCCAATAACTCTGAAGTATTAAACGAAAAAACACCGACAAGGTTAATCTCAGGTACAATCATAGACCATATAACTACAAACAGCCAGACGATTAAACACAACACTAACTACACTTTCGAAGACTGGCCACGACTAGACCATAGACTAATACGTTTATCAATTAAAGGACATACAATGACGAAAGTAAAACCAAGTGTAAAATATATAACTTACCTCAGAAAAAAAAAATTTATTGAGACAACTAAACAGCTAATTAAAAAGAAAACCCCAGAAAGCTTCCAGGAATTGGCCAGGATAATACAGGAAGCTAAAGTCTCTGCCACATTTACTAAAGCCATCAGGACAAGGAATGTAACATGGATTACTGAAAAAGTTATTACTGCCTCAAAGAAAAAACATAAAGCATATAAACTGCTAATTAAGGATCCTCTCAGTCCTACAAAACAAAAACAATACAAAATAATAAAAAACGAATGTAACAAAATTATCAAAGAGGCTAAGCAACGTTATTATACCATAAAGCTTGAGCAAAGCTCAAAAAACAATAGCAAGTTTTGGAATCTAGTTGACGATGTTCTAAGGAAAGGTGAAAAAAGCAAGACGCAAAATATCGACAAACTATCTTACTCGAACAAGATCATCAGTGAATCGGAGGAAATCGCCAACTGCCTTAATCGTCATTTCTCAGAAATAGGTCATGAAATAGTAACGAAATTACCGCTGATGCGAACACCATCGTCCCGAAACACATCCCCAACCTCTTCTTTACATTTAAGAAAAGTCAATAAAAAAGAAATAATCGAAATCATTGATTCTCTCAGAAACCATACTGCACCAGGTCCTGATGGTATCTCCGTTGATGACCTCCAATTAGTTAAGGAAGATATTGCTGATACTCTCGTGAAATTAATAAATAAATGCATTAAGCAGGGAAGATTCCCGGGATACTTAAAAATCTCTTCTGTTATACCGATTTTTAAAGGAGGTGACGAAACTGATCCAAACAATTATAGACCAATCTCACTCTTGAATTCCTTAAGTAAAATCCTTGAAAAAATTATAGATTCCAGAATCAAAGAATTCTTGTTGCAAAACAAAATCTTGGATAGAAACCAGTACGAATTCCAGGCGGGCAAAGGCACAATAGATGCCATTACTGATGTGATTAGATTTGTGAATGAGTATTTGGATAAGGGCCACTACGTTGCAGCAGTTTTCGTGGATCTAAGGAAAGCCTTCGACACAGTGACACATGAAACATTAATGACCAGGCTCGGTGAATATGGAATTGTTGGAAAAACAAATGAATTAATACGCAGTTACTTGACGGATAGATCTCAAAACACACTAATAGGTGGTGTCAAAAGCAAAACTGCTGAAATTAGCATAGGTGTTCCGCAGGGCTCGATCCTAGGACCAACGTTATTTCTACTTTATATCAATTCCATAAAAAAAGCAGACCTTGCTGCGAAAGTCGTTATGTACGCAGATGACACTGTGCTCGTCTACTCAGGTAAAACTAATTTCGAAATTGAGCAAAAAGTAAATACCGACCTGGACAAGTATTGGCATTGGCTTCTACAAAATAGATTGGCATTAAACGCGGGGAAAACAAAATATATGATTTTCAAACAGAAGAACAAAACTGACATACAACCACACGTAAACCCTCCAGAGAGTGGAACAAATGAAATATTTAGGACTTCTAATAGACGAGAAACTAACATGGACTCCACACATAAATGAGCTAAGGAAAAGACTGGCAGTCTTCATTGGACTTCTACGTCGCTTCCACTTCTTTCCAAAGAAAAATCAAGTCCAAATTGTATATGCGCATCTCCTTTCCAAAATTTCTTACGGCATCTTAAATTGGAGTCAAACTTCTAAAGGTAACCTCATGATTATCTCCAGACTAGTAACGAAGGCGTATAAAACCATTTACAATCTCCCTATGCAAACTCCAACGAGCGAAGTCTTCAAAATAGCCCAAGAATTGAATTTGCAAGGCATGATCTTCATGGAAAGAGCTAAATTCATACATAAGAATTTACACCGTAATGAATACACTACCGTGAAATTAGGTAAAATTGAGGCAAAAAACACTTACAGAATGAGGAACATGAATAATATAGCTATCGCATTTGCCAGAACTGATCGGCTAAAAGAAGATCCCTTGAACAAGGCAGCTAATTTCTACACTACCGGACAAAATTAAAAACATAGCGAACCCAACTTCATTTAAAACGACACTAAAAAAATACCTCCTTCAGGAACAACATACGAAGTAAATTACAAATATAATCAGCTCCACTAAAGTCAAAGACAAACATGTAGTGAACATGAAATAATTAATGAACATATAGTCTGAACGATTAATTTAACTAAAAGGATACAATTTTGGTACTATCCCTTATACCGATTTTTTATCGTCTGGGAAGTACTATGTACTGAAAATTAAATACGAAAAATTACTAAAAATTGGTGGAGAGAGTGATTGAAATAGACGGAGGTGGTTTTAGTCGGTAGAAATCCGGCATGCCGAGAGGCAGGAGCTGATCGGTATCTTTGGAAGATTTCCACCTCCCAACGTTGAAAAAAAAATGACAATAAAATATGACATTCTTTAATTTATTAATTTTAATTAATTTTAACTAATCCAACAAAAAGAGATGAATTCATTTGAAATGAGATCTAGTCAGATTCATCCCAAGGTATAATAAAAAAATTAATTCAAAATAACTTCCGTTTATATATCCAAGCTGACATTAAGCTTTGCATTTGGCAGTCACACACTCCTTGAACAGTAAACAAAGAAGAAGCTCTTTCACCTGATCAGAAATGACAGTTGAACATCGTTGAGCTTAGCCGGAGCGTATTTCTTGCTAGCACTTAAATATGATTTCGGCGGCGTCAATTTACGGCGCGATACGACACAATCGATCCACCGGCCTCCTGAGAAGAGTAAGTCATAGTGTTCACATTACGTCCGGTCCGAGATAACCTTCAAATTCCTAATGTTTCAGGCACTTCGGTCGCCGGCGGTTGCTTGCGCCGTAACCGATCGAAATTTACACATTTCAACAAGTTGTCCTGTGATAAACACAAAAAATCTGCTGCAAGTGAATAGAATACCCAACAAATATCTGCCTGCGAGCGCAATTGCAGTTCGTTTCGCCAGCCAAGATGCGGTAACAGAAATTATACCCATCCTAACCGAGATCCCTGAGCCTCCGAGCGCTCCCGTGGTGGAGACGATTGTGCAACAGCTTTCAGCGAACGGCGAACCGACATTTGCATCCCTGGGCTTGGGCGGATGGTCGCCCGTGGGGATACTGCAGCAGTGCTTGGAGTTCCTGCACGTCGGCTGGGACCTGCCTTGGTGGGGCGCGATCGCAGTGGGAACGGTCGTGGTGCGCGTTATTCTCTTCCCGCTGGTCATTGCCTCGCAACGGAATGCAGCGAAAATGAACAACAACCTGCCGCAGATGCAGGTCCTGCAGATGAAGATGACGGAGGCGCGGCAGATGGGCAACTCGATCGAATCGGCGCGGTACGCACAGGAAATGGTGCAATTCATGAAGGAGAAGGAACTCAACCCGCTGAAGAACATGATCGTGCCGTTGGCGCAAGCGCCGCTCTTCATATCGTTCTTCATGGGGCTGCGGCGCATGGCGAACGCGCCGGTCGAGTCGATGCGCGAGGGCGGCCTCTGGTGGTTCACGGATCTGACCGTGGCCGATCCGTACTTCCTGCTGCCTGTGCTCACCTGCGCCACGCTGTACCTAACAATCGAGATTGGCACGGACAGCGCTCGGCTGTCGTCGCAAAACATGCAAGTCATGAAGTACTTCTTGCGCGCGCTCCCAGTCATCGTTTTCCCGTTCACAATGAACTTCCCCGGCGCGATTTTGTGCTACTGGGCGTGCAGCAACTTCATCTCGCTGGGCCAGGTTGCATTCCTGCGGATACCCGCCGTGCGCGAGTACTTCAAAATCGAGAAGATGATCATCCACAAACAGGATAACTTGCCAATCAAGAAGAAGGGGTTCGTGACCGGCTTGAAGGATTGTAAGTCGCATTGCTTTCACGCGTGCAGGACCTGTTGATGTAATTCCGAATTCCTTTGCAGCCTGGAGCAACATGAAAATCACAAGGGAGCTCGAGGAGCGGCAGAGGGTCGACGAGATGCGGTTCGCTAAGGCCGGCAAGGGTCCCCTTGTCAAGACGTACAAATACGACCCCACGAAAGTGCAGTCCGCGAGCGCGATGCAAGCGAAGAAGTCGTAGTCTAAGCTAGGAATGTGTTTATTGCTGTATGAGTTGAGTTTTTATGTACAATAAAGAAAAGTGAGTAAGTAAATGGATAAAAGCCTATTTAATCGTTTTGTCAGTAGTAAAGGAGCTAGGTGTGTGATATACACTGGTTGATCACTTCTATGATGTGTGCATTCTCAATCGCGGCCGCCACGCGCTCCTTGTCGGCCAGCTGCTTGTTCACAGCGTTCTCGGAGGCATGTGTGCCCGGCGTGACCTCCACTGTGACTTTGAATCGCGGCGGAAGCGACCGGAGCAGCTTCACACGGATCGAAAGTCCTATCAGCGTGGCCATGCTGCAATGCGGAATCGTCGGCGTGAAGAGGACTTTCACGTCGTTGTTGGCGTCGTCCACAGTGATCAGATCCTGTTGCACTACGTGCAGCTCTTCCAAGGTGAGCGGATGCTCTGGATCGTTGATAGCGCGAATCAGGTCTGAAATGACATTTTCTTGCAAATCCCAACTTTATTTTGTGAATTGCGACTCACCGAAAACCTCTCGCCGATCAAACGGGTCCGTGATATCCTCATCCTGTTCCTCGCGAGTTATAATACGTTCCTTGCACTTTGCGAAGACATCTGGATTTAAATTCTCTATTTCTGTGGGCATTTTGTCTTCTTTTGTCAATAGAAAACAACTACAGATTCTCCGGATTTGACTTTGACACTTAACAGCTGACCGAACAAACGCGAGCATCATGCTGCTGCAGCATAAGCAATGTTGCACTGTAAAGTAGATAAGCGTGTTGCATTGCACAGTCCATGTCGAAAATTTTTGTTTTTTTTTTGTTTTTTCTAGCTTTAATGGACGATGAACAAATTATATAAAATAATAGTTTCTATTAGAAAATACAACAATAAATAATTTGGAATTATTTGTGCCATTCCATAATGAAAATGCAGCTGTAGAAATTGCAAGCTGTGCTTGCGAGACGGCAAACTGGCGCTAGTAATTTCTTTGCTACTTTATAAAGATGGAGGCATCGTACTATATTTGTTGTTGTTCTTTTGAAAAAAGGTTTTTTAAAACATGTTTTAAGACTTTACCTTCGACAAACCAACTTAAGAACGAACAACAACAAAACGAAACATATGACTTTCATACAAACAAAAATACTGGCAAAGAACCATTTATTAAAATTAATGATGCAATCATCCAGAGGGTAGAATAAACAAAGTACCTAGAACTTATAATCGATCGAGAAACTTATATGGAAGCCAAATATGTATGATCTAAGAAAAAGTGGTTGTTTTTTGTCGCTTCAGCTTCCTCGCAACGGGAATGAAATCGAAATTATATATGTGTGTATTCCTTCCATATTTTGAATATTCTTGTGACATGATCTAGTTACTGTTGAGTAAATATTTATAGTGGATATAAAAAATCTTTATTTCGGATAAACTTTTATGAATATAATAAATACCTTTAATACTACTAGTTGTGCTTCAGGTTTTCCTGGAGTTATGTTCCTTTTTCTAGAAACACCGCTACGTATCCGGCAATTGTATTTAGTCCTGATAAGATATTGGTTGGAGTGACAATTTGCAGCGCGGAGAGCTCTGAAATACAGTGGAACTTCAAGGGATCACTCAAAAAATTCGAACTATCCAAAAATTCGAATTAGAAAAGGTGTTAGGAAACGCCAGAAATAACACAACACTGCATGATCTAACAAACAAAACTTTATTACATAAATTTATGGCGATTCATTTACAGTCTCATGAAGAAGTCCGGGATCTTCATTTGTTTCCTATAATTGAGTCTTTGTATCGTAATGAACGATTCTAACTGATTCAATGACTGAAAAATCAACTCACTTACTTCATTTCTACTTTCAAAAAAACGCCTGAGTTCATCAACTTGATTTGCTGCTTCAGCCGTGCTTAGAATTGGCCTTTCTTGTCATCTTCATCATCGGTTATATTGTCGCCATCTTGATTGCCGTTGCCGAGTACCTCAGTGATGATGTCCGCTTCAGTAAGCTCGCCACACACCGCAATATCTTCGTCTACGTTAAGGAAGTTCTCATAGGAGATAGCAGGATCTGACATAATGCCTCCCAGCCGTTAACTGCAGGCACAGCTTCTATCACAGATTGGTTGGCGCTTTCACTTTCTGCTTCTTTTTTTAAAAAACCAGCTTTCTTAAAACAGTCCTTAATTGTTTCTTGTGACACAAGATCCCAAGCTTGTTTACACATACGTGAGGTCTGAAGGACATGAAGTTTGATTTTAAGAGAAGTGAAATCTCCGGTGAGAATATTCTCAAAAAAAATGTTTTGAGGTTTTTTATTATGCCGTGATCCATAGGCTGAATGACTAATGTCATATTAGCGGGGGGGGGGGGAATAACTCCATAAGTGGGAGGCTTTTGTGAGCAATGCAATTGTCAATAAAGAGTAAGATCTGCCGTTTTTTTCCAAATTTTTCATTGATTTTCAGGAGCTACTTCTCAAAAAGAGCAGTTGTCATCCACGCTCGTGCACTAGATTCATACTCTACTGGTTTTGACTTTACGTTTTTGAAACAACGGAGACTAGCAGATTTCCCTATCATTAACAAGAGAAGTTTTTCAGAGCCTTCCATGTTTGCTCCGACCATTTGCTGAGTTTCCCTCCATGACATTCAAAAGCAAGCATTTTGTCAGGGGTGCATTTCAAAAATAGACCCGTCTCGTCAACATTTTCGGCTCCATGTCCTGGATCATCTCTTCCAATTCTTTCCTCCACTGTCTTGCGTAATGCAGATCAACACTACCACTTTCACCACAAATAGATTTAAAAGAAATCTTATTTCGCTCTTTGAAACCGTCTAGCCATCCTGTGTTTGCTTTGAAATTGGCTTTCCCCATTTCAGTGGCAAATTGTTCAGCTTTACCTCTTACAAGAGGGCCACTCAGTGTAATTTTTTTTATAACGTGCCTGCTTAAACCACGTTAAAACACAGTTGTCTACATCGGAATTAGCTGGTGCTCTACACCTTTTCCGGTCATTTCCGTTCTCAAATTCACTGCTTAAAAACTTTTCTTTATTTTTTAAATAGGTCGACAATGTGTTAGAGGGGATTTCGAAGTCCCGAGCGATCTCCGATTTCTTTTTCAGTCCCTTTTCCACTTCCCTAATCGCGGCTACCTTTTCAGTTAATGTTAGTGATTTGTGATTTTGATCGCGAGTTTAACGATGACATCTTGGTTCAATAAAAAACAACAAATCTGATTAAATTAAGTCTCAAAAATAAGGAGAGCACCACGCGCACAATAACAACAATCAATAATGTAAAATTCAGTCCCACAGGAAACTGAAACACTACACGCACTATAGATAAATTGTCTGTTTGTAGGCGTTGGAATTGCTTGCTCAGGTGATCGAAAGGCGAGGCAATGAGAACACTGAATATGCACACACAAGGTGACTTCGTCAAGAAGGGACGCTTGACCATAACGACACGATTGTCAATGTAAAATAAGCCCATGCAGCTCTTGGGGAATCCTCGAAGATAGGCAAGAGTAAGGCATGTATTACCAGGATACGTATGTCTTGCAAAAGTTCTCGGAGTGTTGAGAGTTCGAATCTTCCAAGATCCGAAACAGTTGTCCTTTAAATGTTTGCCGGGTTGCCATTTTCAGAGTTCGAATCCAATTCGAGACAACTCACGATATTTCGGAAGGTTTTTATAGGTGATTTGTTAGCACATCGACCAACATTTGTTTTTCAACGCTGGAAGGGGGAAATCTTCAAAAGATACCGATCAGCTCCTGCCACTCGGCATGCTGGATTTCTGCCGACTAAAATCACCCCCGTCTTCTTCAAATCACCCTCTTCTTCAGTTTTCAGTAATTGTCCATATTTATTTTTCAGTACATAGTATTTCCCAGACGATAAAAATCGGTATAAGGGATAGTACCCAATTTATAGGGTTTAGTATCCATTTAGTTGACTTCTTGCAGAAATTCTCGGAGTGGCTCCCGTGTTGTTGAGAATCCAACGTTCCAAGATCCAAATGAGGAGATGAAAAGACATGGTAGCATAGCTGATGATAATTTAGCAGCTAGCGTTACTGTTATCTGCAGTATACAGTGTAGACCAGGGCGGATCTGTAAAAAAACGATTGCAATTGGCCGTTGAAGAGGGCACACTTTTAAGCGAACTATAAAGGTCCTAAATGCATTCTAAGTGGTAAAAAACAAAACTTTTCCCCTTTTTTATATTTATTGCTAGGCAAGGGTTAAATGTTTTAGAAACTTAAACCAATCCTATCTTGTAGAAAATTTTATTATGCAACTTTTATTCACACACAAGTTTGCTCTAAAAAGAACCGTTTTAAAGTTAGGTGTGTGAAAAGTAGGAAAAAAACGTTTTTTTTTAAATATTTCGATATTTTTAATGTTCCCGTTTTTTTTGAGGGGGAAGTTAAGTTAACTATTTTTATACGAGTTATTTCACAAGTTTCCCTGCAAAAATCAGTGTGCACCTCCCAGCCCCGCAACGGCCAACTGAAAACAGATTCGCCATGATCTAGTGTTGGTATCTATAAACAAACCTACTCAGTGGTCGGTTCAAATCAACCGCCACAAAAATTATCAAATAAACATTACACATATTCTTCATAAGGCAGCCCCAAGCTGTATCCATCAAAGGTGGAAAGCACAATTTTGTTTACATCAAAATTTTCTAATTTTTCAGTAATTATTTCACGCAAATTAAACAGTTATTCATTTCCGTCCGTCTTCCAAAGATATCATAAGATTTTCGCATGTAATCGCAAACTTCAAAACGATTTCTCCAATCCAAATCGAGTAATGTTTACACCGAAATTCACGTAAATAAAAATCAGCTGACAGTTTTTTTAAGTGTGTGGAAAGTGAACCGAAGCTTTCTCGCTAGAAAGCCATCATATTTCGCCAGAGGTGGAAAGGTGAGTACGAACGTCAAAATCGAAAAGCACTAAATGTCAGGTACGAAATGTCATTGCTCGATATAAGCAATTTCTCTCGCTAATTCTGTAATAATCGTCAAAGACAAGTGGAACTGTTGCAAAATCCCAATTTGTAGACGACACAATCGGGTGCAGGTGGTAATCGTGTCGCAGACACTTCGTCTACGGGAATTGTGACGAATTCTTGGATACGCAAAAAGTGTCGCGAGTGCGCGTAATCTGTCAAAAAATTGCCAGAAGTTTACGTGAAATTTCTACGAGCGACCAGCACCGAAGAAAGTGGCTCTCGGTCGTGGCTAAATTGGCGATTTACTGCAGTGGCACGTGAAGTGCAAGTGAATAGCGTCCTTGCACGCGACATCCGCGCCGAATGGAAATGTTGCTGGACTGATTGGGCCTGCAGCCACGAACGGCACAAACAGCAGCAGCGCAGGCAGCGCAACTTGGGCTGCATCTCAAGGACTTGTCGTCGCTCGCGAATGGTAAATAGAAAATGCCAATAGGCGACGGTCACTGTCGTATCGTTCCTTGCAGTTCCGCCTGTGACGGAGCTCACGTAACGACCGTGCCGCCGTTCAAGGGTGGATTTCGAGATTTTGTGGCATTTTCGCGAAATCCTCGTGTCATTTTGAACGGTGTGTTTTTATTTTTAGATTGAATTTCGCACCGCAACGGAATCGTAGACGAGTCACACGTCAATAGTCCAGAAGCACGGTGCCAGCGACGCGCGAGGCGTCACAACCGTTTCCGAGGGTTACGGTCTTCAGCGGGTCGTCACGATGAGCGGGCGGGTGCGTTTAAAAGATAATGGCATCCTCGACGAGGATCTGCCCACCCTGCTCGAGACGGTCTTCTACTTTCTGTCGAAGAACATCCAGATCGTGTGCGACGAGCGCAAGATGGAGTTGCGGGAGGGGATCGTGATCCCCAACGAAATTTGTGATAGGTTCCTGGCGTACCATCAGCGACGATGCCAGCAGATTACGGACGGCTTTGTGCAGGTGTTCCGCGACGTGGACAGGACCCCACTACGATATGTGAATTTGCGAAACAGCGAAATCACGGACAAAGGTGAGTGCGACGTCCAGAAGGAAGGAAGCCAGGATGTTGGCGAGGAATTCTTTTGGTGCATTTGAATTTTTCGCATTACAAGTGCAGTTTTGAATAATCGTTCATCACAAAGGATGAATTTATGCAAAAAGCATAAAAATATGTTTTTTGAAAATTAATATCTCGTATTTTTTCGGCAACTTGAAGTTGTTGCCTGCGTTTTTTTGGGTTCCTGCATCCCTTGAACATCGAATCCCAGCTTTTTTTACTACTTTCAATCAAACTGTTCCCAAAAATTCACCCAGTGGTGTCTGTGCCGCAGAACCTTCATGTCTCCTTAACCCTATCAGTCGTTCCGTGTCCCCAAATCAATTTGGCAAACTAGTTTTTATTATTTTCGACGAAAAAGACGTATGAGATGGACGGACATTCACTAACCACCAAATTCTGTTCCATTCACAGGTCTAGAAATTCTACTCCGCCACAACCTGGTGTCCCTTTCGCTGTGGTATTGCAACAACATAACGAAAAAATCACGCCATACCCTCGCGAAATTCGGCGAAAATCTGAAATCTCTTGAGCTCGGTCTAAATGTCGATCTACTGAAGTTGAGCGAACCGAACGAGAAAACCCCATTAGACTTTCAGCTGAACTTGCCGCACTTGCGACGACTGCTACTGAACGGAGTCGTGCTGCAGCCGTCCTTGCAATTCAGTCACCTGCAAGACCTTCAGCATCTCGACCTGACGTCGTGCATATTCGCCGAATTCCGCCTTGAAGCGCTCGTCACCCTTCCGAATTTACACACTTTAATACTCTTCAATGTTTGGCCGCTAGCGAATCAATTCCACATAATAAGTGGATTGAAATCACTACGGCATTTGGACATTTCGATGAGCAGCTCAGTACCGGGTCACGGGACATACGATCTTCCAGATCAGGTAAATACTGTGCAGCAAACTATAACGAAATCGAAACGTGTTAACCATTCATTCACTGTCGCAGATGCTCGCAATGTTAGCTGAAAATCTTTCAAATTTAACACATTTGGACATATCGGGAACAAATCTAGCGGGGACAGGTGTAGCACAGAAGGATGCTAACAGCAGTTACAGGGCGGACTCTCTCGAGCGACTGTTGGAGATACCGGACTTGGTGTTGCGAACAGACATCCCGGGGCTGGTGTGTCGAACGCATAGTCCGCTCCAGTTTTTAGGTCTCTATCACACGGCGCACTGGGCGTGCAAAAGACACGATATACCTGCCAATGAGGTGAGGATCCAGGCAACACGCACGGGAAATACATTAATAACTCTGTACTTCATACGTTTTTCTAGATTACCGGCGACGCGAACGAAGAGCAAATTCTAACGGCAGCTCTTCACTATCACGACAGGCCTATCGTGCTAACTAGGGTAAGTTTTTCAATCAGTTGATGACATCATCTATTTGCTAATGCAATTTGTTTTGTTGTTAGGTTTTGAATGATTTATATCATTTATTTCGATTTGAATCGTGTAGAGCTATTCATACGGCATTAGATGTAGTTTTAACGGCAATGGATCGACATCTAAGATTCAAACATATGCAAATATCAGGAAGGTAAGTCGATTAAATAATTTTATTATGTGTTTAAATTTTGTTCAACAAGAGAAGGCATTAGGAATTACCTACCTCTTAATGAATAGTCTAAATCCGAATGCGAAAAAGGTGAAATATGCTTTCAACGTAATCTGGGTGGCGTCTTGAATCGAGCGCTTGTTTCCTATGCATCGAGTTTCAGGTACAAAGCTGCTTGGCGACAAGTTAATTTTAGAAATGGGATTTGGTGCTGGACAATTAATCTGTTCATTCCGTTGTTAATGAGCAATTGAGTCAAATCAGTGTGTTCCGTCGATCAAGTAAATGAGGTAACTACAAAATTACCTCAAGGCTTTAGCCAGATTCAGGCTGTTGCGCAATTGAAAGCGCACTAAGAATTACCTACCTCATAATGAATAGTCTAAATCCGAATGCGGAAAGGCTGAAATGTGTTCTCCAAGTAGTGGCTAGAGTGCTTGCTTCCAATGCATCGAGTACTAAGTTCAAAGCTGCTTGGCGACAAGTAATTTTTAAAAATGAGATTTGGCGCTGGACTAGTGTTCCGTCGATCAAGTAAATGAGGTAACTCCAACATTAGCTATGTCCACACTATGCGCTTTTCCATGCATTTTCTGCTTGCGGCACAACGCATGCGACATCGCAAGTAGCGCATGCGGGAAACGCATGCTGATCATCTGTCAAATGTGTAGCGCATGCTGCATCGAAAGCGCTTCCAGCAAAAGTGGATTCTTGGTCGTCACCGCATGACTTGACAAGTATGACAAACGAAGAACTTTTAAATTTTATTGAAGATATACAGATATAAGCTATGTCCGTGGACAATTACTTGTCTCCCAGATCCTGGAATCACTTCTGGAAATGGCTGAAGTGTCAACAGAAAGCTCTGTTGCTTCCAAAAATAGTTCTTTGTGCCCAGATTCTCGAACACCTGTGGCGCTGCCACAGGAAAGATATGATAACTACGTGGAAGAGATTGCAGGCCAAAGTTCAGCAGCCTTCATGTCAGTGTCACAAGAATACTGTGAAAAGTTTTAAAAATCAATTAAAATTTGCTCGACTAAAAGGTCGTTAAACTTATAGAAGATGGGTTTTTTAAACACTTCGAAGAAATTAAAAACAGCATATTAATATGAAATACCTACATTTACATAGCTTTGCAACCCTTCTATTATTGCTCTTAGAACATCCGTTAGCACTGATGAAATGAATTGCTTTGAAACTTTAAACAAATTAACCAAAGAAATGAATTAATCACCTGTCGCCAAATATCTAAGCGCGATTGCGAGTTTGATTTCTGCAGGAACTGCCTCTCGCAGCTGAGTCGATTGTCTTTTTATTTTAGGCTCGACAATTTTTAACAGCACTTCAAAATTTTGTCTTGACATTTTTGAAAAGAATATCTTTGTCTTCCGCTAATTCTTTCAAGATTGCAAAATTTGAATGTTTGAAATACTTTTTTGTCCATATACTGTATTCCTTTTTTGCGTTCATTTCGCAACAACAAATAATTGGCACCTTAAACAGCAAGTAAAGCCGATTCCGACATATTCATCTCGCGAGATACCATCGACTAGTGTGGACAGTAAACCACATGCGTTTTGGCAAATGCGTCTGTCGCATGCGTTTAGACGGAAAACGCACCGCAAGCGGAAAGCGAAAGCGCAAAGAAAAAACGCATAGTGTGGACATAGCTATTGGATGGCTGTTGCGCTATCGATTTTTATTATTATCTCAAATACGAAAGTGAATATTCTGAACTGCAGCGATCCAACCAATGAATGGGTAATAAAATAAGGCCAAATAAGCATCACTACATATTTGGAGTAAAACTACTGTGGAAAACATTCTTATCGAAGGTCAAGTTCCTGAGTTGGGTTGGGGTAATGTGAATTTAATGACACACGATTTTGAGCGAAATTTTTCTAGTCACTGAATCGCGATATTCACAGGAAAATTTCATTATGAAATTGAAATATTTCACTAGAATAATCGACATGCTCCGAATAAAAACAAAAGATTCAATGGGAAGTTTATTATTCATAGTGTGGTATTACAATAACGATTAATGCCCCTTCATAGAATTATTACGTTTATGGTTATTTATTGATAACGATTTTATTATACGATAGACTTGGATTTAGTGTGTTTTTATTTGAAATGTGTAAAACATTATTTGGGAAGTTTTTTACCTCTGTATTTCGTGCAACGGCTGCTACACTGCAGCCGATCCTGGCCACGGTTTGGGCAATACCACCCGGCTTAAACCCGCGAAGAGGAGTGTGGGAATATTTTTTTCTAAAAAGGGCGTCAGGTAAGAGAAGGTAAGGGCTAGGCCCGTGTCGATTCATTCTACTTAATCATTGAGAAGATCAAATAACATGACGTGGGATGGGAATCAGGATTGGGCGTTGGTACTGAGCCTGAAAAAAAAAACTCCCATCATACTGTTAGAAGGAATATATATATTTAAAATAATTCAAATAAAAAATAACATTATAATAAACTTATAATAATACAAAACTATAATTCGAGATGATAAGGAAAAAAATAATGTTTCAAAGAAAACTATAAAAAAAATTATAATCAAACAATTATGATAGGAAACTATAATAGAAAAAAAAGAAACGGGGGAGTGAAGTGGAGTCAACAAAAAAATCAATTTTACTCTAAATAATAAACGGAATAATAAAAAAAAACAGACACTACTCCTTATACACGATTTCCAATTTTTTTTATTTCAAATATATATTTCGGACATAAGTTGTGTCCTTCTTCAGTGTTACACTGTGTCTGTCACTGAAGAAGGACACAATTTATGTCCGAAATATATACTTGAAATAAAAAAATTGGAAATCGTGTATAAGGAGTAGTGTCTGTTTTTTTATTATAGAAACACGGTTTAGTATAACTCGTCGAAACTTTATTGATTTAATAAACGGAACCCAACTTACTCTGCCTGAAGATGAGCGCTCTTCACAGCTGGTAGTTGTCCTGAAAACCAAAATAAAAACAAAGGCCTTAATCTTGACTACACATTTTCATATCATCGAATTTACACGAAACATGTTAACATTTACTCGTTTTTTTTTCATCGAAATATGCACACGTTCATTTATGACTTTTATGATCTAAAATGACTGAATCTTTACATAGGCATTGTCCTCCTCAACTCAAAATTTCATATCAGTTGTACGTAATCAATTGTTTTTTTAGTATCCTAATGCAAATCCTATATAGGAACTAATTGTCCTAAAGGCTTAATTCATGAAATTTCCATGTGTTCACCTTTTTACAAAAAAAAAACTGATATTTTATAAAAGAATCTTATCGTACAATTGCAGTTATATTTGCGTGATTTGAATTTCTATTTCTTTCAATTATCGAAAGAGCTTATTAAAATTTCGTTTAAAAGTTATCAATATAAGCTGGAAAATAAAGACTGCTCAACGCGTTGATCCCGCATTAGACTACATTCACGCCGCGCACCAACGGTGTTCAACATGGCCTTCCATGCTACCAAATACATATCCTCGAGGCACTTTTTTAATAAATCCATTCAGCTTCCAGTTCTGCTGTAAATCTTTCACTTTATTGTTTTATGTGCAAAATATGAACAGACCTTATTCTTTTGCAGTCTCAAACGGTTGATCCTATTTAGTATCCTTGAACGCTCTAGCCTACACTACGGGAAAGTCTTTTAAAATCCCATTAAAAACTTCACATAAATTCAAAGTTCTCGTTTCCCAATTAGACCAGGGTGGATCTGTTTTCAGTTGGCCGTTGTGAGGAGGGGCACGTTGATTTTTGCAGGAAAAGTTATGGAATAACTCGTATAACAATAATTAATCTATGCTCCCTCTCAAAAAAGTCGGGAACATTAAAAAAAGTCGAAATGTATAAATTTTTTTTTTAAAAAATCGTATTTTTCCGGCTTGCCTCACTCCTTACTTTGAAACGGTTCATTCCAGAGCAAATTTGCCTGAAAATGAAAGTTGCGTGATAAAATTTTCTACAAGATAGAATTGGTTTAAAATTCTTAAACATTTAACGCTTGCTTCTAAAACTTTTCCTGCAAAAATCAACGTGTCCCCTCTCAACGGCCAAATGTAGTCATTTTTCTACAGATTCGCCCTGGTCTAAATTGCATTCCTTCAATAACTCGTCTCGACTATCTCTTAAATGTTCCAGTGCCACCTTATTCTATATTGTAAAAGGACGACACAAAGCGAAATTCGGCACGCCACTAAAAAATCACATAATAACAACGCTCCTGAATGGAATGCAAATGCATATAACGGACGACACAATGCTTCGCAACGGCTACCTAACATTATGTCAATTCTCGATGCCGGGTGACGTAGTAAGTCTAAATGTAAAATAATGTCCAATGCAAACCGATCGCGTTAAATTGATTAAATTTCTTTTCTGTGTTTCGCACACTTTAGTTATTTGAGTACGAAAGACTTATACAGATTCTTCTGCATGGTGTATCGAAAACGGAACAAGAAGGATTTGTACAACGAATAGCTATCTACCTGTTGAATACGCTCGCTTGCCAAGTGGACGGTCGGCAGAAATTGTTTCTGGGCGATTTAGGTGTAATAAGTGTAAGTTCGATTGAAATTCGGTGTGTATTTGTTTTCAATGGTTTCTACGTTTTGCAGACAATGTTGTATTTAATCAAGGATCGCCTGTTCCGGTATGAGTTCGATGATGTTATGGAAGTCGCGTGGTCGACCATGTGGAATGTAACTGATGAGACTGCTGTTAACTGTAGACGATTTTTAGACGGTCAAGGAATGGATTACTTTCTAATGTGTTTAAGAGTGAGTGAAACACGGCTTGTGCAAGTCTGTTGTAGCATAGCTATTGATTGTATTCCATTCTTTCAGTACTTTCCGGACAAAGATGAGCTGCTCAGGAATATGATGGGTCTTCTGGGAAATGTGGCCGAGGTGAAGGATTTGCGGCCGCGACTCATGACCACTGAATTTATAACTGTGTTTGCCGACCTGCTATATTCAATAAGTGATGGAATAGAAGTAATTGGGAACAGCATTTCACACGGGAATTTTATATTTATTTATACGTAAAACAATGCTTCAGGTTAGCTACAATGCTGCAGGCGTGCTAGCTCATATTGCATCGGACGGCGAGGCCGCATGGACCATAGAATCGCCTACGAGGGCTGATGTCCTGCAACGTATGGTGAATGCAATCGAGCGGTGGAACTTGGACAGCGAACGAAATATCAACTACCGCAGCTTTGAGCCCATCCTGGGGCTGGTGCGTTGCTACGACACGCCCGAGTGCCAATATTGGGCCGTGTGGGCACTAGCGAACTTAACAAATGTAAGCTTTTACTCTCTCATTTGCTGCCACACACAATTTTCAAATCTATTTTCCATGAAACTATTCCAATTCTATTTTTGGCAATGTATCTCGTCCCATTCAGGTCTATCCAAAAAAGTACTGTCGACTCGTTGAACAGGAGAATGGCATTGTAATCCTATCGGAACTAATCGATCACATGCGTTCGTTCGAGAGCACAAAAGAATTAGCCCGAAGAGTGATTGAACGTTGTGCTATTGAAAAGAATCGCGATACAAACCTAGAGGGATAATCAATCCGTACATAGCGGCGTTAAGTAGCATAGATGCAAAAGATAAAGTGTAAACCTTGAACATTTCATTAAAAAGAAACATAACACGTACGTGTTCATCTGCCGTTTTATTATGTTCTCGACCATAGTGAAACAGTAAACGATTTATTGTAATTTGGATGATAATTAATGCTAATCTTTTTTTCTTTGTTAATTAATTGATTATCTTTTTAAGCATAAGTAAAACTAAATTATATAGAATTTATGTTATTATGTATGATAATAATGATAATATTAATAGTAGCAATTGCGACAATCTATTTTATCTCCTTGTATGAGAAAACGGATGAGAAACAGTTTTCATTGAGTTAGTTACGCAATATTAGAAGCGAAAAAAATTGTTGATTTTATTTTAAACATTAAATATCTAGTTTTTTTTGTTAAGTCGTTTACTGAATGAATTGTTTATAGTGTTGACATTTTGTTTATTGAAAATAGTTTCGCTAAATTCAACAATCAAAGCGATTCACATTTTCTGTATTCGTCGATATTTCTCATTTCAAAATTCAATCGAGCAATAATAACAACCAACACTTTTGGAATAAATTAGAAACGTTAATGCGCGAAATTGACTTTATCTTTTCGTGCAGTCCCCAATAATGAATGCTATAGAATCTCTTCAACATCAGATCGGATGCTTGCGTTGCCGCAATACTTTTGCAATAGTTTTATCAACATCAAATGAACAATTGTAACGAGCATAATGTAGTGAAGAGGATTATACATAACATATATATTTTATTTCCTTTTCCACTGTGGACGTGATTCGCAAGATAATATCTATTAGTTTTTTCCGCATAATTAACTGTATATAAATAAGAGAACGTAAGCTTAATTTGAAATGAAAAAAATGCTAAACAATACTGAAAATATACCTGTATATTGAAGATATATATTCTGATTCATTATTTTCTACTATTTCGCATCGGTTGATTTACGAGCATCGCTGGTTTTAATTGGTTGAAATGAAGCAGCATATATAATGGTCCGAATCTTGAACTCCATATTCTCGCTATCACATCAGGAAGCAATCTGCCTTCTTTTTGAGGGTAAGAACTTCTAGGTGTCACATAAACGTCCTGTTAGTTGTTTCATAAAAGAATGCGCCGTGGGCAGCATAGTTTATTTAGATCAGTTGAAAATGTACTGAGACAGAAAAGACGTGAATCTGTATTGTGAAGATTTTGAAAGATGAAACATAAATTGTACAATTGTTGCCTTAACTTCATCAGGCTCCAGGGGGGATCCTCTGCCAGTTACACACTCAGTATATTGCACGTTGAAATGGAGACGATAAATTTTTGGTAAAGCTATTCTGCAGAAAAGTGACAAAACTGAATATATACCTCCTGCAGTGCTATTAGGATATACAACCAACTATGGTAGTGAAACGGATGGATCATCATTTTACCGCGTACAAAAGAGAGGCAAACAACCGTTCATGAAATCACCTAATTACGAGACCCAACAAGAGGCCATGGCGCAATTCAGTCTGATAGGGCATTGATGACGTTCATTCGGAAGAACTAAGAAAATAAGACCCAACCTTTGCCTGGCAAAACTATAAAAAAATCCAATAAAAATTATTTCGTATAAAGTCGTCAAAGATTCAAACATTTTATTTTTACAAAGAGTTTTCAGGTTTTTTTTGAAATCAAAGAATCTTTGAGTTTTGAATCTCATTGAGATTTGTGGTATAATTTTTGAAAAAACTTTCTGAAACTCTTTAAAAAATCTCTTTAAAGAAAACATTGCAAAATAATATGAAAAAAAAATATCACGAAAATATTTGTAAACTTTTTATTTGCCAAGAGAATTTTTTTTCGGAAAATTTCACTCAATTAATTTCGTCAACAATTACTTTAAAATTGGCAGTAAATATTTACGAAAATAGTTCCATTTTGTAGATTTCGAAAATTTTCAATATTAATTTCTGTAAAATTAGTCATGGATAAAAATATTTGGAGAATTTTTTGAGCTTGAATTTAACAAAAATTCATCTAAAATATTTTCCATAAACTTTTTACGAAAAGTGTGTTATGATATTGAGTTTATATAAAAATTAAAATAAGTTTCTGTGAAAAGTTTCATCAGAATTTTTTTCCAAATTTTTGTGTATGAATTATTCCGACAAAAAATGGACTACATATCAAAAATTTGAACACGATTTTAGTTCAAAAGTACTAAAAACAGTTCTATCATTTAAATTTTCATAGATGGGTAATGACACTGTCGATCGTAATATTTTACTTCAGAAGCAAGTACACTTTTGCTTGTTTGGTCCAGCGCTCTCTTGGCTTGAGACTCATCAGATTTTGTTCATGCCGTGTTAATCTACATGGAGCACATTTCATTCTTTTCCATCCTACCACCGGTGTTTCTCCGTGGTCTGTCCTTTATCCTCTTCCATTCCTTCTTTACATAAATGACCTTCGAAGCGTGTCAGTGTCTTCTACTGATGACTTGAAAATTTACAGTCATTCGGTCAGAGGATTGTGCTGCACTCCAAATCGATCTGGATGCTGTTGATTCTTGGAGCCAAACTAATTTTCTCTGTTTTAATGTCCAGAAATGTCCTTTTTCTCAAAAATCAGTACAATTGATCATTTTTACGCGTTTTATGATCCTTCCCTCGCGACTGTTTTTCAAATAAATGACCTGAATGTGATTGTCGACCCAAAGCTCTGTAATTTGAGACTCGCATTTTGCCAATACCCGCACGTGCCTCCGGGTTCGTACTAAGGCACTCTCATATATTTACCGGTATTTCTCGATCCGTTCACCTATATAATAGCCTGATTAGACCCATCCTTCAATTTCTTGATGGTTGTTCGCAAGTATGACCATCACATGATCAATATTTAGACTCTATGATTGAAACTGTACAGCGCAAATTTACTCGTTTTCTTATCTTTAAATTTAAAATTACATACATGCCTTATGCTGAACGATTTTCTACGCTTCAACTTCCTTTTTTTGAAATTCCGCACACTTCTCTTAGATTAATGTTTTCTGTTTCGGCTTCACCACCATCGATTAAACTCTAACCTCTCTGACTGGGATTATCGTATTTCTGTCAGATCCGATTACATATTTAACGTTCCGTTTGCTAGAACTGACACGTACTATCATTCACCGTTGATTCAGCTCTCCCCGAGAAACACAATAATCTGCAACGTCTTCAATTGGTTTTATTTTTAAGCAGAATTTAAAATGCATTTTATTTCACTAGTCATTTTTATGAATGTTTCTTTTGTATCGTGTTTGGACTGTTCGAGTCTGTAAGAAGAAATCGAAATAAATAAATCAGTTAGATCTGGAGAGAGAGAGAGAGAAAGAGAGCGAGTGCTCCGGTTTTCGCCTTTAAATTTTTGCGGGAATAAGCGAACGAAACCAAGCAGTGAAATCTCTCCATGTGGAATTGGGCAACTGTATTGTGGCGAGGTCGCAATTGGCTATCAGCAAAACGTGTACGTATATGTGCCGCGGTTGAATTAGTGTGCGAATAACATGTTCAATTAGAACACTGACACGCGTGCAAAATTCCACACAATGCGTCCTATAACAGATATGCAGTAATTTGGCTCCAGTGTCCGTGCTACTTATTTATGTATGCTACGTTCAAGGGTGGCATTCCACAGCTTGTCTCAAAAAGGTTTGTGATGAAAATGAAACCGTTTTACACGTAATTCTTGGAAGTAACCGACCGTGTAAACAAACTCACGTTCAATCCCAACTGCGCTGGACCGTGCCTTCGACACTTAACAATTGGTATTGCAAATCTTGCTGCCAACTGTTGGATTAGGCGGATTAAGCTTTCGCGCGACGTCGCACCCCTCGCGCTTCTGACTAATCAAGTTTGCGCAGAAGCCGGCCGGCATGCAAAGAAAAACCAGCAGTTGCGAAAGCTTTCGTGGTCAGTTGACTTGAATGACAGGCCGCGGCGGAGGAGCGCTCAGTGAACTATCAAAGATGGCGCGTGGTGTATGTGTCGCGAGGTTTCGTGTGCTCTTCAATACGGACCTGGCGCGTAGTGGAAACCGTACGGTTTTCGCGTATCAACCCGCCCCCACGGTAAGTTATCAATGAGCGGTGGCACTGCTGCAGGTCGATTGGCCGTGCCCTTGTTAAGTAGCCGCCGAGGCGGTAACCGTTTGCGGCGCGGCTGCCCCGCGCTGAGTAAGTGCCAGTGCGCCCTCGACCCGGAAGAGTCGATTGGCGGGTCATTGCAAGTGCCATTGAGTGATAAGCGTAAAGAGTGCGTCTGCGGGGTGGTTGCCACGGCTCCCGGCCCTCTGCTGCAGGGTGATTATCAGTGTCGGGCACCTGTGCCCAGTGCAGGTGACAACAATAATCGTGGTGCCATGGGCCGGCGTGTGCGTGTTAAATTCGTGCGTGCGCCACACGCACGAGTGATGTGTGTGCTGAAGAACATGTGGTGGCAGTGTGTTTGTGTTGTGCTGGCGAAGCATGGACGTGTTCCAGGTGAACTCGTGAAGATTCTGAAGCCGCTGCTGGTGACTAGCAGTCTTTGATCCAGTGCTGCATTTCAAGAATTCCAATCGCAGTGATGTCACTTTCGCTTTCAGCGTCTAGCGGCGTGCACGTCCTTCCTGGCGGCGGGCGGATGACAGGTCTGGACGAGCAGGCAAACATTGGCGGTGATTGACCTCGACGAGTGCTACTGTCACCTTGGCCCATGTCTGGTGCGGGAGGTGGACGACGAAAGCTTCCAAGTGGATGGATTTCGGTAATGTTTTGGGCGCCAGATAGTAAGCCTGCTTCATCATCCGAGGAGCCATGAATGGAAGAAGTCACCAGATAAATACCGGATACCGACCCGGAACATCTCTGAAGCACTGCAATGTCCACGATACGGCTCTGCTGATAAAAGGACGAAACAATGAATGATATTGTTACCGTCCAACCGGGCCACGTAAACACGGATTGTAAAGCAGCATTGCCTGAAGGCTGCGTTGAAATTAATCGCCAATATCAAGAATTTTGAATAATTGCCCAAACGCCGTAGTTAACACTGGACCAGTTGTTCCTGCCTCCTGTGTTCCGATTCAGGATTTTATGCGTCCGCATTGCAGCATTTTGTAGTTTGGCTTGGCTGCTGGCGGTGCCGGGATAACAGGACAACACAGCACACACGCAGAGACAAGAAGGTGGGGTCGCTATTCACAGCTCGCAGCAGGACTACGAATGCGGAGTGACCCCGGAAAAAGAGAAGGCGGGCAAGCAGCCAGAAAGGAACTTGTTTGTTTTCCCTTCGATTTCTTGGTTCATGCGGTGAATTATGGAGTACATACATGGAAAAAAGAATCGACACTGTATCCTGTCGAATATGAGTGCGAAGCTGAATAACATGACCGGTATCCTGTTTCGTTATCCCAGCCATTTTTTTCCCATACTGACTTGGCTGAGTGTAGGCCAAGCGACAATTCCTGCATTTTAGTAGAGTTGACATGACATGCACAGGTACCGTAGGCATCTTGTTCTTGTACACGGTTATCCTCGGGGATGGCAACCTAAAAATAGGTTCTCCAGCACAACACCCGTCGCAGACAGTTTATGCTCCTTTTCGTTAGCCCGATTATGATTGCTACCACCTGGGGAGAAAGTTGTGGAGTTGTCGAAGGATGGTGGTGGCAGTGAAATTTGTTTACTGTGTTTATATGTTGGGGATCCCTTTTGCTTCTTGACATGTTTTCAGGAATGTTTGTGGCAATGTTTGTGTAGGATGTGCGAGAATGGTAGGTGTGGTGTCCTTTTGGTTTGGTAATTCATGCTGAGATGTTATGTAGAAAAGGATGTTGACAACAATTGTTCAAATTCGATTTACAAGGGGTGAATCGACTGACTTTGAGGAGACATGGCTAGAATTGTGGTAGGGAAGTAAGGTTGTGTTTATTCAGAATTCGACCTACAAAAGTTAGGCGTAGCTGCCAAGGGTAAATCTTATGAATATTTAACATGTTGCGTGAAAATGGAGTATAGCCCTGCGTTGAAGGCAGAGAAAGCTTATTGTGGATTCGATGGAAGTATCTGAAATTTCCATAGTTCCCGACAATTCTTTATTTATTTTTGGCATAATTTATTCGAAAATCACCCGAATAAATATAATTACGATCGAAGAAGCAACTGTAACGATTTACCTGGAATTCCACTCACTTAATGTAAAGATATAGATAACATACTTCAAACATATTCATAACAGAATCATGCCAAGATTTTTACATATCTTATTTACATTTTCCTCGTTGAAAAAGAATTCCACAGTGCTCAACTGTATAATACAACGCCTTAAAACTCTGCATCCAGTGTAAAATTTAATATGTTTTTGGCCTAGTTTGGCTTCTATGAAAGAAATTTTTGTGCTCCTGTCCCTCATATAACAGCTCCAACGCTTACTTTGCAAAAGAAATAGTCAACATGTGTTTTTTACTGTACTATCTTCTTTTCAATTGAGACCTTTGTTGCATATCAGGATCGTCATGTTATGTATCAGAATCCGTATAGTGCCATTTCGTATTGCCTATTGGTTCTTATAACCAATTGACTCGTTTTATCTAGTGGTCCTTTTTTTCCTTATTCTGGAAACTTTTTCAATGATACGAATTTTCATTATTTTTTTTTGCCTGGAAATATTTTAATAATACGAGTTCACATCATAAGGGAATCGCCGCAATTGATGCAGGAGTTTAAACACATCAGGGCCAGCTGCTTGAAAAGGTGAATACAAAAAGGCACCGGTAGCGACATCCGCACAAATAAAAAGTAAATATCTTCTTAGAATAAGTACTGTATATATGATAAAATTCCTAGTATAGTTCTTAAGATCCTTGCCGCCTTTGAATACAATAAAACCATATTCAAGGTCTTCGATCATAAACATAGGCGACACTGAGTCCTAATCACCCTTTGCGCACTAGACCATAATCCCTTTCATCTTTTCAAGTCTAATATTTATTGCACAAACGAAGTTGTCCCTTTTTTTTATAGCCCTGAATCCTTTCCTTACAACTGTGTATATAATCCTCATCCTAAATTACTTTAGGAGAGTTGCTCGCCGAAAGCCTCGACGAGAGGTCCGTCTTGTAAAAAGTGATAAGAATAAACGTGTCGGTAGATTCGATTGTTTTCGTTCATTTTATCCCGAATCGAAATAGCAACTGCTAAATCACTCTGCAAGGTGATGTTTTATTGCTAATACATTAGAACTTAACGGTAGATAAATTCCTGTCAGACGTAGAAACAACTGGCTACAAAGTCGTGGCCTACGAAGACGATGTTGCATTAGCAATATTGGGCAAATTCGTCAATACTTTATTAGAAAGACTGAACTTCGCTCTAGGTGTTTGTTCTAGATAGAGCCAAGAATTCGATCAAATTGAGTATCTCCAGGAAACAGAATAAATGTTTTTCACCTGAAATCATAGAATTCCGACATTCATCCCCGCAAAACTTGATGGAGTTAGACCAAAACTAGATCATCAGGTTAAATATTTCGGTCTTATCTTGGACTCTAAATTAGATTTGAAGAAATAATACGTAAAGCATCTCTTCAATATACTGCAACATATTGAAAAATGGGGTCTAAAACCTCAAATCGTATCATCGCTCTAAACAGAAATCTGGAGCCGATATTTCTTCGTGCAGCATTTATCTGGTGATCAGCTATCGCAAGGCTGGCAAATCAAAACCAGCTAATCAACGTAAGCGAAAAATGCGGCTTCGCAATTTCCTTATCGGACAGCAGAGGAGATAATCTACAGTGCGATTGAAAGCTCTTTATTGACTTCTCTGCAGTACTTGGCAATCCGTGACATCAAGGACTAAGTTAGTGCCTTAAGGGGTTATTCTACCTTTGAGCGGCTAAACACCAGGGTCAACTTTAAATGGTTGTCAAGAAAAAACGACAAAAGCAATCAATTTGAAATTAAACATTCTTATTTATTTATGTGGAAACTTACTTTTTTGATGATATAAGAAATTAAAAAATAAAATCGCGGCCACACTGGCCCGATGATGCAATACTTTTTTTCGCCAACCACTACTTGCGCGGCACAGTACCCAGGTCCTCCAAGTGATTTGTATGAACAATTTACCAAAAAGAAAAACATTGGTTCTGATGTAAATCTACTTCATTAGCCTAAAATTGGGCATAAGTATTAAATTTTTACAGTTTGACTAGCGTTTGAACATAGGGTATTCGATTTTGGGCACTTTTGAAATTGAAACTAGAGCTCCTAAACTGCCAAATTTGAATTTATATGTCTGAATCGGTTGATTAATATGTGCACAAAATTTGAAATGAATCGGATGATTAGATTTTTCTCAGCGCTGTGTCGCGCACCAAAATAGGTGATTTTGAGGAACACGCGTTTAAAGTTTACACTACACAGTTTTTACAAAAATAAAGCGAATTTTTTTATACTTAGGAAATATGTGTAAAAATGCAGGATTTACTTTTAGAAAGTCATATTTACAAGTATATCCCGTTAGTCTTGCAAAAAAGTTGTTCAAAACCGGTCGCGCAACAATAGCGCTCGAATTAGGAGAGGACGCCCCGGAGCGCACGCTCCGAAATATGTTTGTAGAACAAAAAGGAAAAGAGATATCGCTTTAAAATTTTAGACACTTATTCATGAAGGCCTAATCTATCGAAAAAGGAACAAATCGAATTTTTTCTCCCAAAGGTAGAATAACCCCTTAAGAAGTAGACTTCACTTCTCCGATCCCCTGTTCTTCTTACGCTTTTAAAACGGTCATTTCGAGAAGGAAGAACTGGCATACAGAAAGCGATAGAAACATACACGGATGTCGGCTGTAGTGTGTTCTCTGAACAGCCAGGCCTAGGAATATTCTTCCGACTCCCTGATCACCATAGTGTAATTTAAGTAGAGATCATGGCACTATAAAAAGTGGCAAACTTGTTGCTAGACCAGAAAATTTTCGCGGAAAATCTTAATATCTTACAGACAGCTACTCAACTATGTGTTCAACACTTCTTAAACAGCAACGGAAAACACTTCTAAATGAGTTATTCGTACATTTTCTAGTGACTCTATATTGGGTACCTGAGCACGGTGATATAATGGAAAACTGTGAAGCGGACGCCCTAGCGAGGGTTGGCATTGAGATTTTTGATTATGTAAAAAATCCATACGTTGGTCACCTCCTAGCTTCCATTGATCCCTTCTTGTCAGCGACCCTCGCCTGGAAACCATAGAGTGAACTAGGTAAGCATTAAATATCAATATTTAGAGGGTACTTTCAGAACAAACAGGTTTACGTTGAGCTCAAGGCGTACCAAGCAGCTCCTAAATGTTAATCGTAAAGCCTTAACAATCCTAACCTAAATATTGTTAAAAGGACAGGCTTGCAGAACGTTTGGACCCTTGAACGACTTCTGTCGCAGTTACAGGCCTGTGCCCAGTATTCTCCAGAAGACAAATGAGCATCCTAGGCTCCCCTTTCTTGAAAGACCTCATGAAGGTGCCCGGCATAACTGTTAACAACATAGCCAACTTCATAAAGGAGTCACACTAGTTTTTTAAATTCGATACCTGTGTTTTAGTGCCGTCTTTTCTTCTTGTGGGTATCACAATAGACATACTAAGTCCTAAATGAGACATCTCTGTATAAGAGGTGTGCTAGTACAAACCTAATCAACGTCCCAATAAAAGTAAAACCTGGCTCAAAGGTCTAGCCAAAGAAATGATGTCACAGTATAGTGACCTATATACTAACTATATGAAGGTATTAATCGTCTGCCGGTATAGTTGAAAGAATATGAGTTGTTTTCCGTTTGTGGCAAGGCTCATATTATCTGAATTTAAGGGGAGGAAATACATGTAACTGCTCAAAAAAATCGATTTTTTTTCCTTACATTAAAATGTTCCAAATACTACAAAAATATGCCAAAAAAAGTTTTGAAACGATATCCGTACTAGTTTTTGAGTTATAGGTCGTTATAGGCAGCGCGGCGTTCCCCAGTAAGTTGAGCACACCTGCCGCGCGTCCCTGCCTACTCTCTCTCCGGCGCTATGGGCAGTTCTCTAATTGTGTATCCCTACCATATTCTTATAAATCTAAAATTCTAAAGGAATAGGACCTCGAATAGCTGACTAATGAGTAGGTTACAATAAAAACTAATAATCAATGATTTTTATCTACTGCAAACTTTAAACGCTTTGTTCTCAAAGTTGTACTTTTTCAACTTCCGTACAAAATATCTCAAAAAATATTGAACCGATCCGCCTCAAATTTACACCACATCTACAAAAGAGTCTTATGTCCTAGTTGCATCTACGTGTTTTTGTGATTTCGGAGAAATAATTTGTTTATTAATGTTTAAAACGCGACTTTTTTGAAAAATAATCGAAATGGCTAAAACAGAAGATGCAATGCAGGATAAAACGGAAAAGAAATGTCAAGAAGGACATATATTAAACCACCAAATTTAAATTCAATGCATTTCTAATGTTTCATATTATGCCGTTAATAAATCATAAACGAGCATGCACATAAATGTGCCACGTCATCGCTAATTTAAGTATTCACACGCAATAAATCTTATCACGGCACGAGTCACTATTTGACACCACTTAAAACATAAGCAATGTGGGCAAAGCCTAGAATATGCTCAGGAAAATGAAAGTAGTGAATAATGATGTGATGAATTAAAGATTTAATATTTGCTTCAGTCAACGGCCAATATTTGATAATTTTGGTATTTAAAATGTGTGAGAACGATTGTGGGTTATTTAAAGTAAATACAAACGAATGTATGGAAATTAAATTTCAAAGTAGCGGTAATGTAAATATGAGAAATGTTTGATAAGAACTATGCATAGTAAAAATAAAATCAATTTGAGAGGCGAAAATGTAGTGTGTAAGATAATTATGTAGTAAGTATTTGAAAAGGCTAGTTCAAAAAAGGTAGTTGTGTATAGAGCGGTAAGAGCTCAGCCCTGTTTACTGTGTTTAAGGAGTGAGGTGATCTCACAAAATACTGATGTAAATAAAATTTCATCAGTAGCGGTAATTACTTAGCAAAAGGGATGCATCTAATTAGGCCATTCAGGAAACGAATACCTTTTGAAAAATTGACTCCTAAAATAATCACGTCTTGCTTTCCTGCTATGTAGACATTTATAGACTATTCGAAATGAAAAAAATGTTGATGAAAAAAATACTCCGTGTTGCGCTTTACCTTCTGAGAGAAAATATTGGCGTAGACAATGTAAGGAAGTCTCTTTATCACTGTCATCCCTAAGCTAAATTTTTGATTTGCTAGCATAACAAGTCACTTAACAGATTTCATGAATGAATTTTATGGTTTCCGTGATATGAATACCCATAAAAACTTTTCACATCAAGTTGTACCAGAAACTTTCCTTTATCTAGGCTCATTTTACGGAGCTCAGCGTTAGGCTTTGTAGTGTTTTAATTGAACGTTTCAGGAAGATCGTAAAATCTGAAAGTTTAATTGGCATCGCAAGTGACTGAGTGAGAAGCATATCCTGTTGAGTTCATTTTTAGTTTGAGTGGAATGCTATATCTTTTGTTTTCGGTGAAATAAATAAGGGAGGAATTAGAGGGGTGGCATATTTCTTTTTCTGAAGAGAATTTTTAGTTGAATGAACAGTTTGGTGATGTCCTTTAGAAGAAGTTTTTCTAGATTATTATGCTTAAATTGGTGTGAACCTACTTAACCACCGGTAGTGGTGAATCAATTTAGAGAATATATGTATGTTTTTGGACTTTTACAATATATCATAGTAAACAAAAGAAAAAAAAATCTGTCCGTTGTATTTATCAACTGATCTTTGGAAAGTATAATTTTAACAAACTGTTTAAGAATTGAAAATTTATGTGTGAGGAGTCTCAGCTTCAAAAGTTTAAAATACGTTGCTCACGAATCAGGCTCGAAACCTTCAAAAGCGTCTGAAACTTGGCTATCAAATATCATAAATCAGGGAATCCAGTTTAGTCTCAAAAATATTTTAAACAATATTTTTGAAAACATTAAATTAAATGAATTTGCATAGTAAGTACATGCGAATTTTTTTAATTAAAGTAAGTGAAATAAGCACTAACGAAAAAATAGATGAACACAACTAAATCAAGGAAAACTGCGCAAATTTGTTTTGATAATGCTCAAAAATTGTGTTATTAATAGGGAAATGCAATGAAGATCTACTCATGTTAAAGCAAAAGTAATTAATTCTGCTGAAATGTTCACCGGAAAAAATCCCTTGCGATTTTTTAAAATTTGCAGCAAGATTTTCGGACACTATTCTTTCAGAAAGACTGTGTTTCAGTGAATGAATTTCTATGCTTTGCATTTGAAATTTAAAAATAAGGATTTATTTTGGCAAAGTCCTGCAAAGCGAAATAAAAATGAATAAAATAAATAAATTGAATTCAAGAAATTCAATAGAAAAAATTTATTACGTAGGACTTTTATGTAAATTTTGGTTTTTTGAAAAGACTATTATATTCTGAAATATACCTATTCTCTGAAAAGTGTCACCTGAAAAAGATACTACTACTAGAAATAACATTTTTTTCCCTAAACGTAAATTGAAATAACATTTCGAAAAGTTTTTTTTTCAAATAATTCCTCTTAAAAATTTTTATTCGTGAAAAAAATTTAAATTGTGTTTAGAATGGAAGTTTATCAAACGATTTGAAAATATTGTTAGGCTCGTGTGGCATGGTTTGTTTTATTGAAAAAAAAATTTCTTTCGATTTGAATTTATCAAAAAAATAATTACATGGAAATTGTTAACCAGATAATTTTATATCGAGGTTAGTGCATGAAAAAAGTCGCGATAATTTAAAAAAAATCATTTAGTAAGTAAAATTGAAGATTAGTTACTGAATCAATAGCTGTATATTTTTCTTTTTTGATGTATTTAAATTGTATTACTTCGAATTCCCACAAATATTTCAAGCGCTTAGAATTTTTTTCACTTTTGAAATTTTCGGAGAAAATTTTGCCGTTAGCTTTAAAGTCTATGATAAATTTTCTAGTGTTTAAGGGAAAGAGGAAAAATGCTTCATGACTGTACGCTCAATGAAAATGATATTTAGATAAACAAAAGCACTTTACTGTCGAACATTCATCTTAATTTTCAAAGCATTTAAAAGTGTTTTACTTGCTTAAAATGTGGATTTTATGTTAAAAAACATTATATATACTTGTCATTTGCCATTTGGTGAATTTTAAGTCTTATGTTCACTAATGGAAATCCAAAAATACTTCCATCCTTTCTTAACGTACTTTTCTTTACTTTTGAACTAAGTTTTTGAAAAGCACCTTTCAAAGATACTTCTACGAAAGATAGAAGCAACCTCTGTTTTTCTCATTGAATAATATGTTCTTATATGGCGAAGAAAGCAAAACAAGAAGCATGCATTTCAATAGTAGAACAAAACTAATAAAGGGTTTCAACAATATAAAAATAACCGTTTGTTATTCAACTTTTTGTCAAAATATACATGCGAATCCATTAATAAATCAATTATTTTCTTCGTGCCGTTGAAAATATCTCTGTAAAACTAGTATGAAACAGATTAGGTTGGCTGGGTTCCATTATATGTATAAAAATATCGAAATTTCGTTTAGCATTTATAGTCGTTAGATATTCCTGAAAAGTTTATTTCTCAGAACTTATTTCTAATAAATTCTTTTAAGCCTCTTTCTTTGTATTTTCTGTAGGAGGCACCAAATTTAGAATTTCTTATCAATGTGTTGCGAAAGTTGTTCGTTGTTATTCCCTGGGGATTTCTGTTATATAAATCCCATTTCCAATATGACAGCACTTCATCAAGAATTTATTGGTGGCATTTAGAGCACTATTAATAGTCTTGGCCACCAATTTGTAGCAAATTCGTGCTAAACTACAACAAAAAAAGTAAAAAAAATATCTAGCTCGCTAAGCTATTGAAATCTTGAGGACGAACATTTAAATGTTTTCGCAATTCTGACATTTATTAATAGATTAGCAGCTAATAAGAAAAAAAGCGTAAGTGTTTCCTTGTTGTCTTCATGCGTTTTTCGCAATGTTTTGTCTGCAATCTACTCGACACATCTTTCCGTAATGTTTTATTTATAATATGACGAGAGGCGAAACGTTATGCTTGAGTGGTAAACGCGTGCATTGACTTAGACCATTTCAAGATATGAGAATTGTAAATGGATGATCGAATATGTGCGCTGCCAAGTTTCCTTGGAAGTTCCTGCTGTTGATGCCAAAAATAGTGAATAATATCCTGAGAATGGTGCAATGATGACAAGCAATGCCATTTCTTTTCATAGAAAATGTGCGAAGTTGGAAAATTTATTTTGCGGGCTGGTGTCCTTGCAGTATAGCAATTCCAAAACATACGAATAGAATGCGTCGTGATTGCGACACTTTTTCATTATAACAGTGACCTTGTTGACGCTACGTTGCTTTTGTACGGATATGTGGAAGTTGAGTCAAGATTGGTGCTGTAGAACTTGGCTTTGAAATAAGTGTTTTTATTCCGAAATTTGCTCTTTTTCTTCCTCTTATAGGGTCGCTCAGAGCCTTAGCAATGACACAAGATAATGTGAAATAAGCCACGAATCTCTAATCAAAATGAAATGAACTACAATCGTCCACCACATTTAATGAACATTGCCTGATTCTCAATTTTTCAAACTAAGAGATTACATCACCATTTTGACGTTAAAAAAAGTGGAAAGAATTGTTTTAAAAAACTGATGCAAAAATATTTTTTATTTTACACGAATAAATTGAAGTTTTTCGAACAATTAAAAACAACAACTTTTAATTAATACCTGAGATATTAGCACTCAAGTAGGACCCATCCCTTGACGATCCTTGATCCTTGAATTCTTTTCTCAATAAGACATCGTTTGAAAGATGGATAATCGTTTTTCCCACTGGATCATCATATTCGGTTTACCGGATATCGTTCGCCTTGCAATTGATGGTTGTGTGACCAAAAATAGAATTCGCCATTCGTGAGTTTCGCGCCGTGTTTAACTCGTGTGATTGCCACTCGTTAAAAGCAGTGCTTCACACACTCATAACCAAAGTGTTCTATTAAGGGTTCCGTACCACAGTCGGACGGAAATATATTGTTGTGGTAACTTTGTCCGGTTGTGTATCGGAAGCTTCTACCTTCTAAACGAAGTGCGACATGATTAGTAATTTGCATATAATATGTAAACTCTCAGTGCAAAGGGGAACAAATAAAAAAATATGAATAAAAGTTACATGAACAGGAAGAGGAATTTTATTAAAACTCTACATACGCTTGGGGAATATCGTGAAAAAGAGGTGTTTCCTGTGTTGAACTGAAATCAACATTTGGGGAAGCGATGTGTGATTTTGTCCCGTATAACCCAAAATTTTTGGATACATTTTCTTGCAAGTCTATCAGGGAAACCCAACTATTTATAAGTTATGTGCAATCCAACTGAAACTCTGTACCTAAACAACATATATTACACATATTTTACTTTCAAATAGAAAAAATGTAAACCATACACGACGATCATTTGAAAATTTTCCGCCCTTTAAAAATAACATCGTTCGAGGAAAAAAAATATTATTTCTCAACATAACCTCCTAGCAACGAGATAAATTAATCCCTACGGTTTCCCCAACCCTTCAAGTCGAAATAACAAAATAACAAAATTTATACATAATATTGAGTATGGTTTGTGTGTAAAGCGAGGCGGCTTACGAGAGAGTTGGTAAGTTCTTTTTGTAGTCTGCCATATTGGAATCATTCTTCTTCGTGCTGCCATAGTGCAATCATACTCTTGTGCTGCCACATGATATATGTAGGGCTTTTGGGGGCGTTTGATATAAAACGCACCGAGCCGTACTATTTAAAAAAATGTGGTTTAAGTGCGATCCTTGAGGTCCACACGACCTACTTCCCAGTGGGGTCAATAAAAAGGCCATAATTTTTTATTATTAATAACTATTATTGATAATTACTATTATCAATAATTATTATCCTAAATTATTATAATTACTTTCATTATTTTTGTTATTATTTTATCTAGCCACAAAAGCTTTGGTAAAAGAAGACGCCTCCCCCATCTGGTCATCCTCTACTGAAGCTTCGACATCTTCGTCCTTCTCCTTTTCCTCCTCCTCGTCATCTTCCCTGTCCACCTCCTTCTCCTCCTCGTCCTTCTCCTCTTCCTCCTACTGGTGCTAATTTTTTGTCTTGTTTGCAGTTTTTCCATCCTCAATAAAAAATGGCTTAACCGATTTTGCTGAAAAGTAATTCAGTTTCAAGTTATGTAATTACGCGTCGAATGAAATAAGTTACACGTCATTGCAATCTTTGGTACTTGAGATAATCGAGTTGAAAAATAATTCCGAACGCACATACGACCATCCGTACATACACACACACAGACATCTCTCTAAAAACGATGGATTTGGATTCTAGAGGCCTTAAAACTTGGAAAAATGTCAAAATTTGGGTATTCGCAAAATCGACCCCATTACAATAACTTCCCACTGGGAAGTTAATAAATAACTTTATTCACAGATTACAGAACACATGTGTTCCGTTCAAGCCAATGATTCAGAGGAAGAGATCATCTGTCACTATTAGTTTTTTACTTTCTCGCGATTTCAGCGCTAAGCGCTCATGGTGTTCAGATTGTGTACTGTCGCTCGCTGTCTTACACTGTGATCGCTGCATACATACATATATCAAGGCAATTCATGGAACGGTGGAAAAGTTAAATTTTATTACGACCGGTTATTGATAAGGCCGGAAACTTTTCAAATAAACCTGGTAGATTTTATTGTTTTCCATATTACGGGACCCTAAGTGTGCGAGTCCAGCTTGCTCAATTTTGTTTGATTTAAAAACGTGGTGTGTGTTAGGTTTACATCAAACGATACAATGCCAATCCTTCGAGCTTATTTCTTAGAGTTGACTCAACTTGCTTAAGTTAGCTTTGGTTCATAGCACATTATTATGAAGGCCCAGCAATATGGACAACATGGTCGGTGTAAATGAGGCATGTAAATGGCTAAGGACATAATTGTCAATTTTTTTTGCAATAGCATTATAACATTTGAAGCCAGTGTTGTTAACTGGACAATGTAAAAATTAATATAAACACTCCTATCGCATCTTATATTTTTCGAATCATTTGCATTGGCATAATGTATATTTTTCATGCATAAAACAAAATTTAAACCCTTTTGTCACTTATATTTTTTTCCATTTACATGCCCCAAAATGTTTTTCAAAAAAGACTGGATATGATATCACGTTGATGATAAGTCCATCCCAACATTTGAAAGTAACGCGAAATAGTTAAGCAACAAGTGCTTATGGGAGTCTATTAACATTTCAACAATTGGTCTATTAGCAAGAATTTCACGTGAGCCCATTAAAAGGTACGTGACGAATTTTCATATGAAATGGACAATAGAATCGTTTGAGAAGAAATTCCTTGAAAGCAGGTTCACCTTAATGGCAACCATTATTCTTCTCAAATTGCTTTTCTCCCCAGTACATTTAGAAAGTGAAAATCGGTAATTCTTTCAACATTTACGTCTCACCCCAACTTTTACCATTCAAAATGTCCTTTCACGTAAACAAGACGCAAACTTTCTTCAAGTGCTGAACCAAAGCGCGACTAAATGGCAATCCGAACTATATTTAACACGCAATTTATAGACATGGTTGAAATCAAGTGGATTGCTCACTTGATTTGCGAAGGACTAAAGTTACTGAAGAATGCGGTTTGAAGGCATAACCAGGAAAAGCTTTGTGGGTTGTTCTTAGTGGAAAACGTTAGCCACAATTGTTTTTGTTGGTCGGCAAAGAAAATTCAACTCAACTCAGCCCAGTCAAGTCATGAAATTAAAATCGTTTGAGTGAAATGTTGTTGTGCCAATTTGTAAACACGAAGGGCTTTCTTCAAGAAGTGGTGTTTATTTATTCGTGGGCAATCTAAATGGTGAACATGTTGTTTGAGGACATTCGAGCGTTTGCAAATTATATTTCTTGTGGTTGGAAATAAGTTGAATATTTAAATGTTATTGGCAGTAATTGATTGTTTTATATAAATTGAAACTTTTTGGTAATGGATTTTGTTCAGAATAAGAGAAATTGATTTAGCCAAAAATGTTATGTATGTATAAGCAATGGAAGTCGACATAGTAGCCATCATTCAAAAATAAATACTGAATGCTCTATGAATCACGAAGTTGATAAGGAAATAAAGTTGGAGTTCTTATTAGTAAAATGATTTTGGATGAAAAAAGGATGGATAATACTAAAAATACTAAATTTCTGTAAAAAAAACTTTCAAAAATGCAACGCATCGCAGCGCAATGCAAATTATTAACCAATACGATACCTAAAATTACGTGCGGTAAATTTTTTATTAAATTCATATCGCTCCCAATCAATTTTTCATTTCCATATTTGCGTATCTATTAGGTTGTTCAGAAAGTAGCTTCATTTTTTCGCAACAGAGGACTTAATTGTATTTATTCACAGCCAACTTCACACTTAAGCTGCATAGTTATTATATATTTTGACAGCTGATTTAGCAAGGCTTCCTTGTGAAAAAGTTTGATTGATTCTACGCAGTAGTTCCTTTTAATATATGGAAAGTGAAAAGTAAAATTTTCGGCATATTTTCCTTTTTCAATTTCGAAATCATAAAAATGCTGTTCAAGCAAGAAAAAAATATCCAATGTGTATGGAGAGGATGTATTGACAGAACGCCAGTGCCAAAACTGCTTTGCAAAATTTCGATCCGGCAATTTTGATGTTGAAGATGCACCACGTTCTGGAAGGCCGGTTAAAGCTGATGAAGCCACAATAAAGGCATTAATTGATGTAAACTGGAGAATAACTGAGAGATTAAATTTATCGAATTCGGCCATTCATGATCATTTGAAACGTCTAGGTTTAATCTCAAAGCTCGACATACGGGTTCCTTATGTTCTTATGGAAAGAAATGTAAGCCGTCGGGTTGACGTCTGTGATTTGCTTCTAAAATGTCAAGAAAATGATCCATTTGTGAGGCGCATCATCACTGGAGATGTGAAATGGGTTGCCTACAACAATGGTAAACGCAAGAGATCATGGAATAAAATAGATGAACCGGCTCAACGCACTTCGAAAGCCGATACTTATCAAAAAAGGTGATGCTATCTGTTTGGCGGGATTACAAATATATCGTTTTTTTGAGGTTTTACCGGACAATACAACGATAAAATTTGAATTGTACTGTCATCAGCTGGACACTTAAATAGAAATGGCCAGAATTGATCAACCAAGATAATGCGAGATCTCATACAAGTTTTTTCACTCGCCAATAGCTTTCACTGCTTTGATAGGATATAATGCAACACCCCCATATTCTCCAGATCTGGAACCTTTTGATTATTATTTGATCCGGTCTCTGCAAAAAAAATTTAGACGGTAAAAACTTCAAGTGAGGTCCAAAACAACAAAAGTGTTATGAACGTATATAAATATTGCAAAAGGTATTGAACCAGAATGGACAATATATAATTCAATAAAATATTGATTCACTATGAAAAAATTCTCTTCCATTTTTATGAAGAAAAAATAGAAATTTCTTTCCGAACAACTCGTTAAGTCCTGAATTTTTTTTTAAAATTCGTTCATATTCCATTTTTACTGGCTTTGAATATATTACGTGCGATAAATGCCTCATAGTTTTTCTGGATGCAAAGAATTTGCCCGGGACCGAATGCAAGGACATCATCATATTATTATCCTTTGGCCTCAGTTCTTCCTTATGAAATCCAAACATAAGCCTTTGTAGTTTTTAAAGCACAAACCTCTCCCCCAAGCAGCAATTGAAAATCCTTCTTGATTATTTCTCTGCTTTCCATGCTTTTCTTCTTCACCTTTATCAAATTTAATCGGCGCTCGTAATCCAACCGGATATCTAAGAATCGCAAAAAAAAACCTTTTCGCTAAGGATAAAAGTTTTTCTTCGCTCGGTTTAATGTTGTTGGATATCCTGCGCTACGTTTCTCCATTGATCCCAGCCCCTTCATATTTCATTCAACTTATCCGAGTCGTACAGAAAAAGTGCAGCTTTAAAATACACTTGAAGAAAAGCCATGCTTTATAGTGTATATGATAAATAGTAACTATCCTTTTTCGAAGAAAAGCTCTCGTCGGCACCTTTGCGGCAAAAGAAAATCGCAAAGATGGCTTGTAGGACGTTCTACACATTCGTTTTGTCGTAAATGTTGAAAGCGCTCTTGGATATCGTGAATGAACACATTTATTGCTGTTTCGTCAACACATGAATAATGTGATAAATTTTTGATGTTAGATGTGTGATTTTTCGCTCGTTAACATTCATTGTTAGAAAAAGTGCGTAGTGCTGAAAGGACTCATATTTCATCTTCATTTGATTTATTGTCAGTGCAATGCTGAAAATCTGTCATGAAACGTATATATATATTTTCGTTGCAATTTATCAGATGATTTATCTGTTTTATGTGTTCATCTTTTCTCGGTAGCTGTGATAAATCAATGATGTGACTGGTAGACTTTAAAAGGGGCCATCTGTTTTACTACTGTTTCAGGTGCCAGAAAATACTAACGAAATTTCAACACTCCTGCAATCCATTTGAGGGAGATTCAAAAACAATCATTTTGTGGACGAACTAACCGTGTTCGGTGTAGCCACAAATGTAAATTGAATCATAAAGTGTTCTGTAGAACGTTGCATATTTGGCACGCCTCCAGTGAGTAATCGAAAAATAAATCGCTTGTAATGGGGCTCAGGTGAACGAATGGATAGATGGTGGAACTTGTTGCATAGTGACATGCAGGATACTATTAAATTTATTTTGATGGTAACGTGAACAACTGCATGCCATTGACTACAAAAAAGGAAGCATGTTATCATAATTTTGATATGATTTTTGGATGAAAATACAATAAGGATGACGGCTCTTTGGACAGTCCTGTAGTGCACGGATTGTTTCTGCAGTGTACGCTTTTTATAAGGATAATTTTCAATTTTCAAATATGCATTTTTGAGACAAAAAATTATGTTTTTTATTCCTAATAAACAGCTACAAATCGCCTCTAAGCTCCATACAAAAGTCATGGGCTTTATTAGGACTTGATAAGAATTTTCAAGTGCGTAATAAGCTCCATACAAAAGGTGTCGACTTTATTAGATCCTAATAAGCAACTACAAATCGCGACTATGCTCCATACAAAAGTCATGGACTTTATAAGGACGTGATAATAATTGACAAGACTGTACTAAGCTCCATACAAAAGATATCAAATGTGAGGAATGCGATTTTCGATGGCTCTGAAACATACAAAACTCAATATGTATCTTGGCTTCGGTATGAAGGGGGTTATCCATTGTGACGGCCGAAAAATTAGTGATTTTTAAAAAAAAAATTGACCGAGTAAGTAGAGGAATTTTTGGATTGGGTATTTTTTATTTTATTAAGTACACATCTAATAATTTTTCCACAAACTTTTATTAAAAAATATTAAATAGTTTTAACAATATAAACGATGCCGTAGCGCCTGAAAAAAAATTCCCCCTCCATGGTCGCATCGATTTTTCAAAAGCCGGTACTCTGACAAAAAAAATTATTGTAATGTGTATGAATGTAGTTATCGTTGTACGTGGCCGTTATTTTTTATTTTTATTTGTCACAAAATGGCGACCGATTGACAATATTTTAATTTTTTCGACCGTTTTTTTGGTTTTCAAATAGTTTAAAAAATAGTAAAAAACATTTTTTTTCAAATCGGCTACGCTTAACCTTAACCACTACTAAGACGAACAAAACAAAAAAAAATTAGACATCGGTTAATAATTGTTCGAGTTATTGATGCGACCAGTTCAAAAAAGTCGTTACGAGAAAAATGCGTTTAAAGATTTTAGTACAGTTTCATACCTATATTAAACTATCGAGTCCTGGACCATATGACGGTTCTTCCTCTTCATCTCCAGGGGTCTTGTTGACTTTCTTAATTTTTTTATTAACTTTTTCGATGCGATACTGAGCAGCTGATAGGAAGGTCAAGCGAAAAACAGTCGGCCTACCTGCTCTCACTACAATCATTGTAACTTAGTAAATTTTTCAAATTTTGACTTGCAATTTTGTACACATATTTTTGAACATATAAACTTTGATTTAAAACAAAAAATTTTTTTTTGACCCATCGCAGTGGCTATTCCCCTGAAGAACTATTATGATTTGCAGCAGTTTTTTTGGTAAATCGAAGACATCCCGCAATTTCCATCACACAAATCACAAGTCGAAACATTTGGTTCTATATTTGATACAATGTTGTAACTGAACTTACAGTTTAATTATTCCAAAGTATCGTCCAAAATGTGACAGTTCATTGATTCATTATCTTTTTGAGACCAAATGCTTGACATAGTCTACATATATCATATCATTTACGACAAAAATAATCATCATCATTAAATTGAAAGCGTTGAAAGGTAACACACACTTTACCCTTAATAATTACAGTGAAACATGTGAAATCAATCACCTCTCTGGCACGACCCACTTGACCACCATATAGGTCGATTTTTCTTTGGTCGCTACGTCTTGCGAACGATTTCACCCTTCTATCCTTACTAGCTGCCTAATTTGAAACTTGAGCACTTGTCAATAGAACGATACATGCAATCTTGACCAGTTCATGTCTCCTTTCAAGCTAAACCATAGTAATTTACATCTTTCGGTATTGTTTCCCCGGACAATTTTGTTTTTAATTTTGAAAATGTTCCTGAAAATGACGTCAACCGTACGTTTTGGACTGACAAGCAAGTTTTTATCACAATATGTGGCCAGTTGAAAATTAAGCTTTAGTTCCAGTTTCTGGAGTTGTAGCTCCAATCCTCTGCGCTCCATCTTGAAAAGAAGAAAAAGTAGGACACCCCATATCTCAAAAACCATGGCTTTCACAAAATAGTTGTGTATGTCAAACTTGTGTAGAATTGAATTTGCAGCAACTTGTGCATACATTATTTTCACGTTTTAACAATAATTAAAAAGTTGCAATTCAAAAACGACACCAAAAAAGAGTATCATCTTTCCTGCGCCATAAATTCCTTGTTTTCCCTTTTACCAAACCCTACATCTGAAGTGCAGCTCTTGGATCAGGGTGTAATGAAAACGCTTAAACTCCACGACAGAATAAACCTACTTCTTCATTTAATTTCAATGATAGATGCCAGCAAATGTTATTCTGTTGCAGAAATTCCTAAAAATTAGAGTATTTTAGATGCAACATGATTTCTTTACTCTGATTTGGAAGCAAACCCGATAAATATAATAACAAAGTGTTTCCACCAAGCAGGCTTTGATGGAGCAAAAACAACCTCATCGACTCAAACCTCTTATCAACTCTATCGAAAGATATTCAAAATGACTTATTAGCTTACCACAAAGTTTTTAGTGACTGTATGGATGGTATTTTGAAAGATGTGATCAATAAAAAAACTCGCCGCACAACATAAGGCAGATGTTATAAGTAATTGTTCGTTCATTGGCTAAATATTATAGCGTATTTCCTAGTTTGAAAATTCTGGTCATTGACAAAACCATGCATCCAAAAGTGTGCTTGACATTCAATCCCCCAGAGTAAATAAAACATTGCTCAAATTAAACGAGAAAATTGGAAATGAATTTCACTTTGTACGTCTGAGATACTCAAAAAATGATGACATGTTAGTCAGTTTTGTAGGTAAATGTCAAATTGATGTGAATGACAGTTCATTGGTAGACATGGTGGCTGTGACAATTGACAGTTCTATCACTCTTTTTTTTTCTTTTTTTCAAGATTTAATATTTTCTCATGAGCGTTAGATGTAATTGATGTTAAGATATGACCGAATCTGTTTTATTTAAGTTGTGTAATAATGTGTCTGTTTGTGAAAGGTATTCCATTATTACGGCGTGGATTTTTTTCGATCTCTATTTTTATCTCTATATTTTCGAGTTTTTGATTAAATTGATATTAAAATCAATTTATAATTAATTATTATTATTTTTAATTAAATTTTAAGTGGTGCATTATTTTGATTATATAACACCGCTTGAAATTTAATAATTCTGTTAACCATACGTATAACAAAATATTAAACTGGATAAATCCTAAAGAAAAACAAAATGCCTGGACTGAATTTGAACATCGTTCCTCTCAAGAATGATTTCTCTAACTTTTCACAACTTGCCTCTGTACATAGAAATCGTATTGAGTTTATTCGGTACATTTCCTGGAAGCATTCAAGTAGAAAAGATGTTCAAACGATCCTGCTCCTTGCCAAATTGCCATTTCTTTCTATGGCAATTGAAATCAACTTGTGAAGGAAAATATCCTTTTACCTGTGGGCCAACAAATATAATATCGTATATATATATATTTTCTTTTGTTTGTTATCACCTTCAAGTGGTTCTGTGTTTGTACATAATTTGTTGATATTTATGTGAGTTGGTTCTTTATTTGATTTCGAACAATCTTGGAATGAACACATGTATTGATTTTTACGGGAAGTATGTCAATGATAGGCTCGAAGGTTTTGAAAAAAGAACATAAATATTAGTAACACCAATTATTGCTGTTTGTTTTTATTCGTTTGAGACAATTTGAGAGAATTCTTAACTTGGCAACTGTTTCAGTTGTAGTGTAATACAAGCCACAACAAACAAAACAATATTCATGCATTGCCATCTGATAGCCAGGCACGAGTCAAACCAATTGTGAGTCAGGCTTTGTTGGGTATATCCCGAGTCCAATTACAAACAATGAAATTAGAGCGACTCAACAAAACAATTGAAGACCAACAATGTGCACTGCGGACGGGTTCAGCATGGCATAGCAATGAAAACAAATGTGAGGTTGATGGCATTTTATTGCTTACATCTGCAGTAAGATTCTTGAAGCCAATAAACCACACTTTATTGCTTGCACTTGCATTTTTGACCATGGGAATATATTGGAAATAGATTTAGGTCAGTAATATGTAAATAATATTTGATTAATTAGTAAGTTATACATAAGCAATATTTTAGTATAAAAGAAATTATAATCCACGAATAAATCAACATTCAAAGTAGAGAATTTGGACTGCCTACATCGGCACCCTTTTTCTTTTGATTGTTCTTTGCGGCGCTTGCGCTGTGGTAGAAATATAGGCAGCTCACGCTTGCCATCAGCTTTGGCGCTAGACGCCGATAATTAGGTGAGTCCCTCCTCCTCTTAAAAATCATTATGGCCCCACCTAACTAAACTTATTACATGGCGATCCTGCCATCCCATTTCATGGCGATCCTGCCCACTCGAAACCTGTATCAAGGCGATTTTGCTCGTACGAAGCTGAAAGTTTCTTACTAAAAATAAAAACAAAAATTTAAACTTGTACGTTGACGACTAACACTGCGACCGAAAATGGAATTTCGACGTGAGATAATGGAGTTGGAACTTCAACCAAAAATATTGAAGACAATTGTAAATAGGAAGAAGGCGAAAATGAAGAAGAATTTTCTGCGCTGTTTGCGAGTAAACTAACAATCAACTTAATGATGACTAAAGGATTTACCGGCAACGACCAGCATTTATAATTGTACACTAGTTATTTCAAGCCAAACTTTAATTTTATATAGATATAAACTGAAAAAGAATAGTATTTACATTGAAATTTGTTTTAAACAAATTAGGTAAATTTGACTGTAGCATGAAATCACTACTCGAATTATTATGAAAACTATCGTAATATACACTTCATATTTAAACGGAAAAATATGGTTAATGAAAATGATAATTATTGATAAATTTATAGAATTCACAATTTATGTAATTGTTAATTGGAGACGAGCACTGAAATAACACTTTAGTAAAATAAGTCATCGATCGTATAAATATGCGAAATATTGAATTTAGAATTTGATTTTTATACATTAAACAAATATGTTCGCTAACAAATTGACTCGTAATAACAGCGGAACAAGTTGACATTATATATTAGAAAATGAAAAACCACATTCTTTCTTTAAATTTAACTCGAATCGTTCGATAAATATGATAATTTTCAATAATGAGATTATATTTTTTTAAAACGGTATCGTCAATGCTTAAATCGATTCTGCACATTTTAATTATGGTAGATGCAAATTGTCAAATAGAACCACTGAGACATAAATATATCTTCAAATTTGACACTTCAAATTGGAATATATGTATACCGCAGAAAATCATTTGGAAGAAATATTCCCAATAACTACAGATGAAATTATTGGCATAAATATTTTGAAAAAATTACACGCTAGGCAAACACGATTTGAATAAGTCTACAGTTTGGAAAGAGTTACTTACGATAAACTTCTTCAGACCATATTTGTACGGCAGAAAATTCATTGTGGTGACTGACCACAGACCTTTGGTGTCATTATTCACGCACAAGAGTCCATCGTCTAAACTAACTAAGATTAGATTAGATCTCTCGGATTATGATTTCGAGATTGTGTTTAAGCAAGGAAAAATAAATTGCAACGCGGACGCACTATCACGCATCAAGTTAAATTCAGATATTTTAAAAACAATGATTCCTCCAGAGAGAGACGAAAAAGGGAAAAAAAGTGTTGGCAATAACAAGGGGTATGTCTGTAAAACAGAAAACAGACAATTTAATAAAAAAATACTTCAATAGATGAGCCCGATATGCAAGTAAAGTCTGATCAACTTTACGTATGGGATTGCACATCAATATCAGAAGTAAGAAAAATTATGAAGTTGAAATTTATATTGCGCAAAAATAATGAATTCGATATCGTCAGAACAAGCGACGAAGTCATTGTATACTGTAGTGATAAAGTTACCGAGAAATACGTTTCCGCTAACGAAAAGCTATCAGCGAGCTCAAATACAATTAGATCGAATGTTAGAATCTGAAACGATAAGTCCAGTGCGATATACGTATCCACCATGGAAAAGTTGTTAGATGGAATTCTCGAGATGAATATATGTGAATTAGCGTTATCAAATAACGATGATATCTTCAAAATAATAAGTAAAGAAGATTTCAAGAATATAGTTAATATGTTGCAACAAAGTAAAAAATATGAAAGTCGCGCAAAACTAAGTATAATGTTATATGAACCCCCGAAGAGTATAAAGAATACAACAATACAAAATCAGTTGATACAAGAATATCATAACACGCCACACGGAGGACATCTGAAAGTTAGAAAAACACAATTAAAATTGAAGCAGAGATATTGCTGGAAAACATGAACAGCATTATTAAAAACTATGTTAATCATTGCACACAATGCAAAGTGAATAAACAAGTGCGGCACACCAAGGAGAAAATGTTAAAAACTGATACCCCAACCACTAGCTTTGAAACAATAGCCATCAATGTAGTAAAATAAAAACGTGTCAGTAAACTCGTAAAGTCAAATCCAATCAAATTAAAAATCAATGATTGGGTTCTCTTGAAGAAAGAAAATAAAAGAAAATTAGAGTCAACAATATTAAATTCATATTTTGAAATTATGTGTAAAGTAAATTAAATATTATATATAATATTAAACATAGTAACAAAACAAAAAATACATGTAATGAAGCTAGATATAAGCTCACTGAAAAATATCTTGAATTATATAAAAATTAAAAGTAGCATACTTATCCTATCTTTAGTTGTAAAATCCCAGGTGACCAATGCACATGCAGAATAACACCGTAAATTTTTTTTTCTTCTATTAAGTATTCTGTACAAATAATACAATTAGTACACAATACTTCTGAGCGGTAAGGGTGTAGTGTAATACAAGCCACAACAAACAAAACAATATTCATGCATTGCCATCTGATAGCCAGGCACGAGTCAAACCAATTGTGAGTCAGGCTTTGTTGGGTATATCCCGAGTCCAATTACAAACAATGAAATTAGAGCGACTCAACAAAACAATTGAAGACCAACAATGTGCACTGCGGACGGGTTCAGCATGGCATAACAATGAAAACAAATGTGAGGTTGATGGCATTTTATTGCTTACATCTGCAGTAAGATTCTTGAAGCCAATAAACCACACTTTATTGCTTGCACTTGCATTTTTGACCATGGGAATATATTGGAAATAGATTTAGGTCAGTAATATGTAAATAATATTTGATTAGTTAGTAAGTTATACATAAGCAATATTTTAGTATAAAAGAAATTATAATCCACGAATAAATCAACATTCAAAGTAGAGAATTTGGACTGCCTACATCGGCACCCTTTTTCTTTTGATTGTTCTTTGCGGCGCTTGCGCTGTGGTAGAAATATAGGCAGCTCACGCTTGCCATCAGCTTTGGCGCTAGACGCCGATAATTAGGTGAGTCCCTCCTCCTCTTAAAAATCATTATGGCCCACCTAACTAAACTTATTACACAGTCTCAAATCTGATTAATGGTGGCTGATTCATTATTTCGAATCTATCAACCGACACTGATAACGACTTGCTATATTATATCATATTATATAGAACTAACTTAAAGGTTGGCCGTTCACAGACTCTGCAAGGAAATCAATTCAAGCCAGCACAATTGGAGCCTGGAGCGTTTTGATAAGAATATTCAGCAATTCAAGTTCAATGAAAGTGGTTCCAGAAGTGTTGGTGGAACTTAACACTTATTGTGCAGAGCTTTCCACTCACCCAGCAACAGAGTATTTCGTAATTTACATAGTGCCCATGCGGGTCTTTCCTTCCGTTGATTGTTGAATCATAGGGGTTGTTAATGTAAGTGTATAGGTGGAGATAATTTATATAGTTTGGCTTTTATATAGATTTGATGGCGGCGAATCTTTCATATTATATGAAATCGGCTTAGTACAGCTGCTAGGTTTCATAGTAACTGAACGTGAAGGTTACCAGCGACAGTTCATAAACATAGCCTAAAGCTACAAACGATAGCTTTTGCTATGCATGCTGTCCTGGAAAAACATACTATATACGTTCATTCTAAATAAACATAAATTTGTAACAATAATTTATTATGTGGTTTACGATGCTGATCGAAATCGATAATGATAAGCGAGTTTTCCTGATTTCAAGATAAGCGAGAAAAAAATTTAGCGCATTATTAAGTCCATCGATCGATCGAATAATAATGTTCTGAAAAAATTCAGAAAATACTAGATTTAAAGTCTCAACGGCTGTGATTCAATGTGTGATTTCCTAATATACACAAGATGCTGAGAAAATGGCACTGCAACCATATTACTTTAAAAGTTAATTAACTCATTTGCCCAAAAAGATTAATAATGAAAATAGTCTTGAACGGTGGAATGAATGGCCTTCGATAGACATATCAAAATAAAAAATCGTCCCCATAAAGGCTGCCCGTATTGATACCTGCTAAAAAATGTTTATTTTGATACTTAAAACTATGTTCTTTACGCATTCCGTTGGTTATAAGTTTCATTACCGCAAATATTCAGAGAAATATCAAATATTTTTATTCAAAATCAGGCGAAACGAAGCGACATTGCGATAAATAAAAAGAGGAAAATCTATAGTAGACGGTGCTTCGTTATTTGGAACAAAATTTAATACATTTAATAAAAACCAATCAAAATTATTCTTTAAATGATTAAGATCTTCTGCCATTTTTTATCATCCCTTTTAAAAGGGATTAAGATATAAAAACTTGAACATTTCTTTTGCATCTCTTACTTTGCATTAGTAATGGATAATTTTCCATTACCATTATTACTGCAATAATAATAGGGAAGCTGTTGGCTATAAACAACACGAAAAATGAAGGCATAATCTTTCGGGGTTGCAACTTCTTTTTAATTACGGTGGTCAAATTTACTACAACCTCAGAAATATGGACTTGAGCTCTCCACTAGAATTCTAAATATCACAAAGTGAATGTATTTGTCAATTCAAAGTGCATGGTTGGCATTATTTTAAGGACCATTTACCTGGACAACAAAGGCATACACAAAAAAGGTGGTCATGAACATAATAATAAGGACTAACAGAAAAATATATGCACCTTGGTGAGATAGACAGTTTCGCAGTCAAAAAATGCAGACTGTTACTTTTCCTTCCACTTGAAAAAAAAAATCACAAAATAACGTTAAATTTTCGCTCTCTACTGTGATGTAACCCCTTAATATAAAGGTTCGTAAGGACCAAGGTCTTGAATGTTGGAGTTTCTTCATTTCTTGACCAACGAATCACTATTTTTTAGGGTTAAATTCTAATAGGGTGATTGCTATATTCCCTTGCTATATTATATTCACCAAAAACTAAAGTGTATGTACACCAATATTTATTCGGTTTATCGAAATGTAGGAGATTAAGTGGTTAGCAACACAACAGGCTCGCCTGTGATTACTACGCAGATTTGATTGATATTCTGATGTACAGCAGAGTGAACTGATAGTCCATTCTTGTCGCCCAGCAGCATCGAACCTTGTATTTGTTGCATGGGAAGCTAGAGGCACTCTGACTTGATTCGAAATATGAACGAATAAATATATGTAAGGATTGGTTTTTATGAAAACAACGTAATTACGAAGATATCCTGATTTAACAAGATTATTGTTGTTGTAGTTTATAGTTTAGACGACGGAAACAGTTCCAATATCCGATTAACTCCCTCAAAATTGTAATAATATTTCTTCATTTAATGTATATCTCCTTCAGAAGCTACGGTATTAGCTATAAAATATACTAAATATATTTCGGAAAAATACAGGGCAGCCAAGAACTATTTTAATGTAACATTCCAGGCGTCGAAGGATTGAATTTGCTGGTTCAACCGAATATTATGAGACTATATAAAAGACTGTGGTGAGCATGCTTAATGGATTCACCTAAAATGAAGGAAGAATGGAAATTTTTTTTTTGATGAGAAGGTCATGTTGGAGTTTTATAAATTTATTTAATCAGGTTGAAGTACATCATTATCAATGGCTAATGGAAACGATTCAAAAAAGAAAAGAATAAATCATATTCACTTAAAAAATCGAAATCAGCTATAAAATTTGCATAAAAAAAGATTTGAGATAATCAAAACCTATAAAGCCACTGAATAATAAATTCCATAGTAGAAGAATGATAATAATTTACAAGCATTTTATTGCTGAAATCAACGAGTCAAAAGTAAATAATCCAAAAGAAGATAAGCTCGATTTGGATGGTGTGGTTACTTAGGGATTTTGAGATTAGAAGTGTTATTCATTTCTTTAATATAGAAAGTGTGCGCCAGATAAATGAAATAAAGATTATTTGCTAAGAAATTTGGAAATGAAGAATGCAAATAAATTTTCTGGGCATGACAAACAATGATGACTGTTGAAACAAATTCGAAGCCGAGTGGGGTTTGCGTAAAATAAATGAAGTTGAAAAAAATGTGTTTGTAGTTTGCGAAATTCTATTTGATGCTGACTTATTTGATGTCCTGAATCAAGAAAACCTTTCAGATAAAATTTTGACAGCCAACTAAAGGTCACCAAAAATAAATTGTGTTGTCTAATTTTTTTTTTGCGAATTTATGGAGTCCTTTCTGCTGCAATCTAATCAATTTTCATATAACGACATCCACTTCAATTTTCGTGATATATTTTCTGGAAAATGGATTCTATCTTTTGGTATCTCTTGCTATACTATTTCATTTCAAATCCTATTTGAATGAAGTAGCCGAAAAATGTGATTTGAAATCTATTCTCTTCTTCTGAACTCTCGTCACAGAACCAACGAAAATGCTTCCCAGGCAACAAAGTGTGCTTGCCAATAACAATATAATTGAATTGAAATCAAAGCATGTCAAGTATGTCTAACATGCCACAGTCTGACATGAGTCTGCTACTTTGCATGCGTCAACAATAATATATCACTCTTGGGAAATCATCACAAGGATGGTGACAATAATCAAAAAGTTTTCATTTTGTACACTGGCGGGTCTCCCACATGTTTTCTTTTATTCTTCTCAAAAAACAAACAAAAGAATCTTGGTGATACTGCTTTCGATAAAAGTATCTCACAATATGTTATTTTCTTTGGTTCATTCTTATTCTAATATTATTGTTATTTATTTTTCGTTTCGAAAGGGTCAAATTTATATGCGAAATGAATGTTCACGTAAATTTTAATGCAAGATACGAAAAAAAATTTCAAAAAAAACCAATTTTCGAACTAAATTTTTGTTTTTGAATATAAAGTTTTTTATAAATTGATTAAGTTTCGATCCATCCGACCGATCTAAATGGAAAAAAAATTGCGAATTCAATTAAAAAAATTCATTGAAAGAAAAGTGAGCACTTTTTTTGCAAAGGAAACTTTTTAACAACTCCAACGTGAAAAGCATAAACTTGAAAACTATTTCCAGAAATCAAATCTTTTCTCGTTTTTCTTCCAATTAAAAATAAATTCTTGTTCGGGCGACAATCGAGTGCATGTCCTGCATAAAATATTCATCCGATTAAAAAGAAAAAAAAAGAAAAATGAATTCATTTAGAACTCGTTTTACAGTTCAGTCATAGTTTGCGTGTCATAAATTTTCCATAAATTTTTATGAAAATGAAATTCAATTAGTGTTCACGCTTGTTGAATTTATGTTTCATTGACTATTTCTGTTTGTCGGGTGGGTTTGGGTGCTATCAACTGGATTGCTGTTTAGGGTAACAATTGTCACCCCTTTAGGCACACAAAGAAATGAGCGTGTTGAGTATGAATTAAACGATTGAGTTTCGTGCTTTTCTAGTTATCCATGTTAGGTATGATTTTTTATAGTTAACATTCAATTCTGAAAAAGAAATTATGAAATTTAGAGATCCAGACGGATCACAATTGATTTTAGTTCAAGTCAAAAAATAATTGAGAACAATTTCAGGGGTTCAATAAATCGATTTTGGTTTACTTTTCATTTTCTATAAAATTTCTCGAAAATAAGTCAGTAAAATTTGAAGTTGATTTTAGCAACATAGGGGAATTTTTGTAGACAAATAGGCGTGAACAAGTTCCAGCTACAACCTGAATAGATTTTTTTCTCAAAATTGAATATTTCAAACCCTTGACTAAGAATATTTAAAAGCACTGAATTGATTTAACTCAAATAACCTTAAGGGGAGGGGGTGGTACCGGTTATAGTTTTGAAAAATTAATTTTTCATTTTTCAATTTATTATACCTTCAGAAATCACGTCTCAAAATTTTATTAAGATATTCCCAAAAATAAAGAAGTTACGGCAATTTGAGCGCGCACGCCTTTTTCGCTTGGTAAGCGATATTTTTGGTTATCGAAACTGCATTTTTCTCGAAATGAGGTTTTTTCAACTGCGGACACTTATTCTCCGGATTGGTCGAACTGATTTGAATCAAATTTGGTGTGCTACTTTATTCAAGTATCTTGTGTGGTAATCTACCACAACATATGCCAAAAATCAATCCCAAAAAATTGGCAAGCGAAACAAAGTAAAAAAAGCCATTTTTCGAAAAAAAATTCAAACAACCACTATTTTGTTTTTGCTCATTTTTACAAAATATTGTGGTATATTACAACGTAAGAAACGTTTTTCTTTAAAATGCGGTTTGGTTTTTTTATTTCAGATTATTCATTCCTGAGATTATCTGTCTGCAGTGGGATGAAATATTTTGCGAGACATCATTTTTGGTGCTTTCTATAAATAAATAGAAAAATGATGATGATGATTTGTAATCTTCAAAATGTGTATTTTACCCATACAAATTTTAAAATTTGTATACAATAAAGGAGCTGAAAAAAAAGATTGACAATTAGGCTGTTTTTTAGCATTCTAACCTGTACTACTTCCTTAAGGTAATGTTAAATTTACCTTATATAATTGACCAGTGAAGCACTAAGAATTGAAGTGGTCAGCAACACGCTCGTCTGTGATAATTTTCCTTATTTGACTCAGCGATCCATTAACAGTGGAGTGATACGTAAGTTCTGGATAAAACCTCAATTCTTAGAATTTCTTGTCGTCAAGCAGCCTCAAATCTGGTACTCAGTGCATAGGAAGCATGCGCTATTACCGCTTCATTTCTACCCTTATACATTTCCTAAAACAAAAGTTATAAAGCTATTTTTTTACAAATGATTGCATATAAACATGTCGAGTAAATTGAGACCGTGCCAATAGATTACATATATAAAAATAATCGTCCAATAGAGAGTTTGCGTGGAAAAAGATACACACAAAAAAGTGTCGCGTAAAAGAAAAGATGAGCACCTATGCATTCATTCTATTAATTTCCAAGATTTATTTTAATCTAATACTATAGAATCATATAAATTTAATTTATTTACGATTCTTTATTGAATTTCATTTTTAATTTGCAAAAGTCACTTTTCTGGATACTACATACTTTGATAGGAGGTAATTTGTCATATTTTACGATGATTAAATTTAATATATTTCAAGAGAAATATACACCAAGCTTAAATTGAATTAAATATTTGGTCAGAACATTAAAATTAAAATGCATTTAAAAATTAAAACTGACAATTTAATTTAATGTAAAAAATAAAAAAAATGTTGAAAAACGATTTTCTTGTGAATTGCTTTTTTCGAAATTTTTCAATTTGTTACACCTTCGTCCAGGAGTGTTTTTCCTGGGGATTGATTCATGAAGTCTCCCATTTATATAAACGTACGTCCTTTTCGGATGCAACTGATTCATGGTGGGCTTATATTTTCTGAAAAAATTATCAGGAAATTGGAATGTTAATTTGAGCAAATAAAATTTAATCAGTTACGTATCCAAATGCGGGCATATGAATCATGCCTAGTGGAATATTTAATCGAATTTTCAAAGAATCACGTTTAAAATACATATAAGGCGGCTATTAATATTATTAATAATTAATAGATATTTTAAACATTATTTTTATTTAATATTAAATGCTGCCTAGAAATAATAAGAAATGTATTAGTAAATCATTCCCACATAAAATTTCAAAGAAAAAGCGATTGAAAGTCGTAGCTAATTAATCCTCAAAAAATCTACATAGTTGTAGGCAGAAAAAATCCCTGAACTTTTATATCAAAAAATCATTGAAAAACCATTGTTAATATGTTTTAATAAGCTCAGATATCTTTCAAATTTAATTATATTGGGTATATGGTAATGTTTTGTAAGTAGACACTTACTAAAAAACATGTTCAATGTAGAAAGTGTTCCTTCATTTGTACTTATACGTGTCCGCTGTGTAATTCTCTCAAGTCCTGGTTCATAAATGAATCTCATTCATTTTCAAATGAGAAATCATCCAAACAATTTTCAACTCTCAAATTTAGGAAGCCACTTAAAAAATTTGTCCTTAGGTCAATCCTGCTTCATGAAATATCAGGGTTTGCTCTTGCTCCGTGCTACATGAAAATCTCGTCTTCGCGTTCAAAAGAGAGAGAAGGCAATTTATAACATTTCCCAAATGATTTAGACCTTTTCCCAAATGGTTTGGATTTTTTTCTGACAATGTATAAACTTTTCTCTAACAGCTGGTTTGCTTTCAATCACGCTTTCAATTTCAAGCTTAAATCTGTTGAGAAAAGTTTATAGGTTTTGTGAAAAATTAAACACTATTCAGGAAAAGGTTTAAATCAATTGGGAAATGCTTGTCAAATAATAAAAAAATATTTTTCCGATGGTATTCTTCGTTGATGTTACTTTACCGAAATTTAGTTTACTTTTTTGACGGGTGCTGATTTTTGCCGCCGTCATAATTTTAAAGTTGGATTTCTGCATATTTATCGCATTGATAGTCGACGGACCACCAGTTTTTTCTGTCAAATTTTGCGTTAAGTTTACTTGGTATCAATCTGATACGCTGAGTTCATAAGTGGTGGCGCAAAGTTATCGTCCGGCTTCGATGAGGACGCTGTGAAGGGTAGAAATCGCTTGAACTCATATCGATATCCTCTCACATTGAGTTATGAGGAGTTCCTTTGAGGTTTGTGGGCTTCTGACATGCTGTTGTGAATCACAAATGGTGCCGTGAACAACTATTTGGCAGAGATTCGGATGGGTCTAACTTCAAAAAGCGAGTATAAACGAGTCATGCATGTGGTATAAAACTAGTACTATCACTGCATGAGATTCAATGTATACTCGTATGGTTCATTGACGCATTGTAAACTATTCGGGCCGTAGAAAATACGTGTAGTTAACCCAATATGGGTAGGGCTTTACGTTAACGATCTGTGCTATTTAATTCATCGGTTAGGACTGTAAAATTCATCCTTGAGTATGCCAAAAATATAATCTTTGTTACATGCGTCGCTTATTTTCTTACATCATCATCGCAAACAATCAACTGAGAGCCCCACCCGCGTCGACAGCGTCACAACTAGCCGCCTGCAAAACAATCCTTCGATCATGTCCTTCCACCGGCCTCACCAATTCGAGCGCTCCGAGTAGGAACTATTCCATTTCCTTAATTATGTACATTTTTTGTTACTATTGTTATAGTCATTTCTTTTATCTTTTGACAGTGTTTTTCTTTGCTAACATTGACAGTTTTGACAGTTTTAGCGTTGCCTTAAAGTTGATAGTTTTTGGCGAAACGATCATTTATCATAATATTTATTAGAAGAGAGAGAGAAATTATTATAGGAGAAAAAATTGATTTGATAGAAGTAACCAAAATTGTTAACGTTGTTTCGCATTTCGCCACCAATATTGTTGTCTTATTTATTATTGTTGGTTCCTCGTCACTTTTTGTCGTTAAATTGTCAAGCAACATATTTGTGTTCCGTGTTCCGAGAATAAATCATCTTTAGAATCATAATCAAACTTTCAATAAATCAAAAACGAAAACCGCTTGAAGCACATCAATGTGGCATAAAATTTTCTTGCATTGTTCGCAGCGCATAGAAAGTTTACTATAAATAATAATGTTCTGGACGATAATTGCTAATACCTTCACTTAACGTTCACCTCTTGGGTTACTCAATTGAATGCATTGAAAGCTTTAGCATTTAATTTGCAATGAAAAACAATACGAAATGCATTCATGTATGCTTTAAGGTCTTTTGCAATGTCGAAAAGCTCTAAATAAATGAATTTCACATAAAATGGTTACGCAATAACATGTGTATTTTAATACACGCTCAATGTATCAAGAAAATCGTAGGTACTTCTATTGAAAACAATTTTATATTGTTTGTTCTACGATGCATGACTTGTTAGGCTTACTACTTACTCTGACTAATTTTCCAGATAACGGATGTGAGAACATAATGTTTTATAGAAATAAATATTTGTTGAAAAAAAATCATTTGCATTTTTATTTTAAACAAGCGCATTACTACCTATACAATCTTTCTATAATAAATAAATCAATTTGAAAGTATATTAAATGAAAAATACGAACTGATTTCTTTTCATTCTAGGTAAGTACGTGCATTTTTCCTGTTACTAGGCATATTAAAAAATCTGATGTGTAAACCAACATACGCAAATTTGTGCCAACTAAAGCGTGGTAAGATAGAAATAAATATAAATTAAAATAACATGCTCGAAAATGTTGAAGTGGTGGACAAATCAAGGAGTAATTCGTTCTAATTTCTCTTCGAAATCATATAACAAAAGTCATTTCGAATAAAAATAGATTTTATTTGTGATTTAGAAGATTGTATACAAAATATACGTTTCTCCTCCGTGAAAATTTAATATTTAAAAAATAAAATTGATTTGACGTACCACCCCGAAACGATTATACAACGCAGCCAGTGCTGATGAACGTCATTTCACGGCGATAAAAATACAATAAATTATTTGTATTTTCAAATTCATTGGAGGTCTTTTGATCGGAAAAATGAAATCATTTTCTATTCATTCGGCTTCAAAGTAGTCGAACGGCGCTTTTCACAAACAGATAAATAAATACGTTGATTTGTTTGTTTGTTGTCGCCGAAGAGATGAGCAAACAAATCAAATTTATCTGTTCGCTATTAAAATTGGAACCAATGGTCAAAGAAGGAGACTTTAAAGCATGATTTCGTCTAGATTTAGTCTTCAAGTAGCGCTGAATGTATACTGTGGAAAGCTCATCTATTCCATCAACTCAAATATCTTTTTGTGATATAACCTACTTAGATAATTGTACAGATTAACATTATCAGGCATGCAAGTCTGATATGTTATCAATCAATCAATCATAGTCATAAGTCGGCTGTAAAATCTTATTTACAATTATCATTAATAGTCGCGTATGTCACAATTAATTTAAATCTGAATTGCAGATAAGCATAATTGTAACATTTCTAACACAGATAAGAGTCATTGAAAAATTCTGAGCTATGCAAACAAAATGTGTGACCATGTGTCGGTTGAATTTAGCATAGATTTATACTTGATAAGTTAATCCAAATAAACCCAAACATGTATTGAATCACACTTGATTTTATGTTTACCTAGAAGTTTGCCGAAATCTGTAAAAAGTTTGTTTGGATTCACGTCGACCATGGCGGATCTATAAAAAAACGACTTCATTTGGCCGTTGATTTTTGCGGGAAAAGTTGTGGAATAACTCGTATAACAATAATTGACTTATGCTCCCTGTCAAAAAAGTCGGTCGCATTAAAAAAAATCGAAATGTTCAAATTTTTTAAAAAAAAATCGTTTTTTCTTCTTTTTTCACTCCTAACTTTAAAATAGTTCATTAAAGGTCTAAGTTGTGTGGAAATAAAAGTGGCGTAATAAAATTTTCTATAAGATAGGATTTGTTAAATATGTTAAAACATTTAACCCTTGCGGCAAAATTGCAATAAATATAAAAAAACAGGGAGAAAAAGGCCTTTCTTTATTTAATTTTTTTACCACTCAGGCAAATCTTTACAATATCACAAAATAGCAAACAATTTTTTATCAAAATCGATTCAGTAGATAATAATCAAATCTGGGATTGAGGATATGGGAGATTTAGGATCTGGGGGATTTGGGATATGGAGGATTTGGGATATGAGGGATTTTGGATCTGAGGGATTTGGGATCTGGGGGATTTAAGATCCGGGGGATTTAGGATCTGGGGGATTTTTGATCTGAGGGATTTAGGATCTGGGGGATTTAGGATCTTGGGGATTTTGGATCTGGGGGATGAAGGATATGGGGGATTTAGGATCTGGGGGATTTAGGTTCTGGGAGATTTTGGATCTGGGGGATTTTGGATCTGGGGGATTAAGAATCTGGATGATTTAGGATCTGGGGGATTTAGAATCTGGGGGATTTAGAATCTGGGGAATTTGGAATCTGGATGATTTGGGATATGGAGGATTTGGGATATGAGGGATTTTGGATCTGAGGGATTTGGGATCTGGGGGATTTAAGATCCGGGGGATTTAGGATCTGGGGGATTTTTGATCTGAGGGATTTAGGATCTGGGGGATTTAGGATCTGGGGGATTTAGGATCTGGAGGATTTAGGATCTGGGGAATTTAGGATTTGGGGGATTTTTGATCTGGGGGATTTTGGATCTGGTCGAGACTTTGGTAGATGACGAGGGCGGAGACGTCTTCCACTATCAAAGGGCTTTTATGGCTAAAAAAAATAAAAAAAAATATAAGATTTTAGAATAATAATAAAACATATAAAAATAAATAATAAAACTAAATCATAGTTTCTTTATTCACCCCACTGGAAAGTTAGTCGTGTGGCCCATAAGGGTCGCACCTAGACCACATTTTTTTTGTTCATAAAAGAACTTCTTTCAAATTTTTATTTCAAACAAACTTTTCTCGTGCCAAAAACCACTTTCACCGTTAAAATATGTTTACTTTTTTTTAATTTTAAGTTATATATTTTTCTAGTAATTTAGTTGCATGAGAGTTTCTTGATGGGTTTGCTAATAATCGTTAAATATATTTTATTTTTATTCAGTTGAATTTTATCAGAAAATTTGTATTTGTATTGTAATTTAAATTACTTTGTCCTGACGTCCAAAAAATGGTTATTCAAACTGTTGCAGCTGTTAAATATATAAAGTGATTTTTATTTATCACAAAATTATGGTAAACAATTTAAAAAAATACCAGTAAAAAATAAAAAAATATTAAAAAATCGTGGGGATATTAATTGTCAAGTAAGAACCCATCTTTGCCGGTAGGTGAAATTTTTTCTTCAGCCAAACAATGGCTTAAATATGAAAAATCATATAATTTTTGAAGTCGAGAGATAAAAACTAAAATTCAGCCTAGGTATTTCTGATGGGAGTTGGGTAAATACTGATGTGAGTTTTTTCAAACAGCTGTATTTAAAAAAAATCTCCGTGTTATATCTTGACTTATCTCTTTCTCAATAAGACAATTTATTTTTTGGACGATGCCTGATAGAGAAAAAAACTCCATGACGAACAAGGAATTTCAAAACAAAAAAGGATCCGACTTAACTCTTCACCATTGTTTGATATTTTTACTTGTCTTCATTAAAATCGATTATAAACGCAATGTGTTCCCGTGAATTAAAAATATTTATATATATATTTCACAGCTGTGTCATGTTCCATTTTTGCCGGCGCCACTCTTAGTTTTATGACTACATTGAAAAAATATTACGAAATTATTTTCTTTTCGCTTTTGTTACTAATTATTATCATTATTATTATGAAGATTTACTTAATCAATTATGCTAAATCTTATATCTATACTCACTAGCTACAAAGACCTTAGAAAATGTTAATTAAATAACCATCTCTGCCTCAATAAATAACTCCCAGGCAAACTGCCTCAAAACATTCTCAATTGACAATCCTTCAAAAGAGATGAAGTTTCAGGTTTCTGGTTCGACTGTTTGCTCATGCTCTTTACGTTAATTGAATTCTTACTTCTCTTATATCCTGTATTTGCACTACAAGACATTTGTCGTTTCTTTGATATACTTTTTTCGTAAGTGCTCAATGCATAAGATTCTTACGGACGTGTACGTATGCACACATTATGAAGGACCACTTATGATATTAAAAAAAAAGAATAATCCAGACACTTGTGTATGTCGGGATATTGTCCTTTGCCTGCATTAAAGACTCTATGCTATATTTATAGCTATGTTATTAATTAATAAATCCTTTTGAATGGTATTGACACCCTTCGATGTGGATGTATATGTAACTACTTCTTTATCTAAAGGCTGAATTTATTTCCGTTCAGATTTTGAACACAGAAAATTGTATCATTCTAATTGTTAAAGAAGAATTATAAGGACTTAATGCTCATTAAAATTTGGACTCCCATCTGCAGAGATACATTTTAATTCATTTAACTCATTTGTGTTTCATAATTTCTATCATCATTGTCGAAGGATTTCTATGATGAATAGAAACAACTCGCCCAAAGGATAAATAGCGCTGTTAAAAGGATAACGTGTGTGGTGCACGAAAGCGAATTGGAGGATACATCCAACATCGTGACGCCGGCAATCTGTCAGCCATGAAGCTAATACTTTAATGATGAAACGTAATATGAAGCCACCATATACATACATATATACATAGTTCAGTTCCTTTGTAGAAAATATACACACAACAGCAACGACATTTACCCAGCGCGGTAGACTATGTCCTTCCGATCCTTGATGATATACAAGGCGTAGAGCGACAAAAAAAATTGAAATTTAAAATTGACATACCATGTATGGAATGTTGAACGCCAAAAGGATCGCTATTCGAAAGTTTTGCTATGGTTTGCAAATTAGTGTCAACATTGCGACGCAAAGCTGTTGAGGATGCAGAAAAATGGAATGGAAAGTAAATAGTGATGTTACTGTGTCAACGTGGCGAAGTTTTTCATGATTTGCGAGCTTGAAACATTTCTAATGAAACAAGGATGTGCGCAAATTGAAATGATAAATAAGAGATCGATGAAAAAGGATGAAAGCATCTGTCGATTCTTTAGAAAAATAACCAGATAAATCAGTTTTTCTTAAAATATACTTTTAAAGAAATCAATTTTTTAAGAAAGATTGGGTTGGATTCTGTCGGATGTGAATGCGTAATAATAGATATTTATTGGCTCTATTATAAATTCGGCGAATTTAATCAGGATAAACACATTTATCCATACCAAACTTGCCCCCATGCGCCTTCTCTGTGCAAAACATCACAGATAATATATATACTCAACAGTATTTCTAGCAAAGACCTAAAATATGAAGCTCAATATAATCAAAAGTGTCTCTTTCTCACAAACCGCGGCTCAATTTAATAACAAAAGCCAATCGCAATTAACAGTTCGATAAACCAAAGATCTTCTAAACATTTAAATGCGCCAATGGTTTTCAACAATGTTTCAATGATAATGAGTTTTTACCAATAGGGATCAAATACATTTTCCGATTGTATTCATCATTAACGACTACCCAACTAGAAAATTTCCGAGAGTCAACATGCCATATTTTCATCGACTTCATTATTCAATGATGGATAAAAGCCTAGGATCAGATATAACATCGTTAGTAGATTCCATACATGTATATATCATCCTTCGTTGTAATAAAATAGCTCCAGGACTAATTGAGTAGCATTTCTCATGTCTGCATAGAATTATAGTAACAAACCCTTCATGTAATACATTCAAATCTAGCCAAAGCAGAATGCCGAATCAAATGCATTGTCCTTGTTCGTACTCTGTATGGGATTTCTGTTGATAATTAAAACGTTAATAGTCTGTATATTCATTTGATTGTCCTGAATGTGATATGTTGCGGTGAATGCAACAATTTCGAGGTTTAATCTTTGTTCCAATAGCAATTCGTTCTGCAACATTGAAAGTCCTGAATGCTGGTCATGGTGGTATATCTTCAAATCGATGTACGGATATAAAGTCACAGCCACTATATAAAGTGAAAAGTGGTTTGCAAACAAATTGTGTAAATGCTACAATGTTTTTTGTTGTTGTCAATGAAATAAAATAAAATGTTTTTCCGTTGTTGGCTATATGGAAATTGAATTCATTTTCGAGTTGGAAAACAATACGGAAATGATTTTTTTTTTTGATATACAACAGAATCAAATCAACGAAAAATAAAAAGTGGTAGTTGTGATGAATTTTCTTCTCCAAAGACATGAAGTGGAAATCATGCCGTTTTTTTTAGAAAATGCTAAAACGAAGTGTGCACATAGACAAAAAAGTTTCAAGGTTTTCCAATTTTTAAAACTGAGAAAAACATTTTGTTTTTTAGACTTTATCGACTATGTTTTAGTACAGCTGCTCCAAATATTGTTGGTTCGCAATAATTTAATATATGAAATATGTTATCAAATACTACAATACCTTATATATAAACGTATTCAACGTTTATTTAATCATTACTCTTTGGCTTAAAAAATAGTATGATAGTTTTGTTTCACTATTTCCGTGTTCACACAGCTTGCCATATTTTAAAAAAAATGTGTATAGACCGGCTAGTTTCTACATAATTATTTTTTAATTCAACATTGCACATAAATTGATGCATATTTAAATTTAGACTGGCCAAATTTTCTTAGTAACAAAAGTTGCTATTTAATCCATCAAACAGTCTTCATTTTGCTATTAATATTTTTTATCGAACGGGCTATGTCCATTCGTCTTGCATAGCCGTACATTTATGTATTTTGGCATGTTCAGGTCGTCACTCAAGATACATATACATATCCTTGCTGTGCAGGATTCTATATCTACTAAAAGCCGACAGTAGCATTGACAAGCGTCCGAGTTTCAGACAGTCTGGAGTGAGGGCTTAAATACAACGATCAGAAATTTCGGTAGTATTTTTTTTTGTGAAAAAGAAAAACGAAGAAAAGGAAGTAATATGATCCATGCATCGTAAGAGTGTCTAATATTCAACGTGAATTTGTATCTTCTTAGTCAAATATAACAAATGTCGTCCAGGTGAGAATCCTCACGAGATGGATGGTTTATCTACGCATATCATGCGTTATCGCACGTGGTACATAGTGATAGGTTGGCCCAGGAAGTATAGACTATTTCTGGTGAGTACAGCAGAGGTCAATTTTTCTATTGGGAGTATAAGGCTAGTTGAGGAATTAGTTTGTTCGTTCGTTATTTTATTTAGTCCTAGCTATTTTTTCGGGATAGAGTTCGGCTTGATCAATAGTGTCGTTTTCTTTCGCAAGATGGCCTTGCATTTTGATTGTTAAGTTTCGGTGATTTTGGTTAATCAAAAATCAAATCTAGAAAATATGCCTAGTTCAATTAGCCTACCAGCAATCAAGAAACTGTTAGCCTTCGAGAGGTCAAACGGATTCGTCTGAACGACATTTATCGCATGTTGCCACGTTCCTGAAATCTTGAGACTAACTTGTATGAATTTCAACATGAACAAAATTCATTACGGATGGCGCCCAACGTGGGGTCTTGAAGTAATGAAAACCATCAATAAAACCTAAATTCGAACGCATTTCATTACAAAACTAATCAAATTTTCTGAGTTTCGCGTTCTAGGCTACACGTCGATGCTGAAAATATAATTATCAGATTTACAGCCTTGAGAAGGCTGCTCACTTTACACTATCGGCAGTATCGACAAGCATGTTTGCCGTCATTATATGATAAGGAATTAAACGCGGCACTATGTCGAGTCCGGATACATAGCGACCAGATTAAATTACTTTACTTCTTTTATATCTATTATAAATTACGAGACTTAGAAAAATCTCAGTATCTTCTTAGGGGTTGACTTGTAAATTTTACTTAATCATAGGAAACCAATGCTCAAATGTTTCAACCGTCATAGATACACAGTATTGCATCTACACGAAAAAAAATCTGTTATTTCACCCACTTATCATGGATGATTGTGTGTCAGCAAAGCTCTTCGTCGAAATCACTTATCATCATAAGTATTTAATTTAAAAGGCAATGACCGGTTAGGAGGCATGTGAGAAGTCTTATCGCCTCTGTTTTGCCTCTTTCAAATTCCAGCTATATATAGTCTGAAATGTTTCAATTTTCTTTTAACCTTATTTTAAAGAACTTTGGCGTGATGTCCTTTAAATTTGGAATTTTCACAGTCAATTTTTCGTTCAGGTCTGCACAAGACGATCAATTATTTTATTTTATAAATTCTCAATCATAAAGAGATTATTAATATCTGAAAAAATGTAAAACTGTTTCAAGCTTTTCCAAACCATTTTAGACTCTTGACCATGGAAATTCAGAGTCTTCATTGCTGCTTGGCTGTTTTAGTATGCATTTTTTCTTTTGATATCTGTTTCTGATGCATTGGTGGGCAATTTTTTGGCTTCTTTTTAAAGTGCGTGTTTTATCAACATTGAAAACTGTAGTATGCTTGATATATTGGCAAATATTTAGTGTTAAACCCTCGTTTTAAGAATTTGGTTGTATTACAGTAAAACAGCACTGGCAATTCTTAAAAGTTCATTTCTGCCGATTTTGTTCGCATAATTTCGAATCAAGTTCATTTTGAACGTGGATGCTATTCGAATAAACAGAAAACTAGGATTAAACTTTCAATCTAAACACGCACACGTGAACGTATTGAAAACCAATGCGTATGGTGTCATCAGCAACCCTATTTCATACTACATACCTATAAATGTGTCAAGCGTGTATTTTTATTCCTTTGAACAGTTTTGCATATTCATATATAATAATATTTACCCTTTAACTAGTTCGCATTATGACTGGTGTTTCCTAGACATTTGTATAGCAGTCCTAATTCAATTCTTAGTAAAAGTGGCTAGTGTTCCCTAAATATTAAGTGTGAAGAATTTAAAGTTCATGGCAATAGCTAGTTATCGTTGCCAGGCATAGTGCCATGCTATCGACCACAAAAGAATTCAAAATAGGACTCGCTCTAAACACGAAGTCCTTTGTATATTGTACTTTGAATATTCTTAAGATCACAGTATTTAAAATATAGGTTATTCCAATGGTATTGTTTTTTGTAGATTTGTTATAGATTTTAAAATCAGAAAAACATATGAGCACGCTTGAAAAACTCATGTGATTATGTTCGTTGATATATCAAGTTCTTGGTATTTGTTTAGAACTATCCTTTGAATTTTTGGAAGCTTGAAGGGTAGCCTACGAATTTCATACTATTTTTTCCAAAAAGTCCATCAAAAGTTGTATCTCTGAAGTTTTATTTACAAAGAGAGAGCACGACCTCGTCCTTTTAGATCGGAATGAAGTTTGGCAAGTAAGTATGAAACGTAAAGGGTATCCAATCCCTAAAAGATTACACCGCAACACCCCTCGGATTTCGAGATAACACCCTTAATGATTTTAGCGTAGTTCGCTTCGACCACACCAATATAATATTATGCAACTGTTGGACAATTATGGCTTTGGTATCTACTATATGCTATAATTACTCAACACCATAGCATTTAAACCCTAGTTTATTAGTTTTCTGTCAAATTGGCTATGAGACACGAAGAATACACCGGGTTACTTCGAGAAACCTGGGATGGTCCTACCGTCAAATATGTTTTTGCTTCGATTACAACAGTTTTTGATTATCCAATTGTTCAACAATGAGTTTTTAAGCTTAATTTACATATCTAAATGAACGAACAGCTAGTTGATTTCTGAAAAAAATGTTTATGTAGTTGCCGTTCATGATTTTCCTTCAAAATAACATTCACGATTTTTTCAAAAAGAAAAAAAAAAGAAAAAAAATACGACGGCCGGGAATCGAACACATGACCTCATGAGTGAGAGTTAGGCGCGCTGCTTCTGCATAATGTAAAAACGTACTAATTCATAAGAGACGCTATAAACTTTAAAGGCTTTTTATTAAAATAAGAGGGGGAAGGCTGTTGCGGTCTATTATTTTAGGAATTGAATATCCGTAACGTCTCCTATTTGTATGCCAAACTTCATCCTGATATGCGAGGCCGAGGTTGTGCCTTCTCCTTGTTAGATGTAAGTCATGATAAATTGATTGGGTTCAATTTTTTTACGTTGATTAGTTGAGTTTTAGATTATTGAAGGTATTACACAGTCCTGTTTAATCAATTTTATTTATTGAATTCTCTTTTTTCGTAAATTTATTTATTGAAATATTCACATATGCAGAATACGAGCTTCATTAATTATACGTTTGAGAAAACCAAACAATCTATTTGAATACATTTCACGTTTGTAAAAGTATAAATTACAAGTACACAAACTTAAATTATCATGACATGTCTTAGTGTTCAGATTGGTTACACTTTTCAAAATGTCTATATTATTGGGCAAAATCTGATTCAAAACCGATTACCCTCTGACGACTATTAACATAAATCCTTTCCACTTTTCACATATACACATGCGTGTTTCATTCACACTAAATATCAAATCGAATTTGATTGCACCAGTCGAGCGGAAAACAGGAAATACATTCACTATATAATCGCACATTAATAACGAGTGTTTGAGCCAATTCGTCCTGACACTGTCCTTCATCCCGACGGCGCTTGATAATGTTGCAAACTGAATGTTTCGGCTGTTGGTTTTTCCGCTACATTTCCCTTCCACACGTTGTTTTCGGTCGTTTTGAATTGTCGATAGAACTCCTTGATGGGGGTGTTACTATCCGCACCCAAGTAATAAATCCAGATTTCATGCCAAACGGTAGTATCCTTTTTAATCCTGATTTCGCCACCGGTATGATTCGACATTCCCTGAGCGTGTGCCGGGTCTTGATGAAGCTCGGCACGAAGGATTCGAATTTGATCATAAATTCCGGTGGTTACTTTATGCTTGAGCAGCCAAACATCCTGACCGACTTTCCATGCCACTACGCAACACTTCACGTCCTGCGTCACTGTTTCGATTTTATCCACTGTGGCGTGTACAATTGATTCGTTCGATTGATTCGAATCAGTATCATTATCATCTCTGGCATTGTTCGTCACTTTCAATTGTCTCGATGAACATCTCGTGGCCGTGGTTGCGTGCGAGGATTCGCAGGACGCAAGGACGAAATTTCGCGGTGTCGTGGAGCACTTGATGGGCACGCGCTTATCATAGACACATAATTGCCGGCGATTGCTATCAATTTCCACTTGATCACTGTTACTATTCGTTGGTTTTATTCCGCACATTTTTAAAAGGTCGCGTGTTATCTGTCCTCGGCGTAAAATTTAACTGAATAAGTTGTCAAAGTGTAACTATGTTTTTATACCGGCGACCTAAGATAAAATCTCAGTGAGTCACTGATTCATCAAATTCATGAATGGAAACTCATCTGATGGGAACCAACGCGAGAATGTGTATGTGCCACGGTCGGTTGTATCTTTTAATGATAACGCATCTACATAAGATACAAAAATATTGTTTCCGTCCAGATACTCCTGTTGGAAGCTTATCAACAGTAATTGGCGTAGTGTTTTGACTGTTGGTCCAGCTGTTTTACCTTTTTTGGTAGTAAGCTTAATTAATAATTACGCAATTGCTGTCTGAGCCGGCACACATACAACTCCACATTGCGATACTTCATGGAACTGCGGTTACGCTACATGCAATGAGAAATTTCTAAGAGAACTGACGTAGTTTCAAAGAAATGGAGTAAAATACCCGCAAAGTATCTTTCCAATGCGTCATTGTATCTTGGCTTGGGAATGTTCACTTGAGGTAAGCGTGCGAATCTGCAGAAAGATGAATGTGGATTACGAGAGATGGCGATATCTTTTCATGGGCATAAGAAACGGTCGATGTGGAATCCCCCAAGCTGTTAGTAATAACATATTGATGAAATATTTAGCGATGAATAATTTTGTTGTATGCTAACGCGGATACACGTGGCCTCAGGTCTGGTTCAATTATTGCTGATGGGAAAATGTTTGGAGCTTGGTTAATACGGAACCAATTTAATGTTTCGGCGAAATAGCTTTATATTGCGAAAACTATTAGACGGATTGGCAAGTCGAAGAAGTCTGAGAGTACATACATAGTTGCACGTCTGAGAATTTATAGTTGGTCGTATCGATATACTGAGAACATCAAAAAAGTAAACGCTCGTACTTTGCTTCTAATTCAGCACTTTACAGATTTATTTTAAATGGTCCTTAACAAGTTTTATTCAAGAATTAATTCCTTTTCGATTTAAAATATATTCCCGAAAAATATTGTATGAAATTAACATGCAATAATACGCTAATCCCAAATCAAAGTAAAACAAGCCGCGAGGTGCGACCCTTGAGGTCCACACGGTCAACTTCCCAGTAATATCTACATAAACATCAACAACATTACAACAATGAGAGGTATTCATAGCAGTAACAGGAATGAGTTAATATGAATCATATCGTCTACGGGAGGGTCCATTGATTACGTAAGGTTTTTGGTCGATGAGGACAAATTGAATATTCACGCGGATCAATCGGTGGGGGCCTTTTTGGTCTTAAGCAGTTTTTTTAATTAAAAGACTATAAAAACTATTAAAAATTTACCACAATTTTTTTAGAATAAAATATATAAAGTAATAGCATTTGTATGAACCCTCCTTACATGGTAACTTTGAATGATTTTTTTATTTTTAATTTAGTTTTTTTCATAATCATGGAAGAAAATTTTGCCGGTGTCTCTTCAAAAACTGATAAGAATGTATAAATTTTATAAACTGGTATCACTGTGCTGTGCAAATCAGGTTAAAAAATATTTTTTATGAAGAAAACTATAATTTTTCGCATTTTCTTCTATTAAATTAAAAAAACGGCTGAAACGAATTTTTATAATGTTAAAAACTTCACAAAGATGTTAATACACGTCAACTGACACCTAAATGATGCAAATATTATATCTGGTTCGTGAGATATAGTGAATGATAAAAATGACCTAGAAAATCATGATGACTTTTAATGATTTTTTTAGTTTTAATTTAATTTTTTACGTTATCATGAGAAAAAGTTTTGATGATGTTTCTACAAACATTGTTTGGAGTATATAAATTTTATAAACATTGATTACTATATTTCGCAAATCAGGTTAAAAATTTATTGTTTATGAAACAAAACCTAATTTTTTGCAGTTTTTTTTTCTTAAATTAAAAAACGGCTCCAACGATTTTTTTAAAAATTCGGCGGATTCAGAAAAAGGTTAATACGCGTCCATTGACACCTAAACGATGCAAATCGTATGTTTTGTTCGCGAGATATAACGCATGACAGAAATGACCTTGAAGATCATGATGACTGTTAATGATTTTTTATTTTTTATTTGATTTTTTTTTGTAATCATGAGAAAACATTTTGATGACATTTTTATAAAAACTGGAGTATATAAATTATATAAACATTTATTACTTGGACTTGACAATAAGTTAAAAATTTATTGTTTTTGAAAAAAATCACATTTTTTGCACTTTTTTTAAAAAAATTAAAAAACGGCTCCAAGAAATTTTTTAAAAACTTGATAAAATTACATAAATGTTAATACGCGTCGATTGACACCTTGTTCAAGGAAATCGTACGTTTGGTTCGCCAGATATAACGCATGACAGAAATGACCTTCAAACGGGCATAACAGCAAACCCCCCCGACCGAAGTGTCCCAAAAACTAATCAGCTCTTAAGATTGCAAAGACGCTTCGATTGACACTTTAACGAAGTCGATCGGACTTTGTTTACGTGAGTTATGCTCGTAGAAAAAACTGTCCACGAACGTACAGACGTACGTACGTACGTACACACACACACATACGTCTCCCTTTCTAAAAACACTTTATATATACTCTATAGACCTCAAAACGTAAAGAAAAGTTGAAAATTTCAATTTCGATTTTCGAGGCGATTACAAGAACTTCCCATATACTGGGAAGTTAATAATTCCGTTTTGCCTACGTCAAAACAGCGTAAACAGTGGCAGAACTAAATTTTGTGAATTCTTATTTTTTGGGGTTTTGTTTTCATAAGAGCTGGAGTTTCAATCGTGTTAATTATCGAAAAAATCAGTTTTGACCATGCAAAAGCGAACTTCTCTACAGATTCGAAAAATAGAATTTGAATAAAAAAGGCAAATCCTTGGGCGAGATTGTCAAAATCGTTGGAAGAAATCACTGCACAATAAAAAAAATCGTAATAAATACACTAAACATCACGATATGAAGTATTTGTCGGGAGCTAGACGACCAAAGCGGCTTACTGATGCAAAAATTCGTGCTATAGTAAGAGAAGTCGAAGCAAATCCAACTTCAAGTGTAGTAAAAATATCAGAAAAAATCACGGACACATTGGGAAAACCAGTAAGCGCTAGTACCATCAGGAGAGCAAACCACAAATGTGGCTTGTTTGGCAGAATACCACACAAGAAGCCATACATATTAAAAGTCAGCCAGAAAATGCGCCTACTATTCGCGAAAATGTACAAAAATGAGGCTCCAATCTTTTGGGAAAACATATTACACACCGATGAAAGCAAGTTTGAATTATTTAGTGCGAAAAAATCTCTAAAGATATGGCGAAGTAAGAATTTAATGAAAACTGTGTTACAAACATTAACTATTAAGCTCAATTATAGTCTGGAGGCTCAATTATAGTCTGGGGCTGAATGGCACAAAGTCATTAGTTTGCATTGAGTCAACTACGAACAACATGGATTATTTGAATATCGTCAAGGTTAATGTTGCATCTAGTGTGGACAAATTAGTGTTGACGGAGAACTGAATACCAATCAAAAACATAAGTCCAAAATTGTGAAGGAATGGCTACTTTATCGGGCTCCTGAGACCCTTGATCCTCCGCCATAGTCCCCAGATCTCAAACCGATGAAGCACCTTTGGGAACATTTGGATAAAAAAATCAGGCTGAGAATCATTTCAAACATGGAGAAGGGCCTTAAAAGAAGAATGGGCCAAAATCACTCCTGATGAGACAAAATAGCTTGTCGACTCTATGCCCAGAAGACTGAATGCTGTCTCTTTAATTAACCTCACTAGTAACCACGATTCCAAAGATTTTAGTACTTTGTTCGAAAACATCATTAAATTTGAAGGATTGCCAAAATTTCGGAAGAATTTCATTTTAGATTTTAAGGCCGAGATGGGCGGAATTTTTTTTGTATTCGAATGCATGAATCCATCAAAAAATCATAAAAATTGATTCTATGTTACAACTTCGGTTGAATTTCTTTGAAATTGAATCAATGCAGATTTTTTTTGAATTTCGAAAAACGAATGAAAAATGAATGAATAAAAAGTTATTTAAATATATCAAATCTGCAAAAAAATCGCTATTTGTTAGTTTGAAATATGTGAAATCAAATTTCTGTTAAATTGTCTGTAAAACGGGTTTTCAAATGAAATGATTTTTTTTTGTCACAGTAGCTTCCGCCATTTTTGTCGTTAAAGTTTGAGTTGTAAAATTTTTCGTCATGTTTTAGCTAAAATACTTACATTCTACAATATATTACATTTTAGAAAGTTGTATGAATTCATATTAAAAAATTTCCTAACATTTTAGAAGTTTCGACATGAAATTTAATTTGCACATTTTTTTTGAGAAAATGTCAAAAAGTTTTAAAATTATTTTTTCCCGATTTTCAAAACAAGTTTATCCATAAAATGAAGCAAAGCGTTTTCTGTGATTTTTGTTAGAGAGCGTTCATTAAGTTTCATAAGATTTGGGCGTAGTTTCCTCCCCTTAGTATTTAAAAATTTATATTTTTTTATCGATATCGATATCTATGCATAAGATGTTATAAAATCGACTACCTGCAAAAGATAAAATGATTTTAAATTTTTCTCTCTGAGTGAGCATGAGATACAAGTAAAATTAGTTGCAATTACACTTGTGAACTAATGAAACATAAAAACTAGATTCAAATTGTCACAATTGACTTTATTTTAGCATATAAACACGTTATAATTTTACCAGATTTTCCTGATGCAATGATGAAATTCTTATTGTGCGTTACATATTCTGGTGAAATTGGATTTATATAAGACACGCTAAAGTGTGTAATTATGCGTGATGCATTTATCAAAATTGTGGTCGCTGTTGCATTTATCTGAAGCTGAAATCTAATTTTTTTAAAAGTTATGTTTACTCTCTATTAGTTTGCTATCTACGTTATCCACAAGCGAGACACAAATCTTGCTTAGTCCATGTAAAAGATGTGTCAGTTATTTTTCGCGGCAGTTTTTTCACGTGAAGAGTTTGTAAAATATGTTACAAAAAATTAGAACATCCAGGAAGAGCTACAAAAAGATTACTCCAAATGTTTCGACATACTGTGAAGACTGGATTGGCTCGTTCACCTTTCCATTGTTTGAAACGTTTTAATACGACACACGGCAACATGCACGGATAATATTGCAACTTTAATGTTGTACCTTTTAATAAAATTTGTTTTCATGCATTTAACATTGCCTTCATTTCTTTGCAATATTTTATTAGCAACAACAGTGTTCAAAAAACTATAAATATTGATATTCACTTGATTTACGTGGTTCTAATAATTTTGGCTTCGGTAGCCACGGCGTTATAACCAAACTCAGTGCCGGGCACAACTTGGCATTCAGCGTGTTAAAAAGAATGTAAAAAAAGAATATTTACCTATACATTTTTTGGGTTCTCATCATTTCTCCGTTGCCTTGGGAGAGGATTCGTTTAGACACTCTCTCCCGTCATAAATTTCAAATAATTAAAGGGCGTTCCTTCAAGAGAATTGCAATTATTGACAAGGAAATTTCCAATACATACTTTTTTCACCGAAGCATATTTTCCGCACAATATTTTTCACTTAGTTTGTTTAATAATAGTATTCAAAAGTATTTTTTCTATTTTAAAGTAATTTTTCAGTAGTCCTTCTTCTTACAAATGTACTGGTAAATTTTTCATTGTGATTGCATCTGAATTTCATTTAGTGAATTAAAACTAAACATTCTTTTTTTATGACTCGCATGAACTTTCAGCGGGTTTTAAGGTGTAAATGTTCTAAACAAGATTTTTAGGCATATAACTTTTCAAACAAATTAAACAAAGATAAATTATTGATATAGCCAATTTTTTGGCTTTATTAGCTTGCAAATTCTTTGGCATTTAGTGCGATTGTGTCTTAGGAAGGCCATATTGTCGGTCAAATTTTAGATTTGTTTTCCAGCATAGCCATGGAAATGTACTCAAATGTATGAAAATGTAAGAATTTTCATACGTTTGCACGGAAATGTAGCCAAATGTATGAAAATATATGAAGATGTAAGAATTTTCATACATTTCCACGAAAATGTAGCCAAATGTATGAAAATATATGAAAATGTAAGAATTTTCATACATTTCTACGGAAGTGTAGCGAAATGTATGAAAATATATGAAAATGTAAGAATTTTCATACATTTCCACGGAAGTGTAGCGAAATGTATGAAAATATATGAAAATCTAAGAATTTTCATACATTTCCACGGAAATGTAGCCAAATGTATGAAAATATATGAAAATGTAAGAATTTTCATACATTTCCACGGAAATGTAGCCAAATGTATGAAAATATTTGAAAATGTAAGAATTTTCATACATTTCCACGGAAATGTAGCCAAATGTATGAAAATATTTGAAAATGTAAGAATTTTCATACACTTCCACGGAAATGTAGCGAAATGTATGAAAATATATGAAAATGTAAGAATTATCATACATTTCCACGAAAATGTAGCCAAATGTATGAACATATATGAAAATGTAAGAATTTTCATACATTTCCACGGAAATGCAGCGAAATGGATGAAAATATATGAAAATGTAAGAATTTTCATACATTTCCACGGAAGTGTAGCGAAATGTATGAAAATATATGAAAATCTAAGAATTTTCATACATTTCCACGGAAATGTAGCCAAATGTATGAAAATATATGAAAATGTACGAATTTTCATACATTTCCACGGAAATGTAGCGAAATGTATGAAAATATATGAAAATCTAAGAATTTTCATACATTTCCACGGAAATGTAGCCAAATGTATAAAAATATATGAAAATGTAAGAATTTTCATACATTTCCACGGAAATGCAGCGAAATGGATGAAAATATATGAAAATGTAAGAATTTTCATACATTTCCACGGAAGTGTAGCGAAATGTATGAAAATATATGAAAATCTAAGAATTTTCATACATTTCCACGGAAATGTAGCGAAATGTATGAAAATATATGAAAATGTAAGAATTTTCATACATTTCCATGGAAGTGTAGCGAAATGTATGAAAATATATGAAAATGTAAGAATTTTCATAGATTTCCACGGAAATGTAGCTAAATGTATAAAAATATATGAAAATGTAAGAATTTTCATATATTTGCACGGAAATGTAGCGAAATGTATGAAAATATATGAAAATGTAAGAATTTTCATACATTTCCACGGAAATGTAGCGAAATGTATGAAAATATATGAAAATGTAAGAATTTTCATAAATTTCCATGGAAATGTACCCAAATGTATATAAATATATGGAAATGTAAGAATTTTCATTCATACGCCATTAACGGTAACGTTGGTTCCGTCTTCATATTCCAAATAGGGAGGACCAATTATGCCGCGAGCATGCGAACCATACCATAAAGTGGCTTTTTCGGAGAGTAACCGGGGTAGTTGTCTCGGTACGCACTGTACAAGCTCGTATTGGATGAACATCTTCTAGTAGAGTAAACGTGGATATAAATCTTTCCATCGTATTTTGTACGTGCTGCTAAGATTGACGATTATCATGAATTGGACGAAATGCTCTATAAGTTTGGCGCACAGAATGCGAATTTCGGAAATAAATTTCCACTATTTAGAGCCGTTGTTCGGGTGTAAATCTTTGTTTATTTATTTGCTAAAGTAAATTAAAAATAATATCAAAATGACAGTGAAATTTTACAGATGCAAGGACTGATATCTTTATTGGAAGTTTTATATTTCTAAAAAAAACATCCTATGTAAATAGTTTGGAGTAGTCTGTCAGTTCGTCATTACAGAACAAATTCTTTGGGTAATTCTTGTAGCAAATTTAATTAGCTGCAAAATTAATTTAATTTTTTTTTTGATAAATTGTGTAATCAAATTATTCACTGCTCGGTTAAGGTTTAAACTTATTCAATGATCGGTTAATATTGAAAGATTCAAATTTTCATTTTGAGTTGTAATAATAAAATGTATCTCAAATTTGAATATACATTTTCAAGGTGACACTTCTTTCATTGCTATAATTTTTTTCTTCTTTTTGTTACAATTTATTTTCATTCTTATAAAAATTTTATCAAAAAAAAAAATTGGAAGAAACTGTAAAGTGGTGTCGACAAATAAGGAGTGTATCGAAAAAAATTGACCTTTATAATTCTGTCTCTGAAAGTGGTATTAATTGTTTCTTCGGACTAATTTTGCTTTCTTTTATTATAAGACTATTTGAACTAACATTTACATAAAAATTCAATGAAGTTTTATTTCAAGGAAAAGAAATTTCGGACATTTCCGTTAACTCTACAACTCTCTACGCGTACAGCGGTGTCATCGACCACCTTATATGCGTTTCTCTACTTATTTTAAAAATCCTTTGCGGTTTTAGCAATTTTGTTTGTTTTCTTTAATATTCTCTTCATTTCAACCCAATATCTTTCGATTGGTCGAAGTTCTGGACAGTTTGGAGGGTTAGCTGATATAGGTACCACGGAGATGTTGCTGTCCTCATATCACTTCATTGTTGATCGAGCATAATGACTTGTCGCTAAATATGGCCAAAATGCTACAGATGCGTCGTGTTTCTCGATAAATGGTGTTAGTCGCTTCTCTAAACACTTTTCGATGTATAACTTTCGAGCCCGATTTTTCGCTTCTTTCTCCTTTTCCTCTCTAAGATTATAATGCTTATAATCTTCAGAATCATTGCGTTCGATTTTTGCACCTTTTGAGCCATATCTCTGCAAAAATTTCCTCTTTACCTTTCGCCTCAAATTTGTATCGGATGGACCTTTTTTACCTGATCCAGACTTTTCAGCAACAAGTAGACTCACTTTGTACTTTATAATCGTTCGTTTCACTGTTGCAATCGACGAATTGGTCTCCTTTGCTAGTACCGAATATTTACGAAGGGGATTTTCCAGGTATTTGCACAAAGTTAAACTACGAACTTTTTCTAGATTTGATGACATTTTTTCAAGAGTGATCTTAAATTCATCCCAAACAGGAGCTATGCAGGAGAAACTAAAGGTCAATTTTTTCCGATACAGTCCTTAGATTATTAGTTAAAATGCATCCCTGTTTAATTTGTATGCAATTTTTTTTGATGATTTATTTTTCGTAACATTCGTTCACCTTGAAACTATTTATGAGATGAATATTTCGATTTGATAAAAGACAGATTTTAAATTCACCGTCAAAATATATTAAAATACAATAAAAAAAATACTCTTCCACATATTTCATCTCTTATGTACATATTTTAAATGCATCTTCCGTTTTGTGCACCATCAAAAGTATCTCAAATAATCCAAGGAATATAAATATTTATAACACACTTCCAGTCGTAGAAATAGTTCTCATTTTTTACCATCAACTCGTGAATTCACTCATCTCGTACGTAATATGTGTGACGACGGAGGCTCATATTTCCGGCTTTTCGTAACGACTCACTACTAAAAACTCATACTATAAAGTAAATATTACTCATCTATCGTTTGATAAGAAAGCTCTGATTACACATATGAATGTAAGCTGTCATAAGCTACTCGTTCTGTGGTTAACTCTAATGAATGTGGTTTCATCGCCTCCATTCCTCGAGGTCATGGTCAAAAAGTCGGTTGAAAGTTAGGTTTTTGGGTCCAGTAGATGTTGTGGTTTCAATGGATTCCGAACGGTCCAAAAAAAGTTTGTTTTTGTTGAATTTAATGAGTACGTTGACTTGATTTTTATCGACATTAGATATAACAACGTCACGCAGTTGAGCACTACTTATTTGTAAAGCTAGTTGTAAAATTAGTCATGATAAAAGTTATTAGATATCATGTGGGATTTGCATGTGCACATAGGTTTCATGAAAGTGGAGAACGTAAATATTGTAAGTGTGTTGAGCTTTATTATTAACCGAAGACTTATTGTCAAGCCGAAATGATGCTTCTCTTGATACAGGACTTAAACTGAATAGTGTCATATTTTATTTATTGTTATCTAAAAAGCATCGAGTCGAAGCTTGAATAAATAAAAACATTTGTTGCGACCTTAATCACTTTGTCAAGCGTTTGTTGTTACAACATCGAAGTATATTTGAAGCACATAATGGAAATAAATACTGGAAATTTAGGAATATCTGCTAGGAAATAATTGGGCACGAAGCTACAATTTCCAAAAGTTTATGTTATATGTTTTCGTGAATTTAATACCAACACTTTTATTTATTTCTTAGAAATGATCTGAAGAACAAAATTGGAAATCATTTCTGTAAACGTTCCACCCAAAGTTCAGAACGAACTACATAGAATTATTGTCTTTAAGAAAACTTCCTTGAATTCCCGTCAATATTGAATGAAATGTATACATACTGTGTTGCGAAGCGAATTTGATGAAAACAAAATCCCCCGGTTAATACAAATCTCTGGAAAATGGCATTGAAGTTGCCATGGAGAAAATATGAATTGCTTCTTTCTAAATTCGTTGTAACGTATCGAATTTATTTAAATGCTTGGATAATGAAATATTCCTTATCAATTTCATGTTGCTTGGATACATCAAAGACCTTTTATATGATTTGAATATAAGTGGTAATTTAGTATCCGATTTCTGACGGAATTAATGCATATTTTGTTAATAGCATTCGTCATACCTTGAACAAAATTAAAATTAAAATTGATTATTTGTGTATTAACAATGCTTTCATAATCAATTTGATACAAAAAATAAAGAATAAGAAATCATTTTAACAGCAAATTATTATTGGCATTGGTTTATTGTTTCTCTCATTAATTCGTTACAATTTTAAGCTGAGATAAATAACCAAACTATGAAAAATCAATCAAGCTATTTTGTTTTTACAACTCTGTTTCATTGTCGGGACTTACGAAATATGTACAATATATCCAAATATCTATATTTGCATGGGAGAGAAAAACTACGCAAAAATCTCAAAGTTTAAGTTATGAAAAAAAATTATGCCTTGATACTTGACAAGTACCCATGTTTGGTGACTGATGGCACCACTGACGCGAAATTTGTAAGCCATCATTGAACGCCTTCTTTCAAACGATGCCTGTCAAAATTTCAGACAGATTAATCGAGCAGGTTTGTTTCGATAGCAGTTGAAAGTCGTCAAGTTCGTGTTTGTTCGCAAACATGGAGAAAGAGCAATATTGATCAGTGATTCGGTTTCTTTTTTTGTGGATGGACAGACTTGTGAGGAAATGAAAGTGACGTTGCATGGCGTTTATAAGGATTATGCGTCTTCGATGATTACCATCAGATATTACTGAATTTATGAATTCAAGCTAGGCCCGCCACTCGTTTTTGATGAACAGCCCCTTAGCCGTCCGATTGGGGTGACTCCGGAGAATATGGTTAACAAAATCTTTGATGTTGTGTTGGCAGATCGCCAGGTGAAGATCAGAAAGGTTGCTGACATTGTAGGCAATTGGAATTGAACGCATAAATAATATCCTACAAGAAAAATCGACGTGTTTGCTCACACTGAACCAAAAACAGAATCGTATGACAAATTCAAAGTACTGTTAAGCGCAATCCGAAAGAATTTCTACGACGTTTTGTGACTGTCAACGAAACTTTACACGCCAGTAATAAAAGAACATTCAAAACAGTGAACATCATCTGGTGAACCTGCTCCAAGGAAGGCGAAAATGGTTCCGTCGGCCGAAAAGGTCATGGATACCGTTTTTTGGGATTCGTGAGGCATTATCTTCATCGACTATTTGGAGAAGAGAAGGATAATCACGCGGCAGTACTATGCTGATTTATTGGACTATTCGATGCTGTATTAAGGAAAAAACGGCCTCATTTGGCGAAGAAAAATATGTTGTTTCGCCATGACAACTTGTCTGCAATTGCCACAGCAAAACTGGACAAATTCCGCTACGAATTGCTGCTTCATCCACCCTATTGTCAAGATTTGGCCCCATGCGGTTTCTTTTTGTTTCTTAACATGAAAAAAGGACTAGGTGGAAAGCGATTCACGTCAAGCGATGAAGTCATCGCCGCACCACGGGCCATTTTTGCGGCGTTCGACAGACAAAGCTTTTCTCTTGGCTTGAAAACTTTAGAGAATATTGTAGCAATTTGAAAAAAAAACACTTCTGGCATAAAATATTCAATTAATTAGTGCGCTAGAATATTTTGAAATAAATTTTCTTCGTTCGAAGAAACTGATTCAGTGAAATTTTGCTCGTTGATGTCTACAATGATTATTGACATGATAATATTTCTGCGGGGAAATTTTTTTTCAGTTGATAAAAACTGCAAAGAAAATATTTTGCTGAAAAATATGGAAGATAGCCAGACAATTTATATTATTTTTTAAAGAAAAGTTTCAGAGCGAATCATTTATGATTAGCGATAACTGAAATATTGATTTTGACTTGATGTTCAAAAATATTTTGGAACAAAAATTTTCCACTCTAGAAGTTTTTGACCACCAAAAAAAATTTCCGTGCAATATATTTTCAATGCATACATATTTTATACATTTTACATACATACATATACATTTTATAATTTAAGATAAAAATTATTTGAATCTGAAAAAACTTTTTCTCAGCAACTTATTCGTTAGTTTGTCAAATGAAGTTGACTTCTAAAAATAAAAATGCTGTTTCCGGTTTATTGGGGAATAGCTTACTAAACAAGCATGATTTGTTTTTATTATTTTTTTGTTTATATGTATATTCACTTATTATTCTAAAATATTTTAATTTTTTTTTTAGTTTTTCTAGCCATAAATGCCATTTGATAGTGGAAGACGTCTCCACCCTCTTCATCTACCAAAGCCTCGATCAGATCCTAAATCCCCCATATCCTAAATCCCCCAGATTCTAAATCCGCCAGATCCTAAATCCCCCAGATCCTAAATCCCCCAGATTCTAAATCCCCCAGATCCTAAATCCCCCAGATCCAAAATCCCCAAGATCCTAAATCCCCCAGATTCCAAATTCCCCAGATCCTAAATCCCCCAGATCCAAAATACCCAAGATCCTAAATCCCCCAGATCCAAAATCCCCAAGATCCTAAATCCCCCAGATCCTAAATCCCCCAGATCCAAAATCCCCCAGATTCTAAATCCCCAAGATCCTAAATCCCCCAGATCCTAAATCATCCAGATTCCAAATTTCCCAGATTCTAAATCCCCCAGATCCTACATCCCCCAGATGCTAAATCACCCAGATCCAAAATCTCCCAGATCCTAAATCCCCCAGATCCTAAATCCCCAAGATCCTAAATCCCCCAGATCCAAAATCCCCCAGATCCTAAATCCCCCAGATCCAAAATACCCAAGATCCTAAATCCCCCAGATCCAAAATCCCCAAGATCCTAAATCCCCCATATCCTTAATCCCCCAGATCCAAAATCCCCAAGATCCTAAATCTCCAGATCCTAAATCTCCAGATCCTAAATCCCCCAGATCCTAAATCCCCAAGATTCTAAATCCCCAAGATCCTAAATCCCCCAGATCCTAAATCATCCAGATTCCAAATTCCCCAGATTCTAAATCCCCCAGATTCTAAATCTTCCAGATCCTAAATCCCCCAGATTCCAAATTCCCCAGATCCTAAATCCCCCAGATCCTAAATCCCCCAGATCCTAAATCCCCCAGATCCTAAATCCCCCAGATCCAAAATCCCCCAGATCCTAAATCCCCCAGATTCTAAATCCCCCAGATCCCAAATCCCCCGGATCCTAAATCCCCCAGATCCTAAATCCCCCGGATCGAAAATCCCCAAGATCCTAAATCCCCCGGATCCTAAATCCCCCAGATCCTAAATCCCCCGGATCGAAAATCCCCCGGATCGAAAATCCCCAAGATCCAAAATCCCCCAGATCCTAAACCATCCAGATTCTAAATCCCCCAGATCCTAAATCCCCCGGATCCTAAATCCCCCATATCCAAAATCCCCAAGATCCTAAATCCCCCAGATCCTAAATCATCCAGATTCCAAATTCCCCAGATCCTACATCCCCCAGATTCTAAATCCCCCAGATCCTAATTCCCCCAGATCCTAAATCATCCAGATTCTAAATCCCCCAGATCCTAAATCCCCCAGATCCAAAATCCCGCAGATCCTAAAGCCCCCAGATTCTAAATCCCCCAGATCCAAGATCCCCAAGATCCTAAATCCCCCAGATCCTAAATCATCCAGATTCCAAATTCCCCAGATCCTAAATCCCCCAGATGCTAAATCCCCCCGATCCTAAATCCCCCAGATCCTAAACCCTTCAGATCAAAAATCCCCCAGATCCGAAGTCCCCCAGATCCTAAATCCCCCAGATCCTAAATCATCCAGATTCCAAATTCCCCAGATTCTAAATCCCCCAGATCCTAAATCCCCCAGATCAAAAATCCCCCAGATTCTAAATCCCCCAGATCCTAAATCTCCCGGATCGAAAATCCCCAAGATCCTAAATCCCCCAGATCCTAAATCCCCCAGATCCTAAATCATCCAGATTCTTAATCCCCCAGATCCAAAATCCCCCAGATCCAAAATCTCCCAGAACCTAAATCCCCCAGATCCTAAATACCCCATATCCTTCATCCCCCAGATCCAAAATCCCCAAGATCCTAAATCCCCCAGATCCTAAATCCCCAAGATCCTAAATCCCCCAGATCCTAAATCTCCCAGATCCTAAATCCCCAAGATCCTAAATCATCCAGATTACAAATTCCCCAGATTCTAAATCCCCCAGATGCTAAATCACCCAGATCCAAAATCCCCAAGATCCTAAATCCCCCAGATCCTAAATCATCCAGATTCCAAATTCCCCAGATCCTAAATCCCCCAGATGCTAAATCCCCCCGATCCTAAATCCCCCAGATCCTAAACCCTTCAGATCAAAAATCCCCCAGATCCGAAGTCCCCCAGATCCTAAATCCCCCAGATCCTAAATCATCCAGATTCCAAATTCCCCAGATTCTAAATCCCCCAGATCCTAAATCCCCCAGATCAAAAATCCCCCAGATTCTAAATCCCCCAGATCCTAAATCTCCCGGATCGAAAATCCCCAAGATCCTAAATCCCCCAGATCCTAAATCCCCCAGATCCTAAATCATCCAGATTCTTAATCCCCCAGATCCAAAATCCCCCAGATCCAAAATCTCCCAGAACCTAAATCCCCCAGATCCTAAATCCCCCATATCCTTCATCCCCCAGATCCAAAATCCCCAAGATCCTAAATCCCCCAGATCCTAAATCCCCAAGATCCTAAATCCCCCAGATCCTAAATCTCCCAGATCCTAAATCCCCAAGATCCTAAATCATCCAGATTACAAATTCCCCAGATTCTAAATCCCCCAGATGCTAAATCACCCAGATCCAAAATCCCCAAGATCCTAAATCCCCCAGATCCTAAATCATCCAGATTCCAAATTCCCCAGATTCTAAATCCCCCAGATCCTAAATCCCCCAGATCCTAAATCCCCAAGATCCTAAATCCCCCAGATCCTAAATCCCCAAGATCCTAAATCCCCCAGATCCTAAATCATCCAGATTCTTAATCCCCCAGATCCAAAATCCCCCAGATCCAAAATCTCCCAGAACCTAAATCCCCCAGATCCTAAATCCCCCATATCCTTCATCCCCCAGATCCAAAATCCCCAAGATCCTAAATCCCCCAGATCCTAAATCCCCAAGATCCTAAATCCCCCAGATCCTAAATCCCCCAGATCCTAAATCATCCAGATTCTTAATCCCCCAGATCCAAAATCCCCCAGATCCAAAATCTCCCAGAACCTAAATCCCCCAGATCCTAAATCCCCCATATCCTTCATCCCCCAGATCCAAAATCCCCAAGATCCTAAATCCCCCAGATCCTAAATCCCCAAGATCCTAAATCCCCCAGATCCTAAATCTCCCAGATCCTAAATCCCCAAGATCCTAAATCATCCAGATTACAAATTCCCCAGATTCTAAATCCCCCAGATGCTAAATCACCCAGATCCAAAATCCCCAAGATCCTAAATCCCCCAGATCCTAAATCATCCAGATTCCAAATTCCCCAGATTCTAAATCCCCCAGATCCTAAATCCCCCAGATCCTAAATCCCCCAGATCCGAAATCCCCCAGATCCTAAATTCCCCAGATCCAAAATCCCCAAGATCCTAGATCCTCAAGATCCTAAATCCTCAGATCCTGAATCCCCCATATCCCAAATCAGCCAGATCAAAAATCCCCAGATCCTAAATCCCTCAGATTCTAAATCCCCCAGATCCTAAATCCCCCGGATCCTAAATCCCCCAGATCCTAAATCTCCCGGATCGAAAATCCCCAAGATCCTAAATCCCCCAGATCCTAAATCCAATATTAAATTATTTATAACAATATCCAATATTAACTGCATTAGCGTCTCTCCTCTCATTCTCCCAAACCTGATAATATACATAAGTTTGGAATTTGAAAAATAATCTTGATTTGTTTTTCAAATTGCATGTTTTACAAATTTGATCAGAATTGTGCTAAAACACACAATAATTATAATATTACTATGAAGGTATTTGGGATCGGCACGAATTAATAGTGCGTTTCGACAGTTTTAAAATGAAGCAATTTTTTCAGTTTTTTATCCTCAATAAAAACGACTAAACCGATTTTGCTGAAAACTCATTCAGTTCTAAGTTACGTAATTACGCGTCGAATGAAACCAGTCTCACGTCAATGTGATCTTTGGTTCTTGAGATAATCGAGACGAAAAATAATTCCGAACGCACATCCGCACATATGTACGTACATACACACTCACAGACATCTCTCTAAAAACGATGGATTTGGATTCTAGAGACCTTAAAACGTGGAGATATGTCAAAATTTGGGATTCGCGAAATCGATCCCATTACAATAACTTCCCACTGGGAAGTTAAAAAGTTCGGCGAATATTTTCTGAAACATTTTTCATTATTTCAGAAAACATTCGCCGATTTTCGTTTAAAAATACTAAGCAACTATTTCAAAGAGAAAATAGCTTTCATCTAACATTAAAGATCGAAAAACAATCAAGCAACAAGTTGGACGAAATAAATAACGAAATGAAAAATAGTGGAATACTAAATTATTGCCGAAAATATTATTTATTATATTTTCAGTAACATAGATTCTGTTGTAAAAATTGCTACTTCAAAATTTTTTTGGGAAGAATATATTGTTTTCAAAGCTAAAATGCAAATTAAAGAAAACATCTTTGCAAGTGAAATTGGATTCAAAATATTTACGCAATCTTTAAAAAGTTTCCAGAAATTGAAATCTGTTTCTTCAACTATAAATTTCGATTTAATAAAACCTCTGTTATGAAAGTGAAAAAAATTCACATGCGAATAATCTCTACCCAAAATAATCTAACACTATCGTTGATGAAGAAAGGATTTTGTGATGAAAATGCTGAGTTCAAAATATTTATTAATTTTTTTTTTGAAAAATATTCACTATATTTAAAATCTGCGTGGTGGAAAAATGCAAAAAAATACTGCTGAACCGAAATTGTTTGTGAAAGTTTATCTCACACAATTGTTAATGTAAAAGAAAATCAACAATCGCATACTTTTGTAGCGAAAATCATTTATTTTTAATCTTAACTTTTTCTATTGAACTTTTCAGGCGCGAAATATTCTGCGGTTAAAAGTTTGGGATTGAAGACTGTATTTTGTCTTTTAAATGTGAATTTTCGGGTACAAACTTTTCGAGTATTAGTTCAGCATTGTAAATGTTTTACATATTAGCTTAAAAGAGTAGCTAACCATTCTGGATATCTCTAAAAAGGACTAAATGTTTAAAAAAATTCCTAATTTATACCATATTTCAAGAGGAAACAAAATGAAACTTTTCCATGAAAAGAGGCTCTAATAACACTCAAGATAATCATCATTCATTCTTCTGAAGATTCGACAAACACACCAGTGAATAAATTATCCAGAAAATTTCAGGAAAGATCCCTTCTCATTCTCTTCTTTTGTTGAAAATTCTTGCAAAACTTTCCACATAGTATCCTTTTTTCCAGTCAAACATGCTCATTAGATATTTATAATTAAGTCGCGGAAATGTAGATGGTATACCACTTCCATATGTGAGCCATGATTGCACTGACACACAAAAATGTATATATGCATACTAGAAGAGCCCACTTTCAGGATGGTGATTTTTTTGCATTGAAGTTCATGGAAAATCTCATCGTAGTTTCAAAATCACATGCAGAGACAAGAAATAAAAGATATGCGAAGAAGTTTCGTGGTTTCTGTTGAACTTGATAGCCACGAAAATAAAAATCTCAGTGCGAAGTTTAGTTTCGAGATAAAGTTTGTCTTTTGCAATTCTATACGGATGGGAAAACAGTGGCGTTTGTTTGGGACAAAGAAGTTTTTTGCCCAATGATTTTTCTTCAATTAAGTTGAAAATTATTGGATTTATATTTGTCGTATTCACAAAATTTTCGAAATTTTTCACTTATTAATATATTTGAAAGCCTTATAGCAAAGAAAGAGGTGATCCAGTTCTTCCATTTTTATATATTCACTCTCTGAAAACAAGGAGGCTTTGAATATCATATTCATAAATGACTACTATTCTATCATCATCATATTTTTTTATTCACTATAAATTGATGCTATATTCCATCTGAACCTCATTGAAATAGTGTTGTTGCCATATGCCCTAAGTTGCAAATAAATAAAAAGAAAATTAGATGAGTTCATAATTTGTATGACGCAAAGTACGAAAAATGGATTGAACTCGATGAAATGCATATAATTTGCAGACAGTCATGGACAAAATGTATTTTGTAAAGGCGTAAGAGAAAATTCAGATAAAAACTAGTTGAGTAATGTTTGAAAATGAATAAGTCAGAAATATAAAAGATATAAATGTATATAATGCCCCAATTTCGAATTTGGAGTTTAATATAATTGTAACCAATTTTCACAGATAAGTTGCTTGCAACTGCCTATTTGTCCAATTAAATTCAAAAATGAATAAATTTAAGAATATCTATCATATCTATCATTCATATCCTTTTTATTTTCAAATGCACGTCAACGATTTTGTCGGGAATTCTAAAGAAATTTTCAAAATTCATTCGTCATGTTAAACAAAAGCCAATACAAAATCGATCAACTTGAATCTGTATATCCAGCAAAATTTTCCCAAATAACGAATTGCCATGCCATACGTCTCAAACTAAAGTGTATCGTTCGTCCTTTTGCTTGGTATGCTAAACTGAACTACTTGCATTGTCTTGACAACAACGACAAGTTCTTATTGAAAATACCTGTTTTTTTAAAATTCCAAGTAGCTTCTCATTGTTGTTGACTTTAAACTTTTTGCATTGCTCACAATTTACCAGATGCTACACTTTGTATACAACTGCCAAAAGAAGATATGTTTGTATCTTTTACCTATTTCTGAGGAACAGAGTTTTAGAAGGAACGCCCCCAGGCGCTTGATTTGTCTTCTTTCTTATTCTAAAGTTTTTCCTCTAAACTCTAAGAAAACTGAATTGTGTCTGAAATGGAACGAAGGTTTGTAGGTGGTATGAATTTCATGACGTGACTTTGTGTCGCTTTTTATAGGTTGATGAAAATTCAGTAGAAAATTCAAATTCTTTTGAATAAACAGAATTCAACTTGTTCGAGGAGAATTGCAGACTGTTTTCGTTGAAAAAGGAGTGTTTTAAGTCGTGGCAATGGATAAATCGTGTGAATTTCAAATGATGTTTCACTGAAAATGGTATATATTTAAGTAAATTGAATGTAGAATTTTTATTTCAGCATTCAGCACGTCTTTCTGAATAAATTAGCGAAAAATTAACTGACCTTAATTCATGTATTTTATTTGATTCTAGTGAAAAACGTTTATAGCCTTTGATGCGTTCATCACAGTTTATTTTTATAATCGTACTGTTATCAATATAAAATACTTCGAGAATATTTTCTGAACGTTTCAAGAAAACGTAAAAATAAAAAATTTGCACCTATAATGTAAAGAGAAATATTTTTGGTTCAAAATTCTACATAAGTGATGTTGTTTCCGAATGAATAAACTTTTAAAATATATGATCGTAAAATAGTTTTGATTTGATGATATTTTGATAATAATTGCATAATTTTTCGAAGAAATTAGTAGGCATGCTCTTCAAAAGATTAATTTCTAAAACCTCTAATCATAGCGAAATATCCTGAATCCCTCCACATATATGGATGCATATGCTCCTTTCACCGCTTCGAACAATTGGTCCATGTTCTTGTTCTTTATTGCTATGGCTTGTTTTATGTCTCCCCACAAATGCTCGATTGTATTTAGGTACAGACTCGTTGATGGCCAATCTAAAAGGGCGACGCTATTGTTCTCCGTATGTTTGCGGTCCTTGTCGTGCTGAAACGTCCCCATAATAAGAAGATTCTGCTCAGCCCATGGCAACATGATGTTTCTTAAAATGTCGACGTTGTTTTCATTGATTCATATTCCTTCTATACGGGGTATTAGTCCAACACCAAACCACGAAAAACATCCCCAAGCATTGATGGAGTTACCTCCGTAGGTACTTAACAACAGTTGAAGTGTAGCGAGGGTCGAATTCCTTACTTCGTGCTCGTCTTACATATCTCCTGCCATTAAGGCCAATTCAATTAATTTTTGTTTCGTCGCTCCAAAGGATGAATTTTCACTCATTTTTCCAGGTGAAATGTTTCCGTGCGGAATGCATTCTTTTCTTTCGATTAGTCGCCTTAACCAAGGGCCCAAGGGCTTCTTCCTGGCTATCCTGTCATGTAGTCCAGGTTCCACAAGACATCTACTCACAGAAATATCGCTTATTTCCCCAAAAAATTGGCGGTAAATTTCGATAGCTGTTTTTTTTGGGCTCTATGTCGATGTGCGAACCATTTGTCTATATATAATATAATTTGTCTTTTAAGTTCTTTTTCCCGGGTAATATCTTAGACAGTTCTACGAATTTTCACGTGTTTCAGAGCTTCGTAAACCATTTTTATGGAAGATTCTAGGCGGCTGGCAATTTGTTGATATGACAAGCCTAACTTTCTTAAGTATGCAGTTTTTTTAACTATAGGAGCGCAATTTTTAGCTTTTCCCATCGTCATGGAAATTAAAAACACCTTTTAAAATTTTGGTCACCATGTTTAAACTGCAACGAATACAACTGGTTTTTTCAACTGACCATAACGAATTTGCATGCTATCCTATTTTTAGTAAAATACAGTGTTTCTAATTAATTATCCGCCCGAAGTCTTAAGTTTTCTAGGACTCCGTTGTCCAGTCGTCTTTATACAATACAGCATCCCTCAATTGTCATTGAGTCAAGTAAAAATCAAACCTAAAACGAATGAGTTATGTCGAAGGACTCAATGACCAATTGGGTGTTTCTAATTATTTGTCTGCTGCATCATTTTGTGATTATTTGAATTCTAAAATGTTTAAACTTTCAATTCAATCCAAATATGTTTCGTATTGTAAAGTTCGCAGAGTAGAAATATTTTTTTTAAAAGAAGAAACGAATTTTATAATAAATTGAATATTGCTCTCCTGTTGCTCCTCTTTTACGAATAAAATTTCTGAAGAATTTACATGAATAAAAACATGATTCTAAACGAAAGGAAATTTATTATACGTGCATTTGACATTTTCAGTTGTGAAAAATTTAATTAAAACCCATTTAAAAAATGCATTGAATCAATTCAGTGAATTCTTCTTACCAATAAAAATTTTTTAACCCAAAAAAAATTTTCTTTCTGTAACAGGAAATTTGTTTTATTCTTATTTTATTTTGGTCACTTTCTGCATACCTGCTGTGTTTTATGTCCAAGTATTGAATCCTTGTATCATTAAATGGAGTCTTATATCCTTTCCAGCGGAAATTGAAAATCAAAATAACTGAAGCAAATTTCTCCCATTTAGCTATAAACCAAGACAATAAAAGGTTAACCAGCAACAATTTTTGATACTCGTATCTCATCCTTTTCCAGGATCTTTTATTCAATATGGTGGAATGATTTCTATGGTGACCATAAAAGTTCATTTTACAGACGATCTCTTCAACTGATAAAAGAATTATTGTTGCGGGATTCAAAGGCTATTAAATGTTATATTGGAAGGAAGAATGAAATGAATAGAAAACATCAATAAGTTGGGGAATAAAATCTATTTTCATATTTCACCTCCGACTCTATTGCAACGAAGGCTTCATTCCCTGTAAGTTGTCTTTCGATCGATTTTCACATGTTGTGAGTGAAAGTTAAATTATCCTTTGGACTTGTTGAAGCTTACTTTCATAGCGAGGCGCATGGAGGCAGAATCCTTAATGTATGCTGTCTAGAAGCAATTAAGCCTATGCCATTAAATAAGTTCAATTATTGATATATCGATGGCAATGCTATAATTATCTAAATTGACATTGCAGATAAGCTGCCGTTCAAATAATTTCTGATATTTTTTCGTATTTAGCCAGGCCTAATGGACGTTTGGAAATGGTGTTCTGCATCGCTGTGCAATTTTTTTTCGAATGGATAAAATATCCAAAGGATTCTGTCTCGTGAATATTTTAGGATAGAATTTTCCTGGCGAAAATTCGCCAGCTAGGCTGTTATCCTTTTCTGAAGACGTGATGTGTGTTCATCAGCACTATTTTAATTTTTCTGGTGTTTTTTGAAGCGACAAGCGTTGCAGAATGATAATTGATTCTTTGCTAGTGTCAAGACTTTTAGGATGTCGGCTTGCGGTTGATAATTATTATTATAGGTAAGCGCTTCTAGATTAGGAATAGCATGCGCCTTGCAGAGGTCGTTTGATTTTTTCCTTGCGGAAATGCTTTAAAGTCCATTAAAATGGTCCTGAATTGCACGTCAACCGTGCATTTTAGGCTGGCAGGCAGATTTTCATTGCAATGTGTAGCACATAGTAAGCTTAAATTCAAGTTTCTGGGATCGCAGCTTCAATCCTCTGGAGACCATGGTGAACAAAAGTGGTACATCCTCATCTTTCAGAAACCATGGCTCCTAAAACAAAGTGGCGTCCCCCTTTTTTTATTATCACAGGATTGGGGCTGTGATTCAAGAAACTTGAACTTAAGCTCACAGTGAAACATACTGCACATTGCAATTAAAACGTGTGCCTACCAAAATGCTCCGTGAGCTTAGCGATGGGTTGGCCATCGCAAGCGGAATATTTGTCTTAAAAATGCATTTTTCACGCGACTTTTCCCTTTTCGGGGTACAATAACTCTCGCCTATGTGAAGTGATTATAACAAATTATACCGCAAACGACTTGTGACAAAACTGTCTTAAAAAGGATTCCAAACGTGTTTTTCGGTAAACGTGAAAAAAAGTTGTGACGCTCGAAAGATGATCTTCCCTTTTTGGGTGTCTTTTTGGCGTGTAACTTTTATTATTTACATGGTGTAAAAGTGTTGAATGCTTAAATTGCTGGCAATTCAATTCTACATAATTTGTCATACGCAACTTTCTAGTGGCAGCCATGATTTCTGAGATATGGGCGGTGTTACACTTTTTCTTCTTTTCAACATGCACCCAGAGGATTGAAACTGCCACCCCTGAAACTTAAACTTAAACCAACTGTTGAACTGGTAACAGATTGCCATAAAAATCTGCCTGTCAGCCCAAAATGCACGGTTAAACTATCATTTGACATGGTGACTTTAGGGAAAGCAGAAAAATGAATAGATCTATGTGAAAAAATTGATTTTTTTTATTTGGACGATATAATTATTTTATTGTTTATTAAAAACTGACCGCAGTAACGCACTTCCTATTTTCAAGATTTGAATGTCTGCAAACATCATCGGTTTCTTAAACTGTCTCCTTTTTTTGGAGTAAATTCAAACCATTATCATTTTATTTGCGCAACTTTCGCTGCAATTCAAAAAAACTAAAAATAAAGTTTCATATGTTTTAAAGTGTTTTTCCTTAAATCTAAAATTAAAAATAAATAATTATGCCATTTAAATTTTGTAAGTCGCCTCTCGATTTTTTCCCTCTTTATTGAGGGATGAATTCAATGAATTTCGAAGGTATTAAACATTTAACAATGCGGAAAATATTTTCGAATTGTTTCAACAGATTGATCATAGTTAAAAATCTTTCATATGCCTCCTTTATTTTAGGTGCTAATTTAATAAGAACCTAAAAGCTGGCTCTGAAAACAAGCAAACTATTTTCCATCCATTAGAAGTTGAGTTTATTGTATAGTTCGTAGTGACAGGTGTTTGAAAATGCTTCAATCAATCTTTAAAAGTTTGCCACGATACCCAAATCGAACCATACTGACGAAGCTGAGTAGATCCCTTTTCCATTTGGTTGAGTAGTTAAAATTATTGAAAGAGCATTAGATTTTAGCAAGTAGTGAGTTCACCCATTTTCTAGGGGTGGGACTAATTGGAAGGAATATTTACTGAGGTGTGAATTTGAAGCAGTTTATTTGCCTATTGTAATTTTAGTTCAAGCTAGAATTATTTGTTGATGTGGGTTAAAGTTTAGCATTAACATTGAATCGAAGGAAAATTTGTGGTTGAACAAATATTTAAATTTATGTAGGCGTCAATTCACATAAAGTTTAATGGAGAAAACTCGACAATTTTTTTAATCAGGCACCATTTCATAGTTTTTTCTGAATCGTTAAATTACTTGGTAATGATGTCCTTGATCTGAGAAGATTAGATTCTATATTTTTAGGAGGTCGTGATGGGATTCGGTATGTTGTGCTATCTATAAAATAGTATGATAATGAAGAACACATTTTTGTTTAGTTAATATGGCAGCATATAATGTATGCATTTAATAATATACATGAATTTCAATAATTTCGAAAAAATCTTCCAAATATAAACTTTTTCAAATCCCTATAAAGGCAACCTTATACCTTTTGAAAACCCTATTAGAATGTCCCTCTACATCATCCCTCATCGACCTTGACGGCTACCCCGGGATATTTGCTTTAAAAAATAATTAAAAATTAGCCACCAATTCTCCATTGTCGAGGAGATCCAATTTGTAATGCTGCCTTACGTCAAAGAAATCCCAGCGTTGTCCTTGCCCATCATTCTGTAAATGACCCGGAAAATGTTGGGCAAGGACAACTTGCGTGACTTTGCTTGTATCTGTTTTTCGTATAAAAGATGGATTATTAGCTGTGGATTTACGGCTGCGGATTTTAGGCATAATTAAAAATTTGTTAAGAAAGAAAAGTGGCTTCATTTATGTAGATTAAAGATGGATTCTCTTTTCTGTATGATTCTCAAAAAAGTGAAGTTGAACAGAGTTGAAAACGCGTATTCATGAATCGAACGATAAAAGGATGTTGTTTTATGAGTTACATGTGATCAAATTTTAATGTTCATCTAACTCTAATCAGGATTGAATGAAATAGAAAGAATAATAATGTGAAAAATTGATTAAGCACAACACTATTGGCTTAGCGAATTCCATTTGTTCATCCAGTCACAGTTCACCCATTTTTAACAGGATTCCATGCTTAAGCAGCCAACAATACGTTGAAAGGTCGATGATTTATACATATGGCACGTTTCGTATAAGTCCTTTTACACACACACAGCAATCGTAGATGGCTTTGTACGTGTCTCACATTAATGTCCATTTCGAAAAGAATTCCTTGGCATTAAATGCGGATCAACTACTTCCAATACAATTAAGAAGCATCGGTTTGGAAGCAACTAACTCCAATCAAAGCCAACACACCGATTGTTTGCTGGTGATCTAACCAGAAACTTTACCTTCTCGGTATGGTATTAATCTTTACTAAACCAACATGTGGATGTCCTGCTTGGAACCGTTGACTAGAAATGGTACTATCAGCTGAGAGAGAAAAAAAAAGATGATTTGTGACCACCAATTCCTTAAGAATCCTAAAACATGAAAATGGGTCAGTTGGAAAAACTTTTGAAATGACCGTATGGCACGCAAGCTAACTAGGTTGGAATGTCCTTCGACTGTAGACGGTTTCAAATGAGGATTTATGTGAGCACTGGCATTTTAAGTATTTCGTCATTACGTGTAGCACGTGGTTTCGTTGCTTTCATGTTCATTTCAGAATGCTGTAGTTAACGCTTTTAAATGTTTCAATTCGCTGTATTCACGTGGACATGGCGAGACATTTGTTTGAATTAGCCACGAAACGAAAACGAGGTTTAATTCCATCATTTCGAGTTAAATTGTATTTATAGCTTGGAAGTATGAAGGCGATACGTATGCGAAAGCTTGAATGTAGAAGTAAATGGTTATACTCTCTTGGGGCTAATATTTACATAAATTCATTAGTGTGACTGTTATCCTTGAAGCGTATAATAAAGCTGAATACGGCCAATTTGGATATTAAAGTAGCACCTAGAAAAATACGTTTGAGATCAAAAGCATTTTTGTCTAGGCTAAAATTAAGTTTTCAAAACTATCTTTACTTTCTTAAAGACATAAAATAGGATATTGATTACCAGTTTGCATCACTGAAGTTCGTCAAGCTCACCATAGCAAGTAGTCCTGATTGATCCGAAGAGCATTCTAAGCATTTTTTCTGCTCAAGCCGCATCTTCCTAAAAAGACAACCCGCCACAAAGACGATAGCTGCTCATAAAAAAGATTCCTCTTCATTAACTTTCTTGTCCTTGTATCCTCTAATACCTGGATATGAAAGACCATGCTTTTTGACCTTAGGATGCTTCACATGTTTGTGAATCGCGTTTGACGAGTTTTTAAATCATGCAGTTCGTCCTTACAATACAATAAGATAGATATCGGATAAGCTAGACTGTGGTAGATCTCGTGTTTGACCCTAAAATTATGGCTGCTTTTTATGTTTTTTTGAGGGTTGGGTCTACACATTTTTTTATCTTGGCTAAGTTTACAAATTATGTGACTATATACTTTAAGGACATTTTGCTGGTATTTGACTTTGGTATACTGTTCTGAAATCCATGTGTCGTTTGTGAACGTTTCATGCATTCTTAACTAAATAGGTCTCATCCGACGGAAAGCAGTTCTTAGACTTCCTTTTTCTGTGTCGTTTTAATTCATTCATTTTCAACTTTCAGTTGGAATCTCTCAAAATTCGGTTCTCAACAATTTGCTTTTTTCAGATGTTCATAGGCATATTGTCTATCAGCCTAGTTTTATGTGAACCGATTCATATCTGACAAATTTGTATCATATTTGAATAAATCCTTTGCACAAGTTTTACAGAGTGTTCAAGGAGTAGTGAAAGAATCGAATATTCACTTAAAGGTTGCCAAATTTTAAAAAGGATTTATTAAACAATGAATCACACAAAAACCAATAATTTTTATAGCTTGTATTTTTATTTTATTTTCGATTGTATTAGTTTTTTCGTACATGAAAGAATCCGTTTTATTTAAGTGTATTTTATATTATTGATATTACAACATAAGTTCCATCTTTATGTAGGTACCCATTTTTGTTCTTCCATTGAATTAGTTTCATTTTTAAACATAACATTTTATCATCCACTTAGATCTCTCTATCATATAAGTTATTTCGAAAAGATTTAGGTGTTATTTAAATAAAATAGTTTCTGTTTTCAAGATCTTAGATGAGCGTAATCAAAAATTCTTTGAGACCGCAATTTGAGCCAGATGTCTTCATCTTTGAACAGTAGATGATTTTCTCATCCGAGGCTCTAAACTTAGAATATTTTTCCCAATTATCTTTTTTATTTGGAATATTTCCACCTTTAAATTTCTTGCTACTATTAAACCGTCAACATCTCAATCGCACATTTAGGTTACATCCCAATTATGTACCTTAAAAACTTGTTAACTTCCCAGTATATGGGAAGTTCTTGTAATCGCCTCGAAAATCGAAATTGAAATTTTGGACATATCTTCACGTTTTGAGGTCTTACGAGTATATTTTAAGTGTTTTTAGAAAGAAGTATGTATGTGTGTGTGTATGCACGTACGTACGTACGTGCGTTCGCGGACAGTTTTTCTACGAGCATAACTCACGTAAACAAAGTCATATCGACTTCGTTAAGGTGTCAATCGAAGCGTCTTGGCAATCTTAAGAGCTGATTAGTTTTTGGGACACTTCGGTCGGGGGGGTTTGCTGTTTTCACCTCTTGAAGGTCAACCCTGTTAGGCACTATATCTCGTGAACCAAACTTACGATTTGCTTCATCAAGGTGTCAATCGACGCGTATTAACATTTTCGTGATTCTATCAAATTTTTAAAAAAATTGTTGGAGCGGTTTTTTAATTTTTTGAAAAAAAGGGCAAAAATTGGAGTTTTTTCAAAAACATCAAATTTTTAACTTTATTTTCAAGTCGCAGTAATCAATATTAATAAAATTTATATACTCCAAATAGTTGTTGTAAAAAACCACCGAATTTTTTTTCATGATTACAAAGCAAATTGAATTAAAAATAAAAAGTCATTAAAAGTCATCATGTCCTTCATGGTCATTTATGTCAATCATTATATCTCGAGAACCAAATATATTCTTTACATCATCAAGAAGTCAATCAACGCGTATTAACACAGATTTGTGGATGGATTGTTTTCAGAAAAATGTTTGTACCTAAAAGATAAGTTTTTGGTGTTTCGGTACATCCCCTGAACAAAGCTCCACCATTTTTTAAAAAAACTTATGCAGTTACAGTGTCATATGCCTGTCTTTTTTATTCTGGGTTGGGTAAATAGAAACTGAGTAAAAATAATCTTAAAGTGCAAATTTGAGATGTTTTTTCAGCTTCACAATATGATCTCGCACCAATTTTCGTCCACTTGGCCCTTTAGTTCGTCATCAGGAGAATCCCGATAGACTATTCTATAGGCACTATTTAAGTCCATCCAAATAGCAGTATATCCTGATGTCATCAATATCATGTCGCAATCAACTCCGAGCGTTAAAGATGTTTTCATAAATCCATAACCAGTGGCTATGAAATTCGGATTAAGGATCAATGAGTAGAATACCAAATTTATAGCTCAAAGAAGGGAAAATATGTTAGTTGGACGGAATCTAATGACGAACGATTATAAATTTGAAAATGTTGACTCATTTATCTATCATCGTCGACGATGGTCATAAAAAGGACCAGATACGCAGTTTAATCCATCAATGTGATTATTAAATTGTACTTTTCAGTCCTTCTTATTAAAAAATCCAACCAAGTACACAGGCAAATGCTGAGCTGTGTAATGTGAAACCTGACACAAGCTTAAAAAATGCAAATGATATTTTTGAGCGGCGCATCCTAGACGTATCCTGGGGCTCATGAAAAATGAAACATTACTACGATGAGTTGAATGCATTTTTGACTAGCCAGCGGTATTGATTCTTGAAAAGCTGCAAGGATTAAAAAAGGCTAGTCACGTGAGCGCATGGATGACGATAGAACTCCCAGGCGCACGATGAAAGGCCGAACAACTGGCAACCACCCATCAGGGAAACCACGCGACAACTAATAGCACTCAGTAGACCGCAGTAGCAGACCGCTATTGAGATTCGCCGACTGGAGGACGCAGTCGTTGGACTAAGGAAGCTTGCGACAGTGCCATCAGAAGGCTAAGGCTCAATTTGGTCTGGTGCACCATTGATGATGAGATATTTTATTTATTTTATTTGAGTGCCCAACTAAAAAATAAACTTCGCAGTTATATTTCATCGTACTTTTCATACATTTATAATGAACATTATAAATATTAAAATCGTTTTTGTATCCTTATTGAATAAAGCTTTTACGTTCTCTCTCAACCAACCCATAAATATCAATGTTAACTAAGTTCTTTTTTTAATTGTCCATGAACATTTCAGTTAACCACACTGCCTCCCCGGACATTATAATACCATAAAACTTTATGTAAACTGAATTAAAACTCGTTTTAAAACTCATGCGAGTAGCAAAAGTTATATCCTTTCCAGTGTAACTTTGAAATCCAGAAAAATCGCATCCTTTTTGTGTACATATATGTACAAAAGAAAGCACTATCTATTCGTACAAAAAGAAGTGGAGTCTATCCCGAACATTATGGCTAGGAGCGATTTGCAGATGACGCCTCCTGGTAATATCACAAGCTAAGCTACCAAATTGCGCAGACATACATATTTGCAAAGTAATTAGAGTTGAATATGTTGAGCGGATGGAAAAGGATCAAAAGGCTTTTAGTGATTAAAAACGCTTTCATTGCGAATGTATCCATGAGAGGTTTATTGGGTTCGCTGGTACACATTGCTTGCCTTCAAAAAGGTTGTGGTGGAAGAGTCAATTATAGTTAATGGAGACTAGATGGATGTACAAGGACGATTTGCTTCAGATGACTCCGCTATCATGCAAATGAAATTATGGAAATCCATTAAACTAATAAGAAATCGTGTGATGATTTGAAAACACGTTTCTCATCAGAATCTACGTATGCATTTCTTGCAGGGCTCACCACAAATCCTTAACGATTAAGTTTCGAATGAATTTATTCTCCATTAAAACTTGTTAACCGAAACCTGCTCGCTATACAGCCTGTGGCTGATACATAGCTGCACGTAACACTTGTTAAGTCCTGTAACAACACAAGGACTTAAAATAGTCTGTTGGAAGTATGGTGGCTATGTTTTTCCGAGCTATTTGGCTCCGGTGCGAACACTGAGCTAGCAAAAATGCATAGTGGACTTTAGTGGAGATGTTGCAAGTGAATAATTGTGGTACCAGATGGTGTGTCACGGAGAACCATGAATTTTCCTTTATTGAATCATATTTTCGAAAGGTATTTGCACCATGTCAAGTCAGTTGGAGCAGGTGATAAAGCTGGAAGGATTTCGGATATGAGATTTCATACAAATCCATTTGAGATTGAAAAAATGTGGCTTGAATTAGTAGTATTTGTTGAAGATAAAGGAAGGCTTTGAATTATGAAAGCTATATGTCCAAAAGCAGAAATGAATCAAAAAAAATTATGAAAATGTGTGATAAAACATGGAATGGATAGTCAACATATATCTAAAGAGTACGAAAATGTAATGTAAAGATCGTGAATCTTCAGAATCTCTGAGAAACTGATGGTTTGAAATAACATTTATGAATACATTTCAAGATACAAAGTCAACAGTGATAGAGTATTTCATAAACGAAAATGATCTTACCCTCCTCTTTGTATCGTTATGTAGGAGCTGGTTCACAACTTTCATCAATGTTATTCATAATTTTTACGGATTTTTAAACAAACTTTCTCAGACTTTCCTCCGCACTAAAATATTTACTGTATATCTTGTGTCGTTAGTGAATGGCAACTGTAATGAATGCTTTTACTTCTTTGCACTGGTGAAATGCATCCAACTTTAAGAAATATTTATTAAATTTTTCAAGAGATTTTGTGCCGAACTTTTGTATAAAGTTTGATATCAATCGCTGACTAAACTCTGGTAAGACGCATTGACTCATGTGGTGTACAATTTAAGAAAAAAAACGTGTGAACTGCGGTTTTCACTGCAACGAAAATACTACATAATATTAATCGGAAATTTCGTGGTTTCCTGGTGGTCTCACTTGAAACTCTGATTAATGATGAAACTAAATTTTTATTACCAAATTTTAAAAGTCTTTTTAAAATGTTCGAGAGAAAAATGATGTATAGAAAATTATTTAGTTATGTTGAAAAACCCGAAAACGTTCCTTTATTGTATCGAAATAAATGGCCAAATCAAAAGAAAAATCTCATAAAAATGTATTAAAAAATTATATTAAATAATATTCCCAATTATTCGTTTCAAGTTCATGTGAAATATTTTCCCAAAATTATTCACAAAAAAATCGCAATAAATATTTTGAGTTTAACAAATTTTCTGGAAAATTTAAAATTTTTCTTTTTGCATTCAAACATTCTGCGAAATTATGTTCTCAAAAAACGCATAGTTGCGAAAGTTTCGTTTTTTGATGAACGATTTCAGGAATAAATTGTTTCCGCATAAAACTTGATAATCGAAAAAAAATTTCGAATGATCGGCGGAAAATACATAATATACAATACAAGTCAAATCAACATTTTTCAAGTCGATTTAACTGTTTTCCAAGTCACACTAACACTACTTTGAGTCAAATTAACGCTCTTTCAAATCAAACACACGATTTTTGAAGCAGAAATGTTCCTCTAAATTAAATCGATGTATCTAAGAAGTTCCATATTCTGAACATCGAGTAGAGTACAACCAAAAATATGTAACCTACAAGAAACCTTGTTTGTAGCCAAGTCAAAATTATATTTTTGTTGCGTAAATATTAAAGTTAAAAATCAAAACTTCCTAGACATTAATTTAATTTCGAGTAACATTTTCCCTTCAAAAATCGTCAGTTTGATTTGAAAGAGTATTAATTTGGCTTGAAAAAGTGTGAACTTGACTTGGAAGAGAGTTAAATCGTTAAAACTTTAAAAATTTACAGTTTTGATAATACTAAAATACATTTCGTGTACTTGGCAAAAGTACGTACATAAAAAAACATTTTAAATTGTTTTGAAAATTGGTTCAAAACGTATTATTTCTGTTTTAATTTTTTTTTCAAAGCTATCCTACGAAAATCGGGAAGGATTCCAATTAAAAATATCAAATTTCAAGTATAAGATTGGATTTAATTTGAGTATATTAATAATTTTACGTTGTCTCTACTTAAACTGATGTTGAGTTTGGGAAGAAAAATTGTGAAAATTTTCGTAACCTACAATAAATTTTGAATCATATTTACCTAAAGGTTTTTATGTAAAAATTTAATGAAGTTTATTTTTCTATTGATTTTTTTTATGGGTTTATTTTTATAAATCTAGTGAGTGGCAAATAATTCATAATCGTTTATACCAGTTTCCTCTGAAACATTCAGCCTATGTTTCATGTTAAAAAAACTTTTTTTGAACGATAATTGTCACCAGTCATCTTCCTCAGAGAGCATCCATTAATCACGTTAAGTATTCAATGGCATCCTTCCGCGAGGTAAGTGGGAAGATACTAAAAATATTTCTTACATAAGTTTTCACTTTCGTTTTTATATCGTATTATGTATTGAAAAAATCCGGTTTTAATAATTGAAATTTAGTTTTTCAATTAATACGAGTTCAAAATTCTCATAAAAAAACAAATCCTTCAATTTTCCGTCATTTTCTCCGTAAAATTAAACCAAGTATCATATCCTTTTTTGCAGTCGACCTTTTAAGATACTCTTCAATATATAGTAAAAATAATTAATTCTAATTTATTTTATAATTGTAAACAAACAAACTCTTTGGTGAGCAAGGAAGGAGTTCGTCGGAATCTTACGAGCTTCACGAAGGAGAAGGAGGATGGAAAATTTTTGAGAATGATCTTGACTTAATTAATGGACGTTCCCTTGCTTAAAAAATAAAGCTATTGAAAAAATGAATTACTTTTTGAATCAAATTTAGACTGAAAATTTCCCCTGTATAATATTTTATGTCTCAAAATTGTTTAGAACCCAAATCTGTTGAGAGTGAAGAATTAAACTCAGAAGAATAGAAGTTAGATAGTATTTCAGTAGGCAACAGCAGTTTAACTTCTAAAAAAACGCTAAAAGTTTAAAACATTCAACAAATCCAGAGCATAATATTCATTTTCATTATAGATTAGACTCCACTAGAATTTCAACATTTTCTGCCAACCATTCATTATAAATTTAATGCATAACCTTCCCAAAAATATAAATCAATAAAAAACAAACAAACAAAACCAAACTTGCAGTGCTTCTTACAAAAAGCAATTTTCCATAAATTATTGGTGACCAACTAAACTTTTCCGCCAAGTTTTCCAAAGATATTGAATAAGAAATTCACGGGCATACCAACAAAGAAACTTTTCGAACGCAAAACTTTCGGATGAATAATTTTCAGGTCGCCTGAATTGGTTCCATTCGAAGTCTGATGGGAATTTTTAATAAGGATCAACATACATTTATGTGCCAAATTTCGTAGGCAATTTCAAAAATAGAAAAAACGAAACGTTTACTCTCCACCCAAGGGGGTCACCTATTTTATTGTAAAGAAGGTCATATGATAATAAATCGTAGTCTTGTGTCGTGATCCGAAATAGGTGTTTTTATGTCCTTGACGACAAAACATATTAGCTGGATTATAAATGTGGGATGTAACTTCGTTGCCAAACATCTTGGATCGAAATAGGTTTTAGCGGAACTTGCTCACACATCGAAAATATATGTGTAGCCATCAGGATATGGATGGTTTTATCTTCTAGGCAAATGCCTTGAATACATGTCCAAAATGCATGGCTAAGCTGCTTCCTCAGATATGTTTATGGCAACAAGCTTGTTGCCGGAGGGTTAATGGAAACCCAAGTGGTGAATAGAATTTCGTAGGCTATTAGGATCCTTTTTAGTGCCGGTAGTGTTTTAAGGTGGGGCTGTTGTTCAGGCGGAGAGTCATAAAGTTTTTGATGTGTTTGATTTGGTGGAATATGCTGATAGTTCAATACAGGGCTCAGATTGTTCTACAGTATTTATTGAAACATAAACGCTACACATAGTGATTGGTCAATAAAATTAATTCCAATATGCTATCATTAAACTCTAATCAATCAGCCCAAACAGATTACATTTATTTTCCACTATAACATCTATACACATTTTCTATAGCAACGCAAAAAAAATCTGTTGTTCCAATTGACGATTTATTTACATCAAATTAAGCAACTTTGGTCTAACAAGATGTCAATCAAATGAAACATAGCCTTTATTAATTATATATCATGCAACAAAAACGATATAAGCATACGCAATTGCGAAAATCCTGGCAATCATTCATGCGGACATGAAAATCGATTTGTCTCGTCCTTGAATGGATTTCGGCTAGACGACCTATTAAATGCCGAACGTTCAACCTGAAATAACGTATGGATGGATATTGTGCTGAAAAAAGGTTCAGTTTGATAATGCGAACAGAATGTAAAAGGATGTATTATTTATCTTGGTTTTTGGGAGAGTTTACAGAACTTCACTGATATAGTGATGGACATCTTTCACCTTTTTGCCCTTTAACATCTTGGGTCATCATTACATCTTGAGTTTGATTATTATTGTGATTGTTCATTTTGGTAGAATACATAGCAGTATCTAAACGGAACGTTGTCACATTTGAATAATTAAATCAAACCTTCCCAAGCACTTTTTCTTGTCTATCAAAAGTTCTTGCCTATTCAACTTTTAAGACTTCTGTGAATGTGTTTTCTAGCATATTTAAAATCTACCACAAAAACCGTCCCTTCTGAAAAAGATTCTTAACATTCCAATACGTTAAGTAGTATACATTCCCTCGTCCAACACTTGCAATTAATTACTAAATGTCAAGATAACGACAGCGTAAAACAAATCTGAAGAGGATAGTATCGTCGTTACTGAAGCAATTCAAACAGATGGATAGAAATGTCTGCACGAACAAAAATGTACTACGAAAGATGTTTAGCAAGTCTGAAGACATCTTCATCAGTTGTAGTAATACGAGTAAGTAAGAACCGTACAGGAATAGGAAAAAGGATATAGTCCAACAAGTAAATAATCCTGAATAGTGTCTGTAATCGTCCATGATTTCACTATGTGTCAAACAGAATATCGTGTTATTATGGGATTGTGGAGGATGTAGTAAATGGTAGTGCTTTACTAGTGGTTCTAGAAGAAAAAATTGAATAAGTTGAGTCAATAAATAAGAAGTTAATTAGTCTTTGGCGCCATGAGAAAATATAGTAAATTTCATCAAAATTATTCCACATATATAATCCATCAGCTTGGGTTGAAATTTGAACAACTCGCAATTGTTTGAAAATATTTGAAATTTCGCAATAATTTAGAGCTGGATTTTGACACCCAATTTTTCAAATTTCTAGAAAAAATATTATAGAAAACTTATAGTATTTTTTAAAGTAAGTGTAATTGCTACTTATTGACTCATCAATGACATGTTTGAATGAAATTTTATTATGCTGTTCCAGTTTTCAATAAATCGCTTCATTTTATTAACAATGTTTCAATGGAACCCCGAAACTGATCAGCTTTTCAGCGATGTTTAAAAGAATTTTAGTTCTTTACAAATATCGTAAAACTGTGTTAGAAGTGTTTGTCTGCATATCATTACTGATAATATCAAGTTTATTTTTCGATTTAAAGTACGAGCACTTGAACTAAGCAAGGTTAATATAGGCTGTGTTTTTAGAAGCGTAGAACTTTTTAAACAAATTAAATACATACAAATTTTTCAAGCTGACAATTTTGGCTTTATTAGCTCTGAGATTTCATAGCATAGCATAGAATACGAGCACCGTGACTGCATCTTAGGAAGGCCATCTTGTCGGCCAAATTTTGCACCACTTTTTCCAGCATAGCCTGTCTTATTGCGCCAATAACGCCTCGAATGTTGAATTCCAAGTTATCAATGGTTGCTGGCTCATCAGCATAAACAAGTAACTTGACGTAACGCCACAAAAAGGATTCAAATGGAGTCAAACCTCCTGATTGGGCGGCCAGTTCACAAGCTCCATTTCTTTAGATGTTTCGCTCGGTGCAATGAAGTAATGTTTTCAGCGTTGTATGACATGCTGCGTCATCCTGTTGGAACAATTTGTCTTGCAGACGATTGGCATTCATGTTACGAAACAAAAAATACATTTGTCGGTATCGATCGCCATTACCAATAACGTTGGTTGCGTCTTCAAAATGGTTAAGGAAAGGACCAATTATGCCGCCGGCGTACAAACCGCCCCATACAGTGACTGGGATGTAATGGGGATTTTAAAGCCTCTTGAAGATTATCCTCATATCAGAAATGACAATTTTCCTTATCTACAACCCCATTTGATGAGAATTGAGCCTCATCGCTGGAAATGATTCGACGGTAAAAATGCGGCTCAACTTTCAATTCATCCTCAGCCCATTCACCGAACGTACGACACAAACTATAGTCTAATTTCTTTAATTGCTGCACTTATTATATTTCTGGATTTTATAGTACTTCAGCCTAAAGTCTTTCCTCAAAATTTTCCATTTAGTGAACGGACAGAGGTTAAGTTGTTGAGAACGACGTCGAATCGATAAATATGGATACACTACTCTCCTCAGCAGCAATGGCTTCCTCGGTACGCACTGTATGAGGTCGTGCTAGATGAACAATGTTCAATAGAGTACACGTGAACATAAATCTTTCACTCGTATTGCGAAAGAACTGCTCAGATGGATGATTATAAGCACTATAGATTGTACGAGTTGCTATACAAGTTTGGCGCGCATAACACGAATTTTGGAAATGAATTTTCACTATTTTCAGACGTTTTGCGGATTTGAATTTTTGTATGGTAATTTACCAAAGTAAATTTAACATATTGCCAAAATGGCAGAGACATTTGATAACTACAATGACAGACATCCCTAACGGAAGTTCTATACCTCTAAAAGCACTCTGTAGATTTACATCCATAAACGAATGTTCGTATTTCGAGGTTAATTAATTTTGCAATTTCACCAAATAATTACATTTTATGCCTAGATTTTTTCAAATTAGAATTTCTCTTCCACAAACAACACATCATACCATTTCGCTTAAAAAGGATACATCCAAGAATCCACGTGTAACGCTAATTAAATATTTCAAATGATTTCAACTGAAAACCACATGAAAGCAACATTTTGTGGTGATATTGCGTACTTTCTGTATTGTAAAGCCTTTTCACTATTGTGGTTGAGCGGCTTTCATGAAAGCCGGTAAAAATCAGAATTCCAATTAATTTCATCATCATTTAGAAGCCCCGGAATTTTCATTAATGAACCAACTCTCTCGTTCGCCATTTGTGTATTGAAATCAAAATAGCAACTTTTAATTTAATTGTTGAAGTGTTAAATGAAAAACGATTTTGTAATGAAATTAGTTCATTGGACGGCAAAAGCGAGGGTAATTATTTAAGAGTCCTGGCGGCAGATGCAGTACAGTTGGGTCAAGGCACCAATTGTTTCATTGTCTGCTGGTTTCCAAGGAATCACAGAGAAAATTGATGGTCCAATTATTCTTGAGACTAGTTAGCACATACCCTGATTTATGTAGTGCTCCTCCGGTTGTTTATGTATGGTACGACTTAATCTTTCCCGGTTACCTGAAGTACCGGGAATGCTATTATTCGGAATAGAGAGAATTTATTGTGAAAGGATAGTACCCTTGACGTATATATAGTGAAATGTGTGTAGATTCCCATGAAGAATGTTGACTTTAAATGAATTAAAGTGTGACCAGGTGTGAAATTGGAGTACCAAAACTCTATCTTTTTAACGAAATTGACTCATTACGTTTTCAGGCTTTGATACAATTGAAACGTCAATGCGTAAACTCTCTTTCACTTGTATCAAAATGACATTTTACATAAATTCAGTTTAAAGTTATGAATATTCTCCCATTAAAGTAGTTTAAAAAAATAATTGATGCTAGAAAAAAATTCTAGATTAAATTGAAAAATCGGATTACTAATGTTCATGATTGACATCCAGTCAATTTTTTGTTCTCTTCTCAGTATTTTTTGTTGTTGAAAAGTTGAAAATTTCAACCTGGTTGAATTTCAGGAACAATCCTATCAGCTTTGACTACAAAAACATATAACCTGAACAAATTTTTTCAACTTAAAATCGATAATTCAGAACTTTCAAACTAGCTGAGGCCAAACAGTTTCCAATATCCTGAAGAGATCGGACTCTTATTTTCTTCTCTTCTATAGCTTCACATTATTCATGAACTCCTATTGATTCCTAGACAATGTTACATCATCAAAATGTTAATCGAAAAAAGTTTAATTAGTTTCAAAAACGATAAAGTTTGAATGAGAAGATAAATTTTTGAAAATATGATTTATGAGGTTATTTTGTTAGACCTGAAAATTGTAGTTGGTTTTCATAGTTTTTATGCTTTACGATGGTAGCCAAAATAATCTATGATAAGATGCTAATCAATGTTAAAAATGTTGATCATTTAACGATTCGCTCGCGTATTTCAAGCATAATAAAATATCTAGAATGTTTACGTTGATTTGAAGATGATTTGTAGTCCGATTGAATGCATGGCATCATTGGCACTTAGATGATAATTGATTCAAAAAATTAACAAATATAGCAGTTACGTTGTTCAGTACGGAAGGCAAGGTACACATGCGTATTTATTTGGGTTATAATCACAAACGTTACAGAGTATTTCTTTGTACGCATCGAATTTCGTAGAAATTTTCAAAATTTCGGAAGAAGATATATTCAAAAAGATTTGTTTCTTTTAAGTCGAATGTGGTATCCAACACTTCATTCAAATAATCATATTGTTTTTGACTCATCTTTGAAACTTTCAAAAAATGAGCGAAAACGAATTCTAACAATACTTTTTCTACTACGTTCGAATATTGACTATATTTCGTTACATTCTATTATCCTTAAACCTGTGAAGTTTAATTACAATTTAGTACTTTCGATGTCGTCCAACAAATCTGCAATAAGCATTCGGCTACAACACACTTGGGAAAACTATGGAATATTCCTTGAATCCTTTTTCACTCTTCTGTTTCTCTCGAGGACAACGATGAAGCTAGCAAACATCAATGTTGACATTGTATTTTATGGGTTTCGGTATTGTCAAGATACATTGAAAGATATATTCTGAGTAAATGAAATTTCTCTTTTACACTTGAGTGGATCATATCACAGAAAGGGATGTGTATGTATATTAAAAATGAATGGTACTGGATGAACATAGCTGAAAATAAGGGAAGGTAATATATGTTTCCATGATTCTCGTGGGTTTATTTCGGGTTTCTGGTTCGTTAATGAAAATATGTATGATGAAATGGAAACAGACTTTGCAAATTAAATTTTTTTAATAAATCAGAAAGGTTTGTTAAGGGTTGTGTCATGTGTGTTCAATCGAATTAATTGTGTCGCCATCAATGAATTTTTGATGAATTAATACAAAAGTTTCATAAATAGATGCAGATCAGTTTTACCCACATTTGTTAGACAGCATTAAGTTTCGTAATTGTTGAAATATTTTACTAATAAAAACCTTGCAAACTCGAAGTGAAACCGATAGACTATCTCCTGTTATCGTCAATTAAAAATCTAATCCATAAAAAGCTTCCAAATAAAATTCCCAAGAATCCGCAGCAACCATCAAAAAATATGCACGAAAATCATTTTCTGAAAATGTGTCGGAAAAATTTTCTCCTTAAAATTTTTAATACCGATTTGATATGAACATATTTTAGCTGAAAATCCGTTTGTTGCTTTATAATTACTCATGAAATTATGTCCGTCAGCAGGATCTATCGAAAAAGTAAAATCAGCATTAATTCAGCAAAAACTAAATAAGACTGACGAAATCGATGTTGTAGCAGCAGATCTTCTGCTATGAGGATAACTATAACTGACATACTTCTTCCATCAATCCATCAATCATATGCAAGCTATAGCTGAAGAATAACTGCTTGGCGAGTTTTCAACAAAAAAAATATGTTTCGTAAGGAAAGAAGACAAGTTTAGCTGAGACAATTACCAATTGTATTGTTTTCGTCGAATGGTTTAGGTTTTCTTACATGTGAGTTTTCGAGTAAAACGATGAAAAGTAGTTTAATCCATACAATTTTTAATCTATTTCTTTAAAAGTTTTACATTAGATTAGGTGTTACAAATTTCAGTTATCAAGTAAACTAGTTTTCAAAATTATTCTATGTTGGAACTTCGAGCCATTCAATTAAACCGACCGACAAATCATTGCTCCTTGTTTCAGAGTTCCAAATAAAGGTGCTCTGATGCAAACGACAATGTTCTCTTCGCTTATCGTTTTTAAGTTTCAGATAAGGATGTTCTGGTGCCAAGTGAATCGATAGTGATTGACTCGCTTGTAATTCCGTCCGCTAATGCCAGCTGAGTTTTACATGGACTAGTTATGTCTTACATGAACTAAGTTAGTCGTGGGCTTAGAATGCGACGGTGGCGACAATCGCATGCCCTGTTTACATCTCTTGATGTGTTGTGATATATTAGTCAATTTGTCATGGGTTAGAACCTCCTAGTCTAGTCAAAAACTTTGTCTTCTAGTGTGCTTTTGGTTAGCAACTCACTAACACTATTATTGCACAGCACACCAGCAAGCCTAACCGTGGTCGTGGTGTCTGGTGGCGGATGGTAAATGACAGCACCTGAAGAGGATGCCATCCGACACCCCGAAACCACGCTTCCCATTAAAATGTTGTGATCTATTTATCGTTTTTAAATTTGCCATGTGTGTCAAACGAATATATGATGATAAGATTTCCAGGCGCACCATGAAAAGTAAAGCAACTGGCAGGCGCTAACCGAATGAATCACGTATTTGTTAGGAAGACTTTATGGATGCAGATAGCAAATTGGTATAAAAATTCGTGAACTGAAGGACGCGGTAAAAGTAGTGTCTTGAGAAGGTTACGGCTTTTTCGTGAACAGTGAATTCTAAAAACTTCCAAATACATTTCAAAAAAAAATCCAAATGTTGGTGGAAATTATAGTGAAAATGTTTCAAAATTTTTTCATTGAAAATGTTTTATCAAGAATTTTTTCGTGTTAAGTTGAACTAAAAAAATCTAATGATTTGATGAACAAAGTAAATATTTGAATGTTAGATGAAATACTTCAATAAAAATTTGGTGAAACTCAAAAATTTCATTGATATTTATGGTCCTGATCATTAACTTTTACTGAAATAAATTAAGAAAAAAAACCTTCAGTTTTCGAATTCTTTCCAAGTAATTTATTTTTGCTTGGCAATATCCATATTTATCTGGAAAATAATTGAGAATTTGGCATTCCCGTCAAACGTAACGTCATCGGATATCCTCGTAATTCTATGCGCGGAATCTAACTGAAAACCGTAAAATTCAATATTATTAGTCACAAGAAAAATTCCCGAAAATAACTCGCAACTATGTTTTTTAAGATAGTGATCGGTTTTCGCGTTGTTTCATTAATTTTTTGAAATGGTCAAATGAAAAGTGAATTCTGTCAAGTATATTACATAAATTGCTAACAGAAATTTTGCTGCCGTTTTTCCTCTCCATTTTTATGCCTTTTTATGAATTTATTTATTTTTGTCTGTGAATTGTTTCTTTAAAGAATATTTTGTATTAATGGCTCAACGAATAATATTTGCTTTGAAGGATATTTTGATTCATAAATTGTACGTTGGCTAACCCTGATGATTTTTTATCATAGAAAATACATGAGGGTAATGTTACCATCGAGCATAACGTTTGCCTTTTATTCAAGGCAGCCGAAATTCGGTTCCCAGAGCTAGCGTATATTTTTGTTCTACCACATTAGCCACAAAAAATAAAACCTACCAAACTGGGATATATTCGTAAAAAATGAGGCATCTGTAATTTTGCCAAAAAATATTTCATATGTTAATTCTATCATGTGTCCAGCATTCAAGAAAATCTTTTGTGATTTGTGAAGTGAAAAGTATCCTCGGCTGCATTTCGTTTTTGGAGACGATTCCTTTTGAAATTAATTTCCTTACTCCAACAGTTCCTTGCTATCTTCAACCCATTTGTTAACATATCTTCCTTTCCTTCCAATTCCAATCCTCGAAATCAAGAGTAATCAAACACACTTAACGACATACTAAACATCGTCAAGCTTGATTCGAATTAAGGAAAAATAACAACGGGCGGAAATCCATCACTTCTTGGGTCTTCATTATTCACCAGTCTGGTGGAAAATTCAAATTGGCCGGTAAGTTATCTCTGAATCGACGTTGCTGATCCACAGAAACGACGAAGAAACACCTAAACAAACAGCGCCTTGGAAATTGATTGTGCCAAGATTGATTCAACAAACAACATAATGTAAACAAGGCCAGCTTTACGTCCTTACGCGTGAAAGTATTGAGCAAGGGTGAAATTGAGACGCCACCTATTAAAACTGGATGCCACCAGCTAAGCTTCGAATTGTGTGGGTTTTTCAGTAAATTCCTAACCATCCTGACAATGAATTTAAGCTCGAGGATATTTTCTGTTTTTGATATGTACTTGGAAAATGTGTTGTTCGTGCTGTAGCTGCTGTTGATGTTAGGTCTTTGGTGGAAATTCAAGGGAACGTTTTTCGGTAGAATTTTCTAGAGGCAGAGGAAAGAGATTTGTTTCCCTTTTTGTTAGGGATCAAGATGAATTGCCAAAGATTTACGTTTGAAGTAGAGGGCAGAAGGGTAATTGCTCTTTAAGAACGGCCTTTCGGATGTTTTTGAGTAAAGGATTTTGTGGAAATATTGCATGAAAATGTTAGACTGCTTTATCCTTTTCGATTGAAACACGCCTCTGTTTCAAACGGAGCAAATGAGTATCTGATCCGTTTTGATGTTGAAAGGTGAATTTATTTTGTTTGACTTCTTAGTTACTTGATTACTGTAGTGTTGCTGTTTATTGAGTCTCGAAAGATCATAAGGCGTGTTCGATGAAATATTTCAATAGCTTAATTTATTCGTATCATCAATAATTAATAAAACGTATCCATTTTGATTTCTTATACTCTTGGTGATATTCCCTTTTTTTCCCGGGTCTAAGACTTTTTTTCCCTAAAAGTAAGTTCCAAGATTGTTTGTCTATAATATCTTTGCCCTAGAAAATTCTTTATCAATGCGACATAGTAACTTTTTCTCCATCTTAAAGCTGCATTGCGCCAAAAATTGTTAGCATCTGCATTATTCCCATTTGATGCTTACTTAGGCTCTAATCCAGATATAGTTCTCGTTTTCTATTGAATTATATTTTGGTCCTTTATACATCGTTGCGTTCAATCTAAATGTTTATCTTAAAGATTCTTTTTTTTGTAGTGTATCTACATTTAATGAAGCCATTTTAGATGTTGCTCTAAGAAAAATATCTTTTTCAAATGAAGATGTAACTTTGTCTTAATTGAATGAAAATCAGTCCGTTTTGAGTATTCCGCCGTGAGATTGCTCTTATTTTATGCGTTAACATTCTTTGAAGATTGGTTTGCGATAAAATAGTTAATTTTTTTAATATTTTGCAAGTTTTTACGGACAATATTTTTATTGAAGAAAATTTTATGGTGGCACGCGTACGTTGATGTGATGTGGATTAATTTTGCAAATTGAATTTTTTTTTAATTCTTTAAAAAAATAGGCACCGTTTTTCTTAGATTCTTGAATTTTTTTTTGCAGTTTTTGTTTGTATACATTTTTTTGGAGAAAACATTTCGTGTGACATGTCTGTTGAAGAGTAATTTTTTTTGTACCTTTGAAACATTTCATACTATTCTTTTCTTTACTGTGAGAATATTAAATTTAATTTCATGTTTGATATTAATATTTAACCACAGAAATCAAAAATCCAATTTATTTAAATACATACTTCGAAAAATCTATTTTTGAGATTTTTATTGACTTCAATGTTATTGGCACTCACTGTTGGCTATTATAATTTTCCTGTGAAATTTTTTAGTCGTATTTAATATTTATGAAGAATATTTAAGCACAGGAATAACTAATCAAAATTTTTAAACATATTTTTCCAAGCATTTTTTTATGATTTTTATTGACTTTGATGTTATTGATATTCCTATTTTTTTTTAATTATGCCGAATAGATATCAATTAAAGTTTTTTCGTCTATTTTTTGTCGCGTTTTATTTTATTCTATCTTCTTTTCAAAATGGTTCGGAAAAACAATTTGGTAAAAGTATTTCCGATTGAACATTATGACAAGTTTAAAGAAAATTTGAAAACAATGTGCAATACAAACGACTGCAAATTTTCGAATAAATCTCGTATTAGAAAATTTGGCATTGAAAAATAGATTTATTTAAATTAATTCAATAATCATCTAACAATAACTTTCATATTTCTATTTTAGGAAACATGGAGCAGAGTAACGCGAAGGTTTTGCACAAAATCGGATACGGATAGCGATGATGATAAATCAGGTAAGTGAAATTTTTTTCTCGAAAATATTGCCCGCCTCACATCCATCTCTGCAGTTTCCTATAAATCGATTTATGTTTGACAAAATAGTATCTTAAACTGGAAAAGTGTGGACACTAACAAATACAAATTCAATTTAAATTGACTTATCGAAATGTGTGTCAAAGTTATAATAAAATATTTTTGGATCCAATATTCTGGGCCTTTTGTTAGTATTATTTTAGAGTGCGTGTTATTTCGACATTGGCAACAGTGACTCGTTGGACTTATGAAAAGATGTTTAGTGTCAAACCAATGCAAAAAATGGATCGATTTATGTTAAAACAACGCTAGAATATATTAAAAAATGTGTCGAAACAAGAACAATTGTTTTTCGAGTACTAAGTTTGGTAATCGTGTTTTCAATCGTTTTAGAATCTTAAATTGGCCACCGCGTTGCTGGAATGTTATACCTAAAGAGTACTTTAAAATGGAAACTTTAAGGATTGTTGTTTCCTATTTTTACTTATGCGTAATTAAGGAAAACACCAGTCAAGCTGTTTGTGCAAAATCGAAATAAGGGAGTGAAATACTTCCTAGTCGGACACGAAATCGAATCAAAAAAAATTAATTTTCGATAAATTACCAGCGGTTATGCTTTTTTTGATTAAAACAACAACCATTTAAAAATGTTCCAGGTGTGTAGTTTGAGCAGCAACTTAATAAAAAGTAACAGATGACCCATTAAATATGTAACAGAAAGAAAAAAATTAAAATAAAAAATAAAAATTCAAATATTATTCAACGCCCTTGTGATAAACAGTTTAAAAGTTTTATTTTATTTACTATCGTAAGTTCTTAAAATTTAATTATTTCCAATTTCGTGGAGCTGTTATTATGATTTACATATGAAAAGCAACGTATACACTTAACAATGGTTATAAAAGGAAAGATTTTTCGAAAATTCAATTCTACAAATTAGAGCTGAAATGATTCTTTATTTTTTGAAATATTCCTGGATTAAATTCCAAAAAAGATTGTCTGAAATTCCCAGAGTTTCTTGAAACTATCCTCGTACGGTAATTAAGCTGATATATTCTCTATAAAGTATAGACATTTAGGCGAGTTGCTAAACCCTTGTTTGTAAAAATGTTTGAATATTTTTTTGTGAAAGAAAAACGTCTGCAATTTGAATAAAGTGTGTAATTAATTCACAATCATTTTTACTGAAAATTTTAATAAACCTAGTAGACATTTATTCGATTACTATAAATAATTGGCGGTTATTGTTTTCAGCTGGTAATAATCGACCTTCATCATAAATAACTGTCACAATGTTAATTTGAAAGCCTTTTAATTGTAGCCCAGAGACTTGATGTCCTGAGCGCCCTGCAAATCCTTATGGCTTATTTATTGCTCGCATTATTTCACAATTGGATACAGCAATGCTTGGCCCAATATAGTGTGATAATTAGTCTAGTCTCCGGGGTGCCAGATTCATTGACCGTCGGCAACATGACTTCTGGATGGCCTAGAACTAGTATTCAAAACTCTTGTAGTAAGTCAGTCTTAAGTGATTAAGTTTGTCTGACATTCCCGAAGGGTAATCCCGTTGACACTAACATATTCTTGTACGTTTGCACTAACCAATATCAGTAGAAGCAAATTAGATTACTCATCGCATCATCCAAGCCACTTGTAGTAAATTGATTCAAGACGCCACATCCTTCCTGGTCTAGCTTATCCATCATCGCCCAATCAAAGAAGGAATCTAATAAGAAAACTCTATCGTCTTAATTAAATATCACTGAGAATTCGGTGCAAAATGCCACTACCATTCCAATAATTGCATCAATGTTTCTGTTTTCGTGTATCCTTCGCAAGTTCAATTGACCAAGATTGCTTTTCATTGTTCAAATTGAAAGTTCTGTTAGGAAAGTGCAGGCATTCCTTAGGATAGGATCTTTGGCCAGATTAAAAAAAAGTCTAAGGATCCACATAAGATTTTTTTGCAACATTTATAGAATGCTGATTGTAACTCAAAAACCTGTACAAAAATTGATTTTATTATTATACACAAAATCCGCAGTGGGCTAAAATGTAATTGTCCGTTATGTTATTTTTTCAGTTGGTTTTCTTGTAACGTATTGTTTGTTATAGACAAAAATAACTTGCTTGTCATGTTTATATTTACATAACATCATCTAATTTTCTGTTCCATTTCCTTTGTTTTTATTGTCCACAGGCCGAAAAGGATTGAATAACTCAATGAAGAATATATTGAGCTAATATTTTTATGAAAGTATTTGTAAATTTTTCTTTTTCAAATAAATGTGACTGTAAATCCACCAAAATCAATGACTCTTGAATTTCTCATCTTAAAAATTTATAAACAATCGCTATGAAATTTCAAACGTAGTCCTTTAAATATGTTATAAGATCGTCAATAGTCGATCCGGTAGTATTTATTTAAGTCAAATTAAAACACAGAAAATTACTACTACCCTTTTTTTCTGGGTTACAAAGATTGATTGACTTATCAATGCTGGCGTTGATTGATTCCTACAATATGAGTGGAAAATTTTGAACAAAACTCAATTTTTCCATAGGCAAGTGTCTAGCGACACTTTTTTTTATCAAACAAAAATTGAACTTGAGATAAATCTCATTGATTTGGAAAATATATTCGTCTTAATGTCTGCAGAATCATTGATATTATTATAGAAATAAAAATTTTCCGCAAAAAATTTCCATTTCAAATATATAATTCTAATTTTCATATTGAATAAGCTTAACAAAAGTCATACAGTCAAAAATAATTGAACACAACCACAAACATCTAAAAGACAAAAATCTGCATGATAATCTCAACCCAATATGAAAGTCAATCATCCAAAAAATAATTCAAATCACATTTCCGAAACGAATTTCAATAAAGTTGATTCGGAAATTGATGCCGAAACTTTTAGATAATTTTCGATTTATTCAGATCTGAGATCCACGAACAAGTTGTTACATTCAATTTCTCGTGAAATTTTTGGTGTAAATATATCTTTAAAACTAGTGAAAGTAGTTGATTTGAAAATTGTATTTTATTAATTTAATTAATACAAAAATTTATTGATTATATTAGTGCTATTTATAAAAAATTAAAATAAAACCAAGAGAAACATTATTTAAATAATTAATTATATTTTTCAAACAGAACTTTGCATTTTTTTATGGTCCTATAGTGACAAAATATATATATATAATATAAAATAACGTGAAGGGGTTGATTCAAAGAAAAAACTTCATAAAGTTTGAAAAAATAATTTCATAGAAACATTTGAGAAAGTATATGTAGCTGGAATAATTTTCTCCAACGAAAATTACTTACTATCGTTTAAAAATCCATCTTGTCTCGACGGTTGAGAAAAATGTATAAAGTAGCTAATCCGCAAAATTATCGAAGGGACCCAAGAAATCACCTTAAGTCAACGGACTTCACCTGAACATATAGTCTGGCATCTTAACAAACTCTAAGTGATCGTAAGTTTCACTTCACCGTAAGTCATCGTATGCAATGACGTTACCAACCCAAATATATTTTTATCCATTTCACTTAATTTTCATCTGATCTTTCAATTTATTTTCAAATAAATTTGAAATTTTTTTTTACGGGATTTTTTCAACGTACGTCTGTTTTATGGACTCTATTAACTTTGATGTTTTGACCACAATCTTCAAAAACCGTATTCCTTTAATCTCCAGAAAAGTTTAACTTTAATGTAAATTGTATCCGTTTTTTGTAAAACTGTTACAAACTGGTTTCAAGTGGCGTGTGCTTCAAAAAATTCCTCATCTTGTTTAAATATTTACGAGAATTCAGCAATAGATAGACAGTTTGGGTAGCTTCTTGGTTAGATCATTTGCTTTCTATGCACCGAGTACCAGGTTCGAAACTGCTTGGTGACAATTAATTTTTGGAAATAGGATTTGGTTCCGTATACCAGTTCACTTAGCTGTAAAAGAATTCCTTAGTCAGATGAGGGTAATAATCGTAGACGCCTTCACTTCATAGTATTCCTTTTTCAAGTGATTGAGACCCAGATCCAGTTGGGGCTGTGCGCTATCGGTGATTCATAGACATCAGCGTCTCAAATGAATATTTCACAAGAAAAGGGTGTAAAGGGATAAGAAATGCTTGTTTATTTGAAAACATTTCAAAGAGAAAATTCTTTGATTCGCTATTTTAATTATGTCTCCACGGCAACTGCGATGGTTCATAATATTTTATCTAAAAGAACTCTTTAAGACATTTGTTCGTTTCTTCATAAATCAACAACAGTGTCGGGTGAAGAATAAATATTATTGAATTTTAACCCTCTCGATCATAACTAAGTAGGCAGTCATTATTCATCACTACATAATCATACTTTATTGCAAAAATTAACATAAACTGTTACAATAATGATTATTGACTGAAATAGCATAAGCTTATATCCTAAATTCATTTTTATATCGATGATGGGATCTACAATAAATAATAATTGTAGCAAATTAACATCTACTGAGCTACCAACACCTCTTTGCTATGGGGGAAATTTCTTTCTACAAATTGTATAATATATAATACTAAGTACTTTGAGCGCAAAGTTTTCACAATGTGACTATGATTGTTTGTTTTTTTATTACAGCGAAATGAAGTGAACATGCATTGATTTTGTATTGTGACATGAAATATTCTCTTTTAGGGAAGATACAACTTTCACTGATTTCTTACGAATGTGATATTTACTGCTGAATGTAACACTTTTTCAAAAGTGTCGCAATATGATTTATTGCAGGACGACATATTGCTGCTCTAGCATCGCATACGCTTTTCACTGGGTCTCACGGAAAAACGAACGTTCGACTTATTACGTATTCTGCTCCAGCGTTCTACCATTTTCACTGGGAATCACGGAATACCGAATGGATTTAAGATACATGAACATCAATTGAGATATCTACATTCTTCACTATCCTTGACCAAAGAAGCGACGATATAACATTCAAAGCGGTGTTATATCTTCTCTTCGAAGCTCTCCACTATCTCGGCAGGCGATCGATAGATTCCATTTGTTTGCTGCTTAGTAAGATTGTGGGTTTCGTGACCATTGTTTTTGGGGTTGCTATTGGCAATTGCCTGATAAGCCATTTCAGGACTGTATACTTCGAATTCCTCGAATTCGATTTCATCGTATTTTCGTTGTTCAATTAATCGTTTGTCATTAGCAACATAATGCTTTTCCAAAAGTTTAATCGGAGCTGCTCCACCGTTTAAGGACGAAAGGGCGGACAGGTCATTATTGGACACTTTCTTGGGTATCGGAACATGTGCGCTTCCATTTGTTATAACCACAGATTCCACTTTGTTTTTGTCTAATGAAATGGTATTTTTTTCAGTATGACTTTCGGGTTCGCTAGCGGGGATATTTTTCTCCAAAGATATCCTTGTGCTTTGTGGATCGATTTGATTAACGTCTGCCACCGCGATGGTGTCCTGGTTGATCTCGTTTGCAATCATATTATTCGGATTCGAATCGATGGTTTCGCTTTCTCCTGGTTTCTCGTGATGATTCGCAAATTTGATAGATTTAACAGAAAGATTGGTTGCATCTGGAGCAGTTTTGGACGTTTGACTGTTGTTCCGACACATTGTGAATGCCAAATCGACGTTTTTATTCCTGGGAACTTTATTGGTTCCGGTGGACGACGTAACGTTTGACTTCTCATTGCTTGCGGGTGAATTGTAGCCCAAGTGGTTGTTGACCGTAACGTGATTGATGATATCAACAAGTCCTAAATATTCTTTGGTGTCAATATGGTGATTATTGATGGTGATGCCATTCTCGGGATCTGTGGTAGCAGTTTTGGTTGGTTGTGGCAAACTTTGACGATATGACTTCTCTATGCATTTCGATTCAATGATACGTGGCGCCGAACTATTTTTAATGGTCCCGAGTTCTAGACGATTAACTAGTTCGCGAACGCTCTCTTCAGGATGGCAGGTTGGCGATGGTGAATTGTTGCAAGTACCATTTACATGAGGTTGTCCTGCACAGCATTTCTCTGTTCCAACTAGTTCTAATCGACTGCTGCAGCTGTTCGATTTGACTAGTTTGAATTGAATACCTAAAAAATAAATTGATTTAGTTTTATTATAGTTAATTTATTTGCAGTTATGTATATAGTTAATTATTTACTTCTTTCACTTCATCGAAATTTTAACCAAAACTAATTAAAACAGTCATTATCATCAAATTTTGTAAGCCTAATTGAAACCAGTTCAGTCCTTTTCAAATGTCTCGGTATATAATGCGTATCCTGCTTGCTGCTTCAATCAAACTCGTCCCATCGTACCGCAAAACTTTCCCACGTTCCAATTTCCGCCACGCAACCTTTCACCGAGAATCTCTCATTATCCTTTCAATTCCCCAATGACAGATCATTATCTATTATAAAGCTATTGTAGCAGGAAAATTTATACACTTACCTAAATGTTTGTTATCCCGATACCTTCTCTCAATATCGTCGATATCGTCCTGCTGGTGAAACGTATCTGGTTGACAAGCATTACATGTTCTTCGCGTTTCTTGAGCCACAGCTTCGGCGGCTAATGTCTTCCTTATCGATCCATCGACGTTTATATCCTTTCCATGGATCTCTTCCATAATAGCGCGTGTCATTGGGCTGAATTCCGGTGATTTATTAACAACACGACCGCCATAGTATGTGACGGTCGATCCACATTCACGTATTTTTTCTAAAACATCCTGAAAAATTGATTGTTAGGTGGGGTGAATTAAGACGAAAGGAGTTTTGAAAATATGTTGATCCTTATTTATGCATTTTGCTCTTAAATATTTCATCTATTGAAAGATACTACCATGCATTCCTTACTGTATTTAAAAAAATAAGACTCTATCTTCCGCGTGTGTGTTTAATTTAGAAACAGGAACAAACTGATGCAGACATAAAAAGGATGAAAATAAAGAAAGAGTATGTTGGCCATATAATTGTAAATTTACTTGATTTTAACGTCCCGTGAGCACTATACTATCTGAAAAAACGAGACCCTAAATAAGCGCTGGTATGACATACACAGAATTTTCTAAACATCAATGTTCCCAAATTCGGCAAAGGACCAAAATGACAACAATACCCTTTCTACTTGGGTCCCCTAAGTATATTAAAATTTAATAATGGCTTGTAGTTTTCCACAAATTAACTATATGGAGAACATGTTGGTTTGCCGAAACAGGCTATCATCCTTGCTAACATATTACCCTAATTCCGTTTCCTACACTTCCTGACTGACTGCCCATACCAATTCATCGCGACCACCGTGTACCCAAACAAAATAAATTAACCATATGTACCTCGCTGACATAATACGATTCACTCCCGCACATGTCGTCCTCGCACAAGTTCTCCTCACTAGTATATATATCCTGACCATCGTCGTCCTCATTAACAAATCCGCCTCGTCCTCCTTTCACATGGCCATTATGTCGATGTTGTTGCTGCTGCTGGTGGTGATGATGATGGGGTTCGTTGTGATGGGGGTCCTCATTGCATTCACAGGGCGACGATAAATCACCGCTTGATATACCACTCGAAAGGCTTGCCGAGTCCCATTTGCGAAGCGCACCATTTCCATAGGATGTATCTATAGTGAGATATCGTAAAGTTCTTCGCTTGCCGGAATTCAGGCTATCTAAAGTATTGGATTTCGTGGTTGCACCTGCTGATTGTTTTCGCAGGACATGCTCCTCGAAAAACTTCCTCACATTGCGCACGGTGTCGGGGTTGGGTAGTTCCTCCTCGAGCAGCTCACGATTTACGCGAACCGGTTGATAGAAGAAGTGGCGTTTGGACGTGCTGGCCTTGGTTTCACCGGAGCCTCCGGTAATCTTGCAATTTAGGGGCTCAAGTTTGGCAGCTGCTTCGGCTGGCTTCTCGATTTTCGTGCGAACCGGCTCAATAATCACGATGTTATTGTTCGACAATAGCTCTTGGAAGCTGTAGTCCTGTAAGTACTGAATGAGTCCATCGAATTGGGCTTCTTTTTTCGAACGGTTGAGAATGTCCTTCTGGAATTGGTTGGGTTTCATGATCTTGTAGCGTACGTGATCGAAATCGGGCTCGTCTGCATTTCGCGCTTTGACTATCGTAGCCTGTTTTTCGCCGTTCAGCTCTATTATTTCGACAGTGGGGCTGAAGCTGTCCAGACCGTGCTCGAATGTTTTCACACTTCCTGGTTTTAATGAGGACGTCAAGTAGGTCATGGCGACGGGCTCCGTTTCACTGCCATCCACTTGATCCTCTAAACTATGCACGTAATTTCTTTCTAAATTATTTGCGTTTGAACTTGCTCCCGTGGTGGTAGATTCGTTTTCATTGTTTGTGATTTTTGACCAATAGCATCGCACAGAGTCGACTCTTTCCAAAAATTCCTTTTCGACGTTGCCATTCCTGCCATCCTTAGAGTTGGGATGCTGTCGCTTTGAGTCGACTACGTGCAGTATTTGCGGACGTGACATCTTTGATCCTATTAAATTTCTTATAATTACTTTTTCGTCATTAGAACAAGCTCTATGCGAAGAAGATGCGGAATCAGCCTGCAATATATCCTGAAATGACTGATGTGGGTCAGGCAATGGACTACAACTGATGGGTGGTGGCGGCGGGAAATGAATCTCGGCTTTGCCTCGTCTGTCGCAGTCCTTTTTCAGAATGCCTTTGATTGGGCAACAGGTGGGTTGCTGCGCAGCTTGTTCGCACTGTGTTGTATGCTTATCCTCTGACTTGGTCTTTTTGTCCGTCTTGTGCTCGAGACGTCTTGGATGAATGTCAATAGTTTGTCGCGTCTCCTTGCTATTTTCAGCCTCGTCAAAGAAGCTGTTGTCGCTTCGGTTGAAGTCCTCCCACTCGGAGCAGTTATTGTTGCCGTCTGGTGGCTCGAGAGCTTTGTCAATAGACGACTCAATGGAATCCTCTTCAATTATATTATCCTGACTGTCTGTCACAACTATTCGAAACTGTCCGGGAAAATTCAGAGTGGTTTGGTTGAGAAGGAAGCCAGTCTGTGAAGATGTAGTGCTGGAAAGATGTTCGTGTTGAGAAGTGTGCTCTGGCGCATTTACTACCTTTTCCGATGGCAACGTTTCCTCGCCGTATTCTATTTCGCTTTGTTGTTTTTCTGCCTGAATTTCTGAAGTTTCGTCGTTATAAGAATAATTAGTGATGGACGAGTCGTCGATGCTAATTAAAGATATATTTGCGGATGCCAACGAGTCGATTTCGCTGAAATCGCGCTGACGCGCTCGTTTGCCCTTACGAAGTGTTGAACCGTTGAGGGGGATGTTCTGATGATGATAATGACCGTCTTCTGGATAATGTTTGTAGGACGACCTTAGTTTGGCATCGATTTTCTCGGAAGCTTTTAGGCTCCTACCGATGTTGATGTCGGGTAGGCTGCAATAATGGTTGTTTCTCAAGATTGTTCGATACGAATCGATAACACGCACATCATTGGTTTTAAGGATTTGAGAAGTCGAAATGCTGGTCAACCGTTCGAGCGCCCCTCGTTTGGTTGTAACTGAAAGAATCTTTGGTTTTGTATTTGCGCCTGAGGCTTTGTTGACTTTTGTGTAGAGCCCTTCAATGCTTTCCTTAGTCTGGATGGAGCGTTTCACTAGAGATCCTGTTTCGGCTGTGCTGATGATCTCATCCGCAGCCGCGGTTCGAAGCAATGTACCACCAGAACTATCCTCGGACGATAAATACACCGAATCGTATGCTATGAAAGGCTTTCCTTCTGCTTCGAGTGTGTTCCTGTTTAGCGTTAACGTTCCGTCAGAAGAATATTTATTGTCACTTTGCGCGCGAGTCCTGGAATATCGTTCGTGGGTGGTTGCTGAATAGTCGGAATGATCGGAGTTTGAAGTGGTCGTTTCAGGCAGAAGACTACTTTCCTGATGCAATTCAATTTCCAGCACTTGGAATTGATTGTCGCCGGAACTCCTGAGCAAAGTGGAATCGGTCGATACAGGGTGTTCTTGTTGGTGTTGCGAGTTCTTGAAGTAGTCGGAATTGATGCTGTCCAAATCGCTTCTGTCGTGGTGCCGCGACGATTTGAAGATCTTGACTGAATCAAGACGCTTCAGGTTGCTGTAGTAGTCATCCGACTCACGTGTCTCGGATGTTTGTGTATCAACACCACTTCCGGCGGTACTGTCTTCGTCACGCTTTTGTCGTTTGCTGCGATTGTATCTGCAAATGGAAATTATGGGGAGCTATTATGGTTGTTACAGGAATTATATAAAAAAAGTATTCATAAGTATGAGAACTTTGCCATAATGAAAATTTAATTAAATCAGACAATGCAATTTGTAAAATTAATGTTGTGATGAACTCTAAACTGACTGATATTCGAAATAGTCCACTCTGCAAACTGTTTTTCCTTAGATACATCTTATTCTTGCTTCACAACCGTGCAGCTTTCTTAAAATCGCGAATTTAAGTATGTAACCGACATGATGACATGACATACCTATAATCTTCCTATAACCTTCGAGACACAATAGAGTAATTACTATAATTTATTGCAGTCCAGCGGTTCACATGCATGGTCAAAACGTTCCACTAGATGATAGCATTTTAATAGATATAATGTGAATAGTATTATGCAACCGACCGCGTAGTAAAGAACGTTCTGGTCGGCATGAGGAAAATATAGTTTTTTTGTTTGTGAACATATTCGCTAGAGTTAGCATGATTCTGTAAATTCTGTTTCCAATTTAAAAAATATGTGTTTTTGCTGTAATGTTACGTTTGAGGAAGTTAAAAGTTAAGTGTAGACGTTGTATAGTTATATAACTGTAACGCTATGTAACTTTATTGAAGTTTCTATTCATTGCAATCAAGTATGATTGTGAAATAGATGTATTATCTCTTTTGCATGTATCAAAAACACTGTCTATCATTTCCTTATTTAATAGAACTTGAGCTCAAGCTGTCTGAGCCCTTAATTTTCATTCAGCTCTAAAATTAAGATATAATTTGTGATGGACGTCGTTCTTAGAAATATTGTATATCGAATAAAAATAAACTATCTATCGAAGCAATCTCAACCACAAAAATTCATTATGAACACGATGAATTTTTCGATTTGAAGTTATTTGCTGAATCCGATATCAGATTATCAGACAGTTACAAGAGATGGAATTCAAAGACATTTTCTAGGATTGCGGTCAATTGTTTTAAGCGCACGTTTTGTATTTTTCTGTAATAAGAGTAAATATTTTCAATCAAAATCCTACTAAGAATCTAGACAGCTCAGTCAATGTTTTGTTTATCATTCTTGAAGTATGTTTGTCAGGAAATACGCTAGTTAACTAGACAATCCATCTGGAGAAAACCACTTAAACTTTCTCTATTTTACTGGTCTTTCCATTCCATTTTTCACTCTTAATTTTGGATTTTCTCAGGATTCCAGGCAAGGAATGTTGCTTTACTTTGTTCAATATTGTCATGCGATAGTATGTATACGCATTGCTGATGATATTTTGCGTCTTAGGAAATTTTTAGATCTAGCCTCTGTATGAATTAATTATTCAGTTCTGAAGATTGATAAACATATTTTTCCCTACTTACTTTTTAGATTATCTTTACTTCTCTCACTAACAATCTTGTATATGTGTTCGTGCTTAAATTCAATACATTTTTTAAGCAACAAACATCGAAAAATGAGTTTGAAAATTATTGAAAAATGAAGTAATCAAGGGATGAAAAAATTAGAAGCCAGTTACTCTTTCAACCCAAAATTTTTGAATGTGAAAATGTTCTCTTTGATATATGATACAGCAATCGGCGATTTTTTCTCTTCAATTCGTGTTAAGTTCACCGCTATCAGCATGTAGCATGTAACCTTTGTATACCTTTGAGATGAGATAAAGCGGCACGACCTAAATAAGCAAATGAAGTGAATCTGCATGATCTTGACATTCCTAGAGGAAAGGCGAGGTAACCGATGAGTTACACATGCACAATGGGTCAGAGTATGTAAGTGATTTAACGTGCTTTCCCCGAAATTAATCATTAAAACACGTTCCTCGAGGAGGACTTCATGAAATAAGTATCAATAAAAATCCCATTCCATGCGGAATGACTCGAAGAAGAGGGTCCCAGAATTGTCACCGGCTTACACGGCCAGTGATCGCGGCACTGGTTGACCAAGCGCGGACTATCTAGCGTACTTTATCACAATCATCACGTTGCTCCCACAAGGGGGTCTCACATTGTCGAGGATTATAGTAACCCCTCATGGGCTGTTCGACTCCGTGGTACCCTATACAATCCCAGAGGGTAGGGACACAGCCGTAAGGGCTGCTATGGTTTTGCTCCTGTAAGCACGGACATTTTTCCATGAGTGCCTCAGGTGTGTGGGGTCGACATTTCCAAGAGCTTCACAACATAGTGGCAAGGTCAATCTATTGCTTCACTTCCCTGCACAGAAACGTAGAATGGGTCAGTTTGCGTTTGACCTGCATTCAGGAATTTTGTGCGTGAGTGATTCTTGATCTTGTCTTCAATCCTCGGTAGTAATAGTGGAACCTGCCGAGAATAATGATGGAAAAGTGCCCGCAAATGACGTCGTAAATCTCAATATTCATGTTCAATAGATAGAAATATTCAAAAGAGCGTAGCGGGAATATTTAATTGCTAATCTAATTCAGTGGAAAAAGTAATTTTTATTTATAAATTTTTGAGAGAAAAAATAAGCAGATGAACAAAACCCTAATGTGAGATTGAATGAATAAAACTTAAAAATGACGTAGAATATTTTCCGAGTGTTATATTGTAAAAAAATTTCAGGAACGATTTTTTTTGCTTTCATGAACAAGATTCCCTGTGATGGGCATATCAAAGAAAACAAAACAATCAAGTACATGATTGTTTTGTTGCCGCGATATACTTTGACCTATTCTGTGCAACTTTGTAGAATAAGTCTTAACATTCAGTGATTCTGCAGAATGATTCTGGCTGAGTGTTTGCCGGATGGTGCTGCAATGTAACTATTCGTTACTTATATTGTCTGCTTCTAATTTTTTAAAAGATTTATCGGTGTTTTTGTAACCAGGCATTAAAGTGACTAAATTGCAGGAAGTGAGATTAGCGGCCAAGACAAGAAAAACGATCCAAAAAATTAACGCGTTGGACTGGCTGGCCTGCCAGCAGTCACCCAACCCTCTAGTCTTGGAAGAGCCGAACCAAAAAATTGTCTGCACGACTTTAAATCGATCTTTGCTTCATCCCCGAAACTGAGCGTCTCGTTTACTTCGAATTTTGTAGCAAATTTCCGCCTTTAAATTTTCCTTTCAATACAATCTCCGGTTCAATCTTTAAACGCGCAAACTTTTTATGTTATTATAATTCGATCCTTTTATCATATTTAAATTTTGTAATCTATTCTCCAATTACGATATTGTCGTTGAAAAAATTCAAGTTAGGCAGCAATTTCTGGGGAAACTTTGGTTTTTTGGTAAGTTTGGTGAATTCAAAATTCTTCTTTAAGAAACAAAACGTTTTCTAAACATTTTTTTCATTTATTTGTTGTTATTTTAATTCAAAATGGTCATATGAAATATCGCCAATTTTAAGGTATTGGAAAACCGATGAGTTGTGATATTAAAAATTTCAGATGTTAAAAAGTTGTCTGTCGAAAATTGTATTATCAAATTTTTGCAATACAGTCGAAATCTATTCAAAATGGTCAAATTAGGTTTGGGTTTTTAATTTTCATTTGGAAAATTCTGTAACTAAAACACTTTTATCATGAAAGTTCGTTCTAATTGATAAATATCCCCAATTTTCGGTCAACACCAATTTAAGTCATTGGCTTTCAACAAGTTCGATTGGATTTCCTTTTATTCAGTATTTTTGTGTGTTTGAAAATAGCCAAGAATGTTAAGTCTCACATTAAGGCTATCATTATTACCTGTTGCTGCATACATGATTGATAATCTTAGGACGAATCGAGACTACCAATTGCTACCTCGCGTGCTCCTAAACATTCCAAATGCTACATATTCAATTCAACAATTGTTGAATTAAATCACTAAATAACTGCTGTCCGATATGCTAACTACCCTTATCGAAACCACCGTAATTCTATCTAATATTCTAGTACTCACTCATTTCCCATTCACAATAAGTTCATAATGCCGTTTGAATAAGTAACGACTCGAGGAAATTACCTTTCTTTAATTAGGCTCCGATTTACTAGTTTTGCTCTCGGTATGAGTTGTGAACGCCTCGAGTTTCGAGCTGAGCTAATTTGCAAGTCGTTATACGTTTCTTCGCGTATAACAGCCAAACTTCGTGTCCTTCGCAAACTGCATATGTCGTTGCTGGCGTTCTCTTTCAAACGATGACAATTTTCCTCGCTACGACAATTGTTGGCTGCAAATGAAAATAAACGTAGTAAGAAAATTGGAGGGAGAATTTCCATTGAAGATGGTGTAAGATATATGTTAGAACAAGATGTTTGCTGGCTTTTGGTACAGAAAAAAAGAGAATATCTCTGGTTGGTGAGCATGAGTTGAACGTTTCTTGCATCTAATTGCATATTTATTTCAACCAGGACTCTGCATCAACCTGTACAGCACTGATTTGCATTTAAAGGCATGCCGGGTAATTGATATGTATATCTCTAGTTTGAAAAACGCATGAACTCACCATAACTCTCGTAGTAGTGCTCCTCGTACTGTTGCCGATCTTCGCCTTGAATATGCGAATAATAGTCCTGCAGATTCAAATGGTTCTTGTTGCTGTTGTTACTACAGTCGGATTGCCGCTGACCGAACTGCAAATGGGAATAGTACTTGTGAGCGGGATTTGTGGTAGCCAAATCCAAATGGCTGGCTAAGGATGGCCTCCTCCGGGATCCTGGTATCGGGCAACCGGGCGGCGTGGATGACTGTTGACGAACACGAACTCTGTCCACGTGGTTGTAGATGTGCTCTCCTCCTCTGGAAAGATTTGAATGCTAAGTGAATACAATGTTTGATGGTTGTTATCGAGAGATGTGCATATGTGATGTTTGTTTGTAGATAAGCAGACACGGTATGTAAGATAAACCATTTGGGAAATTCGTGGCTCAGTTATTTCAACATAAGATTCTTTTCACTAAGAAGCAACAAAGCATGAATGCATTCAACATAATACACATGCATGTTAGCACTCGGATAAGCCGACTAGGACCACACAAGCAACAGCATGGCTAGTGTCAAATATTTAGCAAGAATACATACAACGAGACATAAAGCCAGCTCTCAATGGTTCCATCTAACAGCATGACACCAAACACATCCAAACCACTCATTGGTGCTGAAGTATTTTTTTTATTATTATTTTTTTCACTGGTCCACCAAATTTAAATCTCTCCCTGGCCAAATGCACATTTGATATTGAACTCCACTCACTGGAACCGATCGTTTTCATTATTCTCACATGAAACACTAGTGAATTCATCAAAAACAGATTTTCTTGGTGCTTTGGTTGTTAGTCTGCAAGACGAAAAGACGACTGCTTGATGGAAACCTGTAGATACTTTTTGCAGGCATCAGCAAATCAGATAAAACATGAGAGAAAAGCAAATGAAATTGAATCGTACAAATATTTGGTAGAAATGTAGAGTTCTGAACAAAATAATGGCATAATAATCAATTGGACTTAATAGATATAAAATTGTTTAGCGAAAGTGAAAGCAGACACGTATGTATGTACACACGACATGTATCTTTTGTTGAAATCTATAGTTCATATTTTTGTGATTTGATTATTGTGCGAATGGAGCATGTGGAAGACCATTTGATCAGATATGAGTGGCATTGATAGGGATTATTATAGTGTTTCATATTAATTCGACTATCGAATCGGTGAGATAGATAGATAGTATGATTGAAGGTAGGGAATGCACTCCAGCCGAGATGAGATAGAAAACTGTTTGGAGAGTATGTGAAAGGTGTAGTTATTGTGTTGGCTCGATCGACAGCAAGATCGAACGAAGGAAAGAAATAAAGCAAATGTACGTTATTGGAAATCGCATCGGACATCGCGTCCATATCATTTTTTCATTCTAATTTAATATTATTACACTTCCGAAAGAATTTGATATAAAGACTGAATCTGGGTCAAATTGAAGAGGCGTTTTTTTGCCAGACAAGCTCTTATTTTGACTTATTTTTTCAGATAGTAATGATCGAATGTTGTATTGTATGAGTTTTCAATTTTAAGCATCAGTGTGAACTGCTTTAAAATAGATTCTTCAAAAGAAAAGCATTCATTTGATGCGGTGCGGTGGAAAAAAATATTTCGTTTAAGGGGTTACATATGTCTTGTATTTTCAAAAAATCAATCGAATTTTTTTTATATCATATAAAAATATAGTACTTCAAGAGTATTCCCACCAAATTTGAAGTAAATTCGAGCAATATTACCGGAGTTATAGAGATTTGAATACCGCGTGGTCGGTACGTGCGTATTATACGCATGCAGCGTGGTTCTACCGCGTAAAATCAGCTCCTTTCTTTTTCATCAAACATCACAACATTGAAAGGACGCTCTGAGCATTGCGAATGAGACGAACGAATTACTGTATGGACCTGGAATCGCTCTGAGTCGCTAAAAAATAACTTCAATGCATTAAATCGTGGTAAAAAAAAATTTAAACGTGTTTTTCTCGGATTTTTGTTTTTCCGTTCGGTAGGCACGATTTTTCGCGAACGAATCAACCGATTTTGCTGAAACTTTGCACAGGTCCTCTTCATAGTATTTACTAATAGGGATTTCCATTCGGTCGATTCGTTTTTGTTTTATTCGAAAAAAATATTTGAAAAACGATGAGAATCGGAAAAATGCTAAAAAAAATATCAGACGAAAATTCATTCAAATCCATGTCAAAACTTTAAATTTCATTTTTTTCAATTTCTTTGTTCAAGCACGAGCCAAGAGCATAAACTATAAGAAAATTTTTGAATTTTTGATTTGAGATGAACCTGCACCGAAATATTCTGCTTACCGCAAAAAAAAAGGTTGGACGAGGAGAACTGCAGGAAAATTGACAATTTTCAATGTTTTAAGCTGAAATTTTTTTTACAATTTCTTGAAATGCTAAAAAAAATTGTGTCTAAATTTTAAATAAATTAGATTTTGGGTTTTTAAAATACAATTTTTTGAAAAAGTTGTTTTTTTTCCTTCAACACCTATGTAACCCCTTAAGGGGTGAGTGAACAAGGTGTATTGTATCATTTTGGTAGCTTGGAGATGTTCAATTCATTCAGCAATGTACGTAAAAAAGAGTCTGAAATAAGTGATATTGGAAGTAGTTCCATGACTTTAGTTGAGGAGCTTGCATTTAAAAAGTAACATGTCCAAAACAATGAAAACTAGGTTTGGTCTGTACTTTTATTGTTTTAGTCATTCTAATCATTTCTACGCCGCAAACGTTTGGTTAGACTAAATATGTTTGCATCCTAACATTCCAATGAATATAAAATAATGGAACTAAAAACTCAGCTCTAATGTTTTTGGAAATTTTACGTTTTGAATTTAGCTTACATTTAAACTTAAGATGCTCATTTGCCAGTACTGGGCGCACCTCATTTAAATGCTATTTAAAATGTAGAAAAATGCTACACGATCTCCCCCTTAACTAACCCCTGCTATAACTGACCACTTCATTATCAACCGAAAGAAGATTAAACATAAAATAGATGCAAAAGTAATGAGAAAAAAATTTAAATTTAAAATTGATTTTATGATTTTGAGGATTAAAATTATCTTTAAAGAAATACGGAATCTTATTTGCTAATTTCGAAAGACTTTTCTCTAATCACTGAATCGAAAATCTTAAATATTATAAAGGCTATGGTGGTTAGTTCATCCTAGATTACAACCAAGAAACTTTGAGGAGCACTGATTCCATTGATGGTATTTATAAAAGTTACAGCTACGATTTTGACATAAGAGCAAGCGGACGTATATATAAGTTCAGGAAGATAGGTTGAAGAAAATTTATTGCGTTCAGAAGGAACTTTTCAGCAAAATAATGCGGCAGTCAATGCATGTACATATGAATGCCTAGTTTCAAGTAAACTTGAATTGATCATCTTGCAATTCTGACATAAGCCAGATAAAAATTAATAGATTAGCTGGTACTGAACTCCAGGATTATACACTATCACCCCAAGTCGGCCATCCGTTAGCTTCTATAAAGCTAGAATTCAAGCAGCTTTACACAGAGGCTGCGAACTGGGCTAGTTACTAGAAGAAATCTGTAGAACAATCAGGCAAACTTGGCTCCCAATGAGCCCCAAACGCACCAAGCAACTCCTCAACACGAGCCGTGAAACATAAAGTTTCATTATATCCGTACTGACGATACAGTGTCTGATTGGAAGGCATGCAGAAAGACTGGGCGTTCATTTCAACGATTTCTACCGGAGCTGTAGATTGAAAGTAGTGGAGGAAGTATTCCAAGATTTTCTGTGCGAGTCCCTGCATTATCCAAAAGATAAATGCAAATCTTAGACTCTCCCTTTCTGGACAGCTTCATGGAAGTAGCTAATCTAAATAGGTATTAGCTGTAAAGCCACCTTCGTAAGAAAATCCAAATGGTTCTCATTATCCCAAAGCTAGGTTCTAGTACCAATCTTTTTGTGGTGTCACAGTGAATTTGTCGTGGCCTAAGTGCGCCATTTCTTGAGAAAAAAGGGCTGTCACTCGAACCATCAACTAATAGACTGGAATATATAGGACAGTGGAAACCTATGTTTCAGAAAACTAAATTTGAAACGATAAATCCTTAACGACACAAGACACATTGGTGCATTGGGTGCCAAAACATTGAATATCTTCGCGTGGATGTCTTTATGTTAAAAAGAGGACATACAGAATACAGAATGGTACTCACAAAGCTGATGAATTGAGTCTTTTTTTGTAACATTTCTGTTAAACTAATGCAGGGTCTCCTGTTTGTGTTTCACTCTACACATTATACGGAAATATATACACAAAAACGTTTTCCATTTGTCAAGAAATGAAGAAAAAACAATGTTGGTTTCAACAAAAATTTGTGTTTTTGTGTAGGCCATTGGAGAAAAATAAACGTGTAAGAGATTTGTCTTTAAAGTTATATTTTCTAAATTTACACATTATTAGAAGCAAAAACTGTTGGCTCGACTTAAATAATTCTCGTCAATTTAAAATCACGAACAGAATGAATGTGTATACATCCTTATAGAGACTTGTAGTCATTTAGAAACGATGCTTGTCCCTCCTTTTCTCTTATCAAGTATTTTGCTATACAATCTCAAAAAACTCGCGTAACATCCAATTGAAAACTAAAATGTGCACTCACCATAAATCAGGATAATTGTTGATGGAATCAAATCAAATAAAAAAAATCCTTTTACTAATAAATTTATCTGAAAGTTCTTCATGTGCAATTTCCTGTATCCATTACTCAAGATCTAGATCGTCTTATCCGACTGTCAAATACAAGGTGCAATATGTTTGCCGAAGCACTTAGTCCTGTTACGTGACTTTATTGCAAAGCCAAACGAAGAATAGGAACTTGAGTACAGACAAATTAAATCGAGTATGTTATATAGACGTCGCTAAAAAGCACTCAATTTGACTCATGCGTGGATATCCTTCAGGAAACGCCATGGAAACGAATAAATCCAATCAATTACCTTCTGTTTTCTATTCTGTAGAATTCATTCTGCATATGTTCAGCTGTTTGATCGCGACGTACGAAATATGTTCGCGCGTTTATTGCTCCAGTTTAGATTTAACGAAGGCGCCTTTAATATGAAATTAAAACTTGAAAGTGTACTTATCCACGCACTGACTCCTTTAGTTAGATCATACGTAAGGTTGCATGTCCTGAACGAATTAGGATGGGACGTCGTTCATGACTAGGGTAAGTAGTGAGTCCTTTAATTAACGGGGCTCAGCTCAAACAAATTGTATCATAAAGGTGAGAACGGATCTACATCCAGAAAAGTCGGTGACCAGAACTGATGTAGACAGAATGGGAAATTGCTAGGTTGAAGAAAATGGCACCAAACATTTATGTCTCTAATTTACATGGCAATTACAGGACTTTATTCCTCATGTTTTAATTGAGAATATTTTTTTTTGATAGTACCGTTGTAAACAGGTTACCAAGGATAATTACTTTTCGCTAACATTTCATTGATAAAATGTACTCTTGATTACTTTTACTTTCATCTGTACAAGTTTTTGTTGAATAAATTCAATTTTCACTACAAAAAAATCACCGTAAATTCATCAGGACTATTGAAATGAAAGCCGCTGGGAGTCTGGTATCAGTTAAATAAAAAATTTAATTTTCAGTCTCTGAAAAGTGTGAAATTGGTTCTGGTGAAAACCATTCTTCAATCTCCAATCTTCCCATCAAATTCAAAATAACAACAAATTTCAACATAAATGAAGTATCGTCTGATGCTTCCATGAAATTTTCAATTACAAACTACTACAAAACCCAGGAAACTCTCATTAAAATTGCAACGTGGATTCCTCCATTCCTCAGCGTCAAAACGAAATCCAAAAACTTCTTAAACTCACGCTTCATGACCACCTGAAATCATTCATAATGGAAAAGTTCGAAATGAATTCGCCTGGCGTGTTGTTTGCATTTGGCGTCGTTTGATCCGAACAAAAAGGAAGTCTGGAGTGTAGAAAATTGATCCTTCAGACATTTTCACATCATCATTTGAATTTTTTGTCTGGTTCACAAATAGCATGGAAGAATTCCTTCAATCAACCGTGGCTGGAAACAGATTTTCTATTTGTCTCTAGCAAGCACTATTTTTTATTTAACTAGACCTCAAATTTAGACACAGGGGTAGCATTCTGGTGAATTTCATTTGTCGATTTCTCTTTTTTTTGCGAATATGGTATGATATCTGCTGAAGAATAATTCTATGCTGCTGCTACAGGGAAATTTTAACAGGAAAATTGAGGAATGGTTCGTCCAGGATGGGTAACATCCTGGATAAATGTTGCTATCTGGTTGGTGGATGAAATTGAAAAATGTTTCCGAAAGGTTCTATAATATGGGATATCTTGTTTGAAATTGATTTTACCGTAGCACGTGTACTCCTCATAGCGGAATAGCTATGGTTGAAAATTCACGTTCTATGAAGTATGGACATGTGCTATTTTATCAGCAAAAGTGGTTAAAAAAATCCAATAAATTGTTCAGCGCATATTAAAGAGCTTTGAAATGAATGGCATTTTAAAAATATGATCCTTGAATTTGTTATCTGCTATAATAGTTCTTTTTTCCAAAAATATATACTCAATGTTGTAATTTATCAGTTTTCTCGTTAATTTGAAGCAATGAAAGTTCCCAGCGTTTTGATTTATTATAGTCAATTTTTGTTTGTTATCTTAAAGTTCTTCTATTCAACAAACAAACGTTCATACCTTGCATAAAAATTTAGAAAATATTTTTCTGAAAGTAAATAGGTATTATTGTTATGAGTGCTTGGAGCGCTGTTTTAATCACACGAGTCAAACACAGTGCGAAACGTTGGAATGACAAATTCTATTTTTTGTCACACCATCATCAAAGTCTAGATGGCGCGCGGCGGATAAAGAAATACAGAGATTAGATGTGTTGAATCGCTTTACGCATACCCGGGTTTGAAGATTAGATGCACTGGTTGCGCCAACTTCACGTGGTATTCGCAGTCAGCATAATATGTCTTACACTCGGAAGATTTCCGAAACATATTTCACAGATTCGAGGACACTTTAAGACGAAGGAGAGGGGGAGAGAGGTAAAGCACGATTAACAAACATCTCGAATGACACCGATAAACTAAGGGGTTTGATGCTTTAATGACAAAAAAATGATTTTTAGAATGAAATTATTATCTTTCCCAGCCAATCACAAAATAATTGCTACTTCCTATTTTCCGCAACATTTGTCAGAGAACGACATTCCTTGATTCACCATAGTTGGAATTGATTCTTGCGAGAGCATATTTACCAAAAATATATTTTACTTAAATTAAAATCAACTCATTTTTTAAGTTCAGCAAATATCAACAATTTTCATAGTTTCAGGAGGACAATAAAATTCAGTACATACATCCATTCTTGATGTCTAAGTCACAAAAGTAAAAAAAATAGAATCGATTATGTGGCAAACTAACTCCACATTGTTCACATATCCAGTTTGTTTGGAAGCGAATCGAAAATCAATTGTTTGACTTGAACCAAGCGATCCATTTCTCGGAGTTTCCTCGAACTTTTTTCAGAAACTCAGAAAAATCCTTTGTGCAGTTTTGCCACCAAGCTTACATAATTATTCGTCCATTCAAATTCGCCCCGGAAAGTGGATTCGTTGTCCTCCTGTTCACAGGAGGACAATTAAGACTTCCCATTTTCTGTCCACAGCACTCACTCTCGACCCGATAACGGTCCCTCAGGCAAACGAAAGTCATGCAGCTACAATGCATCACATTTCAGAATTGGAACGGAGCAAGCCTATTTTGAATGTTATGGTCGATAAGTGCGGGGCTGCCGCTTCGCAAAAATCAAATTTTTCATCCTTTTAATTTTCCCCTTCTACAACATGCCGGAAGAAGATATATAAGCTGTTTCTGACTTTGAAAGTTTCTTAGTATCGATCTGATCCAGTCAGTGGTGGGTGTTACCCCATAAAAGGCACCCACCCAGCCTGAAAATTTGTATTTTTCATCAGGGTCGTTACTTAACATATTCAACGTTTTGTAAGGCAACCACTTTTTTTTATCTCTATATTCAGCGATTATTATAGAAATTCGGGTAGTCAATTTTTGTTTTTGACCCTTAAAATTTTGGGGCATAGATCTGGAAACTTTTTTAATCCATAAACATAATTTTCGTTCGCTATTATGTCAGGTGGAAGACAATCGAACGCCCTTTTTAAGCAAAAATTTAAAACTTTATTGCTTGAACAAAATATCTAAAATTACATATGAATACCCAAAGTATTAATCCTTGCCCCAATATATATTGTCGCACACAATATCATCGAAAGGATGCTACAATTGCTACAACAGCTTAGCATAATACTCAATAATCTTAAAGCTTGATAAACTTCATGAAAACATAATTAATTTAATTTTTTCATGTTTCTTTCCAGGTTAGTGTCACAGTGTTGCTTAAATATTCAAACAGGTATGATTAAAAAATATTAATCCTCACGAATTGAGAAAATACAATATCACGAATATAAACAATAAAATATGTTATGATTTTCTATATGTAACATACATCTTGATCTTGGTATAGTTTTTGACAATCTAGTTAGACTTTTTCTAGCCGTCTGGTTCCATTCGTTTCAGTATCACTATAAGTAGGCATTCATTTCGGTTTTCTATGCCTCGACATTCGTGTAACATCTTCCCCTTACTTCATTCAATTGTGATACATGTCGAAATTTTATAAACTGGACCAACTCCAGTGTTTTACTTATTTTTTTACTTGATTTTAGGGACTGCTGATTCGTTCATAAAATCAAAAAAGAGTCTCTAATCTCATCAATACTGCAATTTAGAAAACTGTTACAAAAATAAGCCAAGCATTTCCAACCGCTGTTGCCCCGAAAAGAAAGTTTACTTCAAAATGAAACCAATTGCGTTGATTCCTCCATAATTCAATAAATAAGCCCATAATTTCAAATCAACTGAATCTAGGTATTTTTATCTAATTTTCCACATACGAAAGCTCAGCAAAACTGTTTTCTCAAAACTATTTCTAGCTACAATAAATCCCTCTGAAATTGCTAATTCATACCGAGCAAGCTGAGTGAACGATTTTCCATCGAAACGTTCCTCAAAATCCTTGAAGGCAATGAAAAAAGTCCGTTTTGGATTACAACCAATACATATAAAATCTATAATTCTATCGAAGCAGTCCTTCAGAATACCGAACGCAACTTGCTGGATTTTTTTCTCGCTAGTAATTCAGTAAATCCTTTCTACAAACAACCGATCGAATTGCAAAAGGATATAGAATTGTACTGTGTTATTTTGCAATGACATTTTTCCGATTTGTCATACAGCTATCTACCTCGTTTCAGTTGTTCCTTGAAATGGCGGCAAAGCTAGCTGGTCTTGCTTGCTTACCGCCCAGTTGTAGTGCGATAATATCGAAATAACGTAATAAAGATTTACGAATTCGTGCAATTTGTAGATAGAGTTGATGCGAGCTCAATAAACAATTTAGAGTGGATATGTTTTTTTGGGAGGCATGTGTGTCCGGAGTGGATATTTTTGTATGATGTAGAAGACTATTACTACTTGATGTTTGCAAAAGGATTCGGTTTATAGCCTATCTGGAGCTAGCTTATCTTGTCAAGCTGAAATAGTGTGCGTGGCCTGTGTCTCCTGTGTAAAGATACATACATGCGTCATAGTAGATATTCTTGGTTTAATTTTATTACTAGCCTTCGTAGTATTTCAACGAAGAGTGAAAATTATTGAAAAAACACAAAACTTTATGAAATAAGTGAAACATGTTGCAATATAACTCTTCTATTTTCTCTGTGAAACTTAAAGCAGAGCGCGTATTTAGTCCATTCAGAAAAGGTTTAGGATGTTTCCGTTGAAAATTGAAACATATATCCAATTTTTTGGGTAAAGAACGATACTTGTGTTACAGCGGTTATTTAAAATTTTGCGGTTGGGAGGAGCAAAGCTTGGTTGATACTATAAAAATAAGAGCACATCAACTTTTGTTTATATTCAATCATTCTGCTTTAAATTAAAGTCTGCCCAAAAGCCGCAAAACTAGATAAGTTGACTATTTTAAAAGACAAAATTTTTCTTGTGGCTAACCGTATGCCATACGCTTCGAAGTCTCGCAAGACCGTTCGCTAAGGTCAATTTTGTAGAAAATTTAGTAAACAAGCCGTGAGGTGCGACCCATGAGGTCCACACGGTCAACTTCCCAGTAATATCTAAAAAGATATTAAAAATATTAAACACAATAATAATTAGGAAATAATACTACTTCAAATAATAGAAATGTACTTCTCGTAAAAGTTATTGGGATGACTTAATATTAATCATAACATCTACGCGAGCGTCAATTGATTACGTAAGGATTTTGGTGGATTGGTTTGATTGATTATTCACGCGGATCAATCGGAGGGGGGACAGGTTACAAAGCAGTTTTTTCATTAAAGTTAAAATATGGTGCTGTGAAGACTCTTGGAAATCTGCTCAAATTTTGCAAATATTAATCAACTTTGATTGACTTTACAACTATGTCTTTAGAATAAGAGATTTAAGGTATTATGATTCGAATGAACCCTGTTTACATGGTGACTTTGAATGATTTTTTATTTAATTTTTTTTTGGAATCATGGGAAAAGTTTCTATACAAAAATTGTTAAAATTTTCCAAACATTTATTAATACGATGTGCAAATCAGGTTACAAATGAATTTTTTTGTGAAAAAAACACTACTTTTCCAATTTTTGTTTTCAATAAATTAAAAAACCTTAACGATGGAAAGATTATATTTAGTTCTCGAGATATAATGAATGACGTAAATGACCTTGAACTTTTAATGATTTTTTATTTTTTATTTAATTTTTTTTGTAATCATGAAAAAAACTTTTGCTAGTTCTTTTACAACAACTATTTGGAGTATATAAATTATATAAACATTGATTACTCAAGTTTGAAAATCAGGTTAAAAATTTTGTGTTTTTGAAAAAAAACCTAATTTTTTGCACTTTTTTTTCAAAAATTAAAAAACCGTGCCAAGATTTTTTTTAAAAATTTGATAGAATCACATAAATGTTAATACGCGTCTATTGACACATTGTTCAAAAACATTGTACGTTTGGTTCGCGAGATATAACGCATGACAGAAATGACCTTGAAACGGGCAAAACAACAACCCCCCCCCCCCCCCCCGACCGAAGTTTCCCAAAAACTAATCAGCTCTTAAGATTGCAAAGACGCTTCGATTCACACCTCAACGAAGTCGATACGACTTTGTTTACGTGAGTTATGCTCGTAGAAAAAAGTATCCACGAACGTACATACGTACGTACATACACACACACACACATATATCTCGCTTTCTAAAAACACTTTATATATACTCTATAGACCTCAAAACGTAAAGAAATGTTGAAATTTTCAATTTCGATTTTCGAGGCGATTACAAAAACTTCCCATATACTGGGAAGTTAATAATGGATTTTTGCCGATTATAAAAAGTTGACATTTGAATCTTGGATGAAAGTCAGTATCTTAGTAAATAGATATTATGTATAGAAAAATGTAAGACATCTTGATTGAACGAGAACATGAATTTTAATTTAATTATATAAAGTTGAACAGACAAATTGCTGAAGAGAAGCAAAAGGATCAAAGTGCAGGGAATTCATCATACTCTGTAAACAAATGAGAGGCAAATTGCAATCACGTTTACACTTAAAATTTCTGTTGAGATGAAAAAAGTGACGGAAATAAAGTTCTATGGTTTGGCTTGGCCGAAAAGAATGATTAAAAGCTTACAAAGAAAGCATTTGTGAAAGTAAATGATTAACCATATGTTGCTTTGGAAGTCAAACCAATAAACTTGAGACAATCAATTTACATGCGTTAACAATAATACAATGTTCTTAAAATTCAATAACCTCGAAGAAACTTATCAAAGGACATCATATAATGATGTCCTATGATTCGTTTAGAAGATATTTGAAGCCAAAATACTACATTTTTACGTGAAAATATTAACGGTTTTTTGATTTTAATTAGGGTTTTCAAAGTAAAACACTATTTCTTTAACTTAATTTATTATATTTAAAAGACGTCTTCGTCTATTCGCAATCTAAACTAGAGTGAACTAAAATCTTAAATCTAACATCTTCTACTTACGAACATATGTACAACAGATGTGGGATCATTACTCGTACGCATTTTGTATTGTTTACCTAAATGTACTATTTCCCACGTTTTCAATAGGCACATTTTTCACCATATGGTCATCACAAGAAAGATTAGGAAAAAGGTTATTTTATGGTTTTATTTCATAGCATCCTTTTCCGAATCTTATCTTATGGATGCCATATGTGTTGAGGATAGGAACTATCCGTAACTCCCCTTCCCTTAGACTGAAGCTCATTCTTCAGTATTTATTTATGAATATTGCAATATTTTTTGTGATTACATAATTTATAGTATGGCTATGTGAATTCATAAGGACACTTATTTTTAAAACATAGAAGTTTCAACATGCTTAAATACTACCTATAATTATTAATACAGTTAAGATAATTTCGCTATATATAGTTATTTTTTTATGTTTGGTTTCCAAGTTACTTTATAATTCACTGTTCTTAAACTACAGATCAATTCTATTCTACAGAAATGTTATGATAGAAGTACCTATGATATTCAAATGTAAATGATTGCGTTTTGTGTTGCCGCTATATATTTAATTTATGTTAACCAAGATATTGTTTAATGAATGAATCAGATGCGTATTCCATATTTAATTGCATATCAGCTGATGATTTAAAACAGTAATTGCAATTCTAGTCTATCGCTAGAGTATCATCATTTTCAATTAATTGTGTCCAAAAGAACCTTTTGTTTTCTTCTTTGGAGCTATGAAATTGTTCCTTCTGCATTTTCTTTTCTTTAAAAGTAATTAATATTAGTTCCGAAAAAAGAGATTTTAAAGGTTTTGGATTTAATTGAAGCGTTTCGGTCTTTTGATATTTTTTGTAGCTATATTCTCTAAGTTTCTCTTTACATATTTATCTTTGTGCTTGGGAAGTCGTTGTTCTTTGGTTTTCACGTACCCTTCCTGTCTTGTCTCTATGTAGTCTTCTCTATTTTTATTAGCTTTCGAAATCGATTTTTCTTTATTATTTTTAATATTGTTCGCGATAGTGCTTTTATTTGAATAACCATGCTGTATATTAAATGGCGTATCCTTGACCGTACTATGTACTTGTCTGTTATAGAAGTAGATTGCCAATAGAATTTTTATAATAGGTGTTTCATTTGTTATTGCTCTATATTTCGTTGCTATGGTTTGATGTAACCTTTCGATATCCGCGTTGCCTGTATGGGTATTAGGTTTTGTAAAGTGATAATTGATATCATGTTCTTTTAAAAATTCTATAATAATTAAATTATTAAATTCATTATCTAATACTACTTTCGATGGTTTACCCATGGTAGCAATGTATGTCATTAGAGCTTCTTTCAACGATGGTTTTGATCGATCTGGGAGAATAACTGCTGTCGCGTATTTTGAGAATTTATCCATACATGTAGCAATTTTTAATTTCTCTATATAGAAAATATCTATATGGAATATTTGATTTATATCGTTTGGAGTCTCTGACATTTGAAATTTTGGTTTAATCGGGTTAGTTTGATGCTTTATCCGATTGCAGATATCACAATTATTTATGAATTGAGTAATCAATCTTTGAAGGCTGGGGTAATAATATATTTTCAATAATCCGTAATATGTTGAATGAATTCCTCCATGACCTATTTCTTTTATATGATATTGTTCAACTTGTTTCAGCGCATCTTCCTCAGACTGTAAATCTTTCAGAATACTTGTTACTTTAATAAATTTATAATTACTAGGGTAAATTTCTTTTATTTTAAGTTGAACTTGATTGTATAAATGATCGTCTAGATCTGAATATATTGCAATTTTTCTATTAATAGGTAAGTCCAGAAGTTTTTCAGCGAATTTTCCATTCCTAATTTCTTTTCCGGTTATTATTCTTCTTGTGAACTGTAAACTGTTTGGGTACTCACTGTTTGTTAGAACTATCTGAAAAGAGTACTTATTAACATAATCTTCTTTTATTGGTATCAGTTCTGTGGTGTTTTCAATCTCTGAATGTATTGTTATACAATCATTAACTTCCTCTGGCTTTTCTACATGCAGAGAATCAGTAGCAGAAATATCTGTTGTTTCTTTCATTGTTTTAGATTTTGGCATTGAGTCTATTTCCCCAGTGTATCCTTGTCGTTCGTCTTCCTCATTATTTAGTCTTGATAAATAGTCCGCTACTTTGTTGTCATTTCCTTTAATATATTCAATATTGAAATCAAATTCATTTAACTTAAGCTTCCATCTAATAAGTTTTTGATTTGGTGCTTTGAGATTCGTAAGCCAAATTAACGGTCTATGGTCTGTTTGCAGCGTAAATTGTCTTCCATATAGGTATGGTCGAAAGGATTTAGTTCCCCATACAATGGCAAGTAACTCCTTTTCTATAACCGAATAGTTGATTTCATGCTCATTCAACGTTCTTGATGCGTATGCGATCGGATGCTTATTCTGAGATAGAACTGCTCCTAACGCATATTTTGATGCATCTGTTGTCAGAGTAAAAGGTTTTGAGAAGTCGGGATACCTCAAAACTGGTGGCTTGGTTAAAAGTTGTTTAAGTTTTATGAATGATTCTACATAATGAAGGTTGTGAATATCTATTTTTGAGTCCTTTTTTAAAAATTTTGTTAACGGGACAGTTAAAGATGAATAGTCCTTAATAAACTTTCGGTAGTAACCCGTTAATCCTAAAAATGATCTGAGCTGTTTCATTGTTTTTGGTATTTGTATTTTTTGAATTTTATCCAGTTTTTCTGGATTTGGTCTAATTCCTTCTTCAGTCAGTATGTGCCCCAAAAATTCTGTTTGCTTTGCGAAGAAAGTGCATTTATCTGATTGAATTTTCAGGTTATGCTCTGCAAGTTTATTGAATATTTTATTAATAGAATCAATGTGTTCTTGGAGAGAAGTACTAAATATTAAGACGTCATCTAAATAAACGACACATATTTTATTAATATATTATTTTAATACCGAATTTATCATCCTTTGAAAGGTGGCTGGAGCATTTTTTAGTCCAAATGGCATTCTAAGATATTCATAATGTCCATTATGTGTACTAAATGCTGTTTTTGCTCTATCTCTAGGATGGACCATTATCTGATGGAATCCTTTTGCGAGATCAACAGTAGTAAAATATGATGCTTTCCCAAGTTTATCGAAAAGGTCGTCGATGTTTGGAATCGGAAACTTGTCGCTAATAGTAATCTCATTGAGCTTCCTGTAATCAGTAACAATTCTCCATTTAGTTTTTCCTGAATTGTCTGTTTTTTTGGGGACAATCCAAACGGATGCATTGTATGGTGAATTGCTGGGTACAATTATATTATTGTCTAGCATTTCTTGAATTTGCTTCTCCACGTCTTTTTGATGAACTTGTGGAAATCTATAGATTCTTGTGAATATAGGCTTATCACTCGTAGTCTTTATTTCATGCTGGGTAATATTTGTGAAACTCAATGTGTCTCCTTCTCTATAAAATAATTTTGCATGCTTCTTAATTAATTTTGATAGTTCGTTTTTTTCTTCGCTATTCAAATGATCCATTTCAATGTTTAGATCTTTGACTGGTGTTGGCTCTGTTACTATTAAATTTAATGAATTAGCTACAGCTTCGCTATCCTGATTACTTGTTATAAATGGCACTTTACTGTTATTAATTTCAATATATCCTTCTTTATTATTTATAATTGACTTTGTGGGGCTTAGAACATTTTGGCCTAATATTGCATCGAAGTTTTTGTTAAAAAAGTTAGTGATTTTCCACTCTATCCTAGAGTCGTTTAAATTAAATTCTTGTGGAAATTCTGTCCAGATACCAAAATTAATTATCTCTGTAGAATGAAGGCTTTTTAAAACTAGTGGGTTACTTAACTTATGAGTTAGTTCTCGGTCAAAAATATTATTAATTAGAGATGTGTTACAGCCAGTATCGATCAAGCATCTTATAGTGATGTTTCTTATTGTTATTGGTATGATTGGTAGTTCCCATTTGGTGGTTCTTGCATTTCCGAGGCTAGTATTCGAAAATTTTCCGCTTCATTTGTGTGGGCAAAATTATGAGTTATAAATGAATTAGGTTGCAATGAATGTTTCCATGTTTGGTTTGATTGTACTGTTCTCATTGATACATCTTCAATTTTAGGATTAACAGTTCTCATAGAAATATCTTCATTGCGTGGAACTTTTCGCTGCATTGATAAATCATGGAAAGTATTTTTTTCTTGAGGATTATAGTATTGGTTATTTGTATTTCGTTGATTAATTGGATTAAAATTATACGATGGTGTAAAACTGTCCATAGGATCATAGTGTCTATTTCTATTTATATTGGCTGAAACCACTTGATCGTTGTTATTTTGGATGGAAAACAACGGAGTGTTGTACGTTTCATTGCTTCTGTACTTATAATTATTATTTTTAAAATAACTTTTTTGAGGATAGCTGAAACTATTACTTCTGAAATTTAAATTTTTTACAGGAAGGTGAACCTCACGCTCTTGCTCCATTTCTCTAAGAAGCTGATATGCTTCATCCAGTGTCAAGCATTTGTTTTGAGTTATCAACAAGGCCTTATATTCAGGGATGCATGCTTTAAATTTGGAAATCGCAAGTGATTCATTGTTCAACGTGTTGAAATATGGAATTGGTGATACTTCTTGTTTAAATCTCTGGTTTAATTTATTTAAAACATGGCTGATTTGATTATATACAATTGTTATGTTATAGTTAAATTGAATGCTTTGCATTTGAGCAATGAGACAGTTGAAGGACTCATTGATTCCATATTTTTGGAGTAATTTGAACTTAATAGTTTCCCAACGAGAATCCGGAAATTGATTCACAACTTGCTGGGGTTTTCCTCTAATTTTTCCCAATATTATCGGCTCCAAAAATTGTCTTTGCTCTTCCGAGCAGAATTGCAAAAATTTGTCTACTGTTGCACAAAAACTTTGGATAGATATGCCAAACTTGGAATCAGTGAATTCTTCTATTCTTTGTATATTGCTTAATATTTCACTAAAACTAAGATGAAGTGTGCTAATTCTATTTTGGTTAATCTGTACACTTTTCGATATGCTGTCTATTTGGGCTTTCATACCTTTTGCCGCAGAATTTTCATCAAAAGACGGAAATTTTTGATCTATGATGCTGCAAATTTCTTCCTGAGCTGTGACTGACTCAATGTTTCCGGGCAAATATGCCATTTTACAGGTATTGGTACCAACTTACTTGTAGAGTATTCCTTGGTTCCTCGAATACGGTGATGGAACTGGGTCCTTGTCCGGTTGTTGATTTACTATGTTGCTGAGGTCCTTAAATGTATCGATGGGACTAGATCCTTGTCCGGTTGTTGATAAAAGGACAAGGTTTTAGTTCTCTTGCCAGAACCGACTAAGTTTACGAGTCTTCAGTTAGACTTATCACATTTATGTTTGTAAAATAATTGTTTAATCCGTATCGTTTTACAAAAACGGATGATTTTAGACGATTCTTTTGAGATACTAAGTCCTTTTTGAACATGTGCGACACTTAATCCTTTTCTTAACGTATGTTTAATATTACTTCACTAGCACTATTCACGGTTTTTTTCACTGCAATAGTGATTGCTTCCGAATAATATCACTTCGATAGTGATAAAATACGTTTTCCGTTATGGGAATAAGATTCGTGAAACCGACTGCGCCAATTAGGGTTTTCAAAGTAAAACACTATTTCTTTAACTTAATTTATTATATTTAAAAGACGTCTTCGTCTATTCGCAATCTAAACTAGAGTGAACTAAAATCTTAAATCTAACATCTTCTACTTACGAACATATGTACAACAGATGTGGGATCATTACTCGTACGCATTTTGTATTGTTTACCTAAATGTACTATTTCCCACGTTTTCAATAGGCACATTTTTCACCATATGGTCATCACAAGAAAGATTAGGAAAAAGGTTATTTTATGGTTTTATTTCATAGCATCCTTTTCCGAATCTTATCTTATGGATGCCATATGTGTTGAGGATAGGAACTATCCGTAACTCGTTTCATAGGCTAAGATGAAATTTCAGTGAATTATTATTGTGCTCAATATGCTTCAATTGACTTGATATTTTGCGGACATACAAAGCATTTATTTGATTGATTTAATACACTTTTGTATTTTTTTTTAAAGGATGGAAATGTATTTTAATTTTAAGATTGTTCACAAGATTCCTTGAATATGGACCATTTTGTTGCACAGCTACTTCGAGGAGCTGCTGAACAGCATCTCGTTTTGAAATATATTGATAAAAACGAATTTGAGGCTTTGAAATCCGCTTGACAGGACATTTGTTAGTTGCACCGGGAAACTTGGACGTATTCCTTCCACGAGGACTAGGGCTGTGCGCTTGTGTATATGAGACACGACACTAAAGGAAACATTTTTTTCATATCTTCAGTGTTGAGGTGTCGTGCAATCAAAATTTAAACGTTCCTTGCTACTTCAGCCTTTCAAGAATTGCGGCTACATGACCTGGACTCATTAGCTTTTCTTTTTGCTATTCATGGCTTACTTCCATTATGGCCATCAATTCGATGTGCTTATGGTGTTGCTCGAAAATGCATTTTTATCAGAAGGCTGTAATTCCTTTTTGTTTATAGTTTTCATTTGGTTTTTGATAAACATGCCGCCCTCCCTCTAAAAAAGTGATTATCATCTCGTTAGGCATTCTGATGACTTGTTAATTTTTACCAAACCATAATTTGTCTTTGGCTTTCAAAAACGGTCTGCCAACCACATAAAATTTATATGATTTGAACAAGCTTTTAAACGCATTTGAGGCTACATCAACTGAAATACTTTTTTCACTAAGATTAACTTAATTGTTCGCTTACAAACTCTGCTTAGGATCAATGGTCCATTTTGCATAATCAACCTTTTCTAGCATTGGATGGTCCATAAAGTGTTGGCTATTTTTTCATTAAGCTTCTAGATTTCTGCTAGATTCTTTGTTGGGTCTCTTCATTTCCTTTCGAGAACAAGTTCATATTATTATCGTCATGCAAGACACACAATCACTAGCTTTAATCACTTAAATTGAAATACACGCTTTTCATTATTTGATTTTATTAGATTCTATATGTCCTAGCCATGTCATGACCGAGCTAATGACCTACTTTTCTTTTTCCACGCAATTAGAATTTACTGCATCCGAAACCCTGTAATTAATTAGAGGATAGCTAATTTTTGATTTACTTTAGCACCATTTAAAACTAGTCAGCAGACTTCTATTAGTACTAATATGTTTTCTTTCTCTTCGAAAATATATTTATCAAACGCCTGTTAATTCACAAGTCATATAAAATTATCCGTGCCAATAAAAAAAACCTAACATTTTGAACAGGTCATAAAAGTAGAAGTCCCATGACGAACACCAAGTCTTGACCACAAATCATTTGAAATAATGCAAGAAGGTAATTTTCATGTCGAACAATAGTTTTCCATCGTCATGTTGGAATGCATGAATAATGGGTAAAAAAAAGATTTGAACTCAACAGAATGGTAATCATCAACGTACATGGAAATCGGCTTGAATACTCGTGGACAACTGAAATTAGTGAAATAAATAATGGGATTCCATTAAACGCTAATATACCATGTAGCGTACATGCACACGAATGGAAAATTTCTTAGGTTTAGATACGATTTCCGCAAATTCGCTGTGACAACTTCATCTCTTATTTATGACCACAAAATCGCATGACGTTGAATATTAAACGTTCATTTACAATTCGCAAAATTTGTTATGGAAACCTCTTGGCTATTGTCTATTTTCAGCAAAAACTCCGCACCTAGATCAACTGAGCTCATCAAAATTCCGCTCACAGTTTCGCTGTTCTGGCAAATATTGATCCTTGCTTCGCCTTACCAGCTCGGGGTGGTCTCAAATCGCCTTGAACTGATTTGCCGCGAAGACTAAGCGTCCAAGCGTCGTTGCTTGATTTAGTTTTGAGTACTTTCTGAAGAACCAACCACCGGATTCACTGGGCAAAATGATAAACGATTTCCCTGGCGGCGGTGGCTCAGTAGTCCCGAACCGATTTGAACCGACCCAACCTGAACCTGTCCCGGCGGTGGTCTTTCAAGACTTTCCCAATTTACCAATGCCGAAAGCTCCTTTTTTCGTTTGACTATTTGGCTCCCGCCTCCTTCTGTCCGCCCAGCATTCGGGGAAGTATCATTACAATTGTAGACAACAGCCCGTCAAAATAGAAGACGCGTTTTTGATGATGGATCAAATCAAAATTCCATGACCATTTTTACGGCGTGGCTGTGGTGGCAGTTTAATTCCCTTTCATTTGAAACTTAATGTCCGATTTGCTTTGATAATTCGTGGGCTTTGTTCGCGTGGCTGGTGGAGGTTGTAGGGGGATTCAATCATCATCCACCCAATAAATGCATACTATCACGAACCCAGCGAGGGTGCATGACCTTTGGTAAAAGTTGACATGGGTTCCGCGGTGAAGCCCATTGAAGCGGCGACCAGGTAAGCATCGGCAGATGTAATGATTACAGGTAATAATGGCAGACGCTGTTGATGATTGTTATGTCACGACAAATGCGATGGAAGAGACGGACGACTTCGATTCAAATGCGTAGAGAGACTCCGCGTCTGCAAAACGAAGCAATCAAGTCTTAAATCGAGGAGGACGCATTTGGACATCCAAATTAGCGTCCGGTTTTTGTTCGCCTGCCTAATGACGCGAGTTTTTAGCTCTATTAGCATAAAATCGATTTTTGACTACCTGAAGGGGATTCCCGACTAGAGGAATATGAGTGTCCTCCTGCAATCAGATATCTTCTCCCAAAAGTCGAAACATTCCTTCATTGATTATCAATTTTCTGTGTTGGTAACTATTCTGATTGCAGATACATGGCGAACAATCGAAAGATGAACCTGCGTACATCCTTTGCTGCTTACATGAAAGGCTGGTTGTTAACAAGTCCTGAAGAAATTCCCTGTAGAATATTCAATACAGTTGGCGCCAATCACTGGGTTTGATTGCGGCTGGGAATATTTGCACTGTTGCAGATTGTTGATAACTGAGAAACATGCAAATGCTATTGTTAGGATAGTTTGCATTCACTTGACTGTAAAATATGAAACTTCTTATGCTATTTCGAAGTAAATACGGTTATATTTCTATGGCATTCAATCAAAACGATTAATATTTACAGTGAAATCAAATGGAGGTTAGAAATCATGATCTAGAGTTTATTCTTTATGAATTGGTGAAGGTCATATTTGAACATCATGACTACATGTGGTACAGTAATGAAATTTCTTTAGGTCGGATAAAACAAAATCTTACTACTAACGCTTATCCTTACACCAAAAGAGTCTCAATAGTTTGCGGCTGATTTGGCATAGGCAAAATAACAAAAATTTACGAGTCTATAAGAGTATGATCGCTTGAAAGATGCATTTTCGAAATAACTTTGGCAGCTTTAACTTTAAGCTTTAACCTAACAATAACAATATATTCACTAGAAAAGTAAAAAGGTGCTACCTGACATATGATGAAATAAATTTACCCCCAAAAGAAACAATGCACAATTCAAATCAGCTACACATTCTTCATTTTTAAATTCTTGAAAAAGTACTGATTAAATTGTTTTCACATTTCTCACATATTTTCAAATTATGCTTATTGACAAAACCATTCATGAAAAAGTAGTGCAAAAATTACATGAAACGTAAAACAAATTGACGAAAAAACATTAAATTGAATTTTTATAGCTCCAACATACATATTTATTACACGACTATTCAGCTGTTCATGATGGCTTGTCAGTAATTGCTGAATACAGATGTCACACAACACTGACGTTTCACTAACCAACATGGCAGCCGTGGCCAATGAAAGTTCTATCATTCTTTTTGATTTAATCTTTGCAAGACAAGAACAAGGGATCAAAATTTACGAAAGAAATTTAAGATTTGGTCAAAAAAGGGTTTCCGTGGCAGTTGATCATTTCCAGCGAGATTTTTGATTTGTGCTAGAATGCTTTGTAGCTCTACAAAAAGTTTCTGCTGATAATTTCAAGCGAGGTTTTGATTTGTGATAGAATACTTTGCAAAAAATTTCTACTGTGTGGGAGCTTCAGAAAAAAGCTGGTCGGTTAAAGTCTCATGCGGCGAAAAGCAAAAAAAAAACAGAGGCAGAGAGAATTTAATACTGGAAAATATGATGCAAATTTCGATGCTTTTCTTTCGATTTAGGCGAGTCCATAATTTTGTAACTGGTATTGGCTGTGTTTCGGGTGTTGTTGAATAATCTTTGCTGATTTATATAAAAAGTCTTTAGTTTGCCTTGTTCACGTCCGCCAGTTATTACATTTACAGTTGAAGGAAATTACACTAAAATCAGGGAAGCCGTGTTAATTGAAAATGACTGCTAAATTTAAAAAAAATACCAGGCATCTTTAAGGATAATGACATACTTACATGTCATTTCAGTTTCGAAAATCATTGCACAGTAAGCTCTATATTTGAACCAAAATATATTTGCTGTTTTATTCGATTTAAGGGGTGTAGGTACCAACACATGAGAAAAACATATTTTTTTAATGAACTGAAAAATTCTACAAACTCTTCAGCATCCAAGATTGACTTCAAATATGTTTTTTGACAACTAGAAGAGCCCAAAAATATTGATGCTAGAAAATAGGTACTCCAAAATGAAAAAAAAATGTAATATTTTTTGACTATTACTTGTCCACATCGAGGCTCAATTTTGAAAAACAACGATGTAAATTAGCCCGTTGAAACCGCTGGGTTGAGTGTTTTTAACACCGGGTTGGTTTCAAGTGAAGTCTGGAAACGATAGAGTAGCTTCAGATATTTTCCCAGAGGAATTCTCTTGACATTTCCTACTACTGTAATGCATCGTCAAACAAGAAAACAATAATCAGTCGTAAAAATCAGTACACTCCTCCCAAAAAACAGATATTTTTAAGGACAGCACTTTTCTCTAAATCCTATGAACTAATGAATATACAATTTTTGTGGATATAAAATAGATCCATTAATTTGAATTTAGCTAACAATGTTTCGTTATGTTGAATATTTGGTCAGGAAAAAAATCCGGAGTTGAAAAGATTTTCTTTATTTTTTATGGCGCTTCCATATGAAAAATACAAACTCTAAGAAAGTTTGTTGTACATTAAATTATAAGAGTAAATTTTAAAAGAGACCGTAAAAATGTCGTTAAATTTTGATCAATCGTTTCAATACGGAAGGGATAGTTCCTTCATATGAATTTACTTAGTACCAACTCCGCTTTATGTAAGTCGAAGACGTGCAAGAAGGCAAATTGCTGAAATTATAATTCTTCATGTACAGTTCAAACCCCAAGCAAATAAGATCGATTCACGTCTAGTAAGTTTGTCGACGCTAGGAAAGTAAAAAATGATTGAACGAAAAATGAAAGCAGTGGTCCTAGCAAACAGAAAGAACAGCAGTGGTCCCAGCAAAGCATCTTGTGGAACTCCACATTACGAATGCGTTTGACCAGGCAGTGCACTGAAAATAATCTTGTGTAGTGCAGCTCATGCCATATCTGCCTACAAAATGAAATCTCAATAACTAAACAAAAAAAAAATACACACAAATAGATGTGGATGAGTCTAACATAATAAGCAAAGTTCATGCTAATCAAACTATATTTTGAGCACTTCACGCGAATTCATGTCTCAGTTGGAAATATGTTCTTGGAAATCGGGTGGTGGTGTCTTTTCACTAAAAAAATGTCGAGGTCATAAAACCTTCCTTGCAGCGCAATGAGTTTTGGCTGTAATTTCTGAATGAAGTCAACAGTCAGTATTTTGTTGATCAATTGTCATTGCAAATCAGCTCAAGGATCCAAGACAATTCGGATATCAATCTATCTTTTTCAAGAGATTTTCCAAAGATGTCGATAATCTGGCGGCTCGGGACAATAGCATTCTTGTTGAACCTGCACCTGCCTGGGCTTGGCACCTGTCCGAGACATTTATCAAACAGCCTTGGGCCAATCAAATATCGACTTCCCAAATTGATGCCGGACAATAGACGAATGGCCACGAAAATCGGAAAAATCAATCATAGCAAACAAACGGAACTCGTCACCAAATATTACATACTCGAAAATGTACAAGTGATTATTCATTCGCCCAAGTCCGAAACGCACAATTAAATTCCATTGTGACCGGTCAAGGTAATTTTTCCGTGGAAACTAATCATTGCACGATTGTTTAGCATTTAAACGCGTTGCCGGTCGTTAGCTCGCAAATAATTTTATTTATCAGAGAAATAGAAGAAGAAGAAAAAAATGTATGAATTCAGCAATTATTTTAATTTAAGATTCACGCACGCAATTTCCAAGACAAGACGTAGTCCGGCTTACACGGTTGGAAATTTTCACCTTGGTCACGGAGCTTCCGTAAACCAATAATGCTGCTGGAACGTGATGAGGCAATGTTTGTTTGTTTGTGTGGAAAAGAAGAACATTTTCTGGGGTCGCACAAGGAAAAGAAAACATCAGACAAAGCTGGAAACTACGCAACGTCTTACACCTGTTTGAATGCACTTGACATTGACATGTGAATCACTTCATTATTCCTTTTGAGATTTCGTGGAATTACCAGAGTTTTTGCCAAAGGAAAAAGCGTGAGGTCTTATCGGCGATACCTATCGCCTGAGGAAGATCAAAATTGTGCTGACTGAGGGTAGTCGAACAAGACAGGTGTGTTGGAGTCAGGGTCATCGGATATCTATCGATACTGTGCAATCGAAGATTGAAAGATTCGTTGATTGATGTCGATAGATGGATGGAATAGTAAATTTTGGTGAAGTGCTTCCAAATAAGCGACTACTGTTTGCCAGAATTAAATATATTAGCTTCCTTGTGTCTTAAGTGCTATTAATTCAAGGAAGAACATTGAAAATAATTAATAGATGCTAATCCATTGGTTTAAAGTTAATCATTGCTTCCGATTTTATTTAATTCGGCTGACTATGTAGGAAAACAGTTTAAGTGAGCCGTAAATCATTTGAAAAACACTTTTTTTGGACTATGGTTTCTTTGCTTCGATTCATCACTTGGACATGTTAGCAAAATTGATGCCTGCAAAATAAATATAAAATTATAAATAAGTCTTGCAAGGTGAGCAAAAATCATAAGTGTCCTTCGAATTGTTTATGGGCAATCGCTGCACCGAATTTGCAAGCATATGGACCTTATGTTCGTTTGTTTTTGCAAAATTGGGATTTGAAATTCTTCAAAAAGATACCGACCAGCTCCTGGCTTTTAGAATGCCAGCTTTTTTTCATATAAAATTTTTGCATTTTTCGTTCGTTTTTCGGATTTTCACGTTCAAAACACTCAAAATTTTTGAAAAATGGAATCATTGTTATGTTTTCATTAAATAGTTAGAACTTCATTTTACTCTAATTCGTCAAATGTTGGTCGCGAAACTCTTATAAATCCAACCCACTACTACCAAAAATTTAGTTCTAAAGTAAATTTCATACACAGAAAAGGAAACATTCCACTTTTTTCGAATGCAAATCAGTGGCGAGGGGTGAAAAATTACTGTGGGTAAGCCGCTTACTATTCGCAAGCCGGGAACGCTATCGGCTTTTTGATTTGTTTCCATATCCTATTGAGGAAAACCGAGCTGTCATTCCAACAAACGGGAGTTGAATGCCCATGGCACCTTAAATTATTGATGAATTCAAGACTCGGAAAGCTTTGCTGCAACTCTTACAGATGTTGATCGCTTTGCTGGCTATTATGAAACTATGAGGATGTGTAGAATGAAGAGAATGGAGTATGCTGTAATAAACACTGAGATCAAGTGGAACGATTGTGCATGTTTACAGTGATGCATGCAAGTAAATAAACACTTCATTCCCTTATAAAACTGAAGTGCTAGACATTTTTGGAACATATTTGGAAAGGGAAGCCGATGGGAATCGGCTTATATGAACGCCTCGCCACTGATGCAAATGCTTTTAATGACACTTTTTTGAATGAATAATAGGAGATGTATGTATTTTGCATGTTTTTATTAAAATCATTCACAGTAAATGCTCAATATGGCTTCTTTCTGTTCTTAAACAAGACCTGGTTCCCCTTTTCAAGCTTCGTATCGCTCTTGACAACATCTCTCATTGTTATTAAGGCACTGGCCTTGCTAATTTTTGAGACCAGTTGTTCCAAGCTATCAGGAGTCTCTCTGTAAACATGAGATTTCAAACACTCCTACATAGAATAATTTAAATCCACCGATCTTGCAGACCATAACGTCCTAGCCAGCGATCCTGGAATTCTTGGTACAGCGAAGTTGTAACCGCTCTAAAATTACGTGATGTTGAAACCACATCCTTCTTCTTCTTGAAAGTGTTAGTTTGTCCAATAAATAATATTTGTAGCCTTGTTCAGTTAAGTGGTCCGGGAGAATATAGGGTCCTATAAGTTGATCTCCAATGATACCTGCCCAAACGTTGAGACTACATCGAACCGATGGCAATGTCCTTTGCGTACCACATAGGGTTTCGCTCCACCAATGGTGGTTGGTGACAGTTGGAGATCCCTTCCTGGGTGAAGAGGTACTCGTCCGTGAACAATATTTTTTTTTCGAAGTGCGGGCTTTTCCCTGTAGCCATTCACAAAAATCCACTCGATTTGCGTGATCCTGCGTGTGTAAATTTTGTACGTTCAAAAAGTGGTAAGGGTGCCAAAAATTACTTAAACTGTTGACTGTGCAAGCCCCAAATCTCTTCCTATTCCTCTTGTGCTGCAATTTGGACCTTGCACAAAAAAATCAAACATGGCTTCTTTAACAGGACGTGTTCTTGAATTCTAGGACGGCCTACGTCCGATCCACCTTGAGAAATTTGCTCTGTTTCTCGTCCTTGAATCTCAAGCCTCCGAAAGATGTTTGCATCTAAATACCGTCTACCATCTCCTATACGCAGAGGCTGCACGTTGGGTATCATTTTCAAAAATTCATAATATTTTTTGCTTGAAATTGTCTAATCTGTCTTGTCTGTCTATCACGTAATGAGGAGACTGTGCGTTAATTTCTGAACACCCTGTATAGACAGTATCCAGTCTTCTCATCTAATTTTTAGGATAAGGAGTAATGAAAGGAAAGAAAGAAAAATCTACTCTACCATTAAGCATCAGGAAGACTCAACTGATTAAATTATAAAAACATTTTAATGAATACTCCAGAATATTTCCAAATTATTCGAGTACATTAAATCGTATGTTCATTCCTAGAATCCACAACCAAAAATCGCATAGTCATCTCTACAATGTTAATGTTTTTTTTTGGGACAGCATTTACAATTTAATCGCCGTCATTGACTACTGTCCATCATTAACCATAACCGACACACGGATATTGACTGGTCGTACGATGTCTTTCTCGGGTCATTGTAGACAGAGAAGTTATTTAATAACTGCTATGTTTGCCGTGTAACCTTTATTCTCGATGAGGAACTAATTTATCATTTGGACAGAACCAGAAAGATGACGACACACAAATTTCCTATTCATTTGAAAAAGTTTTTATGGATGGTATCGTTCTTTTTGCAACGATCGTTCCGACGGGAATGAATGGAAATCCTTTTCCGTGTTGGCTCATGTCTTTTCTTAGGTACTTAGATCCTATCACGATTACGGGTAGATTAATCAGCTTAAGGGTATAAAAAGTTTCCTGATGAAGGGAAATGAAATGTGAGCAATTCCTGTTTGCTGGGCAGAGTTTTGGTCTAAGATGTTTCCCTGTGATGATGAAAAGTTTGTTGAATAAATTATGTAAAATTGATTTATTGTAATCGAAGTTTGTATATCACGACAAATTCAATTACAACCAATATGGATGATGAAACGTTTTAAATTAAATTAAAAACTAGACGATTTTCATTAAAAACCACCTTTGGTTTAAAGTAATATGCGTTTCCTAATCACAATACGCTCAGATTCTTTTTGTTACTTTAACTTCTCTGGAAATAACATAAAAATTAAATATTGTCACATCAGCATTTTACGTTGTTCATTTGATTTATTGGGCAGAAGCATTATTTATCGGCCCATAAAATGAATAGCACCATTAAAAATCGATTGTGTTCGATGTCGTTAAAATAAGGCATCTACTAATTGGTCACTAGCATAATCATGACTGTCGTTATTGTTTGTTTCCAATTGTCTTAAATGTTATTGTAATAGTTGACTTAACCAATCTGCACAATCTGAGAAATTGATGAAAATCGGTTCTATTTAGAGTCCATTAATATAAATTATGATAGAGCATGAGGGATCTCATGAACGATTTCTGATATGTTTCTTGGCGTATGGTTAATCGTTAATGACACTTGTCATTTTTTATAGAAGTGAATGGATGAAAAAATATTTTGGATACATATTTGCTTCAAAAACATATTATGTCAGTCAATTTTACGCGACAAATTCATCTTAATTTGGCAAATTTTCAGTTACTTCACTAATGTGTTCAGCAAGGTATCCCCAGATCTAAAAAAATGGCGTTGGATGCCACTCGACAATGGATGTTGATTGTTAAATTCATATCTAGAGATACAATTTCTCGATTGAAAACCATACGATTTTCGAAAACAAAAAGTACGCTTAATGTTGACGCAGGTTATAAGCTATCACTACCGCCACCTTTTATCAAAATTCGTTCAGAAGCTTTTGTGTGATGTGGGCACTAATAAAAAAACTTTTTAGTCATGGTATTTTTTGTTTCTGCTGGTCCCAAATAGTCTCTCATAAATGTTTTTTTTATTATGTTTAATGTATAAACTTCGACCCCTCTTCAGTTTGACTATAGTGTAAATCCCGATGAATACTATCTACGAAAACTTGAAACAAAATTGCATAAGGAAAATTTCGCCGCGACATTTTTTACTTAGAATTTATTTCAAGAAAATTTCCAACAAATTTGATGAGAATTTAAGTTTACAACTATATCGATTTTATTTTTCAAATTCATTTAAATTTTCGTTATTATTTTCCTAAATTTTTATTTTGATTGCTTCTAAAAATTGCAAAAAATTGTTGGAAAATGCTAGTTAAAAATAGAAAAAGCTTCTTCGACTGCAATCTACGGTGAATTTCCTTTTTTTATCATTCACTTCAAATTGAATGGGAATCAACAGTTGCTTTGGTTTTTTCCCGTTAAAATGTATGTCTTTCTCAACGAATTTTCCTAAATATTAATGTAGTAGAATTTGATAAGTTTCTTTTCGTTAAAAAAATTCTTCAAATATTTTTCTGGTAAATTATTTTAAATTTCAAAAATATATTTATGAGAAAATTAGCGCAGAAATTAAACCATTAGAATATCTTTTTACAGTTCAGTTCAGTTTCATTGAAAATTGGTCTAGAAATATTTACATAATTTTTTTGCCCAAATTGTTCATGGTACATGGTACATATTTACTAGTTCGGTAACTTTTTCGAAAAATAGTTTTGTTGGATTATGTTAGTACTTATTTTATTTTATGCTATCTGCAAGGTTTCGTTTTTAATGTTTCTCCGTTATTTTTAAATTTTGATTCAATAAATTCTTTCTTAGTTATAATTTTTTCAAAATTTTCTCGAAAGAAAATTTTTAGGCGAAAATATTCATGAAATTTCTCTGCACCGGTTTATGCCGAATTTATTTTAGTTTGATTTTCTCTTCATTAAATCCCAATTTAAATGGGGTTTCGATTAAATATTCTTTTCTTCTCAACAAAACAATTTCGAAATTTAAAAAAAATATATGTTCAACAATTAATTTAATTTCTACGCATGGTAAAAATTAAAGTATCAAAAAAACTTGTTTAAGTTTTCCATTGAAAATTTGTTTAGAAATATTGACATTTTTCGCCCACAAAATATTTTTTTCTAGAAATGTTTTCCATCAGTTCTTTCGCTTAATTCTTGAATTAATTTCAGTGATTTAGTGGTACTTGTTTTATCATTTTTTCTTTGGTTATATTTTGCATCGGTTTTGCAGCTACAAAATAATTTTAATTTTTGCGTGTATGTCTTGAAAAAAATTAATTTTTTTGAGTAAATTTGTAATTTTATTATGATAATAAAGTTTTCAATATTTATCTGTGTAGCTTCTCTCTCGTCTTTCTGCTCTCCTGGCTGCATTTCTCTATCTCTTTCTTTCTTCTCATTCTCTATTTCTTTTTTCTATTTACTTATCTCTTTCTTTATTTCTCTTGCTCTATCTCTTTTTCATCGCTCTCTCTATCTATCTATCTTCTGCCTCTGTTTCTTCTCTGCCTATCTCTTCTCTTTCTTTTGCTAGTTTTTTTTTAAAAAAGCCAATTTTAATTTATGGCTGCACGATTTTTTTCAAATAATTTTTGATTTTTGCAAATTTGCATGTTAACACATAAGAAAAAATGTTGGTAGAATATTTCTGTCTTCATCATTTATTTCTAAAAAAATTTAAGCCGATACTCTAATTTAACGTTCAACATTTCTTCCAAGTATGGATCGGATTTATTTTGGTAAATGTTGGGAAGCATTGCAAATTGTTGATTGGTTTTGAAAGTTTTTCATGAAACTTATTAATTTTTCCGAACGTGCTTTATACAAAAAGTGATTTGTAAATTATTTGTTTAAAGTTTAAAGTTTGTTTGAAATTTCCAATGATTTTTCAAACAAATTTGATTGCATCAAAGACAATCAGTAGTATGGTTAATTTCTCACTGCGGTTAAAATAATCATTTGAGTTAATTTTTATGATTTTTGAAATCAATTGCACAGAACTCTAATCTCAGTATACCACCCGAATTATCGAAAAGTTAGAATAAAAATTTCGATAATTTCACTACACCGCTATGTATTTTATCCTATGAAATACAAAGGTGAGATCTTTCATAATTGTTTAGTTACCTGCACTATGTTGTTACTTCGATTTTTGATGGTCTACCTTTGCGTTTTATGAGAATATTGATATGTACTCAACAATAGATAGATGAGCATTATATTGGAATTAATTATTATCATTTATAAAATCCACGCCAAAAGAAAACTTTCAAGTGTTGTATCTGAACGTGCAGTCAAATTGCTAATGGCAATACTTGATAATTTCTTTTAAATGCATTTTTTTTTCAATTTGTATTCAAGTGTTAAAATATTTACATCGTTACGCTCATCATACATTCATTCTACGCATGCCATAAACGCCACAAAATTGAATTAATGCGCCTCAAAAAATTACTCCACCATCTGTTTAAACACACATACGCCCAGATACTAACTTTCACTCTCAATATTACTTTAACGACCAATTAAAAGGCTAATTTTTCTTTGTAGGTACGTTACATTCATTCACCCCAACAAAGTTGGTGTTGCGTAAGTTTTTCCAACATTTTTCACTCACCGTTTTTCGCACTAGGTGAGATTCTTTTCCCTTGTTAATTCATTGAGTGTCACAATTTGTGCTGTATTAATTTCTTCCTGTTCTTAACTCAAATGAGTTTTCATTGTAAACTAGTTCTTGGTCACCTTCACCTAAACCACGCAGAACGGTTAATATACAAACTTGAGATGAGGAAGCATACGTGAAAAAGTGTAGAGAAAGTATGAAAAGATATATTATGTGCATGATGGCGTTGTTTTAAAAAGAAGTTAAACACATTTAAGGAAAGTATAGGAATTTCTTGAGGAAAATCAAGTGAAGAAAATGCATGCATGTGTGCAAGAGTACTATGTGGTTCTTGCACGATATGCAGTTACGGTTTGCTTGATGGCAGGAATTACGGAAAGATTTTAATCATATTTCTATTGAATATCGGCATTGACAAGAGAATGTGGACTAGAAAGCAATTAAATTGAAACGAACGGATCGGTGGCGCAGTAGTTGTTATGGGACGCAATAAACATGGCTTGCTCAAGATAATTGGTATTTGCTAATGAGGTAAATCACCACTCGTATCGCGAATCGATGAACCCGTTTGATGATTATCGGGTATTTGCTAAAAGCTTCAACCGTTATCATAAGAATTTTTCTGTTTTCACCCAAAGTTTATGAAGTTCTCCCGCTTGAGAAGTTTATGGAAAATCAAAAAATCAATCGTAATAAATTAAATGATTAATGAACTGCTTCTACTATGATCCTGAATGGCAGCCATGCATGATGAACGTCTTCATTTCCAAAAGTGAACCATTGCTGATGTGTGAACATGGTTCACTTCAGGTGCCAAATGGACGTCTGTTTTATTTTAAAAACTGCAAGAAAATGGGACCACTCCCGCCCATGGTCCCATTCTCATACAGTTTTTTTAAAATGAAACAGATGTACTGGTATAGTTGGAAATTAAAGAGTAACCTATTCGTTGCAATTGTGCCAAATTGAATACAGTTTGTTCAGTTTAAATTTCAGCCTGCAAATCTGTGGTGCATGCCACATTCTTCCCGAAATTACACGAAATAATGAACTTATTAGGGTCTTCCCTATCATGGAGTAATTAAACTTATCTACATCATACGAGTAAATTGCGTCGCTAATTCAATGCACACGTAACATATGTAATGTATGTATCTAAAAGAGAAATTGTCCAGCTATGGATAGGCTCACACAAAGGGCCATAATTTATTTCCGGTTGTGTTGAAAAGAGTTCTGCTTGCGTGGATTTCGTGGCTATGAAAGCAATTTGTCGACTTTTTCCACTCATATTGTATCATAAGATTACAAAAGAGGCTATTATCTCACAACACGAATTTTAATAGAAATATCTTCATTCGTAGCTGAAAAAAATATATCGAAAAATTCAAGCTAAGGAGAATGTAGTACATATTTTCGATAATCAAGCTCCACTATTTTTAAATTGCCGCTGGATGTTCATGCTCTCAAATAAGAACTCATGTGAATACCATCGCTCCTCAATTTAGCATTTCCCAGCATTATTTATTCATATCATTCGCCAGGATATCTCGTGCCTGTACTATGTTTGCCGACAAGTAGGACGACGTGTCGTAGTAAAATGATATTCTGGGGAAATATTGGTTTGTTCATTTTATGTTACTGCAATATGTTCTTGGTTTCACTACTAAAAGGTATTTCTTGTAAAAAATGCAAAGTTCATACTTTTAGTTTTGATGCCTGTTGAAGCTATCAAATCTTAGGAAAAAAGGACTACTAGCCAACTTAAATTATGATGTAACTGTGACTACAAAAAAACGTTCGATAACATTTAATAAAAACTCCTCCAATTCAATCAAAACTTCTTGAAAAAATGAAAAAAAAATTTAAATTTTTTTTTTTAAATTTTAGAAATAAGTTTGATTTTTTTTGGAAAATATGATATCTCGTAACTGCTGAGAAAAATGCATATAAAAAATTGAAAGACGAACTCTTTCAAAAAAGTTTAAAAAACCACTAGTACGGATAATTTATTTAAAAAATTGAATAAAAATTTCATTTAAAAAATTAAAATATTTTTTGAAAAACAAACCAAAAATATTGTTTTTGAAAGTTTATTTTGCGAAATGCTTAAGTTTTTGTGTTGAAAAATTTTCTCAACAAATTGTTTAAAAATATTCAACATAAAAATAATCAAAAAATTTCCCTGACACTACTGACTTCAAAATATTTTTGTGATGGACTTCTCCGAAAAGTATTCATCTAAATAAAGGTAAATTTTAGTAAAAGTTAATATTTCTCAGAAATATGATTTCATGAAAAAGCTAGCATTGCTAGCAATTTTTTCCTTTCAGTTCAGTCTTTTTCAAAATTTTGAATCTTTCTTGAAACTAGACTCCAAACCGACTTAGTGATAAAATTATCAATAAAATATTATTAAAGAAACTTCTCGTGAGAAATTATGGCTTCGCGTGAATAAAAAAAAATCGGCATTCGAAATAAGGATTTTTCCCTCAACTATAGTTAAAAAATTACGGCTGAAAATCTACAATAAACTTGGTGTAAATTTCAAATAAATAAATCCAAAAAGTGTGGCGGCGAATGCGTGATATTTCTACCACAAAATATGACTCAAAATAAATTTTTGGCATAAACTTCTTGCAAACCAGATACATTTTCAAATGAAACTTTAACGAATAAATTTTTATGGGCGCTATTCACTGGTAAGGTAGCAAAGTTTTCTATTCAAACTGTCCATTGTATTTTTGCATTATGTTTTTCGAAAAAAATTCTTCTTGAAAATACACACTTTCCTCCTAAACTTTTTCCTTTAATTTTACCATTTGCTTCCCTGAAATTTTTTCAAGTGTTCCATTCTTATCTTATCAAAATGAATTAAAGCAACGGTAATGAATGAATTAGAATCGTAAATTAAAACATTTCACAATAAATAGTAGATTAGTTTTAAAATGCCAAACACTAGTAGATACTTTTTTTGAACAGTTGATTCAGCATTTTTGGTGATAATGCAGTGTAGCAGCCAAAACGTGTAATCAAAAAATCAATTAACTGTAAATTCAATTTTTCCAACCTAACTTATAACACTCTCGAATGAATTGCTTGGTCAGGAAGTAGTTTAAGGGAAACTGTATCATTTTTAATGAATGCAACCGTTGCAATCCTTCAAAACATTTATTTTCAAAACAAAATTTCAAACTTTTGATGCATCACAAATATTTCCATATGCACATCATTATGAATGCAAAAATTTGAGTTTTGATAAGTTTTGTTCTTCAATAAGCTAAAGTCAATGATGTTCCCCCAGGAAGCATTTGCATTTTTGGTGGTTTTCTAACATTTCATGGGATGTGCCTCAGAAGTAAAGTCCTAGGTCCGATGCTTTTCATTATTTTCATTGTGAGTGCAACAGAAAGTCTCAGGGGTTGCACAATATCGTGTAAGGTTCAAATCCCAATCACGATAAGCAACTTCTGAAATTCAGAATCAAATGTTTATGGTGTCTTTAGATAGATTACCGTAGATAATTCTCAGGAGATGGACTATTTCATATGCTGAAAAATGGTTCAAAATTGTTCCTGCTCTTTAACATGGAAATCTACTTAAGAGAGTTTACTTCCACGATCTTCTTCGGACCAGATTTTGCACCAATGTGACAACGAAACGGCTTCCATTCTAAGTGGATGTACCTGTCTATCCTGAATTTAGGATCAGAAACGTTACTGTTATAAGCAAAACCAATAGAACAGCTGTGTCGGTCTTTGGGTCACGGCACCGAATTGTTTGCACGCAAAACCACACCAAACTTCCATTTCACGCCAGAAATCCTCATGCCGGCAACTGAAATCGAAGTTAATTGATAAAAAAAGGACAGAGTGCTTGTTTCGGGTTGCGGGATTAAGGACGATGTTGCTGAGATAAAAGCGATTAGGTTTGAAGGAGAAGTGCAAGCTGTAATTCTATGATTTGTGAAGCGTACAGGAGATATTCTGAGAGAGGAGTTCGACAGTCAAAGATTTGGTAGAATCTTGGTCAATAGCCTCTTGTGTTATGCATACTGCCCTTTTGTTGTGTGGGGTGGAAACCGTGCACCATATTGCTTTATGCAGCATGTTGCTGATGACTTCGAGACGAAACTATAATAGTTTTATCTTCATATGAGCGCTATCCTAAGTTCTCACGTGTTACCTAATAAGAATTTTATCACAGCTGATAAGAAGTTGACTTTCCTGAGCCTTAGAATCCGTGGCTTTATGATACTGAGCTTCGGTTGTGGCTGACTGCAGACAATGGATTGATTATCGAATTCATGTTCGCGGGTAATTAACGACAATACTGTCCATTGATTGATTCCAATTTTTCACTTTCAACAAAGCTCTTCATTTTCGCCTCTAAATTATAAAAAAACGAGCGGCAGTAGCTCATTGGAAGTTCTAGCTGGACTATTTAATCTACCAGAATGTGTTTCATTCTTTTACTGACAAGATGTATAAGAAGATTAAGTATAATATTATTGAAATTTTGAAAGAAGTGCCCATTGTTTCTCGATTTCCTTCACTTAGATCTAGAAGCGCATGTGAGAACTGTAACTATTAAAGAATTCTCTAATTTTTACGTAGTTATCCTTCTTTTCTATCTTCCCATTGGTCTTGAAAACATTTTTTAAGCAAAATTATTTTTTTTGTCTGAATAGCTCTAGATTTTGAAGGCATTTACATCCTTATGAGGCTAGTTCCAACCACTTATTGTTACCCGCCCATCCGATAGTATGATTTAGTTTCCATATCCGCTTCGGAAGTGACCTCTGAGTCATATTCCTGTAGAATATGTTTCCGCTTGAAAGATTTATTTTAATTGACCATGTCGTTTTGAGCTGTTGAGAATTGGCTGAAAGGTTGGCAGACAGTACATCTTAGCAATTTGAGTCTCACTAGTTTCTGGGCTTATTTTTGCAGTTTACCAAAATATTGGCTCTTCTTCTAGGTCAATTTTTTATTCTTCATCGTTCTTGATCTCAATTTCAAATGGCTTCGTGACTAATAATTTGATGCTCTTATACAAATATTGTTGAACACGATTCACTTTAAACATATTGTATGACTCACAACTTTTTTTTCTAGTTGAACATACTGTCGATAACTTTCCCATTTTTACCACTTAATGCCCGAATCCAGTTGCCACCTTCCACGATTCTCAGTTCTTTCAGTGGTTAGAATGATATCCACCATTTGCTGTTAATTGAACCTGAAACCACTTTCCATCCATGACTTTTTTTTTGTTTTACTTTTTCATTGGCTCCATTAGAACAGATCCAATTTAAACAATTAAAGTTTTCTCGGTCGATGCATGTGCAAACACAAATCTGCTTTTACACACATGATTTGGGGCAAGCTTTTCGTTTCTCTATAATTTCAAGAAATTGTGCATTAAGGTCGTGGTAGTGTTTGGTTTAATGACCGGTCTTCGAAGACTATCAATTTGCGTTTAACATATAAGTTTTAGAGTGTATTTTTGGTTCTAATCTGGTTAGGAATTTTGTTGTTTTTTTGGATGGATACTAGACAACTGGCTGATTGCATTTCAATTTTGAATTTCACTTTCATAGCAACAAAAACTGCAACCCACCAAACAATTCCATTCATCGATAGGCAACAATGTATAATCTAAACAAGACCTAGACCTTGTAAAGAAAGTTAAAATTTTCATTCAAATCTGCTCTGAATCGCATTTCCAACTGCTCAGGTTCGTATACAAAAGCCTACAATTATAGTGGAAAACAGTGAAAAGATGAGCGTGAAATTTAATTTACACTTTATTCAAATTCAAAGTGAATCTTATACCACGATATTTTTGTTGGATTTCAACGATCATTAGTTTCGCTTCTCAATCTGAAAACTCGAATTTCTCTAACGTGGTTACTTGTTCGTGAGTATTTTTGCTGAAACGGTTAGTATGTCTGCCATTTATATGTGCTAATGGATTTCAGAACTGATTAGAATCTATTTGCTCCAAGGACTCACTATTTAGCATGTTTATCGCCTGTGCAATTACGATTTCATGGTGGGTTGCGTAACAAACCCAACCGGCGACAAACAGCGGAGTCCACGTGACTTGACATCACAAATCAGATTGATTTTTTTAAGTTGCTAGTAAGTCTAGAGATCTTCGATGCAATGGAGAATCAGATAAGTCTTCACTTCAAACTGTACCTGTGTGCCAGAAGCAGTTGTTACGCAGAATGCTCAATAGTTAATCCATATGAACGCTGCTTTAATTCGGATTTAGATATATTTATTGTGCTCACGCTGGGCGGCAATTTCAGTTCAAAAATAACCACGATTAGTTTCTTTGGTAGCCTTTGTGTTTTTTTATTCGCACTGAAGATACGCGTACACGATGAACTTACAAAGATTGCACTACTATTTGCGTTTACATGTAACGTACACCAATGCCAATTTCGATTGGGCAATCATCGACAATTTCAACACAAGCACTCTTAACTGATTTTCCAACGTGAATTTTGTATTTTTTACAACCAACTTCGAGGATAAATTAATTCACATCCGCGGATATTCCAGATACAACAATTTTTTTCATTGTTCAAATCCAAAAACTTGAAATCGGTTGGATGCACATCACCCTGCTAAGTTGAGGGCAGAAAGAACCTTTACAACCGTTTCATTCCGAACAAAAAACACTTCACGCAACACCAGCCACCACAGTACACTGAATGGAAGCAGCGAAAAAATTAAATCGTAACAATAGTGACGAGGTGAAGATACTGCAGATGCTACGGACGGACTATGGATACCGCGGGATCTCGTTATAGTTGGTCGTCGCGCTTCGCCCAAAGTACAGACGTTTAGTAGCCACTTGTTCCCCAGGAATCCACCTGAGTGTCTAACCAAGTCCGATGTTCAGTTAGTACTGAACGCATGCGCCCAGTATTGGATAACACCAGCAACATCAACATGAACGGTGGCGAGTGGAAATGTATCTTGTATCTAGTATCTTGTGAAAAGGCACACGAACAAAGTGTAATTGACGCAATTTGACGCACTAGCCCGATGCAACAATCCGATGTGTCTCGCATCTAATTGAACCCTGTATGCGTTGAGGCGTTGGAGGTGATACCCCGTCAGTAGTTGCGATCTGCAGAACTCACTAGACGATCTTGTTGCACAGATTGGCCTAAGTGTTTGCTTTCCATTCAATTATTCGGATGGATAAATGTTTCGCGGATCTTTCAATGTGGGCTGAAGATCTTTTGCAGACTGTTGAAATGATCTACGCGATCTAAACGTATTGACGATCGCGATCTGCTTCGCGAACACTATATTTGTGTAGACAAAAGCAATTTATCTTTACTAGCTATGCAAAGAAGTGTTTACCAGGTTCATAATATTCATTTGCAAATATCTACGATCTCACTGAAAATGCGCACGGCAAAAGAGTTACCAAACTTGAGTTGCAGCCAAGCAACCAAACAGTATATGTAAATGTGTCCTAGCCACAAAAAAAAGTTATGAATTGAAAGATGGATGACAGAAACAGATTTGACTACAGCGAAATATAATTCAAAAGATGCTCGTGTACCACTTGTCAACATATAAGTGGTCTTGTCTGTCCGCTTTGGTTTTTTTTTGTGGTTTGACAATGTTTGAACGCTAATTTGAACAATTAAACATTCCACGGAGAAGATGAGCGCGAAAAAAGAAACAATTTGAAATTTGTGTATCTGTTATATATGTTGGACGTGAATACACCATTACAAAGAATGATTTTCATATTCAATTGTTTGACCAACTCACATTTCAAATTAAAGCTTCCAACAAAAAAATGATGACATATTTAGGCAATTTGTGTTTTGGGAAGACTCAATCAAGACTCTATTCATATTTAGGTTCGGAGATGTTAATTTAGTCGTGGGTTGAAAAATTATAATAATAATTGTGTTAAATTGACAATCAAGAATGTTGAACCTTGTTCGGGGTCATTTTGATTCTTGTTGTTATATCAGCTCTGCGTCATCTTTCACATCTCTTTCTTTAAAAAAATCAAGTCATTCTATTTTTCTGTGGACCATTACATATACATACTTATATTTCGAGATTTTTGTTACCCCATTAAATTTGGATCGATTCTTTGCACAAACACATTGAATATTCGAAAACATTTACTTCCGTATCTTCAAAATTTAATATAACTTTTTGTATGGACGTTGGCTTCTGTCTGAAAAGGTAGGTCTAAAAATGAAAGATGCATAGCTATTTTCATAGATTTTGAACCAAAAAGTTTTCCTGGAGTTTTTTGACCACATTTGGGGGGGAGGAGGGATAAAAGGATCGATGTGAAAGGGGAAAAAGTAGAACGACTTAAAGGGAAATAGGGTTCGCACACCGTTTTCTCAATGATATTCATGATTATTTATAGTATAAAAGAATATGTTTTTTTTTTGAAACTTTGAAAATATTTTAAACATATATTTAAGTATTTACTATAAAATTTTGGAAAAATTTCCTTGAAAAACACCGAAGATATTATCGGCCCCATATTGCAGGTCACAATCAGACTCGGCAGTTTGCGTTCATTCTGAAAGCCGTAATTTTTATCTGAAATCAAACGAGGTTGGAATTCACTTTTATCATATGTCTCTCTTCTATTTGAACCTAAATGCTATGCTAAAAATAGAAAATGGAATTTTTTACGGGAGTCGAAACAAAGAAAACATGTTTTTTTGACATTTTATACAATTTTTTTGCAAAAAAAAATATTTTAAATAATGATAATCGCAATATTGCACATATTCAATGCAATGCTGCGTATTAATTATTTTCCACACGCCTGGAAACATGCCAGGATCATAGTCATTCCTAAGCCAGGCAAAGATAGCACAAAAGTTGAGTCTTATAGGCCCATTAGCCTGCTTTCCACCCTTTCTAAGCTGTTCGAGAGGCTACTTCTTGACAAAATGCTCCCCACACTCCATCGCTCCACTGTTATCCCTGAACATCAGTTTGGGTTTAGAAACAACCATAATACCATAGAACAGGTACATAAGCTAGTAAATTATATCAAAAATTGATTCGAAGATAATAAATATTGTGTCGGACTATTTTTAGATATATCACAAGCCTTTGATAAAATCTGGCATCCTGGACTCATCCAAAAAATTAAGACCACTCTACCTCCAAATTTTCATGGCATACTAACCAGTTACTTACTTGAACGGTCCTTTAAAGTCAAATACAAAGATACCATTAGCCAGGAACATCATATAAAAGCAGGAGTACCCCAGGGGAGTGTACTAGGACCAGTCCTTTACCTCCTGTACACTGCAGACCTCCCGACCTCAAAAGAGGTGCTTACCACTACATTTGCTGACGGCACAGCGATACTATTTGCACACAAAAACCCATCAACTGCAAAAAGAGTAATACAGCAACAAACAGACATAATATTAAATTGGGCTAGAAAGTGGCATATTTCAATTAACGAAGCAAAAACGCAGCAAATCACGTTCACATTAAAAAACGATCCTGCTGTCCCATTAAAATTAACGGTACGGATGCTCAAATAACAAATTCTGGTACTTTACAGAATTTGTAGGGGTCCATTTAGAAAGAAAACTCACCTGGAAAAGTCATATAAACAAAAGACGAGATCAAGTGAAATTACAGTTCAGGAGACTATACTGGTTAATGCACAGTAAATCCAGACTAAGCTTAGAAACAAAAATCTTGATATACAAGACAATTCTCAAACCAATATGGACGTATGCCCTGCAGCTCTGGGGTTCAGCAAAAAAGACAAATTTGGAAATCATACAAAGAACGCAAACAAAAATCTTGCGGGCGATTCTGGGTGCCCCCAAATACGTCAATAACATACATGTACGCAAGTTCAAAAATTCGTTTTGAGAAAAATGCGTTTGAAAAAATAGTAGTAAACACCCTATCTGAAAGACTTAACTTTACCCTGGGTAATCTTACCAAGTGGGGCAAAGAGTGCGGTCTGAAGATTAATCCGCAAAAAACGGAATTTGTGCTCTTCACAAAAAGGCACAAAATTCCACAATTTCTCCCACCCAAACTCGATGAGATAAGCCTCATACCTTCTCATCAAGTTAAGTATTTGGGTCTAATTCTGGAATCCAAGCTCGCGTGGAAAGCGAATATAAAAGAAAAAACGCAAAAAGCGGCATGCACAATCTACTGTTGGGAAAAAGTGGGGATTGAAACCCAAAATCGTATCATGGGTCTATACGACGATAGTGGAACCAATCCTTCTGTACGGCGCAGTTGTTTGTTGGCCAGCTATTGCAAAAACATCCAATGCAAACCTGCTAAACAGGGTCAGAAGGATTGCAGCTATTGCAATCACCGGGACCTTACGCACTACCCCGACAAAGGCACTGTTTATGCTATTGAATTGGCTCTCGACGGAGCTCCTTACGAGACAGCAGGCCAAGTGCTCTGCGATTCGATTAAAAGCACTACATCTCAGGCAAGAGGGAAATATTGGCCACTCCACCATACTTCGGAGGGATGGACCAACGCCAGGGGAAGTAGACCTTGCGCCCCCGATTCCCTGTTTTCATCATAGTTTCAAGTCACTCATCCTAAGCAGGAATGACTGGGCAATAGAAAGAGTTGGGATGCAGGAATTGGTCGACATCTACACTGATGGCTCCAAAATGGATGGAAAAGTTGGCTGTGGTGTTTTCTCAGAACAGCTTGGCCTGAAAATATCCTTCCGGCTTGCAGACCACTGCAGTGTTTTTCAGGCAGAGGTCATTGCAATACACAAGGCAGTAGACTGGCTGAGAAATCAGAAAATTTCCATAAGAAACCTGAATATTTTCTCCGACAGTCAAGGTGCTATCCAAGCACTATCCATCGTGTACACCTCATCCATGATGGTGATGGAATGCCGTACACAGCTGAACGTGATGTCACTTCACTGTGAAGTGACTCTACACTGGGTACCGGGACATAGTGATATACCGGGAAATTTCGAAGCGGATGCCTTAGCGAGAGCTGGCACTGTGCTCCAGGAGTATACACTCACACCCCAAGTCGGCCAACCTCTAGCTTCTATAAAGCTAGGATTTAAGCAGCATTACATCAAGGCTGCAAATAGAGCCTGGTTGTTGGAGTCAACCTGCAGGACAACCAGGCAAACTTGGCGTGCACTGAGTTCCAGACGCACCAAGCAGCTCCTGAACACGAGTCGTGAAACCTTGAGTTCTATCGTGTACATACTGACGGGGCATTGTCTACTTGACAGGCATGCGGAAAGATTGGGCGTTTCTTTCAACGATTTCTGCCGAAGTTGCAGATCGGAAGAAGAGGAAGAGACAATCCAACATTTTCTGTGTGAATGCCCGGCACTGTCCAGGAAACGCATGAAAACCTTAGGCTCACCCTTCCTGGACAGCCTCACGGAAGAAGCTGATTTAAATATCGGCTGCGTAGCCGTCTTCATACGAGAATCAAAATGGTTCTCGTCATCGCACAATTTCTAGTGCCGTCCTTATCTTTTTGTGGTATCACAATGGACCTATCTTGACCTAAGTGAGCCATCTTTTTGATAAAGAGGGATGCTACTACAACCAACCATCTATTGGCGAGTTCCGTAATATTTCATAAATTGAACTTTGAATCCGTAAATCCGTTTGCATTAAAAAAAGTATCATCTCTTTATTCGTTTCAATACCATTGGCATAAAAATCTCTTTTCTTGATGAATACATAAATCTGCAAAGGCGAATCGTTTCACTTTTAGTTTTTATTGTACCGTGAAATTCGTTATCCTTGCAATCTATCTCATAAAATACCAGTTGAATCCGTAATGTTAATTGTTGCCTTCAATATTTTACGGGAGAAAACTTTATGCTTGTTTGATGAAAGGTTTGCAGATTCACAAAACAATCATAAAGTTGACAATAGGCCCATTTCAATTCAGATGTGTTGCTTCAAATGCCGAAGGTTGATCACAAGAACGATAATTTTCGAATAAAAGTCTAACCAAAATTTAACAGCTTTGAAAATCGACAACTCTGTTAAAACTCGCAATTCCTTGAAATCCTACCATCGATCAACCTTATTTTTTATCGTAACCAGCGAAACAGGTAATTTGCCAATTTTATTATGATATGAACAATAATGAAGAACAAAGTTTGCACAAGTCATTCAGTAGGCTGTTCAAGTTGTAATGCATTCATCACGTACTTACGTACATATGTGTACATATGTGTAGTTTACCTGTGAAGTATGTGCGAGCATCAGCTCTAAAACATGGACAGACATGTGAGATTGAATCTCGCGGCATGAAAGATTAATTCAGATATAAGTGGATGCCGCTAACGAGTGATCGTCAACATCCATCAGCAAATATTTACATAAATGTTGACTATAAAATGAGCCTGGCTGGGTAGAACCTTCTGCTGCGGTCATGCCCACGGCGTTGATATAATTTAGATTGAAGGTTGACTATGGTTGGATCTATCTTCGAACATGTCTATTTATCTATCTGCGACTATCTGTCCATCCACCTGACCACCTACCTGCTGAAGAACTTCAAGATCACTTTCAATGACCCATATAAATTGAATGCTTAGAAGCCTGTCACTTTTGTTGAGTTCAAATCCTTGCCGACACCTGTTTTTTTTTAATTATACTCTGATAAATAATTACGCGTCCGATGTTATTGAAAATAATCATGATTTGCGAAAAGACATTCAAAGCGGCAGATTTAACTGACCAAAGAATCTATTTGGCTTCTTTGTCGTGTATAGTTTGCGCTAAAATTTCTGGTCCAGGACAGGATCGTAATCGTCAAGTTTGGCGAAGATCATTGTCTAAAAAAACACCCGGGAGAAAAAAATCTAGGATGTCAGATACATACACCGACTTAATGATAATGAATACGTATTGTAATTAAAAAAGAATACCTGGGTTTCGGTAAGAACATTGATTAATTAGTATTTGAACTTTTTGTTGACCAACAGGTGTTCTTGTCTATGAACATCCAAATTATTTTCAAGGAAATATTCACGATTGGTTTTTAGTGGGGAACCGAAGATAAAATGTTTATTCGGTCTTGAAATAATTAATAATAGAAGGTCTTAACATCAGATAATTTGTAAATGATGGGAAAAAATGGGTTATATAACTGGTTTGCATAAAGTTTTCAAGATGACATCAGAATTTGTCTCACAAATCGTGGGATTTTCCAATTTATCCTCTTTGAAAATGTATTAATGAAATGTGTGGAATTACTGAAGATTAATACGTGTTCTAGATTTCCGTAAATAACCTCTTTGAAAGTATCTTTGAAAATAAACAAATCTAGAATATGTGATGACGTTCCTAGCAATTTTTTCCAAATTGTAAATTTTGAGCGTATTCCACTCTTGACTGAATCAATGTTACTTTCGCGAATTTAAAGCAAGGTTTCTCAGAATATGCTAAAAACTACTTCCATAAAGGAATTATCGCGGATGTCTCCAAATATAAATCGATTTGCATGGAATTTGACTATCACATATGCTAACTATTCAGCAAACAACTGTATAGGCAATAATATTGCAATAATATTGATATATTAAATCTTAAGGGGGAACACCACTGTAGGATTTTGAAGAAATCAAAAAAAAATTTTGCTCTAAAGTATACCTTATCATCATAGAAATCATGTAGCATAGTTTCATATGGTGGAAAAATCTGTAAGTGTTCGAAATTTTAAATTAGCGTGGCGCCTCTCACTGCTCTTTCGGAGCACAATCCGCGCGTATCCCCGCGCGTTTCCCCGCGCGCCGTTGGTATTGAAATTTAGAATAATTTTAAATATAAATTTCTCAAAACTGTACATGTGCTCTGTTAGTTACACGTTAGCAGAAAACGCTGAAGTACGTATTTTGCAGACTAGAGGTATATCAAATTTATTAATCATTTTTCTATAACTTAAACTTTAAACGTGTTTATCTCGAAACAACGTTTTTCAAACTGGCCGGACTCTTTTCTCAAACAGTTTTTGTTCAATTTACTGAATTTTTTAAAATATGTTCAAAACTAGTGTCTGCATGGAAGTACGTAGAATTTCTTTTTTATGTTGCATATTTCAATTGTTATTAACAATTTTCGAGCGTTTTTTTCTCGATTTTTACATACAAATGACGTCATTTTGTCAAAAATCAGTTTAAAAAAATCCTACGTACTTCTCTGGCTGTTATTATGCTTTATCGGCAATTATTTGTTTGATAACCTTAACCTTAACATTTCAGGAGAAAACGGTCCGGTCGCGAAGCCATGAAAAAATAAGACGTTTCTGGAGAAATGCTAGGGAGCCGCCATTTTGTTTTTTAAAGTTCTGAAAAAATTCAAAGAGGATGTCAAATACTTGTTCAATATAGATCTTTTTACCACACTTCGATATGTTATTTGGTTTTTTACAAACAAATTCCCAAAAAAATACTTCTTATTTTACCTCTACAGTGGTGTTCCCCCTTAAGAGTTCTTACCTGGTTTTAAAGTTAAGTCGATAAATATTTATCCTAAACAGTTGCCGTTTTTATTTAGATTAATTAAAAACAGGGGAAGGGTTAATTTTCAACATTTTAACCACATTTTTAAGTGTTATTTTTGAAAATATGGTAAACATAAATTTATTTTAAAGGAAAAGACATAATAGTGTAACATTTCAAGAGTCTTCTGCTAAATTTTTGTGAAAAAATTTTGAGAAATGAGCTACTGACAGTAAATATTCGTGTACACCCAAAAAAATTGCTTTGTGGTGATCATCATAACTCATTACTGGAGCAGCGTTTGACAAAAACCAAATATATTACGTTAGTATATGAGTTTTTCGAGGTAACAACATCAACTTTTTTTATTTTATTTATTTTTCAAATTTTTGGAAGCAGAAAGAGACGAATTTATTGATTCTATGGAAATTTCTTGATAAAAATCGGCGACTTTGTTGCTTTAAAGTAAATAAATACCAAATTTCGATGTTGTTACCTCGTGATTTATGTATAAAGTAAGTGTGCAAAATTTGCGAAGGATCGGATAAGTAGTTTTTGAAATACAGTGATCATCGAATTTGAAGAAAATTAATCCGTGAAAAACGCATTTAAAAATTGATAATCATAGCAAAAATGCTTGGAAAGCATATATTTAAAATAGCTGTATCTCCGTCTCCGTGTACTATCGAATGAAACAATAAAAAAAAAATTAAAAGACCTTACCATCTTAAATCAACATCTCATAAAATAAGTAAAAGCTATTTATTCATGGAAGCTGCGCAAAAAAAGTTAAGCAACAATAACCGTCATCATGAATTTGGTATTGTTGACGTAAATAAATCTAATAAAATTTTCCTTTCTATTGAGCTACACTTGTTTTCGTGCTAATTTTACACACAAATATTTTTAACGACAAAAGTAGATGCAGGTTTTATAATATGTGATTTTACGTGAAATGCGCTAACAAGTGAACTAATAAAAGGCCATGTAGAATGTCAGCGTGAAGTGTAATGCAACTACTGATGTATGATTAAAATAACAATTTAAACAGACAAAAATCTCACGAAATACACACAAAAATTTAAATTTAACAACCAAAAAAACATATGAAAAATAACTTTCTATTTTTTTTGGTCCGCGCTATTGAATTTCAGGGATTTTTTTTGATTTTCGGTGACTATTTTGCTGAAAGATAAATAATTTTATAATCGAATTTTTGTTCCGTTTTTAACGACTTTTTATGGACGACTGTTGTTTCTAATTTCTTTTGTAAATTATTTCTCATAAATTAATATATTTTTTGTGTCACCTAATCCCACAGCAAAATATCCATGAAGAACTCAATTCCTAAAAGTGTCGCAACAAAGATTTTCCCCAAGCTCAGCTGAAGTGGAAACTGAAAACCATGCAGGTTGATTGTAAAAGATGTGCACTCTTCCTTGCGACACCTTATTATTGTTCATCGCGAAGATACGACAAGTGGAAAACTAAGCATTTTCAAGGGTTCTTCGTAGCTCGTTGTGCGGTCTTTGAGGATTTTGTATCGTTGCACTTTCCGATGGTGGTACTTGTATGCTTCCAGTTTGCACCTATGAACATGTACGAAAGATATGCACCGGAATGATGCTCCATATTGTCGACTAGCGGATGTTGTTTTCTCTTGTTGGCCATGGTGGCAAAGGTGGAAGAAGTTTTCATGCATGCTGAGTCATTGCCGCGAAACACGTATGAGTAATTCAACTTCCTGCCGAAGCGGGAGAGTAGGTACAAACTATGAATTGTTCATGTGATGAATGTATCTACAGATTTTTTTTCGGTGTCTGAATTGCTCTTATATGTACATATATGCATGGTAATTTTCATTTGTATCTCACATGCATGGTATTTGCAGAATTCGAGCTAATTTGGATGCAAAAGAGCGGGTTTTGGGCTGAGGTGGTGACCTTTTGCGGGAGAATTATTCCTAGGAAGGCAGTGGAGTGTGAATATTGGAGGCAATCTGAATAGCTCGTGTGGAAATTCGCACAATGGATAGTGTATAGTCATTGAAAGTAGTATTTACATAGATTTTAGGTCAATATGTTTAGTGTTTATTATTAAGCACAAAGTTCATTGAATACGTTTACCTGAATTTTATGTGCTGAAGTTTATATGCTTAAAGTAACGCCTGGTTCAGAAGATAAACGGCGGAAGAAATTTTCATATAATATTCAAAGATGAATTTTTAATTTAGACATCTCCTTATAGAAACTGAGCCTTATAATATTTATTCCAAACGTTTTTTCTCCAAATAGTTCCACCTTGTACAATCTCCTTCTACTTGGATTTCATTCTGAAAAAACTATTTTGATGGTATTTTGGCAGTATTTTTGGCATATTTGGGTAGCATTCAGATTCAGAATCTAGTATGAGAAACTTTTATCGAAATAAGTTAAAGAAATAATGGCAGTGTCAATAATGAAGGACTTGATTGGGTATTTCCTTTGATTTTTCCAATGACATCAATAGCTTATGCTTCATAGGAAAAATAATTGATTGATAACTGACTAAATACTCATATTTTTCGTTTATTTTAAAAGACATGATATGTGGCACGCATGATTATGTTGAGTTCGTTCTTGGAGTAGACCGAATGGATCTAAAAAGGAGTTCTCTAAAAGAAAATTCTAGTTCCAATGTGAAATGTTGCGAGATTGCTTTAGTTTTCTTTATGATTATGTTGAGTCTGAGCCAAACGGCGACAAAAATTAAAATATTAATGACGTTTTCAAATAAATATTTTGTTCAATATGGCCTGTTTTAAGTGGGACAACAAATTGCGCAAAATTTATTTAGGTATTTCAACTCAAATCGTGTTAAAAGGTCAATAATTTCTTTTGATTTACAAATTCATTAGAATATTATCATTACTTTGGAATCGTTGCATCAGTTTGGCATTTTTATGCTTTCTGAAAGATAATTCATATTTATTTTGGATGCCGCTTTTCAACATTTGCTTCTTTATTTGTAAAAACTCATGTTTTTGGAATAGCGTGTAAAATTTTTGAAGCTCTAAAAATGTCAATGTCGTATGTACGTATGTCCATTTTAAAAATTTTTTTCACTTTAATCGCTTTTAAAATATATATCTATTGATTATTTAGTCCAGTTTTTCAGGAAAATGGTTTCCGGTTTGCTCCAGTCAAGTCTTTTTTTCAACTTTGCTAACAGGAAATCTTTGCTGCTAGATCTTGACTGTAAGTTGGATGAGGGACTTTTTGAATCCACTTCAATCTGAACTTTTTTATGAAGTAGAAACAAGCTTTTCGCCAATGCACCCATATTTTAAATGTGATTGCATCTTTTAAACGAATTAGAATATTCTAGTTTTCTCTAGTAATGTTGATGCCTTTTGCTTTATAATCTAGTATTCAGCTGGATTCCTTGTAACAGCCAAAATACTGTTACAACCATTTTTTTTTAGAAGATGGTACGACTTTTACCTTCTAAGTGGCTGGACGAACCTTTTCATGTTACTCTATGAACTCCTGTTTGGTCATAAGATTGATCCCATGTTGCGTCTCTGGTTCCACTTTTTCATGAGATTTGATAGATTTTCGTGCCTCAGCTCTAAAAATTATTGCCAACATTCAATTCGGTATTCGTTTCCTGATACTAAATGTCCATCTTCCGTTGACTTTTGACATTTCAAAATTATTTGTGTTGTTTCAGATAGCTTAAACCTTTCAGCCATTTCTTTTAGTTAAAGTCAACCATTTTCTATTATTGCATCCCCTATTTTTTCGATTAAGTCTGTTGACTTTACAAAGTGAATACGGTCTTCAATTGCTTCTTCAGTTTTTAAAAAACACAAAAAACATCACTTACAAATAGACCATGGTTTTTGACTTGACAAATGTTTATATTTTCCAATGTTTTTTTTTCTTTTTTGGGGGGAATTTGATGACTCTACGATACTGAATATTTGACATTCAATAAAATATCACAATCTTTAGTTTAATGTTTTGGACATTGCAAGCGAACGAAGTAAAAAATCAGCTTGAAAATGCTTTTTATACTTAAAAACTATTACTTATTACAAAAAAATTATTTTGCCCTCGCAATATTCTACGCTCTGCCTTATTTCGGAAATACAATATAATGCCTTCATAGCATTCCTTGATCTTCTACTGAAATCAATGTATGCCTGATGTATACACATTGTATGATAAACCATCTAATCATTCATACGATTCATTTCATAATGAGTGCATAAGTATCATATGTCTCTACGAGTCGCGAGTAATAGATGCGCCAGCACACCTTCTGTGGGGACTAAGCATAGCACGGCACGATTAATTCATTAATTCGAAAGTCGCGCTTTGCATGGAAAACGATTGATATTAATTGTTTATTACCCTCATGATTTAAGCTGGACTAAAAAGAGTTGCAAGCATAAATCGTTTTAGAAAATAAATGTATAAAAACAGAGTGCAAATAGAACGACAGGCTATATCTAAGCAACTAAAAAGAATTTATTTTTTTCGACTTAGCTTCCAAATGGATTGCAGAACTTACACTATAGGCACCACTATTTCTACGAGTTAGTTGCTTCCTCAGGGAATTTGTCCCATTGTTGAGATTTGTGATTCCATTAAAATAGGAAAAAATACCAATAGTGTCTACGCAATATCATCACATGCGGCAACTTCTCATTGAACAAGTTTCATTAAAAATTTCGTGGGAAGATAGGATGTTAAATTTTTCCCTGCATGGAAAATCGTCAATGCCTCTATGTTGACTTGTTCCCCATCAAAAATTGATTTCGCGCCAAAAAAAATTTTTGGAAATAAATAAATTTTCTTGCAAATTTTTTAAAAGTTTCTCTTGGAATTTTTTTCGCAAAAAAAAATCCTGCAAGTTGGATCGATCGTTCGCAGTGACGGCTTCTAAATGAATTTGAATATTGGTAGATCTGAGGTTGGCGAGATATGATGATAACGTATTAACATCGAAATTTAGCTTCCTACAAAACTATTATAAAACTATACAAAAGTATACATTATACATTAAGGATGTATAGAAATTGAGTTTTTTTGGGAAAAATGGACAAGACAATAGTTTTTAAAAAAGTCCTTAACTTCAGTTTGCTGACTCAGGTGAGGAAGTGTTTTCGGTAAAAAGTGAAGTACAGTAAAACCTCGATAATCCGAACCTTTGTAATCCGAACGCTCGATAATCCGAACGCCGTGTTGGGAAAAATAAAAATAATCAGTATAATTTTTGTACTTTCTGTGTGTGTATAAGATTGTATACTATGTAAAATATTATGAAATTCATGTGCAATACATTACATAAAATATAGTTACCTTACTGTAGCACAGTAGTATTTCATAAAACAAACTATTTACCTTTAACAATACAACGTGGTTCTTATTTTATGGGATCTAGTATGTCAGTGTTCATTTTTTGTATGCTACATACTATGCCTGGAAAGCACTTTGTTTGGTAATCCGAACGATTTGATAGTCCGAACCACCCCCGGTCCCAATTAGTTCGGATTATCGAGGTTCTACTGTACAAGAAATATGTGCCTAGAAGACGTGGAAACAAAACATCAGCTTTCGACCCCAGCAACATTTCTTTTCCAACGTGGCATGAAGTTATTCTATTTATTTGCATGCACCCTAAAATCAAAACCACATTATCAAAAGCACATTATCAAAACCACATTATTAAAAGCACATTATCATAAACATTTAAATTTCCAAGATATTTTGTTGTGTTTTCTGTTGTTATTGTAAATTAATTCCCAAACATAAGACGATTTACAAGCAATGTAAAACACATACCATGCAATACATACTTCGAAAAACTCGACAAATGATTTCGAAACAATCAATTAAACTGTAGGTGTGTTTCTGCTTACAGCATGAACAATAAACCTAATTACCAAGCACACGCTTACACAATGCATATGTGAATTTCTTGATTACGGATCATAAACTCGTTGAGCTCGCGCCAGTACACAATTCCAACGAATCTAGTCAACCTGGCCCAGTAAGACTTTTAGAGTGTAGATAATTTTTTTTTTGATTTTTAAAGAAAGAAATTGATCAATCAATCATAAAACAAAGCAATGCAGTTTGCAATCAATTTCCCAAATAAAATGGCGGAAGAAAATATTCCATCAGTGCGTACTTGAACGCCTCGTTGAATGATGGCATGCAATTGGAATGGAATGAACCGGAGGACGAGGTGAATTGTTGATGCATTATTACTTCATCGACAATTGGAAAGCTTAATGAACTTGCTCGGCATAATTCATAGAATTTAATTGATGTTTTGCTATCGCAATTTGCGTTGAAAATGGACTGTGTCGTGCGAATGAATGAAATTAGAAATTGACGATTTCAAGATTGAGTTGATTTAATGGTTGAAAAATTCGATTGTTGAGAAATGATTGTTATTAATGTTGATTAAAATATATCCTGCAGATTATATGAGAATTATCCAAAACGGATGAAGTGTTTCAAAAGCATATTTCGCAGTAGGTGCTAGTGGAGCAATGACTGAAATTGGAAGTGGAAAACTTTTTTTGAAATTTCGGTCCATAATTTTTGGAGGGAGTCAGTCCGATCGCAAATATTAGTTCTTGCATCCCACAACATCAGCATAAATAAACCCTTTAACTAATGTTCCAACAAATTCATCACCATATCATATGTTTGCATGTGTTTCAACAATTACCTTCACGCTCATATCTTCAAACAAAAGATATACTAAAAGCTCAAAGGAATTTATTTACACAACGATAGTGTAAGTAATTTCCGTCACATTTAGTTCCATTAAGCAATAAACAAAGTGTAAACTAAATGAATTGTTGACACAATCCGAATTTTGTATTTTGGTATGATGATACCCGTGAAACTGATAACACACGTCCAACATCCCCTCCATGGCCAATTCAAATGCATTGCAGAATGTTGGATGTTTGATGTCTTGATGACATGATCCAAACATGCACCATATCATAAAAGTTTATGTTTGTTGAAAATCATTTTGTTATCTAAGATGCTCAGATATGTGTGGACCCCAAATGAGAGCATTTTGGAGGCAAAGCGGTTATGAATCCGGGGCTAATAAACATGCATTCAACTAAGATTTAACGTATGTATGTACATTGTCCTCATTCGATATTAGTTTTTCAGGCATGAAAAGTGCAGTGCAAACAAGAGAATCCCAAAATTAATTAAAATTTGTGATATGAGTTTTGAAGATTTTGATGAAATCGCTTTCACTTGATGGTGGTTTGATGTGAGTATGCACTCGGATTAAATATTTAAACAAGTTGCGGTGAGATAATGAAATTTGAATCTAAGTTTTTTTTAAAATTCTATGACGATCATGATTTTTAGTACTACTTATTGTACACAATCCAATCAAGGCAGTTACGCTTATGTTCTTTACTTCTAATACTTTCTATTAAACCTGCTTCACTTTCATTATTGACAATACCTCAAATATTACTTTTTTGTTATTTTTGTGCAGATTGATTTTCGTTTGTTCCATCGAAATATTACTTTCCTATTTTACATAAGATAACTTCTGGGACCTACAGAATCGGAAGATCATATTACTTTAGTGAAGGATCGAGGCGATTCTATCACTTTTTTCAAAAGAAAAAATCAAACTCGAAATTCTTTTACGATTTCCAACAACTATTCCAATCAATGAATTTCTATTACTCATTTTTATAAAAAAAAAGTGTAAAAAATCGTCCACTATTTTCAAAAATTCAATTTTTATGTTATTGTTCCCTTATTATTATTTTCAATTTGAAGTCAAAATTCTTTCATTTTCTCAAAAATTCGAAGCCAAAACTATTGTATTAGTTTCAAAAATTCAAAGTTAAAATTGTTCCACTGTTTTTCCAAATCCGAAAAAAAATCGAAAATGCACAGTTATAATTTTTCTATTATTTTGAAATATTCAAAAATATAAAATAATTGTGCTATTGAAATAAGTTTCGTTAGGGGCCATTATGATAACAATTAGAGGAAGGAGGGACTCACCTAAATATCGGCGTCTAGCGCCAAAGCTGATGGCAAGCGTGAGCTGCCTATATTTCTGTACAGCGCAAGCGCCGCAATGAACACTCAAATGAAAGGGTGCCGATGCAGGCAGTCCAAGTTCACTTGTATGAATGTTGTTTTATTCCAAATATCTTTCTCCTTTTATACAAAATCTTAGCCTAATTTCTATTTACTAAACATTGACTTAAAACTATTTTCCCACAGGACCAATGCATATGTTTGCAATAAATCTATAATTTATTTCATCAGTTTCCCGTATCTCACATGTTGACCCATAATCACATTGCAAGGATTCCAACGCCTTGCAAGTGGTCATCAAAAGAGCGCCGTGTCCACCTGACATTTTTCTAGTCACATTTGGGCTGGCATTGCTCTGTATGTAGTTCAAATTAAATGACCCTTGTGATTTATGTGTTAATACTGTTCGTGGGCATATTCTGGGCACGCGTGGCTGAATTTAAATTAGTGAGATGAACGGGCATGCGTGGCATAATACGCATGAATGAGTGCAGATGGACAAGTGGTTGAACATGTGATTCCACTACACTATTTTTTTACAAATCCTAAGAGTAAAAATTCTATCGTTTTTAAAAGTTCAAAGAGAATTATTCCGACCGAAAACTTTGTTGCTTTTTTCCAAACCTTTCAGTATACAGAAAAAAAACATTTCAAGTGTAAAAATTATGCCCATTATCCTTTTTGATGTACAAATTGAGGACTGGAAGCCGTTTGGGCCCGAAAAGTATGTACGAGCTCTAGTCCTTCTTCAGCGTTGTTATATTTCTCTGTCCATTGTAGGACATGGTCAGTTGACATCTGTTTTTTCAATCTACGCGGCGGAAATCTCAGGTATTTTGCTTCTTTAACGTTTTGATCTCCTTTTCTATTGTCTCGCGATCGATGTCAATAAAACAGTAGGCCGCCGGAAGGGATCACTAGATCTACCCTTCTCGGTGTGCGCATAATTCCCAGCTATGGACGGCATGCACTAGTTTCCACCTAATCGGTTTCATAAACAAAGTTTTTTTAGATATTGAAAATGTGATCTTTATTATGTTCGGTTATTTTTTTTTAAATATTTAGTTCTTATGTTCAAGTCAACGGCAGCACTCTGTCACACTGCTCCTGAAGCATCGATAGGTTGCATGAAAATGGCACCAAAAAACTGACAGTTTCTTATTGTTTGTACTTTAATTCTGATGTAAAATCAGCTTGAATTGAAATCCCAGCTGCTCCTTTTTCAAAATATGCGTATTTTTGTAATTTCTAGCGTTTAAAACTGAAGTTTATATTTGATAAGCCTGTTGAAAGATATTACACACATGATTTCACACGCACAAACACACGAATATCTAGATATTATTTCCACACCATCTTTTTGTCTGCATCAGAATTGAATGCTTCTTCTGTTTAAACTGTTAGAGAAATTTTGAAGAATCCCTGTCCTCCATCAGCCGTTTCCTTTATTCTAACATTTTCCATCGATGTTATGTCCCGCGTTTTGACGATGATATCAAAAAGTTCTGACGCATTAGCGTACACGACAGATTTACGTTCTATAACTCCAATTTTGCCTTTGGTGGTCTCGAATTCATAAATACCTTCTTTGTAAATATGACCCAGTATATGAGACTTTTCTTGCATAAGACAATTTTCTTTTCCTCATAAAAGTGATTGAAAACTTGGAACGTAGATTTTTACCAAAAACAATTTTTTCACCAGAAGGTGCACATACTTATTCTCGGTTATCTTCATGTGTGCATTTACGATCAATGCGTTGATTAATATATTTACCATGTTTTGTCTCGTCCATTTTTTAATTTATATTTTAACTATCAATACTGTTATATTGAATATACGAGTATGATAAAATCAAAGCATCAATCGTCCAAGAAATTGTCCCAGTCTTCAAAAAGAATTCTGAGGAATAACAAGATCAAAAGTCACTTGTTCGCCTTGATTTTTATCTCATTTAATGGTGTGGAAATAATTTGTTGATATTCGTGAGTTTGTGTGTGTGATCATGTGTGTAATAACTTTCAAGGTTTATCAAATACAAACTTCAGTTTTAAATAAAATCTCTATAAAGATTTTATTCCATTATGGCTTATCAAGAGAGCACACAACTTTCTATTCAGTTTTAAAGGCTACAAAATACAAAAATATGCATATTTTGAAAAAAGGAGTAGCTAGGATTTCAATTCATGCTGATTTTACATCAGAATTAAACTACAAACAGTAAGGAACTGTCAGTTTTTGGTGCCATTTTCATGCAACCTATCGATGCTTCAGGAGCAGTGTGCTGTGCGAATGTTCTTGGTGCTATTGTTTTGTGCAAGCATCTGAACAATAATTCGGCTAATACTCAAATAAATATTTCAGATATGCAACAAAATATCTTTGATTATTTTTTTTTTTGAAAGTTTGAAACGAAATCCCATCTGATGTTCGAGTAGACTTGATTTTCGGAACAAATCAACACAACTTACTTCCAAGTCATCATGAAAAGTACAAACAAACCATGAATCAAAGATTATAGGCTTCCTCATTGTGATTGGCAACCAAATCTGTTCCGTGTAAATAAAGATAAATCTAATATGCTATTACACTGATTGGCGATTGTGGCAATTGCTGTATTGCAAAATTGAAAGAAATCCGCATAGCAAATTACTTAACGTTGATTGGCGCGAAACACTCTTTGATAGGGCAGTCGATAAACAAAACCTTCAACTCGTCGAACGCAAAAAAAAGATAAAAGTTCGTGTCGCACAGGCAACGTAGATGCTCATCGCTAGCTGCGAGATACTAGATGCGATTGATAGGGGACAAGTGCATTTTCAAAGGCACAATTGCAATCTCAATCACCTTCTGGGACGACTCCCGTCAATGCCATTGGCATGTGGAAAATGTAATTTCCTCGGCGCGCTTGTATCGGCGGTGATGGCATTTTCAGTTTGCACGGTTTCCATCGCGATTACAGACCCGTGATTGCATCCAGCCATCTGATAGCGACCTCCGTTTACCATCTTCCATTCCATCTACCATCAACCAGGTGCATTGTGCAGAAGATTTGCATTATCGAAGCGATGTTTCGCAGGCAGCTCACATATTGGTGGTAGGTGGACAAGAACGTCGCTCATCAAAATGCTGTGGCTGCGGTGCAAGCTGCTGCTGATGGAGAATGCATTAACTACCTTCAGCGATTCCAGGCCAAGCCTGTTTGCCATGACAATTTCAAATTAATTATGGTGGAGTCGCTTGGCTAGATCCCTTCTGTGGGTTTTGCAGACAAAACCGAGGTTGGGTCTCAATTGAATTTCTAATATTTCATCGTAATTATGGATGACAGTAATTGCAGGTATCAATCAGTTGCTCGCAACGTGTATGGTAGTAATAAGTTTTCAACTTATTAGTCAAACTGAATATGAATCAATGTAAAATCTGACGATGTCTTCATTAGTATTTTAATAGCTTTTTTTAGGAAGATATATCTCTTAACTACTCCAACATATTATCCGTTTTGTACTTGCTTTCATCATAACCTTCTATCAAAATCAGATAATCTGCAGAGTTTACATCTTGTCAAACGATTCGAAACCCCTGACATTACAGCGGATCGTACAAACTTCTTCATCAGAATTTGAATGACAGTATGTGCATACGCTTTGCATTAGCCATACATAAAGAGTCGTTATTAATTCGATAAGGACACATACGCGAAAGTTTCTGCATTTGGCATACCTACGTGTACATAACGCATAATTTAAATGCTATAAAATTGAAACGGATATTGTCTATGCAAGATGAAATGATGTATGCAAAATTATTTTTAGCTAAAAGGCGCTTCTATTGTTCGAATATTTTTTGCTTTATTTTATGTAGGCTGTATAGTATCCTCATACTTTTTGTGTGTTTTTTGGCACAGTGCAACTTGTAATCGAATTGCAAATTTGAAATAAAGATCGCAAGACTGGTCATGAGGGTAATTAAATACGAAACATATTAATTAAAAATAAATACCATGATAAATACAATAAATATATAATATCAGCGTCGAGCACAACTATTTAATGGAAACATCAACTTGCCTTCCTTTCTGAAAGTTGCAAAAAACAAAAAAAAAATGACAAAAATTTTTGATTAATTTTCATAAACTCTGTCAATTGGACTCACATGAACTTTTGCCAACAAAAATTTGCTCATCTAGGGTTAAATAAGCAGATCTTTGTTGGCAAAAGTAGACATTCTTTAAACTTAACATTATTGGTTTTCTAATAAAATGATTGCTTTAAACGACCCCATTAAACTTAAGTGTATGGGAATTACCACGATAGCCTACGCGGACGATGTAGTTCTTCAGGTCTCAGGCAAATTCCTCCCGATTCTCTACGAGGTGATGGAAAAATCATTGTCCGTAGTATACAATTAGGTTAGACCCAAAAGGTAAAGCATAATACCTCGAAAAACGGAGCTAGTCTTATTTATCCGGCAAACTGAAATCCATATTTTCAAGCCACCTAAGACTTCAACGCCCGCTCAAAGTTTTTGGAAGTTATTTCAGATAACAAACTGTCCTGGAAACTGCTCATCGAAGAAGAGCGATGAAAGCAACTAATACAGTCTTCTTTATATATTTAAAATTGAGTAAAAACTGACAATCCTTTTGGGAGAGTATAACGATCGACTACTCTTCTAGAGCTAATGGATTATTTTGCAAAACTGAGCATTTAAATAACAAAACATTTTTCAAATTCATTATCGATGAAGTTAATGATGCAAAATCAAGCATCAGCTCCGTAATATATTTTTAAATGTTTTGCCGTTGTTGGAGGATATTTTTCGAAGGTATTATCAGTATTTCCTGGCCAGCAAGTAATGCTTTTATCCACCAGGATTGTTCTGTGAAAAGTTATTGCTAGATAGTTTAGTGAACCGCGTGATTTTTTCGAAATTTTTCATCGCGAATCAGAATAAAATGATTTTTACAAATTCAAACTCAACTATATTTATTAGTTGCCTCTTAAATCCTTCACAAAAAGGAAAGGGAATATAATAAAGATTGCTTCTGATTATATTCCATCGATTTTTCATGAAAGGATTCTCAAGATCATTAGTTAATCGAATCACTACAATGCACCCTTCAAGTCAAACAACTCTTGATATCATCAAGCATCTTATCATCGATGCAAAAGACTCTTCAGATAACGAGGAATATATTCAAGATAAATCACTCACATAATCATTCAACACTGCAAATGATGTGTAAAATATCTCAAACTTTATCTTATTCTGCTCACATCAATCCGTTCATCCCGAAACGGCAGCTTCATTAACCCCAATCAATAAATTCAAGCGCAGTCGAGTGCGTGGCGATGGATACTCATTTTCCCGAACCATTTTCCACTCAATTAATTTTATAAATGAAACTGAAGAAACTTTGTCTACGTTTCTGGCGATGTACCTACGTTAATTTTCGTTCGATATTTTGCATAATTAAAGATTTTCGAAGAGTGATTTGATGTAATTACTAAATAAGTTCTTTGAATCTGAAAATCTGTAGGTTGTAGTTTTAGATGAAAACTTTTACTTCATTATATTTGTCAGCGACTTGTGGAAATTTTATAAAATGTTCTTGAATGTTTGCAAAATTTATAAAATTATTGCGACTAATTTGTTAAAATGATGACTCTTAATTTGGATTTTCTAGAAAAAAAACTTTACATCGTTTCTTTAAGAATCATTTTTTCTTAAAACCGGGTGAAAATGAGGGAATTATACTTAAAGAAACGACCGAATATCCAAATAAATTGGTTTGTCGAAAGTAAAAACTTATTTAGTTCTTAAAATTGTAAACAAACACATTTTATTTCATTTCATTTCTGTTAAATATTCGCTGATTTATGCAAAACTAATTTTTATTTAAATAAATTTATGTCGAAAACATTTTATGAATATTAGCGCCCAAGGTGGGTCTTAATTCATATAAAATTGCTATTTATTTACCATTTATAAATTATTTCATATTTTTCTCAGCTAATAATGGCGAAGTATTTTAAACTAATGATAACGGATGTTGATCAGCATATAGTAAATATTCACTTGTCGTCAGAAAGCCTTCATATTTACTTTTGATAGTCGAAGGTAAAATAAAATCAGCCAAAATATTATTAGCACACCAAAATTCTCTTTTTTTCTTCTAAATATTTTAATGCCCTTTTAATGATAAATGCTTTATAAAATTAATAAAAAATTGCAGAAATTCAACTCTAGATATTAAGTGAACGCATTTAAAATATCCTCTTTTAAATTGCGCTATTTAGTACGAATATACTTAAGACATTAGGAACCCTAGGTAGGTCAATTGCAATTATATTTAAATACAAATTCTCAATTGAAGCAGAAGAAGACAAGCCTAAAATCATGAATTTAAGCATTAAGTAATTTTGATTTTCTGTATATTTAAAGTTTGTGCCCAAAGCTCACAATGAATGTTAATACAATTTCAGATATTAAATAGTTTATACTTTGTTTCCGAGAATAGTGCTTGATTTCGAACATTACATTTATTAAAAATTAAATGTTCCAAAAAATATTCCCAAGACAAACTTTACTAATGACATTTCGAAATCGAACTCAATTCATCAATGTATTTTAAGATGTGATGATCTCTGTTTTGAAAAAAAGCACCTTGAGAAACGTGGAACGGAAGTAAGTAAATGATATGAATAATTTGCAACATTCTCCGCAGGCGACCATACTGCGGACAATCACCCGGAGACCTCACCTAATTGAGCGCCTTTCAACCGAAAGTTCACTGGATGATCTACCCAACGAAGATAGATCAAACATTGACCGTATAGTGGTGGTACCGATAAAATTTTTATAAAGGGGTGAAAAGTAAGAAAAGAGTAAAGAGTGTACTTAAACCGAGAGTCACACGCCACATCCAAGGAGACTGAAAACAACAATAACCCTTTAACTGTTTATATATGTTTATCATGCACTTCATGTGCGTCAACAATTCGCCATATTCGACGGCTAGATCACCAATTCCTTATCCAGTCTTGATGCGATCCGCTTATCTCAACAAAATTTCCAGTCTTTTCCCCGCCAAAAGGATTTTTCTGTCACCACAATATTCTTCACGATAATGACTATCACCAGAAACATCTGTGAAAAGCGTGAGTGCGAGAGAGATAGCTGTATGGCGTTTGGATCAAACATGCGATTTTTAGAACCCATGTGCGGTATTACCCAGTGAGTTTGAAGAGAGTTAGCTATGTATTCATCGAATATTAGAGAAATTGGATGAGTGGCATACAAAAGGCTCTATTTTAAACAGATCTAAAGAACGAGTTACATCTTCCAACATTGAATTAATGCAGAGAGGTGTGGGTTATATGAAAGAAGCTCAATGTATACTTATGGACTCTTGCAAGACTGGCAAAAAAGGATAGTAACTTAGCTAGTCATTAGAACAGTTCAGTGTGTTAACATTTGCACGAAATCAAAAGATGGTTAGAAAAAAAAAATTAATTGCGGATTGTGCCGATAATAAAAGAAAAATTATTGAATCTCAGTAAACAAGTTTACAATAAGTTAAATTCAATTTATTATCTGCCTTTTCGTGCGATTTTAAACAGAAACCATTACATAAATTCACTTTAATCAAAACTAACTCCTTCACAATTTCTCCACTTGTCAATCTCATCTCGAAGATACAACTCACTAAAGACATTAGCCGACAACTCGAGTTATTTAACCTTGTCTTGGTCCATGGACAACCCAACAATCTGACTTTTGAACAGCATCTTCCAGCCACGATGATAATCATCTTGAGCCAAGACCGGCCAGAGCAGCAAATCAAGATACAAGCCACAGTACAGAACCGTCAGATACACAAGTGCTGTAGTAAAAAGTGAAATCGTTACAAATTGAAAAAAGAACGGGCTGGGCCAGCACTGCTTGCTCCTCCAGTATGCCACTGTGCTAATTAATGTAAATAGCGTACCGCGATTTATCTGTATCTTCGCTGTTAGCACGAATAAGAAATAGTTTTGCATAAGTAGCTACGTGAGCTCGCGAGGACGAGATGGGCGAATAATCGAAGAAAACGCAAGGCGGAAAACCAACGGGCAATTACAGGTTCGGTTTCAAAGTCATATGTGTTATTTACGTAACCGCAAAGAGCTTGACCTCCTGAATTGCTATCATTAAAACAAAGTGGATAAATAAATCATCTAGCTGCTAGTGATTATGTCATAAGAGATTTATTTGTAGCTATTTTCTGATTGGGCGGAACAGGCGGTAAATGTAATGTTATTAATGAAAAACTAACATTTTAGAGGAGTTTCCTGTGTTATGAAGAGTATTTTAACTTATTGTACATATAAAAAAAGTGGGTTTGCTGATGATAATATAATATTTTGTAGGCTATTATGCCATTAGCCAATGTGATTTGTGTGGCTCTTGGTGGTAAAGTGTGCCATCGAAAAGTTTCACCAGATAGGCTATGCAAAGGGAAAATTCATGAGTAGGGAAAGTTCCTGACTCTCACATATTCGATTTAATTGTTTCTATAAACTACTATCATCACGGGTTGATGCAAATTCAAGTTGTTAAAGCACAACGCCATAAACCATCCAGTAAAATCCATCAAAATTCCAGGTTCTCTTTCAAAAACTGTAACTATTTTCCATAAGTTCTTTTATTGTATATTTTTGCAAACTCTTTCATTTCCTAAGGAACCGCAAAACCACTTTACTCAATAAAAGATACATTTTCAAACACCTCAATCATTCAACTCATTCAATTTCTTTACCAACATCTATCAGACAATTCACGTTATTGAGAACGACACGCTTGTAAAAATGTTAATATTTGCGTTGACATAATATCGTCAACGAAATAATTACCTTTGCTCTTTTGCCATTCCAAAACCGCAAATATTGTTTAGAATCGAGCGACACAAAACAAAACAACGACAAGTGTTAAAAGACTTCAAGGTAAAAGTTGTTGGCTTTTAAAATCAAAAATTCAAAAGATTATTCTGAACTATGGTTGTTACGAGTCATAGGTTTTATGACGCATTGAGGCAAAGTATCTTTCTGACAAAAAAAGATAGATTTAAAGGCAATGATGCATGTTGATGGTCAGCGAATGAATTTTTTCGACGCTTTAGCTAATTCTATTCATGGATTTCAAGAGTCATGCTATATATTTCATTGTTATTTGTTAGACAGGACTCTAAATGATAGAACAAGTTAGGAGATTTGTGCTACACTAGACTGCCATTTCCATTAGGAGTTCTATGGTTACAATGTAAGCATGTAGTTTGGCGAAAATGGAAATTGTTCATTTTTACGCAATCAGATAATGCAAACCTGGTTCATTAAAAGTGAGTAATAATGGGAGATATCTGTTAATTTATAAATTTGTAAATAAGTTTCAATTCCATAATAACAGGTGAGCTAAATTGGCTTTTGTAGTTTCAAATTATTTCTAGATTTTGTGATTACGTGCAAACATATCTTGCTGAATATCTTGCTGTCACAAGTACTACATTTCAAAAGTTGAGTTTTCTCCAGAAAATCAAATTTACCATCATAATCTGAATCATTTATTCAACGTTAAACAGCAACTTAAATTTGATAAAAAATAATTAAATTTGAATGATCTAGATATTTTGATTAAAAACCCAAAATTTTGAACTCCGCACTTGCAAAATTTCAAATGGTGTTCATGTATTAAATCGCCTGGTGAATTTATTTTAGCTTCAAACATGCTATAATATAAAATCCTGTCAAAATTAAGATCAAGGTATGATTTTTTTATCAATAATTTATCATCAATTTCAATATTTATTTATTTGTACTTGAGGATTACTGAATTGTTTCATCTTCTACAAATCTGTATCGATTTTCTTGAAATTTTACAAATAAGTTCGATTACACATTTTTTTCCGATTCTGAATTCAATTTTAGATAAATCCATCTGTCAAATAAAAAAAAATTTTATAAACATGTTTTAGGTAAATCTTCTTACATTTATTTAAAAATTTCCCTAAATTATAAACAATTTGGAGAAACTAAATTTTAAAAAGCCGAATAAAACTTCGGATAAACAATGTACCCTTCGTTATATTAAAATCTAACTTAACAGTTTAACAAAAAATCTAGTGTTAAACAATTACTTAAGAGTGAAGAAAAAAAAATTAGAAAAAAAACGGCCGAAAAAAATTCACTATCGATTTTAAAAATAAATTTGACCAGAAAAAAATTAAACTGACAGAATTTTCATCATTTTTTTTAAACAAATTTTATTCCTTCTTAAAACAGATTACGACATAAGTTTTGTGGAAGCATTAGTGTAAAAAATACCATAAATCAAATATCTATAAATACATCATTGCAAAGCATTTTTTGGCAACATTTCAAAATTATTTTCTTCGACAAAAATCACCTGTGAAATCCAAACGTAATGATAAATGCAAAGAACAAAACGAACTTAAAAAATTCCAGACGCTATGCGAAAATCGTTTGTAAAAAGCGTTATTCAAAGAAATACGTAGAAGAAGCTCTAAAATATTTCTCGAGCAAATCTTAGAAAAGAAAGATTGAAAAAATCTAATATTTATGTTTGCAAATTTGACAATATTTATCTTGGTTAATTTTAATAAAATTTCAAAGAAAGACGTTTCGTTCCAAAAAAAAACATAGTTAAAAATTTATTTCACCTTTTGAACGGTAAAATTTGCTATAGTCTATTATAACCTCCTCAATGCATTAGAAACTCCATTACTATCATTAGATGTTTGCAAATTAAATAAAAATAAAAATTTGGAAGTTTGCAGAAATTTTTTGCTACTATAAAACAATCAATATCATAAATTTTGTTACTAGATTTCAATGAAAAAAATTCTGGCAATGTACTCTTCAATGCGATTCAAAGGTGACAGCTTTCCGTTGATTTTCTTCATGGCTTTTACAAAAACATAATTTTGTCGGAATATCCAAATTCTCTTTGAAAAACCTAGATTTGATAAAAATTGTGTGATAAAACTATTATGACTGATATTCTCTACACAATTTTGCCTAAGAAATCATGTAACGTATAGCAAACAAAACAATTACGATCATTCCAAAATCTATTGAAACTTGTTCAAATTATTTACAAAGTTTTGCAAAGATGTCAACTTAAAATGTTTTCAATAAATGGATAAAACTTCACTCTGCAAAGGCTTTTTTCGTTTTCAAATGCTTACTAAATTTTCCGCAAAAAATTGGGAAGACATGTGCCTTCAAATTTATGTATAATTTATCTACAAAAAATATTGTGTTATTGGTCGATTTGACATGTACGTTTTGTGAACAATTTTTTAATCCAAAAACTCCATAAATATTTTGATTTGTGCGGTAGATTTCTTAGGAAAAATCTATACAAATGTGACAATTTATTATACTTTTGTCAAATTTGTATCGATTTTTTCTGCAAACTTTCCTGAAAAAATAATGTTAAATTTATTGATGCAAAATATCCGTATTAATATTAAAGGTAATTTCTATTTTTTTTTCCATAATTGAGCGTATTAAACATATTAAATTCATCAAAACTGCAGAAGCATATGTAGACTCGTGTATTTCTTTTCATTGCCTTGACCAAGATCATTCTTTACCAGAAAATAAAGTTTGAAGTGATATCAAATTGCGACTAATGCCGTTGAAATATGTGTTACTTGTAAGTCTATCAAAAAGCGACAACTTTGAATATCTATGTGTATTTTTGTGAAAAATATATAGAGACTATGTTCAATGTAGCACTACTTCCTAAGAGGAGACATCAAAAATAAAAATCAACGACATACGTAAGTAAATAAAAGTTCTAAATACATTATTGCCAGTTATTCCAGAAACATATATTTTTTAATCAAAATATTTTTAAGTGGAAATTATCGTTGGAGTCTTCACATCCATCTCCTATTTAAATCTATATTTTGACAACTTATCAGGAATAAGAAAAAACGTCCTATAAATTAACCTGGATTAAACCATTTTACATTGACTGCCAATTTTGTGTCTTCAGAGAGCCGTTAACAATATTGATTAATCGACCAAAAAGAGAACACCGCTAAGCAAAATTGGTCGGAAAGACCCTTTTTATACTGTAAAGTCTTTTCATTCAATCTTTAAGACAGAACCTAGATAAATTTCGTATCATAAGTTGCGTATTAGTAGCGTATCATTAGTAGCGTTGTCTGCTTTTGAATAACCACGACTTTCAAAAGAAATGCATCCGAATTGATTTGAATTTAGAAAGTACAACCGCCTCAAATATATTTTGATGTATTGTTCAATCAATGATCAATTTTCCAAAGATGAAAACGCATATTGCACTCATTATAAATCAACGAAAAATTATCTCATTTTACCTACGAACATTTTTACCTTCTGCATAATATCCCATGCAATGCAATCTTCACATGCAACAAACTCGAAGAAAGTTATCTTAATCCTCTACTTACAGCTCCTTTCAAACATCACTGATGAATTGTGGGTGGGTAGCAGAATAGCTGTACAACTACACGCCATGCCGTGCAGCCAAAAACATTCAAACATTTTCACCTCAACTCCAAATATTCGTAATGTTTGCTTTTCATCTTTCATCGCGCGTTTAAATGGCGATCGCGAATAAAAACCGTACATATATAAATCGACTTATTGCACTGATTAACCGTGAATTTTCGATATGTTGTAGATGTTAACACATTTATGTAAACATAATGCACATGAAATGTTTAATGAAGGCAGACAGGATTGCTTGGTATATGGATTGGCAAATGACCAATGATGCCTCTTGAGTCCATTAAGGTGTGGTAGAAAAAAGTGCATGTTGTTTGTTATCTAACAATTTCAAAAATAATCATGAATCGATTATTGTTGGGAGGCCTTGCCAAATCAATATTTGTTGAAATATGCTTGGATTAGGTAAACACTATCAGGAAGACATGTTACCACAGTTTTCGTATGTCTTCAAACCGAGCGCAATTGTATTCCGCTCATCACTCGATGGAAATTTCTCTGGACTATATATGTCGCACAAAGTTGGTGAAAATGTTGATAGATGAATGCAATATTGATTTATTCGCTAAATTAGTTGCAAATACACAATCGCTTATATATTGAACATCTTATTATTGTTTATTGTTCCCTATCGATGTATTGAAGTGTTGCGACTCTCTTAAACACTCTTGGAAAAGCCATGAACTCTGCCATAAAATTTATTACTTTCCACGAATTTTTCAGTTTTTGATTGCCGGTTCTCATTATTCGGAACTCATCACGCAATTATTCATTTTGTAAGCCAACCCGAATTTTTGCTGTCAGCCGCCAAACAAATTGATCAATTCGAACAAAACCTATTGAAAACGGAAAATGATGGGAAAGTAGTTAAGCATAATGTACATAGATTTTTTGTATTGTTATGAGCGTGGCTTTCTTGGCGCGTCTTAAAAAGTAATTAATTTAACCATGAGTGTTTTTTGTTGTGAATGGAAGATGTTTTACAAGTGATCGGGACGTACGTATGATTAATTTCAGGTATTATGAATCAATTAGTAATGAAGTGTTATTTATGGATTTATGATACCTAGTTTAGTTTGTGAAACTAGTATCATCAGTGAAGGTATTGGGGAGTATGTACTTTCGCTTTGAAGTTTTGATGCGATTTAAAGATTTTACTTACAAAACATATCATTAATTAAATGTTTCTTCGGACGAGTCTCAAAATTATAATAACATATTATCCCATAGGTGATGTTGACTTAATGAAATGTGTGTACGATTTTGTAGTTCACGATCGAAACTGTGCGAAATTGGAAGGTGAAAATCGATACCTACCAAAATTTATTTTGCAGTGCACATTCTCATTTTCTAATTTTAAGCTGGAGTACCTTTTTTCATTATATGTCTTTGCGTAAGTAAAACACATCAGTGGACTACTACCACTTATCAAAGAATCTCAGTAATATCTGTATGGAATGTAGAAATGTTGTAAACTCGGTTTATTTGAATAAAATATATTAATACAAACGGCAAATGGCTATTTTTTATTTCGATTCTTAACCGACTGTCACGCTGTCACTTCTACTCGCGTTCGGCCTCACTTGACTAATTGACAGCTAACGTCCTGCCATACCGACCTGTGCTCTTCGTGGGTATGCCATACCGAGAGCTGAAAATCAACATGCATTGCCTGCCCTAATTTTACTACAATGCTAAAACTTAGCCCTAAACAAATATCAATAAAGGAAGTTATGGTACCTGTTTTTTACGAAGCAAAAATATCGCTGCCTTGATACATTTTCAAGATGCCTTGACCAATAAAAAAGATGCACAAAACTTTACAAGCAGTTAGTTTTTACTTCTGAAAATCTTCAATGGACGACATCTTCGTAACTTTTAAGTTGTCAATCAAGTTTGTTTGGTGCGTGAATAAAGAATTACTCCAGCAAAATTGACTTGCGTGACAGTAAAATTATGCAAATATGTCGCAAAACTACCGTAGAAAAATTTAAATTGTTGTTATCTCTCCATAAAGAAAACACTTTTAAATTACATATGTACATTTAATTCGTTTCATACTCATAGAAATTTCGTTTTCTGTTCAGAAAATGAAAACTGTTCAACAGTAATTGCAATCACCATTTTTATTCTGGAAATACTTCAACGAGAATTATCTTTTTGATGAGAAATTCAGAAAAACCAAAAAGGAAATTGATTTTATTTTTGAGATTTATTTTGAATAATTCGGTCGACTATCGTGGATATTTTAAATCCAAGATTTTCACGATATTTCGTTTTTTAAAAATAATTGTCTTTTTCACCATCAATAATTGCTGCTAACTTTGCTCATAAATGCAGTTTTTCTTTCAAAATAGATTCATTAACAATTTGTTTAGATTGTGTGCAAATTAATTCTTTCCAGTGTTGACTAGTCTTCATTCTTACCCCCAATTGTGCAGACATTATCGCATTGTTTATACTTGAGCCATTTATTTAATTGTGCTTAAATTGTTCAAGCACTGAAACTGTGTTGTACGAAAAGAGATGAAAATGTTCGTCTTTCGCATTATACGGGACCATTAAAATTTATTTGAAATTCATTTGATTGCAATTGTAGGATTTCGTCATCAAGAAGAATTCAGTTGAGCTTGTTTTTTTAAGCAATTTGTGCTTCTGTAGCACTTTAATCAAATGTAAATAAAGCTGAATTTAATGATTTTTTTAAAAATCAATCAAGCGAAGTATCACATAGCTGGTTAGCTACATTGATCTCAATCTTTTTGTGCAAATTAAAGGATTATTTAAATATGTCGATGAACCCAATAACCGCTTTTCTGCAGAAATCCGAACGCTTTGCATATTTTTACGCTGTTCGAGCTCAAATAGCATTCGCACAATTGAAATTCAGAACTTTCAAATCTCACTTATCTAGTCTACACCATAGATATGTTGAAAAGAATTGCTATTCCTTTAAAATTGAAATGAAAGAATGCAAATCTCACGATAAATAAAACATTTTCAAAACGCATTTAATTCGTTTCGTGCTCAAAGAGATTTCGTCTTTCTTTCAGATGTGGGTAGAATTCCAAACAAGTCTTGAATAAATTCAACCACTAAAAAGGACATGACTCCCTATTTTATATGGTTGACGTCAGTGGATCAAATATGTCTTTGAATAAATAATTTGCACTCAAGCAATATATATGCGGTTGAACTTTTGTGGCAATGTCCTCATTTTATTTCGGAAGTGTGTCGTTTGCACTTTTCGAACATCGTGTAAATATGTGTGTTCGTACAAAAGGACAGATTTTTTGAGTCGGTCTTTACACTTTGTTTTAACCAGTAAAAGAATATTTTTGTTGAATGATGTCTCAAAATATTTACTGAATGTGATGCTGCCCAAAAATGTTATGTTATGAATTAGTTCAATATCTATCTTTTTAAAATCGAAATCTCTAACAAGGAATAGAATATGTTTGGATGCAACATTTACTGGTACTATAATTTCCATTGTTCGTACAACAAAATATTGGAACCTCTGAGATTGCTGAAAATATCACTTATTATGCCTGATACATGAACACAGAAAATATGAATCCTATTTGTAAAGCGAAGTTTCATTAATTACGCAAGGCTTTTGGGGAAGGAAGTGCCCAATTCACACTCTATCCGTGTCAAATGGCGAAAGGAAGAGACATAAAGCTGGCCTTATGTAAATTTCCTTTGTTTTTACTTTAGTATATAATAAAATGAAGAGAGTGATTGAAGGAAACGGAGGTGGTTTTAGTCGGTAGAAATCTGGCATGCCGAGACGCAGGAGCTGATCGGTATCTTTTGAAGATTTCCACCTCCCAACGTTGAAAAAAAATTCTTGTAGAAATAACAAGTGCATAATTTACTTCTCCCTGTTCCCTAGGAGTAATTTCTCCTTTCGCAGGCGATCTCAAAACAACATCCAATAATAACAATCCGCGAGGTGCGACCCTTGAGGTCCACACGGTCAACTTTCCAGTAATATTTACATTCATAAATATTAAAAATATTAAACACAATAATAATAATGAAAATAATGCTATTTTAAATAATTATGAAGTTACTTATACTAGTAATTAAAATGAGTTAATATTAATCGATTGACTCTTCACGCGGATCAATCGTATGAATGTATGAAGGTTTTTGGAAAGTAATAAAAAACTAAAAAGTTTTATTTGATGAAAACTTAAAACATCTGCTCTCGAAAAGCAATGATGCAGGGAAGGTTTAGAAGAGACTTTTTCAGAAATCACGTCATTAGAGTAAGTGATATTATTTTTATCAACCTTTTTCCATTATAAAAAGAATAGTGAATATTGTTTTTGTTTTTGAATAAATATGTTTTCCAATCATGAAAAATGTGTTTTTTTTGTTTAATAGGATATTTTTATATTCAAAACATTTTACCATTCGAAGCGTTGATTAATACAAATGCAAATTTAATATAAAAAAAATCTTCAAATTTTAAGCATTTTTTCATTAAAATAAAACACGGCACTGTGAAAATTTTCGAAAATCTGCTTAAATTATGCAAATATTAATGAGCTTTGACTGACATAACAACGATCTCTATTGAAAGAAAGACATCAGGTAATATTATTCGTATGAACCCTTTTTATACAGTGACTTTTAATGATTTTTTTATTTTTAATCTATTTTATTTTTTGTATCAGAAAATAGTTACTGATTTTTACACGAAAACTATTAAGAGTATGCAAATTTTATAAACATTGAATACTGTGCTGTGCAAATCAGCTTAAAAAATTGATAATTTTTTAAAACCCCTTTTTGCACTTTTTTTATTAAAGTAATTTAACTTAACTTCTCCAAGCATTTTTTAAAAATTTGATTAAACCATAGAAATATTAATACGTGTCGACTGACATCTTAACAATCGAATCGTATGTTTGTTTCGTGAGATATAGTGCATGACAGAAATGACCTTGGACGGGTCAAACCAAAAAACCACCCGACTGAAATTTTCCAAAAATTAATCATCATGCTCGTAGAAAAAACTGTCCACAAACGTACGTACGTACATACATACACACACACGCATAGGCTTCTTTCCAAAAACACTTTAAATATACTCTAAAGACTTCAAAACGTAATGTTGAAAATTGCAATTTCGATTTTCCAAGCGATTATAAGAACTTCCCATATATCGGGAAGTTAATAATATAATAAGTAAAAAATATAAAATCTTACGTAAGAAAAGGAGCTTGTAGAAATCTTACGATCCCTTGAAAACAAGATGTGGTCCTGGAAAATTTCACAAATGGTGCCTACGTAATTAACGGACGCTTTCCAAACAAATAAACCCTAAAAATGGTGAGAAGACTAAACGCAATAATAGAAAAGATATGCCTACAACCAATTCGAAATTTCAGGTGCTTAATTTTCTCTAGTTCCTCTGTCTCTATTTAATTATTCTTATATTAAATATGGATGCTATGATTCGCTTAAAATTTGGCAGGCTTATTGGCTTCATAACTCGCACGGGGGTAGCTTTTTGGTATTGTAAGAAACACATGTCGTGGTGAAATGTATTTGGACTGCCACAAAAATTTCTTTGGTCAAAGGCTTTTACTTCGATTAAGATTTGTCTAGATCAGGCTAAACACACATTGCATAGTATTCGTAGAATAATGAGTAGCTATGTTTCTAATCACTTTTTATGGAAATTGCGTTGGTTTAACCGAGAACGATTATTCGGTACTCGCCATATCCACCTTTTATATCATCCGGGAGGACAGGCAGTGTCCCTTTGAACGATATATCCAGTGGTCGAGCAACTTAACGCTCTACAAGCAAAACATCGAGCAATATTTAAGAAAAAGTGACTAATCCATTTTTACCGAATATTCTGTAATGGACACCCAGATCTTTCATGTATGCTGTCTATGATACTATTGAACGTATCATTGAGACTGACCAATTCTGGACCAGTACCAGTTTCACCTGACTGTCTTTATCATCTTTTTCAGAGTCCAATTCGTTATCCAAAACGAATGCTATCCGCTAAGAAGCTTCATAGCGACCAAGCTAGCATGCGTGCTTAATGTTTTCTCACTCATCTACAAATTGAAACCAATAACAATGCTAATTATATCAAAGTTTTGGTTTGTGTATATTTTGCAAATAAGCATGCATTAGCTTTAATTTTCCGCAATGTTTATTTCAATGTGTTTTTCAAAAGATCCGTTACTGTGCACACTACAAACTCGAATAATTATTCTAAAAGTTTATCCACCGGAAAATTCCATGTTTCATTCTGATTCAATTAAATGCTCCAACTCAATTGATTTTCATGTTTTTTATCAATTAAAAATGTTCACAACTAGGCTGCAAATAGCATGATTTATCACAATAAGTCAGAAAAGAAATTCAGGTTAGTGGAATGCATCATATCTCTTGCATTTGCATGTCTTTCACGAATTAACTCTTCAACGACTTTCTTCTTGGATCCATGGAAGTATCTAAAAAAATTGCATTTACTCTGGAATGTATCTTAACTTGTGTGACACAACTCGACGTTTTTGAAGCGATTAATTCACCAACCGAGCATAAGGAAACGCACAATGTATGTTAGTTTGTAATTGGAGGGTCCAATTTGCGGATGGGGTCAGATTCGTAGTGCTGCAAACTCAACACATCAAGTTATTCTGTTTGACCACTGAACCGTGGAAACTACGTGTCCAGAAGTTACTCCCGCTACGAATAAAGACAAGGTGTGGAGGTTGGTTTGCGAATATCTACTTACATGCTATGTATGTTGCTGAGGTTGCTGAGAAGGCCAGTCTTGTTTTACAGATTATGCAACGAACACTAACAGTTTGGCGTGAAATGAATGATGCTTATGACGATTGGGAAACTTGCACTTTCATTTGTGTTACTTGTTTTGAAGTCGCCGCACCGGCTGCATTGTCGTTTAGTACGAACGTTTGTTGTTTGCCAACGAAACGTTTCAGAAATAAATTGTTAACGACCTAGCACTAATTAGTCAGTAAAATAGTTTGTTTCAGCACTTGAATTACAAAAGTTGGTGGAATAGTCGAGGCGGTTCGTAGTTACGGTAGCCATTAAAAGATATCGTTGTTCTGTCTTTACGATAATTAATAAATATTGACCTGGAAGAGAACTTTCATGAACCAATGCAGAAATAGCTATTCTAAATTCCAAACCGACCATAACAAAAAAAAACTTATTCATCTCTTCCTCTGAGAAATTCATCCATGCTTTCAATGGATTTCAGGTTTTCAGCTAAATGTCTATCTGCCCCTATTATATTTGACTAGCTAGTACAGATAAAAATTGGGCACATATCCACGAAGAGCAACAAACAGACGCGTATATCTGCAAAAATAGGCTAAGACTTGATGATATTCGGGGCAGGGTAGTATTCGCCTCCTGTACATATAGTCAAACCGAAAAACTTCAGTCCCTCAAAAGACACTGAATTGTCCATGTTACGTCAATATTCGCCAATATTTTTAATTTTCCGATTAAAAATATTTCAAATCTGACCATTTGTGTTTGCATCGGAAAGCTTCTTCAATTCGAATTTATTTCTTAGTAGTCCTTTTTTAAAGTATCGCACTAAATCCAAGCGATTAACCGGACATCTAGCGCACTATGTGGTTGTCGACATAGAAGCATCCATCCCAGTGTTGCTATAGAATCAATCAATCACGCAGTTGATTTGGGATCGATTTCCGATCAATGCACTTTTGCGATATCAAAATTGAAAACCTTGTATCCATGCCTTTATGCATGTTATCCATATGTCATTTGATAATTTTTTTATGCATGAGCTCAGCTGCAAAGTCCTGGATGAAATTCAAGTAACTAGCGTATATAAAAATATCTGCATCATCGGATTTGAAATAATAAATAAAAAATGTGGAAGTGGGAAGTGTAAAATTGATAGTTCGTAAGTTGATTGGATATTACGTCACGTGGCATTAAGTACCAGGATGTTACCAGTATCGGCTGATTCAAATTATGAATGTTCTTAGTAAGTTTCCTCACGATCGTTCCGATAGTAAACAGGACTTGAGATCTTTAAAAAATTAGCATCCTTTAATTTCACGCTAGAACTAAAAAAATGTATTAATAATTATAGGGTCTTGGAGATCTGTGAATTTTTGTCTAATGCGTTACAAACAAAGACTGCAACAATAGATGTTTGTCCCACTAAACGTGGTAAAATGGTCTTCTGGATTTTGTTTTCCAAGGCAATTTTGCAATCTGTTTTTCTACTGTTATTTTTCGTGAACGGATGGATTATTTTCTTGGTAGCATTTTCTTGGTAGTATTTTTTTCTTGGAAGCAGATCCTCCCAAAAAATTGCCTCGATCAGCTTCGCTTAGCTTGTCCATTTGGAGAATGCATCAAGTGGTTTTTCCTATCGTTCTTCCCTCATCATGCTTGACACCCTTCATGGGAAGCCTTTATTCCAATAGAATTGTCGTAGAAAGTTTATGACAATATTAAAATTCGGCCAACTAATACATAATGTTTGACACCATCTTCGTGGAATAGATTCTTGCAACAGTGCATGATTATATTTTTCTATATCTTTTAGAAAGGATATCAAAAAATTTCGTCATGTTTGGAAACCCTGAAACAAGGATAACAAGTGCTGCAGATCGGCATATTAGAAAATACTGGAAAAACCGCAACCAAATTGACATCAGTGGCTCTGCAAACATGTCTCGAATAAGTGGGCTTTGAACTTATACACCGCAAAACAGGATAGTTGATCCCTTCCTTGATAGTTACCTAGTTTCAGCAATTGGCCAATCAATCGTTCTCTCAAAACTTCAACTAATTCAGGAACCAGCAGTGCAGCCTTGGAACGAAATAGCTCGGAAGCGATGTGTAGCCACAAGAAAACACACACCATATTTACAAGCGCCAAAAGTGCAAGGAACAAAGTGTTTGGATTAATATTTTTAGTAGATTAGCTAGAAACAAGTGAATCAATAAATCTGGGCTAATTGCATCAAATCCAATTTTTTAAACGTCATGCTGATCGACCGGCATGCATCTCATGGGTACCAGAAACCACAAAAAAAGACGAAGTCTACAGTTTTCTAGAAATGCGGTTCGATTAACTTCCAAACCAAGATAAACTTTTACCAGGATAATTCAATGCTCAAAAAGTACCTGAGAAAATTCTGGAATGTATAACATCTCCATGCGCAAACGAACGGTCAACGGTTGATCGAGTTTACCAATAGCAGAAAACTTGTCGCCAGTTTAACATGCTTCCTACACAAGAACAGGACGTTAGTCTTTCCTGATAACCTCACATTGAGTTAAATTAACCACTTTTTCATCAGGAAAATCTTTGGTCGTTCCGTAGCGCTACCTGTGACTCCGATGACTACTTAGTCAGGAGCAAATTTAGATGTTGCATCGTTAAACACTAACTAAATAAAAGTAGTAGGAATTCCGAAACATGATGTGGCTAAACTAAAACACAGTCCCAAACGCCAATCGTGAAAGAACGCTCACTGGAGCGTAGTACTGACTATCGAAATCGACGATGGACAACTTTAACATAGAAAGTGCTGAGAGAACTTCATTTACCTAGGACTCCAGCAAGGTAGAGACAGCAATGAAAAGGACGAAATTCAATGCAGAATTAGTCTGGTCAACAAGACTTTCTTTTCTGTTCTCTCAATATCGAATCAATCTACGTCCAGAGAAACAACGAGCTTCAAATATATAAAACAAATATACCACCGATAGGCATAGGTATATATGTACATAGAAGTAAGAAATGGACTCTTACAGGCTCTTCTGAAAAAACGATGAACACATTAAAACGAATGATCTTCCGTAAAATTATTAGATGAGCCATTTGGGTTGAGACAGCGATACATGGCACTAACCAGGAACCATGTGTTCCTTTTCAAGAATACCAAGAATACCGAAAAACCCCACACACGCAAACAAGTCAATTGACTTGCTGGTTAAACAAATCATCAAACAAAGCAAGTGCATGAACGGACTTCTTCTACTCGTAGTGGATTTTCGTAGAATTTTGCACAACGGTTCAAACTTTTCTATCAAACAAAGCATCGAACATGGATTGTCGACGGTTTATCTTTTTTCAAATGATTTGTTTGATCTAACAACTCCAATGACTTGTTTGAGTGTGGAATGACTCTTAGGTACGACCTAAAAAATAAGGTCTCGAGGGAGACGGACAACATTGACGAATATATCGAGCAGCTGTGAGGATTCGCTAATTGTAAAAGCGCTCGGTGAACAGAGATTTATATAGGCAGTCAGTAAAAAATGCCAAGACTCCAGTTGAGCTATCGCGCCATTGATAATGACTGTAAACATATATTATTTTCGTAAGCAAATAATTATAACTTCCGCAAATTTTGTATAGTATACTATCACAAGTATCTACGGGCGACTAATAAGGCAAACCCTCATTATTCATCCAATTTTCATTCTATTTTACCCGCTTTCAAAGAAACATACCACGAAAAACAACTCCATACTCATATTTACTTTGTAATTTCAAACGTTTTAGCTCGGAAACAAAGTTGTCGAACATAAACTAATCCATTTGGCATCGTCTCGTCATCGTCTACACAAATTGTTATGCTAACGTGACAAAACAATACTTTTTACTATTATTGTTACTGTTTTTATGTCACCACTCTCGGATAGTTACGTACATACATGTAACACTTTGCACATGTGGGAAGAACGGATTTTCCCAGCAAAGCAGGCGAGGTTGTCTGAAGTGCACGAGCATTTAAAGCAAGCATGATTGATAGATTTTCATGAAAGATACTTTTTGTTGTCCTCTGAAGTGACGACTCAACGCCATGTAATTAAGCGATTGTGACAAAGTATTACATGTAAGGGATATCCAAAGAGCTAAGCATGTAGCGGATGAAGTGCTGCTCGATAATTGTTAATTGGTATTACATGATATTTTCAATGAAGAAGTAGTTCATAACGGAGCTAACTAATCGGGCATTAGGAGTTGAGTGCAAGTAATTTGAAGAAAAGTAAATGCCACACCTTCATTAGATTATACAAAACGCGGACGTAGCAGTCATCATTTATTTTTTTATACTAAGGTAAAACGAAGTTGTACCTCAAAAAATCTTAAGATTATATCATTTCATTTCAATATTTTCAAATTGAGGAAACTCTTTGTCAAGATTAACTATTTTTAAGACATTAAGATTGATTTTTCGTAACAACTGATTGAATAAATAAATATATAATATTTAAGAAGAACTGATTGAAGTAAATTGCAACTGTTTGCAATTCATTCTACAGTGATTGAACGTGTAAGCCTTAGTCTTCAATTATTTATTCTTGTTATTTATTTACACTTTCCGCTTTAACACGATGGAGGTTAAGCTGGAAATCTACATAAAATACAGTGGCTCTCAGTCAAAACGTTACACGTCGGTTTACGTACAAAACAGACTCTTATTAGCGCGGCAAACGCAGAACCACCATATATTTGGTCTGTAATCCACGTAGAAACAAATTAAATAAAATTCATCAAAAGTAAACAGTGCGAACATTTTCTTTTAGCTATAAACAAAAACAACAACAACAATGAATCTCATAGCCAAAATGGTACAGTTGCTATTCTCACTATTTTACAGAGTGTATTGTCGTTGTTTTGCTTTCTAAGACTCTATTGGCAGTTTCTTGTTGCGGAGAACCTTATTTAAGTGTTCCGGGATTGAATTCACTAGTGTCTTTGTATATTTTAGAGGTATTTTATTCCATTCTTCAAGAAGAACTTTTTCAGTTCATTTTTGCTAGAAATCGGATGCTTCCTAATTTCTGTGTCCAGCTTCGCCTACGTTTAAGTTCGATGATTGTGGCGGGGTTTCGATCAGTTTCCGGCAGTTATACAAACACCATTTTTTGACAAGGAAAAAAGAATGTTTTGGGTCAATATCCTGGTCTAATGTACAACCATTCTTGATGCCAAGGTTTTCTGCACTTACTTTGAGCTTTTGGCGAAGAATGTCTAAATAGACGTGTTTGCGAACTATGCCATCAATAAATTGTAGATTTCCCACTCCTGACGCTGCCATGCAACCCCAAACCATTACTCCACCATCTCCATATTTTACACTAGAGTAGATATTTTTCTTCGAATATTTTTAACCTGGTTTTCTCCACACATAGGAGCGGTCATCTGATCCAAAGATGTTAAATTTACTTACATCACCAAATAATACCGTATTCTAAAAATCAGGATCCTTCTTAAGGTACTCATGGGCAAATGTCTTTTCAAACTTCTGGTTTTTGTTGCTAACAAATGGCGTTTTTCTAGTTGCCCCTCTGTTATATTTCTTGCTCCGAAACACGCGTCGGGTGGTTTCAGCGCTAACCTTCTTATGTAAATGCTGTTTAATTTCAAATGCTAATTTGGATGCACCATTTTTTGCATTTTTCTTGATAAATCCTAGTATCCACCCCTCATCTGCAGCAGAAAACACTATTCTCATGGTGTTTCTTATTTTGTCGGCCATTCGATTTTCATTTTTGAATCTATCGACAATATTTTAACCGTTAACTTTGGCTCTTTTGGACAATATTGCCTATTTTCTGGAACGATTTTCCAATTTTAAAATGACAAATAACGAGGTTCCTTACTTATTTTGTTGTATAAGACCCCATTTTCGATTGTTGACACTCGATTTGTTGGTAGACCACCAGCGAAACACCAATTTGGCTGTAAACTAAGGTGAAAACAATGAGCGTCGACTATAAGTGAACAAAGCGGAGTAACTGACTCACAGACTGATCAAAAATCGATTGAAGGTAAATAAATGCCAACTGTACAAATTTACTGTGGGGCTAAAATTCGAGCGATTTTCGTTTATTATTACTTTTCATTCAACCATTCTTTTTTTGTTTTGTCGCTTTTAGCCTTTTTCCCATCAAATAAGACTGTACAAATTGCTTCTATAAGGTTTTTGAATTCAGTTCGAGTTTACATGATGTAACCGACTTATTAAAATTCCGAGACCAAGTTATACCATTTTGAGTGAGAGTCACTGTATTTCATATCAAACTTTTCGGTACCGAAACGAAGTTATCTTACACTTTAAAAAACATGGAAAATCCTTTCGAATTTGCTGCTTTTTTGCTCTGTGCATATTATTGCATCTCAGAATAGTATTGTCCGTGCAAATTGTACTCGACAAGAAAATTGTGTCTTATACGTTTCACCTCCTGAATTAGATTCTAGATTAACAACTTACCTATTCTTGGAATGGTATTCAAGTAACAGCAAAAGATTTGCATTTTTTTTGTTTCTCGCTGCAAGATGTTAAAGGACATTCAGAATCTCAATCTGAAATGTATCTTTTTAATAGATATTTTCATTTGAAATTTCAACGTCGCACGAGAAAGTTTAATTATTTCAAATTTTAGTGATACAATTTTAAGCGTAATGAATTCAATAACTATTTCTTTTTTTGAGAACGCACGTAAATTAATTTGAAGCATCATAGCCAAGATATTTTAAACGAATATATTATTTCCTCTGATTGATTTCTATTGAATCCCAACCAGAAATACTACTAGCAAAGAAGAGATACCCAAATAAATAAGATCGGATCCAATGATTATCCGAAATCCATACGGAGCAAAAACCAGGCCCGCATTTAAATTCACCTGCTGCTGCTTTGAATGTTTCGAAAAGCAGTTCCACACGTTCAATACATGTCCCATTCAAAGGATAACCATTGTGTGATAACCAAAGCTATTGTCATTCCGTCGAAACGAGTTGTAGAAAATGAAGTCACGTTTTCCGTAAATGCTCCATTAAAATATTACATGACTCTCATGTGGGGGCGTGTGAGCTGTTTGTTATAAATGCGTCTTTTATTTCCATCGTCAACACATGAAAATCGACGAAAATATAACGTTCAGTGTAAGAACACATTTTCACATGTTTTTGTTATTCAACGTGATGTGATGTTAGTTTGTGTCTCCTATTTTTTTGCTGGAATACTTTATGTGAATGTTAGGGATTAAGGATCACTTGCTTAAATGTTGAATGGAGAGCAATTGACTTTACGAATTCTTAATAGCCTGCGTTTCAAACTCTCCTGTGAGAATAAATGTTGTAATGTGATAAGGGAGCTTGAAAGTTCTTTTGATATGTTGTTCGGAAGATTGTAAAGCAAAAAAATTAAAATTAAACATAATTTCTTTCCAGAATTGAATAAACGGATATTATAAAAACATAAATATATTTTCTTATGTAAAGAAAAATATTCTGCTCGCCAATTAGGCCTTATTTTGACGTCAATTTTTATATTTTTTATTCCATACTCTCTGTTATTTTTTTGTTGAATTTCTAGAATAAATTTTCCATTAAAGTAATTTTTTTAAAGCAAATATTCTCTTTTTGCTTTCAGGTATTTATTCAGAGGATCACCTCAGCAGCACGCTAATCGGATAACAATCAAACATGGCTGTGTACAAGTTAGCCTCGTCATAGTAATTATTTGTTGTAGTCATTTACAGTAGGTTCGCGCAAAAAGTTTAATTTTAGCTTAATTATCAAGTAAAAAAGTCGTGTTGATGTTAATGCACGGTTTGACCAACATGTATAAGTAGATGTGTGTTGAAATAATTTTTAAATGTATCGATTGAATCATGCGGACATGAGTAAAACGCAAATTTTATTGCGATCATCGTTTCTCGTTTATTTGATATTATTGATGTTTTGTGTTTATTACTGAATTTTTCAGTCAATTATATTTTTTTCTGTAGCTTTTACAGTCATAACAAGATCAATCAATGGCTCTTTATCAGCCAGAAAATAATACAAATTTAAAACACACTACAAAATACACAATCTTTCATTGATAAATTTAATATAAAAATATTTTTTAATTAAGCAGTTGGGATTTTGTGCAAACATATAACACTTACTTAAATCCTTTCGAAGGCTTAGCAAATTTAAATAAAGTCTTCTTTGATTGCTTTATGGTGGGTAAAAATACCGCATGAATAATGGTGAATTGGTCAAATGGCAAAATTAATTTTCTCTAAAATAATATCTTTTTTATGGATTCATCGTTATCTGAAACTAAAATATAAACAAACATCTTATTGAAGCGGCTTTACTTAGTACCAAAGATAAAAATGATCAGAGAATGAAATCCAACCAAAAATCCGTACTATTAAGGTTGTTGGCTAGCTTATTTATATTTCTAAACGTTCAGAAATACGTGACATCTTGTATTTTTTCACAAAATATTCTTCTATGAAAAGTCTTCTTCTTAAACTTCGTTACATACATCTGATAACACAGAGTGACATCTACTATTGATAAATAATCAGCAGCCTTTGAACACGTTCCTATCAACGCCATGGAATTGAAGAAGAAAATCACTCTAAAATTCATACTGCTAAAGAAAGTTCAAGGTAAAAGTTTAATAAATAACTCAAAGTATTAAAATATTTACAAGCAGTGTCAGAAAAATAATTTTCCATAGCAAAAGAAACTATTTTTTCATCATCAAAAGCTTAATTTATAATGTTAAGACAATTCTACAATTTCGCTTTAGTGACTGCTGCCGAATTTCTTTTCGCGTTTGCTTCTTTTTGAAGTGCGTGTTATTTCAACATTGCCACAAGTGACCTGTTTCACATACTGGTAAAAAAATAATTTTTTGTAAGAACTATATGGCTTTACGCTTCCTTATCATTTCTTCAAATGAATGTAAAACTGACATCAAATTTGGCCGCGAAATTTTAATTTTTGAACGATAATCATTGTCATCTTGAAGGCGATGTCGTTAAACTGAACTGTAGAATTTTTGTTTCCAAGTATCGTAGTCGTACTTGAAAATGTATGCATTCTAACAACATTACTTTTTGGGATGAATTTTCTAGTGATTGCTTCCTTGATCCCTTCTGACTTCCTGCAAAAAATGATGCTACAGAAAAGTGCTTACCGATTTTTTTATGATTAAAAGCTTGGCTGCGAATCAAGCAAAAAATATTCAATTGCGTAGATTTTAAAGAAACTTTAATAAACAACAGCAAAGATACCACCAGATGCCAATCCTTAAAGAAACAACGCGAAAAATGAATATTAAATACATTATGCCACCAAATTAATAAAAATTGTAGAGAAGCTATCATATAATTAAGCCAACGTTTTTCATTTAGGAAATTGATTTATATCAGAAGAATTTCATGAACGAGGCTTAGAAATTTCTTTCTTCAAATGAGAAATGAAAACCCTTGCTCTGCAGAAAATCAAAAAAAAGGCATAAACTTTAATTATAATATTCGCCATTTTCTATTCCTCATGAAAATCAAGGTTGAAGTTTCTATCTTTGCTATGAAATTATGCATTAAAAAATATTGGTATGCAGCCAGTCCGAAAATATTATGTTGGGAATAAAAACAGAACTATTAACAAGAATATTTTAGAAAATTTCTTTCATTTGCACACCTTGAAAAAAAAATTCGCTTTAAAGTTAGCTTGCGCAGAAAAACTATAAGATAAACCCTTATTTACTTATATGTATTAGCATCTGCACCAAAAATCTGCGGTCGTAAAAATAATTTTGGAATTTTTGGTAAAAATATAAATTCTTAGGCAAAAAATTAGAACTTCGAATTAAAAAATCTTTTTACTGAATAAGAAGAAAAAGTTTTCCTGAGTCAAACACTAAATTGTTTCTTAAGTAGACAAACAAATTTTAAGTGATAATAAAGCATGGATTTCAATCCCAAAATAGCCATCTGTGCATTGTGCCTTATTTGAAGTTATCTACAGCTCCACTTGTAACTTTTGAGCTGCAACTTAAATTTTATACCATAAACAGGGATCAAATTTTATCGAAATTCAATAACAATTTATCTTAAAAAAGTTACCGTGAATCATCCTTAAAATCAGTTTCGTTAATCAAATTTATCAACAAATAAGCTATTATGGAGGAATTAATTTTCATAATTATCTTCAACATCATTTCGCAATTGATTTGTTTTAAATTTATAAAAATACCTATAGAATATAGATTATTGATGGAAAAATTTCCAAAAATAATCGTCGCAGTTGTTTCTTTGAAACTAAAGTTAAAGTGCAGGTTTTCTAGTGTTTCAACAATATTAAAAGTCTTGATGAAACTCAGTGGTCCAAGATTTATTTTCTCTATTTACAATGTGTTTATTTGAAACTAGTCATTATTATTTTCTGTAATTTGGAAATTTTCTTTGCTCAAAATCCAGTATTTTGCATAGCTAATTATGGGATTTTTTTTAAAATCAAGGCTATTTTTCCTAATGTTCTTGTGCTTTCTTCAACAGAGTAATGAATTCAGTTTTCTCGTGTTTGAATTATTTTTTCTTTAATTAAAACAGTATTTCAAATACTATATGTTTCTAGGTCATATTCCATTCAAATCGAATATGTGAGTTTAGATTTTCATATGAAAAAAGGTTTAAATACTATCATTCGAACAAGAACCCCAACCTCGCCTATTTTTTAAATATAAATCTTTCATAAAATGCAACCAAAAGTTTCCACTTGGAAACTGTTCATCATTCCTTTCACATAACTGCATCAGAATCTTGTTAAACAATCCAAACCGAAATGAACCGAAAATAATTTTCTCACCACCATAAAATTTTAATTAAATCCCAAATGCAATTCAACACAATCTGCTCGTAATAATTCATCTTGAAACGGATTTTCCGGCACACATACGGGCATATCAACGAAAGCGCTTCGTTTTTTAGAGTTGCACTGAATTATTCATGAAACTGTCGCAAAATCAATTATGGCAGGATTTATAATTGGAGAAATGTCCTTTGATCTGGTGCTATAAATTGACCTGATGTAGTGTTCACGATAGCAGTGCAAATCGTTTTTGCTGGAGCATGATTTTATCTTTCAAGGAACTGACATTGAAGTGAGATTTTCATTAAAATGTTAATCCTGCAATCTTGCTGGATTAAAATGAGCTGTATTTTTTAAGAGCGACGGTAAAGTGCATTTCGGGAAAAGATTGTATGCAAAATTGGTTTTTACAATTTGCGAATTCTAGAGAAATTGTTCGAGTCAATTATATTTGAAACTTACAATTTTCAATTCTAATTACGTCCAATTATTTTAAAGAACAGTTTTCTCAATTTTCCATGTTAATAATTCTAATAAACATCGTATTTTTGTTCATAATTTTTATTCCTCAAAAAAAAATTAGTTTCAATTGCTGGATAAAAGTGCAATAAAAATGACTCGTGCAAACTTTTCAAATCCTTTCACCCACAACTCATCATCACAACAAAAAACCATTTTGCTCCAACCGAATTTTTGGCAGTTAGCCAATAAAATTCATTGTCTGCGAATTTCATACAAAATAATGTTTTATGAATGTTAAATTGAACTGATACATTTTTCTCTTTAGATTTGAGTTTGAAAATGTTGAATTCAATACCTTTCATGTGCTGATAATATTTTTGATTTATGGACGTATTTCAGCAGATTACATATGACGTCCGTTTCATTGATGCAGGTTATTATGAATGTCTCAATTATGAAAAAGTATATTAAAAAACTGCATCTTAACAATTTTTAATAACTTTGAAACTCTAAAACACACTCCGTTCATTTATATATGTACATATGCATATGAATTCCTCTATCCTAATCCTAACAAATAGAGAGAGTGGATCGTTTCACTCATTCATTTTAAAATCTCTGTGCTTTTTTCCTTCAGAACCTTTCCTTTCCCATTCGAGTACTTAAAATGACTATAAACCAATCAAGTATTACGATATGTGACCAGTATCTTCGTGGCCATTTTTAGAAAATTCATTTGGCCAAGTTCAGCCAATCTTTTTCAGTCAATACATCTTCATCGATTTTATATAGCTTGGATCCACGATAAAATCCCTTGGTGACACAAACAAGGTGAATTCAACATGAATCCATATCATTCGTTTGCACTCTAGCAGTTGTTTTAGGGATGAGCAGCCACTTTCCAAAGTTCTAAAGTCAATTGCTACCCAATCCCGCTTCTGGTCAACTATTTCCTCGAACCTCACCATCTCCGTCTATTCCTATATCAACCCTACTCCCAAAACTCCAACTGAATTTAAAGTTCTGCTGAATACAAAGTCTCCAAGGATGCTCCGCAGCAAATGCACCCGTTAAAATATTATCCTTTACTCATTGAGTTCAGTTTCATACATCACTGACTCCACGAACGTTCGATTGCAGCCCCGAAGCATCCCCAAAACAGTAATTATTGATTTGTGAACTGAAAATTTTCCGACTTTATGGCACCAATATGACTGAGCATCTAAACAGCTGAACTGGATGGTTGCCGGCAGCCTGTGAACTTTGACACATGTTCCAAGGAACACATTACAGCATCACATTACTCCAAGGACATGGTTGGTTATCTTGAACTCTTCCCTTAGATCTAGCCTGCATTGCTACGACTTGTTTGTGTATGGTGTTGACGATGACCATGTCATATGCACGTATGAACTCAAGACTATTTGTGATAATGCATACTGATGTTGGGCGAGAATAGACAGTGGACAGGATATGAGGTTTTCAGGGTGACTGGATAAAATCAAAGGACATGCCACTTAATTTGGAGATAAATCGACTTTAGATGGTCTCAAATTATATGCGAGTTGTCAGCGCATAAGTGGATATACTGCAGGATAAAATTGATTCCTGGTGTGTGATAGTATCATCCCTACTGGTTTCCATTAAAAGCCAATTAGAATGACAGGATTTGAAGTGATGCTAGCAAGCAATAGCATCAAAAATTTGAAGTGGGATTATGTAATTTTGGTTTTATTGAAAGCTCTTGAATGTGAGAATGTTAAATCTTCTGCTGAGGCTTCAAACTCTCTCAGTTTTTTGTTTCGATATTTTTTAGAAAAAGTGGATTCTGTTACATCTTCAAAATCAGTCAATTGTTTCGCAGGCTTATAAAAATTCAATTAATAACATATCGTTATAATTTTTCCGGAAAAGCTATGAACAGGTTACAAAATATTTCGAAAAAAATGTTCATTCAAAGGATCTAACATATACCTATCATTCATCTACATAGATTCATATCTGAGGTCAGTTTGTCAAAATATTTTAAATCGTCTAATTTCTTCGTAATACTTGAAAAAATCAAAGCAATCCCTAAGTTCATCAAGTATTGTTTCCATTCTTTTTCTAGTATAACTCCCACTAAATCGATAGAAACCAATCAAACTGCCCTCTACGAGAACTCCCCGACAAAGGCAACTTTTATCGGAATACTTGAAGCTTCCGAACTTCCAACTTCTCTATTCAAAAAGATTAAGTTTTCAACAGCATAAACAGCATCGGCAAATCTTCAATATACTTAGATACTGAAATTCTAGGTAATCAATAAATGAACTGTAAGGATCTCACGCTTCTCGCCGCATTTCTCCCTGTTTCTTTTGATATCTGAGTTAAGGAAGACATTCATGTGTGCACTAGCACTCACGGTTCTAATGGATTGCATAATACATTTGCCAACAATTTTCAAATCGATTTCTACACTTCAATCAACTAAGTATAGTGAGTAGATTTCTGGAACGTTCAGTACAACGATATTCTTTTGAAAATGTTCATATTGAAAAACTATATAAGATGGCTGATCTCTTGGTAAGTTTTAAAAGTTTCGAAAGTGTTTCGAAAAGAAATCGTTAATGTAGATTATTCAAGAAGCCAAGAAAGTGGCTGATCTTTGAAAAGTTTCAATGGATGGTAACTATCAAAGAATGAACTTCCTTCAAGACTTTTTAAAATGGACGAGGAAAATCGTTTTACCTTGGAGTACATTATTTTTCAAATACTTGAAACTTTTATTTGCATAGAAGCAGATATATATTTTTTTATTTCACCACTGTTAAAATTTTGAATTAACAATATTAGACTTTAAAATCAATAAAAGGCTACTATAAACAATTAGTTAACCAATTATCAAGACATGTCCAAACAGGTCATTAGTATACGCATTCTTAATATAAAACCCACAAATGTTCACCATGCGTTTCTCATATCCAAAACCATCTAAATAATACGTTGACGCTTCGAACTGGTTGCGAATTTCGTAAATCCTCAACACGTATTCTTGTGGCTATATAAATGGATTATAGAAATTTTCAATATTCGGTTCACACGTGAAAAATATATATCAAAAATTGTCATCAACACAAGTCTACGTGATCCACTCAGTTAGAAGACATAAATTCAACCACTTACCTTCGTCCTTTTGTAACATCTGTTGCTCGATAATATCCATTGACCATGGTGCCGCCATAACATAAACTGCTGCTATGTCCTGAACCTATGATGAACAGACAGCGGGGCCCGAATAAATCAAAGTTCGATAAGTTGCGTCACCAACTTAGCTACGTATATCTTATAACAAACACAACAACACAAATTTTGTTCCACCTAATTCTTTGATAAATTACTTTTTAATATAATTAAAACGTCATAAATCTTTCAATTGGATCCCTTGGACGACTTCAAAAGGATTAACTCTAAATAGGGTATTGCAGGACCATCAATCACAGTCTCCTTAATTCAAGAAATGTGTCCTGAATCTAATCGAAAACCAAGGGAAGACAATTAAAATTCGGACATTATTCCAATGCGGCGATGTAATGATGATGACATTCAGATTAACGTTTATTATGGAATCATCCCTCTTTATTTGATACTAATTAAAATTAAATGATGTCATGGTCCTAACATGAATCTTTTAAGTGTTCTGAGAAAGTTTCATAGACTGCGATTTAAAAAGAAAATAGTTTTCAATCGTCCTATCCTTTATATAATTTTAGGTCTTGATCTCATTTCTTTCAGTGCAAATCGTCTGGACTACGATAAATTTTCACTCGAAATTTTTTTTTAATTTTTTTTTTCATCTATGCATGAAGAAAGTCCGCAAAAAATTAATTGTATAATAAAGCACCTTCGCAGTGAAAGACTGAGACCATTTAAAATTTTGTTGGTTCATTCGTTATGAAAATTTAGACGGGAATGAAACCCTGCGGAATAATTCTTTAAAGTGGATAGCTTACCAGTAAAAATTTCACAACTTATTTAAAATATTGTTTTCGTGTGGTTTTTTTAATACTTCTTAATTGGTCTTTGTTTTGCATACTATATTTCTTGATTAAGTTCCACGAAAATTAAATTAGGACGAACATAAATTTTTGAGCTGTCTTTCAAATTGCATAAATATTTTCCATCTAATTTAGATGAATATTATTTTGGCCTAATTGAACAATTTGTTTGTTGTAGATGTTTTTCAGTAACTTTACTTGACTTTTCTCTAAATTTTTTCGGCGATTTTTTATAATCCATTTGTTTCTGATAAATAAACCAACAAAATTTCGTTTCTGATTTAAAATCTGTTTCCTTCAAAGAAGCAAAAGAATAATGCACTCCATTCAAGGAGACCATCTTGTTCGTTTAGAAAATACTATATTCGAAACCATTCTCTACTACTAGTCCCTTTCAACGTGCACAAAGACCCACTAAAAGATACATTCTACATCATCTGCAACGAAACTCCAACTGAATTTACACAAAAGCCTTACAACCGGCAGTACCCTCTCATTTCTTGTATAAACGAAACATTATGCCATCCAGGATCTGAGTCGAGATCCTTTTAAGAATAGAAGCTAGACGAGACGACTAAAGTTCGTGATGAAAATCAAACAATCCTCCATCATCAGGGTGAGGATAACTAGAAGACCCTTCTCCATTTGTCCCGTATCGCTGTTGCCTTGATGCAGGATCTCATAGCTACGTTCCGTTGCAAGACCACTTCACTATCCTATTGTGTTCTCCTGCTTGAAACATGCAATACCACGCTGGCGAAGCAGTGGAAAAGAACTTTCTTGTGCCACTAAATCATTATGATTGTAATTTAATTCTTGAGTCAAGTGGTTTTACTGTGAGAATACCGGAAAGCCAAGTTATTTTGTAATATTTGCAATTAACAAGTAGAAAGGAAGGAAATATTTTGATAGTTGTTTGATTTTTATTCGAATAAAAAGGAGAAGATGGTCCTTGAAGTGAGGTTTTGGACAAATAAAAACAATGAGTTAATGAATCACCTTTTTTACATTATGAACAATAATTAGGAAATATTATATTGTCTTTGCTGTTGAAGTCATTAAAAGTACCAAATAATATGTAAAAACAACATCCTTTTTTGTTTTATTTTACACTTCGAAAGTCATTCTTTTTTTCATATTTACATCCTGCACCTGATACGAATCCTTAACGAAATGGGATTGTATTGTGCTGCATTTTTGACTGCTTTCAAAAAACCTTCTCAGTTTAAGGTTCTCCATTAGTTTTGGCCCAATTTAAAATTTGAAAGAAGCATAAACTTTTTTTAGGAAATGATATTTATTACAGTTCCCACGTTTCATTCATTTATCCTCCAAACTGTCAAGAAAGTCCTTGTAACACAACCACCGTATTCATCATTCAAGATGTAATCGTGCATGCATGTTTTCGTGCGACCCATAATCCATGATATATAACCATAAAATCGCCTGAATGAGTTTGGCAAAATGTGCCATTCGTAATGGATTTTTTTTTCGTGGACGAATGAAAGACTGCTGGTCGGTCCTTGAAGAAGGAATCCAAGCCAGGAATGTATTGGCCTATAGAAAATATATTTTTCATCTGGAATGCTGCCAGCAATGGAACAAGATATGTGCACTTCAATGTTGTTCATTTCGGCATTCTTGTAAGGACGATTGGTAAAATTGGTTAGAAAAAAACATATTTGCCATTCACAGTGGGAGCTTTCGTTGAATGAAGGAACTTATTCAGAGGAGTAATCTTTATTAAGTATCCTTAATTTGCACAGCAATACAGGATGCTCAATTACTAATGATAGACTTGGGATTTGGTTCGTTGTGAGTATCAAGATGCTCTTTGAAGTATGACCAATCTACAGTTTGTAGAAAACTAAATAAGCAAATCTATTTTTATGGATGTACAATATTTGCAATAGTTTACAATAGGTGACTCATTATGCATTCTCTAGCGCGAATCAAATTGGGTAACATTTAATTGCACTCTATAACACCATTTTAATTTTTCAGATACTTTATGCCATTGTTTCTTCCTGGCCTTGTAGATTTAGACTATCAATAATTTATCGTTCATCACCTTCAACAACACAACATTTCATTCTACAACAAATTTAATTGCATCTTTATGCCTGCCTGCCTACCATTCATAGTTACATACAAGAATGCACTGTTGCATGCCCTATGGTAAATGGTGTCTAACAACAATTCGATACGAAATCCATCTATTGAATTCAAAGATCCATCAAAAGTTTACTTTCATTCTGTTCTTATTCCAACAGGTCCAAAAAAATCGGCTAGAGCAAAGAAAATCAAAGACTCTCGTAAGTCATATTCAAAATTTTACTAAAACAATTTTTCCATATAATTGGCAATTAGATGTTAAATGCTTTGAAATCAACTTTGATTCATGTAATTAATGTAGAAATTAGTTAGTTGAAACGTTAAACGTTTCATTAGGAACGGTAAGTATCTTAATTTTCATTTGCTGTAGATGCACAAGTAGAGATGCAAAATTCTCCGTTTGATACGTTGTTTTATTAGGCACTAATATGTTTTTCTAGACAAATACAAGCCGTAACGATAGAAAATGTTTAATGACGAATTATGCAAGTGATTTTATAGATTTTATATGGTTTTTAAGTTAAATATTATTTAATTTGGTAGAAAATTAATGTTGAATGCTGTGTTATAAGGTAAGCAAACTTGTTTGTCTGATTCCGTATCAAAAAATTATACAAAAATTATGCCATCGTAATTTTAAATAAATATTTGACAAGTCAGTGTCGGCTCTTTGGGAATCATTGTAAAGGCGTATTCAGGAAATTTGCCATAAAAACAAATAAATTTTTAAGTGAAAATGTTTCTTCGCGCATCGAATCAATCGAATCACAATATCTTATTCAACACGAAAATTTCATAGTTCAAGATAAAAACTTAATAGCATCTGAAAATACTTTTAATGTGGCATATTTAATATTTGTTACAAAATTATGGATCATTTGTTTATATATCTTTTAAAAGAAATTTTATTGAACAGGTAAGCTTACAACGTTGATGGGATCTGAAAAATGAACGGAAAACATGCTCTCCTTAGAATTCATTTACATTCAGGTCACGTAAAATTTTCATTGTGATGTAAGGATTTTTTTTCCGGCATTCTGTTGGTATTCTGAATAAATTCTATGCGGGTTGTCTTTTGTTACATTACTAAATATGTATCTTATCTAGGTGTCGACTAAGTTTTTCAGATAACATCAATAAAATATGGGCCAACATGTTCAGATGGTGTCTGCGATATTTTCTTTAATCAGTTGATTGAAATGAAACAACGATGTAAATTCAAATTGAGGTTTCGACAAAAAGTCCCGAAATCTGCATTTATTTTTAAGGAACTGGTGAAAAGTATGGTGTTTGTCAAAAAAAATCCCGCATTTATTTTAAATTGAAATTGAAATAATTTCATATGCCCATATAAAAAGTAACAAATCAATTATTAACAGCGTTATTTTCTACATCTTGTAAACATTTGATTAACACAAAATGTATATGAAGAAAATCGTTTAAACGCTACTATTTGACGACTATTCCAACCAAGCAGTAACCAATAGTCAGAAAAAATGGACGATGGTCCAAATTTTTTAAAAAATGCATTGGTAAGTCTTCGCTTGGTAAAGTTTAGTCTCTTCCAAAATGTTTGAAAGACCTTTTAAACAAAAAGAGAATTACTTTTTATTGCTTCAAAATATTCATTAATTCAAGTTTTTTTTGTTGATAAAATTAGATCGTTTTTTGAAATCGTGCTGGTTTTAGTTATGCATTGAATCAAGTATAGAGAGTACAAAATTATATTGCAGAATATTATAATTATTTAAGGACTTATCCTTTCCGTGTTCATTTTTTCAGAACTATTTATTAAAATTTGATTTGTAAGCCCATTCTTCTTCGAATACGCAACTTTTTTGTAATGTGTATATAAATGAGATGCTTTGAACTTGCTTCTTTCGACGGATATGAATATCTTTTGAGAATGTAATTTCATAATTTAAATATTTTAACTGTTTTCACGGAAAATGGTCCTGAGATGCTCAATCAAAATTTATGCAATAATATTGTTTTTCAAAAACAACACTTTATGTTAAAAAATAAAAATATTCACAAAAAATTGAAAAGAAACTTTCATTCAATGATCGTGCAGTTTTCGAAACTAAACCAGAATAAATAATTAGGAAAATCATCTGAAATACAACCCATTTTTAATGATCTAGAAATTCTGGATTTAACTTAATTTGAATAGACATTTAGACATAGTTCGACCAGAGCATCTTTAACAAAAAAGTGTTTCTCGCAAAAAACTCTGAAAATCGTAATTCTATCTCCTGAATAAACTTCATTATCCAAACGTTGGTTTGAACTTTAAATATCATGGAAGCAGGCAAACTCAAAATATCTTTTATTGAACAAATTTCCAAAAAGAAAAGCAAAATTGTGGTGAAATGCATTTTCTTTCTGGAAAATCAAATTTCTGCCAAACAGAACAAATTACAGAAGTCATCAACTGGTAAAAGATTTAATAAAAACTCTTGACTCTGATTAAGAAACAAAATTCTAGGGAAGAAAATTCATTAAAATATTCATGCAATCACAGCAGTGAGCTGAATGTATGCTTCAACAACAAAAAAACTGGAAGCTTATTAAAGTTTAGGATAACATACTCACTTCACAAATAAATGTAACTAAAGTTCCTTTAATTTTTTGCTGTAACTTTCATTCTTAAATGAATACTATTTAATGTATCTGCATACAAAAAAACAACCATGAAAAACATTTGTATTGTAATTGGATTGAAGCCTACAAACAAAAGTATGCATCGTAGTTCAAATGTCACCATAGAAAGTAGTAAACTCACAACGTGCACCTTTAAATCCATTTTTCCTACCAAATTCAGTTACTGCTCTTCTCCCCATGAAACTGAATCTCAGATAAATTTCGTCACAACGGATAGAAATACTTTTTTTTCTTTTGAAATTTGGTTTGATGATTGTTGTAACATTTTCAGTCGAGTGAGAATGTGAAGAAAAGAATAAAATTTTGCTTTATTTTCGAATACAGTCAGAAAATATTTTGATGAATAGTTCGAAAATTTCAAGCTAAAAATTTGGTCAATAAAAGGACAACCGATTACACATTTTCAAAGCAGAATATCACTAAATTGGGTTTTCAGTGTTTTACAAAAAAGGAAAACACACTTTAAAAACCTTGAAATATCCCGAAGCCAAAAAGCTAATCGTTTTGTGCAAGAACCTTAAAAAATAATGATACAATATTACTTTTCTCGAAAAACACTCTGCAAACCAAACAGTATCGATTTCAGCTTTGCAAACTGTATGGAGATAATAGACTGATGATAAGAAAAACACTAAGTAGAGTCTATAGTCGGGATCTCATGAATATTGCAAGGATTGAAAATAATGAACGTGATTTTGAAATTCAAATTTCAAACGCTTGAATAACTTAATTTTCGACCTGAATGTAATCATATTCAACTTTTACGCTCGTGTTTGAAGCAGTTGAATAAGTCGATTTGATATCCACGGAAGGTCATTTACCGGGAAAAGAAAAGGAAGCTTTCTTTTCAACGTTATTTTATTGAGGAGAGAATAACCTCTGATTGCGATTTAAATTGCTGGAGTGTTGTCTTGATGTGGTTTGGTTCCACTCCACTCTTAATAGGCAATCTATTGGAACTATAGCGTCAATAATTGGCTTTTGTTTGCCATACAACTTCCCTGCTTAGACGTAAATACACCGTGGCAAATAAACTTTTCTTTGGATAATGCTGCTGCACCAACCGAGCCGCAAATTACGATTCATAAGGTGTTGCTTATGTGAAACTTCACTCTATCGGAAGTGCAGAAGCGGGATACGTCTAAAAATTTTGATAGCAGTGCAATGTAGCTTTACAATTATCCTTAAATGGAGCCTTCACTGCTATGAAACCAGAGACATGTTACAAGTTTCGAAGATGTGAAATCAAGACTCCTTAAAGTTAGGGATCCAATTAAAAGTTTACTTCATTTTACATTGGCACTACCACACTATAGTTCGCACTGTTCTGGTACCACTAAATCCTTGCATTCGGCACCGAATCACTATTTATCACCAGGAATCCTTTTCGGCGAGACGAAAGGAAAACCGCCCGATCCGCTAACTGTAACGCCGAAACACGTGGCTACCAAAAAACTAACAATAATTTCACTTTTCCATGCACGACTCCGAATGAAATCGAATAGAAAATTGAAAACAACGATCCACCCGATTTTTTTCGTTCACCTCTCGCCAAAAGATGTAATGGACGCAGCGGGTAACGACGTCTTGGACGCGTCTTTTTCGGGGCTTCTAATCAATGGATCTGCGGATGGATCTGACGATAGATGAATGGATGTTGTACTTCCATAGATCGCCTACCCAAGTGATGATTACAACGAGAATCTGAAAGATCGTGTGGATCTGATCAAATTGATTCCACGGCGCTAACAATTAGATCCGAATTAATGAAAACCGCAATGTTAACTGAAAAAATACTGGAGCACTATCATGCCGTGGCTGGGTCGAGTGGAAGAAGATAGTTTGCCGAGCCGCGATGGTCTGGCTCAGTCGCATAAACGGATCTTGAATGTTTATGGACCTATTAAAAGAATTTCTATTTGGCATCTTATTCATTATCTCTAGGCAAGAAGTGTGTATGATGTTACACTGCACGTCGAAATGGAGGGCCATGGTTATGCTGCTCCTGATTGAATAAGCTGAGCAAGCAGCTGATGATTTTGTATCGATGTGTTCCGATCATTTTTGATTAGCAAATCGAATTGATTTTGGAATTGGCATTGATTAAGTTTTCTTCGGGCGATCTCAATTTCGTAGATAATTTCACGTCTTACAATTGGCTTTTTATAGTTAGTTACTATTGATTAACTGATGACTACTGACTTTCACAATAAATTTCTGTACTACGACCAATCACTTTACTTGTAATTACATCATCGGTCCCTTGCAGCTTCTGAATAAAGTCGACTTTCGATTTGGGACACATTTTCGGGGTTCCAAATACAAAGTCAAAAATTCCGTGTAGCTCCTGAATGTTAGCAACAATGGTGGCATGTTGTTGGGCATAACGTTTCAAAATTATGAACTTACTTTCTGAAATAATGCTTAGGATATGAACTAATTTTTTTGTGATATGACAAATTATATTGGAGCTTTCTTGAACTATCCAAAAAGATCATTCCAAGCCGCTGTAAAATTAAATATAATCAATACTTACATTTAAATGCTTCAACAAGTTTTGCACCTGTTTAGGAAAAATCGTGAAAATGGCATCCTTTTCTTCGAAAAGTTAAATTAGAGCACCTATTGACTTGTTTATTAAGAGGGAGTACGGTATTTTATTTTATTTTTTGCATTTTGGATAATACAACTCTTCAAAAGTGTTCAATTGAAATTTTAGGTCGATTGGAGCATAACTGACGGAGCTACAGGATTTTAAAAATCTACTCTTCGACGCGCTATAAACTGTAAATTGGCTGTTTCTCTTTTTTTAACGCGTTTTCCCAACACTTAGCTTTTTCAAAGTCGGTGTACGGTCTAACTCAAAATCTAATTACCCGATCCTTTCCAAATTTTGCACACTTATTTTGTACATAAATCACGTCGAGATATTTTATTTTTAATGATTGTAATTTGTTTTATAATAACAGATTTATCGATTTTTTTTTAAAAAAATTAAAAATTCGTTTATTTTTAACCTTAGAATTGATACTAAAATTTGAAACATCCGTAAAATATATATATATATATATTTATATATATATTTCGTGAATGCCTCGGGAAACTCTTAAATTCATGAAATCTTTTTGGTTTTTGTCATCAGAGTGATGAGTTATGCTGTGCACCGCAAAACTACTTTTTTATAGGTGTCTACGAAAATTTGCTGTCAGTGGCTCAATAATCAAAGTTTTTGGATCAAAATTTAAGAGAATACTCTTGAATAATTATATTATTATGTCCTTTGGTCAAAAATAAATTTATGTTTACATTATTTTCAAAAAAAACTACAGATATGGTTTAAATATGTAAAATTAACCATACTCCCCCCTTAAAGCTTTAAGAACTGATCTTCCTTGACCTCAACCAGATTCATTCGGTTTCCTTAATTTTAGATACATTACTCACACACACACTCACGAATAAATAAGCATTCATTCATAAAATATTTTGTAAGTGAACTGTCCCACGCTGGGCGCAAATTTGCATTGTGAAAATATAATCAGTAATCAGTTAGTTTTCAGACTAGGACACTTGTTGCAGTGTACCTATATATAAAACTCAATTAGTATGCAATATATACTAGAAAGTCTTAAAAAACGATGAACGAATCATGCATTGATGGAAGACGGTTTTGTTTAGTATGACGGTTGGGTTTAAAAATTTACTGATTTTTGCAGGCAAATTATATTTACGTACTTAGTAACCAGTTTCGGAAAAAATAAGCCAAAAAAGCATGTTTTATTTATGAAAAAAGAAAGAAAAGTGATCAAATTTAATAAAATGTGATTTTTTCTTTGCAAAAAAGGCCTGGTTTATTGATTACGGTAAACTATTTTTGAATAGCTGATTTTCTATGAAATCCTTAGTATAACTAAACGTTCCCGAATCTCAAACGAACAGAAAATCCAACTAACTCTCAAGCCAACGCACAACTGTCTGGAATCGATTCCATCGACTTTTTCCATTGTTATAAAAAGTGTTTAGTTTTAATAGCTGTATTTAAGCAGGAGTAATAAGCTTAGAACAAGAAATTTGTTAGAGATTAGTTACTGAAATCAAATGTCAGCAAGATAGTCCCCATCTAGCTGATTAGATGGCATTCCAAAAAGGTGTGCCGATCTTTATAAATAACTTTTTTTCGGCATAGTTGCCAATTTAAATTAATTTATTCCCTTACACCTAACCTTTATGCGGCAACCGTGCTGAAAAGGTAAAGGAATGAATCGTCGTTCTCGGATTCCTTCTTTTATATGTTACACAAATCGCATACTTACTACCCATCACAATTTTGCTTCCTCAATAAATTGTTAATAATTTTCTTATTTTACAAACGAATTCATGCGTACTTTATGGTGTTATTGGTGTTATGGTAATTGATTGCGATAATAGCTGCTGAACCGTCGAGAGAAACTAGTAAATATCAATACACTACACAATTGTAGGTTGCCGGGAAAACTTCGGGCCTCAAGATCTGCACTGCAAGATACTCTGTGCACAAGAATCCCCTTTTGAGATACGTAGCCAGAGATTTGGTTTCTGGTATTAATATTTTGAGTTGAGCTTCGTGGAATTTGCATCTAAAAATTTGACTCTAGAAACGATTCCTGAGGTTTAGATCCCATTGCGCTGACCTTTTAACAATTTTTCGGAATCAAACCTTGGCATGCCAATTTGTAGGACTGAACTTTCAGAATCAGAATCCGGTACTTGAAGCAGATCTTTAAGATTTTGTTAAGTAGAATCATGCTAAGATCTTATTGTGTACGATCATGCTAGATAGTGACATAGTTTTCACAAGTATCTGTTTGCTCCAGCGCTTGTCAGTTCGAAAACATACTTAACTTCCATTTGAAAAAAAGGTATAAGCTGCTCCTTTATAAAGGTTTTTATTTTCTTCCTGTTTTTCTGAAAGTTCGGTTGATTTATACATCAAGATTTCAGTTTGAATAAAAAAGAATACAATTTGTTTTCAAAATATGTTAGAGTGATTTAACATCGAAGAAATTTTATTCAATGATTATTTTGCTTCTAGGTTTACATAGCTAAATATGTCTTTCAGAAATTTAGGAAAAAATCAACAAAAAATTTTTTAATTTCCAATTGAAGCATCATTTCTATCTCAACTTTAAATCTACAATAAATTTATGTATGATAGATGATTCGCGTGTATCACGATCTACCAAATTTTCAGTGGCGTTAATAATCATCCATCCAAACATCCAGCTTCACATATTCATCCATCATTTTCTTAAGCCGACCATCGCACAATTGTAAACACAAGCAATTTAACGATTAACAGCAAGTGCCAACGAGGTAAGAAAGAGAATATGTGGTGTAGTAAGTACTCCGGTGGCCGAGTAACCGGCAAAAGTACGCATACTCATACCATTCGACATGCCACAACAATGCCTGGATCCATAGTTTCAGCACAAACCGTCCAAAATATCTTTTGTAACGCGCTTCCAACACGTACGAGTATCTTTTACTTGCAAGCGCACTGCAGACCACCATCCATTCATTCCATCCTGATGATCGCCATTTCTGCCATAGGTGAGTGGAGTGCATTCAACACAATGTTACCTGGAAGTAAATGATTTTCTGGGAAAAGGTAAAATCAATTGGAAATTACGCAATGCGAGCGCCAACTCTCATCCGGATCAATTTCATTATCTAAGTGCAGCGGAAGGAGATAGTTTCCGATCGGTGTTGCGATTACCACCTGAATTATCGAACCTTTCATATCAATGGCTCCACTAGACACCCCGCGATTGATTGACAGTGGGTAGTGTGAAAAAGATTTTCGCTATTTTCGATAATAGCACTATAATTAGTAAAATGCTCTTTTTGCGATTAAATGCTTTCACGCAAAGTGCGCTAGGCCAGCATAAGAAAAAAAACCTACAGTTTGCGAATCATTGTAATTAGTTTCCAAAAAATTGAATAATTTTGGAGTAAATAACATAATGCATTGCGAAACAGCCTTTGAACTATCTCACCAAATCTAGCAAATGTTATAATTTCTTCATAAATCAAGAAATACCCAAACACTGGGGAATTAACAATACAAATATTTTTGGAAACTTACCCCTGGCTTCGCTATGCATATGTAAAATGTTAAGATTTTTTTGAAAAAATAACTTTCTGCACTAAAGCATTTATAGAACACTTTACGGTTTAGTGAACGCCACCAAACACATGATAACTTTATCCACTTCGCTGGTCCATCTCCAGCTGTAGCAGAATTCCAGCCACTGAATCATTTCAGCTAATAACAATTATAAATGATGTTACACGAAACAGATAAGTGATGCGTTACATATTGTAGTGGTAGACATCTCGTACCGTACAAGTGAAACCTACATTACTCCTTGTAACAATGCCTATCCATATTTTGTACTATGAACGCCGTAAAATCAATGTGACGCATGGAACAAGTGCATCATGTGTGAATTCCTTGGGGGATGTATACAGTTCCATTCGTACACCGCAAAACTGCTCCATTGTTGTCTTGGTTTCACTTAATTTTATGGCCCATTTATATGAGCTATTCATTTTGCTTTTATGGATATTGTGGATCTGTTGTGCCGATGCCGAAATTCGATTATCGAAAAATATTGTTTTATATAGTGACAAACTTGGATGTCGACTGGATTGAGAGAAATTGAATTCTGTAATGGACCTTTGAATTTTTCAGGCTTTAAAGATTTTGAAATTCATAACTTAGTTGCCTACAATCTATTTACCCACCAACTAGGGGCGTAGCTAACGCTGGAACCAGTGACGGTTCTAGACCAATTCCTCAGGATAAGTGATATATATTATATTAAAATGCCTCTCTAAGTAGGTGAATCACTACTTACACTACTTGTTTGTCATGAATGACACACCGGGGAACTACGACTTTATTGAGATCTTTCACAAAATTTCATGATTTTCGTGGGATAGTAAGTCCAAAAATTGTATAGAAATAATTAAAAGTAGCGTATTCGTAGCTTAAACTTTGCTCAAAAAACAATCACCAACACGAAGAAAAAATGACTTTTCCATTCTTTCAGAGTTACCTTAAAAATCGGCTCAAATTTTTTTGGGGGAAATGAGAAATACATTTTGAAGTAAAATTCACCATTGAAAATGAAAGTAACACTTCCTTCAATTTCATGGTAAAGCCGTCACTGTAACAGAGCTGGAGTTGCAAATCCATAAAGTTTGGTTTGCTACGATTTAATAAGTAATAGTTTAAAAGACAGGGTAGTCAGAGTTGTAGATGAGAACTCCACTTCCGTGGTACCAAACAGCCTGAATATTTGATACCTATTACTTTATACGATTCCGCGTCGGTAACTCAAAGCATGGACTAATTTATGCAGTTGATCAGTTGCAGCCAACATCCCATTTGTCTGAAGTTTCGATTTTTGGGAATATAAAACCAACCACCTTTGTACGAAGAAAATTTTGATATATTTGAAATTTTTTATTCTTATGATGAAGCCTGTGAAGATTTATCGCAGTAAGTAACGGAGAGTTGCTTGTAAAAAAGATTACATTGTAACCCATGTTTTGACTTCTGTTGCTAATCGGACTTTCTCGTCAACCTCCCGATTTAATTGCTCATGCTATTCCACAAAAATGCGCAAAAGAATTGTACAGATATAAATCTAAAAAAAGTTGATCCATAACCAAAATATTGCAATAAATACCTACAAAAATTGTACTGAAATAGGTGAAAAATAAAAGGAAACATCTCTGAAACATATGAGAAGGTGATTTTTTACAATTAATTATAAGAAACATTATGTTGAAAATGCTATCCCCGCCATCTTTTCTAGATAATATTAATTCAACTGATTGGATTAAAAAAACAAAAACGATGATTAGGTTTCCACTTTAATCATATGTTTAAAGTATGTTTGTATTTATTTTACATTGAATGTTGTTGTTTTTTATTGCATCCAATTATCCAGAAAAGCTTTTATTAAATATTATATGCTGATATCGACAGTATTTTCACGAAAAAAATTAAATGTCAACAATCAACTTATTTTGAAAAATACGAAACAAATTTGATCAGTAGATGGCCTCACCTATTTGAGTGCCGATCATGCTCAGCGTGAGGCCTCACTAATTTGAGCACACTGAAGAGGAACATGATCGTTTTGCAGATAAGGGTCATCATCTCGGCGAAGAAGAGAACAACATAGTATGTTGACCGCCTAATGATCAACGACGGCACTTTAAACAATCAAATTATCCTTTTTTTTTGGTGAATGTACCACGGAGCTAACAGTACACCAAACGAAAAGATGGACGATACGAGTTATAAAAATGGTTGATAGAAAAAATAAAAGATTGCCACATTAGATGAAAACATATATATGTTGACATTGTTCCATGTGTTATATACATAAATTTTAAATAAAAAAATACAAATATTTGTCCCAAAAAAATTTCAATCAAAACTATTTTCTTTTGCTTTTCATAATTACGGATCCAAAAAGTTTTAAGCATCGATAGATCTATACAAGGAAATAAAAATAGGCGATTTGAATTAAACAGTTAAAGACATTTATTGATGCGTGTGAATTTTCTCTTCTCTAGATACTAAGTAAAAAATGTACAGAAATTATTCTTGAAAGTATTTCACCATATTTTATAAATTTTCGATTCTTGACTGATCTTAGAAATTAGAAAAATTATTAGCTTGTGGAGGAATAAAATTTTGGATATGAATCTAAGGTATTGCAGTAGATAATTTTATATCAGAACTATTCGACGCATTAATTACTGCCAAAAAGCCTAAACATCTTTTCAAATAATTTAAACCATTATTTCAAGCATTTGCTTTTTCCTAAATTTAATGTGACAGCTGAAATTCTTTTTTGAGAGAGAAAAAATGATAATGTATCTGGAAAACTAAGGTGTGCCCTTTATCTCATATCTTAACAGCGAGCTTTAGTCAAATAACATTAAATTTTCATCAAAAACATTAATAGTAAATTTGAAAGAGTTCGGGTAACCAAAAAAGTATTTCACAAAGAGGCAAAACCTTTTTATGGAAACTTCTTGAACCTCAGTGTGCGAAGAAGATAAGCTCGGAAAAAAAACCAATCGAAAGACACAGAGTCATGATTATTAGAAGATTACAGTCACGGTTTAATGGATTAAAAGCTCGAACTATCAAAAAAATACTTCATTTTCGAATGGTACTTCAAATCTCACTTTACTAAATCGTCGTCTTAATCCTCTTCATCGTATATCCGAAAGGACACTGTTCCATAAGATGAGCAGACTAAAACACGTGGAATGTTTTGTAAATGTATCTTGGTGTTGCCATCAATCTGCCAATATATTCTTCGATTATCTCATTACTCCAATAGAACGTTCCTTAGATTTTTAGATCAAAGGGTTCATCGGTTAATACCGAGGCAATAAGTAGCAAGAGTGATAGTCTAGTCTTAGTAAGCAACTTGAAACTTTTCTTAAGTCTTTTCATTGATAGACAGAGTATCGGTGTGGTCCAAAAACAGACCATTCACTAATCATCCCCTATATTTTACGATAAATAGATAGATAAATCAACGTTCCAAAACATTTGATCTAATGATTTTGTTCTAATCTTGCTATTGTCTTTCACTCATGTCTCCGAAGTGTGAAAATCTGCACGGACAGCCCATAAACTAGATGGTAACATAGCATTACATATGTAGCGTTGTAGTCATTATGCCACTTGCGATAACAATTTAGAAAGTCCTAGCCTATTGTTGACGCATAGAAATATGATAAAACTTCTTCATGCTACCGCATTTTATGTACTTTCCCTGCAAATGACAAACAAAAAGTGCAACTCGTTAGACCAACTTGTCACAGTCTTAAATTTTGAAACATTCATTCCAACAATGTTTGGTGGTTGGCCACCGCGACGACTTTTATATGTGATTCTGCAAAAGTGAACTTTTTGAACTTGCACAGCTTGGAATTATGGCGCGATAGTTTCAGTTTTATGACATCATTGTGGAAAGTTGAGAATTATTGTATAGTTATGATCCACAATGGTGTACATGTCTCTTGATATTTCCTAAAGTATCTGCTGCAAAGCATAGGTAGTTTTAGGATTATCAAAAAATCCCAAATTAAATTTATTTTGAAAACGATGTAAGTTTGTTCTGTAATGAAAATCACCAATATTCAGATAGCCAGATCTCATGGAAGTCTAACAACTACAAGAACAAAAGACGGAATATTTATTTTACCAAAAAATAAACGATTTGTTCATGTTTACTAGTTAGCTTTACAAATCATTACATATTTAAAAAAAATATATTTTGAGTGGAATCAATATGATAATTGAATATTTATGGATGATTAACAATTTAAGTAATTTTCTAGAACATTGGAAAAGAGGATCCATGCATAGCTAGGAATGTTTAGTCCATAAACTATACATGATGACTAGATCTTTAAAAAATTGAAGCTTCTAAAATGAAGTTTCTCTTCAACGTACCAAACAATACTAGGTAAATTAAAAAAAACTGCCTCTGAACTTTGAAAATTAAAAACTTTCCAAAGCAACAAAATTTTCCTTATTTGCACTTTACAAAAAAGTTGATGTCATTTTATGCTTCATGGAAAAATTCATAATCAAATTCATACTTACATACTAGTGTATCATTGTGTTCCCTAAACATACTTATATACAAACAACAGCAACATTACATTCATGCATACATTTCTTTATAAAAAGTTATATGAGCCACATCATTTTCCCAAAAAAGTATCCTTATTTTGTGCCCGTGTTTTTTCGACAACATTTCATTGAAGGTCCTTTTTCGTGTCATTTTTGTGAATATTTTTTTTCACGTTTAATCAATCTTTATTATCGCGAGTAACATCGTCCTTCTGAAGAATTTTACAGTGATGTCATTTATGAATAATTCAACATGATAAACACTGGAAAAGAGCCTTGTGGAAGTCACTTTTGTAATAATGCAATTTTAAATTGAATGAAAGGACGAAATTGCAAAATAACAGTAGGTATTTTGAAACTGAGAAAATTTTATGTTGTTTTTCTTGTTGGAGAATTGAAGATGACTGAATTGTGTGGTTTTATTTGTATTTTAAACGGAATGGAAAACGAGAAATTTGCTAGGGAAAATTAGAATGGTTAATATTAATTTGATCGAAACACTGAATGGTATTGAAAAGTATAACATACTTAAATTAAGTATATTTTTCGATAGAATTTTTCGATGTTTTTATTGTATAAATAACAAAAATTCTGATATTATAAATATTATCAAACTGCTTCATATTTTCTTTGGTTTTTATTTTTAAAAAGAAAACAAATCTATATTGCGTCTTGTAGGTTTTATCAGTGTTTTAATTGCATAGTTTTTAGTACAAACATCATTCCTTAATTATTATCCTGTCACGTAAACTTAATTTGTTATCAATTTTAATTTTAAATTTAATAAGGAATCGATGCACAACACACCATGATAGAAAAAACGCCGAAGAAGCTTATAAGTCATATATAAAAGTTCGGTTAGTTTTTTTAATAAAAGTAAAATAAAAAGAGAAAAGTTCGGTCTTTTTGAATATATCTTAAATAACATTTAATGGGAAGCATGGTTTCGGGGTGTCAGATGGTATCCTTTTCAGGTTCTGTCATTTACCATCCGCCACCAGACAGCACGAGCACGGTTAGGCTTATTGATGGATTAAGCTCTTTGTACTTCAACTGGTTTGTATAATTATTTCTATTCGCGAAGTATAACGATTGTCAATTTGTTTTTCGTATATCTGCCTACGTCGCTATTCTATATTAGTTATTTAGCATAGGTTAGAACCTCCTAGTCTAGTCGAAAACTTCACCTTCTAGTGTGCAGATGGTAAATGACAGCACCTGAAGAGGATGCCATCTGACACCCCGAAACCAAGCTTCCCATTAAATTAATGATGAACCAGCATAAACTCTGGAACCTAAGAACCTCCACTAATGTGCAATAATAGTGTTAGTGACTTGCTAACCAAAGGCTAGAAGGCGAAGTTGTCGACTAGTTTAGGAGGTTCTAACCTATGCTAAATAACTAATATTTAAAAAACATTCCGAACAAAATTTGTGATAAATTTAGAATCCATCAGATTCAATGGTTAACATTTAATACACGAAAATTGTTCATCAATAGTATGAGGAGGAACATGTTATTTAAATCAATTTTTTATATTGTCTGCTTTTTTCGGGGCTTGTGTAAATTTTCCTTGTTAGATCGATTTATTGTTCGCAAATTTATTTTAATTTTAAATTAAAACTATATTAATTGTCAATAAAATCAACCCGACATTGAGAAACTAAAGGAGTTACACATAGCCAAAAAAATCATATTTATTATTATTGTCCTTTTATTCATTTGTCCCACACGTCATTCTAAAGCCAATAGCAAAATTTCGCAAATAATGTGATGAAGAAAACTCCGATTGAAAACGGCTTAGATTTTTCGCAATTGGCCAGCAAAAAAATCAGTAACTTAACTAACAGCCAATTGCTTAAAATGTTACAACTGAAGTTTCATTGTTTTCAAAGGACTATTAAAGATGAACAGACGGAGTTCTGAAAGTATTTAAAATTCTTAAAATAAATCTAAGAAACACTTCAAACGTTCAACATCCCATCAACTTAGCATTTGTGTTTGCTTTCATGCAAAAATTATTTTACGGATCAAAAAATTTTGCAAATATGGTTCGAATCGTCTGAAAAATTCCAGGAACAATTGTGATTGAAAAGATTTTCTTTACAGACTTCAACACTTTATATCACTTAAAATTTCGTGGAGTTTTTAAGTGACGAAATAAAATAGTAAGCGTAAAAGTAAATAATGAAAGACTTTAAATGTATTGTATATTCAAAACAACTTAGCATTCGGAATTTGTTTTTAATGATAAATTAAGTATTTTCGAATAATTTTCAACTATAAGAGATTAATTTGGTAACTCTTTTGTGAATTTTCTATTCTTATATATTTTCAGCTACCGACTAAAAGTGTCGTACTAAATCATTTATATTTATTTTTAAATTTCCAGAAGTGTCTGTAAAATATATTCATGGATTACCACACGTAACAGTACCACTGCCTAGTCGAAATGAAAAATGTCGTTTTGCCTTGAAACCAGTTTCACATAATGTAGGAGATTTTCTTCATATGCTACGATTAGAGGATCGTGGAATTGATAGAGCTGCGATACTAAATAAGGATAATGTTCGAATAGCATCGACATGTACAATAGAAAGTTTAATGGATGAACCGTTTTGGTAAGTCAGAATGTAGCAATTTATTAATCATAAAATCATAACCAATAAACTATTGTAAGGTATCCGGAATGCAAATATCGATGGCAATTCATTATAACTAGAAAAAAGATCAGGTTCAAAAAGCAATGTTTAGCCACCAATGATAATCAATATGTTTTGTAAAAATAATCCACAGCTTTCACTGTGAAAAAAAATATATACTTCGGTTGAAGTGATAGATAATTCTCGGGCATACCAAATTAGCTTAAACTTAAGCTCACTAAGGGCTCTTGGAATTACTTCATCATAACGCAGCCTGTTATACCAACAAGAGGTCTTTTTGAGTCATCCTCCAACCTTCTCTTGCCATTTTAATTGGTTACACATAGCTCTGCTGGTATATAGAGAACTCCTAGAAGCGGAATCCGACGTCGTACTGTTCATAATTTATTCAAAAGTTCCTTTCTTTGGCTTGTCTTTGCCTCCTCAGAAACGATGGATACCGTTCAGTTGAATCTTTTCAAGGCTCAGTGAATTGTGAATTGTTTAATATTAACTTCGGATCACAGGACGGCCACGGTGCAAGCATAATGTAGATTGTAAGAGGAATCAAAGGATTTCAAATAAAGGCGATAGAGCTTTCCATTGACATAAAATATATTGCAAAAAGCAATCTAGTAGATGTTGTATCCTTTTAAAGTAAGTTCGATGACATTATACTTACATATGTATATAAAATATGATACCATTCAAACGACCATCGTAATACGTTAGACGGAATAACGTATAACTCAATTTGTAATTATTATGAAATTTGAATCACTATAATTCACAAATAATTCATAAATAATTTATGTTTTTAGATCATCAACAATGTAAGTTTCTCTCTGCAATAAAAACTAACCAAAGCATGAAAAAAAGCCTCAGGTTATCGTTTTCAATAAAGTAACAGTTTCACCAGAAGTTTGATAGATGGCTCCTAAATAATCCTTGTGTCTGAAATTTTTTTTTTATACTTTTCTCTCCAAAGATCAGTTGAAGCCATTGAACGGAAATTTTCACTATTGAAAGTTTAAGCGACATGAGCTAAGATTTAAAATAAATTGGATCAATGATCTCAACAGCTTCACAAAGGACTTTTTAGCAGGCAATTGATTGCTGCTAGTTTGAAATTTATTATCTCCCGAAACTCAGCAAATTAAATCATTGACAACACCATCCATCTAAATATGAGCTGGTCCATAACTCTCGGCGAAGTGAATAAAAACCATAAACATTTCGCTCATAAGACGCTTATGTTTTTGACTACTTAACAGCAACAAAAACTTTAAACGCGTTTTTCTCAAAATCACTTCTTTCAAGCTTACCGGTAAGATTATTTTGAAACGGGTGCATGGATCCATTTGAAATTTTAACAGTAACTGTGAAATATCAAAATCTAGTGAATTGCGTAGGGATTTTTGGATTAATTGTTTAGTTTTGAATTTAAAAACAATTTACGGCTAAATTTTTTGTCAAAATTTTTTTCTTCAAAACAGCGACATTATGTTAAAAATTAGATTTAAATAAATCTCCTACGTACTTCGCTAGCTATTAGTATGCACTTCAAGAAAAAATTTAGTTTTTTGTTCTAGGAGCGACCGTTCGAGAGAAAAGTTACCGGTAACTTTTTAAAGGTGGATCACACAACAGCTGAATACGGGGTCCTGAGGCCGCCATTTTGGAAAAAAAATATTTGTTTTGTACTTTTTGGTTTATACAATATACTACCATAAGCGGATTTGGTGTTTTTTAATTTATTTACTTACGAAAAATCATGAAAATAGGGGTCTCTAGAGTATTGTTACCCCTTAAACAAGTTGCGATGTTTCGACATGATGACATGTCAAACGAAACTCAATTCAAATGTCACATAAACGTGACATTGCCGTAGTAAATATGGCGGCTGTGACATTTGAAAGTTCTATCACTCTTACTAAAAGTTCTTAATTTAGCAAATATGATTTTGCTTAGGGATTCCAAGTTTGAACATTGATTTTCATTGAGGTTGGTGTTCCTACTAAAATTGCATATTGTCGCATAATTATCAATTAGTTTTCAGGTATTTCGGAATAATTTTTGCTTTTTATTTTAGCTTTCGTTTCTCCAAACTCGATCTGCAAAGTTTCAATAAATTATGATTCAACTCTGCTTGTCAATTTGTTCATTTTCCATAAACATTGCTACCATAAGCCCAAAAAACAATTTTAAATTATGAAATAATAACAAACCTAAAATTTAAAAGTGTTTTTATCTCTTTAAAAAAAAACACTGCTAATTGCACGTAAATTTTTTAATCATGCCAATTAAAACTACCAATTTTTCAATACCCTGTGCAAGAATTATGATATAAAAATTTAGCAATGCTAAAAATATAGAAACATTTTGCATATTTTCCAAACACTGGCGTAATGATGTATTTTCAATTTATTTAGACTTCAATTTTTTTGGATGAACTTTCCTTTTTTTAAATAAAAATCAAATGATGATTTGCCATGATAATCATCTTTAATATTTAATGTTCTTCCAAGTTCCTACTTATCATTTTGGGTTTGATAATTTTGCTCATTATCAAAATTCAAATTCACAATTAAATAAGCTCTATCCAATTGTGACCAAGAGTTTAAAAATGTATTTGAATATAATCTTCGAAATCCAATAAAAATGCAAATAGCTATTCATAACTAAACCGTGATTCAAATTAAGATAGCTGTTAGACTTATTTCGCAACATAAATTTTCTTTGTTCATGGCAAACGGATGGATCATTTAATAGATTGCACAGGAGGCTAATTGTGTTGTCCTTTTTATGGCTGCCTCAAGCCAGGATTTGTACAAGAAATAGAATATTTCAATCGTCAACAACATGACCCTCTTTCTAACCCAGCTCTTTTCTGCAAATATGTAAATGTCGACGTGAAATGGATGTCCGTTAGGAATGATAATGGGGAATAATAGGATGTTTTGAAGTGATTTTTCTGAAGAAGCAAATGCGGAAGGAAACGTAAAGGAGATTTTGAAAGGGCTAATTTTGAAGCACTGATAAATGAGGCCTATTTTCAAGAAAATACGGTGTGATTTGGCTTCAGGATAGTGATGAAATAATTTAGAATAATATGGTGAAAGTGAGGTCACGTTGTTTATTTAAAGTAGAGTTTTTTTTTCTTGAAGAAGTTCAGGCCATTTTTTCTTCCGGATTTAAAATATGTTTTTGTTTAAAATATTTTTTTGTTGATTAACAAACGAACCTCAATTACATGCAATAAATGAAGCGTTATTTTGTGTTATACTATATAGCATTTCCCAATTGTTTAGACCTTTTCTCAACTTGTAAACTTTTCCCAAAACAAATTTGAGCTAAAGACTGACCTGGACGTGAACCATAAGTTTAAATCGGCTTGGGGAAAGTTCATGAGTTTTGAAACACTTGCCAAATCATCCAAATGTTTTAGGAAAAGTCGAAATTATTCGGGGAAAGGTATAAACCATTTGGCAAATACTATATGATGTATCTTGAAAAAAAATTCTCTCATATATTTTAGTACTTTGAATGAAAAACCATCAATAATGATACTAATTTTTTGAGCTTTAAACGCCAACCAAAGTCAGTTTTTTTGCTTATTTTATTGCAGCGCTAGATTCCAAAAAAATATGGGTTAAATTGAGTTTACTTGATTTGAATTGGAAACGAATAGAATAATTTTAGGGAAGATTTTTTTTGGAGGGGGGGGGGTGAAATTAACTATGTACTGGAACTATTTCCTGTATTTTTTCTCAATTTTAAAATCCGATACTGCTGATGAACTTATTTGCTTTTTAATTGAAAAAGTATGTAAAGAAATTTCATACTGAATTTTTGTACGAAAATATTTTTTTAGAAATTTTAACAAATTTAGACTTTTCAAACACAAAAAAATGTCCAAAAATTTTCCATAATTGCAAATCATTTAATTTTGTAAATTTTCTTCCGTGGATATTTTGCCATCGGTGGTTTCCTCTAAACAATTTCCGTTGAATATATTTCTTAGATTTTTGTTGCAAATACTTTTTTTCATTCTTTATACAGTTCACTCAATGCTAACATTTAAAAATAAGGCACATTTATTTTGTTCTGTATTGTATGACGTAAACAATTAATAGATCCAAAATTATATTCGTTTTAAAGTTAAAAGTGACAAAAGCTTTGTCTTTCTATAGCTTCATGTGAAAATTCTTTAATTTACTTATAAACATGAAGCCCATCACTTTGCCACTGTAGGACACTGAATTCAAAAGGAAAAAATTGTATAGGGAATTTTTCGTAAAAATATAAATTTTAGGAAGATAAAAATATCATTCAGTTATAGTGGAATGTGGTTTATATCATATGATAACATCATATAATGTTCTATTCTTAATACTTTTAAAACATGTCCAGAAAATAGTGATATTTTTGATGCAATACTTCGTCTAAATTTTTGTTTGAAACAGTTCTTTACATTCTTTTAAACTTGAAATTCTTACAAATACACTTTTTCTCAATATATTTTACAGAAAATTTGAAAGCAGATACATATGTAGGTAGTGCTAAGAAAAACTCATTCTCTGGAATAAAGTTTCTTCTACAAAGTTTATTAGGAAAAATTTTACAGAAAAACATTTTGTATAAGAAATTAATGTCAAAAATTTTCTTTCCGAAAATCATGAGTATCGTACTTTTTGGAAATCCTTTTATTTATTCATTTTTATGCTGCGAAACATTTTAAAAAGATTTTCGCCTTGATGAGACACTTCATAATTTTCCCAATAAAAAAATTATAACAATATTTTAAATTAATTAATCAATGTTAACAGTTTTTAAATCTGATCTAAAATATTAACTTTTCATATTTTTACTACTCATTTTCAGGCTTTTCTTTTTGGAAAATCTTGTTTGTTTTTGTTGAAACTTCAGTTGTCACATTTTTTATTGTACATATGTATTTGTGGATTTTATATGATAGTTTCTACCATGATTAATCGATCTGTGATAATTTTAATTAGAGATAATTTGAAATACTTTTGACATTGAAAAAATATATTTCCATAACATTTCTGATTTGTTTTTCTTGAAAAATTTCAATGCAAGTTTTCTCGAAGAAAATTTTTCTGTTAAAATTTCAATAGAAATTTCCGTTTGATTTCTTCTACAAAATAAATTTCGTTAGTCGAACAATAATACATATACTAATAAATGTTTAATTTTTGAAATATTTTGTTCGAAAATTTTGAAGTGTAATTTTTCGCTTGCCTTTTTGCCGCCCATCTTGTTCTGAGAAATATTTGCCCGAAAATTATTTTGAAGACTCAGTAAGCGAATTTCTATATAATTTATAAATGTGCGTTTAGTTTTTCCTGAGATTGATTGAAGTTTTTTGGGGAATTTTTTTGTTTGTAATAATCGATCGGTTGATCGTTTTTGAATTTATCACATACAAGATCAGCAAAAATATTCTAGAAATTGTCAAATAAATTTCTTTGTAAAAAATTAATTTCTTTCTTCCGCTTCAGTGAAAGAAAGTGTCAACATTTTCAACTAAAGTATTTATTTTAACAGGGTTTGCAGTCTTTTCTTAACTTTATTTAAGTAAGTTACTTGCCAATGATTAAATAATACGCCGAAAAATCTTTCACCCTATAAATCTACGATTTTCGTATCAAAAGGTTCGATCAATTTACTGCATTAAGATCCATACACTTGTATACCTTCCAACCAACTAATGTGTATATCTTCAATATTTTTTTAAGGTTGTACGTTAACGACAAACAATATCTCGTGACACCACCAGAACGTGACCGAATTAGCTCAGAGCAACTGGAAAAACTGGGTGATATAAAAGCTATGGTAGCACAAGTAAGTAAACGCCTTGAAAAATATTCGAAATAAAATCAAAATTTAAAACACCTTAAATTACAGTATTGAAAACATTCCTTCTATTCTATTAAATTTTAATTTTTATTTGATATTCCTTTTCAGGAGTATTCTGAAAATGTATTCATTTTTCACCAATCTGAGCACATAAATATTTTTATAAATCCGTCTAAACCGGATCCTTGTAGCACAGATTTATGGTGCTTTAAAATTTCTTCACGAGACCACTTTTATTGCATTGAAAATTTATTTCCATTTAATATTCGCCACCGGTTTGAAGCAAGGAATCGCCAGAGAATTTCAATACAATAGGTTAAATCCCAGAGCTCAGCCACAATAATCCAAAAGTTTAATTGATTCAACAGCGTATTAAAGTTTAAAATTTAATCTTGTCGCCCAGAGCCAGAATCCTAATCTTCTCGTTTCCCATACACGTCATAATCCATTCATTTAATTCGTGCATTATCCTCACTTTTCTAAGCACTCCAATTGCAACTTAAATTAAATTCCTGGACTTGCGAGCCTTTATAGTATGCAACGCTTCTTTCACGGAAGCCAGAGAAAGCCTTAGCAGGACGACGTATGTTCCTAGCTTGGCAGTCAAATGTTTCATTGCTTAACAATCTCACATACAATAAATCCTGTCTATCGCTTTGCTTTTAAGTGGATTAAGAAATGCACCTTCTTTCTGAAAGAACTTCTTTAACAATTTATCCCACTTTGATTTCAGCTATACGAAGTCTTGCATGTAGGCGAACATCATACGAAAAAGGAAAAGGAGCTTGTTCAGCGAATGGAAGAATTACAGCATCAACTAATACCTCTAGAACAGGTAAAAGGATGTTGACAATGTGTTGTTGGGCAGGTTTGCGAAATGCTAACGTGAAACACGTTCAACACGTCTCACGTTTCGTAGATTGCCTATTCAAAGGATAATTGAACCATCTTTTTCATTTTTCAAGTGAAAAGATACAATCAATTGCCATTTTAAAGCTTGTGGCATGTCCTTTCCGAAACATCTCTTTTTGGCGGAGCAACAACCAAATTGTGTTTTCGTTTTGTCGTTTCAGCAAAAGCAACAACTAGACGCCCTGGCTGTGAGAAAATCTAATTTCATGACGTGGCTAGGCTTAAGTTTAATGTCTGTACAGTTTGGAATTTTAGCACGTTTAACGTGGTGGGAATATTCGTGGGATATTATGGAGCCTGTTACGTATTTTGTGACGTACGGAACCGCAATGACTGCATACGCCTACTACTGTGTAACTAAACAGGTAAGTGGACATTTGAAAATTGTTGCCATTTCAGAGTACTTACTTGAATACGAATTCCATGTCCTGTATGGCTTTTATGTTATTTTTTTGATAGCGTTCCAAGCAATTCATATCCCATGAGGTTATTTCTAATGAAATTTCTCGCCGATAGTATTTGAAAAAACATATTTGATGATCAAAAGTGAACTTTTAACATATTTGATCTTTTTTGATGGATTTTGAAAATTACTATTCGGAAAAGTGCTTGCAATTATCCTGAATAATTCACACCGAAGCCACAATGATTGCTTCATTATTAAAGATGCGTTTATTTTGCAGGTAATTTAAAATCCCACAAAATTTGTTTGCCTATCTGAGAAAGGCCAGGAAAGTATGGTGGAAGATGCAGAATTTCATAGGCTGACTATTTTAGAAAACACACAATTTTCTGTAATACAAATGGGTTAGCATTATCTAGTAAAAGGTTGGAGGCCAATCTCTTGAGATTATCTTTCAGTTCTAATTGATTTAGAAACATTTGATCGTATTATCCCTTCACAAACTCGACATATTGTCTTCTTAATATGTCTTTTTGGAGACGTGAAGATTTAGAGACTTGTGCCGAAAGTCTGTCTGCACGGAACCACTACCAAAACTTCTAAGAAGTGTTATTGGTAGAGTATCTTTCATCACAACCCAATATGATCCGTTAAAATGAATGGACTATATTGCTTTTGCTGAGATATTGGAGAGAGCACACATTCTTCTACCATCTTTGCTTAACTGATCCCTACAATTGGCAAATTCTTGATACAATATTGACCTCAAATTTTGCTGCAATAGTTCTCACTATTAGGCTCGGATCTGGTGCTACTACTACTTTTTGAGATCTTCTTAAGTGTTCACTTCTAAATTGTATAAACCAGTTGAGAAAAATCATTTCGGCACAGCTTTCCAAATAAATTATACTGAACTAAATCTTTAAAATTCGAGATACCTTCAGGAATTCATGCTGCAAAAAATATCTTCAGCATAAAATAAAAATCTAGGAATATTTTTCAAAAACCACGACCGATTAAATTTTTGGCAAATTTTGTTTGGAAAAAAATTATACCAACAGGTTATCGCAAGGAAGTTTTTTGGCGCAGTGTTGCCAAAAATTACCCGTCATAATTTCTACGAGTATATTTTCATCGAATTAAAACATAGAGAAATGGATTTTACATAATATATTTTTGTATTACAAATCTCTATGTGAAAAGTTTCAGAAAAAGAATCTCCAAATAAATATCACGAGAAGCATGTCTCCAAAAAAGTTGTTGTCTTCTTGAAATGACTTTTAAAATGAAGAATATCGGAAGTTTGTTTTTGAAACGAGTTTTTAAAACAAAAAATCATTGATAACACAAGAAAACTCTTCGAGAACATTATTCATCGAGAATTTAATTCGTTTCTGCATTGAATCAAATTAATAATTTATTAAATTAACATTAACTAAACATTTTTTGCGATAACTATGCCAATAATTAATATAAACAAGAATACATGACAAACAACATTCTCGCCTAAAAAGTTTTTCGAAAAGCAGTATTACACGAATTAATACAAATTTATAACTCCCTTTAACAAAATTTTTATGAAATTTTTGGAAAAATTGTCAAAAATAATAATTATTTTTCAAATTCAATGAGTAACGTTACAATATTAAATCAGAACAGAAACTCTTATGAAAAACTTGTTGCAGAAAGCGGACAAATTATGCAAAAAATTCATTGAAAATGTCTGGGTAATATGTATGGAAAAACTATGAAAAAATTCCATCGAAAACAATATGTCTCCTGTTTGAAAAAAACCTCAAAAATATTTAGTGTAAATATTTAATTATTAATGGCTGGAAAAATTACTAAATAAATGTAGGTCAACATTTCGTGAAAGAAATTGAGCAGAACATTTTTAAAATCAGCTGAGAAAACTCCTTTCGAAACAATTATCAAATTCAAATGTTTAAAAAAATTGATGTAAAAATGCTTAAATAAAATTTTGTGATTGCATTATCCAAAAAAAATGTGTTTTAAAAATATCAGTAGTGCAAATACCAACACAATAAATATAGGAGAGTACATTTTTAAATTTCATGAAAATTTTCATGCAATAAAAATGTATCAAGGAAAAAATTTAATTCCTATTTAAAAAAGTGTTTTTGAAATTTTTATAATGAACGAAACACTTCGACAAATGCAGAAAAAGAAGTTCTCCACAAACTTCTGCAATGTTTAACAAAATTAAATTTGAACAATAATGCCATGAAAAACTTGTATAACGAGAGGAAGAAGTTTTTCGATAATTTTATTTCAATGAAATTTCATGAAAATTTTCCATGCAACTATTAAACGAGAATATATTTTTATATATCTGATGAAAATTTTGCCACAAAAATATTTTGCTTCGTGTTTTAATTGGCACAAAAGGAGTCAACATATTTCCAAAAAAAATTAATGCAACTTCTTTGTATTTCAATTAGAAGGATGAATTTCAAAATAATAAATTGATTGAAAAATTCGTCACAAAACATTGAAACGACTGATTTTCCAAAAAAAAATTAAAGATGAAAAAGCACAGAAAAAGACGTCGATATAATAATAAAATATACGAAGCACAAATAGGCATTAAAATATTTTGTATTTCAATTCAAAAAAAAAACACAAAACTCTGTATGAGAACAATTCTACGAAGAATGTCAGTAACATATTTGCAACACTTTTCCAATATACATTTATACTGGAAACTTTTTCAATGAAACATAATCTGAGGAAAATTCTTCACTCGCCAGTCTTTTTTTCGTTTGAGCCATTATTAGCCTCGTTTTCCCTTTAAGTACTGCTGCTTCCTCTTTCTCTCTAGCTTTGTTCCTCCCGAGAATAGTTCAGCATTTGTTTAAAGTCATCCTTTCATAATCATTAAACACAATTCAACAAAAATATTACATAATGGAAGGCTACATCAATAATTGTATACAAAAGTAGCAAACAAATTTTAAAAGTTGTTAAGAAAAGGATGATAAATAAATGATTCACCGATGATGGCTGCTTAGCTGTTTTAAACAGGTATAAGTTTACATTCCTTAAATTTTTTTACTAACAATCAAACTTGAGTCACTGCACAACATCCAAAATAAATCACTACTGATTTCAATTCAATGGCTCTTAATTTTAGATTTATAATAGTTTCATTCTGAATTTTTCGTTAGACAAAACTTTTATAATTCTTGCACGTTTTAACTTGCGGGAAGCAATTTTTAGATTATTCTAAAAATATTGTGTGCCTTTAAAACCAACTTTGTCGTAAGTGCTCTTTAAAACAGAGCTTCTTAGAATAGCTTGTTCCTGGATCAACATTTGGGGACGCATTACTAATTGTTTTTATATCAATGAAAACTTTCAACGAATATATGAAAGAATGTATCTGCGGCTGCTGAATATTTCTATAATAAGGAAAAAAAATTCTGTAAGAACATTATTTTGCTAGACAGTTCCCAATATATTTCACTGATTAATTAGTATATTGGGAACTGTCTGTTCTTCTGATTTACTTCTTTCTTCATCTAAACTGTGTTGAATTTGTTAGTGACTCTAAGCAATTTCAATAAATTATATGCATTAATAATTATTCATCCAATGATATACTATCTCCTTCCATTTTCAGGAATACAACTACCCGGAAGTTCGTGACCGTCAATATTTATTAACAATTCATAAGCGCGCCAAGAAGAAGGGTTTTGACCTGAACACCTATAACCAATTACGACGCCAACTGGCCGAATGTGAATACGATCTCAATCGATTAAGGGATCCTTTAAATTTGGATCTACCGACGGGCGCTCTACCGAACGCCACAACAATCAATGCATTAGGAACAACGTCAGCATCGTCAGACAGCGACAATAATCCTAGCACAAGCAGTAGTAAGACTACATTAACCAAATTAATTAGTGCAGCTACGAAAAAATTGAAAAAGGAGAAATAAACATGACACCAAAAATAACACAAAATATTGAATTCATGTTCCTCATGCTCTCCAACGACTGTTTTCCTGGTTTTTGTTGTTGTTAGACATCCTTGTTTGGTGATGATATTGTTCTTCCTGCTTTCGATTTGGAAGGTGGTTGTAGTTGGTTAGGATGTTCATGTCAAGTGAATTAAGATAATAGAGAATAGTACCAGTTTTCAATTGACCAATGAAAATATCACATAAAATGTTGAGATTATAATATATAAAGTTACTAGCGTAGATTCAATCAATATGCCTGAATGAATTAAAGCAATTTTTTAATCCTTTACTATAAATAGATTAAAGAAATGTGATCACCTCCAAACAATGGATACTTTGTGCCAGATCACTGATTCAAATTGTATCCTGCTAACCGAATCTATATTACGTCGAACGAATCTCATCTTCTCTCTCTTCGCCTACTTAATCTGTCCTCATATACAATCTTTAAGTAGCCAAACAGTAAAATTACTTTTGTGATATTTCTTCTTGCATTTTCACGACGTAATACTCCAAATATCCTTCAACTTTAAACTAAAATTTAATTCATAACCAACTGCAACAACTATCCGTAAGCGTAGTGTGCATTTGCATTAGATAGGATTGTTGATTTTCAAATTGATTTAGTTGAATTTAGACTTTATATACATATATATATTGAAAATAATTTATGACGTGTCTAGCTATTAAAACGAAAATATAATATTATTTATTTACCACTAACTTCATGTTTAAAATAATACGGGTGGCGTACATCTAAGCCCTGTTAAATAAGTTTTATTCATTACGTTTGTTTTTAAAACAAAATGTTTCTAAAGATAAATCTATTTTTGTGTCAATACAGGATTGAAATAGTGGTTGTTTTTATGAGAAAAAGCCTTTGATTAGTATTACTGAATTTTTATATATAAATCTAAAAAGAAATATGCGAAAAACAAACGTAACAGTTTATAAAGAAATCACCAATAGTTTGTCATTTGGTAATAATGTTAATTGTAAAGTAGTTTATCAGCTAATAATTATCGATGCAGATTCTTTGAAAGGTACATAAATCTAATGTATAATATAAAATTGATTGTGATCTTCATTAGCATTGAACATCTAGACAAAGTTTGGCTCTTTAAATGAATATTTACACTTTAATTGGGAATGAAATTGACCATCCATGATAAACCTATTTTTGTAGATCTTATATGTATGTTGTTTATATAAGTGTAAAAAAAATTAAGTATCCACTAAGACTGTCAGTATCGTTTGAAATTGATATGTGGCACAACAAAACGAAATATTTGCACATGTTGTACATTCTGAACGGAAATTGATTGGCTATCTTTTAATCTATCGGAAGATGATTCTCTATAATATCACAATATTGTTTTTTATATAAAAGAAAATCTTCCTTTTAATTTGGTGTATCTTTATTTGGAATCGTAATCGATTTTCGACCTTTATCGTTCGGTCGAATTAAAAAGGAAGTTTTTCTTTTATATAAAAAAACAACACGTAGTATTTTGTGAAGATGAAATCAATTACTAATATCACAATATTGTTTGTGGATTAAAGACTATTTCACTTTAAATAATTTTGTGAGAAAACAAAACTTCACGTTCGTCTAAATGATTTTTCTGAATTGTTTGAAAATCTGTTCTAAATAATTTATTGCATAACTTTCCTTTCCTTCTCAATTATTTTTTCGCCATTCTGGACTTTAATTGCTAGTTCCGGTTACAATCAAATGTGGTGCGCCCGCATTTCAATGTAATTAAATGGTCCTTGCATTTTCACAATCAAACGGAAACCAATCATGTGACCATGAAATAAAACTGACACTGAATCTAATTTCATTGAAAATTAAACATGATTATGTTAATTTTGAATACCCATCGGAAATCACACGAAGTCAAATCAATTAAATAAAATTTCGGGTTGTTGAAATGCTTGATAACTTATAATTAGAATTTTTTACAACGGCTTTCGCAAACTGATCTGAAAAAGCTATAATTTGAGATAATTCACAATATTTTTATCTTTAAAAATTGAAGGCATGCTGTCCTTCTCTTCAACCTTATGAAGGATTTTAATAATATTTTAAATGCAACCTCGATAATAATGTGTTCTCTATCACGTCCTCAATTCAAAGATAAACAGAAACCGATAAATGTATAATTTGTATTTTATACCTTGATTTAATACAAATAATTCCCTTAAAAGCTTCTGAAATCAATTCGAAATGTTGACAGTGCCCTTTAAGTTTTAAAATTTGCCTGTAGCAAGCCACAACAATTGATTGATTGATTTAAAGTCCTTGGCGAATGACAAAGAGTATTGAAAGTATAAAAACCATTTATAAATAACCAAAAACGTTAACTAGAAGCAAAATAACAAACAAGTAATGAAAAATTCAATTTTTGGCAATTATCTCACAGAATAGTCTGCTTGCTCACTATTCAACAATATTCTTTCAATGCTCCATTATTTCTTTCAAATCAAAATCTCCATGATACACAGGAATTAAAAAATTCAAGTCCATCTTAGGTTCATGTATTGCAACTGCAATTCTGTAACTACTGCCGAACATAGTATATGTTCGGGAAAGTGTGTTTCGAAAACCATTTCATAAAGATCGATTTTTGGTAATGATTTACTTTCACGGTCACCTTCCCCATCCCCATTCTGCCTGTTACACCTTTCTCCGAACTTCTCCTATATCAAATATTTTCAAAATATTGATTGAGATGTGAAAAATTAAACAATCAATTTTCAATTTATTTTCCAAATTGTTTGTTTTGTCATGAAGATTACAAAAAAAGGCGAAGTCAACTTGGCTACAGATGAAAGTTATGAGGTTATTTGAGTCATTTGTTAAAGCACGCATTTTTAAACATTTGAACCCAAAAAAACTGTTAAAAGTTTCATTTAATGAAATAATGACAAATGATACTAAATGCAATTTTTTATGGAATAACCATAAACAGATTAAATTGTTAAATGGGAAGTGTGGTTTCGGGGTGACGGATGGCATCCTCTTCAGGTGCTGTCATTTACCATCCGCCACCAGACAGTACGACCACGGTTAGGCTTGTTGATGGGTTAAACTCGTTATATTTCAACTATTTTTTATTATTTGTATCCGCGAAGTATAACGACTGTCAATTGGTTCGTATATATGCCTACGTCGCTATTCTATATTAGTCAGTTTATCATGGGTTAGAACCCCCTAGTCTAGGCAACAACTTCGTCTTCTAGTGTGCTTTTGGTTAGCAACTCACTAATACACTTATTATTGTGCAATAATAGTGTTAGTGAGTTGCTAACCAAAAGCACACTAGAAGACGAAGTTGTTGACTAGACTAGGAGGTTCTAACCTATGATAAACTGACTAATATAGATTAAATTATATTTTTATTAATTAAATGTGATTTTATAACAAGCCGCGAGGTGCGACCCTTGAGATCAACTTCCCAGTAATATCTACATAAACATCAACAACATTACAACAATGAGAGGTAATAGTAACAGGAATGAGTTAATATGAGTCATATCGTCTACGGGAGGGTCCATTGATTATGTAAGGTTTTTGGTCGATGAGGACAGATTGAATATTCACGCGGATCAATCGGTGGGGGCCTTTTTGGTGTTGAAAATTTTTGTTGGTTTTCAAAATTTAAGCAATTTTTTTAATTAAAAGACTATAAAAACTATTAAAAATCTGCTCAAATTATGCAAATATCTTAAAACTTTGATTGAATTTACAACAATTTTTTTAGAATAAAAGGTATAAAGTAATAGCACTCGTATGAACCCTTTTTACATGGTAACTTTGATTTTTTTATTTTTAATTTAGTTTTTTCATAAACATGGAAAAAAAATTTGCCAGTTTCTCTCCAAAAACTAATAAGAATGTATAAATTTTATAAACTGGATCACTGTGCTGTGCAAATCAAGTTAAAAAATATTTTCTATGAAAAAAACCATAATTTTCCGCATTTTCTTCTATTAAATTAAAAAAACGGCTAAAACGATTTTTTATAATGTTAAAAACTTCACAAAGATATTAATACACGTCAACTGACACCTTAATGATGCAAATATTATATCTGGTTCGTGAGATATAGTGAATGATGAAAATGACCTTGAAAATCATGATGACTTTTAATGATTTTTTATTTTTAATTTATTTTTTTACGTAATCATGAGAAAAAGTTTTCATGACGTTTTTGCGAACATTGTTTGGAGTACATAAATTTTATAAACATTGATTACTAAGACTTGACAATGAGTTTACAAATTTATTGTTTTTGAAAAAAAAACCTAATTTTTTGCATTTTTTTTTAAATTTGAAAACCGCTCCAAGAATTTTTTTGAAAATTTTATAGAATCACACAAACGTCAATACGCGTCGATTGACACCTTGTTCAAAAAAATCGTATGTTTGGTTCACGAGATATAGCGCATGACAGAAATGACCTTCAAACGGGCAAAACAGCAAACCCCCGCGACCGAAGTTTTCCAAAAACTAATCAGCTCTTAAGATTGCAAAGACGCTTCGATTGACACCTCAACCAAGTCGATACGACTTTGTTTACGTGAGTTATGCTCGTAGAAAAAACTGTCTACGAACGTACAGACGTACGTACGTACGTACACACACACACACACACATACATCTCCCTTTCTGAAAACACTTTATATATACTCTATAGACCTCAAAACGTAAAGAAAAGTTGAAAATTTCAATTTCGATTTTCGAGGCGATTACAAGAACTTCCCATATACTGGGAAGTTAATTATGGATGAATATTACTCAAATCCCAAAAATATGATTGTCGTCTGCTTTTTTTTAGTATTTTAATGAACTGAATGCTATTTTTGGCCTTTCTTTTGTTTTAATGAGGGCTTCCTCTCGAGTGAACCTATTAAATATTTAGTTAGCTCGTTATTTCACATCTCTTCAATGTACTAAGTTTTATTGTTTCAGACTGCATCCTCTCGATTTTTGTACCCATTAAACTTCAGTTATTTTGGTGGAGTTTAAATCTGTTTTTTTGGTTATTTTTTGTTTAGTTATTTTTTGACTCACAATTTAAATATCCTGCGTGAATTACTATGCAATCTAATGACCAAAAATAGAAACAGGCCGTTTTTGTACTCTTCTCGTTAATTTTTAATTGTCATTGAATCAATTTAAATAAAATTTTCTGCCTGTTTTTGAGCATAAAGTTTGTGGTGCAATTATCAGAGGATGCTAGAATTTCCCATCTAATATTATATTTATTATTTTTATACATAATCTACTTCATCGTTCATCTCGATGCAAACGTTTACATCTCATTAATTTTAGTATATTTTTTTCTAGAAACAATTGAAAACCGTGCGAAATTGCATGATTAACCAAATTGGTTTTTATTTTATATTCTCAATCGTTTGCACTCTAATTTGAACTCAAATACAACGATTCAAGATGTTTTTAACTAAATATGTACCGTTCGTCCGATTTATCCTTAAATGCATGTTAATTAGTTCTCTTTCGACAATACGTAAAAGGATTTGTTCAGGTTGGTCAATTTCCCCCCAAAAGTGTGCACAGCTTTGTTTATAAACGTTCCATTCAAAAACAATAAAACAATAAATTCAACAACATAAAATTAATTTCATAGAAACGTCTGAATATATAAGCAAGACTGATCAAAAAATTACTGCTTGAAATGGATTATTAATTTTATCTAATCAAAAGATTTTACAATCTAGACTTCAAAATATTTTTTTTCAAATGATTGCCAACATACTTGCTAAGCTGATCCAATTATCACAATCTTCCTTCTCTATCAATAAAATCAAATATAATAAATACATCGATATAGCCTAGGTTCAAAATACTTATTAAAAACAAACTTCTAAGCTCCAAACTACACGAACATAAATAAATCAACCATAAAAATTGGATACTCTACTATAAATAGCGAACATTTAAAAATTAGAAAAATTAGCTAAAAACAATTCAAACTTTAAACGTAAAACATATGTGTATAGATAAATTGAAAATATTTTATACAACAGAAAATCTCGCATAAAATACAGATTAATAGAATGTCAGAACATTTCAGACAATCCTTAAAGTTTAATTTTGCGAAAAAATAACCAAAAATAAATGCATCCATGTATTCTTGTGAATTGAATTTATTGTAAATAATATTATTGTTGTACTTATGATATTGAATTAATGAAATTTTCGAAATATCAAACATGTTTTTTGTACGCTCAAGCGAAACGAAATGAATTTCGTACGAAAGATCAACGCAAAATGCTTTGATATCTCGAGAATTTCAATTGAAATGTCTTCGAATGTTGACAACGATATCTTTTATTTAAAATTTCTTTTAAATAATTGTGCCAACTGTTCCAAGAATATGCAAAATCAACTATGTATTTATAAAAAAAATAGTCAACCTACAATTCCTTATACTACATACAAAACGTTTTACATCCTCTAACGTCAGGAATATTTTGTCCACAATTTGTATTTTTATTCCCACAAAACAACTATAAAATAAACACAAAAGAGCACAAAACTATAAAATTTGGAATAAGTTATAAATGAAAATGTGTATGATGCACAAACTATACAATACATATTTAATAGAACAGATAAAAAAATAAAGATCACAATACCAACTAAGCATTAATATTAAATGTCGCCACAACAAATTTAGTTGTTTGTTATTGTTTTGTGATGATCAATTAAGTGTACGCTTTGTTTATCAACTTAACATTATTTTCAAATTGTTTGTCATGACTTTGATTAATTTTATAACATATCAGTGATTGAAAATAAATTGTTTGAACTATTTATTTCATTCTAGTTTTTATATTATATATTTTGGATTTTTTTTCAATTTTTAAACTACATATTTCTTATTTGAAATGGCAGCTCATTTTTACCAGAAATATATTTTATAGTTGTTATAATCCTAAGTTATGTTGTATTGATATTATTGAAATATGATTATATTTGATTTGTTTCAGACTATTTCAGGTAACATGGTCTTCTTCATTCAATGTCTCTATTTTTTCGTCATTTAGAGTTTACGTTCACCAATTTAATTTAGAAATAAGTACTTTTTAAATTGATAATGTCCTCTCATATTGTTTTATGCGTTGCAATTTTTCAATCTGTCGTAACGTTTTATATTTCATTACGCGCAATTTTTGGTCCGTAAACGTAACTGGCCACAGGATGGGCCTCACCCGACGATAATCCTCGAAAAGGCGCGGGACAGTTTTGTTTTTTAGGCGCCACTTACTTTGAATGTCGAGACTACCCAGGCAGCGAACCTGAAGTGAGAATGGGTTCGAGTCTATGAAACTACAACCTGAAAATGTAAAATTTCCGTTGGACCCGCGATCAGGAGCACTAAGCCAACACCAGGAATAAAAAAAGTAGAGCGAGATTTACCTATCACAATTCGGCTTTAAAACTTTCATCAAGTCGAATGCAAAAAAACGTGAACTATTTCCTCGATAGAATTTCTTCAGCTGTTCTGCTAACGCCTAAGCAATTCTGTTGCGGTCGCTCCTATCAATGCTTCCACTGCTGCTTTTCTGTCAAGTTTTCCGTCTATGTAACTACCATCCTCCCACGGTACGAAAATTTCCAATTCTCTCCGGCTATCCATCGATGAAACTCGCAAACTAATTCATCGTCGGCGTCACAATCTTCTGTGGTTGATAGCCCGTTGTAAAAAGTACTATTTCCAATCTGCAATTGCTTTGCTCACATCTGTTGGCAAAAAATTCAATCACCCAAGAAGCGGTGCCCGACTGTCCTGCCGTTAAAAAAATTATCACCTGAAGTCGCTTATCTGTCGCCCAAAAAGTAAATATACGTGAATTGATTGTAGCGTCCAGCTACTTTTTCTGTCGATAAACACTCAACGGGGCAAGAAAACGGCTTCAATCCCTCTTTTCATCAAATTGAAAATAACGTATCCCTCCATCAATTTTTTTGTCTAGGCGGTTGAACTTTCAACTCGTCCGCAGATGTCTTCGCTGCGATACGTATTCAAGTACGCATTCTTTTTTCATGTGATGAGTTTGGCGTCCATTTCTGACAAGATATCCAACAGTTAACGAGCGGTCAGATCTGCTGGGTTGATGCTCAGTGGCGCAATCGGTGATTTTCCAGCACACAAAAGTTTCTGTTTACGACCTAAAATGCCGTCGTCCGATAGAATGTTTTTTTTGTCTCTTCAATAATTTGACGAACTATATAACCATTCTCATTTTCAACCATTAATACTTCTTGAAGCTTCGTTATCCACGGTTTTATAATTCAATAATTGACTGTTTTTTTGAATCTGGAGTCCTTGCTGCTCCCTGTGCTAGCGTGGGTGCTACCTAGCAAATCCTACCAACAATTATCTTACCTCGTAACAATAATGTTAATGAAGTGGGGAAGTGTGGTTTCGGGGTGACGGACGGCATTCTTTTTAGGTGCTGTCATTTACCATCCGCCACCAGACAGCACGACCACGATTAGGCTTATTGATGGATTAAGCTCATCATACTTCAACTAATTTTTATAATTATTTGTATCCGCGAAGTATAATGACTGTCAATCTTTAGTTCGTATGTGCCTACTTCGCTATTGTATACATTAGTAAGGATTCGAACCTCCTAGTCTAGTCGACAACTTTCGCCTACTAGTGTGCTTTTTGGTTAGCAACTTGCTAACACTATGGTTTGCAAAGTTGTCGACAAGACTAAGAGGTTCGAATCCTTACTGATGAATGATAATGAGCCTTCCAGCCTTAACCCAGAAGGAAGAAGACTGCAGTTGTCTTCCACTTGCTGGATTTTTGTTTGCTTTCTTGGTCGTTTCCACGATTATAACACTTTTTTGACACACAATCTGTATTGATTTACGATCCTCCGGGACATTGCAAACGAAAGAGTCCTATTTTCTGGCTTGATTTTCGTTTGATTTAATAGATTAGATATTCGTGATACATAATTCAGGCGTCAGTCGATAGACTAGTGATGGAAGTAGTCACAATCTAGAAAAGAAAACATTCTTTGTTTCCACTTTAAGATTAAACTTTTTCGCTTACATAAATTTTCCATCAAAATTCGTTGGAATGAGCCTTAGAATATTCTTGCGACCAAAAAGGATCGCCTAATGAACTTTTTTAATATTGATTTTATCTGTTCTGAATGTTGTTTCGTTGCTGATTTTTATTGTTTGTCTTAACGGAATCTCATTACAAAATTTGCCGAACATATGAGACAGTGAGTAAAGTAGTCACTTTCACTCTGCAGATGTCTCCCTTAGCATGTCATTTGGGCAACTGATCCACAGAGATATTTAGTGAAGGCAACATGTGTAAGAAAGCGGAACTGGTATCTCAACACCTGCCAGAAAATTACTACAATTACTTTTAGGTAATTCGTCCTATGTGCAGAACAATTTTCAGTTTTAGTTTTTATAAATAAATCAAATGAAAACTAAATTTTATATAATATAACTTACGATCATATTCGATCGTACCACGCTTTGCCACCGTTTAGATTTTTATATATATATGTATTTAATTTTTAAGTTTTTTATTTATATTTATTTAATTAAAAGCGACATTTAAAATCAATAAATTGGCTTGGTTATTGCCATGTTATCTTAATATGTTAATGTTATTATATATTTTTCTTCGGAGTATTCAGGTTATTTGATAAAATTCAATCTAATTGCCTTACAAAAATCAATATGCATTTTTTTTGTCTCAATAACAATGAATTTAAAAACAGTATTTTGATAGCATCATCGAAATTTCTTCTCAATAAATACTGCAAATCACCATTAACTATATCATGTACATACACAATTACTGTTACCCAAGGTAACGATACCTAAACACGTCTTTTATACATGAAATAACTTCTTCCAACTATTCTGTATCTAAATAAAAATTAAATGCAACATCTTAAACACTTACTACGTAATTCAAACTATCAAAACGCATAAAATCGAAAAGTTAACGCATAACTCTCTAAAATAAACTAAACACCTTTCAACCGTTCTTTCCTGCAAAATTAAATGGATTTGAATAATACGATGCTCCAAAAGGATATTACACTCGCGACACGCACTATCTTCGCTTCTTAGCATGTAAACTCCTTTCATTGTTTAATACATATAGATAAATTTCGTTAGGAGATATAATGTTATTCTGAAAATAGATATTTCAACTCTAGTGCACTTTGCCTGTTAACTTTAACGCTACCTTCAAAATATTGTGATTATAATTATTTAATTAAAATTAATAAGTGATGTCTGAATTTATTAAAATTTGTTGCTTACACAAAATGAAATGAATTTAACTTTAAGAAAATATATATTTTAAGTAAATTCTCGTATTTATATACTCAAACGATATTTTCTAGATTGAAATGAAAGTTTATCAAAATCGAATAGGTAATTAATAACCGATTATAGGCTAGCCTTCCTTTGTATGTCGTTCAAGAATTTATAATGTTTTCAATACTGTCCATTAACAAAGTTATTTTCGGAAATTTGAGGCAAGCCTGGAAGCTATTAATTCAATTAAGAGATGAGAGCTTCACTATTTATTTTGTTGCAAACACATTCGCCACACTAAAAATATTATTACGCGTCATTCAACATAGATTTAAAACAGATCCATCCAGATCCAAAAATTAGATAGACATTATAATAAATTGACTCGATAACTTCGTAAAAATTAAATAAATTAACTTCATTTCTCAAAAGACTATCCTAATCATGAATATTTTAGATTTTTTTGTCTTTCGCAATTGATAACACAGACTGTCTTTCGAATTATGTGCAGTAAATCCTGGTTGGTTTATTTATTCAGATAAATAGCTTCTTCTTGGTAACAAACGAAACTGTAATACGTATTAAACGTATTACAGTTAAAATTGAAAAAAAAAAATTGTTTCAAGCAAAACTATAATCTATGTAATCTAGAGATCGTTCAGGTGAAAGTAATGTTAAAATGGGATACTAAATAAATACTGATTAGATTATTATAATTGAATAGAAAAAAATAAAGATTTCTGAAATCAAATTTTTTCTGATTTTTTTCATTGTAAAATTCAATTTTTTTATTTTTCCCAATTTTTATTCAAATTAGCGTATAAGATTATATGGAAGATATTTTTCTCAACATTAGGAAGTGAAACTCTTCGAAAAATATTGATTAACTACTGATTTTCAACATGTCGAATTTTTACCGACTTTACTTGCGCCTCCTCCTCCTCCATCACATAAAAAAGGATATGATTTTGATGATTGATGGAGCCACTTCCGTGCTTAACAACAGTTGAAGTGTACAGCGACGCTGTTGTCCTCCAAAAATTTTCTTGGGTGTCGTACCGTGTGTTTGGGGTCGTTGTCGTGCTGAAACTTCCATATAATATTTAGATTCTCTCCAGCCCATGGCGACATAATGTTTTCTAAGATGTCAACGTACTATTCCTTGGTAAATATTCCTTCTATACGGTATATTGGTCCAACACCAAACCACGAGAAATATCTTCAAGCATTGATGGAGCCACCTCTGTAGGTATTTAACAACAGTTGAAGTGTAGCGAGGGCCGAATTCCTTACTTGTTGGTCGTCTTACATAATATCTCTTGCCACTAGGTCAATGCGATTTATTTTTGTTTCGTCGCTCCAAAGGATGAATTTCCACTCATTTTTCCAGGTGAAATGTTCCTGAGCGCAATCCATTCTTTTCTTCTAATTAGTTGCCGTTACCAGGAGCTTCTTCGTGGCTATTCTATTATGTAGTTCGGTTTTGACAAAACATTTTCGGGCTACTTTCCCCAAAAATTCGGTGGTGAATTTCGACAGCTGATTTTTTGGTCTCCGTTCCGATGTTCGGACAATTCGTTGTCTTTCGAGCTATTTTATCACGGCGAATATCTTAAACAGTTGTAATAAGTGTTGTATTAAATTGGTCATCTCAAAAGAATGATATGATAACTTTACTTATTTTTCAGCGACAAGCGCTAAGCACAATGGCACGCGAAATGCCTATATTTCTAAGGATCTTGGATTAAGGCTGGTACTGCCGAATATGGCAGGAGAGCTGCTTGAGTTCAAAACACTTGCCGAATATGGCAGTCTGGTTTCTGAATTAACTCTAATTTTATTTCTAAATCTACAGCTCTATTATACAAAAATCCATATACAGAAAACTTACTCTAAAATTAAAAGTAGGGATGTAAATCTATGTACATAGTTTAAGAAATCAATATCATGCATAGGACGAACAAATCGCGTTCCCACGGATAGTCGTGGTCATTAAGATCCAAATTTTATGAGGTCATCACACTCGTCTAGACGCTGACCAGCCATGAGCCACTTAGAGCATTACGCTGAGCAATGCATGCATGTGGGAATTGTGCATGCTCGATCTAAATATGTCCTTATGGCTGATCGTCAATATGAATGATATATGACGTCTAGACAGAGTAAAGTGTACTCTTAGTACACTTCACAGTTCTACGGCCTTCCACGTGTTTCAATGCTCTGTAAACCATTTTTATGGAAGACTCTAGGCTGCTGGCAATTGGTCGATATGACAACTCCGCTCTCCTTCTGAGAACTGTCCCAAGCCAATGTAAAGGAGGAGGGATTCTGACCGATCTCCAGAACAAAATCCTAATAACAGGATGCTAAGGTAAAGGTGTGACGAATAATAGGGTGGCATACTGACAAACGATGATAAGCCCTAAAATACGGCGATCAATCCGGAGCTATGCAATGGGGCTCAATCAAAGAGGCTGTGTCTGTGCTTCCTCGAAACCTCACTATCACTATGCTGGTACCAAGGGATCCGGAACCCCAGGGACTTGTCCCTGCCGTTGTCGGTGAGAAACCTGTGGAGGTTAAAACTTAGGGGCTTTGGTTGACACCCAAAAGCGGGTACTTTCATTTTTAATACAGTTTGGGACCGGATTAATTCGACAACCCTTCTGTATCGTGGTGCATTGGCGAGCTGTTGCGTTTACGACAGGGGTTCCGTTACCCAAAAAGCGGCAAGGATGCTGATAGGTCCAAATCCTCACCAAGGATTATGCAGAAGTCCAGGCAAGCTTTGGATGAGATCTGATACCCATACTCGGAAAAGCGGTACTCATACTTAGTTATGGGCTACTGACTAGTACGTTTATGGGGGTTTTGGTGCAAGCTTCTTCGTAGCCCTGGCTTAAGAGGCCCGTGTTTTAATGATTCATTTCTGGGAAGACACGTTAAATCAGGACTTAATCTGGTCGATATGACAAGCTTACCTCTCTCAAGTCTTTAAACTTTTGTCTAACTAGAGTAGTGTAACTCTTAGCCTTTTCCAGCATTATTGAAAATTAAAACCATTTTTTAAATTTTGAGAAACACGTTTAAACTGCAACGAATGCATTCGGGTTTTTCGAAGTGATCTTAAACGAATTTGCATGCCGTCCTGTTTATAGTAAAATACAGTGTTTCTAATTACGTGTCCGCTCCAAGTCTTGGGATTTCCAGGACTTTGTTGTCCTGTGGTCCTTATAGATGTAACGTCGGCCAACTCGTTGGCTCCCTCAATTGTCATTGAATCAGGTAAACTACAAACGTAAGGCGAATGAGTTATATCGAAGGATTCAATGGCTATTCGGGTGTTTCTTAGGAAGCTACAAGTGATTTCTGGCGAACATGCACCCAGCTGTAAGTTGTTTATTTTTCATTGTTTTATTCCCAAACCAGAAAGAAATTTTGAATAATTTACGATGTTTTTTACGTGAAATTGAAATTGTTGTCAATATCTGTTGTTTTTTCTCTTTCTTTTGCAAATATTGCAATGCTTGTTTTTTTTTTTTTAAATTAAATGAATGTGCACTTTCCTCTGGACGCTAATTGGCAATTTGAACTTTAAAAGTAGTCTAGTTGATTTGATATTTAAAATTTAATTTGTCGTTGAAAAAATCACAAAATAACTTCATACACAAAAATCGAATTTATTTTAGCCTCACAACCTAAATGATTTTCGAAATGTATGATGATAAAACGCAAATCCCAACTTTTATACCGAAACTGTTCACCTTCAAAAATGAAAAATAATGTATGAAAAATTATCCAAATCAATAATAACAACAGTTTTGTAACTTAAAAATTTATCATGGAAACAATTTACATTAGAATATTTAACACCTAGCAAACGCGGGGCAAACAATGTGTGTACCCGAGAAGACGAAAATTCAAAAAAATAATGATGCACCATAGTGATGAAAATAACAACTACTTACATGAGGGCTGCCAGAAGTAAGTTTTTTTACCGACATCTGTACGCTAGTTTGACAATTAATAATAATGCCAGATGTAAGGAATTTTTTGTTCCGTCGAACTACACTCGGATGGCGTCTCGGGTTGAACCGCTAGCCGATCCTGGAAGGTGTCTCGACTTGAACCGCTCGAACGGGCCGTTTCGCATTTTTCTATCACTTCACGCTGACTCACTTCAGTTGGGTGCGTCAGCTTCTGGAGAAATGTCGACGTCGTCTGTGTCGTGTGTTGTCAGTTGCCGTTCGGACTGAGTTCATTCTAATTTCATATCAGCTTTGGAAGACATCCCATCTGTTCGCGATCTGGTCTGTGATCCCTGCCCGAAAAGTGTGCCCTCGACGGGAATATGTCCGTAAAGTGTTTGTTTCGCGCATGCAACTGCGTCTCGCAACAACGGATTTGATTTTGCACAGTGCGAACGAGAAGTGGAGGAAGAAAAGTTCCACCGTGCGATTCAGTGCAAGTGCGGCGAAGAAAAATGGATTGAGCGTTGTCGGGCGTGGAAGAGTGGATCAAATTCTGGCAGCAGGAAGCGCCGAGTATCGCGCGACGATAAATCGAAGGTCGTGGTGACGATTGCCTGCGAGTTGGAGTAGCTTCTGCGAGCCCTTGGCGTTTCTCGTCGGTTGTCCTGTCCTGTTTATTGTGTGTGCTGGAGTCGTTCTCGGCCTGTCGGGTGGCTTTTCGTTTGCGGCTGAATTGCACAATGCTCGGCCTGGGCCAGGCTGGCAGCGTGAAGTTGATTTGACGCATCCGGGATTCGTGTGCCGTGCGATTTGCCTGTCGCGGTTTTCGCCCGAAGCCCGGAGTCGTGCGACCGGAAAGTCGCAGCGCAGGCCGCACCAGTCGTCGGCAGTCCAGTGGGTTTGGCCTTAGTTCGTCTGCTGACGGGCGGTGGGTGTTCCGCGGAGAAATCAGGATTTGTCGTGGCGCTCGGTCGCGTGTGCACGCTCGCCGAGCCAGGCACGGCCGCGGCCCAACCTAGGCAGCGCTAGAACCTCGCCCCGCAGGAGCCAACCGGATCTCGTGGATCGGCCAAGCAGAAAATACCCAACCTGACCGAAAGCTCGAGCGAGACACCAAAATGGCGCATCAAATGGCCCCGTCGGTGAATTGTTCGCTAGACGATATCGATCTGAGCGCACTGAAGGTGAGTTTCCCCGCTGTCCGCTTTTCCGCTTGCTCGGCTTTCCCCGGGTGGGTTTCCTTTCTTCTTCTGTGTACTTTCGCTGTCATCGCCCCCATCCACGCGGCCGCCGTTCATTGATTTCAAGTTCACTCGCCCTCACCCCATGGCCCAGCCCGTCTTTTCGGGTGTTCTTATTGCCGAAGAATTGGCCTTCTCTGCCGCCGTGATGCCCACGATTGGCAAGGGCTGAAAGGGTCGGTCAATACCTCCAGTTTTGTCCTCACGGTGACAGTCCGCCACAGTGCTCTCGGCGATTGGAAATCATGGAAAATTGCACTGTTTTTCCCGGCGCACTGACACCACAACAGCCCGGCACGTTGCGACGTGGGGCGCGCCACCAACACACCCAAACACATCTCAAGTTCTCTGTGGTCTGTTGTTCTGAGCCGCAGCGAAACGTGACAACGTTGCGCAGCTCGGCGAAATGTCAACGGACACGAATTCACCACTTCGCCACTGTGGGGGATGGTGGATACTTGTTATTTTTACGATTTTCCTGTTTGTTGTTCTTTTTGTTGTTTATCCCGTTCGCAGCTCGGCTCTTCGACGGCCGTGATGTGTTTTATTGTCGCTCCGCATCCATCTATCGGCCGGTGCAATGAGCCCCGAGTTTTTCAGAACCGTTGGATGGAGCTCCGTCCACATTCTCGATGGGAGCGCGACCAGAACCGGTTAATTGGAGTGAATTGATGCGATGAAGTCATTAGGGGAGGGTTTCCATCATTTTCCGATTTGCACGGTGTTCGGCCGAGCACATCATGCGATCCAGCGTTTGATGTTTGGACACATGAAATGAATCTGCATTATCGCAAGGACGTTAGCATTGAGGTTGCCGCGCCAGAAGCTGAGATCCACTTGGGTTCGTTACTCACTTGGGCATTCCCATATGTTCGACATGACGTAAAGCGGGAGCGACTCGGTATCTTGTGAAGATTTCCATAAAATAAAAAATTATATCATTGCAGTCCGTCATACAGTCACGTCTTGTAAATGGATTTTCGATACGACTACTCATAATTTAATAGCGATGATTGTCACCGTTCTCTATTTTCTTATTGCTACCCAAATTGACACTGAGGCAAGGAGACAACAAAGACTGGGTTTTAGGAACGAATGACTATATGACCATCCGGCAAGAATTTCGCTTTGAGCACAGTAATCCGAAATTATGGAACTGATGAACAATTACGTCCCTAGTATCTACTATATGCCACAATTACTCAACGCCATAGTATTCATGGCTAACCACGTTGGGCGTCATCTTGGTGGATTGCTTTTTGCCAAGTTTGCTTTAAGACACGAAGAGGCCGCAGAGTTGATTCTATGAACAAGAAATGATCCTACCATCAACTATGGTTTTGCTTGAATTCCAACAGTTTTTAACAATCCATACGTTCAATAAGGAGTTTTTAGTATAATTACATATCTAAATAATCGAACAATTTGCTGATTTCTAAAAATAAATGTATTTGCAGTTGAACATTGCTAATTTACCTTAAACTAATTACATCCACAATTTTTCAAAAAAAAAATAAACAATACGACCGGGGATTGAACACACGCCCTCATGATCATGAGCTAGCCGCGCTGGTTCATACACTGCACCGCTCCTGTCAGATGCAAAAACTTACTAATCCATAAGTGACGCTAAAAATTTCAGAGCCTTTTTTCCTCAAAAACGAAGGGGGGGGGGTGTTGCAGCCTAATATTTTACGAATCGAATATCCTTGACGTATTCTACTTATGTGCCAAATTTCATCCAAATCTGGGAGGGCAAGACCGTGGCCTCTCCTTGTTAGTCAAACATAAAATAAAGACGAAAATCAGAAATAAGCACAGTAAAAAACGGTGACTACAACAAAAATCAATGATTTCCTAAATCGATGGTTTACCCAGCAGAGCTCCTTCAAAACGAGGACCATTATCCGTGACCAAATCATCTCTTTGCTTTGAACTGTATAGAAATTTATTGTAAAAACCAAAATCTACAACAAATGTAGAACATTGCATACCTATTTCAATAACTCAGTGGCAAGATATTTAGGCAATACAATTGCATGAGAATTTAAAATGGAAGAGTGCTTAAATGTGTGTTTCGCAATCAAATTGCGACAAATTCCTAATATTATAGACACTAATATTACTGACACAATAGTCATTTCATTTTTTTGCGTGTTCTACAAAATTTTGACGAACATAATCGAGAAAGGAATGACACCGTTTACCAAAAAGGTAATTTGATGAATTTCAATGTGTATTTTGTAGAGATGCATCCGATATCGGCGATACTTCGGGTTTGCCGATATATCGGCATCGACGATATATTTATGGTCGATTCAACGATACTTTACTTAATTAACAGTCTTCGAAAATTTTTGGAAAACATAAGAAGTCCTTCGGAAGAAAAGTGGAATTCATCGCAATCGCAAAAATAGCGGCTGACTTTGTATTGGCTCTTGATGAAAAATTTGATGGTTTAGAAAATGAAGAAACATATTGCATAGCCACAATGCTTGATCCTCGTTACAAAGCACGAATATTTCAATTACAATTTACTATTACTACGGCAAAAAGGTATATTGTTCTGTTACTTGATCTCAATGTAGCACTGCATTCCGAAACGATGTCAGACACGGTCACACCTACATAGATCTAGTACTTACTTCTTTGTTCTTTGGAAGCGGACCACATTGGTCCGAAGAAAAGCGTGAGATCATCTGCAACATGAAAGACAGAGGTTCAACCATTACGGAAATATCTAAGTACCTGCAGTGTTCGTGGATGGTAGTTTACAATGTTATAAGTCATAAGGACCTCTATGACAGTGCCAAAAACGTTCCGAGAGCTAAAAGGCCAAGAAAAACACCGAAAAAAGAGGACAATGTTAAACAGAGCAAGTGTCGCCGACCCCTTTTCGAGCTACAAAGCAATAAAAAGCAGTATTCTGAAAGAAAACAATATTTCTGTGTCAGAGAGAACAATTAGAAGGCGTCTGCAAGAAAAACATCTGAGAGGATGCATCGCTCAAAAAAACCACTTGTGACAAACAAGAACTTAAAAATGAGGAAATCGTTTGCAAAGGAACATCAAAACAAACCAATAAGCTTCTGGAAAAATGTGGTGTAATGAATCCAAATTTTGCAGGTTCGGATCAGATGGGAAAAGTATGTTTGGCGTCCACCTAACCAACAACACAATCCCAAATACACACAGAAAACTGTTAAACATGGTGGCGGAAATGTGATGGTGTGGGCTGCTTTTTCTTGGCATGGGGTGGGACCAATCATCAAGATAGACACGAAAATGGATCAACACGTTTACAAACGAACTTTTGGGGACCACATGATCCCCTTTGCAGAAGAAAATATGCCACTAATGTGGCATTTTATGCACGACAATGATCCTAAGCACACTTCTCGTCTTGTGACGGTTTATCTTGTGATCAAAATGTCACCGCTTTACAATGGCCCGCCCAGTCTCCTGATCTAAATCCGATCGAGAACCTGTGGAATGATGTCGAAACTCGCATCAACAGGTTGAAACCTAGAAATGCCGCTGAATTGTGGGACCAAATTCAGATCGCCTAGAGATCTATTCCTAACGAACGCTGTCAAACTTTAGTGGAGAGTCTACCAAGGCGATGTTCAGCTGTGCTTAAGAACAAAGGATTTCCAACAAAATATTAATTTTTACTGTTGCTTAAAAATATTTTTTTAACTTTACTGCAATGCAAATTAATGTACTATTTATGTGACCACGCATATTTTAATTAGTGTGTTTTTTTTACTTGCAAACAAATACAGTCATCATTTCACATTTTAAATAAGCTTTTATAGTTTCAATCAATAATACATTAGTCCAAAATCAGTTGTTTCATTAAAAACTGAAAGAATGCCCTTTTATTGATAGAACTGCAAGTGTTCTATTTAGGTGACCACCACTGTATATATAATTATAAATCCTATTAAATCGTGTTCTTGATGAAATTTTCTAACGAAATCTGTAAACAAAAATTTTGATTTTTTGAAAAATTGTAACCTTAAAGACCCCTTAAAGTAAGGAAAATGCTGTAATTCTAATTTCAGTCACTGTATGAAAAGATCATTCGACTAATGCGAATGTAAAAACGTCGACCCCAGCTGGTGAATTCGTAACAGTTGTAGGTTGTATCCATTATTGGTAAGATTACGTAGCCATGTGGGTATGGATAATGGTATTTTTGAAAAACGTCCTATAAAGGACACAGCAGCTTAATCCATTCAACCGTCAAACAGTAAGAAGGCACGGTTGATGATGACAAATAAATCTATGCTGTAAAATAACGCAAAAAATAATACAAATTTCTGGAAGGCTGGCAACTGGTGGTCAAGTCTTTGCATTGTTGCTGCATTGATGATGATAACTACTGTGATCCATTCTAAGAATAATATGTCTCTAAAATAGTTAAAATTGTACTGATTTTTACAGTGTATTCCAGTTGAAAAAGAAATACAACATTTATTTTTCTAAACTATTTCTTAGTCGCTGGGGCAGGAACATCAAACAAAAGCTTTCACCAAATTTGTTTTGATGACTATATACCTCCTTCGCTATTAGATTAAAATTAATTATCAGCCCAAACCCATTTATCATGTGTGGATTCTGCTTCCCGATAAGTGAAAACGCACAGCCTGCACCCCCACCCCCTCCTTTCGCTGGGTCCAATGACTTGGGCAATCGTGACACAATAGCTAGCGGGCGTCGTCATCGTCCTCATCATCATCACAGGCAGCGCAAACAGCAAAAAGTTAATCAGCGCGAGGTGAATAACACAAAGACATGCAGTCAAGCCACAGCAAACCGTAGATAAGCAAAAAACCACTGTGGCCTTAAATTGTTATCAATTTATTTACGAAATCAAACCCCATTGATTAGTTGGCGTTTTGTTGCCGCTCCGCAATATCGTTTGTTGTCGAAGACAAAAGTTCAATTTCATAATGGAGCATGGCGGGGGCTTATCAGCTGAAATGCTTGGAACAACCGCAAGATAAAACCCAATCGGGACATTGTGAAATGGTTATTGTCTGCACTTTTTTCTTGGTTGCAAACAATCATGAACGCTCGACTCCTTGTTCGACGACATGATGTCAGAGCTTGCAATTAAATGTGAATAATCGATTTAATCTTTTGATTCGAAGAAAATAATGGATCGACACAGTCTCGAATGGGAAAATGCACTTTGCTACGACGAGGTTTGTTCTACGAAAATTTCTTTCAACATTATTTAAAATATTTCATATGCAATTCACGTATCCAAAAGCCTTTGCGAGAATCAAGAATTATTATTTCCGAATTCAATATTGGTCTTGTTTTAACTGTGATGTTTAGTCTGGAAATCGGGCTGACTATGTCGATTGTGACCAAAGAAAATTCGTGTCGATTCGATCCTTATTTGCACTAAAATATTGTATTTGTTTTCGTTGTTGCTGTTGTCTCAGTCTCTTCTGTGTAAGAATATGGGTAATAATTTTTTTACAAGGGACTTCCCTGCAGTAGCAGAAAAAGTCGAAAGGCCACCCGAAACACGAAAATTCAGTATCAGATACTTTTAACTAGGCACTCACATCTTACAACAGAATAAAAAATTTAATTTGAATCCTTTGAAATTATTAAAAGAACGTTGAAATTGCTCAACATTTATATTTATTCTGGTCATTGAAGTCTCAGACTATCCTGAAATAATGTAACATTTCTAGCTGGATATTGATTAACCATCTTTTCTCTTGCTGCTCCGCCTTCTATATATGTACAGTGGCGGACAAAAGTATACGGCAACACCTTATATCGAGTTTCTGGTTAATTGGAAGCTTTAATCAAAAATCCATTGATGCACATTTTTTCAGTAACGTAAATATATTCATAAAAAAAACGAAAAAAAAACTTTTCATAACAAACTTAAAGAGAAATTCATAAAAACATGAAATATTGAATGGACAAAAGTCTACGGCAGTCGGTGCTGGCTGACTTATAAACGAAAAAATTTCAACTACACCTAACTTTATTTTTTGTAATTTGTTTACTACCATCCAGTACATGTGCAGCTGCATCTCTATTATAGCGAAATTTGGTCGTCTAATATAAAAAAAAAACAATAAATCGTGCTCGGAAATTGCAAAATTACTGAAACTAAAATTAAGTTCTGTTCTTACTATTATCAAAAATTTGGAAACAGTGGTTCCATTGAAAATAAGCCGCGAACTGGCCGACCGAAAAGGCTTCCGCGCATAGACATTAGTTCAATTTTATAATAATGAACAAAAATAAGTGCTCCAGATTTGGCGAAACAAATGCCTGCGGTAAGAAAAAAGGATGTACATCCAAGAACAATCTCGAGAGCACTAAATTCTAATGGGTTTCAAAGCAGAACTTCACGTAATTAATTAATATCCGCAAAAAACCGACTTCTGCGCCTATAGTTCGCCAAGGTCTATAGCAACAAGGACAATGATTTTTGGAATCGAGTCCTTTTTACGGATAATTCGAAATACATTACGTACGGGTGTGATAGTCGCAGTAAAATATTGGGAAAAAATAATACGGCTTTAGAGACTTAAAATATGATTCCTGTTGTCAAGCACGGTGGAGGTAATGTTATGGTTTGGGGAGTCATAGCTGCATTTGGGGTCAACAGATCGGCTTTTGTTGCAACTACTATGGACCGCTATGTTTACAAGAACCTGTTGGAACAACATTCAAGGCCATCAATTGAGAAATTGTGCCTTGAATGGAGCTGCATTTTCCAACAGGACAATGATGAGAAGCACACAGCACTTTTCGTCAAGAACTGGTTGTTGTACTACGCTCCCAGGCAGCTGAAAACGTCTCTCCAAAGCCCGGATTTCAACCCAATAGAACATGTATGGGAGCTTCTGGAACGGAAAATTCGGAAATGTTGCAAAATCGGTCGATTCGTTCTCGAGAAATCGTGCCTACCGCACGGAAAAACAAAGTTTCGAGAAAAACACGTTTAAAGTTTTTTCAACCGCGATTTAATGAATTAAAGTTATTTTTTAGCAACTTAAATCGAGTGGTCGATTTTAGGTCCATACAGTAACTCGTTCGCCTCATTCGCGATGTTCAGAGCATCCTTTTGATGATGTGATGTTTGATGAAAAAGAAAGGAGCTGATTTTTCGCGGTAGAACCGCGCCGCATGCGTATAATACGCACGCAGAATCACGCTGTATTCAAATCTCTATAATTCCGGTAATATTGCTCGAATTTACTTCAAATTTGGTGTGAATGCTTTTGAAGTACTATACTTCCATATGAAATAAAAAAAATTCGATCGATTTTTTCAAAATACAAGACCTATGTAACCCCTTAAACCACAACTGTTTTTGCATCGCACTATTAACTGTGTCAAAAGTTTCGGAAAAGTTCCAAGACTTTGTAAAAACATCAAAAGACTATCCTTGATATTATAAAATAGGCATTCGGTGATAAGGGCTTGCTCATCTTCGCTCCTTCTTGACAACATTTTTTTAATTCATTAGGAGGGTAGGGTTAATTTTCAATATTATAACACATTTTAAGGAATATTTTTGAAAATATGGTTAACATACATTTATTTATAAGTTGAAGACATAATAGTGCAACATTTCAAGAGTCTTCTGTTAAATTTTTGTGAAAAAGTTGCTTTGTAGTGATCATCATAACTCATTATTGGATCACCTGTTGATTAAGAACCAAAAAAATTCCGTTACTTTATGAGTTTTTCGAGGTAACATCAAGTTTTGTTATTATTTTATTCAATTTTCAATTTTCAGAAGTAAAAAGAGACGAACTTTTTGAATTTATGAAAATTTACCGTTACAAATCGGAGAATTTGTTTTAAAGTAAAATTATAACAATAAAAAATACAAAATCTCGATGTTGTTACCTCGTTATTTGAGTTACAGAGATCACCGACTTTGAAAAAACTAAATCTGAGAAAATCCTGTTTAAAAATTAATAATAATAGCATAATTGGTTGGTGAGCATACATATATTCAAAATGGTTGTATCTGCGTCAGTTTTGCTCCGATCAATCTCAAATTTTAACTGGATACTCTTGAAGAGCTGTATTATTCAATGAACAAAAAATGCAAAATAAAATTAAAATAAAAACAGATAGCGCTTATCACCTCGTGATCTTTCCTTGCGACAATAGACATTGTCTTTTTGGTTGCTAGTGTCATGTCATGAAAGTTTACGAGTAGTGATAAGTTATTCAATCTGTAAATGCATGAAAACGTGGAATGCATAGTTTAGAAGAATTTATTAGGTCATAAGTATTATTTAGTATTAAGAAATTGTATGAATAGCAAGTAAGAGTCCAAGAAAATACAGTCTTTTAAGAATACTCGAACTAGTTTCACTTGTGCCTTTCGTTCTCGGCAGTCTTTTAAGACTTCCCTGGATTGTGCTGAAAAACCGGCAATTCAGGTAATGCCCACAATCGGCATGTTTATTCCTTATTCCTATTGTGCCGGTCGTTTCATTATTAAACATTCCCTCTATAAATTCTTTCATCTCTTATATCCATCATGGAAATCTATAGTCAACGCGGAGAGGAATATAACAAAAAAGGCGATTCAACATCATCACATGACGATCCTACCTCATTACACTATAAACAGTCATTTTTTGAATCATTTTAGTAGCTCTAACCTCATCTATCTTTAGGTTGTTTCATGATGTAACAATGAACCAACTTTGAAAAGCGTAGGATTACTAACAAAACAACATCAAGTACCGCGAATCCTCGGAAATGCCAAAACAAGTATGTGGATGAGTCCATGTTGAGACAATAGCGGTGTCGCCACCATATAGACACACTCATCCATTTCCATCACTCACTGTTGCGGCCTCATTTAATCTTCGCCAAACAAAGTGAAGTCAGTCGGTCTCGCATATTTAATGTGTTCCAGGTCAATATGTGCGCACTTACAAGCGCTGTCGTAAGGAATTTCCGTTACGTTCTTTTGGGTCCGCCGTAGGTGTTCACCTGATTTACCAATTTCGCCGAAATCTCAAAGAAACGCGCAAACCAGCGTAACCATACTGCGCATCTGAGTCATGGCGTGCAGACGATGTTTGGTTTGATGCCGTCCCGATTCGCATCTTTCCTTACGACAGATGTCTTCGCTCCTCATCTTTGCATATGGCAGCGATCTTATTGGAATCACCTCAGCAAGATACCTGGACAAGTTTAAGGTCATTGGCCGTGGCGTTCTAATGGTTTCGTATATCTTCATCTCGGGTGGATGCACGAATCTCAATCTCAAGTAGCTGCGAGATTTTCGATCGTGGCCATCGCTAAGGCCGATATCATAATCCGAGAGCCATAACGCCAGCATTTGCTGTGCGGCTGGACGTCTTGGAATATCAGTTGCTATTCAAATGTGGGCAGTGGAAAATAGTAACGGGCGTCCGTTAGCCAAGATTCTTATGAATAAATGCGTCCGCATTAAGATGCATTTTTATCCGAGGCTCTTTCACGTATCATTTCATCTTGAATGCAACAACATTATGGTCGTGCATAGCATATATTAACAGCATGAATTCATATGTCGCCTAGCTTTTAAAGACTAACAATGGAAGCAATTAATTAATGGATACGCCACAAACAACAACTTCTTGCTAAGTTATCCCAAATAAATGCATCTAATGAGGAATTACTGATCAGTTCTCATGGGGCAACGAAATTTTATGCTTATCGAAATTCGGAAAAGTTTACATCGCCCTTAACCCAGTCATCAATAAAATCTAGCCTTGCAAAATTCATTGACGACTACACAATTTATTTCATTTGAGTATAACAAATTCGATTTTCCAATTCATTTACAACTTTGTCCTTGATATTATAAGTTTACAAGTTTGCAATCGGTTAATCGATTGTAATACGAATGAACCGTTCCGAGTTACGTCTTTCGTGGATCAGGTGCGATTATTGGCATTTCAACAATAACTGTAGTAAATCTGTCTAATCATTTGGCTAACATGAAAGTTAGCCAAATAAATCTGGGCTTGGCTGAATCGTGGCGAGTGCTAATAATAGCAATACTTGCACTGTGAATAACAACATGCTTGTAAGGCGAAAGGATTTGTTTTCAATATTTGACTTCACTGGTATATTTCACGAATGCATCTAAAAACAAGCCGTGCGGTGCGACCCATGAGGTCCACACGGTCAACTTCCCAGTAATATCTACATAGATATTAAAAATATTAAACACAATAATAGTTATGGAAATAATACTACTTCAAATAATAAAAATGTACCTCTCATAAAAGTTATTGGAATGACTTAATATTAATCGTAACATCTACGCGAGCGTCAATTGATTACGTAAGGATTTTGGTGCGTTGGTTTGATTGATTATTCACGCGGATCAATCGGAGGGGGGGGGGGGCAGGTTTCAAAGCAGTTTTTTCAGTAAAGTTAAAACATGGTGCTGTGAAGACTATGGAAAATCTGCTCAAATTTTGCAAATATTATAAACTTTGATTGACTATGCAACAATGTCTTTAGAATAAGAGATTTAAGGTATAATGATTCGAATGAACCCTTTTTACTTGGTGACTTTGAATGATTTTTTATTTTTAATTTAATTTTTTTTTTAATCATGAGAAAAGTTTTTGCTGGTTTCTCTACAAAAATTGATAAAAGTTTATAAATTCTATGAACATTTATTATTACGATGTGCAAATCAAGTTAAAAATGATTTGTTTTATGAAAAAAACACATCTTTTCCAATTTTTTTTAATAAATTGGAAAAACCGCTTTAACGATTTTTTTAAAATATAAAAACGTCATAAAATTGTTAATACGCGTCCATTGACACCTTAATGATCGAAAGATTATATTTGGTTCTCGAGATATAATGAATGACGTAAATGACCTTGAACGTTAAATGATTTTTTATTTTTTATTTAATTTTTTTTGTAATGAAAAAAACTTTTGCTGGTTTTTTCACAAGAACTATTTGGAGTATATAAATTATATAAACATTGATCACTTACATTTGAAAATCAGGTAAAAAATTTTGTGTTTTTGAAAAAAACCTAATTTTTTGCACTTTTTTTTTAAAAATTAAAAAACGGCTCCAACTATTTTTTAAACAATTGATAGATTCATAAAATTGTTAATACGCGTTGAGTGACACCTTAACAATGAAAATCGCATGTTTGGTTCGTGAGTTATAGCGCATAACATGGTTGACCTTCAAGGGGTTAAAACAGCAAACCCCCCCCCCCCCCCCGACCGAAGTTTTCCAAAAACTAATCAGCTCTTAAGATTGCAAAGACGCTTCGATTGACACCTCAATCAAGTCGATCGGACTTTGTTTACGTGAGTTATGCTCGTAGAAAAACTGCCCGCGAACGCACATACGTACGTACGTACATACACACACACACATACATACTTCTTTCTAAAAACACTTTATATATACTCTATAGACCTCAAAACGTAAAGAAAAGTTGAAAATTTCAATTTCGATTTTTGAGGCGATTACAAGAACTTCCCATATACTGGGAAGTTAATAAGCCCTGTTCAAAATATTAGAAGTCAGATGAGCAGTTTGATAATTAGGGACATAACTTATAAATCTCGATTTGGTATCTAGCAATAAAAAATAACCTTGTACAGGAAACCTATCATGAGCTGAATCACCTGCTAGAAGGAATCTCTCGTCATTCTTTAGCTATTTAACTGACTTCCTTGACTGGAATACATTTCTTCGTGGCTGTTACACACTTAATAAGCGACAATTTGTTTACCCATCGAGGTCATCATCTTCATAATCATGACGACGAAAACGACGACGACCCCGCATGAACTCTTAATCAACGAATCAAAAAAACCTCAAGTCGAACACAACAACACAGTGGTAGCAGTTGCTCCTTAATCTCAGCGTGGGCGTAGGGATTGAAGCAAAAATTGTTGACTTAATTAGATTTTCGCTGCGACTAATGACTGCCACTATTTCACGAAAATTCATTTTATGCGATGCGCATGACTCGGTCGAAAGTCTAATCATTCCAGAAGAAGCTACAAGACAAAATTAAATGAGAAAACTAGGAAAATGTTACAGTAGCGTGGAATATATTGAAGTAGTTTTTTTTATTTCTATAGCAAAAAGTGGAGGCAGAACTTTACGCCTAGAATCAATGTTCAGGGATGTATGTATGCTGATATAAATTAGGAAAATGAGCTCATGAGATAATTCACATTCATATGCCTTAATAATATATCGCTCCATGTACATAACGATATTTGAACAAGGATGTGTTAGTTGTTGGTTTAAGGTACACTTTATAGATTTCAAAAATCGATTTTTGTTTTTTTTTTTATTCCCTTTTGCGACTTCTTATAACTTTAAACTGTTTCAGGGATAGAAGATTAATCGAGGGTAAATGTTAAAAATCGATTTTTCAAAGAAAAATAGAAACAAAATGGAAAAAAATTTAAACACGTTTTTCTCGAAACAAGGGTTTTTAAAACGGCAGACGGATAATTTCCGGATCTACTGAACCGATTTTAATAAATCTTAGTGCATTTTATTTGTTAGAGTATTCTAGATCGTCATCTACGACAATATGACCAAAAATTTGGAAACAAAATTTGGTTTTAAAAAAACTAGGAAAAAGGGTTGATTTTTGACGTTTTTTTTAAGAAAAAGTTTCTATTTTTTCATACGTTTTTTTAACGGTAGCGGACTACGATGTGAGAGACCTTATTTTTTTAAACCCCGTTGAATTTTTTTATTACAGCGTAACCAATTATCTGTCCGCCGCGGAAGAATAATTTTTCAGAAATTAATTTCAGCGCCCTCTAGAAAAGTGAAAATTAAATAAAACAAAGAAATTCTTTTTGTATTTTTCAAATATTTATAATTTATATTTGAATAATATAAAAATAATATAAAATTATAAAAAAAGATTCATTAACTGAGTTTTTTTGATAAATGGTCTTTTTTGCCTTCTTAAGTGTAATAGTACCTACCTTAAAACGGCCACGAAAAATTAAAGAAAGATTCATTTCAAATATCATTAATTTGATAGTGGAGATCTTACGAAGTCTAACTCATGGTCATAGTTAATTGTTCCTTTTTTTTAATTTATAAAAATTTTTGTTTTGATTGCGGATTCCCCTTTTCGAGCCAAAATAGTGTTTTGTGTATTTTTCTTCGAAATGTTTACTAAGCCCAAAATTATTTTAAGTATTCCTGGAAGCGTCTTGATTTCAAAGGGAAAATATATTGACTATAGAGTAAAGTCTATAAAAATTTAAGTACAAAAAAAATCCAAAAATGTTTGCAATGGCCAATTCAAAGTTGTGACTCTATTTCTTCTTTGCAGCTGTTACAGAGACGATTTCGATTGTCAGCTCCATATAAACCTTCAGCAGATTCAAACAAACCATTTTATAAGTTTTATCACTAATTCAGCATTCAGGGTTCTGTTAAAAACGGTTAGCTTTCCGAATCCCCTTTCCGAGATGCATGCGTAAACGTGCTTCTTTGCCGGGTGTTTTACTGTACGCCGCAAAATTCTTCCATCATTTTAACGTCCAAGCACTTTTTCAATAATAACATTAAACAAATAAAGATTCATCAGTAAAAACCACGTTGCTTCAATCATGGTCCAAATTTAGCTTTTACCAACTTATCATTTCGATATGCTTTTCGGTCAACAACGGCTTCACAAGTATACTTCTAATTTTGATGCCAAAATCTTGCAATCTCAACCTTATCGTACTAGTTGATGCACTAACTCCTTTTTTCAGCAGTTTCTGTCTCGCATTTCGTAGACTCAGTGCTGGATTCTTCTCAAACAAGCTACAGATGACCTTGTCTTGACGTTTAGAGATCCTTCTCTTAGGACCTCTAAACGGCTCATAGTCAACATTACCAGACTCTTTAAAAATCTTAATCCACTTCTTAACGAACGAAGCAGAAATTTTAGTATATCTTGCAACCTGTGTGAAACTCATTCTTGATACTTTTGGATGACTTACCAAGAACACTGCCCGAAGCCGTCTATTATATATAGCAATCATATTGTTATGACGCTTTATCTCCCAATTAGCGGAAGATACTAAACATCAGGATTAAATGCGTAACGCTTATATAGTACAGGCATTTATTTGCCAAGGTAATTCAGTTTTCGAGCTACAACGGACATATAATTAGCGACACGTTTTTTGTGAAACACATTGTAAATTTTTTTTATCGAACTTAGTTCAACCCGATCACCAACAAAGATTGTTCTAGCTAAATATCCGATCAGCACCTAACTCGTTATGTACATATATGGCAATGATATTGAATGTTACTAGTTTACCATATTTCTGCATTATATAAACAACGTAAATCCGGATCAAGTGTTTAGAGAAATAGAGTTTCAAATCATTTCATTACATTTCCGAATGAAATTTCCATTCAATAAATCCGATTTATTGTTGAAACCCATTTCGAAAAAATTATTTGATACATCATTTACAGCATTGAAGCCTTAATTTGCACAATTAATTCATCAATGCCTTACGCAACCCTGCGTCCACCTGTCCTTCTGTATTAATGATCGCGCTTGACTTTTCAATGGAATTCCAATCACCTTTCAATAATAGTATCGATCCACTTTATTAACTGGGCAAGTAATAATTATAATTAAAGCTCTAATGTGGTGTTTAACAAATGCCAGGTAGCTAACAATTTGTCGATAACTCCGTGTGAGGGCATATCATTGCCAATTTGTTGGGGAACGTGTGTCGAAAGATTTCAAGGCTCCCTTTCTGTTGCTCACATCCATATCAAAGGTTGTTTACAGTACAAAGCTATGTTTGCAGTGTATTTTTTATGGTCGAATTGGTAACTCGCCGAGCATGTCATGTGTGTGTCTGATAAAACTTACGAGAGGAATGTTGCCTACAAATTATAGAAGCGGAACTGGAATCATTCCGGTCGAGCGGACATACTTCTAATGTTTAATGGTGTTCTACCAGTGTCCTCGTACATCTTAATCCATATTTACTCCCTGATATTATTCAGCAGTTAACTTTTCTTTTCTTTTTCTTTGTCTCTCCAAGCATTGACGACATTCTTGCTTTAATTTCATATTCAATTCAAAAATTTCGCATTAAGAAAAAGCTTCTCATTATCATGTTTGCAATAAATTTCATTTCAACAACTCCTTTTATTACTGTTCAATGTTTTACATTTTAACGACGATTTCCTGCTTGACAAATGTTACGAAAACTTGGATTAATCAAAGGCTCGATCATTATTTTCAAAAATCATTGTCAAAATTTTAGCTTCGTCACTTGAATTTTCTCAAGATGTGTGAATTGAAGTCTTCTTGTTTGTTGCATTTCACTGGCATAATGCATGTCTAATATCTGATCATAATTTTTTTGCAGGTTAATGTGAAAGTAGATATAGCTGCATGGCTGTCAGCAATAAAAACTGTATAGTAGATTGTGATGAAATTAAAAATTCGGCGATTTATTATTGACGAAAAATATTTCCACCGTAAGAAAGATGGGATAGTGCTTATAATTTGATTGTTTACTGTGTTGATCATACCCGGAATTTATTTTCAAGGAAATTTATGGGAATTGCCAAATTGAGTAGAGTTATTCATTACTAGATTAATTGGCAACTCACCATTTGTAGTGTTTTTATAAAGGAAAGGAACTTTCAGACATCTACTGTAAAATTTAATTTTTAACCTGCCCGTTTATTTTTCAAATTCAAATCATATTTTCGTCATTTAGCGTACCTGCAAAAAAAGACGACCGAGAATAGACTGAATGATGATTGAAATTCGGGAGTCATCGGTTTTTTTCATATTTCAATGCTCTACGAATTGTGTACTTAAAGATAGCTCAGGATTCAGGCGCCTATCAGTTGATTGAACATCCTACTGCCTGACGAGCAGAACAACCAACATTCTGATTGCAGTCCTAGAAAAAATAATTGATTAAATAATTGGAAATGCTATCTGGACCAGTTAATGGCGGAGATTGAAAAAAAAAGGCTTTTTGGGGATGAAAGCTATGATTTTCTCCGGGAAAATCAGTGATTGGTTGTAAATGTTTAAACTAACAAATACTGAAACTGTTTGCGAGATACTGATTGCAATGATTCTGTGTCAAAATTAGCAAAGTTTATTTTATTGCAGCCTTTCTTTTGAATAATGTCTTATTGCCATTGTTCAAAACATCTCAATACTTTCTTTAGCACGTAGTTTTGCCAAGGAGAATGCGGCAGAGATGATGTGAATGTTATTATTGAAGGAATCTGACTTTATCTCAAGTAATTTTCATGTATGCAGATGGTTCCTCAGGCCTTCTTGGGCCCATCCATATATATCGTAAAACTCCAAGGGGAGAGGGTATTTGAAAATGTTACTAAGTGATTCGTGGAGGGAGGGGAGGGGGGCTTAGCAAATTTTTATGTAACAAAATTGAAAATTTATTAGAATATTTTTTCATAATACTGAATCATAAAGTCAAATTTTAAATTCATTTGTCGCGCCCTGAAGTGTCAGCAGACGCGATAAACAAAATTTAGATACATTGTTGGTAGTTTGTGATTAAAATGCTTAAAAGTCTGCGGGGGTAAGGTGAATTTCTGACGTAATAAGGGAAGGGGGCTCTTTGAAAATGTTACTAACTGTTACATGGGGAAGGGACGAGTTCAAATACTCTAAAAATTGTGTTACGTAATATAAAGATGGCCCCTTAATGCGTCATTTGTTCTTATGAAATTTTCCTTCTGCAGATTAAAATCAAATCTCCAAGTCCTTTGGATAATTTCAAGCAAATAAATATTGTTTTAAAATAAGCGCTTTTTCAAAATGTGTGGGCTTGTTTTATTGGCGCGAAAATCATATCTTCTAAACATTGTTATTTGTAAAATAAATTTTCTTATGTATTTTATTGATTAAGGACGATTAATTGAACCTTAGAACCTCAGTAATTTTAAACATGATTTTGTTTCAGTTTATCTCTTTTTTTCGTTATAGAGACAATTACTGATTAGAGTTTTTCGTGTTAAGTGCAATATCCTACAGCATGAGAACTCTGTTTCATTAAACTCTTCGTTTCTCACATTCTTCTGAAATAATTTACATCAAGATCCTTAACGCATCGACGAGTGAAATGAGTTTCGCAATGGTATAATAATTTAAAATTTGTGTAACTCTATTGTTAATTTTAAATTGGAAAGGATATCTATTTAGTGCCGCATCCTTTCCTTTAGGACTTGTATATCTTATGCATACTTCCAGTCTTTCATCGAATATTTTTGTAGGATAAGTAACTGCAAAAATAATTCATCCAAACTATGAGGCATGCAACTTTGCAACTATTCTCTCCGGGCAATGTTCATACTGAAGTGATAATAATGTAGAAACGATGTAACTCATCGTTCTATGCAAAATACAATTGCTTACAGTGCACACCCACTATCTTGGCGACGATAATTTCAAGTCGAGGATGATTGTTGATCCAGGACAATGACATTCTGAATGGATAGTCAGTGCTAAATGCAGAAAGAACACCTGCAAGTGTCTGCAGGCGAATTGGATATCTGCAAGGCTGTACGAGGATAAATCGTGAAATGAATATAAAAACGTGTAACAACTGTCTTATTATTTTAAATGTTGATGGGTACTTTCGAACGATCGAGAAAAATATGTGAAAAGAGTTAAAACGAAAAAGCTCGGATGTCTCGTTTTCAAAATCAGGTTGTGAGACGTGGACATTAACATTCTTACGTTGCACATTTCCTCGCATTTGCAGCTGAACGTGCACATGGCAATCAAGCAAGTCGATTTCATGCTGCTTTTCTCAGTCTTTTATTTTTCTAGAGCATATCAAAATGTTATCCAACACGAATTCGAGAAGAGAAATTTTTAATAGTGGTGACGACGTTGCTATATAAACTGTATTGTATTAGACATTTTTAATGATCACATTATAGTCGATATTAACGATGTGAAATTTTGTTGAGAATAATAAGCAATTTTTGCATCTCGTAATGCGATCAAGTCTTTTGAAAATACCTTTTAACATTTGTCTCTGTAATATTCAATATTTTGGTCAATTATTTGTAGATCTTGTAGTTAAAAGTGAAGCCAAGCTGATTAGTAATGAACAGCACAACAAAAATTCCCCATGGTTAAATCATTTTTGCTTTCTTTTAATCACCGCCTTTTTAAGATTTTCATTAATCTTCATAATACGAGAAGGTATCAAGATTGATCGGAAAATAAATATTTGCGAGATTTTACTTGATGAAAAGCCGTCGACCTTTGCAAATTATCTACTCGCTATCAATTAATTTTTCTCAAAGATTTGATTGATTTATCAGAATGAGCTGAAAACAGACTCACAACTATGTACATATGTAGAGTATTTGGAAATTATTATGACGGATAAAAAACAGTATGTGTTTATTAAAGAGGTAGGGCACGCATCGCTTCTAACTGGTAATGAGACAGTCATGTTTTATATGCTTTTATTATAGAATTTATGAAGGAAGATGTTAGTACCTTTTCGACTTATTATCATCCTCTACAATCATTCTGCAATTGATGAAGAAACGTTTCGAATATGATGAAGTTTTCCCTCTGAAATATAGAAATATAAACTGATACCCATATTTGAAATAGAAAAGAGACAGAAGAAATTTATTTGTGTGTTGTTGCATTGAATTTGGAAAACCCACTTGAATATCCAACAATTTTGCTAGTAGGTTATGTCGCAACGGCATAGCGCAATCTGAAAGGCGACTTCGATTACATCATAACAATCCCCTTTTGCAATAACCCTTCATCCTTTGTAACGTAATGTCCCATTAAGCCAACCCTTCGAAAGTTTCCCTCTGAATCGCGTCATTCTGGAAAAGTATTCAAGGGGAAAACCAGATATGTACATCCATTGGTTTTCACCGACAGCCACGATTAGTCATGTTCCAGTGAAAAACGTTCAAGTGTACAGTCCTTGCGCCTTGTCGGAATTTTATGCTTAAATATGCATAATATGGAATAAAAGTTGCTTGTTCGTTTGGCACTTGGTGCCAGGGCTTGTCTGCATGCTTGCTTGGTGGATGGATATTTTACCACCATACCATTTTCTGTCTTTCGTAGGCTATCCAAGTGTTTTGAATGTCTACAGCGCGCAACGTTGCACGACTCACATTTAAATAAGCAAGTCAAAGTGGAATGCTGTGAATTCCTTTCCGACTGAGATATTAGATATTTATTTGCATGTTCGTTTTGAGTTAGTGTCCGAATTTGCGGGAAGAAAATTAATGAAATAGTCGCCATTTTTTCCCCTACAATACTGACAATGAATTCAAAAAATGGAAGGTGGTAGACTCAAAACAGGACTTGACGTCATTTCGAAAATTGGATTGATCATTTCTTATAGTTTTTGCCAGGCTGTCAGTCACAACTAATGCACGTAATCAGCATTGTATCGAGCTTAAGGGGGGAAGTACCTTTAGATGCCGAAAAAAGGTCTATTTGCAACTGATTTGTGGGGAAATGAAGACAGTTCTTATTAAATCAGTATAATATTTATTTTAGGCGATGTTTGAGGTTGAAAAAAAACATATTCTACAAAAGTGAAAGTTGAAAATTAACAAATTTTTCAAGGATCTTGAAAGCCATGTCGTCGCTGACGTCGTAAATTGCGTAAGCGATTAGCTTTTGAAACTTTGACATGATATTCTTAGGCGATATATCTATCGATTAAAACAATTAAAAAAAAATCGATTTTTACATAGGCCTCGAAGAAAGAAAAAAAACTTTTTCAAAAAATTGTATTTTAGAAATCAAAGATCCAATTTATTTAAAACTTACACACATAAAAGTTAAGCATTTCAAAAAGTTGTAAAAAAATTTTCAGCTAAAAACATTGAAAATATTCAATTTCCCTGCAGTTTTTCTCATCCAACCTTTTTTTGCGATAGGCAGAATATTTCGGTGCAGGTTCATCTCAAATCAAAAATTCAAAAAAATTCTTATAGTTTATGCCCTTGGCTCGTGCTTGAACGAAGGAATTGAAGAAAAAAATGAAATTTAAAGTTTTGAAATGGATTTGAATGAATTTTCCTCTCAAATTTTTTTTAGCATTTTTCCGATTCTCATCATCGTTTTTAAAATATTTTTTTCGTATAAAACAAAAACGAGTCGACCGAATGTAAATCCCTTCAAGCACGAGTCAATACTATAAAGAGGAACTGTGCAAAGTTTCAGCAAAATCGGTTGATTGGTTCTCGAGAAATCGTGTCTACCGCACGGAAAAACAAAGTTTCGAGAAAAACGCGTTTAAAGTTATTTTTTAGCAACTTAAGTACATCGAGTCGTCGATTCCAGGTCCATACAGTATTTCGTTCGCCTCATTCGCGATATTCAGAGCATCCTTTTGATGATGTGATGTTTGATGAAAAAGAAAGGAGCTGATTTTACGCGGTAGAACCGCGCTGCATGCGTATACTACGCACGCAGGACCACGCTGTATTCAAATCTCTACAACTCTGGTAATATTGCTCGAATTTACTTCAAATTTGGTGTGAATACTCTTGAAGTACTATACTTCCATATGGAATAAAAAAAATTCGATCGATTTTTTTTTAAAATACAAGACTTATGTAACCCCTTTAGGTACTATTACATTTCTCAAGGCCAAAAACCGATAATTTTCAAGAATATTTTTTAGAGCTCCTATATAAGATATCAATACAAATCTTTTTACATAAGATTATTTACATTATCAAGTGTCTATGCCCTTTTTTTATTTGTATTTTTATGTTGTATCTTGCTCACAGATGGCGTCGAAGTCGACTCCAAAAAAAAGACTGCCTTTCTGTGCAGAGATTATCTCATGATTGGGGCATCTGAAACAAAAAAATCAAAAAGCGTTTTAGAGATTTTATGCTCTCATAGGGCAATTCACCTCCAATTGTGAAAAATCGGCAAAAAGAAAAACAAAATGGCGGCTGCCTGAACAAAATGTAAAAAACGACCCTTTTTTCGCCCCAATTTTCGTTCACTAAAAATCCATTTTTTTTTGGCCTAATTGAATTGCTCTGTAGGAACGTTTACTAAACAAATAACTGTGCAAAATATCATTAAGATCGGTTCAGTAGTTTTGAAGATAATCTCTGCATCGTTTGAAAAAAGGTCGTTTCGAGAAAAACGCGTTCAAAGTTTTGTTTGCATTTAATTTTTGAAAAATCGGATTTTATCACTTACCGCTTTATCAATAACTGCTTTCGTACACGACTAAATAGACTCTGAGGATGGAGGAGAAAGCTAACAATAACAATTTGGAGAAGGGATTCATATAACAGCTGCGCGCTCGTCAGCTGCGAAAGAGCGTACAAAGAGGCGTAGACGCGCATCGTTTAAAACTGCTATAAAAAACATTCTATTAAGAATTTCGACATAATATTTTAGGAGGTGACTTTTGAACGAGTAAGTAAGGGAAAAATGTAAAAAAAATCCAAAACCGATTTTTTGAAATTTGAGAAGCACCTTAAAGTACGTTAAATAATGAAGACATCATCACAGGTCTGCAACTATTATTTTTCAGAAGCAACACCGCATTCACAAATTAACTCTCATTGAAATCAACTTTCAAGCATGGAATTCAATTACCACAAATTGCCAGAACTACTCCATACACACTTTATTTGAAAGTCTAACGAGTTTCGTGGAAATTTGAGCGTATCGCTGTTGATGTTCACTTATGGCCGCAACAACAGCATATCATAAGTCTCGACTCTAATTTAAAATGCACGATATATCATTTTCCCGCCATTGTCTTCATCCCACTCGCAAAATTCACTTTAATCATATTAATTATATTAGGTGAAAATCATCAAATTGTAAGGTCAGATTGGCATTCATACATACGTATGCACATATGTGCTGACGCTTCATAGATAGTAGCATTTAGACGAATCAGCGCTGGAAATTTCATTGTGAAATTAGAATAGCAGCTTCCGATTTCATTTCGAATGTGGACATTATAATTCCTGGTAATATGGTGAAGAGGCGAGGATTGAATGTCAATTATGCAATATAGGTGTGTCTGATAAAATGTACTGGAATTGCGGACATTCAGTTGGTCTCATTTCACTTTTAAATGTTTTTTTTTGGCGAAGAACTCCCGATTTTCATATTTCCGGATGTATAAAAAGCATTTGTATTCCAAATTGCATATTTAGAAATCAGCTTTTGAATGGCCTTGGAATATCGAGGCCACTTCTACTGTTGTTGGTCATGTAAATGTTACAAAACTGCTATTTCTTGGACTGTTGTAAATTTAATCAGCATTCATCCAATGTAAAGTTCGACGAGTTTAGGAAGAACCAAAACGAAAAATTTGGCCTACAAATTGACGGGCGCCAGTGTCCGCAACATATGCATAATGTTAGTGATTTGGTCTGCACCAGTGAGACAGTAAACTGTAAGCACGTGTGGCTTTGATACACCACTCCATTAGGCAATTGGCGAGGCAACACTCGACAATTGCCATATTGTCCCACACACTTCAGACTAATTTGCTTTGGAAATTTCTCACGCTTGAAATTCGAATTTCACGATTAATTGGGTCCAAGTCCAAGTCCACCATCAAAAAAGACATGATGATGATGATGATGTTGCTGGCGAATGGTGGTGGTGATTCGCTTCGAATTTATTTGCCTGTAAAGTAGATTTAAACGAGAAAAATTGAGCAGAAGCAACCAGGGTGGATGATGAACGCATTGCTGAGAATATGATGCAAAAACTGGCGGAAAATGACTAAAAATTTCGCGTAGGCGACGAATCTCATAATGAGCTCTTGATTTCGGTGTTAATGGCATCGTTCTTCTGCAATAAATTTTTGTTGTTGTTGGATTTTTGATTAAGTGACGGCTGTTTCATAATGTGAAAACAGATGACCTGTTTGTTTTTCATAATTATATTTTTCAACACTGTCTAGTTAATAAATGTATGAATTATTGTTGAACATGTTTGTTGAAAGAATGAAAAGTCGTGCATTAAAATCATTTGCGAATTATGAATTTGCTTAACGATAAATTAACACAAAGTGTATACGAGAGGGAAGCGGCGTAGTGTTAATTTAACCATTGTCCATAAAATTGGTGAGTTTCAGTGTTGCTTTGGGCTGTATTTCATGAAATTGTGCGCGAAACTCAAGACTTGTTACGAATCGTTTTTTGTATTTTATGAAGACTAATTTCTACTTGGAAATTATGTGTAATTTTGTTAAAAAATTTGCTCTCAATAGTGAGCAAAATCATTCGTTTTTGTAATGAGAATACCAGATAAAAAATACAATATACGAGATCTATTCAAAAAGTATAGCGAATTTTGAATTTTCGCGGGCTACGTGTATTCGATTTTCGATATTTTTGTGATGTTATGTTGGTACTTATGTTCCTCACTTATGCTGACAAGTTCGGTAATTTTGATTCTTCAGTTAATTTTTGACAGCTATTTTGCTTGGGCGTGTTTTGGCTTGTCTTAGATTTTTGTCTATTTCAAAAAATGGATCAAAGAATCAGTATGAAATTTTGTGTGCAAAACAGCTTAAAGTGCGTGGACGGACACACAAATGTTGACTGTGGCACATGGTGAAGCTACTTTTGGTCAAAACAACGTTTATCGGTGGTACAAAATATTCTCAGATGGCCGAGAATATGTGAACGACGAACAACAGGCGAAAACATTGATAAAATGAAGAAAATAGTATTGGCCAATCGAGAAGTTTCTGACCTAAACATATCGATTGGCTCGTGCCATTCGATTTTTATCAATGATTTGGAAAAAAACTTCCTTTTAATTTTGTATATCTTTATTTGGATTCGTAATCGATTTTCGACCGTAATCGTTCGGTCTTCCAAATCACTGAGGAAGACCGAACGATTACGGTCGAAAATTGATTAGGAATCCAAATAAAGATACACCAAATTAAAAGGAAGTTTTTCTTTTTTAAAAAACAAACACACGTAGTATTTTGTGAAGATGAAATCAATGACTACTAATGATTTGGACTTGAGACGGGTCACCGCGAAATTCGTACCAAAAACAGCATCGTATTAACATTGCTAAGGAGCTGTTGGACTCTACCCGTGACTACCCAAATTTGCTCCCGAGGGTCATAAATTCTCGACTTTGACTTTTTCTTGTTCTCGAAACTGAAGAAGTTCATGAAAGGACGACGCTACGTCACGATTGAGGAGATAAAGACGGCATCGAAGGAGGAGCTGAACAAGATCACAAAAAATGATTTTTTGAAGTGCCTCGGGGATTGGAAAAACCGTTGGCACAAGTGTATAATATCTGATGGGGATTATTTTAAAGGGGAAAAAATAGATATAGATCAATAAATAAATGATTTTTGAAAAAAAAAACATAAAATTGGCGATACTTTTTGAACAGACCTCGTTCGTATATGTGATCTGGGTAGCGTAGGGGTTTGCTTGCTTCTGATGCATCAATATAGTACCAGTAGGTTTGAACCTGCTTGGCGACAAGCAGTTTTTGGAAATGGGATTTGGTGCCAGACCAGTTCACTCAGCTGTAAATGAGTACTTCAGTCAGATCGGGAGAAGTTATCACGAAAGAGCGCGTTGCTGACCACTTCGCCCCTAGCAAATGGGGTAACTCTAATATTACTTCAAGACTGGCTCAATTTGGAGTGCTGCGCCATCGATTATTATTATTAAATATAATATAAATCCTAGGTGTCATGAAATACTATCAAACAATAGAAAATCAAATTGTTGGATAGATTTTTTGCCTTTAAGCTTCAAAAAATAGGTTTTATATACCACTTCGGGAACACTGACAAATATTAGCCTAGATACTACCCATCGAAATGCTGAAAACTTCTAACCACATCATATGAATAATCAGTCATCAATCATTCTTTGAAATTTAACCTTACTGCTGACTTAAGTTACGTTGGTGCCCATTGTCCTTTAAGCCAACTAAGGCCATAAATTTGAAAATCCAAAAGGTTCTATTCCAAACAGTAACTCAATATGCTACTACACATCTATAAATATTGAAATTAAGACTCGAAACGCGGTATCCTCTTCTATCCTAAAAATTCGATCTGAAAATATTATTACGGCACGAACAGCATCCACAACAACACAAAGGTCATCATCCACCAAACATACATATCTCACAGAAATAATAAACCAGCCGAAGAAGGCGTCTGCCGTTTGAGATGGATTGACTGTAAATGTGTGGCATGTCATAAATTATTCAAAAGAGGAAAAATACAATAGATTCTGTTGCATCTTCTTTGATTGCCGGTTGACGACGAGGATGACGACAACAACAGCAACAACAACGATCAGAAGAAATGTTACAAAAGTAGCGACAAGGAATGACCACATGGGTCGCATGCTGCTTTGCCTTATTTGCTACCCTATTCAACCACCGTGAAATGTTTTCAGAAAATTGAACCGATTTTCTATATGCGTATAAATAAACAATACAAACATACGCGTGCATCAGAATATTATTTATTTTGATGGATATCTTAAGTAATTGGGTGACGTTTTTGAATTGCAAATTATTGAAATTGCTTGTAGATTCTTTCAAATTAAGTCTGGATTAGTTTTTCATTCTATTTTTATAGTTGCGTTGAAAATATTTGTAATATTTTCCAAAAAAACACAGAACTATTTAGATTTTTTTTGATTTTCTTATCGAAGAAATGAGACACTATCTATGTAAAAATTGTGTTCAATCAAAACAGTAAAAAGTCGTTCCCACATGAATAAAACATATGGTTAACATTTACAATACTTTATATCCTCGAAAGTGATGCCCATACCCTTTTTGCCTTAAAGTTGTTAATTTTAAAAAACGTATTGCGGCGATAGCTTTCTTTGATTGCACTTTCTATGTTTGGTTTAGCTGAAAATTAATTTTTACGTTAACATTTTTAATTTACTTTAAAAGGCAAATGTAAGAAACTTAAAAAATATGTTCAATAGAAATCCATAATTTACAAAATAAATGAAAAAAATTAAAGCAAGCCAGACTTAGGCCCGGGCTCCACGTCCGATTCCAAACCGATTATTATTTGGAGTGCGTAAACAATAAGAACGACGGGCGTCAGCGTCCACGTCCGATTCCAAATCTGAAATAAGAACGTGCGAGGCCCTTGAATCAGATTGTTTGTTTAGTGTTCATTCTCGTGTCGGTGCTCATCGTGAAAACATCTGTCTTGTGTTATTGATAGTGTCAGTGCTAAAATCCTAAAATGGATGAATTCGATTTTGAATTATTAGGAGCGGCTTTTGTATGAATTGCTATGTTTAATTCGGAACAGAATAACAAAACAGGACACCGATATGAGGCTTGCCATCAGTCTTCTCCGTTCAATGCCTTTTAACGAATGACCACAACGCATGCGCATACAGAAAATCAGTTTCTGAAAACCGGCCGTGGAGCCGGGTGCCATCCGATCTTATGGCGAAAGCGTGTAAATGAGCGAGAAGGAAGCGCCTTCGTTCTGATTATGAATCGGAACGTCGACCCGAGTCATTCTGAACCGGACGGGTCGTAAAACCGGCGTTCTTGATCGAATCGGACGTGGAGGCAGGGTCGCCCAGTTCTCCTATAGATAACATGCAAAATAAGAAAAGGTCGCACCGCTATGACGTTCATTCTTAAAAACAAACAATCCGAAACCGATTTGGAATCGGACGTGGAGTCTGAGCCTAACAAGTTGACTGTAAGAATAAAACATTGTATGAATAAAATTAATCAAAAAATGTACAAACATTTATTTTCCAAATTTCTCAATGTTCTTTCAGCAATAATTTTCCTTTCACCCTTTCAGCTTCATTGTGATTACATTTGATGATCTGCTCATTTTACTTTCCGAAGACCGTCTTCAAAGCAAGCATGTGTTTCTATTTTTTATGTGTAACAGAAATATATCTTGGTGACTCTCGTTCTGTGAAAAAGTTGCGATTTTCTGATTATTTTTTTGGACCGCCGTACCGCCCAAAAAACAAGTATGGATATTTCTGGGTGATGGTGGATATCTTGACTAACTTAAAGATTAAGCTTGTCGAATGATAGTCAGTCCTCTTCTATCAACATCGTAGCCAAAAAGGATTCAATTATTGTCCCAACATTTCGACTCAGTGTTTCAGATTCGCTGAATTATCCTGGAAAGAATTTCAGGTCATTATAACACTATGCATGATGCTATCCTTTTTTGATACGAATAACATCTAAAATATTCTGGATCACACTCGAACAATTCACAGAAACTAGAATAGAAAATCATGGACTCAGATTAACCCAAAAAATTAAAAAAAAACTGGCATCCAATTAAACGACAAACTAAGTACAATTCATACGTATTTGAAATTTGATTTCAAGTTACATATCTATGGCATTGTTGGAATGTATCCACCTTACAATATAGATCGCTCGATTTCCGTGGTTTCCGCCTCGCGTTTCACACTGGCAAACAACAATAACCGCACCTGGCATGGCCGAGAGGTTGTGTAACCAACCATGCGAGTCCAGCAAAGCTAACGAAAGAAACCAAAGGCTTAACTTGTACAATTCGGAATCCGGTTTTCAATTTTGTATAATCTACTTCTTGATTTTGTTTGTCGGCTATTAGAGATGGTAGTGAGCAAGATTACTGCTGGATTGTGGTGGTTTACACAACCGCCTTTTACTTCTTTGCCCATACTCGGCGGTACAGTTCGAATGTTGAATGTATCGCTTCCACCGGGCGACTATATCGAATCTGTGAGCAATACTCTAGAAGAAAATCCGCACGCGAAGGTCAATTTGAAGTTAACGTTTCAGGCTATCATACTTACTGATGCATCTGCAACTCGACGATGAGGTCGCTGGTCACAATTCCTTTTCTGCTCAAACCCATTTCGAATGATATCGTACAAATTTGAAAATTGATTCAGGACAGTTTGATATTTAATTCTTATAAATTCTTACGATCGTTGCTAATCAATATCTTTCTTTTCAGGACCCAGCTGGCATATTTGAGCTGATCGAAGTAGTTGGCAATGGAACATATGGCCAGGTGTACAAGGTAAGTGTTGAAGATCCATAAAATGTTAACAGAATTGGTTAGTTCGAGAAATATGTGGCTTATCACATTCTAATCTGAAGGTATAACGCTTCCTAGTTGCGAACAGCATTCAAATAAATAAATTGTAATGAGATATCCGTGATTTTATACTCCTCCTTTAGTTGACGTTCATTTAAATCAATGAAAATTTTCACTCGGCTCTTAGGAATGAATCCAGGCAGTTTTTATGTCACGATTTCACCTCCTGAACTTAAGATATCAGAATCAAGCGTTAAATATTCATTGCAATATAGACTACGACCCGGAATTAGAAATGGCTGCACATAGAATTGATTCAATTTATAGATTTATGATTGTTGATGACCGCATTAAAAAGAAAATCAATTTATTTTCGAAGAAACTGTTGAAGTTCAGTTGATTTTCAAAACCGCATCGCTTATCGCTATTTTCAAATGTTTTCCCAATCAGGTGGTGGAAAGTGGAGCTTTCTCTATAGATCTGATATTTTGAGAAATAGAGTGTCAAAATGTTTTTGGTTTGGTTAAAATATTGATTATATCAAAATGTACTGAATTAGCGGTAAACCATTCACTTATTCAACATTTCATCACCAAGTTCTTCTGCCTGAAATTTTGGCTCATGTCATGTTGATTTATTGGCTCCTTAACCCGCCAGTGGTGACGCATATGTCTGTGAGACCGGTTCCGTAGAAAACATAGAATAATTTCTTAATCCTTTGTCGATTCTGGCTGTAATTTTGCATAGCTGCCTGATCGGACATCTCCACTTGATAGTCGATCAAGTAACGGTAACGTGAGTGCGAATTCCAGAGATAAGCCCTAAACCGGTCTGTCAGACCGACGTCACCATTTACGTAAGTGAAATGATTCAATTGAGTATTTTTTTACATGTGTGGTCACTTGAGTATGCTATGTATTGGCTGGCATTGTTCTATGAGGAAGTTTATACCAGATCAGCAAATGATTCAAATGTAGTATCTCAAATTTTACCTATAAATGAATTGATTAAGGATGGTGTCTCAAATGTCTAAAAATAATACTTGTGCATAATTTTGCGTACCTGTTGTTGTGGTGGACTTGAAAACACGTATCGAGTACATATGGTCCGCAACAAAACGCAAGCCAAATGTACAAAGGACTTTCAGACAAAAACATCATCGTATGTGATCCTTACATAATATTGTATAATCATCCACAATTTTAATCCGAAATCCTTTTATTTGCGACTACAATAAGCTATATTGTGCAATACAGTTTCAGTGGAAAGTGAATGAAAGTTCCAATAATTTTGTGACTTATTATTTACTCAATGACTTCAAACATTTTAATTTTTTTGAAGATTGCTTAGTCTTTAAACTGTATCCAAGGCTGTTTTGAGTGAATTAATGATATGTAAATTATTTAGATTTAAACTTAAAAATATGTGTATGAAAATAACATAATTTTTTAGTGTTGCAGGGAAATTTTATTATTATTAATAAACGTGATGTGATGTAATAATTTGTTGTGTTTTATTATACTTTAACCTTGTATTTTTTAAGTTCAATTTGCTACATTTACAGAAATTGTGTTATTTTGGATTGATCTTCACTCGAAAATTTCGGTCTCTGAGACCGACGTCACCAACTATGTAAGATAATTTTGCGTCACCGCTGGCGGGTTAAATGGCTTTGGCGTGATTTTCTTAGCAAAAATTTTATATCAATTAGGAAACCAATTTTCTACAATTAAAATTAAAATTTGATGATGAATCTCTACTAACTTAACCAGCACGAGTAAAAAGAAGAGAAGTTCCGAGGATGAAAGTAATATTGAATTTTTGCCACCCATTGCGTGCCCACAAGCCTGTTTGAATTCACTTTGATCGATCCTAGATTTGAAATATAATATAATATAAAATAATGTTGATAAAAAAGTGCATCATCTCCAAAAAAGGTCCGAAAAAAGTTCAGCTAACTATTAAACTAATGAAAACTTTGTCAACTTACTATGACCTAGCAATGCAACGAAATCCTGATTCGGTTGAAAACATCCGCAAGGAAATTTGGGCAGGATACTACCACAAAATTTCTACAGATGAGAATCCTCAACACTCTAAATATGCAATTGGAGAAAAATCTTGGTGTAACCGACTCAGGCAGCTGGTAAAAGTGCTTTGAAAAATTTCAAGCATTCTCCACCTTTGGATGATGAAGTACAACAAATTTAAAACCAATCTATGAAGACCTAACTTCGGAAGATTTATTGAAGCGCTCCTTAGGCAGTTTCACCCAAAATAAAAATGAAAACTTAAATTCTTGCGTTTAGAATATGGCCCCTAAGCATACGTTTATTGACGAAAATGTTATCAGAATTGCTGCCAATTCTTCTGCATGTGAATTCAATGAAAGATTCATAACTTTACTGAAAATAATGCAAGTTACGGGAATAAAAATAAGTCAAAGTGCGATGGATCACGCAGAGAAGCGAGATGCTGCAAGAATCAAGCAAGCGGAAAAACGCAGCACTAAGGCGTCTAAAGAGGCCAGAACTGCTCGTAGGGAGCAGAAATCCCAAGGAGAGGAGCGTAAAAAAGGGAGAATCTAGGGCGCAGGGATCGCAGATTGAATTTTGTAAGATTTTTTTAACAAAAAATTTATTATAGCTTGAATCGCGATTTTCTCAAAACAACGGCTTTCAAGTTGGTGTGCACGATTAGAGAGAGAAATGCCATATATCCGAGCGTTTTGAAATTTTAACACATTAATCCACACATGTTAATGCTCAGAATGAACAACGGAGGAAAAATTTGGCACACATTTTTAAAATTACAGCAGATTTTTAGCGGCAAAATACGTCGATTTTTGACAAATCGCTGCCATTTTGTTGTTTTTCATCCAAATTTTTTTCATAGTTTGATGCTGATTAAAGCCTCGGTTTTTTTTTGGATTTTTCTGTGAGCAGCAATCGTACACACCGTGATTTTTTGGTGTTTCTTTAAAAATTCTAGCACACGACGGGTGGTCAAAAAACATTTAATTTTTTTTATATAGTTCAATGCTATCAAAATATATGTGCAAAGTTTAATTAATATGTGTTTTTGTTTTCATTAAAAAAAATTCATTTTCCAAAACTTGATAATTTGGAAATTGAAGGTGCTAAGTTCCTAACTAAGTGATCGGGTGAATAAGCAGCTATTCTTCGAATCGCTTCTTGTATATCAAGATTGAAATGACTAAATTCAGCATGGATATACTTTAGTCGCTATTCACATAAATGGCGGATTTTTAATATCAGTATAAGATTTCCCTAGATGGTGCAACAGTATTCTAAAAGAAAAAAAAATCTCTGATGAGTGGATTAGTTGTTATTTGCCAATTACCTAGGTCCAAGTTCGTAGCTTTATTACAATTTGTAGATAAGCTTCTGTTAGTATAGCATATGATTTTCGTTTGTGTTGAACGATTCGAAACAGCAGTCTTTTACTTACTCGTCCCCGAAGACCTTTACCATAGGCGACTTCAAAGACACTTGACAACGACGATAAAGTCGTAAAGATAGTGTAGAAGAGCGAAATAAAATGTTAAAACAAATAAATAAATAAAGTTAAAATAGAAAAATGCCGACTGTATACGGCAACACAATAAAAAGTAAAATAAAATGAAGACAAAGTCATCGCGACCACAAGAGAAAAACCCAAGTTCAACGACTGACATTGCTGCTCAGAATGAAGATTCAAGCAGAATCAAAATGAGTATTATGAATAAGTGTTCCTTGAGATTGTTATTATTCCGGTAGGAATTTCAAATAAGACGTGAGTATGTGATGTCTGTGCACATGATAGTCCAACAGTGAAGTTATAAAGGAGTTGCCTGATGCATGATTGAAAATCGATTAAATATGTCTATGCTTATTGCGACAAAAGATGCGTAACCAAATTGAAAAGCGTTACATGATGTGGAGATCAATTTTCCTTTTTAAAGCAAAAGCGGAATCGAACTACACATCTAATACACCACATCTACCTTCACGATCAGATAGCATTGACTTTCCAGTGCAGCAGAACAGCCGGATCGGGCCATTTTTATACTTCCACATTGATTTAAGTTCCACCTGAGAATAAATATCCCACATTTAATATTCCATTAATTGCAATTTTCGAAATAAAATAATCATGAAAATTTGCTTTAACTCCTCAATCGTTGGAACGACCACATCTCAAAACCATAACACACTCATCTACCCCAAGACTATATTTTCTGCTTTATCTTGCCGAACATTCATTTCTTTTTCTGATCAAATTATGCCCTAAATGAGTTTTATTCCTTGCGAAAATGCATCGAAACCCCTGAATAAAGCACTCAACGTTTCAATGATGCATTATGCCTTGTGCACACAAAAATAAACTAAGGCAATGTAGACGAGTGCATTGTGCAGTCATAATAATTTTCCGGTGCATATTCTAGTGGGAGCAAAATCGATATCCGTTTTCGCCTGGCCATAATGTCTGGCTGGCAATGCTTTGGTGGAATGGTAAAGTACTACCGTCCCTCACACAGGAAAGCTAGTGAACCAGGGTATTGTAGAACTATAAGGTTTATAGGCAAGGACGAAATGGCTGTAGTATAGGACCTAGCAAAAATCCTTTGCTAGGTCCAAGCACAATTGTATGGCAATCAATTCAAAACTGAATTGCGGTGGTGAATTTATCGCGGGCAAATGCAGTTAGTAACTAAAACTGTTCTAGTTTCATTAGCGACAGCATGCTATACAAGGCGCGGTGGATGACGTTAGTACGTAAATTGTCGAGCGTTTCCGAATCTCACCCTTATTGCATAAATACTGCTCTTTATGATTGGGGGAGCGTGAAATCAATGCCAGACTGAATCTGAGGGTTGCGAACAATGTAAGGACTCATCATAAAATTTGCAGATCCTTCAACGGACATGTGATGTAAAATCGTTTTTGTATGCAGGTACATTTTTCAGTTTAAAATATAGTGGCATGGCCGTCAGTGAATAATGGCTTCAGGAGTGTTCTAGGTTTCACGGCTTAGGTAATCGATACAGGATTAACTACTTGGCGAAAGTCTGACACGATAGCGAGTTTTTGGAAACATTTGGAATTTCACTAGGATGTAATCGGTACGAAAATATTTTGGCATGCATATCATGTCGTTCGATGTCTTACACGAGTCATGCATCCATACTGTTGGACTATTTAGCTAACAAAAGACTAGTTAAAAATGATATTCAAATAGCAATGGATATATCATTGGCTATTTAACGATCCTGTGAATAAATTTTCATCGTGGTTCAATGTCCGGGATATAGAATCACTAATTGTGGTGCAGCCTCCTAGGTTTCTTTTTCATATCAATTTTATTTTCAACCCTGAAATAGTTTCATGACAGTTTGCTAGAACTTATGATGCTCGCCTGTACCACAAAAAGCAGATACAAAAATTATATAACCATAAGAAAATTAATAATTCTCGACTATTAAGAAGTAGATCAGGGCGGATCTGTAAAAATACGACTACATTTGGCCGTTGAGGGGGGCACACAGCAGAAAAAGTTGTGGAATAACTCGTATAACAATAATTGACTTATCCTCCCTCTCAAAAACAGTCCGGAACATCGAAAATCGAAATGTTTAAAAATTAAAAAAAAAACTTTTATCACTCCTATCTTTGAAACGGTTCATTTTAGAGCAAAGTTATGTGGAAATAAAAATTGCGTAATAAAATTTTCTACAACATAGAATTCGTTAGAATTTTTAAAACAGTTAAGCCTTGCCGCAAAATATCAATAAATATAAAAAGGGGGAAGCTTTTTTTGTACCACTTAGAATGCATTTAGGACCTTCATAGTTCGCCTAGAAAAATAGAAGTTTGCAATTTTTTTCACGGTGGTTGTGGATTCGGTTGATGGAAACATGGCTCCTACGACTGAATTCGCAGCCGCCTAGCACTGTTTTAGAGTTTATTACCAAGTTTAGTAAAAATTGCTGAGGCTGCCCTAAAATTCCGATTTTAATTTTGTAAAATGGATTTGATAGATGAGGTGCTGTTTTATATGTGAAAAAAATATATAAGCTTAAGTTTCTAACTTGCCAGCTTTCAAAAAATTTGATTTTTTTAAAATAAATTTAGATTCCGCTATTAATATGCGCAATCTCCTGGATGGATTTTGATGAAAATTGGTGTGCTGTTTAATTACACTAAAAAAGGGAGCCATTATGGCTGCCATTTTGTCGCCATGATTGGGAAAAAAATTTAAAAAGTTTTTTTTGTAAAGTTCAAAGTCCTCATTTTATTTCATAAAAGTTTCAAAACATTCTAATAAATATTTCGATAAAACAAAATTGTTTGAATTTCATGCAATCAACCCAGACTACAGTATAATGTTTGCGCTTATATCTTGAACTTGCATAATTTGCGTAATAGTATTGGAAGTTACAGCATCTACAAGCTTTTGCTCTAGTTCTATGTAGTCTCCGGTTTCCTCCATGGACGATAAAGATGCATAACCATATTTAATTAACGATTTATTTTTAAATAAGAATCTAAAATTTCTTCGCAGTTTTCGTTTTCAAGAAATGTTTTAACAACTTCTAATTTTTTTAAATGTAGACGCTCGTAACCCCAACATTCAAAAAAAAAAGATTATAAAATGCGCAATCACTCAGCTGCAACTTTACTCAAAAACACAGACAACTGTATGGGGGTGAAAATTTAAAAGTCCGTTTGTTCATTGCTATTTTATGCAGTTCGTACTATCGAGCATCAAAACCAAGCAAAATGATTTTATAGGATCAAATTTTAGTTCGAAATTCGTTATAATAAAATTTAGAATTACTGAACACAATTATGAAGAATATTTGGTTGGTATTAGAGCGAATTTTGTTTCAATGAGGTTTTACTGTATCTTTTGCTGTGTAATAGAATGAACTCATTAAGGACCATCGATATATTACTTAACACTCCAAGAAAGAGGGGGTATTTGAAAATGTTACAAAATGTTACATGGATGTTGTCTTGCAAAATTTTATGTAACAAAATTTAAAATTAGGTAAAATATTTTTGATAGTAAATGGAAAATAGAAAAAATAGTATTTTTGGTTAAAAGTATTTACATTGTTGATATTTTGTGGTTAAAATATTTAAAAGTCTGAGGGGGTACTATGGATTTGTTACGTTTTAGTACGTACATTACGGGGGGTGTCTTTGAAAAATAAGTGGTACATGTGAGTGAGGAATAGTTAAAAAAATCTTAAAATTGCGTTATGTAATACATAGATGACGCCTAAATACAAATCAATAAAATGAATAAGTACATATTGAATTCTGGCCCAATTTGTAGCGTGAAGCTCTCCTATTGTTCAGTGATTTTCATATTCACAATTGGATAAGTCACAACTGCCTTGAAGACCTTATCCCATATCATCTCATTACTTCAAACAATTCCGCATAGTATTATTGACCCAAAAACACAGGCCAACCACCCAATAAGAAGATAAGCTCAAAAAGTTGATGAACGTACCAAATTGAAAATACCAATCATGTATCGGAAACACATTCGGTAAAATGCCGGACGACGACTGGACAAAAGAGTTCAAGTTGCAAGCGTGACAAGTCGATTTCCTTTGCGAACCTTTTTTGGAAAGCTTAAGTGCAAAGATGACATGTGACACAAACTCATTGAAGACTTGCGGGTAATATGGTGCGTGGTACATGAAAACTGTACTGCACGTGCCTCGAAATTGAGGTCTTTCGAAGGCGTCGTCTAAGGAAGTTAATGCCATCATCACGCGTCAATAGCGTTCCCGTCGTGTTGACCGGAGAAATGTACTTATAAAAATTCAAATTGTCTCGATTCAGATGAAATTTAGTTGCTCAGATAGTTTAGCATACATTACCATATTCATGGGCCATCTTTTGAATCTATTCTGCTCAGTAACAGAGAGAACTGAAGGAGTTGTACGGATTATTATTCGCTGAAATGGATTTATAATCTTAGAATGTTATAGAAACATTTTTGCATATTTACTACTTCGCTAGGAGCTCTGAAAATCTAGATATCCTCCCAATTTAGTCGTGCACTTGACAAAGAGAAACAATTATAAATTTTCTTATAGTCGAACTTTCAAACCTGATACTCCATTCATATCACAAACAATAAGCGAATACAAAGTATGCCAATGCAAAGAGTTATCTCCAATTTAAAATAATCGAAAAATAGCTTACTCTGATTTAAAATTAACAATTTATTCTTCTTGCATTCCATCTGATCGCATTGTTTTACTGTAAGCTGGCTTTCTTTTCCAATATACACCATAACTAATGCCAACAACTTCATTACCCGCATATCATTCGTTGGTGTTCATATCGTAACGAATTGTTTCAAACTCAAGTCTTTCAGTTAATCATACAATTAACAATGATAAATGATTCAAGATTGTCAATAAATAAATGAAAAGTGAAATATTAACATTTCAACGAGTTGAGTGACTAATTGAACGACCTAAAAACTTTCTTCTCTTTTTTGGCAGCTCTTGTTGTTAATTAGATGTTTCCTGTAAATTTGCTTTGTCAACTTGTTTAAATGAGTCGTCTGATGTCTGATATTGTTAATTGCCTCCCGAAAAATTTATATCGAACAGAGTTTAGAAGAAGAGTTAGTTATTCATGATTTCTTAAGTAATTAAAAAAATAGATAACGATTGAAAAAAACACACGCTGTAAAGTATCTCGAAAAAATCTCCACATAAGATTTTAAAACATTTTGATGCATCAGAATGCCATAATTTTTCAAAATTTACAGAATTGTGTGGATTATTATAAATTAATGATCTAACGAGCAGGTAAAGACAGGTGCTTTCAGTAATAAAAATCAATCTGACCAATCAAGTCGATATGCATAAGAGAGATTTTAACTTGATTTATTTTACAAAATATATGTGGTTAGGCATCAAAAAAATAAAACTCTTTATTCTAGACTTGTTTAAATGGTTCCATTGGCCACGTTGGAAATAGGGTTAGGACAGCGTTTTCCCATACATTTTTTTATAGTATAAAAAATGAATATAATTTACTGAAACTTTGAGAATATTTTAAACATATACTTAAGGGAGATAGCCACTGTGATGGGTCAAAAAAAAATTATTTTTTTAAATCAAAGTTTATATGTTCAAAAATATGTGTACAAAATTGCAAGTCAAAATTTCAAAAATTCACTAAGATACAATGATTGTAGTGAGAGCAGGTAGGCCGATCAGCTACTCAGTATCGCATCGAAAAAGTTAATAAAAAAATTAAGAAAGTGAACAAGACCCCTGGAGATGAAGAGGAAGAACCGTCATATGGTCCAGGTCTCGATAGTTTAATATAGGTATGAAAATTTTAAATTGTTTTTACACATGATTTCATTACGAGAGAAATGGACTAAAATCTTTAAACGCATTTTTCTCGTAACGACTTTTTTTGAACTGGTCGCATCAATAACTCGAACAATTATTAACCGATGTCTAATTTTTTGTTTTTGTTTTGTTCGTCTTAGTAGTGGTTAAGGTTAAGCGTAGCCGATTTGAAATTTTTTAGTTTTTTACTATTTTTTAAACTATTTGAAAACCAAAAAAACAGTCGAAAAATTAAAATTATGTCAATCGGTCACCATTTTGTGAAAAATCAAAATAAAAAATAACGGCTACGTACAACGATAACTACATTCATACAGATTACAAAAAAAAATTGTTTTTTTGTAGGGTAGGGCGGGGCTAGTTGAGCATAGGGGCAAGTTGGGCAATCGAAATATCTCGCAAACTATTCAACGTACGTATAGGCATCGTATAAGGGAAAGAAGAGGTCGCGGGAGGGATAATCACCCCGCGATCGCTAGTGGCGGTTCGACGAACGAGTAAAGCGCCCGTGCTTTTCGTTTATTTTGTGACCAAAAAGTACCGTATATTCCTTTCGCAGCGAACAAATCGTCCATTAGATCAATGTGAATATCGGAGTCGAGAATACCAGCCACCACTTCTTCCGTATCGACTCCGAACAAATCGGCAACAATCTCCAAAACGTAACGATGATTGGCGCCAATTCGTGAAACACGTAACGGTCGCTGTTCTTTCCCTAAATTCATAAGGGTGTGTTCGCGTTCCTCCCGCGACAATCGCGATGCGGTTTTTCGGCGAAATCGTAATCTTTGCAGTTGTCGCGAGGTGCCGAAAACTCGCGCCAATCGCTTGATGTGTCGTTCTGGATCGTCATCGGTGTTCGCCATAATTATTTTGGTTGTTACAGAAAATAAATTAGATTTGCGTTCGATTTGATTTGATTTTTTTGATAGATAAAAACAAAAACAAAAATCTGACTAACTGAAATGAAAGGCAATCATGGATCACGGTTTTCTAATTAAGTTCGATTTAGCATCAGGTTTCTACGTGAATACCTATGGGATTTTCAAAACGCTGTTAATATTTCTTTTTAATATGTGAAAGGAGAAATCAATTTAGGAAATTAGTCGATGGTCTCCGGAAAGGCGACTTAAATTGTAATAGCAAATATACAATCGAAAAGCTATTATTCTCAGACAGAATAGTAACTGATCCCGAAGAAGTTGCCCGCTGCCTAAACCATCACTTTTCTTCGATAGGACAAGAAATTCCCGAACATCGCACCAGCTCCTGGTAACATTGCCATCCTCTTTCCACCTGAGGAAAACAGATAAGCAGGAGGTAATCAAAACAATTGACTCCTTGAAAAACCATATTGCCAAACCGGGTCCTGATGGTATTGGCATCGACGACATCAAAACAATCAAAGAAAATATAGCTGATACCCTTGTGTATCTAATAAACAAAAGCTTCACGGAAGGAAAATTCCCGGAGCACTTAGAAGTCTCGACAATAAACCCGATTTTCAAAGGGGGTCATGAAACGGATCCAAACAATTTTAGACCTATCTCACTTTTAAACTCATTAAGTAAAATAATTAAGTAAAGTAATAGTTCCTACTGCAGAATGATATCCTGAATAGAAACCAATATGGGTTTCAGGAGGGTAAAGGTACAAAAGATGCCATCGTGGATGCGATTAGCTTCATAAATATGCTTTTAGATAAAAGTCTTTATGTTGCTGCTGTTTTCGTGGATTTCAAAAAAGCCTTTGACCCTGCAAAAGCAACAGACGTAGGGTGCTATTTGACAAAAAGACATCAATCTTTTGATTGAAACATTCAATTGGGGATATAAAAAGCGAAATAAATTAACTTCCGTCGATCGAATATGTAAGAAATACTTGACGACATAAGGCAACGTAAGGAAAGGTAGGGTGACGTAAGTCGACGTAAGGCACCATAAGTCAACTTAAGTCAACGTAAGGCGACGTACGATAACGTAAGTCAACGTAAGTCAACGTAAGCTGACGTAAGTCAACGTAAGTCAACGTAAGCTGACGTAAGCCGACGTAAGTCAACGTAAGCTGACGTACGGTGACGTAAGTCAACGTAAGTCAACGTACGGTGACGTAAGTCAACGTACGGTGACGTAAGTCAACGTAAGCTGACGTACGGTGACGAAAGTCAACGTAAGTCAACTTAAGGCAACGTAAGTCAACTTAAGTCAACGTAAGCTGACGTAAGTCAACGTAAGCTGACGTAAGTCAACGTAAGCTGACGTAAGTCGACGTAAGCCAACGTAAGTCAACGTAAGCTGACGTAAGTCAACGTAAGCTGACGTAAGTCGACGTAAGCCAACGTAAGTCAACGTAAGCTAACGTAAGCTGACGTAAGTCAACGTAAGCTGACGTAAGTCAACGTAAGCTGACGTAAGTCAACGTAAGCTGACGTAAGTCAACGTAAGCTGACGTAAGTCAACGTACGGTGACGTAAGTCGACGTAAGTCAACGTAAGCTGACGTACGGTGACGTAAGTCAACTTAAGTCAACGTAAGTCAACTTAAGTCAACGTAAGTCAACTTAAGTCAACGTAAGCTGACGTAAGTCAACGTAAGCTGACGTAAGTCGACGTAAGCCAACGTAAGTCAACGTAAGTCAACGTAAGCTGACGTAAGTCAACGTAAGCTGACGTAAGTCGACGTAAGTCAACGTACGGTGACGTAAGTCAACGTAAGGTGACGTAAGTCAACGTAAGGTGACGTAAGTCAACGTAAGTCAACGTACGGTGACGTAAGTCAACTTAAGTCAACGTAAGTCAACTTAAGTCAACGTAAGTCAACTTAAGTCAACGTAAGCTGACGTAAGTCAACGTAAGCTGACGTAAGTCAACGTAAGCTGACGTAAGTCGACGTAAGCCAACGTAAGTCAACGTAAGCTGACGTAAGTCAACGTAAGCTGACGTAAGTCAACGTAAGCTGACGTAAGTCAACGTAAGCTGACGTAAGTCAACGTAAGCTGACGTAAGTCAACGTAAGCTGACGTAAGTCAACGTAAGCTGACGTAAGTCAACGTAAGCTGACGTAAGTCGACGTAAGCCAACGTAAGTCGACGTAAGCCAACGTAAGTCAACGTAAGCTGACGTAAGTCAACGTAAGCTGACGTAAGTCAACGTAAGCTGACGTAAGTCAACGTAAGCTGACGTAAGTCGACGTAAGCCAACGTAAGTCGACGTAAGCCAACGTAAGTCGACGTAAGCCAACGTAAGTCGACGTAAGCCAACGTAAGTCAACGCAAGCTGACGTAAGCTGACGTAAGTCAACGTAACCTGACGTAAGTCAACGTAAGCTGGCGTAAGTCAACGTAAGCTGACGTAAGTCAACGTAAGCTGACGTAAGTCAACGTACGGTGACGTAAGTCAACGTACGGTGACGTAAGTCAACGTACGGTGACGTAATTCAACGTAAGCTGACGTACGGTGACGTAAGTCAACGTAAGTCAACTTAAGTCAACGTAAGCTGACGTAAGTCAACGTAAGCTGACGTAAGTCAACGTAAGCTGACGTAAGTCGACGTAAGCAACGTAAGTCAACGTAAGCTGACGTAAGTCAACTTAAGTCAACGTAAGCTGACGTAAGTCAACGTAAGCTGACGTAAGTCAACGTACGGTGACGTAAGTCAACGTAAGTCAACGTACGGTGACGTAAATCGACGTAATTCAACGTAAGCTGACGTACGGTGACGTAAGTCAACGTAAGCTGACGTACGATACCGTAAGTCAACGTAAGCTGACGTAAGGTGACGTAAGTGACCGTAAGTCAACTTAAGTCGACGTAAGCCAACGTAAGCTGACGTAAGTCAACGTAAGCTGACGTAAGTCAACGTAAGCTGACGTAAGTCAACGTAAGCTGACGTAAGTCAACGCAAGCTGACGTAAGTCGACGTAAGCCAACGTAAGTCAACGTAAGCTGACGTAAGTCAACGTAAGCTGACGTAAGTCAACGTACGGTGACGTAAGTCGACGTAAGCTGACGTAAGTCAACGTACGGTGACGTAAGTCAACGTAAGCTGACGTACGGTGACGTAAGTCAACTTAAGTCAACGTAAGTCAACGTAAGCTGACGTAAGTCAACGTAAGCTGACGTAAGTCAACGTAAGCTGACGTAAGTCGACGTAAGCCAACGTAAGCTGACGTAAGTCGACGTAAGCCAACGTAAGTCAACGTAAGCTGACGTAAGTCAACGTAAGCTGACGTAAGTCAACGTAAGCTGACGTAAGTCGACGTAAGTCGACGTAAGTCAACGTACGGTGACGTAAGTCGACGTAAGTGAACGTAAGCGTACGTACGGTGACGTAAGTCAACTTAAGTCAACGTAAGTTAACTTAAGTCAACGTAAGTCAACTTAAGTCAACGTAAGCTGACGTAAGTCAACGTAAGCTGACGTAAGTCAACGTAAGCTGACGTAAGTCGACGTAAGCCAACGTAAGTCAACGTAAGCTGACGTAAGTCAACGTAAGTCAACGTAAGCTGACGTAAGTCAACGTACGGTGACGTAAATCGACGTAATTCAACGTAAGCTGACGTACGGTGACGTCAACGTCAACGTAAGGCGACGTACGATAACGTAAGTCAACGTAATTCAACGTAAGCTGACGTAAGGTGACGTAAGTGACCGTAAGTCAACTTAAGTCGACGTAAGCCAACGTAAGCTGACGTAAGTTAACGTAAGCTGACGTAAGTCAACGTAAGCTGACGTAAGTCAACGTAAGCTGACGTAAGTCAACGCAAGCTGACGTAAGTCGACGTAAGCTGACGTCAGTCAACGTAAGCTGACGTAAGTCGACGTAAGCCAACGTAAGCTGACGTAAGCCAACGTAAGCTGACGTAAGTCAACGTAAGCTGACGTAAGTCAACGTAAGCTGACGTAAGTCGACGTAAGCCAACGTAAGTCAACGTAAGCTGACGTAAGTCAACGTAAGCTGACGTAAGTCGACGTAAGTCGACGTAAGTCAACGTACGGTGACGTAAGTCGACGTAAGTGAACGTAAGCGTACGTACGGTGACGTAAGTCAACTTAAGTCAACGTAAGTTAACTTAAGTCAACGTAAGTCAACTTAAGTCAACGTAAGCTGACGTAAGTCAACGTAAGCTGACGTAAGTCAACGCAAGCTGACGTAAGTCGACGTAAGCCAACGTAAGTCAACGTAAGATGACGTAAGCTGACGTAAGTCAACGTACGGTGACGTAAGTCGACGTAAGTGAACGTAAGCGTACGTACGGTGACGTAAGTCAACGTAAGTTAACTTAAGTCAACGTAAGTCAACTTAAGTCAACGTAAGCTGACGTAAGTCAACGTAAGCTGACGTAAGTCAACGCAAGCTGACGTAAGTCGACGTAAGCCAACGTAAGTCAACGTAAGATGACGTAAGCTGACGTAAGTCAACGTACGGTGACGTAAGTCAACGTACGGTGACGTAAGTCAACGTACGGTGACGTAAGTCGACGTAAGTCAACGTAAGCTGACGTACGGTGACGTAAGTCAACTTAAGTCAACGTAAGTCAACTTAAGTCAACGTAAGCTGACGTAAGTCAACGTAAGCTGACGTCAGTCAACGTAAGCTGACGTAAGTCGACGTAAGCCAACGTAAGCTGACGTAAGTCAACGTAAGCTGACGTAAGTCAACGTAAGCTGACGTAAGTCGACGTAAGCCAACGTAAGTCAACGTAAGTCAACGTAAGCTGACGTAAGTCAACGTAAGCTGACGTAAGTCGACGTAAGTCAACGTACGGTGACGTAAGTCAACGTAAGCTGACGTAAGTCAACGTAAGCTGACGTAAGTCAACGTAAGTCGACGTAAGCCAACGTAAGTCAACGTAAGCTGACGTAAGTCAACGTAAGCTGATGTAAGTCAACGTAAGCTGACGTAAGTCGACGTAAGTCGACGTAAGTCAACGTACGGTGACGTAAGTCGACGTAAGTGAACGTAAGCGTACGTACGGTGACGTAAGTCAACTTAAGTCAACGTAAGTTAACTTAAGTCAACGTAAGTCAACTTAAGTCAACGTAAGCTGACGTAAGTCAACGTAAGCTGACGTAAGTCAACGCAAGCTGACGTAAGTCGACGTAAGCCAACGTAAGTCAACGTAAGATGACGTAAGCTGACGTAAGTCAACGTACGGTGACGTAAGTCAACGTACGGTGACGTAAGTCGACGTAAGTCAACGTAAGCTGACGTACGGTGACGTAAGTCACCGTAAGTCAACGTAAGTCAACTTAAGTCAACGTAAGCTGACGTAAGTCAACGTAAGCTGACGTCAGTCAACGTAAGCTGACGTAAGTCGACGTAAGCCAACGTAAGCTGACGTAAGTCAACGTAAGCTGACGTAAGTCAACGTAAGCTGACGTAAGTCGACGTAAGCCAACGTAAGTCAACGTAAGCTGACGTAAGTCAACGTAAGCTGACGTAAGTCGACGTAAGTCAACGTACGGTGACGTAAGTCGACGTAAGTGAACGTAAGCGTACGTACGGTGACGTAAGTCAACTTAAGTCAACGTAAGTCAACGTAAGCTGACGTAAGTCAACGTAAGGCGACGTAAGTCAACGTACGGTGACGTAAGTCGACGTAAGTCATCGTAAGGTGACGTAAGTCAACGTAAGGTGACGTAAGTCAACGTAAGTCGACGTAAGTCAACGTACGGTGACGTAAGTCAACTTAAGTCAACGTAAGTCAACGTAAGCTAACGTAAGCTGACGTAAGTCAACGTAAGCTGACGTAAGTCGACGTAAGCCAACGTAAGTCAACGTAAGCTGACGTAAGTCAACGTAAGCTGACGTAAGTCAACGTAAGCTGACGTAAGTCAACGTAAGCTGACGTAAGTCAACGTAAGCTGACGTAAGTCAACGTAAGCTGACGTAAGTCAACGTAAGCTGACGTAAGTCAACGTAAGCTGACGTAAGTCAACGTAAGCTGACGTAAGTCAACGTAAGCTGACGTAAGTCGACGTAAGCCAACGTAAGTCGACGTAAGCCAACGTAAGTCAACGTAAGCTGACGTAAGTCAACGTAAGCTGACGTAAGCCGACGTAAGCCATAGTAAGTCAACGTAAGCTGACGTAAGTCAACGTAAGCTGACGTAAGTCAACGTAAGCTGACGTAAGTCAACGTAAGCTGACGTAAGTCAACGTAAGCTGACGTAAGTCAACGTAAGCTGACGTAAGTCAACGTAAGCTGACGTAAGTCAACGTACGGTGACGTAAGTCAACGTACGGTGACTGAAGTCGACGTAATTCAACGTAAGCTGACGTACGGTGACGTAAGTCAACGTAAGGCGACGTACGATAACGTAAGTCAACGTAATTCAACGTAAGCTGACGTAAGTGACCGTAAGTCAACTTAAGTCGACGTAAGCCAACGTAAGCTGACGTAAGTCAACGTAAGCTGTCGTAAGTCAACGTAAGCTGACGTAAGTCAACGTAAGCTGACGTAAGTCAACGTAAGCTGACGTAAGTCAACGCAAGCTGACGTAAGTCGACGTAAGCCAACGTAAGTCAACGTAAGCTGACGTAAGTCAACGTAAGCTGACGTAAGTCAACGTAAGCTGACGTAAGTCAACGTAAGCTGACGTAAGTCAACGTAAGCTGACGTAAGTCAACGTACGGTGACGTAAGTCGACGTTAGTTAACGTAAGCTGACGTACGGTGACGTAAGTCAACGTAAGGCGACGTACGATAACGTAAGTCAACGTAAGCTGACGTAAGCCGACGTAGGTCAACGTAAGCTGACGTACGGTGACGTAAGTCAACGTACGGTGACGTAAGTCAACGTAAGCTGACGTACGGTGACGTAAGTCAACTTAAGTCAACGTAATTCAACTTAAGTCAATGTAATTCAACTTAAGTCAACGTAAGCTGACGTAAGTCAACGTAAGCTGACGTAAGTCAACGTAAGCTGACGTAAGTCATCGTAAGGAGACGTAAGGCGACGTAAGTCAACGGAAGGCACCGTAAGTCAACGTAAGACACCGTAAGTCACCGTAAGTTAAGTAAGTCAACGTAAAGAGACGTAAGGCGACGTACGGTCACGTAAGTCGAAATTGTACGACCATACCCAAAGACTGGCCGTAGAAAAGCAGCTAAAGCTAACAGAAGAAAGAAGGAAACTGCAATATTAACAGACACTCCCGAAAAAAACGCTTTAAAAGAGCAGCAAAATAAATCCACAAAAAAGTTAAGAAGCCAAAGAAAAACATGGATAAGAAAAGAAAGAAGAGTGTCTGTAAAAAAATTCTCCAGTCAAATGAGAAAAGTGATGATTCCTGTCTGATTTGTTGCGAAGGCTATGCTGAAAGTTTACCAGGAGAAAGTTGAATCCAGTGTCAAGCTTGCAGGGAATGGGCACATACAAAATGTGTCCCAGGTGCTGGTCTTACTTTTGTTTGTGTCAATTGCAACAGTGACAACGACGATTATGTTGCAAAGACCTTATTAATATTTTCTTTTAAGATATTTAAGTCTGATTTTAAACAGAAAGACTGAATCTAATTTTGAAGTTAGTCTTAAGATACGTTAATGTTTTTTTACTTCTTTTTTCGGTTAAATTTTACTTTAAGTTTTGTTGTTCTGTCACTAAAAGACTATAAATAAAGAGCTGATTGTCAAACACATATTTTACTTCATCTCTAGTCAACATTGAACCCATGGTTCGGCTAGACATTCTTAATGCTCAACTTGCCCCATACCCTTGCTCAACTTACCCCACCTATGGGGTACATTGAGCATACTTGACTTTCTGCATTCAAACAGCTGTAGCTCTTAAATCAACTTGTTACAAAAAAAATGCTATGGACACTTTTACTAAGGGATAAATTACTAATCCATCAGGCCGCATAACAACTCATTGAGACTTATCATTGAGGAGCTACATCCGCTCAAGTGAAAAATTGGTCAACTAGCCCCGCTCTACCCTACCGGCTTTTAAAAAATCGATGCGACCATGAAGGGGGAATTTTTTTTCAGGCGCTACGGCATCGTTTATATTGTTAAAATTATTTAATATTTTTTAATACAAATTTGTGGAAAAATTATTAGATGTGTACTTGATAAAATAAAAAAAAACCCGATCCAAAAATTCCTCTACTTACTCGGTCAAAAAAAAACTTAAAAATCACTAGTTTTTCGGCCGTCACAGTGGCTATCCCCCTTAAGTATATGCAATAAAAAATTTCAAGAATTTCCTTGAAAAACACCAAAAATATAAGCGACCCCATATTGCAGGTCACAATCAGACTCAGCATTTTGCGTACATTTTGGAAGCCGCAATTTTCATCTGAAATAAAAAGAGGTTGGAATTTACTTTTATTATATGTCTCTCTTCTATATGAACCTAAATGCTATCAAAAAAATAGAAAATTAAATTGTTTACAACGGTTAAAACAAAATAGCTTGATTTTTTTGCCATTTTTTTCAACTTTTTTTGGCAAAAATAATATTTTAAATAATATTAATATTCCGATTTTAGGTTCATATAGAGAGCACAATACTATGAAAAATATAACTGCCAATTTACAAAACGATTGGTTGAAAACTTTTCAATCTAGCGTGTATGCAAGTTATGTGGAAAACAAGTTTGAAAAAATAGTAGCGCCCGAGGCCTGAAGGAGAGCTACTCACTTTAATGGCTTATAACAATAAAACGAGTAGGAATTTTCATTTAAAATTTTGGGAACATATTGTTCAATAATTTTACTAACAACTCTACTGTTAAAGTGCTAAAAACGCAACTTTTTTTTTAAAAAAAAATCGATTTAAAAAAACTAATACTGATATCAATTTGAAACTTAGTGTACTTCTTCATTGAAGTCTAAAGTTAACATTTTTATTGTCAAAAAAAATTAAAGCAAAATGGCCGCCAGACTGAAGTAGCACGCGCACAGTCAAAAGAAAAAAATTCAAACTGCGCCTCATAATATCATGGCCAAAATATCAATCTGCAAGTATATATCAAGAAATTTTTTTTTAATCTGGTTTATAAAGGACAGAAATAACCTTTTATTGCAGCAAAGACAATTTTATTGACGCTTTGGTGCACTTCCGAACATAGTTGTGTCGATTTGTGTCATATTCGCAAATAAAAAAATGATTCCCAAATCTCCAAGACAATTTTTTAAACTCGGATAGCAGGTTATTTCTCTATTTAAATACTTTAAAAAATAGTATGCAAACTTTGAAGTGAATCAGCCGATTAGTTTTCTTACAATTTTACGAGGCGCAATGGAAAAGTACGTTTCAAAAAAACTTTTAAAGTTTTTTAACGAAATTTTCTCACATATCTGAAAAAACACGAGGGCAAAGTTTATTATAAAATATGATGATATTGGGTCTATACTTACTTCGTTGGATGATATACCTGAATATATATCATACTACTTAATATACAATTATTTCACGACAGATATTCGAGCGGCTACAATGCCTGCTAGCGCTGTAGAAAGAGAAGTAATATAAATATCGATCTGAAATTTTCAACATGTATTCTTGGAGCATACATCTATCGTAATATGGAAGAAGAAAATCTAAAAAATATTTTTACAGTAGAATGGCCCCTTAAGCCGAAAAATTTCAAAGCAGCTTTATATATTTTAATCTTTATTTTGATTGATTTTTTAAGAACTCAGTTTGTACAAGAGATAACGACCTCTACGATAAATAACAGGGGTGTCCCGAATGTTGAAAAGTTGTCGGAGAATTTAACCTCTCTTTTTATACTAGATTACATCTTTTTCTAGAATACAAAAATATTATCTGTGGAAATGACGATTTGGCCGCATAAATATTTTCCTGCACGATAAGAAGCGGTATCAATAAAATCATTATTACTGATTAAAAAGTGGTTATCATTTTTTGGTCATTAATTTTAGTTGATGGAGGGAAGAACCAGTTTTAATTTGGAATTTATACACCTTTAATTTTAGCTTATTTATTGGAGTTCAATGGACAAGAATTTTTTTATGTACAGATTATGTGCTTATGGAACTTTGTTAAGCAGATATTGCACCGAAATGAGTAATATTGAATATATATTCAATATCTGTTGTTTGAAAACACGTCGTCAAAATTTTCCAGAGACAAGCACAACTTATAGCTTACAAATTGGCAAAGGCCACATAGTCCATCATAATTTCCTACCGTCATTAATACCTCAATGCGAACAAAATTATTAATTGAGTGAATAAACGTATTTATCATGTTAGAAGCTTGTCCGTAAAGCTCTGCTACAACTATTCCCAAATCGTGCAAATAGCTTCAACCATGAAGGTAATTTAATTTAAAAAGGTGCGGAATACGCAGCGAGTGTAATAAATATGTGAAAGCGAAAACAAACCGGAAGAAGCAACACGAAAACATCGTCAAAATTTGGCAAAACAGCCAATCTTGTATGATCATATCTTTGGTATTGTACTTCATGCAGTCATTGTTTTGATGAGTTTACATTACATATGAGTATATGTTTGCTCTCCGAACAAGATCACATAAACCTTGACCTCTTCATCAAAAAACCGACAAGGCTTTATGGTGGATTTGAAAATTGGGATTTGTTTCAGTCTCAAAGCAAAAATTACTCGCGATTTTCATCGAACATAACTTGCAGTAAAATATGTAGTATACCTACATATACATATGTGTTGCCTTTTATCTAGTTCAACGAAACACAGATTCCAAAAGATCCATAAATTATGAATGTACAGAAATACAAACGTTTCGCAATGTTTGCAGCATTCCTGGTAATGCGCAACCGTGTAAACAGACACAAACTCTGAAAACCAGAACAAATTATTCGCCAGATCCAATACAATTCGATACCAGAAGATCAGGGCAAACCCGCATTACGTAAACTTACACTTCAGACCGTTTTATAAAAGCATTCGAATGCTAGATGTGTGCAGCTGAAGTGTGTTACCAATTGAAAGTCGAATTAGAAAATCTTATTCCATTAGAGAAACTGTTAAAGTCTTAGAGAATGCAAAGGGCGAGTGCTTTTCTAATTGCAAGTGGCGTTGAAAATTTGCTAGTTTCTTACACGGTTCAATATGCCCATTTATCTACTGGTGAATATATTCCATTGCCTGTGTAACTTTCCATAAATTGACGACGCAGCGTTAGAAAATGTATGTCTATAATGACGGCTTTTCAAGTGCATTTGAATGGTGAAATTTTAGCAATTTAAGAGTAATGGTTCAAGTATTGATAATTTCAAAAATGTCTCCGAGTTAATCACCTTCTGAAAGGTCTTTGCATACTGATAAGGACCGGTGAAAGTCACATTTTGGCTGGCTGTTATCAGCTTTCAGGCGCATTACATAAATGAAATAGGTAAAATGTGTACATGGTGAGTACATCGTCTCCCGGTCTTCTCACCCACCTCCGTGTGATGGTGTGGGGAGCGGGGGCGGCGGAAGGGGTACAAAACGTGTCTCCAAAGTGTTACTCCTATTTATATTACATTTATGGTAAAAATGGCATTCATGAATTTTTTTTATGATTTTTAATTTTTTTTATATATGTATAGTAGTTTATATATGTATAGTATTTTTTTTATTTTTTATTTTTTTTTTTCACTTTTAAACAAGACTAAAAATCACTTCCCAGCTCAATTTTGCGGCTTCATATGATCCCTGAAAATTAGCAAAATAATCATTTTTTGATGGGGAACCCCCATAAATTATCATGGGACCGTGGCCGCGTCGAAATTTTTATGCCATAGTAATAGGGGATCCCCCCTTTTCCGAACCCTTCCTACTCCCACCAGCAAATAAAATGATTGAATGATGAATCAAGAAAAATTGTTTAACATCGGCTGGATTTTATAAAATTTTCGAAATCCAACATTCTACCAACACTGATCGAAGCAATAGCTTCAGCCACAACCTCCCCAGCTGACTTTGAGCTCGAAAAAAACCCTCTCAAACGAAGGACAAGCTACTTAAGATTTTATCGTCATAGCATTATTCCTGAATTCATTTATGCTGCTATGCTGAACATAAGTTCGCGGCACATACGTTTAGAGAACAGGGAACACATTACTCTAAAATCAGTCGAAACGATATTTGAAAAACGATTTTTCCCTTTGATAGCAGATCAGTTGCGTGCTCTGCATATATACACTTAAAACGTGGAAACATGCATGGCTGCACATTTGCGCTAAAACACACATCACATGCTGGGAAAACTTTTCCCTCATACATACATATGTATTACGTCTGCATCGTGGAAAACTTGGCAAGTTTAATTTCAAGTATGGAACTGCAGGACAAGTCAATTTTCCAGGAGTGTCGTAAAAGTTTTTGTTGCGGCAAACTCCGTAATACATGACTTTGGATTATTCTGAAGGTGTGCGCTATGTATGAAAGTTTGCCAGAAAGTGTAGATGAAAGACAAGAACTTGATAGAAAAAAAGGGTACAAATTGCACTTCTTGGATTGTCTCCTTGCGCCACTTTTCGTGAAGAAGTTTTAATGACAACGTGCATGCAAAAGCCATAGAAATTGCAACCGTAATTTCTCTTCTGTATTTTATTCGCGAAAGGAGCGAAGTGCGACAATGTTTAACATTCCTTTCATAAATAGAATGTAACAAACAACTTCGTCCCGATAGAATTATCTAACTGAAAGTGAGTTGATTCAGACTATGGTTTACACTTACATATTTAAAAAATGAATGCGTTGACCTAATTGCATCAAAATCTTTTAATTTTAATAGTTCAAAAATAGATAATCTGTTACTGTTTTACATTAATTTTTTTTTGATTATGTAAAACTTTCCTAGTTTTCTTCATTATATAATTTTCGTTTAACAATTTGAAAGTGAATTTTACATATTTTCTCCGAATATAAATTTTCGACCGTTGGTTTATTTATAGAAAAGCATGTGTTGTGTTATCCAATTTAATGTTCGAATATGTTTACATTTATTTGGATTTTGTAATCCCACGCGATGACTTTCGATTTGTTGTGTTTCCAAAAACAGAAGCCAATTGTTATACGAGTCAATATTATTTTTGTAATATTCTCATTTGGCGGAGAAAATTCAGCGATGGTATCTCGAAAATCGCATGTGAAGCACAAAACGTTCAGAACAAATCAAAAATGCTTTTGCTAAGTTCTATGCGATTAATTTGAACTTTGGTTTATTTATTTATTTGAAGAAAATCATTTTAGTTTATTTGCTAATTGTCTTGAGTGAGACTACAGTGTCTGTTTAATGCTGGTTTATTGTTAACTCATATACAACAATAAGGAGGCAGCTTCAATTTCGACATTTTTTAATTACATCCATTTTCATTTCAAATATCAAAAAATAAAAATTGTTGACAATTGTTAGTAGCGAAAAATTCGTATTTGAATGGAATATGAGAGGAAAAAATACCTTCAAAAGTTAAATTTTGAACGGGAGTTTGAAATTTCACAAAAGTGTAAAATGGAGCTGCCTACTTCTTGTTGCAAGCGATTCAATTTATAACGAATACAAGGACTTCCATAGTTTGTAGGTTTCTGTGTACTTCTTTCATTATATATTTGAATTCATTTACTTGGAGAATCTTCAAGGAACTGAATTTTATCGCAAATAAACAAAAAATATTTTAAAATAAATTGCAAAAGCAAATTGATATTAGTAAAATTAGTGACAAAAAACATTGTTTTTCCCAACTGAAGTGAACATTTTGCCTCATTTTGAAAAAAATTTGCTTACGATTAATTTTTGTTTTTGCTGATTCTTGTATTTTTTGTGTAGTATACTATCATAAGATACAATGCCATTCATTCAATGCCTTTTTTGTCTAGCTTTTCCTATAAAAGGCCAATGAAATTATCATTCAATTGTTATCCTATCTTTGAAACTAGGTCGGATTCGCTGCTGTGTTTGTAATTTTGAAGCCTTATTTGTTGATCTCGAATCTATTTCATTAATTTATCGTCAAATTTCTGATGAGAGTATTTAATATTATTTTATCTTCGACCAATACATGTAACCAGCATTCGTGCTAAGTATTGCTTCGGACGGAAAATTAAATTGTCATTTAGAATAATCGGTAAAGGTTATGATTATGGCCCCCACCCCGAAAGGGGGTAGGAGTAAGGCAGATCGAAACAGCGGGTTTCCCTACTACCAGAGCATAAAAAGTTCGCGGCGGTCGCGGTCACTGCCCCATTAGAAGTTATGGGGGTTTCCCCCACTAAAAAATGGCTATTTTGAATAGTTCCAGAGATCATATGAAACCGTAAAATTGATCTGGGAAGTGATTTTTAGTCTTGTTTAGAAGTCAAAAAATTTGAAAAATAAAAGATTTTTTTTGTGAAAAATAAAAACAATAAAAAACAAAAAATCACAAAAAATTGATGAATGCCATTTTTACCATAAATTTAATGTAAATAGGGGTAACACTTTGGACACACGTTTTGCATTCCTCCCGCCGCCCCTCGGTATCACAAAAAAAATATTTTTAAATTTTTTTCGACTTTTAAATAAGTCTGAAAATCACTTCCCAGATCAATTTTACGGTTTCATATCTCTGAAACCAGCCAAAATAATCATTTTTTAGTGGGGAATCCTCCATAACTTCTCATGGGGCCGTGACCGCCGCGAACTTTTTATGCCATAGTATTAAGCGAATCCCCTGTTTCGATCCCCCCTACTATCACGCCCTTCGGGGTGGGGGCATAATGTTTACCTTTACCTTATAATCTTTTTCCATTTTTTCGAAACAATGGTTCTTAGGATTTTTTTCATTTAAGAGCTCCCTTTAACAGAATATTTAATTTAAAAGATTGATATCAGCATCATCAAAATTATATATTTTTTTTTAAATATTCATCATTAAAACCGTGTATTTTCTTCATAAATATATTATGCACCTAAATAATTAAACATTTACCAACAATTTTCCAATGATAACGTGTTAAATATTCTGATTAAAATAGTCTTTAATCACAGCTGTGCTCGAATATGATCAATTGCTGCTGCTAAATCGGTGCAATTCCCGTCTTCTTGAAGTGTTCTTAGAAAATTTTCCAATAAACATTTCGTCCTCAGGTTCATATCTAAACCGCATATTCTGTAAAATTTGAAGCGGTATTTAATTATCACGCTTATGGCGAACATTTTGAAAATTCATATATAACAGCACAATTTATCAAATCTAAAGATCAATTTACGATTTGTAATGCAAGCCAGACATCAGAAACATAATGAAAACTAACTTGTAGTGAGCCTATGGTTTATTTTTCAGCTTTAAACAAAATTTGAAGTCCTTAGAGAGTCTACAACCAAAGAGTTCTGATCAGATAATCCTTTCGACATCAAAGAAAACTTACCAAAATGACATATGCATTACCCAAATACATGTTCAAACATCACACATATTCAATCAAACACATTTCCGAATCGCAACCGCCATTTCAAAACAAAAAAATAACCTCTTGAAAACCTGCATATCACGAAATAGCAATTCAAATTCAAGGTCATTTCTGCTAAAACAACTTGAATATTGCAAAAAAAAATTGCTATTTGCGCCATCTAACAGTTGCTTGAAACAGACAGAGGGCATACGACCAACATAACAATGATGTCTTTCAATTAGCCAACACCATATGAGAAACAGAACGCGAAACATGCGAAGAATTTTTATTTGATTTTACCTTCACGCAAAAAACCCCCCTCGCCAAATGGTGTGCAAGAACGCCAAATTGCACTAAGACTGGCAATGGTAACCACCACGGGTTTCCAACGTTCAACTAGATTTTTATGTAATTTGAAAATGAAATGAAAATATTTAACAATGGACTATGGACATGCCTGTTTAAGCTTTATAGTGTGTGTGTGTGTGTGTGTGGAAACAATCATCAATTAAATACAGTTTTTGAAAACAACTTGAAATCTTTGGATAACGTCAACGACCTGAACGATAAAATATTCAAATGCAGATGTATCTAATGAATTGCAAATGAGATCTGATATTTGAATAGAGGAATAACGAATGAATTGTAGCTTCATTATAATATGAACCTCATGTTCGTTAAATTTCTAGCATAAATCAATTTTTATCTGATATGAAAAACTAGCACTAATTTATTTTAACGGAGAAAAGATATTGAATCACATCACTTCGATTTTGTGCTATCTTCAACCCATTATGAACGTTTTATTGCTCATCTTATACTAAAAATTTCATGTAATTCACAAGAACTTTCCAATGAATTTATAAATGGCAACCAGCTTATTAAAAATTCCTCTTAACATAAAAATCATTTGAGGTTTTTTTTGAAATTATCGCTTGAATAAGAGAGGGATATGCATTTTTCACATAAGAGGTAATAAAAAAGCACATTTTTAATATATCCAATATTTATTGCCAAGTTCATTCGCTTTATGCATTTGGCTAGACGTTTTACAAAGAGATGTCTACAAATTATAATCGATCTCAAAGTTACAAAAGGATTTCAGAAATATGTTAATTGTGCCCAAAGCTCCTCATGGTAGGGAGATTCAGACAGCTTCTGTGGGATGTTTGAGCATGGTGTTTAAAACACCTAATATCTATAATATAAACCAAAAACAGCAAGTTATATAATATGAAACTGTATCTAAATCACACAAATAATCAATAAAGAGTAAAATTTAAACATGTTTAGCATTTTTACTTATCTAAGATTCGCGATGATCCATCAGGATTTATCGAATGTATACTTAAAGCTACCACGTTTCGTATTTTTTTGGTTCCAGCAATTAAAGCACCGGTTATAATTTTGAAAAATCAATTTTGCAGTTTTTAATTTATTATACTTTCAGAAATCACTTCTCAAAATTTTATAAAGATATTCCTAAAAATAAAAAGTTACGGCTGTTTGAGCGCGCACACCTTTTTCGCTTTGTAAGCGATATTTTCGGTTCTCGAAATTTTAAACGGTTTTTTTTCGAAATGACGTTTTTCCAACTGCGGACACTTATTCTCCGGATTGACCGAACCGATTTAAGTTAAATTTGGTGTGCTACTTTATTTAAGTATCTTGTATGGTAATCTACCACAATATACGCCCAAAATCAATCCCAAAAAATTTGGCAAGCAAAACAAAGTAAAAAAAACAATTTTTTGAGAAAAAAATTCAAATAATCGCTATTTTTTTGTTCATTTTTTCAAAATATTGTGGTAGAATACCACGTAAGAAATATTTCTCTTTGAAATGCGTTTTTTTTTTCAAATTCTTCATTCCTGAGATTATCTGTCCGCAATGGGGCGAGGCATTTTTCGAGACATGAACTTTGGCGCCCTCTATAAATTAGTAGAAAAATGAAAATAAATAGCAAAAACCTTCAAAATGTTTGTTTTACCCATGTAAATTTTGAAATTTATATATCATAAAAGAAACCCCGCTTTCCTTCTGAGAACTGTCCCAAGCCAGTGTAAAGGAGGAGGGATTCTGACCGATCCTCAGAACAACATCCTTACAACAGGCTGCTGAGATAAAGGAGTGACGAAAAATAGGACAACATTCTGTTAAACTGGTGATATATCCTAAAACTGGGCGATCAATCCCGAACTTTGCTATGGGGTTCAATTGAAGAGGTTGTGTTGAGCTTCCTCGAAACCTTACCAGGGGTATGCTGGTACCAAGGGATCCGGGGCCCCAGGGACCTAGTCTCTGCCGGTGACGGTGAGGAGCCTGTAGAGGCTGCAACTTGGGGGTTTTGGTTGTACACCCATTAGCGGGTACTTTCATTATTAATATAGTTTGGAACCGATTAGCACGGTAATCGGATCCTTCTGTATTGTCGTGCATTGGCGTGCTGTTGCGCTTACGACAGGGGTGCCGTTGCCCAAAAAGCGGCATGGATGATTGATAGGTCCAAATCCAAACCAAGGCTTATGAAGAAAAACCATGCAAGCTTTGGATAATATCTGGAACCTGTATTCGAAAAAGCAGTACCCATACTAGTTATGGTCTATTGACTAGTACGCTTATGGGGGCGTTGGTGCATGCTACAATTTGTTACCCGGAATTGAGCCGTCAGTGTCTTAATAGTTAATTCTGGGTTAGGCACTTAAAATCTCGACTTTATCATACTATAGAAGAGCTCGAAAAAAATATTGAAAATTAGGCTGTTTTTTAGGCATTCTAACCGGTACTACCCCCTTAAGTTTTAATGTCATCTACTAAAACGCTGGCTACGTCATCTATTTCAGGATACAGAAAATTATTTCGTATCTTCCTCAGTCCCATAAACTTGATTGTAGCCATAGTGTTACTAATTTCTTCAATTCGGCCGACATAATGCACAACCATATCTTTTGTGTCAAATTTAACGAGCACAAAATTTTTGAGTTGAAAGTTTCTATCTAATACAATCACATCATTTTCATCAAATTCTTCTTCTGATGTTTCTCCAACAAATGAACATTCAGAACAGTCTGCAAGGAGAATATTTTCTATCTCATTATCACTACTGCTTATATGCCTTTTTTCACTCTATTCGTTGTCAATTCTAGTGGATGTTTAGGAATATTTTTCTGTATTTTTAAAGACCTTTTTTATTTTTCTTGTTCTGTTTTTTCTATCAGTCTTTTTCGGGTTAATAACCTTTTTTCTTTCTTACATTACTGGTACGTTATCTAGTGTCAGCCTTTGGATATGGTCTCACTGATTCAAGAGTTACAGCTTCAGCAACCTCTACTATTTGGTCTTTAGCGAATGATTTGGAAGAACCAGAGACATCCGTGTCATTTGAATTAACAGGACCTGCTTCACTTTAATTTTCTACTCTAGGCAATTCTGAAAGAACTTGACTTGAAGTTGACTGACTTGTAGGGTCATTTTTTGACAACGTCTCTCCATCGGCATTAGGCAAATAGTGATCCGCGACAGAAGAATAGAGGAAATTTTCATCTGAGAATATATTTTTTAGATAAAAAAAAGCCATATTTCAGATTTTTCGAATCCTTTTTGAATATTTTGTCGCTTGAAAGCTTGAGATGTGGCAAGAGCTGCTAGCTTGGACATATCATAAATCGTTATAGTTTTGCCTGAATTATTCACGAAGCAATCTGTTAAGGCTTTGTTATATTAATTTTTGAGTGGTCCATACACTGTTTATAACACTCGAACGGCATCTTTCTGCAATTAAAGTTATTTAAACATTTTAACTAAATCAGGTAATGCAAAACAAACTGTTTCACCTTATTGTAGTATATATAAGTGGAAGCATTGGGCATACCTAAACTTCCTGCAAAATAACTGCCCCTTGCTCCCTCTGCATAACTTTTCAATTCAATTTTCCTGTGAAATTTTTTGGTTAGATATTAACTTCCCAGTATATGGGAAGTTCTTGTAATCGCCTCGAAAATCGAAATTGAAATTTTCGACATTTCTTTACGTTTTGAGGTCTATAGAGTATATATAAAGTGTTTTTAGAAAGGGAGACGTATGTGTGTGTGTACGTACGTACGTACGTACGTACGTGCGTTCGTGGACAGTTTTTTCTACGAGCATAACTCACGTAAATAACGTTGTATCGACTTTGTTGAGGTGTCAATCGAAGAGTCTTTGCAGTCTTAAGAGCTGATTAGTTTTTGGGACACTTCGGTCGGGGGGGTTTGTTGTTTTGACCCTTTGAAGGTCAAACTTGTCATGCGCTATATATCGCGAACCAAACGTACGATTTGCTTCAGCAAGGTGTCAATCGACGCGTATTAACATTTATGTGATTCTATCAAATTTTGAAAAAAATCGTCGGAACCGTTTTTTAATTTATTAAAAAAAAGTGCTAAAAATTAGGTTTTTTTCATAAACAATTTTTAAACTGATTTGCAGCACCCAGTAACTAATGTATATAAAATTTATGTGGTACAAATAGTGTTTGTAAGAAAACCAGCAAAACTTTTTTTCGTGATTACATAAAAAATGAAATTAAAAATAAAAAATCATTAAAAGTCATCATGATTTTCAAGGTCCTTTTTATCATTCACTATATCTCACGAACCATATATGATATTTGCATCATTGAGGTGTCATTCGACGTGTGTTAGCTTTTTTGTTATGTTTTTAACCTTATAAAACAATCCTTTCTGCTGCTTTTTCCATTTAACTTCTATTTAATGGAAAAAAGCCAAATGGGAAAAATTAGAGTTTTTTTCATAAAAAATATTTTTTTTACCTGATTTGCACAGCTCAGTAATAAATGTTTATATAATTTATGCATTCCTAATAGTTTTCCAAGAGAAACTGGTCAAATTTTTGTTGGGTGATCCAAAAAAAAACCTAAAAAACGGCTCGTGAAAAAACACAAATTCAATGATTATGCCGAAGTCATGGCAATTTTGAACAAAATTATTTAAAATGAACACCTCGCGAGAAAACCTCTTCAGTGGGCGTAATAACAAGAATGCATTCATTTTTGCTAGCGCTTTTTTGTCCTTCAAGCATCGATATAAAAATAACAAATAATGTAAAAAAGGCTTTATAGCCCGCCCCCTCCGATTTATCCGCGTGAATAGTCAATCAAACCAAAACACCCCCCCACCCAACAAAAGCCTTACGTAATCAATGAACGCTACAGTAGATGATATGATTGATATTAGCTCATTTCAATTACGGTTATGAGTACCTCTCATTATTATTATTTAAAGTAGTAGTATTTTCATAATTTCTTTTGTGTTTAAAATTTTTAATATTCATGTAGATATTACTGGGAAGTTGACCGTGTGGACCTCAAGGGTCGCGGCTTATTTTAGAGTGAGATTACTATATACATTAGTAAATATACAACGGAAAGAATATAAAAATAAAATTCAGACCTTATTTGTTTTTTTCGTTTATTTACTGCAAACAGCTTTTTTCAGTTTTTTTGTTGTTGAAATTATCGCTTTAGTATGTTCGTTGAAGTGAAGCACATAGCAGTTTCATATGAAAGCATTCAAAAGACTATATTCTTGATTGAAATTCACTATGCGGTTAATTCTATTCGAAGCTCACATCATCCTCGGCTTTCGGGCGAGACAAAGTTTAAATTGATTCTGTAAATATTTGCTTATTAAAGGCGGCAGACTGTAGGACATCAAACGATTAATAAAGATCGTCCATAAACATTTCAGCGTATACATATAGCTTCCATGGACATACAAATTATATCCGGCATTCTTCCTATTACCGGAGGAAAATCTATCAATATAATCAAATATATATAGAGAAAAGATTAAACTTCAACAAATGTTTAAACGTTGGTAGTATATTTTCAAATATGTATAGCCGCGTGAAAATTACAATTAAAAAAATATAATTTAAGTATAAGTGAATGTGTCGTTATCGCAACCCCTTCGCTTTCTAACGAAGTTTTTTTTTGAGAACATACGTCATGAATGCAATCTAATATGAACTGAATGAAAACGAATCATAAATGGATTCTTTTGATTGGTTTCATTTCTGAAAGTCACATGAGGTGTTCCCCCTCAAATTGAATCATTGGCTGCGAATATGTGCATTTAAGAATCAATAGAATAAAAGCGCATTGTCTGTCCTTCTATAATCTACCAATGGAATGTCCTCCATCTGAATTTTGCACGGATTTATTGCACACACACACACATCGGTTTGCTCGTGCTGAGTTCTTGCCCGCTATTAAGCAGCTAGTGAAGCAGCTTAAAAAACTTGAGACATTGCTAGTTGCATCAAGTGGAGTGTTGATTGTTCAACACAATAATAATCCTAAGAGAGCATAGTGCAATCACTCCTTGGCTAATGTATGGGGCTTCTAAGTCAAGATAGTCAACGGAATTCTTTCGTAGCATTAGCCACTAGACTGGGTGTGGTATTCGCTAGCTTCTTCTCTTTTTCAATTGAAAGTGTTGTTGCGATACGAACGTTTGTGTGATTCGTCTTTCAATAGGGTTTTGCCAATTTTCTTAGCTGAAAATAGAATAGCGATAAATGAAGGTACTGAAATGTAAACAATGTGCTCGTAATAGGATAAGTTCAATGCTAGGTAATAATAGAATGATGAAAGCATGATGATTAGACTGAATTCAATTTGATTCTAGTACGAAAATGCCTTGACTGACTTCATCCAACATCACAACATAGAATCAGATGTAATTCTTTCCGAAATAAGCAAATCTTTTGCAGGAATTTGTGGAAATTGACTGCGAATATAAAATAAAAATCTTTTATGATATTTGTATTGAATCTTGTTTATCAATTCTAATTGTGGAAAAAATATACAGAAGAGTTCCGATAATCCGGACTATATGGAACCGGCCTCTTGTTTTTTGCCAAATTGGCATCAACACACGAAGAAGACGCAGGGTTTCTTCTAGGAACAAGGGACCAAAGCTACCACTAGCTATGATTTTGTTTCGATTACAACAGTTTTCAAGTATACAACCGTTCAAAAATGAGATTCAAGTACAACATTCCACAAATTTAAATGAATGATTTATGAAAAAATATTTTAATTTAACCTAAAACTAATAAGTTTAAACGTTTCTTTCAAAAAAATACACCAAACCGAACTTGAACTAAACGATCGCGGAATAGACGCGCTGCTCCCCACACTGCAACGCTTTTGTCTGTAAGAAAAACTTACTATTTCATAAGACACTCTAAAACTTTGAAGAGCATTTTCTCGAAATTGAATTATTAAAATTTTAACTTCAAGATAATAATTTCACCAAAATTTTTATCAAAAATCCTGGCGGAAATTCAAACGGATTGATGCTTATTTTTCAATGCTCTTAAAAATCATATTCTCTGAAGAAGCAAGCAAGATACTGTAAACAAAGTAAGGGAAGTTCTATCGTCATTTTTGCTACTCATTCCAATGGTGCCGTCGCATCTCGCTGTATTCGCTACTGTTGACTGCTTGGTGAGTTTCTTCAGAATTCACTAATCTCGTCCTTTTATTGGTGGTCTCAAAATGGATCAAATCAAAAAAAAATCTCCTAAAATCAAGGCTGAATTTTACAGTTTGGGGTTCTCAAATGCATTTTTCCGGTAGTTTTTAATTTAACATATTTTAATTGGTAGTAGAAAATTAAATTTCACCTAATCGGACCAAAGCAGCAAAATGCAAAATGATAACTTTCATATTCAAAATTGGTCTTAGTTTTGAAAGCCTAGATTTTATCATTCGACATAAATGACAACTTTGATTTCTTATTTTATGATGTAAAACTCTATTCCGAGGAACTTTCGTAGTCATGCAGTAAGTGTCCTTATATAGATATTATGGTAACTACTATTTTTCTGCAAGCTTAACCGCTGAACTCTGATGAAAATTTGTTTATAAAACTTTGAACGACAGAGACAAATTTCTACGGAAAATATTTTTTCATCGGTTTCCAACTTATTTTTTAATAACTTAAATTGTGAAAACTTTAGTTACCATAAAAAAATTTAAGGAAATTTTTTGTTGGTAAATGAAATTTTTTCTTTATATTTTTTATATTATTTTTTCATGTAATTTTGGAAAATTGATTTTGCTCCAAAATGTTTTCTTAGTATTAGCTTCGCCGTTTCTTCAATATGAATTATGTTTCATATACTCAATTTTTTTGTTATTTGGGAGAAAATCAGCTTAACTTTTTTATTGAAAAGTGTATTGCAAAAAAATCGGTGATTTTCGCATTACATATTATACTCTTTCTGATTTTTATTTTATTCAAAGTACTAATTTGTATTGTATTTATTTTCGAATTTTTAGATATATGTATTAGTAGAATTTTTTTCTAAATTTCAATATTTAAAATATTCTCGAAAAATTTTTGCTAAGAAATTTTCATTGGAAATTTTTTCAGTAAAAATCTTTAAGCTTTTTCGGTTTTTCAATTTTAAATGTTGATTTAATGACATGGAAACTTTGTAGCAAAATAATTTATGAGTTTTTTTCCCAAAAAAATGACAAATATTTCTGTAATTATTTCATTTCGGATCTCGTTGCAAGTTTCAATGCGTATATTCGTATTCATTTACGACACATGTAACTATCTCTCCTTTTCTTTGTATTTAAACATATGGATATGATCTTCTAAATTAACGGAAACAAAGATATTTTAGATTGCAGAAAAATTTAACACAGCTAAACAAACCATTTCGGATCATATCCAAAAGCTAGGAGTGATCCACAAATATTCCAGATAGATGTGTTATGAGTTAAGTGAGATGCCCATCATTGCTTGCTCGAAAAAAAAAACGAATCCTTGGACTGAATGATGACTGGTGATATAAAAAGGAGTACAAATGAATGCAGTGATAGTAGGCAATAGTTAAATTGGACAATTAATGTGAAACCATTGAGTTTCCAGTTTAGATAGCTTAAAAATACTGTGAAATTTATGATAAAATGAAACGATTTTTTCTTACAAAACCACTGAAACAAACAAACCTTCAATGCATATTCAGGAACCCTCCGAACAATGAAAGCAACAATAATTTCGCTATTTACATTGAGTGAATGTTGATTAGAATGCATTATTCACCTTTGAATCACGGAGCAAGATTGAAAGTGTAATTCATTGTTCATTACACTTCCCTGTACTGCCTCTTGAGTAATGTCCAGTAATTAAACGCTAATATTGCATTACGTAAATTATGAATATTGATGCCTCATCGGTTTTCTTTGGGTAGCGAAAAGTTAGTAAAATTACAATTTAAATCCCAGCATCGGTGAACCTGTCGAAGCTTATCACAATAACTCAACAAATATATTATGAACAACAATCTCAATAGACACAGCATGCAGTGTAAGTAGACGATAATGAAAGTACCCATCACTTTCTCTGGATTCATAGCCCAACAAAAGAATGGATGTTTGCCTTCTCCCATATGCTTCGTCACTTAATGGTGTAATCGCTTTACAAAAAAAAACATACAAAAGATGCCAACAAAAGACAAAAACTGGGTTTCTGCATGCATAGGATACATACTCGTATGTATGCCACGACAAAGGTTATCTACTTTGTACTGCAGAATTAAATGGAAAGTAATCCGTTGCATTGATCATGCCTATGTGAAAATTTATTGTATTTTGATTAGAGCATTGTCGAGATAAAAGAAAATTAAGATGTGAGAGATGCGTACAAAAGAAGATGTGGGATCATTTAAATGACTTGTTTTGCTTGCGCAAGATATCTACATGAAGGCGTGCCAGCTTGGCACATCGTGTGAAAGATTATTTCATATTCATTGCCAGTTGTTGCACAAAGAAACATTGATGTACCAACACTAAAACACTGTCTCATCAAGTTTACAACAGAAAGTAATGAATTGTCTTTCAAATATCAACAATTTGTCAAAACTCATTTAAATAAATGTCCACACCAATTATTTATATGCTTTATCTTTGTGTTCCAAAAAATATAGCAATACTAAATTTCCTTATTTTCTGCTTGCAGGGTCGCCACACAAAGACTGGACAATTAGCTGCCATCAAAGTAATGGACGTAACTGAAGATGAAGAAGAGGAAATCAAATTAGAAATAAACGTTCTGAAAAAATACTCGAATCATCGTAATATCGCTACATATTATGGTGCATTTATTAAGAAATCGCTACCCGGCAAGGACGATCAATTATGGCTTGTTATGGAATATTGTGGTGCTGGCTCTGTAACGGATCTCGTCAAATCAACAAAAGGACAGAGCCTGAAGGAAGAATGGATCGCATATATTAGTCGTGAAATCTTACGCGGGCTTAGCTATTTACATTCTAATAAAGTTATACACAGAGATATCAAAGGACAAAATGTATTATTAACAGATAATGCTGAAGTCAAATTAGTTGATTTCGGCGTTTCGGCACAATTAGATCGTACGATAGGACGCAGAAATACATTTATTGGTAAGTGATGTATACATCCTCATTTTTTTCTTTAAAAAACTATAAACTAGACAAAATTTGAGGATATTATGATTGTAACAACTGAAAAAATTGTTCACAAGTTTGGCCAATAAAAAGTTTTTGAACGATAAATTCGAAAAAAAACCAAGCTTTCAATAGGAAATTTGATGCTTTCGAATTAATTTTATCGAGGGTCGAGAGACGACGACATCTTAAACGTTAACAAATAACTCAAATCCTTGTTCATTGGTTAGACACTTTTATTTGAACCTTTGGTTGATTTTCATTGCCTCTTGTAGGTGTATTCGCAGAATGGTTCGCTCATTTTAATGAGCATTACTCGATAGCGAATATTAAAATAAACAGTAATCTTTTGAACTCAGCCCCCTCAAGCTATCGACATGAAAATTGTGAATACATTACCATAAAACATTTGTTGAAAATAACTGGGTATTTCATTGTGTTTGTGATCACGAAGCAGTATATTTTTGCATAAATTACACAAAACATAAATGATTTTGCTCTGTGCGGATACCATCCGTACGGGCGACTTTAGAATTCCTGAAACACTTTTATTCAAACCAATAAATACTTTATATAGCTATCGCATTTTTATTGGAAGTGTAATAAAATGCGAAATCGTTTCATACATTTCGATCAATTTAAATCTGTTGGGGCTACAAAACGTAATTCGAACACAATCAGTTCCACCTGTGTAAATATTTATCATTTTCGATTCTTCCGGAAGCCCACATGAAAAGTTCTTCGCTCGCTAAGTATCTTTGTGTGCCCGTTATTCGGTATTGATTGTGAGTCACCATGGGGCGAGTTTCTGTTTCGTAATTGAACATATAAACCAAGTATGTGGACGCTTGAAATGTGTCGAATGTGGTGTATCGCTTTAAGATAAACGAAACAACTACCAACCACCATGTAAAGGAAATCACGACGCGGAATCAAGCACTTGGAGGCATGCATCACACATACGGCCTTGAGTCAAAATTTCAAAGCACAATCTGTGTACAAGTGATAGTTTAAAGAAATGCTTGCTGCATTCCTCATTAGGGGCATTGCAAGAATCTTAACATTTACAAGTATGTACTGCATCAAAAAAGAAACGCTTAACATCGACAAATTCACAATGAAACACTCTATTATCTTCAAAAAACTAGAGGACTGAGAATTTTCTCTAAATTTCCTATAAAATCACATATATGACTCTCATTAACATTGTTGTTGTTTTTTCAGGTACCCCATATTGGATGGCACCAGAAGTCATTGCTTGTGACGAGAATCCGGAGGCCACATATGATAATCGGTCGGATTTGTGGTCATTAGGCATAACAGCACTTGAAATGGCTGAATCTCAGCCACCATTATGTGACTTACATCCTATGCGTGCACTTTTCCTAATTCCTCGAAATCTACCACCACGATTGAAATCGAAAAAATGGTCGAAAAGATTTCATAGTTTTATTGAAACAGTTCTTGGTAAGTATGCTTAACTAACTAATGAAGTATTTTGTTACAATTAGTTTAGCTTATGACATGAAACAATTGTTGCGTGTTTGTATACTTTGAACTTCCAAACCGGTAAGAATTAGCCTTAAAATTTTAGTTTACTGTTTGACGAAATAAGTTTTTAAAGCCAACAACCAATCAAATTTTGCATTCCAATGAAAACAATCCCATTCCAACGAATATTTGCGTTTCAATGTGGCTTTAAACATATGATTTATGTATGTGCTCATTGTTTAAAATTAAAAATCGTCAGACACTGGACGGTTTATTAGGAAATCTTCTAAATATGTCATTTCTTCGTCGAATTTGAATTATTATGCTTTCGGTTCGGCTTCAAAAATTCACGGTTCGAATATATCTAATCACGTAGTATACCTAGTCGTGCCATAAATATTGTTACAATATGTTTTAACTATAATAATGAAACTACTAGTTGGATTTTAATTTTTTTACCATTTATTGTAAAACTAACACACTAAATAATAAAACAGGAAATTATTCAAAATGGTCGCCTTTTGCTTCAATACAGCACCGAAGTCTGTCAGGCCACTGATCTATTGATTCTCGCACGACTTCCATCGAGAAATTGTCCACATCTCTTTTCAACGCCTGCTTTAACGACTCCAGGTTGTAGGGGCGTTTTTTACAGACCATACCCTCTAATACTGACCAAAACTCGTAATCGAAGGGACTAACATCTGGACTGGCTGATGGCCACAAATTAACGCTGATAAACTCTGGCACATGGTTCCCCAGTCATTCTTGGGTGGTTGTCACCTTATGGGCAGGCACAGAGTCTTGTTGGAAAACCCATTCTATATTTTCAAACATGGTTCGGCTTAGGAGCTCCACTACCTTCATTAAGATTTCCGACTGATAGTTTTTGGCAGTTATTTTGACACCCTTTTCACACAAATGGATAGAAGTGACACTTCCCCATCAACCTATCGCTGATGCTGGATAATGTCCTCGTTCAACCCTCGGGATCTTTTCTGTAGCCTCCTTAGAAGACCGTGCATATATTCTAATATTGTGTTTGTTGAAGGATTCCTCCACGGTGGAGATTTTCTCGTTGGTAACAAGTATTCTTTTGTACCGCCCTTTACCGTATCTCGATAACAGCTGTTTTCACGTTTCCACCCTACTTCGTTTTAATGCGGCATTGAGTCTGTGTCCTGTTTGTCTTCTGAAAGCTGCAAACCCCAAGTCTCCTTTGATGATACGACTCATGTTTCTCCGCGCAACATTCATTTCACGAGACATGATTTTCTGATTGCAGACAGGATTTCTTGCGATTCTGGACCTTACAGCTTTGATGGCTTGTGCCATACGAGCCGACCGAGGTCTGCCGAATCTTTTACGATCTATCACATCTCCAGAATCAATGAATAACGCTATTGCTCGATACACGAAAACACGTGTGATTTTTAATGGCTTTAGTGTTTCGAAAATTTCACATTTGTGTAAAGCAATCACAGCAATGCGGTTCTCTTTACTAGACCACACCATCGTAACGGCTCAAGCTACACTGACACGATTTGACGTGTTTTTAGAGCATATGTCAACAATCAGGACTACTAACATAGCAATTAGCTACCTGCAAGCTATCATCCGCAAGTGCCGCATTTACATTTGTATCAATATCCATGGCACGACTAGGTATTTATGTTCCCTAATTTCTCACACGCGTCTTAATCAATTTCAGTCTTAACTCGTCTCAATCTTTATTTTTGTAGGAACAGCAATTCTGATCGTACATATTCCAAATGGAATCTGCTAAATGTGAATCACTTATTTAAAGTGCATTGAATGTTATGATCATTTTGAGACAACAGCCATCGTATTCTATCTAAATTGACTCGCTTAGAGATATGGAGGGATCATATGGGTTATTAAATCTGAAATATATGATTAAACGTAGATATGAACGAGTAAAATGCCAATTTCAGCTGAAGAATGGCGAATCAAAGTTTAATATAAAATTTCGTATTCGAAAGTGAACAAAGTTCGGACACGAAAAACAGATTATTTAAACATTATGGTTAAATATAAGCAATTATTCTACCCTACTTTATTTATTTAGTACCAGTTCATTTAGCACTCCGTTAAAATGGACAGAATTCAGTTCTCCAAAGTTCGATTTGATTTGTTTAAATGTTGCTCGGCAATTTATTTTATTATCATGGTAATTATGAACGACAACATTTGAGTTGAGTACCCTTATATCAACATTCATGATTGCTTTCGATTTCAACAAGATCTTCTGCCAATCACCTTCTGATTTACGTTTATTACGTTCTTTAAAATAAATAACGTATCACCTATTCCCAATCATTTTATCCGTTAAGTAAAGTTAATTTTTTCTCTGAACTCCGTAGCATGTCATCATCGCCGATTTTATCGTTGGAAGATAATTTCTTAATACAAGTATCTGTTACACTACTAAATTTGGCATTTTTGCTAATTTCGTGAACAAGCGATTTACAATGTTCGGCGATAATCGATAAGAAAACTCGTTATCTGCACATAACATCAAGCACTCATGACTGTCCATAGCATGAGTATGTGTAAACCTCGTCAATTAATTTCAATTACTAGCTATGTATATCATAATGGCTTTAAAGTTGTCGGTTTGTAATTGGAAAGCAAATCAAATTTGATGCTATTTGCGTTAATTTGAAAGTAATTGTTGGTATTTCATGAATATTCCCGCTATAAGTGGTGTAATTAAATGAAATCAAGAATATGATTAGATGTGCGTTGTAAATAAAGTTGCTGATTCTCCACAATTATTTTGTGACGATTGAAGGACAAAACAAACATTCTCTATTTGTATTCAAAAGCATCTCATCAAGTTGGACGAATGAAATTTGTTTTAAGTCAAGCATTACACCTTCTATCCGAACGAATTTAATCATTAATAAAAGATCACACACGAATGTAGTGATGAACTGCAAATAGTAACCAGACCAGAACCTTGCCAGCGATTCAGTTTCCTAACAATCGCAATTGGATACAGCATCGCTTAATGCACTAAGTAAATAATAATTATAAATAGCTTGCGTATAACCTAAATACGTGCATCGTTCGTATATAAATAGATCATTACTACAAAATTCCATGGGAATTAAATTGCATGAACATATTGTCTTCGAATGTTCAGGTTGAAATTTTTGTTATATATTTCATCAATGCAAATTACACTAATTTCGTAGCTACATACTCGGTAAAAATTAAGATTATGCCTTCCAAGAATTCAATTGATTGCGTTCGAAATCTTTCAATTGATTTTGTAAGAATAACTTCAAAGGTAAACCTAATTCGAAGGTAATTGTTTAGAGTGCCAATTTTCTCATCAAAAACGGTGTACAATCACAACCCTGCCAACTAAATTATATCACAGCATAAATAACTGCATTTTCACTGCCACATTCTTGAACATCTTCTCTAATCTATCTTATAGCAAAACGTGTATGTATATCGCTAAGCTCTTGTACCTAGAAATATGTTCATAACTTTTTCAAATACCGTTCAGCTTATTTTTAAGCTGTAAAATGTTATCACTTTATGATTAGTTTTGAAATAATAGACCTTACTGTTCTATCCAAATCTCATTTATTACTATTCCACTTGAACGTTAAGACAAATTTATCATTTTCCAGTGAAAGACTATCATCAGAGGCCTTACACGGAACAACTCTTACGGCATTCCTTCATCAAAGACCAACCGACTGAACGACAAGTTAGAATTCAACTAAAGGATCATATCGATCGCTGTAAGAAACGAAAACAAGAGAAGGAACGTGAAGATTATCACTATTCCGGTTCGGATAACGATGACGAGGAGCCACAAACGGCTGGTGAGCCGTCATCAATCATACAAGCGCCCGGAGGTGATACATTGCGACGTAATTTCCAACAAATTCAGGAGGGACGCACCAACGCGAATAGCGAGCAAATGCCTCCACAACCGCAAGTAAATAGGAATCAAAAACCGCAATCAGTAATGCTTTTGCGCTTAACTTTTTCTGTTATCTTGCATTCTAATGCTGTTATAAATTGCAGCGTGATCTGCGGCAACAGATTGAAGAGCCTGGGCCACCATCACGTCCAGCCTTACCACAACGACTTATAGTTGTGCCCGATCCGCATCCTCCACAACATGCCAACCGACCGCTGCCTCCAACACCGAAAAGCTCGTCGAGCTCGCCGTCATCAGCAGCACAGCAACAGACACCCCAACAACAACAGCGAAATTCTCAAAATATGCTTAAACCGGTGGTAGGGTTTCAGCACTACATAAACAGGCGCATGTACAGTAAAACCGTTCGACTTTTCACTAATATGCACATCTTGGAAGGCTACAATTAAGCCTTCAAAGTCCTGAAAGGTTTTACAGCGTGCGCCTCAATAATAATTGTCATTTACAACTGGCAATTCATGTATCACACTTTTTCACTTCAACTCAGAAACATGTCAACTAAAATTTCAAAACTAATATTATTTTGTTTTTATTTTATTTTCATGTGATTATTTGCTGTAATATTTATACAATGGTTATTTTTGCACATATCGATGTATGCTGACTATCAACTGCTGATAACAATCAAAACAAAATTGGCACAACACATTAACCAACAATTTCGTTCACCTAACAACGTAAAATTGTTGAAAAATTGAATAATGATTCGATACACAAAAATAAATACGATTTCAATTGAATAATCATGCAAACAACTACATCATTTATTGAAACACTGAATAATAACCATGGCTACACTAGCTTCCACCCAGAAAACCTGAGGTAGGTGATGACATTTTAGTGCAATACACTTTGCTTACAAATTATTTGCTGTAAATAATTTCGCTTTTTATTCTATGCTGATTGCTATGATTTTGTACTCCCTCCTTCCAAATTAAATGAACACTTGCTAGAATTGCAATATCCTCGCTGGCGACGTACTCAACAAAACGCGTATAAGCTTTCCAAACCAATCAACAAATAGTATTTGTTTGCTATTGTCACAAGTGAACTCTTTTCTTCAATTTGAACGCTAGATGAGATTTTTATGCGTTAAGAATGAGAAAATTAAAAATATTTTATGGATGATCATGCACAGTGCAATCACTGTTTGATTATATGTCGCTTCTTTGCGCATTCCTTTCGCTACTTAAAAAGAAACTTCTCCAAATATGAAGACATTTACTCAACACCGCTTTCATTGTGTCTGCTTTCTTTTTATATTCCAATATTAATCACAAATTATGCTTTGCTTTTTCAAAAAAAAACTTCAATGGCAATCTGCTTCAACTAAACTATGAAAGTGTGTTTGTTTTTATAAAACACCACCACCTTACACGAAGATTTCTCTTTTTATTTATTCCTCTCATCAATCATCAAACCACCAAACCAAAATCGTCCTATATCACCATAGGATTTGGACATGTTAGCAGCACAATTAAATGAATTGGGCGTCTCCCAACAGTCACGACAGAAATCATCGGAACAAGCTAGCAAGGAACCGCATCCGAGATCGGAAGCAGCCCCGGCTGTTAACGTGCGTCACTCGAACAGTTCGACGCCGAATCAAATGAAGCCAGTTCCTGCGCCGCCAACGTCAAACAACCATGCGGAACCGATCAACCCTCTCGATCCAATCGACAGCAGTGATACGGATAGTGAACCAGACGAACCGAACGATCGCGGCCGAAACGATGGAACTCTTTTGGCTAGTGACCCACCCAAACCGCTGTAAGTTGAAACCATATGCATCTTCACTCAAATGGAAATTATTTCGATCAGATCACGCAATTGTATATTTTTCAAGAGCGAATGAACATTGGTTCACCGTGATCTAATTGAATAACTCCACCATAAGACGTTAAAGAAAAATAAAAGGTCACATTTCAAAATCAACTAATATTGTTATGTTCTCTCTTCTCTTATTTCCTTCCTTTGTGGCGTTTTTGATTTTGAACTTTTCTTTTTCTTGTCATATTCACACTATTTTCGTTTCGTGTCTTGTGTTTGGATTTGGTTTGTTAGTCCTGAATTTTCATACAGGCCCGGATTAGGTCCATTGAACGAGGACTCATCAAATGCGCCACCGACGCATGGCTCGGGCGGGCCTCCAAACAGACCATTGCCACCCACACCGGATGATGACGACCAAGCCGGCGATCGTACATTGATCATGAAGAGGGTGAGTATAGTTAGATGTAATGCTTTTCCATTGAATGTTTGCTAGCGTATAAACCAGTACCGGAAACTAAAGAGAGCTATTGAAATTGGTGACATTTTTGATCAGAAGAAATAACTAAAAATGATTTACAAGAGAAAAGAGGCAAATCCAAACTTGTAAATGTTCGTTTCGAGGTTGAGTTACATGCAAACGAAAAGTGTAGACCGAACACGTTGACTCTGCTCTTATGATCGTATTTCTTTCATTTTAATTTAAAAGCATATTTTATAATAAAAATATCGGTCAGCAAATTTATAAAGACATTTGTAAGTGATATATTTTTCATCTGTTGCTTGGTAAAAATTTTATTGATCTTGATTTTATCGCAATCGACCGTCTATGAATTGAAATGCATTTCAAAGCTTAAAATTATTTCCGAAGAAATACTTGAAACGAATATTGATTAAGAAATAATCAGTCAAGAAAAATTGCAATATAATTAATTGTAAAAATTTACAAGTGGTTGTGGTTCTGTAGTATTGAAAGTTTGTTACTTTACAAATTTAATTTTCTCTTATTTAGTTTGTTTTAATTTATTTTCTTATTAGTTATCATTACTCCATTCTTGCTCATTGACTTCCTATAAATTCTTTTCGAACAGTCTCCCATGCACACAGTCCCAAACGCAATTCGAATAGTTTCCTGTAAAAATGCACATACCATCTTCGTCCCAAATCACCAAACTATCCTTACCAATCGTTCCCACAATAAGAAAACAAAAAAGACAAACATTGAAAACACGTGAATATATTTTACACACACTCATAAGAATGCATTACATTTTAAAATAACATCCCGAAATACCAATAAATGAAGAGATTCATAAGCTATTAGAAATAAATAAAAATAAAATGGAGCAAACACATATGAAAACCTGAAAAACTAAAATTTTGTGCAGAAATTCGAGACCCAATCTACACTAGCTTCAACATCTTCGACCGCCTCCGAAAATGATAATGAAGAAACTGTCCTTCTTCGTGATTGGGACTTTGAAAAGTTCTTTCCGAATCGTGCTTCTTTAGATCGAACGCAAAGTAGTACGCTAGTATCCAACAGGTATTTGGATCGTAACCATCGAGTGAACAGTTCCGCACCGAAAAGCGGTGGCGTTGGTCCGGGCTCCCAAAATGTCCAGCAGCAAAGGAAAGTGTCAGCACCATCTGCTTCCACGTCGTCTTCTCAGGCGCCGTTTTCGGCGATCAGTGATAAAAAGAAGGCTGAAGAGTACAACAACAAAGTCAAACTAGAGGAAAGGGTTAAAAGTGAAATGTTGGCTGCCAACGCTAGGTCGAATAATGTACTGAATATCCAAAAGAGCAGCTCATCGTCTGCCGCTAACAGCAGCAGCAACAACAGTAATAATATCAATAATAACAATCATAAAAGACAGGACAGCGATTCGAAACTTCCGCTCAACTTTGTTCGCGGATTCCGGCGAGAGAAGTCTGACTTCTTTCCGTTGTCGAAACGACATTCCGCAGTGTTGAGCGAGCGCATAAGTCCTGCGAACATTACTGCTCAGCTTCGTTCTAGCGCGATATTTCAACGGAATCGCACCAAAGGTGAACCAGTACTAACAGATTTTGTAGCAAAACCAGGTGATCAACAATCTCAAGCTCAAGCGCATGCCAAAAACCAACAAAAACAATCAGTTTTGTCGCAACAAAACGTACCGAGTGCTTCGTTTGCATTGCCATCCAACACTAGAACTGAATCGACTTGGACAAACTCATTGACGTCAAGAAATCTGGACTTCCTAAGACCCAGACGTGAAAAAACGGAATCTGTAATATTTGTGCGGAATTCGGCGGCTCGTGAACAAAGATTGTTAGAACAACAGCAGGTAAAGATATAAATGCAGAGATACGGCAACACTTCTTTCTCTTTTTTGAAGCATAGTTTCATAATTGTGCAAGCAGTAAAGGTTTCAAGTTTTAACGGATCTGATCCATTTTTTTTTTGATTTAGCATAGTAAAAACAGATCATTATAAGCAAATCCAATACAATCGGCTAGTACACTTTTCCATAATTATTTAGTGCTGTAAAATGTAATTGAAATGTTAATGCAAGCAGTTTGGAGAAAATAATCTAAAAGATAAACAATTTTTCAGTAATACCCATCCCGCAAATTGTATTGTTAATAAGCAAACTGCATGTATTAAAAAAATACTATAAATTCATCTCAATCATCATCCGTAAAGAAATTTTATCTGAAATATATTTCGGCCATACTTTATTTAATTTAATGGGAGGGGGCGGTCAGTTGCAATTGGCGGCCCCTTTACCACCAGGAAGGTCGCGCCGGATCTGAGAGATCCACGGTGTGTGTTTAGATCTGTGCGTTGCAACCGCTTTGATCCGGCATCCATATTTTTCGATTGAGTCGTTGCTGTAAATGTTTGTAAATTTTTCCAGGAAATTGACATTGGACGCTGATTCAGAATTGACATTCGATCTCACAGATCCGATGCGACATTCTATGTAACTTTGAGAGGCGCGACCTTTCTAGTGTTAAGGACAATTAATTGGCTCATCGTGATATTCACGTCAATTAATGCCATCAACGATTAAATTGTTGATGTCCTTTCTATTTGGCGGTTAGAAATCATTGATCAGAGGCATTTCCTACTTCCTTCATGGATCATTTTCACATTGGTTGCCAACTTTGTGTCTTCAAAGAACCATTTATAATTTGAAAATCAACCAAAAGAAAACACCACTAGACAGTCAGACTTGATCGAAGAAATCCAATTTATGCTGAAAAGACTTTTTAATAAATTTTTTGAATAAAACCTTCTTTGAGCGAGCCTTTAAATTAAAACCCTCATGAAACCACTCAAGTGCCAACTTCAGAGTTTCTACAAAGAAATCTTAGCTGCACATTTATTTCAATATGAGCTTGTGAACCGTTGATTCTGAACAGTTCTCAAACTTGCGCTCAAGAAGAAATTCAATCCAAGTATAAACTGTAAAAAAATGTGTAGAAAGAACTACAGAATTAATGTTAGAATCTTTTAAAAAAGAAATCATTCTTCACTTTGAAATAGACACAACGAAGTCATATTAAATGTACAAACTTCGCTCGTGGGTCGAATTTTTTTTGATTGTCAGATACAGTGACTAGATGCTAGAAATAGATAGAATTATAATCATCCACCGTGTAGGAAATTTGATTAAATAAATACAAAACATGAAATCTGTTCGAAAAGGTAGTATGGATAAGGCACGTTTTATATCAGATTAATAAATGTTTCCACATAATGAACCAAATTGTTCTTCAAATTGTTTCGAATCTTCTATGTCGGCCAATAATAAAAAACCAAAAATATTTCAAACAGTATAAGCAAAATTATGAAACAACATTCAGATATTGCGCTCATTAAGTTCTGAACTGGGACAACTGAGAGACGTAGTTTTTGAGATAAGTGTCTTAAAGATTTGTTAATATCATCAATGAAAATGGCTGAAAAAAGAACTAAATAGAAGAAAAAAAGTGGTTCATAACTAAAGTTTATGGAATAATTATTTCCAAAATCAAAGAATGTCGTGAGCTTATAAACCATCTCAAAACATCTATTTTTAAGCTTTCCAGTATAGAATTCAGTGAGCGAAATTCATTTATTCATGAAGATTATAACTTTAATTGATTCAGACAATCCTGTATAAAGAAAATAGTATAAAAATTAAAACTTTCAACGCTGTCTATGGATGAAAATAAACTATAATTGTTAAGTGTGCACAGACACGTCTACTATCATTCTTGCATTTTCATTTAGTTGATTGTAATATCACAAGCACAATTTCATTCTGAATTTGTTTAACAGTAAAGGTAATTAGGCCGCATTTCAGTGGAACAACATATTTTAAGTTTAGTTTTAAAAAGCAAACAAGTCGCTTTAAAAGAATAAGCGCCAATTGTTGTAGGATATGAGAACGCTTGAATTGTAGCATTTAAAAATTTGTTGCAGACAATTATCGTATAATATTATATAAATCGGGCTATTTTGGCTCGAATTTTTGCGCAAGATTTTGTTTCGCTTTTCATGTGAATTCAAATGAATTTCAAAAAAAAAATATGTTAACGAAAAAATTTACAAATAATTGAAAAAAATATGCATCATTGCTATTTTTGAAATGCAATCTATGAAAGCTTATATTAGATGAACTAGAATGCCTTGTAGGGCTATTATAGTTGTTAAATTTACTGGTAAATGGGTATTATTTATGCATATCTACTAACGATATTTCTGCATTCAAATCTGTCATGCCGCGAGCATTGTTTCAAAAAATGCGATAAGCTTTGGTGCATCTTCCAGCTTAAATATCAATTATGTATTTCAATAATAATGTAGTTACATATATGCGCACTATGCATTTTGAATGCTATTGGAATCGTGAAAATATGCCATTGGATTTGTATTATAATGATCTCGGTTTAGGAGACTTTGTGAATGATTTTCATTGAACAATTAAAATTTCAGATGTTTTTTTCAAATAAAAACATTAATTCAAACGATTTTGTACTCTGACAATCAGTTCATATTGAACATACGCATGTTGTGTTAGCATTTAGGCTTTCAACCATCATTAATATATCACATTACTCGACACTACGTCATGTATGTATGTTGTAATGGTAACATAAGCGATTGTATGTAAAATTCACATTGACATTTAATGCACTCGAAACATCACCTATTCGTTTTATGTTATGTTCTCACTTTTAGTGCTGTTTGATTTGTATTCGCTCATTTGACTTGTATGTTTTGTTGTTTCTAATTTCAATATTAATTTTTTTCTCGATATCATCATCCAGTTTCGGCATTTAAGGCTGAACGTGTAAGTGAATGTGCGATGTTCCTCATATTTACATACCACGTTCAGCTTTTTTTGCTGTAAATTATTGACTATAAAGTCAATCAAATAGTTCTGTATCTTTAATTTGAATGTGATTTATTTTCTGGTTGGTTTTATTTCAGTTGAAATCTTCTTTGTAATTAAAATATAATTAAATTGTGTTTATTGATAATTTTATTCCTACCTGCTAGAAATATTCAAATATCCTATGTGAAGACGCGTTAGCCCGATAATTTTTTGCAAAACTAACTAAAATATAAAACCGTGTATGATTTATTTGTCAAAACCTACCTGTGCGTGCGCCAGAAAAAAGAAAAATCAAACTTACAATGAGTATAACTCTTGTTAAAGTAAATGTACGCATCATCGGCTATTCAAAAATCTATTAAAATACACAAAAGTATATTCTGAATTTTCATATTCATTCACTCGAATTACACTTGTTCTAACAAACAAAAATATGTTGTAATTTATTTGTAGTAATTTACCGTAAAAATGTTGAAAATGTAGACTTGATTATTTACACGTTTGTGGCGATATTGAAACGTTGTCGCGTGAGACCTATTTTTTTTTTGGAGTGATTGAAGATTCTTAACATTATAAGCAACAAAATTTTCCAAGCACCGCTGTCCTTTTACCACTATTTTTTTTGCTTTGTATACGGATCTTTCTGAAATAATCATTTGACTTAGTAATAACTAGAAGAACTATCGCCCATAAATGATTCAGGATGCCCAAATAGTGGTTGTTTCGTCATACAGGCACAAATTGGATGCGATTAAATCTTTTCAAATTCAAAATAGTGAACGAAGTCTTGATTTAGTAGGTCTGAGCATTTGCGATAGATTTCAAATGCATTCTAGTTAATGAATACATGCAACAGCAAAAAATTTCCAATGAATCTATATCCATGAAGTTTACCTTCAGTTTATTATCGATATTTTATAGTGCGGAACACTGGTTTAGTTTTGTTCATCCGATAACGTATGCTGCAATAACCGCATCAAAAGCGGCCGAAAATATTTTTACACAATTTCTGTACAATCTGGAAAGTCCTTCAGAATATTGGCTGTTCACTGTCAATCTGAAAAATTCAAACGAATTTCATGGTTACACAACCACGGCCACCAAAAGTGTCTTCCTGTAGATTTTCCAAATTCTCATCAATCATTTTTTGGACATTGTTCAGTTGGATTGATAGCATCCACGTCCAGTTTTCTACAGTTTTGAAAACTAATTTAGGCTTTAGGGTAACGGTAACGGCATCATTTAAATTACAGCCATTTCTTGCCTGTTCCTCGATGTATTTTTTTCAACCAAGATAATTCTTCGTATTGCTAACATACCCTCGAACGCCGCTATGATTTGACATTACGTATCCTTTACGATGGTGAAATTCTCAAGGTTGTTCTTATGATTTGAATTTTTTAACTTAAACAGCCTTATTAGAACGATTTTATTTTCAAATTTGATTTAAATTCTAATGTTTTATTACGTTATATTACCTTATCGACGATTCAATAAATTATTCAGGAAAAAGTCAACGTTTAAATAATTTTTCATTTCCATTGTTCATACACATATACACAACCAATAAATGAATTATTTAACAAACACATGCATCAAGAGAATAATAGCATTTATTTGCATACGCCTGAATACAATATTTAACATTTCATTCAAATTGCCGCAATACTAATTATAAATTTTAATTCAAAAATCATACGGCTTTATGCATGTTTGTATATGCCGCCATTATATACAGAAATAGCCCAACAATTAACACAATTCGAACTGCCCATATTTCGTTACACAAGGCATGATTCACATGGCAATCTGCGACACAATTTGATCATATATTCTTCTCTCCTTCATATAGCGAAGAATTTGAAAACATTGAAAAGATAAGCACGTCAAAAACAACAACAACAACCCATTCCCGTAATACCTTCCTACTTATCCAATGGATTTTTTTCATATTGATCTGCAACCATTTGTAATGCTAGAACTAAAAAAACGTAATGATTTGGAAATTCGGTAAAAAATCATACTCAAAATCATGTATGAGCTTAATATTTATATTAATTGAAGCAAAAAGCAATAGAAAATGTAAACATTTCGAAATGGACTTTGGCAAAAAGATAGACTGTTGGTTATATTTGATACTATAAATTTGTCAGGGATATTTTTATTATTTTATTCACTGGTGTCCGTTCACATTATGTATTGGTCCTCCATTTACTTACATTGTGGTGTTCACTTCAATGGATTTCAGAATTGGTGCAAATGTTTACATTTCACTATCAGAATTTCAGTGCGCTCGAAGGATATTCTATCGAACTGTTGGCTTGTTATTTTACTATTCTCGGAATTAGTTTCGGACCCTATTAGTTGAACATTAACAATAGGCTTTGAACAAATGAAATTTTGTAACTAACTTTAGTTAGATTTAACTGCTGCTATTAACGTATATTAATCGAGTAGAGTTAATTGCTTTGATTTGACTTGATGAGCATCAACTAATAATCTCTTTTTTCGAATTTGATAAAGATATTATGCTTTCTAACATAAAATAATGAACTCCTAGATTTGCGGGTACCTACCATTTAAAATTCAATGATACAATGCTTTATTCTGAATTGGTATGGTAATGCAATATATTTTTTATTAAAAACAAAAAAATCTCATTCGAACAGAACCGAAGTGGAGAAGGTAGTGGGCTTGGTACGCCCGGAACTCGCACTAGTAGTGTGCTTCCTGATTTGCTAAGTCAAGCGTCTCCCGCCACACCTCCACGTCACGATAAATCGTCCAGCGAAGAGGTATGTAAACGTTTCTATTTCTATTTTCACTTGAATTTTTTACTTGAATAGATTTTAAGAGTAAATATTTGTGAGTTTTCCTCATAATGTATGGAAGGTAGCGTCATGAATACATACACACAAAAATATCGAAAATATTTACACGAGAAAAATTAGCTAAAAGATATAGTTGCTTTGAATATATTTAATTGTTAGGTTTAATGAATTAGGGATTAATATTTTGTGACTAATTGTTGTTCACTAAGCACACAAATCGTATTAATAAGACATGCCAGGAAACTTTTCTTTCAAAATGACTAAATCAATGTCGGTTGGCATTAATAGGTGTGATAATTTTTAGTTACAACTGAATAGTGGAAATCATTTAAATAAGGCTATATGCTTGTGTATACATATGAATATTACATTAGGATCTAGGCTCCCCAATTCGTTAATCCAAAAAAACTCTCCGAGTTTCATGGCTTGGATTTTTTGCAGACTTATTCATTTCCCAAAATAGGATATTTTCTCACATTGTTTGTAATTTTCACTTTATTTTCGTTTTATTTTTATGATTATTTATCATTAAATAATTGAAAAACTACCGAAATATTTCAAGCTTGATGGCAATGAACATTTGACTTGTTACATCGTTCTGACAGCGCTGAGAAACTCTTTCGTTGCAATTTCGTAAACTATACTAAAAAGGACCTTCCTTTAACTACCTCAAATGTCTCTTTTTTCGCCAATGGCTAAAATGTATTGCTGTTGAGTCGGTACATCGATTACAAATGCTTCATTTAGTTTTCCTTTAATCGGGAAAGGAATGGTTTTTAGCTGAAACTTTGTGACCTATCGCATTGCATTCCATCCCATCAAATGGCAAATTAACTTGGAACGTCTTGCGTTGACGTTAACTCCTACAGTTTCAGGTAGTGATTGGTGTTGATAATTGTTGCCCTGGGACTAGGACCAAGGAAACGTACTATCCTTAGGATCCAGATTACTCTGAAGATAAAATCTGAATATGATCGCCCAGTCTAAAAAAGAGCAGGAAACATTTCGACTGGTAGCCAACGTGAATTTCGATCATATATCAGATATATCTTCAGAACTACGTTTTAATACGTTGCCGCACTCGATCAACTTCGAAAGCTTGCTTAAAAATGGTATTTCTTATAATTTTTAATATTGTTGGACGTGAAAATCCTCATATTTGTCCTGGATTTTTCGGGAAAACTCGCAACGGTCTAAACCATGGGTAACTTTTCGTTACTTTTTTCTTTAACGAAAAAAAGACTGCTAAGATGCGACTATGTAGGACGGTTATAGCATTCATTTGCCTACACTTCATCAAAAATTGGACGGCTAGTGGACTTTAAACTCTAGTAAATCTATTTTGGGATTGTACAGGGTGGGGCAGGCAAACCTGTTTTTGAAATAACTGTAAAACCAATAAACGTATAATATTTCAAAATTTTATTGTTACCATCGTAATCTACATTAAAAAGCATTTAAGAAACAAACATTCAGTGTTTAAAAATAACGCCAGAAAGATTGTGCCCTTCTCGATTGAGACATTCTTGCAGGCGATTTCTGAAACTGCCCATCACATCACGGAGCATGCGCTGAGGAATTCTCTCGATTTCCAACCGGATCCTCGTCTTGAGTTCTCCACGCGTTCGAGGTCGTTTTTAGAAAACTTTACTCTTCAAATAACCCCACAGGAAAAAATCGCACGTTGTGCGGTCGGACGATCAGAGAGGCCAAGAAATTGTTCCATGCCGGGATATCATCCGTTCCGGAAAAACGTCGTTAAGAACATTCATGCTCACGCGAGCTGTGTGGCGTGTGGCACCATCTTGCTGGAATAAGGCTTCATCGTTCATTCCACGTTGAAAAGGCTGAGGAATGAAGAACGACCGCAACATTTTCGAATAGCGTTTTGTATTCACAGTAACAGCTTGCCGCCTGTCATTTAAAAAAAATGGACCTATTATTCCCGATCAGGACATTGCGCACCAAACTTGTTCCTTGGTTGAATGGAGTGGATTTTGATCACTCCAATATCGAAAGTATTGCTTATTAACATATCCGGAGAAATGGAAATGTGCCTCGTCGCTCATTCACAGGTTGTGAACAAGGTCCTCGTTTTCATCACACATTTCCAACAACCTTCCACAAAAACGACGACGGGCTGCAAAATCGTTACCGCAGTTACTACCAGTTTGGTAATATGGTTTCACAGCGAACTAACGTTGCTTTTAAGACCACTGTTCCATGGCGATTGAAATGCTTTGTGCTGTGGGACACAACGGAAACCTTGGCCACTCGCTCCGCCCACTTTCACAGCTCTCTCACCCTTTTCAAAAATGCAGGTTTGACTGCTCCACCCTGTATATGTTTTTGCTATCTCTGATGTTAAGAATCTGATAGTGAAAAAAATTCGCATACTTTGGTATGATCCTTATTTTGTCTAAATCAAAATAAAACTATTATATTTAGATAATCAAAGCTTAGAACAATATGTATATACAAGCATTCTCCGTTTTAAGAGTGATAAAAGCGTAGGGAAAAAGAGTAGCACCATTCCATTGCTTTCCCACAAATATATATGTTCGATAGAAAAAAGGACGTGAGTAGGTAGACTATATAGATTGCGCTATAATTTCTTCCCATTGGTAACTAATTATATATGTATTATTATCGAAAAGAAGAAGCTGTTCGCGAGTAAATGATTTTTAAACATACTTATGTGTAATAGGCAATGAATAGATTTGTATGAATTGTAAAATTGCATGGAATGAACAACGAATCATTATATAAGCGCACTGCATACAAATTGCATTTATTTACTTCAACGTAAATTTATATATTAAATGACATTAAAACAAGTGATATAAAACCTTAACCACTATATCTCTCTTTGTGTTTTGTCTTTCCGCGACGTTTGAGCTGACGGCCACACTGGATAAGAATAATCAAAAAAAAAGTTAAAAATATAACATTAAACGACGTAGTAAGTATTATTCGAAAGAACAACAAATCAATACATAAATGTCTGGCAAATAGGATTTTACCACTTATATATACATATATACATATTGCAATAATTTTACGATGTACATGGCTACTTGAATTTGTGTTTTATTTATTTCCCATAAACAACGTGCATTCTTTCTAGTGCAACTTTTTGGTTGGAATGATACAAAGTAGAGACAAATTTAGTTGGTTTCATTTGTTGACTCGATTTCATTCAGCAATGTTCACGTTTTAAAAAGAATAAACATCAACAGTATTCCATTCAACACATTTGTGGATTTTGTTTTAGATATGCAACAAGCGATAATATTGAATTATCGATAATACTGTGATAGCTTTAGAGAATAACAAGAACATATCGTTTAGACGCATGTCTTATTTGAACAGTGATTATGATTAGTATTCACAAGTATTATCAAGAAACACAAATAATGCGGGAACATTTATGCAGTCTCATACAATTTTCACATAATCCAAATACTATTGCAGTCGAATAGCTAGCAAATAGAATAACACACTTGAATGTAGTTAGAATGCTAAACAATGCTATGATTTCGAGGTTGCGAGAACATCTTCTGTCTGAAGACTAACGAATTTTTTTTACATCTTCGAAACATCTGTCTTGCTTCAATTTAGGAATCTCCCAAAATATTTCATGCATAATATCTTTACACGTTTCTTCTTGAAGCCTTTCTTTTGAATAATGTGAACTCTTTATTATTTCTATGTACCCTTCTTTGCGATCACTACAACGCATTCCATCATCCGACTCGTGTAGAGATGCATTCCTGTACGTATATTCTGATAACTACATTTAAATAAAACATTAACAATTGTTTTACCGCTTTTAAATAGCCTTTGAACTAATTTCAAAGGTCGCTTTTAAGAATTATGTGAAAATTGCCAACATGTCATAAAAGCACAGCTCATTGATTATAATTATCATCATACTAAAATTCAATTTGACAATCATTATGCATAGAATTGATTCGATTATATTTTTGAAAATTTAATTTAGCCATTTCATTGCAAGTGCTTCATTCTAATACAGGGAAAATATTTTAATTAATTTTTTAAACATCCATCATAGTTGGTTAAGTTTATCGCCTTTACTTTAATTTTCTGCGGGGCGTCTGGGAAAGACTAATCACGTATTATGGCTCTGAATTGGTTTATTTAAACTTGAAACGATTACTAACTAAGAGTGGGTTTCATTTTTTTTTTGTAACTAACAGGTCAAGAGATTTTGTTTTGATTGTTCAAATTTTTGTGGTGTTTTTAAAACGAGTCAAAGAAACTGCCGCACATAACAAAGCCATCCTTTGGGCAAATGTAGAAGTGGGAACCATTTAATCATTTTTAATAACACAAAAGGTGTTACCAACAAAAATTTGCACAATCCAAATTTGATTTTTGAAGAGCATGCTGCACGTAATCATAACCGAACCAAAATCAAATAATCTGAATATAAATATATCTAAAAAACGTTTATTTTTTCAGTATCGTGCGGCCATCAGTTCATCGGTGCATTCCACTCCGTCCAAGTCCTTCATCCTGAACTCTTCCCCCCAATCAACAGTATCCTCCTCCTCGTCGAAACATAATAGTCCTAATCAATCGTTGAGTAGTAAGAATAGTACACCAAATAATAATAAATCTCCTCCGTCACTTCCACCGCACGCTTATGCCTTACAACAGAAGCAACGAAGCTTCCTGACATTCGGTTTTGGTGCTGGATCATCCGGTTCGGGGCCGTCCCGACGCGAGAGTCACGTGAACGTTAATGTAACACCGACCTCGCACGATGCGGCTAGCGACACGCCTGAAATTCGCAAATACAAGAAACGTTTCAATTCGGAAATTTTGTGTGCCGCACTTTGGGGTGTGAACCTGTTGATAGGAACCGAGAACGGTTTGATGCTTTTGGATCGATCCGGCCAAGGAAAGGTGCGAATTCGAATAGACTTTTGCGATGGTACCAAGTTGTTTATGTGATCCTTTCAGGTGTACCAATTGATATCACGTAGACGTTTCCAACAAATGGAAGTTCTAGAAGGACAAAATATCTTAGTGACAATATCCGGTAAAAAGAACCGCGTTCGAGTATACTATTTGTCTTGGCTCAAATCGAAGATTCTAAGGACCGATGGCTTATCAGATGTGAGTAATGTATGTAAAGTATAATACAGCTCTTCTGTAGGATTCACTGTGCTTTTTGTGTCTTTAACTTCAATTAAGATCCCAATTAAGTTTTCAAGAATACCAGAAACATTTAAAGTTTATCCGTGTTATGTGTCGAAATTGTTTTCGCATGAAACTTTTCTTGTCTGTTCATATTTTATGTTTTGCAGCAAGTGGAAAGACGCCACGGTTGGATCAATGTTGGCGAACTTCAAGGGGCCATTCATTTTAAAATAGTGAAATATGAAAGGATCAAATTTCTTGTGATTGCTTTAAAAGACTCAATTGAAATCTATGCTTGGGCACCTAAACCGTATCATAAGTTCATGGCATTTAAGGTAAATATCGTGGAATTAAAATAGCACAAATGATAAATAAACTGATTACTCTTTTCTAAAACAGAATTTCGGTGAATTGAGTCATCGCCCATTGCTAGTAGATCTCACAATTGAAGACCAATCAAGACTTAAAGTGATTTACGGTTCAGCCGAAGGTTTTCATGCAGTCGATTTAGATTCAGCCCAAGTTTATAACATATATCTTCCTAAACATGTAAGAATATATAATCTGTTAAATGTAATGTATATTATTGTATATTAATATTGAATTGAATTTGTAATCGCAGACTCAGGGGTCGATAGTACCACACTGTATAGTAACTCTTCCGAATTCGAATGGAATGCAATTGTTACTTTGCTATGATAATGAAGGTGTTTACGTGACGACTAATGGCCGTGTATCGAAAAATATAGTGCTTCAGGTAAGTCTGTGCATGCTTTCATAAACTGACAATTTCTTTTTCTATTTCTTTTTGAATCTCTCATAAATTATATATCCATGCTTAGATTATGCATTCATTACAGCAATAACTAGGAGATACTGTTTCAGCGCCCAGACTCTATTTGTTTGGTTTTTTTTATGCTACACCCATAACCTAAACACGACTCAATATTCATTCTAGTTACAGAACACAGATCAGTATAATCTTCGGCTTAAATTGAAGCCATGTGGATATTATTGAATTCTCTACAGTCACAGCGAAATTACCAATAGCGCACTTATAATTTTTAGCAATATTTTAATACAATAAATAACAAAAAATGAACTAAGTTTGAATTGGTTCCAACAGTAATTATATATTAAATAACAAAAGAAATTTTCGTTTATAAAAAAAAATATGTCCCAAAAATATAATTTTAACGTGAAATTCAATAAACGCATAAAAGTTTTAATTATTTTAAAAATAGAAAAAAAGTGTTGCTGTGTAGCTTTATCAGTATTAATATTTTTGTATGGCCTTCGTTATTTCGAATAACGTCGAAAAATCGTTTGGGCATGGACTTTACTAGATTGTCAATCGTTACGGAATCAATTTCCTATCAACATTTGCAAATTTCTTGTTTTAATGATGAAACATCATAATATTGACGACCGTTTTCATAGATTCGTAGAGCCATGATACCCCATAGATTCTATATTGGGTTTAAATCGGGGCTGCAAACAGGACATTCCATCAAATCAATGTTTGACTTTTCAAACCATTGTGTCAGACGTGCAGTATGGACAGATGCATTATCTTATTGGAAAATAATGTTTCTATCGTTGGTAACATTTTCCAAAAAAAGGGAATGACAGCAGCTTCAACGAGTTTACAATCCTTTTTTGCATTCATTTTAGTGGAACACAACACACAACTTTAACTTTCCGTTTGTCGAGAATGCACCCCAAACCATAACACGTTCTTCCCGAAAATTTCGACTATATCTAACTAGATTTTCGTTACGAATATCTTGCCAATATGAGCTTAGACCATCGGGCCCATCTAAATTAAACTTTTTCTATCAGAAAAGATAACGGACTCAAATTTTCTAGTCCGGTTCATGTGGTCTTCGGCAAACGATAATCTTACTAATTTATGGTGAACTTTCAGCATTGGTTTTTTATAAATTAAATGTAGATGGTAGTGCAAAATTTGTTGGACTCGTCTTTTCGTGGCAGGAAGATCCAATTTGACCACAACTCATGATGTATTTACCTTATTCTTTGCAATCTCTGCTGCAATTGAATTGACTTGCTTCCGATTAAGTTTGGTATTTCCTTTATGTATCATTTTTTCCGTATTTTGTGCCAAATTCTATCAAGTTCTTTATCACACACTCGGCGCGCTATTTATCGGTTAGAAGAATCGCTGGCCCTAAGAGTCTGTATTTTCATTTTTTCTTCAGCGGTAAGAACTTTTCCCTTGGGCATAGTTAGCTACCAATTAAAACATTGTTAAATTTCACACTGATTCTTCATAAAGCTGGCATGCTTCAACGTTATTAAATTATTCAGAATTTCAATTTTTTTCTAAGTGCGCTAACGAATTTCGCACAGACATTTGGCTGTTATGCACGTCTTCTTTATTGATGAAAACAAAAGTCTAATTTGAGATTTGATGTTGCAGTTGCGATGAGTTTGGCAATAAAAATCATTAGAAAGTTAGCCTGTATTTCAAGAATGCGCTAATGGTAATTTCGCTGACTGTAAGATTTCTTTAAATATATTATTACTTCGATGAATGAATTCGATACTATGATAAATTAATGCATATCTCTATTTCAATTAACCCTGTATTTTGGTATAAGAATTGTCTAAAGCTTGCTACATGCCTGCCGTGAAAGTTTAAAAAATAATTTGCTCATATCTCTCTCATGTATAAGAAAAAAATCGAAGAACAAAAGCTTCAATTCGTTCTAATATTTGACGACTCAATCAATAAAGCGAAAAACCAACGTTTTCCATCCATAAATTAAATTCAAAACTACTATTAAGTTATTAATTTTTACGTATTCGATCATTTTACATATTCCACTGCGAACAGTCAATGAAACATCCGATACTTAAATATTAATTAGGTTAACAACCTGTAAACTTGTTTTTTATTGGTTACATTTTGAAGAAAAAAATATCAGAAAAATTTCCAGAATGGGAGAGATATGAGCAAATCCTTTTATTCAAGCTCACGGTAGCTTTAGGTCATTGCTACATCAAGTCACAGAAATTATTCACGAAACTAATGTGGTTTTGTACTAGAGAATTGAATTCCTCATGAATGAGTCGATGATGCCGCTTGAAACCCATGAATTATTTGAATTGCAATGCATAGTTATTCATTTTAAAATATTTAAAGCTCGAAAAATACAGTGCTGTGAATAATTATAGACCTCATCTATATTTTTGAGTCTCTCATAAAAACAGGAACTTATTTCAAATAACTGTTGATTTTATTGGATAATACGCCTTTAAGAAAATGTAGTAGGGATGAAAGGCTGATTATATTCCTTTCGAAAATAAAATAAAAAAACAACGTAAAAACTCGCTGTAAGATCCGTGAAGTATAAACTCAGTGAAATAAGTTTTTAAGTTTTTCATTTAATACTTAGTCCATTTGCCCTTATTTTTGACTACATCCAACAATCGACTCGAAACGCTATTAACAAGACTATTTGATACGCTATCTTATATCTCGTTCCAGGCGACTATTATTCTTTACTTCAGTTCTGCTACATTTTCAATGGATGACTTCTCCTGGTCATAGACTTTCCTCGCTACGACGCCCCACAAATTTTCTATGGCGGTTCAGGTCGAGACTTAACGCTGGCCATGGTAATAATTGGATTCCATAATCCTGAACTCCTGATATCTGACAGCATTAAGTCTACCATTGACCAAAGCTAATTCGCTCCTAGCATGTTTTTTTGAAAGCTGCCCAAATCATCGCAGAACCACCTCCCTGTCTTCTTGGCATGACTCTTCTATCATCTCGTTAATCGTGGCAGTAGTAGTTAAATCCATCTGAACTTCTCCTCGTCGCTGAGGATCACATGATCCCAAATGGTTCCTTTTTGGATGAAATATTCGGCGAATTTCAGTCTAGCTTCGTTGAAACGTTTCGTCAATTTGGTTTTTTGCAAACATTTGTGGTATTTAAAGTTTTTGGAGGATGCAGCCCATTTTCTAGTTTAACCGGCTAACAATTTTCGATGATGAAGCTCCTGTGTTCGATAGTTCTCTTAAAACTGCGTGTTTCACACTAGGCGAATATTTTGGAATACGTCCAGATGACTCCTTTTTCCCATAATTCTCGATCCAATGCTTCAACAAATTTTTAACTACACTCTGCGATCTTTTAATTTTACTCGCGATTTCTGTATGAGTTTTTCCACTGTTCCTTAAATCAATAATTCTATGTTTTTCAACATTAGTTAGTTCTTTTCCACGGGGCATTCTAGGGATCGACAAAATTTCAAAACTCTCAAAAAATATACTTGCACGGCTTCACAGTGTTAAAATACTACATAAAAACACAAATCCACGTCAGAAACACTCTTAGCAAACTTAGAACAGCAACTGAGTTTATAATTATTCACAGCTGAAAAAGGACACTTTTAGGATTTTTACCTTTTACGTAGCGTGGTTGAAAGAAAGGGAAAGGTATATGGTTGAAAGCATTTCCTGGGAATCCCAAAATAACATGTTCAGGCAAAAAATTCATTTCCTAGAAATGTTTTGGAAATAAATCGAAAAATATGTCGAGTCTATAATTATTCACATCACTGTATGTTTCAGTCACATAGCTAAAGCCGAGTTTCCTGCGCTTATTTTCCTGTACACATTAAACAAAAACGTTTTCCATTTGTCACGGAAAGCAAAAACATAATAATGTCGACATTTCTGTTTATTGTGTAGAGCTAACACACTTAAGATTTTCATATTTACATACATTAAAGAAACATTAATTGATTGAAAATTATTTGATTTTCAGTGGGGCGAAATGCCTACATCGGTAGCATACATTGGTACTGGCCAAATAATGGGCTGGGGCAATAAGGCAATTGAGGTGAGTAGGCGCCAAAGTGCTCACTTAAAATTTCCTGTTTTCAAGGCGCGCTCCTAACATGGCTTTCTCTCTTACAGATCCGTTCCGTCGAAACAGGACATTTGGATGGTGTTTTCATGCACAAGAAAGCCCAACGTCTAAAGTTTTTGTGCGAAAGGAACGACAAAGTGTTCTTCAGCAGTGCCAAAGGTGCTTCATCGTGTCAGATATACTTCATGACACTCAATAAGCCGGGAATGGCTAATTGGTAGATGGCATTATATTTTTATAATCATAACAATATCATATAACGATTAGATCGATCATAAACAGTAACTTATTGAGAAAGTAAATTATCAAAATTTACAAGTCAAATGATCTAAAATAAAATAAAATTCGTACATCTGAGCGCTAGATAGTTAAAAAGAACAATACAAAGCAAGAGTAGAATGTTAAACAATTTTTTTTTGCGCAATCGCTTGAAAGTCGCGTAAAATTACGCATCGCGAATTTAATTTACTTAAAATGCAGCGTAGATATTTGTTTTTTTTTTGTTGCGTGTTTAATTTTGTGCCTGTCGACTTTTTTATAGTTATAACTTTTTTGGTTGGTTTTCTTTTCTTTCCTGCACTTTTCTTTCTCTTTCTAGCTTAAACAATTTATCAAATTTCACATGTGGATATTCTTAAATATGAAGTGAGATGAAATTCGGTGAAAGCATATAGTTCTGAACAATTTTCCTCTTCACGTACGTGCCGCGCGAGTACGCGGTCCAAAACGACATGTTTGAGTTGTGTAAGAACAAAAGTATTTCCTCTTCCTATTTTGTTACGTAAGGATATATTTTCATTTCGTATTTTTTTTGTTTTATATATATATACACAAATATATACAATTATTAAATAATATGCAAAGGAACGCCATTTATACACAAATACAATTTTTACAAGATACGTGAGAAATATTTAGATGAAATATGAACTATAAATAAATTAAAATTTGCAAACACTAAAAAAAAGTCTTAGTCTAAGGTACAAAATAAGTTTTCTAAGAAACAAACAAACAAAAAAGTGAGAAGACAAAAATAAAAATTATCACTTAAATACAAACGCGCATAAATGTTAAATTTAAATTTAGAATGGCAAATGATAAATTCTGATATCTGAGTTTTAAATCTCCCAAATTGTTTTACGTGAAATCGTCAAATCTGAAAACAGTGTCGGTCTGTTTGTTCAGTTGGGTTTCGTTTCGGTGTTGATTACAGCATTAGGTTAGTTGAAATGTAAACTGAAAGTATATGATGAGAGAAATTAAGTAGAAGTGAAACAAATTTTAAATATCAGATTTCCTGCAATTAATGACTTTTTGTATGATGTAATATATGATAAACAAGAAGAGAATGATTTTGCTCGCATCTATTGCATTTTTTTCTACAATCTCTCAACTTGCTGTTATAATATTTTTCTTTATTATTTTTTTAAACAAAATGAAATGTAATCTAGATTGGCGTTTCGTCTGTTGTTTTGTGTTTTATTGATTATTCCATTTTTTTTTACTTTTAAATCAAATATATAGTCGGTCACAAAATATTGTCAAAATAAACTTTTTGTTTCCTATGCATTTCGTTTTGATTGTGGATTGAATTTACTGTATGGTATTTTAGTGGAAGCTATTAGACAGGATTGGGATCAAACGTTGCGGCAAGAAAACATGGTGAGCTTTGTTCATTGCAGGTTTAAAAATTATACTTTTGTGCACATATACATAGTTGAGCCATCTCTCATGTAAACTACCGACACAATCCGCAAGTTTTGGTTTCAACCGTTCATACAACGCGTTTGTTGGGACTCAGACTGATCAAACCAGTTACATTTTCACCAAGCAATAAATGTTCATATTGTTTCGCCAAACCACATAAACCAAAACGCTGAAAAGTTATAGTGGATAATATAGAAAGTGGTTTTGGTTTACTCAATTCGTAACCTATACGGATTTTAATTAATTGAAACAGATTATCTAATTGTTGTTCACTTGGTGGTGCATTTCAGTTTTCAGGCCTTTTGGGATACGCCACTACGTGTTTTAGGCAGTGGCGGCGCTACCTTTGGGGCTAGTGGGGCTTAGCCCCACCACTTATTGATAAGCCTATATTAGTGCAAATGTAATAAAATATCATTATAGATTTCAATATAGTTTTCATAATTTCATTTCATTTCAAAATATAATGTAGCATTTTTTTCGCCCATGCTGTAATTTACTTTCACATAGTCTTCTTGCCACGCACTGTAGAACACTTTGTTTTTCTCTTCGACTCGCTTGTTGTGCCTGCACCGAGTAAAAGCTGAGATTAAAATTTCAACTTATTTTCTCTTTGACAATTTTTCACCTTTATTGCGATGAAAGGGCTACATTGATTTAGCCCCGAAAAAGAGTATTTCGATTTGAATGGCTGCGTAAATTCTTTGCTGAAGCGGCGGGAGTGTGCGTGTTTGAAATAACATGTGTATACATCGTGGACCGGCTAATCCTATGCAGCCCGTTCAGTGCTTCGACAACGTTTAGTATTGGCATGGTCTGGATAATACTTTTGAGTAGGCATGAGCAACATTTTTTTACGACCGGCCGAAGGGGGTGAAGGTGAGGCTTATTAATGCAAAAGTAGTCTCATCAGTGTAGTGCATGGTATTAGTACATAGTGTGCCTTCGTAGTGTTTTTAGTGTTTGGAAAGTTTTGTAGTGCTTAAGTTTGTTTCAGAAAAGGGTTCTTCAGGTTATGGTATTTATGATTTTGATTAAATGAATAATTAACAAAATTTTCCTTGCATGTGTTAAAACTTGCTAGAAGTTTGAATTTCAATTTTAGTAAAAACAATTCGGTATTTTCAAAATATCAATTCGGTAGAAAATTTAATTTCCAACCCGTTTTGCTCGCGCTTTTTTGAAGAAAAACTTGAAATTAACCGCTTGGGATCTAATCAGCCTTCTAAATTGTAAATTAAGCAGCAGCTGCGACAAAAGGCAACTTCGAAACTTTTCTACTGATTGGTTCAGTAAGAAACCTTGGCTTACCGCCTGTGAGGTTAGAAATTCCCTATTTTGTTTTTATTGCCTTTTGTTTGGAGGCGAAGCGACTTGGACAAGCAATGGTTTTCGCGACATGAAACATCTGTCCGAGAGAATTAAAAAACATGAAACAAATTCACGCCATTTACAGAATGCATTAAATTTCCAAACATTTGGTAAAATCAATATTATGTCGCAACTCGATAATGCTCATGCAGCTTCCATTACTCTTCACAGCAAAGCTGTGAAAAAAATCGACATGTTAGAAGTAGATTAATAGACATTTTAAAATTTTGCGGGAATCATAATTTAAGCTTGCTTGCCAGCGAATCTACTTTTGAGGAAACCGATCACTTAAAATCGGTTAACGCTTCAAATGTGGTACCTCTTGGGTGGAGTGGAAACTCCCATAAGAACTTATATTGGTGATAGAAAAATTCGTAACAGTAGCCCCACCATACTTAACTCCCACGAGCCGCCACTGGTTTTAGGTAAAGATATTTGTACATCAACTCGATTTGGGTAACTTTTGCACTTTGGCTGATATATAATCTGTATGTTTGGAAAATTTCGTAGCATACAAAGGAAAATTGAAGTATTCCATCACAATGCCTGTTTCATTCATACATACAAGGCGCACTATAAATGAAAAGATAAGTAATAAATTTGATAGCCAGTATATGTTTTAACTACCGCGGATATTGCTTCGTTCACAAAATTAGCTAACCAAGCGGAAGCCTTGTAGTTTCGCTGATCATACCTAAAAACAAAGACTGTTATTGAAAGTTTAGCTTCCTTTACGGAGGTTCTAACGAAAAGTGAGCGAGAGGAGCGAGTCCAGAAAAGGCGTTCATATCTACATAGTTTTTTTTCACGACCATATATAAAATTTAAAAATTTAATTTAAACTTAAATTTATTTAATTGCATCTAAAACGACACTCAATATCTAGTTTCCTCTCTCTGCAACTTTGTGCGACATCTATGCGTAAACACTTACGCAATATCGAAAGATTTGTTGACAACTTGTTCGAGCTGTCACCTTTCTTTTTGTAGTTACATTGAAATCGGTACGTTCTTCCCGCTTTACTATCTATAAATATTCTCACTTTAACTGACCATCGGCAGATTAATTTAGCAATAATGAAGCGGCCGATATGTCTAGTGTCGGCCGCCACTTATATTTGCTTTGTTAAATGTCTTGTCGGCGTCATTTAGTCGATATGTTTGAAACTGCCTAAACGTCAAGTGCTCACGAATGTTTTCTTGGTATGTTTCGCAGGTATTATAAAAACCGACAATGGGTCGCGTTATCCGTGCACAACGTAAAGGTGCAGGCTCCGTATTCAAAGCCCACGTGAAAAAACGGAAGGGGGCAGCCAAATTACGTCCTCTGGATTTTTCTGAACGTCATGGATACATCAAGGGAGTAGTTAAGGTTAGGAATCAGTTCTCGGTTGCGGTCGCGTTTGTGACTAATGAACTAATTGCATTTGTAGGAGATCGTTCACGACCCAGGCCGTGGAGCACCATTGGCTGTGGTGCACTTCCGCGATCCTTACCGCTACAAGGTACGCAAGGAGTTGTTCATCGCCCCCGAAGGCATGCACACCGGCCAGTTCATCTATTGTGGAAAGAAGGCTAATCTGCAGATCGGAAATGTGATGCCACTGGCGGTTATGCCTGAAGGTACGATTATCTGCAATTTGGAAGAGAAGACTGGCGATCGGGGCCGATTGGCGCGAACCTCTGGCAACTATGCCACGGTTATTGCCCATAATCCAGATACGAAGAAGACGCGTGTCAAGCTTCCATCGGGCGCTAAGAAGGTCGTGCCATCGGCGAATCGTGCAATGGTAGGAATCGTCGCTGGCGGCGGTCGTATCGACAAACCCATCCTGAAGGCAGGACGGGCGTATCACAAGTACAAGGTGAAACGCAACAGCTGGCCCAAGGTTCGTGGTGTTGCTATGAATCCCGTCGAGCATCCGCACGGTGGTGGTAACCATCAACACATTGGCAAAGCCTCGACCGTCAAGCGAGGAACTTCGGCCGGTCGCAAGGTCGGTCTCATTGCTGCCCGTCGTACCGGTAGGATTCGTGGTGGCAAAGGAGAAGCGAAGAAGGAAGCCAAGTAGACTAACAATAAGAGCTGAAGTGCGTGGTGTCGGGTGGCTCGTGTGCCTCGTCAAACAATCTGTAAAGTTCATCTATGTGCTTGTCAAGGAGTGCCGCGAGACACTAATAAAAAATTTTATTTAAAAACTTGTATTCTTGTGGTGTTCTGGGTTTCAGGTGATGATTGGCCTGGACAGTATATGCGTATGATATAATTTCAAATTCATTGAGACTCAATGACATCAACGACTTCTTTTCTAGATGTCAGCCTTAAGTGAAAAGAGCAGATGGGCGACACGTTTTGGCATGCTCAGTCGTTTTAGGGAGTTCTGATATATTTTTCTGACCTATTGCTGTGAAATGATTGTGTAAAATATTTGAGATTTTTACTGGATCTTTGAAATTTTCGCTCATGTAATTTATTTCCTCCATATCCTGGTTTTTACTAGTATTGGTGTCTGCCTTTCTAAAAAATTATCTACTAAGTTCCAAAAATGACGCTGATTGTTAGAATCTCCCTCAAGTTTTCTCGAATTGGACAATGGTAAATAATTTTTAAAATCGGTTGTGCATTGCATTGAACTGTTAAATCTGCTATACCCCAAAAATGAGTAACGGCAGTTGGTTATTTTTAAAATTCACCCTCATCGCCAGAGTCGGTTGGTGTCGTCAATTGCATGCGTTCCGCCCGTTTGTTTCTTCGAAGCAACCAATTTACTAATACATTTTATTTATATTACACACTGTGCTATGAACGAGTCGGCATTGTTGGTGTGTCCAATCAGAAAATTCTGTAAAACCATTAACAAAAAACAATGGAGTACGAATATTATTCAAATATTGCAACCATTTTATTTGCTTTTTATTGCTTGCAGCGCGACCTACAGCTCACTCTGGTCTAACTAAACTGTCCGCGTCTCCCGCCTCGTTTCGGATGTACGAAAAACATTAGTTTATTTACGTCATCACATCTTCTGCTTTCTCGACAACACCCGACCTACCACGAGCAACTGTCACAAATCACTCAAATCGATTGCAGCCCAAAGCGCGAGTGGAACAAAAGTGCGATACTGTCCGTGTTTAGATTGAATTCATCCCGTTCTGTGCAACAGTTTAATCGGTCGAAACAATTCGCTGTGTACGCTGCAACACATTCAATCAAAGTCCCCAACGAATCCCTCTCGTCCAGGAATCAGAAGAACTGCCGTGGAAGTCCCCAACTGAGGAATCGTCGCAGTCGGAAGTGGCCAAAAGGTTTGATATCAGCCCAAGTGACATTTTGTATATTGGGAGGTTGTTTTCCATTTCAATTCATTTATTATGCAGCCCACTTTGGTGCCTCGCTCGATTAGCATCGGAAGTTGGCTTGTTGGGGCAGCTGCTTTCGGGGGCATGGGTTTGTTGATGAGGTGGATCATTCAGCACGGCTGCCACGGGTGCTGGCGAAGGTTGCTCAGGCGAGACTTTCTTTGCCATGTTCCGTTGCGGGGCGGAATCTCGCTTTCGTAATTCGCAAGCGTGTTTCGTTGCTCCGATGTCGTGTCGCCCGCTACAATTAGCGTAGCTGTTGCTACGTCCAAAGTGGTCACTCCTCGAAAATCCAATTTGATTCGAAGCAAGCAAAATAGCATATAAATTGTATATTTGATAGGGGGAAGGTGTGACCGCTTCGTCAAAGTGTTATCACTGACTAGCCTAGCTGATACGATTAACAACCGCTACATTGTGTTTGGGGCAAACTTGGTAAAAGTTCGCGTGTAATCTATCTTCAAGTTTCTAAACAGCCAAACGCTGAAGCCACCAATCCATCAACCAGTTTAGACTGAGCCCACCAATCGCTTTATGTTTACATAATTAATCACGCAATGTAGCAACGGTCGCTACAACCGAATAACCGATAGCTTGTAAATAGTTCAATTTGTATGAAACATGATCATGAGTTTTGATATTCGAATCGTGTGTAGAATATTCGCATACGAAACGGGGCTCCATCCATCCCCCGGAATGAGTCATGGAACAAAGCCACCCGGTCTCTGGAGAGAGGGGTGCGTACAACAGTCGAAAGTGGCACTCCATTCGCGCGACGAAACACGAAATTGCTGCTATTTTAATTAATTGCTCATGAGTGTCGTGCTCCTCCGTTGCGACCGTTTACAAATGCGCTCGCGTTGGTTACAAGGTCGCTATGCCAGCCAGCAAACGATACCTAAGCAGTTTTCTGTAGCGATGGGATTGCCGTGAATATTAGAACGAAATTGGGTCTGCAGGTTATCACTGAGAATTGTGAAAATATTCGAACCTCATCCCGTAATTGATTCACTGTTGAAAATGGGCAGAAAAGCGCTCAGAGAATTGGGAGCGTATGAATATGAAAAACATAACATGTTTGGAAATCAATTTTATTATAGACTCAGTTCCACGTCTCACGAAATCTCTCCAACCTTAATAGGTCTGTTAAGTGGCACTGACGTCCGTTGTTAGAAATACCCGAAAAGATCTCATAAAATAGCCAACAATTTATTTAAATTCCCACAATGTTTATAGCATGGTTTTCTAGATTCAATATTTTATAACACAATCGCCAACGGTGTTCTACGATTCAATGTCTAGATTGTCTAGAATGTTTATTAGACGTTGCTGTTAACTCTTTCAGCATCAATGCCAGCCATCTCATTGTGCAATACTAAATAATGAAGATTTTATGAAATTTATAGCGAATTTAAATGCCAGTTAACAACTTAATTAAAATTCCTGCCCACATATGTAGTTATAGAAAATAAAGTGCCTTAGTTCCAAATAAGAATCAAATAAATTTCCGATTAATTTTTTTGTTTATTTTTTCACCTGCTCCTTTTTGGACTTCATAGAAGTAAATATCGCATAATTCTTCTGCAACGCCTACTATCAAATATCTCCATTGAAAGAAAATAAAATAATTGAAATTTCAGAATTATTATATGACGCCTACTGATTTTTTGGAACATTCCTAACCAAAACCCATCCATTCATATTCTCCCCTACATTCTGAGCAATTCATAACCGCGAATTGCATTAGAATTACATGAACTGATCGAATATGATTGAATATGATTAGGACGGATTTCATCCAGCTAATTTTTGACTCTGCTCGATTTGCTTTTCAAAATCATGGCTACTTCTGAAGAACTATCACTAGCAGCACTTGATCTAACTATACGAGGGCGGTTCAATAAGTACCCGTGTTATTATTATTGTTTTATTTTTCAACATAGCCCCCTTTTAGAAAGATGCACTTCTCCCAACGTTCCTGCCATTTTTTTAACTCCGCCAAAAAATAGGATTTGTCGAACTCTCCAAAATACTCCTCTGTCTCGGCGATGACCTCCTCGTTTGAGCTAAAAAAAAATGTTAGTGAACAAGACGAAGTCGCAGGCAGCCAGATCGGGTGAATACGGGGGGGGGGGGGTGCGGCAGCTGCTCATAACGCAATTCATGCAGTTTGGCGGCGACAACTCCGGATGAATGTGCTGGTGCGTTATCGTGGTGAAACAACACCTTCTTTTTCGCCAAATGCGGCCGTGTCTCCTTTAATTTTTTGTCGAAGCGATCCAATAACTCGCTGTAGTATTTATTATCCAGTGATCGTTCTTCCTTTTTCTAAAAAATTCATGAGGATAACGCCCTTCGCTTCCAAAAAAATCATCGCCATGACCTTTCCGGCCGATGGGACCGTCTTCGTCTTCTTTGGAGCAGATCCACCGGGAGAAATCCATTCGTTGATTGTTGCTTAGTTTCTAGTGTGTAATGATGAATCCAGGTTTCATTAACGGTGACAACTCGACACAAAAAGTCCTTCGGATCTTGCTTAAATTGTTCCAAACACTGCTTGGAAGTTAACAGCCGCATCCGCTTGTTGTCCACCTGAGCAATCGCGGCACCCATCGGGCCGACAATTTTTTCATCACCAACTTATCATGTAAAATATTGATTGCTGTTTCGCCCGACACATCTACGGCCTTTGATACTTCGCGCACTTTCGTTCGTCGATCAGCGAGAATCATGTCGTGGACTTTTTCAATGATTTCCTCGGGAACCACGTCTGCCGGTCGTCCTGGTCGCTGCTCATCCAAAACGGATGTTTGCCCACGTTTAAATTCGTTGAACCAAAATCTGACGGTTGTCATAGATGGCAAAGTGTCTCCATAAACAGCATCCAACTTTGCTTTAACCTTCTCGCATTTTTTCCCATCCAAAAACAAAAAGCGAATTACCGAACGATACTGCTCTTTTTCCATTTTATCGAAAATCACGAAACACGTCTCACTCGAATGGTTGCCAAATCCAAACTAACCTATCAATCAGTCTGAAATTTGTTTTGACGTCGTTTAATAGATGACAGCACACGATGATAACACCAACTTTCCTCAGGAACGTCCTCTGTCTTCAAACATGGGTACTTATTGAACCGTCCTCGTACTACACTTTCGCCAGAAGAAATTCTAGCCATTCAATTTCTCTTTTATACGAGGGTCATTCAATAAGTAACGAGACAAATTGGTGTAGGTCAAAAATTGTTTTATAATTCAATACAAAACTTTTAGGAACTCAAGTTGACATCCTTGTTATTACTTCTGATCAGCTGTTTGGTAAGATTTTGTAAACATAACGTATAATTCAGTTAGTTCAAGATGTCAATTCCGATTGAGAATTGCACCGTGGAAAAATAACGTGCTATGATTAGATTTTTAGTAGCAGAAGGTGTTAAAGGTAGTGAGATCCATGCAAGGATGTTAAGGGTGTATGGGAACAATTGTTTAAACCGTTCGAACATTTACAAGTGGATGAAACCGTTTAAAAGTGATCGCGAAAGTGTTGGAGATGGGCAGCAAACTAGAGGATCGGTCGAAGTTGTTCTATTTTCTGGGATTTTCTTGAAGACCAACGAACAATCAACAGACAATATTACTGTAACATGCTGAAAAACAAAGTAAAGCCTGCCTGCCTGCCAAAGTTGTGATTCTGCTTCACGACAATGCACGGCCGCATACCGCACATACAACTCAAGAATGCATTCAAAAACTGGGCTGGGAGATTCTTCCACACTCTCCTTATAGCCCAGATATATCTCCATCAGATTTCCATATGTTTGGCCCTCTTAAGGAGGTGCTACGTGGTAAAAGATTTGGCTCTAACGAAGAAGTCAAGGTTAACGTGCAAAGTTGGCTCCAACAGCCAGTGATACAAGAAAGTTAGAGGAACGATGGGACAAGTGTATAAGTGTGTGTGTGTGGGGGGGGGAGATTATGTTAAAAAGGAGCCAAAATTTTGTACTGATTGAATAAACGGTTTTTAAACTACAATAATTTGTCTCGTTACTTATTGAATGACCCTTGTATTTAGTTATACTGTCCATTGTGTGTAGTTCACATTAGATGAGGTCTACATATAACAAAACACAACATTTCTGCTTTTGATAATTTTAATTTTTTTGAACGGAAATGGATTTATTATCTTTTAGTCTATTGTGCGATGATTGTGTATAACGAATCAATATTTATTGTAGGCTATTCCTAAACGACTTTCCTATATAATTGAAAAGTTAGTTAAAATGAATTTATTACGTTTTGTTGAAGATCTCCTAATTTTTCTAAATCTAGTTGCCAACAGAATAAGAGGAATAAAATTTCAGGAAATGTTTCTTTTCAATTACAATAATTTTCAATTGTATTTAAAGAAGCTAGATGTGATTTAATATATGCAAAACTTTCACCTTAACCCGAAAAAACGGGTGTTTGCCAGACTCAACTATTAATTACAATTGAAATAGATATAAACTTCATATTACCAATAAGAAACATATCAATTTACAACATTTCAACTTATTTGATATACTTTTAAACATGCATGCTCAAATGCGATACTCAAATATGAATGGCTCGAGTGAAAAGTCTCGTCGCAGTAGCATGTATTGCATTTGTGAAATGAAAATATCTATTTATTGGTCACGCACTACATCTGATAGCCGGAATGGAACTAGTCTTATCATGCTAACATATAATTTTGCTATGCAAGCAATTTCATTTTTTCTGTAATTCCATGAAATTTTCTCCGGAAGAAATGGACTTCATTGTCATGCGAAAATTGGGATATTTTTATTTGAGACTTTCCATGGTTAATTTAGTAATAAAAACGGTAAATGTGTAGCGTACGATATTTATTAATTAGCCGATGTTTTTTAAGGGATTTCTGAATATATAAATAAATTCATCGGTGTGTGCGAAACATATAATTAATTCTGAAAGAAAGCCAGTAGATTCTTTATCGTAAATTAATGAGCAAATATATTTTTATTTACTTATAATATAATGTTATTCAACCGACATCAACTGCCCCACAAGTATGTTTGTTTCGGAGTCAACGCACGATTGTGAATATAACCTTGGCTTGTGTTACTTTACTTGCATGGGCAAAGTGGTCTTAACATTATGAATCTAATGAATACTCCCTGTATTTATTACTTAGTCATTGTAGAACGTTATTGTTTCCCTGTTCTATATTTTTGCGGTTAATATGTAAATTATTATTTTGTCATAAGCTGACGAGACGGTTATAAGTCGTATATTGTTAAAAAAAAGGGCTTGTTTTATCAAAAACACTGGAAAAAGTAATTTAAAAAGAATGCCAATGAGAAAAAAGAAGAAAAACAAGACAATTCGTATAAAAGTGACCTTTCATTTTCATTGATATAAAAAATTGATGTACATAGTATATATTTTCGTGGAAAATAATGGGTTTATCATACAAAATGACAATTTTATCAATAACTAATATTTGTTGTGATTTGATCTTACGCTTTAATTGCAGCTTATAGGCTGTCTTACATATACATATATTCTATCAATACTCTTGTGTATTTAGATGCGATAAGATTCCATTCCTTTTTTTCTTAAGTGGTGGCGACACTGTAGACCTACGATTATATGAACTAATTATCATTAATTATTATTATTGATAATTCATATAATCAAGGCTTCGAAAGGATGCGGACTGAAGCTATTCTTTGTGGCAAACATGTGATTGAATAATGCAAACAATTCGAATAATTCCGTACAACTTAAATAATAAGTAGTTTATCGTACAAATGGCTATCAAAAATGTATTCCGTTTGTCCTTGTTTTGACATAATAATTTTGATGATTATGCGCCTGTATTTGATGTGTTAGAGTGTACAGACTGTATGTGTTTTTGTTGAAAGCGTCGCACTTTCCCTCATGTTTCGTAGCGTAAAAATATCTTCATATGATGCATTTCTCTCACTAGACTGCAAGATTATATTTAAAGCGTTGTAAGATTCCCCGTTAGATACAGTTTTAGAGGCGATTATAAAAGACTCTTCCTCATTATTTTCAACATTTTTTGAACTCGGTATACAATTAAACGCATCTTCTGGTAGTTTCCCGCAAACCTTGCGTTCAATTCAATTTTGATTGATAAAATTATCCATTGAAAAAAAAATTAGATTTACTTTTTGCATGTGTCCTATCTCTGGAAGTCCAATTTGTCGTAAATTCCTGCTTAGTTTGTCTCTTTAAAATGCTTATGGCAATGGAATATCATCATCACCAGAAAGGTCACGGGTTATAAATATCTTTCGACAGGATGTCCGCATTGTATTGACTTTCAATTCATCCCACGTTAGTTTTAGGTAAGCTTCTTCAAAACATCATTAAGCGATTCCTTTTTCGAGCTATCAACATTGCTAATAGCCTGTTGCTATAGTACAGCTTCATGATTCGTATGATGTTTCGGTCCATGGATTGTAGACGTTACATTTGGCGATAAAAAAAATGAAAGTAATTTGGCCATCATTACTGACTAGTTTCTCAACTGAAAGATGACAAAGAGTATTGTCCAAAGTTAAGAAAGCTTTCGGTTTGCCACTAACAATAAGTATTCCCTGATCTGCATTCAGTTTCACGTTCGGTTGAAGAATGTTACACTTCTCACAAAAGAATTATGCAATCAAACTTTTTATTTTTTGCTCATTAATGACGACATAGTGGAATAGAGAATTTCTTAACGATCTGGGTTTTTTCGACTTTCCTATAAACAATAGTTAACCTTTAACTTTATCTGTTGCATTTGTGCATGCTAGATAATTTTTCGGCCAGTAGTATTTTTTCCATAGATGGCACAAATGTTTTGCTTGGTACAATACAGTTTCATTCCGTTATAATTGTTTGCGAGACAGATGGAACTCTTAGAGATTTCGATAGTTCTGTTTGAGCAGATATCTTTCACCACAAATTTTTAAAAATCGAATATCTAACTTCCATTTAAAATTTTGCGACCAGCCGTCACTTGCGTGAAAAGTTTTTTCTGCCTGGTAAAGGTTGTTAAAAATTAATTTAACATTGATTTTATTTTGTCTCGCATTATTGGAATATTCTGCTTCCTTTGCAATGATATACACTGGTGGTCAAAATAATAAATACACGTCTGCGTTTTTTGGAAAACATTTATTTTTTCAGCTTACAATACCTTGTATGTTAAGCCAGTCTATTGAAACGATGAAATGTGTAGAACATATTAGGAGCAAAAAAAGCGTCCTACCTGTTAAGCGCTTTTAATATATTCCAATTTGGATTCATTATCCTAATTATAGAGTGGACAAAAAATAAATACAGTATGAGATATTTTATTGAAAAATTTAATTCTTTTCAAGAGAAGTTTTCAGTTTTATTTTTTTATAATATCAACTTAGTAATCTATTGCGTGACGGGATAGGATTACAGCCCGGTGACTACTCCGGCCAATCGAGAACCTAAATTTTTTGGGCCGCAACCAATTCTTCATTATTTTTGCAGAGTGCTTCGGATCATTATCATCTTAAAATATCCATCGAAGCGGCATGTCTTCCTCTGCAAATGGCAGCATTATGAGGTTCTAACACATGTTATAAAATAGCAAACGTAGGCATATATACGAACACATTGACGGTCGTTATAATTCGCAGATGTAAATTATAAAATAGTTGAAATATAACGAGCTTATTCCATCAACAAGCCAGCCGTGGTCGTGCTGTCTCGTGACGGATGGCAAATGACAGCACCTGAAGAGGATGTCATCCGACACGCCGAAACCACACTTTCTACTAAAACTGTATTTATTATTTTGTCCATGTGCGAAAAAACCGTATGAACAGGCTTCCTACATACAAAATTGTCCTCCCAATCTAATAATCCATTGCAGCTGATTGCATCACTTGAAAAGCATTGTCAGCTGAAAAAATAGATGTTGTACAAGAAACTTTAGGGTGTATTTATTATTTTGACCACCAGTGTATCTATTTTTCGTTTTCAAAATATTCACCGTTTCCCAAATTTAATTTGTTCTCATGGCTCACATAAACTGCTAAATTTCATGAGGTTTTTCTTTTTTAACCGACCTCTAGACCAGAGCATGGGAAAATATACTAAAATTTTAAAAGCTCCAATATATGTATTTTCAGACCCTGCAACCTCTACTGGAAGGGTCAATTTCGTAGAGCGTTTATTTCTGGAAGGATCTGTATCCTATCGTAGATCGTTTGTGTACTATGTTCGAAATATTTCATTTTTCGGTCAGTTTCAGTGGATCTTAGGGTTGTTTTTGTCGTTTTAAATCAGTATTTTCGACAATAGGCTTTCGTTAAAGTCCATTTTATTTGAAGATATTCTTACATAACGGAAATAATTCTACAAGGGTAGCTAGCATCAGTTTTTCGATATTTAATTAGCTCTACGACAATCATTCATTTTCGCAACGTTCTGTATTGAACTCTAATTCATTAATCATTGTTTAAAAATATGATCATGGTCATCGTGTCGTATCTTATTTTCGCCGGTTTTTTTTGTATCACCTTCACGCTCTCTACCTGTTTGATCGAACATTCAATCTAAACTTAGACTAAGTTGTTATCAGCACTATATGCATGACTTTTGCAACTCTGTCATAAATTTGGATGCACAATTTGCTAGGATCAAGAGTCTAACAAATTTTTCCTTCCGCCTTTGTATCACATTGTGCTTCCGGAGCAGAAAGTTTGGCAATATGTTTATCATTCTTGGTGAGCCGCTTATCTAAATGAAACTAGTCTTCTATTTATTATTTAGAGGTCAGCTGCATTCGTTCCCACAAAGTCAAGCATTGAATGAGGTCTTATGCTAAATCAGTGGCAAACACGTTTCTGTGAACATCCACAATTCTTATATGGGACCAATCAGCCCCGCACTGTTAGAAAGGCAGATTGGTTGTACATTTCCTGCTAATAATGTGCCGTTTACATTTCCAATTCGATAGCTTCTTAGGAAGTCTGAAGCACTGGCTCTGGCTGTGCCGCTTGAAAGCTTCCAGAATTGTGTCGTGTTTATTGATTCTAATGTGCGAAGTGATTAAAATTGGCAATTGGGCAAAAGTGCTGGAATAGCGTGTGGGAGTCAATATCAACTTGGCTTCAAACAGGAGTGTAGTGCAGTGCACTCATGACGTCATCCCGCTCGAGTGGCTTAGACTAATGGACTAGTTCTTTCGGCAAGTTATCAAATATGGGAGTACTTTTCGAAAGCGACCGTTCTAAGTGCGATCGATTCGAGCAGTGAGAACAAGTTGTCTGCTGGAATAACGACAAGGCCATTGTATACGAAATAATTATTCTAGACCCCGATTGATTGTAAATGGACTAGTTATTGTTAGTAGATCAGTTTATGTACATACATGATCACGTAACGTTTTGGTTAGTGGCGAGAACCTCACTGCGATCCTCCTCATCTCCTAGTCATGTTTGCTGAAGCTTGTATTGTTTTGATGGCAACTGTAGCAAAATTGCTGGGATTCACTGCTCGTTATTTGTTAATTGTACATTTAACACGTATTTTTCTCTTAAACGCCACTGACTCGGCTATCATACAACCCCGTGTGCTTTATAAGCTTTATATTGTGTAGTCTTGAAAATAAAAATGCTGTTTCGAATCATATGTTGTTTCACTTTCAATTAAGTAAAATGAAGACGAACAGTAAATATTTACTTGTGGTCTCGTTTTCCAGCTAAACGCTTTCTGAATTTGCGTTCACATTGAACTTGAACATTCTGTAATTCAGGTCTAACAAAAATTCCATTGGCATCTTTTCACAACCACAAGTCAACGATATATGTATCTACATATGTATGTGTGGAAAAAAAATTAAAATGCTAGGTTTTAGTGCTGGCATTTTATAATCATATTTCGCCTGTGTATTTCTAAGTGATTAGCTTCTATATTATTTTATTTGCCGACTGCTATTTCAGTGCATACATCGAAGCGTCAACCGAAAAAAAAGATTTATTTAATTGCTTGCCCAACTGGTTTTCAAACATTAGTTGAAATTTTAAAATGCATTCTTGCATTTATCAGTCTTGTTTAATTTCGTCAATGTTTACATTTTCCTAAGAATTCTGCTTAATTTTTATACAAGTTTCAGTACGTGCAGCTGAAAAATAACAATTATTATTCTCGTGGTGCTTTGAATCGTTTGTTCGAAAATGTATGCTGATTCCCTAAGATTTATGTAAATATGAAAATAAGCACAACATCTGAACGAATTGCAAACACAACCAAAAATACATTGAAATGTAGAAGCTGTAGGGAAAATTTGAAATATTCTTCGACCCATTAAAAATAAAATTTTCATGTTAAAGATTTGCATTTAAGCTGCAAACAGTCGCAAAATCTGTGAAGCATATTACTGATGTTTTTTTTTTAATTTCAGATCATATTCATAATAATAAACCAAATGAAAACGAATTTGTTTTGCAATTAATATAGCAACGACCATACTAATAAAAAGAAACTTCCGAGCGAAATTCAAAATTTTAATAATTCTAACGTATGTACATATATCTGGATTGGTGTGTGAAGGTGGTGGTGTTACTGTCTTTGAAATATGTACATACAATAGTAGCTATACTTTGAAGCGTAAAAACTTGGTTGAATAATCAAAGTAGTTCTGCACGCAATTGAATTGCATAAAAAACTCAAATTTGCATTGATTGATGACCAAACAAACGTCACTAGAAACCGGCATTTATTTCGCGTTGCTTATGAAATTTAAAAGTGAAGGTCCACGAAAATATATAATCCAGTAACAGTTTTCTTAATCTTGAATACCTGGCTGTAGAAAATTCTATTTATATTTTGATAAAATGTTGATGTCAACATAAACACGAAGAGATTAGCAAAAAAAGAGAAGGAAAAAATATCAAACAAGTATTCTATGTGACAAAATACAGAATCTAATAACAACCGTACATTTTTTGTATATATTTGCTCCATACCGTGGTTGGATTATATGTATGTTGGCAGTCAGTTGAACATCTGCAAGTACATTTATTGATGATCTCAGAATCAGCAAAATATTTCCGAGCTGCTATAAAACATTTCGATTGGATGAACAAAGGCGAAAAAGAATATTGGACAAATTATTTTGAATTATGGACATTCTTGCTCACTTATAAAAAATGCAGTGTCAGGCTTAAATTCAAACCAACGAAAAGTTTCAAAGAATTCTAGTCATCCAAGCTAAGATGATGATAGTTAATCTTGAACTAGAAGTAACGTGACAACGTTCATATTAATTATCACAACACCAATATCGTCCCAATAGAAAGTGAGAGTCTAGATGAAACGCTTTTAAAAATGATGCTCGTACAGATTTATAGAAGGATGATACCACGCTGCAAATGTAAGATATACAATATTATAGAAACGCAACATAAAAAACTTTACTCGAAAGGAAGTATCATACTTCCACCACGGTTTCAAGTCAGTCATCTCTAGCAGAGATCTCTGAATCATGGATAGAAGTAGGATACAGGAATCAGTTGACATCTACACTGATGGATCAAAGATGGATAGAATAGTTGGCCGTGACGTTTACTTCGAACAGCTAGGCCTGAAACTATCCTTCCGGCTACCAGATCACTGCAGTGTTTTTCAAGCAGAGGTCATTGCAATACACAAGACTGGACTGGTTGAGAAATCAGAAAATTTCCATAAGAAATCTCAACATTTTCTCTGACAGTTAAGCTGCTATCCAATCGTTATGCAACGTGTATACCTCATCCAAAATTGTAATGGAATGTCGCGCACAACTGAACGTGTTGCCGCTTCACTGTGAAGTGATTCTTTGCTGGGTACCGGGTCATAGTGATTTACCTGGAAACTGCGAAGCTGATGCCCTAGCGAGAGCTGGCATTGAGCTCCAGGATTATACACTAACACCCCAAGTCGGCCATCTATTGACCTCCGTCAAGCTAAGTCTCAAGCAGTATTATATGGAGGCTGCAAACAGAGCCAGGCTGCTGGATGAAATCTGCAGGACAACCAGGCAAAATTGGCACGCACTGAGCTCAAAGCGCACCAAGCAGTTCCTCAACACGAGCCTTGAAACATTAAGTTTCATCGTATCCGTACTGACGGGACATTGTCTCATTGGCAGACATGTGATTTCTGCCGCAGCTGCAGATCGGAGGATGAGGAGGAAAGGATTCAACATTTTCTGTGCGAATGCCCAGCACTATTTAGGAAACGCATGCAAACTTTAGACTCGTCTTTCCTGGACAGCCTCACGAAAGTAGCCAGTTTAAATATTAGCTGCATAGCCAGCGTCATACGAGAATCTAAATAGTTCTCGTCATCCCACAGGTTCTAGTGTCGTACCCTATCTCTTTGTGGTATCACAATCTTGGCCTAAGTGAACCACCTTTTGATAAAGGGGGCTGCCACTACAACCAACCAACCAACCAAGCATCATACATTAAAGATTTTAAGCTGGTATCTTTGCTCAGTTTATTCAAAAAAAAACACTTCATTTTATCAGAATCGAAAGTCTGTATCAAATGGCTTTGTAAATGAAAAAAGCCACTGAGTCGTTATAATAATTGAAATTTTTACAAAATACCAATGACTACCTTTAAAAAATGGTATCTGCAGCATCTTCCGGGGTGCACATCTAAATTTAACACAATCACAATAATTTTCAAGCTTTGTGGAAGTTTTTAGATGGTGCGGAATTTTTTTTCACTTCTAAATTATATGAACAATATTTGGAAGAGTTTTCAACCATTGTCGTGTTGCAGACTATGTGTGACTACCAACGCACCAGGGTCGAATCAACTTAATCCTTATGAGATCGGGTGACTTGAACTCCATGGAAGGATCTAAAATTAAGGTCTAAAGTCTTGAAAACCTCTGAAATATTTTACAATAAGAGATTGAATTTTGCCAGGAGCATTTTTAAACATGTTGAAAACAATGTCAAAACTGTGTGAGATAATTGTAAACAAACAAGGGTCAAAATGTTGTCTCCAGTTGAGCTTATATCGTTAGAATATGAAGATTTGAACTCTATTATGAAAATTTAGTGCTCCCAAAATCATTCCAAATAAATGATGTAGAGATAGTCTTCCGATTTCAAAACGTCTTTGATGGTATTTAACTATTTTTTTCATTATATTATATCATTATATTTTTAAAGGTTATATGTAGATGCGTTGTAGCGGCAGTCCTCTTATTCTGAGATGGCTTACTTAGGTCTCAGTTTTCCCATTCTGATACCACAAGAAGATAGGACGACACTGAAATTCTGAATTGGATTCTGAGGATCAGTTTGATTTCCTCATAAAGCTAGCTACGTTGTTAACAGTTCTGACGAACACCTCCGTGATGCTCTCCAGAAAAGAATAGCCTTATATTTGTCCTTGACTTTGGAAAAGTTCTGGGTAATCATAAAGGAAATAGTGGATCGTTTCTTCCTCTTCCAATCTATAACTACGAAAAATGTCGTTAAAGAAAAACCCCAATCGTTCTGTGTGCTACCCATTAAATATAGGCCCGCCAATATTGATAATGGCAATGTTAAGGCTTGACGAATATTTAAAGGTTATAAGAACAATGAACTTTATATTTAGCAGCCACAAAATGCTTGGTAGAAGTAAGCCTTTGTTCAATAGGGTTCGATCACGTTTAAAAATTCTGCTGATACTCGTATGTATGTTCGTGAGTGTTGTAAAGTTTCTAGATTTGTAGCGCCGATTTCATGAGATTCATCTGAAGAAAAAATAATTACAAAGCATTGAAAACTAAATCTGTTTCTTGCAACACAAAAAAATATTCACAAGTACTTCATTAAAAAAAAAATCTCATGTGATAAATTATATAAGTAATGATATGAATGATGTTATTTGCATATCATATATATAAACATTTTATCAGCCCAATATCTACGTGCTAGTTATGATAAGCGTTATGAAAATTAGATTTTGATACCCTAATAATTGCTTGGGCGACACTGAATAGCACTCTAGTGCTAAATATTGACATAATTCTTTCACGTTATTAGCCACGTTTTCAGAGATTTTATATTTCATACGAGCGTACAGTCATAATATTGATTTTACTAATGATATATGAAATGCATAGAAGGAGAACGAATAACCTGAACATGTTTACTTTAGTAATGTTTGCAAGAAAACAGAGAATGGTTGTTTCTGGTTGTGATGATGTGATTGGTAATTGAGCGGCACCTTTGCGCTTTGAAACAGAAATGTTTTCTTTATTTTAAAAATATGGTGGTGTGCACTGTGCAGCCTCGGTTTGTACATTGCTGGATGTTTGTAAAATAGAGAAAAAAAATCGTTCTTTCAGTCAGTTTGTTTTGCAAGCATGTGTAATTGGATGCGCTACTGTAGGCAAAGTTAATGTGTAATTCATATTTTTTTGCATATTCCAGACTCAACTACACCTCGATTGGAAGACGTCGATAAGAAACAATGGCTCCGCCGCCCTTACCCCCAACACAATCTCCTAAGGAGGATCTACCGCCTCCGAAAGCAGACTTTAGTGCTCCCCCGCCATACGAGGAAGCGGAAATGGTCCACAGTAAATTGCCCACATACGAAGAGGTGCAGATGGAGAAGTCTCTTCAAAATGATTACCCACAACTACCACCACATCCAATGCCACCCCCGAATCCCCATTTGGATCCGCGCTCCGCTACTGCAACAGGTCCACAACCATCGATGACATTCATTGCAATCGACTCACAGGATCCGGAGGGTTTGACGAGCGGCGATAATGGACTCCTGGGCACAGACATCATGTTCGTGACGGCATTCATGGTGGCATTCCTGTTCAATTGGATCGGATTTTTAATGTTGACATGCTTCTGTCACACAATTGCCGCACGATATGGAGCTCTGTCCGGCTTTGGATTGTCTCTGGCCAAATGGACGCTGATCGTCAAGCATTCCGACTATGCCTCGTCGCACGAGAACTCGTGGCTATGGTGGCTGATAATGGCGTTTGGCTTCTTAATTTGCGTCCGAGCTCTTGTACAGTATATCAGCATCAAGCGTACCTGGCGACTATTGTCGGCGGCCGCGCAGGAACGGTTATTGTTTTTCTATTAAAAACATATATGTATAGATATATATATTTTTGAAAGGAAGAACAACAAAGTATGTTTAAAAAAGGATCACTATGAGAAATCAATGATATGTAGATGTGTAAGATTTTAAAAATCACTTTCGTTGAAATTTCTTTGATGCTGTGGTATATATGCTTATGAGTGTGTTGAAAATGTTTTTAGTTTGTTTTGTGATGCCATCCGTTGGTGAGCAAGGAATGTGATTCGATTAAATTGTCTTTGAATACAATCAGAACTATTCTGAAAATGGATCTGACCGAAAGGATTAACTAATTTTGTTGTTGTTTATTTGTTATTAATTATACCAGGAACTTTTAATGTTTCAATCGTTTTTCAAAATTCGCATTCAAAAAAAAAGCGTTTCTGAAGTTTATGAAACCCTATCCTTAGACTTTTCTGACTATGTTCCCACATTTCCAGCGCTGCGTGTTAACTTTTGTTTGAACATTTTGAATAAGTACTAAATGCAGAATCATTCACTAATTTCTTGAGCCTGTAAAATAGTTGCTACTATTCAAAATCCATAACTAAAGTTTGAAACCAATTAAAATTGTCTTGACATTCGTACCAAAAGTTTTCCATATTATTTTGAACATGCATGAATTTATTTACGTGTTCAACGTCATTTGACTAATTCGGATAATAGTTTGCGAACACTCCTTAACTAATTTAGGAATAAATAAATATTTATGATTTTCATTTTCAACACACTATCCATTTGTCTACATTCGTATGCGTGTATATAATTATAAGAAAAATTTAAATAAGATATTGTGGTATTACTGGAAAAAAGAGCCTTTTCTGTTGCTATTTCGTATTATTGTTTGCAAGACGAAAGCAATCTTTAATCTGACTTAATCTTCATTCCATTGCTACCATTAATATTGAGAGAGTTAAATAAATTTCTATAGTAAGTAAATGTATGTGTTTCAATATCCAAATGAATATTTGTTTTGGTGAACTGCTCGATAAAATATTTGCTGCATGTTAGTATTATTTTAGCATGTATAGCTGAAAAAATATGTTCGAGTAAATTTCCACTTGATCTAAGAAACGAATAAGCATTGAATCGAATCGGTGTAGTGAGGATTTCGTCTGATCTAGTGATAAACAAGTAATGGTTCAGTTTGATTATCTTCAAGCGCAAGATATAATGGTGATACACCAAACAATGAGTTTGGAAGGTGTCCAAAAATGTTATTCTGGTTTTTTGAGTACCTAAGTTGCATAGCTACACAAGAAAGTATAAATCATATTGTAAGTATAATTTACTAAATAAACTTAACGTTGTGTTTTGCAATTGGCATCCAATAGAACCAGAATTGGTTAGGATACTTGTAGATTGAAATATTCATTTTCAATTTCAGCCTCTTCGAAAGAAGCATTTTTAAGAGACACATTGAACAAGTTGAAGCTACTACGACATCAGCATTGGTCATGCGAGAAGCAAATCGAAATTTACGTAGACAAATTTTAAGAGCATGATCCCTTAGTTCGATATGACGTATAATTTTCGAACACGTAAAAAGTAGAAGGAATATTTGTCGCAAAAACATTTTTATAATATTATTGAGGTAGGAAAACTTTTGATCGATACTGAAACAAAAAAATACTTAAAGAAAAATCATCTGTTTTGATTTCAATCGCAAATATTGAAGAAGTTGTACGTGAAACATTCTGCAGCACGTTTAAGGCTGAATATTCTCCCTGAACATGGCTGAAATTTTAGTTTCTAACTGCCTAGTGAAATTCTTCCTTCGAACAAGTTAAGTCAATTGTACACATATTTTATATGGAGGTCACTAGCGTAATTGCGTCTTAAAATCAAGAGTATGACGTCAGACCTGAAGTTAGTTTTGTTCCGTTGGTAGGAGCAATAATACATAATAAAGAGAGTAAATAGGTTGCACGGAACATGCAAAGAATAATGGAGAGTTTGGAAGTCCTGGTGATCGTCATTGGTGCCATTTGAAGGTTTTTGGCTTCAATCAACGAAAATGAAATTCAATGGCGGCGTAGAAGGGGGCGGAGGGGGTGACCGCCCCGGGAGCCAAGCATGAAGGGATGACAGCGAAAACCCACTCGTACATCCAAAGAAGGCGCACAAAATCTCCCTCTTTAAAGACTTACTAATATATATGATATTAAAACACATTGCAACTATATTTTCATTTTCTTTCGAATATAATTTGTAATTCCCTAAAAGAATGAATTCATATTGCGCTTGGTCTGATCTTATACCGCGAATCTAAGTGGAGAGCACTCATTTGGGTGCGTTACTTCAAGTTCAACTTTTTCCGGGGGTGTAGAAAGAGTTTACACGTTCTTTTCATCATCCACACATCGGTGGGAAATATTAATGAAAAATGTACACGTGTCCGTTAAACGACTATCAGAGACAAGATGGAGTCATGACGCTGCTAAACCACTGAAAAATAATTTTGAGAAGCTTGTATCAACATTCGAAGAGATGTGTGATCTCAGCACCAGCAAAGAAAACGTCGAAACAAGAGAAGCAGCATCAACACTCGTACCAACTTTGTGTGACTTCAGTTTTCTTTGCTATCTTTCCTTTTGGTGTGAAGTCCTAGAGGAAGTTAATCGGACACAAAAGTATGCATCTGGGATATCATTGGAAAAGTGAGTAATAAAAATTAAAGCTCTTAAAAATTTTCTTCGAAGTCCACGCAATCAAATTGTGGAAAAGGCTATTTGCTATGCAACAAAATAATGTGAGGACTTAGACATTCCGATTGAAGGAAAAAAGGAAGGAGATTTCGGAAATGAATGCCTGGAGAAATGGCCCGAGATGCTCGACTTTCATTACTAGAGGATCTGCAGAGAGACATGTTCGAATGTCACGATAGATTTTACGAAGAACTAGACCATCGTTACAGGGCAATGTATTTTATTCTGGTTACATTTAGTGTTCAGTCTAAAACGCTGGTAACATCACCACAAGATGATTTCCATAGAATGGTTCCAAATCTGTTAAAATTTCACGATGAATTTTCAGGAGAGGACATCGTGTTGGATATTTTATGATTGAGGCGCCATTTGGAACCCGCCAACATTTCTGCCCAAGAAGCGGTTGAATGGACTACATTGGAGCTTTTCAGGTTCATTGTAAAATGGGGCAATTCTGAGTCTGTTCCAAATTTAGCGCTATGTCTTCGATGGTTTTTAACAATTTGTGTTTCGCTGGCTTCATGTGAAAGAAGCTTTTCAAAGTTAAAAATAATAAAATCTTACTTAAGCTCCACAATGAACCAAGCGCGACTAAAAACAGTCTTTCGTTTTTCTCAATTGAAAGACACCGGGAAGTCAATTTTGATAATGTGATTGAATATTTATATTTATTTATAGTCTCGTAAGCACGTTTAGTATTTGGTGTTTTATTTTAAGTAGGGGTGCTCAATACAAAACCGCCCGGGGTGCCGTTGTACCCTATGCCGCCACTGATGAAATGGTTTATATGCGGAAAGCATTAAAAATAAAGATTCCAAAAATCTAAAATGTTTATGTTGCACAAAATCAAAGACAGATTTGGAACAGAAATGTTTTTACGTCCATTAGATGATACCAGTTCACTTTTTCTTGCGTAAATACTGTAAACTCTGTAACAAAGAATCCTCTTTCAATCCCCATTATCAAGCCATCAGACACCTAAGAAATTCTAATTTTTTGTTGGATTATTTTAAATTGATTCCTGATATTTTGTTGGAAGTTTTAAAGAATTTCTGAACATTCTAGAAAATCGGTTTCTGCAAAGAATACCGACACTATTTGTTATTTGATTTTAATTTGCAACTGCAACAAATTCGAATAACAACTCATTGGTAGATTTGAGTTGCAAGAGAAGTAGTCACAACGATGCTATTGAAGAAATTTTAAGTAGATCTAGCAAGAGGAAATTTAGAAGCAAGAAATCTGGGCTAGTGTTACGCCCAGATCGAGATGAATAGGGTGAAAAAACAATATCAGTACCGAAGACAGAGTTTGAAAGGTGTTCTTGCTTTTGTCCGTTAATTTATTCATGTAAAGTTTTGTCTAAATTGAAAAGAAGTCTAATGAATATCAATCGTTTCACTCTTCCACGAATCAAGTGTGTTAATCTCATTCACTTTTACTGATTTCATGTTTATTTAGGTTATCAATGAGCGGATCATTCGAATTGCATAATTTGTGTATAATATATTAAATACACCGACAAAAATCGGAAATGAAAGCAATTTGAAACTTTCTCGTCTAACTAATAAAAACAAATTTTACCAAAAATATCAATTCTTGCAAATTTCTACATATGGCGTCACGAATGAGTTGAGCGAATACAGATAATGTGTCTCATTCAAAGCCCTGGAATAGTGAAGTGATCTGAGCTTGAACTCCAATGATCTCGGCAGCAGTCTGAGACTTTATCTTAGATAATTAAAAGGACACTATTTTTAAAAAAAACTATTACGTTCAAAATAATTCAATATTTAGATGATTATATTCATGTTCAAAAAATACCTTCTACGAGTTCATATTTGTACTGTCCTTTATTAAAAAAAATTAAAACTAGCGAATGAATGAGAACACAAAACATAAATACTTGAAACGATTCACATGAATGTTACTTTAGTTCTTGTTTGATTCACCAACCAAACGTTCAATTGCTCATACTCCTCGATACACTTATCCACCTGGTCCGGCTTGTATCCCTTGGTTGTGCAGCGTTCCATAATGTCTGTGATTTTAACTGTCTTATCGGAGCCAGCTAGCTCTCGAACCAACGCGAAGATCTTGTCAGATGTATTTGGAATGCTGCAAAAGAAAGGATATGGTTAAGAACCAAACCGACGCATCAGCATTAAAAAACGACTTACTGTCCGCGTTGATGTTCGTGTATCTGATTGAGCGAGTCTTTAGACATTTCCAACAGACGAAGAGCCTCCGCAACATCATTCTTTTCAACATTGTCCGCGAGACGTAACCGTGCCAATGCCGTCGACAAACGCAAGATTCCCAATAGATTTCTGGCCGAGGTGAACGTCATGTCCTTGCTGTTGCGAGCCTCGCGACGCAACTCAACATACGCTCCGACAATGTAGTCGGTCAACTCATTTGGTATGACAGGATTTTTACGTTTGCATAGCAAAATGTACTTGCGCATTAGGTCCATATCAATTGCCGGGACAGTAGTGGGAGGCTGCTTGCCGTGCGTATGTACAAAAGTTATATGCTTGGCCAAACGTAGGTCGTTCTCGCGATCGGCTTTGTCTTGGATCAGCCAAAGCAAATCGAATCGAGATAATAGCGCAGCTGGCAATTGAATGTTTTGCTCAACTGTGCGACGTGGATTATAGCGACCGTACGCCGGATTGGCTGCTGCCAAGATTGAGACACGAGCATTAAGTGTCGTCATGATGCCAGCCTTGGCGATAGAGATAGTTTGCTGTTCCATCACTTCATGGATCGCAACTCGATCACCATCAGCCATCTTATCGAATTCATCGATGCAACAAACGCCCTGATCGGCTAGCACTAGTGACCCGCCTTCCAACGTCATTTCGCCAGTTAGCGGGTCCTTCATAACCGCGGCAGTCAGACCGACTCCCGAGGAGCCGCGACCGGTCGTGTATTGACTTCGAACTGCCAACCGACAGATGTAGCCCAACAACTGCGACTTTGCAACACCAGGATCTCCCATTAAACATATGTTAATGTTGCCTCTTATCTTCATGCCGTCCGGTCGCTTGTCCACGCCGCCAACTAATAGCAAAAGTAATGCTTTTTTCACATCCAAGTGCCCGTATATTTCAGGCGCCAAACTGCTGGCAAATCGTTCGTAGAAGTCCTCGTGCGAGAGTATATCCAGTTCTTCTGGCGTCAATTCAGCCTCTTTTTGAGACATTTCTTCGTCTTTATTGATGCAAATGATGCGCTGCAATATAAAATTGGAGTATTAACAATTGCAAACCCTTGTTTCATACTACGAAATTGAAATCCAAAGGAATAAATTCGCGACTTATAGCTCGACTGAAGGATGTTCCAAACTACTTTCGCTAACATTTCATTAACATGTGAAAACTATCTAGATTCCCGAAAACTTACGTGGGCATCCAAGAACGTTTCTGCCATTTGTGCACCTCGTCCATACCTGAAACCAGTCCGAACTATAGGCAGAAATATTCCAGAGATGCAAACATGATCCCCTGGTTGAGCCAGGCGCGTAACTTCCCCTCGGCACATTATGCTTAGTGCACGCGGGACATGACCGACAGGAACTTGATCGCTCTGCGAAATTCCAATGGTTACCATTAACAATGATTTCAATTTGTATTGCACACAATTGGCTTACATGTTCTTGTATTTTCAGCTCCTGGAACTTTATGAATTTCGACCCTCTGCTCTGCAAGTACAGCCTGCCGCCTGCTTTGTTTACCCGGCAATCGTCCGAAGGACACTCGTGCACGGGCATGAAAGTCAGGGCGGTCACCGGTTGGTAGGTTTCGGAGCCGCATCGGTCACATGTGTATGTAGCCACCACCATCATCGGTTTGACCTCTGTCGATCGTGTGACGATACCTCGCACTGTAACGAACTTCCCAACGTGTTGGGCTTTAACCTCTCGGATCGAATGGGCTTTCTCGGTGGATAGAGGCTTGAAAACTACTTCGCTGGAAAGATATCAATTAAACAACCAAAAATAGGGTTTGAGGACAAGCTTAGATGCTCCATTTACGTACGAATGTGCTAAGTAACACCGCACACACAAACTGATAATACGTACAATCTTTTCATCAATTCCTGGGGGAAATTATTCCGTTCGTCGCGCTGGTCCATTTGATTGCGACTTCGCGATTCCATCATGAGTCGGTGCTCGATGTACACATCCAGCGAATCTTTGGCAACTATATCCCGCTCTCTGTAGGTGGGAAGCAATTCAAAAATCACATTCGAGAAAATCGTCACGTATCGCTTGGTGTTTCCCATCACCGCTTGAGTGAGTCCCTCATTGAAATCATTCAAGTCGTCCAAGTCAATAACGATTTGCACCTACATTAAGGCGAACCGAATATAAATTTCGAACGTTGTTCATTCAGGAGAAATGTTACCTGATCCCGGTGAGCTAACTTGACCAATTGTTGGGCATATTTAAATGTTTTAGTTCCATCATCGCCTGTCTGACAAAATTCTGCCATGAATGTTCGGATCGAATCTAGCACGGAAAAATTAATGAGCGACGAATTATAATCAAGTTTACACATATTTACCATGATCTTGTTGATAATCGCGTCGAACCATTATTGTGGAATAAGTGTTTTGTATCTAATAAATTTGATTTCTGAGCTAACTCAACACTTCTATCACTTTGTCGGGGTTTTTTTGGCGGGAAAACTGATTGATATGTGACACTAGCACAGTTCAGTGGCTTTTAGCGAATTAGTACCATCTATGATCTGAAGCACAGAACAGGTCCAGTTGTTTGAATCTTGACGGCGGTTATTTTAAAAACTACCTGTTAACCGTCGTAGCTCATTTTTGAGGTAATTAAGTTAAAACAGTGATGCATTGCACGAGCCATGTAAACCGTTCTTTTCGAATTTCCTATTTTTGTTGGACGATGGATATATTATCTAAAATAATAATTGTAAATTATAAAATAAATTAATAGTTCATTTTTGAATATTTACGTTATTCAATAATAAAAATTCAGCTATTGAGACCGCATGGCTGTACGAGTGAGACGGGGAACAATGTTCGTTGTTTAATTTCAGAGAAACTTTTAAAAAACATATTTCAAGACTTTGACTGCAACAAAGCAAGTTAGGAATGAACATCATTATCATGCACCTGCTTTTAATTCACCAGATATACTTAATATCTCCAATAAAATGTCACTATTTAAAATTTATAATTTAACAATACAGAAAATAGATAAGTTCAAGGCTTCATGAAATACATAAGCACTATGGAACTGGAAAAGGTTTCAACACAATTGAACTTGTTTTTCCAAAAATACTTCCTTTCAATTTTGTGTGTATTTTTATAAGATTCGGAATCGATTTTCGACTGTAATCGTTCGGTATTCTCAATCGCTGAGGAAGACCGAAAGATAACGATCGAAAATTGATTCTAAATCTAATAAAAATACACCAAATTAAAAGAAAGTTTCTTTTGAAAAACAATTGAATCATTTTGGGAAGATGAAATCAACTACTAATATAATTAGGTTTTCATCAACAATTTCATTTTTGGATATCTTGCATATCATTTTTGAATATCATGGGAAACTCAAATACAATTCAACGAACAAGCAAATTTTTTTGACTTATGTGGTAGTATATTTTTGTAATCTATTTTGCAACTTCAATAACATTTGAAAATTCTTTGTTAGAATTCATTTAAATGGTTTATGTTACTTAAATTTTTCGTCCAAAATGTTTGGCAAATATTTTTGAGGATGAAGTAAAGTAAATGCTATCCTCTGAACATCTTTTCGTAAAAATTTCATCGTGGTTCAGTGTGAATTATTCTACATGAATTATTTTTTACACAAGTATTTCAGACAATCATATTCGACATTTTTGTGTAGAATAAGGTTTTTGCAATGGTTTTCCATTGATAAAAAAAATATCAACGACCACAAATTGTTTACGAGAAATATTTTCGATAAAAATTTTTATCCAAGAATTTTTTTAAAGAATATTTAGGTCAGCTCCTTCCTTCCTTTCATTCCTTTCCTCCACATCTTGAATTTTGCTTAAATATTTTATTCTTATCATTTATTTTTTTACCACTTAAAATTCACCTAGGACTTTCATATTTCGTCTACAAAAATTTTACAATATCCTAAAATAGCAAACAAATTTTCATCAAAATCGATTCGGTAGATTGTCCATAATAATTGTGCAATCTAAATTTATTTAAAAAAATCAAATTTTTTGAAAGCATGCAAGTCAGAAACTTATGCTTATAAAAGTTTTAAATTTTTTTCACATATAAAACAACTCTTTGTCTATCACATGCATTTTACAAAGTTAAAATCAGATTATTAGGGCAGCCTCAGGATTTTTTGCTAAACTTGTAATAAACTCTAAAACAGTGCTGGGCGACTGCGAATTCAGTCGTAGGAGCCATGCTTCCACCACACTATAAATTAGACACAAAGATTACTTTTGTTTTTATTTCTTTGCATTTTCATTCGTCAAAATATTAGTGTTTTAAATAAAATAGGCCTTATTTGTATCAAGTACCTTATATAAACGAAACAAATTATACCAAGTTGAACGATTTTTGCAATTGTATGAGATTGTGAGGTCGGTTGCCGTTTATTGTGAAATTGTTCGATTGAAACCTTTTATGCCTTCACTACACTCTCACGCTGCATACCCACGCTGATAGTAAAAAAAGGGCTAGAATGCAGGAAATATCTCAAAAATGTAAATAAATTCTGAAGAAAAGGGGTCGCTTTTACATGTTCAAAATATTCAAAATTGCATTTAATTCTAACTTCCATTTTTAACTTCCCAGTATATGGGAAGTTCTTGTAATCGCCTCGAAAATCGAAATTGAAATTTTCAACTTTTCTTTACGTTTTGAGGTCTATAGAGTATATATAAAGTGTTTTTAGAAAGAAGTATGTATGTGTGTGTGTGTGTGTGTATGTACGTACGTACGTACGTACGTGCGTTCGCAGGCAGTTTTTCTACGAGCATAACTCACGTAAACAAAGTCGTATCGACTTCGTTGAGGTGTCAATCAAAGCGTCTTTGCAGTTTTAAGAGCTGATTAGTTTTTGGGACACTTCGGTCGGGGGGGTTTGCTGTTTTCACCCCTTGAAGGTCAACCATGTTATGCGCTATATCTCACGAACCAAACATGCGATTTTCATCATTAAGGTGTCAATCGACGGGTATTAACATTTTTATGAATCTATCAAATTTTTAAAAAAAAATTGGATCCGTTTTTTAATTTTTTTAAAAAAAGTGCCAAAAATTAGGGTTTTTTTCAAAAACACAAAAGTTTTAGCCTGATTTTCAAACCTAAGTAATCAATGTTTATATTATTTATATACTCCAAATAGTTCTTGTGAAAAAATCAGCAAATTTTTTTTTCATGTTTACAAAAAAAATGAAATAAAAAATAAAAAATCATTAAACGTTCAAGGTCATTTACGTCATTGATTATATCTCGAGAACCAAATATAATCTTTCCATCATTAAGGTGTCAATCGACGCGTATCAACATCTTTATGATGTTTTTATATTTTAAAAAAATTGTTAAAGCGTTTTTTACAATTTATTAATTTTTTTTTAGAAAAGTAGTGTTTTTTTCATAAAAAATTCCATTTTTAACCTGATTTGCACATCGTAATAATAAATGTTTATAGAACTTATAAACTTTTATCAATTTTTGTAGAGAAACCAGCAAAAACTTTTCTCATGATAAAAAAAAATTAAATTAAAAATAAAAAATCATTCAAAGTCACCATGTAAAAATGGTTCATTCGAATCATTATACCTTAAATCTCTCATTCTAAAGACATTGTTGTAAAGTCAATCAAAGTTTATTAATATTTGCAAAATTTGAGCAGATTTTCAATAGTCTTCACAGCACCATGTTTAACTTTAATGAAAAAAACTGCTTTGTAACCTGTCCCCCCTCCGATTGATCCGCGTGAATAATCAATCAAACCAATGCACCAAAATCCTTACGCAATCAATTGACGCTCGCGTAGATGTTACGATTAATATTAAATCATTCCAATAATTTTTATGAGAGGTACATTTTTATTATTTGAAGTAGTATTATTTCCATAACTATTATTGTGTTTAATATTTTTAATATCTATGTAGATATTACTGGGAAGTTGACCGTGTGGACCTCATGGGTCGCACCTCACGGCTTGTTTAAGTCATGTGCTTGTATTGCTGCAGTTATTTTCAGTCTCAAAAACTTACAAAACTCTGATTTTTGGTCAAAAACTACAACGTCTATTAGATTTCCAACGAAAATTGGTTTAAAATATTGTGGTGAAAGTAACAGAAAACCTCTTAGAAAAATTGCAAATAAATCCATGAAATCAAAGCCAAATAATGCTGTCCGACAATTGCAGAGGAACGTGTGGGCGTTTTGCTACATCTTCAGCTAATTTTTTTTTGCAAATTCTTCAACAAACCATGACTGATACCAATAAGCACTCGTGCGTTCACCTTTACCCAATTGAATTTATACGCGGCTCCTTGGTATGTATCGCATCACCTTGCCACATTCATCCTTGCCGAGCCGAAGCATCCTACATACGAAATAGGATGCAGAGAAGTAGCAGTTCAGGACCTACCTACATACCTACCAACAAAATTCGCCATGAAACTGGATCAACTCGTCCATCTGTTCGGCATTCACACATTGATAACAAAAAATTTGATTTGTACATGATTTATTCGATTTTTCGGTAACTGTTGAGGATATAATTTGATTTTGGGCAGGATATTTTCTTTTTTTGAAGAGTTGATTCGATTTGTTGGGGCTGCTAAGTTAAATCTATGCGTATTGCGTAATGAATAGGAGAATAATTTATTGATTGCGTAATTGATGCTTGAAATAGATAGTTTAGCTGGTTTCGTGTTGTTAGAGAAGATTTTAGTAGATGGTGCATATTTTGCTGCAACTAATTTAAAGTTAGTCCTCACGGTTTTCCAGAAAAAAATCCATTAATTGTAGACTTTTTAGCTTGTAAATTATTTTTAGAATAAATTATAATAACCAACAACTTTACTATCTATGAGACTGGCGATCACATTTCAATTTTATTTGAATCTTAGAACAAGGATCTGAACATAGTTCAATAAGTTTGCATTGAGTGTTGATTCAGAATTCAACTGCACTGAGCGTGCGTCCCTTATCCAAAAGTTGAACTTCCCAGTAATATTTACATATATATTGAAAATATTAAACACAAAAATAATAATGCACAAATTGCTACTTTAAATAATAATAAGGGGATGGGTCCTCATAACAGTAATTGAAATGAGTTAATATTAATTTTATCATCTACGAAAGCGTCCATTCATTACGTAAGGATTTGGTGGAGGAGGGGGTTGATTGAATATTCGCGCGGATCAATCGGAGAAGGGACCGGTTACAAAGCCTTTTTACGTTTTTTTAACTTCCCAGTATATGGGAAGTTCTTGTAATCGCCTCGAAAATCGAAATTGAAATTTTCAACTTTTCTTTACGTTTTGAGGTCTATAGAGTATATATAAAGTGTTTTTAGAAAGAAGTATGTGTGTGTGTGTGTATGTACGTACGTACGTATGTGCGTTCGCGGGCAGTTTTTCTACGAGCATAACTCACGTAAACAAAGTTGTATCGACTTCGTTGAGGTGTCAATCGAAGCGTCTTTGCAATCTTAAGAGTTGATTAGTTTTTGGAACACTTCGGTCGTGGGGGTTTGCTGTTTTCACCCCTTGAAGGTCAACCATGTTATGCGCTATATCTCACGAACCAAACATGCGATTTTCATCATTAAGGTGTCAATCGACGGGTATTAACATTTTTATGAATCTATCAAATTTTTCAAAAAAATTTTGGATCTGTTTTTTAATTTTTTTAAAAAAAGTGCAAAAAATTAGGATTTTTTTCAAAAACACAATATTTTTAACCTGATTTTCAAACCTAAGTAATCAATGTTTATATTATTTATATACTCCAAATAGTTCTTGAGAAAAAGCAGCAAATTTTTTTTCATGTATACAAAAAAAAATTAAATAAAAAATAAAAAATCATTAAACGATCAAGGTCATTTACGTCATTCATTATATCTCGAGAACCAAATATAGTTTTTCCATCATTAAGGTGTCAATCGACGCGTATCAACATCTTCATGATGTTTTAATATTTTAAAAAAAATCGTTAAAGCGTTTTTTACGATTTATTAATTTTTTTTTAGAAAAGTAGTGTTTTTTTCATAAAAAATTCCATTTTTAACCTGATTTGCACATCGTAATAATGAATGTTTATAGAATTTATAAACTTTTATCAATTTTTAAAGAGAAACCAGCAAAAACTTTTCTCATGATTACAACCAAATTAAATTAAAAATTAAAAATCATTCAAAGTCACCATGTAAAAAGGGTTTATTCGAATCATTATACCTTAAATCTCTTATTCTAAAGACATTGTTGTAAAGTCAATCAAAGTTTATTAATATTTGCATAATTTGAGCATATTTTCAATAGTCTTCACAGCACCATGTTTTAACTTTAATGAAAAAACTGCTTTGTAACCTGTCCCCCCTCCGATTGATCCGCGTGAATAATCAATCAAACCAATGCACCAAAATCCTTACGTAATCAATTGACGCTCCCGTAGATGTTACGATTAATATTAAATCATTCCAATAATTTTTATGAGAGGTACATTTTTATTATTTGAAGTAGTATTATTTCCATAACTATTATTGTGTTTAATATTTTTAATATCTATGTAGATATTACTGGGAAGTTGACCGTGTGGACCTCATGGGTCGCACCTCACGGCTTGTTTATTTTCATATCGACGCTTGAAAGACAAAAGGACGCTAGAGAAAATGAAAGCAGTTTTTCTTATTACGCCGATTGAAGTTTTTTCTCGCGTGATGGCCATTTTGAATGGTTCAAAATTTCCATGGCTGTGACTGTATTTGTATTTTTTCACCATTTCACATCAATGAAACTAATAATTATTTCTTATTTTGCGGTTGGTCGGGAAAAAACATTGAACATGCCGTCAATAATCGCTGTTTAATTGCATGTACAAAATAAAAAGTATTACAAATGATGAGGGAGGGAGTAATTGAAATCGTACGAACACTAAAAAACTAAACTACTGAAATCTACAATTTTTCGTTTGATGAAAGCATTTTTAAGCATTTCATCTTGCAAAGTATTGACATCAAAGCCTTGATTACAAACTGAAAATTTGATTGAATTTTTTGTTTCAAATTTTAAGCAGATTTTTTTCACTAAAATAAAAAAAAACAGTGAAAACTATTGAAAATCTGTTCAAATCATGCAAATATTAACAAGCTTTGATTAACAAAGCCACAATGTCTTCAAACATCAGAGAGAGAAAGAAACATCAGGAAATATCATTCGTATCAACACTTTTGACATTGCGATTTTCAATGATTTTTTATTTTTTATTTAATTTTTTCTGTAATCATGAAAAAGAGTTGTGCTGATTTTTGTACAAGGACTGTTTAGAGTATATGAATTTTATAAACATTGATAACTGTGTTGTGCAAATCGGGTTAAAAATTTTTTTTTTTGAAAAAGTCTATTTTTCAACTTTTTTGTATTAAATTAAAAAACGGCTGCTACAATTTTATTTAAAAGCTTGATAGAATCATACAAATGTTCATACGCGTTGCAAATTCTACATTTGTTTCGCGAGATATACTGCATAACAGAAATGACCTTGATGGGGTTAGAAAAAACTTCCCGACTGAAGTTTCCCAAAAACTAATCAGCTCTTAAAATAGCAAAGACAACAGAAAAACAGAAAAAAAGCCGGTACGATTGTTGTTTTTGCGTGAGTTATACTCGTAGAAAAACTGCCCATGAATGTACATACGTACGTACACACAAACATACAGACTTCTTTCTAAAAACACTTTAAATGTACTCTAAAGACCTCAAAACTTAAAGATATGTTCAAAATTTTAAATTTCGATTTAATTTAACCCATCGATGTCGCACTGAAGATCTGAGATTTTAACTTCAATTTAAGGCAAATACAGTTTCAAGTTCAGTGAATCAACTGTTAGGTAAAAGCATCATGTTTGTTTTAGGACCGCCCCCTCTCTCCCCCTAAAATATTATCAGAACCTTGATTGGTACCGCCCGCCGAAGACTTGTCGAAATAGACATCAATTTTTCAACGGTCAATTTTCGAGTATCATTTTGTTTGTATGAAGAAGAAGACCTTCAAAATATCTGATTTTATATTTTTAAATTAAAAATTGTTAAATCTGTCAATTTTTTATACCACAATAACTGTAAATAAATGTTCACCATAAAAAAAGTTTCTCTTAGAATTTACTTCAAATTTAGATTAAAAAAATTGAAGTTCAAACGTACGAAATAAAATCGAAGACATTTCTCGTTGCAGGAAGAGGAATTTTCGATTTTCAGGTATTTTCAGTATTTTCGACCTCAAAACTAAAACAATCTTAAATGCGATTACGATTGAAAAATTAATAATAAAATCGACAGTTGAAACAATCCTTACATGTTAAAATATTTTTTTCCAGATATTTAAGGATCTTTTATTGCATTATTTTATACAAAACAAATGTTTCTCGTGAAAATTGTTGCAAATTTAAATAAGATGTTGTATTCCATTTACACTGGCGATAGACGGATTCATACCAATATTCACATGGATCACATGGATGGATCCTTGAAAAAATGACACACCAAATTCCCCCACGTGATTTTAAACCATCATACTTTCGGAAATGCATTTGCCTGGGTTTTTTCAACAAAAAAACAAAAACGAAAAGTAGTACTACTATTTATAACTAATACTACAATGTCTATTTTTTACTTCAATGCCAATTCTCGAAGTTCAGCTTTCATACATAAAAGCAACCGCAATCCTGCAAGTCCTTCCAATTTTCACATATTCAACCGAAACAAATCGTCATTTAGTATCACGTTAAGGGAAAGTTCTCATTAGGTGCGAAAATATGCTTCTCTGAACTTATTTCAGTGCTGATATAGCAAAAACGTACTCCAAGTTGCACTTGAACATGTCTCGGAAACACATAGTGATGATGTTGTAAGTATATACTTGGATGTAATATGCATTCCAGCATACACTTGGCAAGCAGGAAGGCATCCGAGCGTAATTATGAACAGCACCTTGTGAAAAAAGTATTTTACTGGGGTTGAGAGGCATTTCACTTTTCACTTTAAGGTCCAATGAAAGGAAACGTTCCTGAAGTTGCTCTGTCTAAATTATATTTGCTTTGGCTGCGATATGGGAAAACGGCGTAAAAGATTGGTTAGCATCTGAATTGGCCGCTATGTGCAATATGGGTAAAAAGCTATAATTCATGTCATACTTGCTTGCGGGTGTTTGATAAGCTGCGAGGAAGAAGAATCCTTTGAACCTTACGAACAATACAATAAATAAATTGATATGCGAATGAGTTCTCGAGCTTTAAGCAAGAAATGGATTATATAAAGTGTTGAAGCCTCCATCAATATAACAAATAATTCCTTCACGACAATTTTTGGCCGCAGGACATTTATTCAGTTGATAATATTAATCAAACTGAATAGAAAGTCTGTCTTACGCAGTGGTCTGTTCATCACTGTTAATATACAGACGTTTAGGATTCACCCTCTAAGGAGACAAAATTTAATATAAAAGTTTTTTGATATTTTCAATAAAGTTTTCTGAAGTCTTCCGAAGAAGAGAACACTCAATAGATTTATTAATTAAAGTGAGTGAAGAATTTTTTTTAAAAAAGTATCGAAGTATAAATCAGCATATGTAAAGGTAATGAAATGTTTTTCGATTCGGGCTAAATGTGATAATTTAATCTGTTCTGTGTATCGATCTATTCATGGAATCAAGATAATCAACAACTATTCGAGCTGAAAGATACCCCCAATGACTTTTAGAATAACAATTTCCAAATAACATTGCATAATGTAGCTGATTGTCAGGTTGGGTTCCAATCAAACAAAATGAAATTGCAATTATTTACTTTTTCAATACATAGCCTAAGCTTCAATTAACACTCTCGAATAATTGTGATAGCAAAGGATTTAATCTGGGATCCGGGAGATTTTAAAATGTAAAAAATAACTCATAGATAAATTCATAATCTGTTGTTAATTTTTTCTGTTAACAATTATTCATAAACCATGACATATTGTATTTATTTTGATGATATCTCTTAGTAAAAAAATCGGAATTTCATTTGAATATAATCAAATCATGTTTCACTATCTTTTCATAGTCATTTGGCAATGACTTTAAAAGATTGAGAACCGATCGTATAGGTAACTATGAAATAATTCCGAATTTCAAAAAAAAATCCTTGTACTTTTCTGAATAATAAATCATCAATAATTTGAAACGATTGATATGTTTACAATGCAATTATTTCATTACCAGTTCCGAAGAAATTTGATGCAAAAATTTATTAGGAACTATGATGCTAGCTAACTAATTTTTTTTTTTAGATTAGCTACCAATAAAACGGAATGACTTGATGATACATAACAAGAACAATGTTTGCATAGTTAATAAAACAAGTTTACATAATATATTTTCAGTCATTGATTAATTAAGAAATAGTTAATATTATGTTGTACGAAAAAGGTGGTAAATCCCGGACAAGTGTATCCTGTTGATAAATGATGTTGTTCAGCGGAAAAGATGTTTTGCAATAGTTCAATTGCGTTTTTTTATTAAAGAATAATTTTCTGGGTTTTTATTCTTGGAATAGAAAGAACATCCTGAAACGCAAAGACGGGAGAAACAAAATTATGTCATTTTGATCCAAAAAAAAATTAAAAAGAGTTTAGGAAAAATTAATTTTAAGAAATCCTAGTCTTTTGAGCTGATCCAATTATTAATCCAAATTTTGATACTTTCGTATGAAGTGAATCGTTTTCCCGTAAGATCGGACTACATTGTTCGGAAAAAGTATAATACGAAGGAGCTACATATGTCTGGCAAATATGGCGGGTGAAATAGCACTTTCCAGTCCTGTCCATCTAAATATGTTTTCACGACTTGTGCGGTATGCGGTTTGGCATTAGCATATTGAAGAATTAACTTACTGCGCCTATTCGGCCATTCTGGTCGTTTTTCTTTTATAGTTCGCTTCAAACGTATTAGTTGTCTTCATTAATAGTTTGAGCAACTTATAATGTACAACACCTCTCTGATCCCACCAAATACAGAACGTAGCCTTAGCACAGTGAATATTTCTCTTTGGCTGTGATTTGCCAGGTTCACCTGGCCTTTTTTGACGTTTAGGATTCTCATAATATATCCATTTTTCATCTCCTGTGACTATTCAAAAATCAAAAATGCAAAAATCTTTTTCTTTGCTGTCTTTGAAGTAGCATTTCACAAATTGTTTTTCGACGTTCGATGCCTCTTTCTTTCAATTCATGGGGAACCCAGTTACTAACTTTTTAAACCATTTCCATTGCTTTTAAATGCTTAGCAACAATTTATCGTTCAACATTCAATACTGCAGCCAATATGGATTGAGTTTGGTAAGAATCCTCTGCCAATACTCCTTCCAATTCGGCATCTTCAAATTTTTTGGGAGGTTCTCCATATTCTTTATTCTAAGTGCCAAAATCATTATTTTGAAATCGTTGAAACCACTCCTTACACGTTGTTTTAGATGGAGAATGCTCACCGTAAATCTCCACAAGCAAACAATGAGTTTCCGCTGCACTTCTCTTTGCAATAAAATAGTATAATAATACTTCCCGCAAATGATGTTTACTTGGAACGAAAACCGACATTTTCACGGAAGTAAAAACACTTGTTGCTTACACTTCAACCAAATATCACGTAGTACGTTTGACAGCTGACATAATGTCTTTTTATTAGTCCACGAAAGCAATACTAAAAGCGACATCTTTTGGGAATAGGCGGAGTTACATTCACACACCCAATACTTGAAAATATTCTTATTTTATTTTATTGCATAGAATTTGAACATCGAATTGTCTTTCTTGGTTCTAAATTTATTTTAATCTTATTCATTGCGAACATATTTCTAGTTTTCACATACATAGTATGCTCTATGAATTTGTATAGGAATGACAAATGTTCGATTCATAAGCTACTATTGATGTCCGGTAAGATGATGTCAAGAAAATTTTAAAATGTTAAAACGGGGTAAAAAAAATTTAATTGTCACGAAATTCTAACATTGCGACAAGTCGTTCAGAAATAAGGTCATGGGATCATATATTGAGAAGTTCTCATGTGCAGGTATTTGTAGTGCAGTTAATATAACAGAAGGGGGTGGAATTTTCTCGGCTACAATAAATTTAAGAAAATGCTCGTCCTGTTTGATAGTAAATAAACAATCATATGTGATGTCTGTGTCAATTTAGTAATAAAAAACAAGAAAATAAAAACAAATTAAATTTAAAAGAAAGAAATATTGGTTTGGTTGGTCGGTCATTTGCAGTGGCAGCCTCATTTAAATAAGGTGGCTCACTTAGGCCACGATAGGCCTATTTTGGTACTACAGAAGATTAGCGCGGCACTAGAACCTCCGGGATGACGAGAACCATCCAGATTCTCGTATGAAGCCGGCTACGTAGTTGATATCTAAATCAGCTACCTCCGTGAGGTTGTCCAGGAAGGACCAGTCCAAGGTTTGCATGCACTTCCTGGACAATGCTGGGCATTCGCACAGAAATTGTTTGATTGTTTCTTCCGAAATCCTCGGATCTGCAACTTCGGCAGAAATCATTGAAAGGGACACCCAATCTTTCTGCGTGTCTGCCGATCACACAGTGTCCCGTCAGTACGGAAACGATGAAACTCAAGGTTTCACGGCTCGTGTTGAGAAGCCGCTTGGTGTGTTTGGAACTTAGTTCGTGCCAAGTTTGCATGGTTGTGTTACAGGTTTGTTCGAGCAGCCAGGTTCTTTTCGCAGCCTCCACGTAGTACAGCTTGAAGCCTAGCTTTATGGAGGCTAGAGGTTGGTCGACTTGGGGAGTAGGTGTATACTCCTGAAACTCAGTGCCAGCTCTCTCTAGAAATAGTTTAGTTTTGCATAAATCAAAAAATGAAATTTGAATATAATCCTAAAATGTATTTAAAACATGAATGTTGAAATCGGAAAATTAGAACATGATCTAGCGAAATTTTTCACTAATTTAAATATCAACCAAAAATGTATTTAAATCCCTCTAAACAATTCTTGAGTTTTCAATTTATCATGCATTTTCTTTAGCAAGCTTTGAATTATGCCTTACACTCATGTCTTTTCTTACATTATCGATTATTTTGTAAAATAAATGAAGAAAACGCTTAGAATAATTCCAGGAGATATGGACCATGTTTTATAGAATCCCTAAATTTCGTTCTGTATTTGTTCCAGAGGTAAAGGAAATATTCTCACAGTATCTCAGTGAAACGCCCTAGCAATATGTTTCGTTATATTCGTAGAATGTGCACTGACAGAGTTTGAATTATATATATATATATATATATATATATATATATATATATATATATATATATATATATATATATATATATATATATATATATATGATTATATATTTTTTATATATAATTGTATATTTTGTCAAGCTCAGTGTTGGGTAAGTAATACCACCATTTTTAGGTAGGATAGATCAGGAGACATGGGAGGAAATGGTGATGCAACGTTTAAGAAATTAGTTTTCTTGTAACCAAAGTTAATTATAAATGCATACCGTATTACCTCAAGACTTGAATCCATGACTAATCTAACAAAAATGTGATTTTTTAAAATTTTCATCGAGAGCATAAACAATTTTTTTGTGTTTCATTTAAAATCCTTTTACATTTAATCCATTTTCTTTGCGAAACAATTGTTCGTAAAGTAAATCGAACTGATGTAAAGACTGTTACTAGTAGTTTAAAATACTTCATCGTTTGGGTAAATTCAAAATCAAATTGATGTATGAATGGTAAATAATAATCGTACCACCACAATTTCATAACTTTTATATTAAGGACAAACGATTGAAATAAAAACCGATTAAATTTTGGTGCCTTGCACCTTACCCCAAGGAAAACAATATGAAATACACCTCTACATCTATAGTGTAACATCGTTTTAGTTAAGGAAAAACACTTTGGATTTTCCGAATTCCACACAACAAGTATTGAATAATGTATAAGTTTCCGTTTTGGAGGAAAATTAATTAATCGACATAGCGAATGTTTGAAAAGCACTTTAAAAATGAATTAATTTGATTCGTTGTGTCCTTACACTTGTTCCTATTGTCGGAGTATATATATTTGTATATTTCTCAGCTGTACCCACGAATTTTCTGAATAGAATAAATAATTAGTCCTGGAATTTCGTTGGAAACTGTTCGAAACATTTTCTCGGCACGTAATTAATTTTCTTAATGGCAATGTTGTAGATGTGAATTAAGGTGGGGCGCGTGAAGAATGCTGGAATTATTGGTGGGCTGCTGCTTGCTTGCTGAAGCTTATTTTGGCTTGGCTCTAATTGACTGTAATAGGAATAAATGGTGAGATTGGTACAAGGCGGTCAAGATCAATTGAGTGATTAAGGCATTTGCATTGTTCACGGCAAGGGAAACATTCCATGTAGGACGTGTGCATGAAGATCGCAAATAAGTGCATCTGGTGCTATTGAAGTTAATGGAAGTTGACAGCTTGATGCTCTAGATATTTGAATAGATAAGCTAAGATGAATTGCTAATCCACAGCTTCCGTTTCTGTTTAGGCTGAACAATAGTAGACTCGAGGTTTTGTTAGGTGCGTAACATTCCAGATTGAGAACTTTAGAGGTCAAGCTCAATTGTTTATGTATTATGCAAGTCGATTGGAAAAGGCATCAATTAAGGTTGCAGTTGGAGTGTGAAGTGATTAAGTTCAATGATTTGTTTAAGCAGAAGAACAAGAAATGCGTTTTGTTC